>CM029015.1:158725531-160189056 GCA_016801055.1 Panax notoginseng | reverse complement strand
TCCACAATTTGTTTCCACTCCTCATCGATTCTACAATACTTAAGGGAATCCATGAAGTACACATGGTTATTATCCAGATTGACAATGGTCAACACCCAATGATATCTATACAAAATCAGCCCCAAACACATCACTATAGTTAAGCCAATGAGTTTTTTAGAATCAGGAGTTTTAATCAAAAAAGGTAAAGAAATTTACCATTCAGATCGAACTAAATATAATAAGTACTAACCGGAGTTGTAAGGTATCAGGAAATACGTGTCAGGATGTGCTCTTGAAAACTGAGATGCTATGTAACGTGTTTTTTGAGAAATACTTCCACAACCTTTAGCACCAACCGAGCAGGGTCCACAAAAGTAATCATCCTTAACATATTTGTCTTCTTCAACACATCATATAAGTACCTAATAATTGAAAACCGTTAACTCAGTTTTCTTTCACAGTACCAAATAAGATTTATTTAATTATACCTCATGTACATCACTATGCAAGTGCCTGATATTTCTGACATGGCACCAAATTGTAGAATGTCTTCATACAAAATATGGGTTGGACGGAAGGAAACCCAAAAATTTTCTCCTCCATCACAATTTTTATGGTGTTTCCCTTCAATTGGAGGGTATTTTTGGCATATCCACACAACACCTTAATGAGCTTGGCATCGGGCGCAGGTTATTCAATTCAGAACTTGTCTTGTCGAACTTTAAGCATTTTCCATGTTTCTAGATACAAACACAAGAATATTAATGAAATCAATAATACGTAAAACTTTTTGTTATCTTAATGAAATCAGTAATGAAATTAATGAAATCAATGGCATATATCTTTAATGGTGGCATCTTTTTGTTATCATCATCTTTGTTCTCTGAAGCTTTGTCAACATCCTCCTTCTCATCAATCCAAATTTTTGTTTTTTTAACAGCAGAACAACTAGCTTTGTCTGAAAAATGTGCACCGTTAAGGGTGGGGGGAGTCAAGTAGTGGCCTGGGGGATTTGTTTCACCTGGGGCCGTACACTTTCCATCCAGTTTTGCCTCTATTTGCATAATCTTCTGCACCCAAAAATCTCGCTCCTCTGCTACAAGTTTTGCTGTCACAATTTTCCCCTTATCTCGCTCTTCTTCAAGAAGCTTGTGAACAGTTGTTTAATACTCTGGCTCACATAATCGGTTTGGCGTCTTGGTAGGTGAAAGTAGGAACTTGGAGTCACATAACCTCCGACACCTCTAACTCATCCAGCACGCTCTGAAGTCCCCAAAGCCATTGTGAGAATATCATGGCTACCGATCACAGTCAACGAACCTTCATGTACTTTTTTCTTGAATTCATCCTAATGCATTAACAAATAATTCACATTAACAATAAAAACAAATTACTGCCACAAAGAAAGAATTCAGAACATCAATTGATTTTCTTACTATTTCCTTTACTTTCTTAGCTGTCTTATCATCTGGAATATTCCCATCCTTATCTTCCCGGCCTTTCCTCCACAATGTTGCTCGATCTATGTCACCTTCCGCCATTTTTTCCAGCTGTTTCATATAAATAAACAATAATCGCTTAATAATCCTTTTTTTCCAGATGTTTCATATAAACAAACAATAATTATCTTACAAAACTATTACTAACCAGTTCATCCTCCAATCCAGCATATCCTTTGCGTAACAAGCGATGATTATATGATTTTGTGCACGTATTGATTGTTGTTTCTTATGTAATACCTGCAAAATATGAAGGGAAAAGTGGTTATGTAATTAGAGAAGTAATGATTTATTTGCAATTAAAATGAAGGAAAATGTACCATAAACTCTTCAGTAAACCTATGGGCTACAAAGGCTCTCCAAGCATCAGGTTCAATGAAAGGATATTCTTCAGGGGGGTCACATAAGACTTCTGCTTCATCTTCGAAAGGATAAACATAGGTATTGGTCAGTCTAGACTTGAACTCTCGCAATTTACATGCTGCTGATCTTAAAACCATTTTCCTACTTTGAGGAGCTATCACAAACGCCATCTACGCATAAGCAGATCACACGATTAAAAATATCAATACATGTGACAATGAAGAAAAAAAAACTACATGGGGAATTTAATCAACTTCACATACCTCTACAGCTTCCAAAATCTTCTTTTTTGTATCTAGCTCCACATCTTTCCATTTTTTAATGTCAATTCGGACCTTCGTGCGTGCTAATACCCCAATGTAAGACTGCATTTCATTTGATGTCTTCCCATGAGGTTGCCCATTTTTATTATACTCCACAACCTTTCTCACGCCTTGTACTTTTCGCTTCACTATTCACTGCATTGTGTTAATGCCTCGTTTTCTTTTTGCGGTACTGGAGATTGTCTCAACTTCAGATTTCAGACTGTTTTGAGGGGACGAAATAGGTTTCTTGGTTGAAGGGGAGGAAATAGCTTTCTTCTGTTGAGGGGAGGAAATGGCTTTCTTGGTTAAAGGGGATGAACTAGCTTTCTTCTTTTGAGGGGATTGAATAGCTTTTTTCTTTGAAGGGATAAAATAGCTTTCTTCTTTTGAGGGGATGACATAACTTTCTTCTTGCGAGGGGATGACATAACTGTCTTCTTTATTCCGCGCAAAAATAAACATTGAATTAGAAACTCTCAGCTGGAAGTTAAACAAGCTAATAACTGATAATGAACAATAATGAGGATTTACACTTCATGAGGATTTAAATATAAGTCTCAGCTGGAATGCTAGCATATAAACATTTCAGTTCATAACTGCTAAACTGCTAAACATTTTAAACTGCAACCTGCTAAACAATTTTAAACTGCTAAACTACTAACTGCTGGAAGTTAAACAAGCATAACTGCTGGAAAAGTAAACTGTTAACTGCTAAACATTTTAACTGCTAAATTGCTAAACATTTTAAACTGCTAAACTACTAACTGCTGGAAGTTAAACAAGCATAACTGCTGGAAAAGTAAACTGTTAACTGCTAAACATTTTAAACTGCCAACTGCTAAACATTTTAAACTGCTAACTGCTAAACATTTTAAACTGCTAAACTGCTAACTACTGGAAGTTAAACAAGCATAACTGCTGGAAAAGTAAACTGTTAACTGCTAAAACATTTTAAACTGCTCACCGCTAAACATTTTAAAACTGCTAACTGGTAAACTGCTAACTTCTAACTGCTAACTGCTAACATTTTAAAACTGCTAACTGGTAAACTGCTAACTGCTAACTACTAACATTTTAAAAATAACATTTTAAAATAAACATTTTAAATTGCTAAACATTTTAACTGTTGTTCCTAAACTGCTAGAAAAGTAACATTTTAAACTGCTAAAATTAACATTTTCAACTGCTGGAAATTTTAACTACTGGAAAATATAAATACAACTGTTGGAAAATAATTCAGTTCATAATACAACTGCTGGAAGTTAAACATTCAGTTCATTGAGTTCTATTAATTGCTACAAGAGTTCCTATTCCTTATCAATCCAAATATCCTCACAGTCAGCTCTCATGTATTGTGAGCTGTCCTCGTGAAAAACATCATCAAATGTCTCAACTGCAGGCATACCCCTTGTAAAGGGTTCGTGGTCAATTACAATGTCCCCTATCTCATCATCACTGGCACATTCATTATAATCCCTATTTGGGGTTGATAATACAACTGACCACATAGAATCTAAAGGATCTTCAACATAAAAGACTTGTTTGACTAGGTTAGCCATAACAAATTGATCATTTCTAAAACCTATCCTACCAAGATTGACCAACGTAAATCCAAGTTCATCTACTTTAATGCCATTATTGTTCTCAACCCAATCGCACTTAAACATAGGTACTCTAAACTTATGATAATCTAGCTCCCATATTTCCTGAATGACCCCATAGAAACTCATGTCTCCCACAACAGGATTTTTATCCTTTGCACTAGAAAGCTGCATTGTCTTTGCCACTAGGTGCACTCCACTATTTTGAACAGCTCGCACATCATCACGTGACTTGGTGTTAAAGTGCAGACCATTGACAATGTAGCTTTTATACTTTAGTACTTCCATACACGGGCCATCCGAAAGCCACCGCAAAGTCTCCGTTATGTCATTGGATGCTTGGGTAAGTTCATGTGAAACCTGAATTCAAAATAATATAAATCAAGAAACAAACAAGAGCAACCATCAAACAATTACAAAGATAAACACAATTTTACCTTTTGTGAAACCAATCAATGAATGTGCGATTGTGCTTATCTTGTAGCCACTTTGTTCTTTTTTTGAATCTCGGATAAGTTTCTTTCAGATGTATCATATGTTCACTACATGAAATATAAGACAATCAGATTTTAGTCGTTGAATTATAAGACAAATTCTTCTATCATATATAGAAAATGTTTAAATTACCTGATATATGGTTCAACTTCATCCGTGTTTTCTAATACACAACGATGTGCTTGGTCTAACATGTCACGCTTCGTGAATTCTACGGTAGCACCAGATAAGGGTTGTGTTACGACCCATTCTTCGCTTCGATGGGATCCCAATAGTACTAACATCAGATAAATATTCCTCGCAAAACTCTGAAGCTTCTTCACCAATATAACATTCAGCCATGCAACCTTCAGGCCGAGTATGATTACGTACATACCCTTTTAATACTTTCATGAATCTTTCAAATGGATACATCCATCTAAGGTAAACTGGCCCACATAATCGAACTTCTCTAACAAGATGCACCACGAAATGAATCATGATATCAAAGAATGATGGTGGAAAATACTTCTCAAGCAAACACAAGGTTACCACTACATCAGCTTGCATTTTATCTAGTTTTGAAATGTCGATGACTTTGTCGCATATATTGTGACGCCCCCAAAAAAGGTATACAACACCCATTCTGAGTCACCAAAATACATGGTACAGAAACAACTGCATCTTTATTATTACAACACAAGAACTGTGAGTTTAAATACAAATATTGTCATTTAGACAATATCCACACTCAAATAAGTCCTCATTACAATTATTGATACATTATTTCACAAAAATGGTGAGGACTACTAAAGTAACTTCTAGAACCATCATTCCATACCCGACTAGTACTCGCTACATTCTCGCCTCCTGAGAAAAATAGAACAAAAAGGAAAGGGTGAGCTCAACTAGCCCAGTAAAGAACATTATGACTAAGATAATACAGAACAAATTATCGTTAGTCTTCAACAGGGAAAAATCTAATAGAATACAATAGACAACAAGTTTTAAATCAATAACTGCAGCGGAAACAGCAAACCATTAGAAGAGTCAAGTAGAGAATGAGTTCTACTATCTTCTAAGATTTAAAAGTCCATCATCAATATTTTATCCCTGTAACAACAATCAATAACCATCTTTAATCAAATATTCATCTTTGCACTACAGGCCAAAGATATTCACTTGTATCACCAGTCGGTCATGTTCATCTCAACACCTGTTCATCTTTGCACTACGGGCCAAAGATATTCATCAGTGAATCATTCATCTTTGCACTACGGGCCAAAGATATTCAGTAATATCATCATTTAGGACTGAGGATGATAAAAAATATCTTAAAGAAAACGAATCCAGTGAAACAAAATAACAATATTAAGGATTCGTATTTCGATTTATTCATGTCCAAAAATACCTTATAATTATTCATAGTGAAGTAGAATTCAAGAATGATCAAAACATGGATACAATCAAAGCTAGTACCCAGAATAGATATTTTGGGACGAAAAGAAGAAAATTTTATTTTTCGGTGAATAGTAACTCGTGAATAGTAACTCGTGAATAGTAACTCATGAATAGTAACCCCGACGTGAAAAGTTCCAAATTTGATAAAAATTTCCAACCAATATTTCGGCATAATGATATTGAAGAAATAATATCATTTTCGAATAAAATAACATCCCTTACCTCAAAATAATCGTACTTCTGACTGAATTTCGGGTATAGTGCTGACAGAAACTTGCACCGTATAGCAACACTCAAAGTATACTAATAAGAATACGTTCGATAATATAGAGAGAGAAAGAGAGAAAACTTGTTTCTGGTATGATTTTCAATTCTAACTTAGCCCTCTATTTATAGGAAAATGCTAGAACGCCAAAGGAGACTAAAATAATAAAATATTAATATTTCAAACAACAATTCTACGTATGCTATCAATGACCAAGACCAGCCCTCAATGCTGAAAATTTCAGCAGCCCATGTGTTGTACCAACCAAAAGTGGGTCCCCCCATAAATTTAATAAAAATCATTTTATTTTTCAAAACTTTAATAATTCATAGAAAATAGACCGTTTATCAGAAAAATACGAATTTTATGTCCATTCTGACTGAAATCGAATTCTCTACAACTTTGTAGCTTTAAGTTTTTTCAAATTCCAAACCAAAAATATCCGAAATCCACAAACGGATGATTTTTAATACCTCCACATCGACAAAATACTGATAAAACACCTCAGCTTTAATTCTTTCATTTTTATCCACATAAAAAAATAAATATATCCATCATTTATATCCACATAAAATAAATATTTCCTTATCATATGAATCAATAATTAATTATTCACAAATAATATTACAGAATCACATTTATGACAACCAGGCCGTTCCCAGGAAAGAGGGGGCTTTCCAATAAGGATTTCTCCTTACTGGCGCGCAATTAGATGACCAAACCTCTCCTTAGACAGAACTTTCTAGACATTGCCAATAATGTTATCTAATAATATTATTCAAATAATATGAATTATTGATCTGATAATGGGAAATACTGTGTAGTGACAATTATTGAAACAACAGTAATATAAAATATCAACGCAGCAATTATTGAATCAATAAAATAAAATACTGAACAGTAATTACTGTAACCATTATTGAGTAGTGCCTTCTTACGTAAGAATCAATAATTGGTGCAATCAGTGTGCTACTGTGTAACAACGCGTATTACTGTGTTTTAACCACCGGGTATTCCAACAGTATTAACGGTAACAACTACGCCGTTATTAAATAAACAACATATACTTGTCGTTTTCTTCATCCAATCGCTTTTCGTTATGGGGCCCACAAAAGACTGCGCCGTCGTACGAATATTCCCCGACAGGAAGAATATTCCACGACCAAACGAATATTCCCCGACAACAATGAATATTTTATAACCACCTGCTTATTTGAAATATTTGCGCATTTTTCCCATAACTAACCTCATTAATCAATTTAACACTTACTATTTCAAAATAATAAATAGAGGGAATTTAAATTTCATTTATTAATAATTTGGGGTCTTACAACCTCCCCTCCTTATGAAATTTCGTCCTCGAAATTGACGTACGTATCTGGTGTTTCGAAAAGATGAGGATACCTCGCTTTCATTTCCGTTTCTACTCCCAGGTCATTTCCTCAATAGCATGGTTTCTCCACAAAACTTTAACTTGTGGTATGACCTTCGTGCGTGTAGGACATGCTCCTTTCTATCCAAGATCTTGACAGGTACCTCTTCGTACGTTAAGTCTTCAGCTATCTCGTCCGGTTCTAACTCAATAACGTGGTCTGGATCTTTCACATATTTACATAACACAGATATATGAAAAGTATTATGAACACGAGACATACTTGGAGGTAACGCGAGTCTATAGGCCACATTTCCTACTCGGTCAAGAATCTGAAATGGACCAATAAATCGTGAATTGAGCTTTCCTCTCTTCCCAAATCTTGTAACTCCTTTCCATGGAGCCACACGCAACAATACATGATCCCCAATGTCAAATTCCACGTCCTTTCGATGAAGATCCGCATAACTCTTTTGTCGATCTTGTGCCGTTTGTATACGTTATCGAATCGTTTGGATCTTCTCTGTAGTCATGCGTACCAACTCTGGTCCCAACAATGTTGCTTCACCCACCTCGTCCCAGCATACTGGAGAGCGACACTTTCGTCCATATAATGCTTCAAATGGGGCCACACCTATACTTGCCTGATAACTGTTATTGTAAGAGAATTCCACCAATGGTAGGTACTTATCCCAACTCCCTTTGAAATCTAGGACACAAAGTCTTAATAGATCTTCAAGAGTTTGAATAGTCCTCTCTGATTGTCCGTCCATTTGAGGATGGTATGCCGAACTAAATCGTAAATCTGTGCCCATAGCTTTTTGCAAGCTAACCCAAAATCTTGAAGTGAATCTTGGGTCACGATCCGAGACTATGGATACTGGCATGCCATGCAGTCTCACAATCTCATCTACGTATATACGAGCAAGACGTTCAAGGGAATAAGTCTCCTGTATCGGCAAGAAATGAGCAGACTTGGTTAATCTATCAACAATACCCAAATAACATTTATGCCTTGAGAAACCGTGGGAAGACCCGTAACGAAATCCATGGTAATGTGTTCCCACTTCTATTTCGGAATCTCAAGTGGTTGCATTGGACCCTTTGGCACTTGATGTTCCGCCTTTACACGTTGACAAGTTAAACACCTCGAGATAAACTTTGCAATCTTTCTCTTCATATTATTCCACCAAAATGTATGTCGAAGATCACGATACATTTTGGTACTTCCAGGATGGATTGCAAATGGTGTATTGTGTGCTTCCATCATGATCTTGTACTTCAAATCAGAATCGTTAGGAACACAAAGTCTGGAGTGGACTCGAAGTATTCCTTCTTCATCGATTCTTGCTTCTGGAATAGAACCTTCTTGCACTTTCTTCTTCATATGCATCAGCTCTATGTCCGTAGCTTGAGCAGCTTTAACTTTATCGATTAAAGTCGGTTCTACTCGTATATTTGATATCATCATGTGGGTACTTGGAGCCTTCATCTCTATCTCCATCCTTTGCAAGTCATACAAAATGGGCCTTTGTGTTAACAACATTGCACTCGTACCCGCATATGATCTTCTACTCAATGCGTCAGCTACTACGTTTGCTTTTCCAGGATGATATTGGATGGTATGATCGTAATCTTTCAACAGCTCGAGCCAACGTCGCTGCCGCATGTTGAGTTCCTTTTGGTGAAGAAATATTTGAGGCTTTTATGATCTGTATAGATCTCCACTTTCTCCCCATACAGGTAGTGTCTCGAGATCTTCAACGCGAAAACTACTGCTGCCAACTCCAAATCATGAGTAGGATAATTCCTCTCATATTCTTTGAGTTGTCGCGAGGCATAGGCTATGACTTTCCCATGTTGCATGAGAACACATCCTAACCCTTTGCCTGAAGCATCACTGTAGATAACAAATCCATCCGAACCAGATGGTATTGTCAGAACAGGTGCCGAAATGAGTCTCCTCTTAAGCTCTTGAAAACTCTTCTCGCATTCCTCGCTCCATACGAATTTGATATCTTTCCGAGTCAGCTGAGTTAACGGGGTAGCGATTCGAGAAAACCCTTCCACGAATCTTCGATAATAACCAGCTAAGCCTAGAAAGCTACGTACTTCGGTCACCGTCTTTGGTTGCTCCCAACTTTGTATTGCTTCAATCTTCGCCGGGTCAACAGATACTCCATGTTTTGACACCACGTGCCCTAGGAAAGCTACTTCCTCAAGCCAGAACTCGCATTTCTTTAACTTAGCATATAACTTGTTTTCACGCAGCCTTTGGAGTACCAGCTTCAAATGATGCTCATGATCTTCACGGCTTTTGGAATATATGAGGATGTCATCAATAAAGACAACAACGAACTGATCCAAATAATCCTTGAATACTCGGTTCATCATATCCATGAAAGCCGCAGGAGCATTAGTCAATCCAAAAGACATGACTAGGAATTCATAATGCCCGTACCGAGTTCTGAAGGCAGTCTTTGGAATATCCTCAGTTTTAACCTTCAGCTGATGATATCCAGAACGAAGATCGATCTTTGAAAAGAATTGTGCTCCTTGTAACTGGTCAAACAGGTCATCAATACGAGGTAGCGGATACCTATTCTTAATAGTGACATGGTTTAATTCCCGGTAATCAATACAAAGTCGCATACTCCCGTCTTTCTTCTTTACAAATAAAACAGGAGCACCCCAAGGAGATGTACTAGGACGAATGAAACCGATGTCCAACAACTCTTGTAGTTGGACCTTTAACTCCTGAAGTTCAATAGGAGCCATTCGATATGGGGTTTTAGAAATGAGCTTTGTACCAGGTTCAAGATCAATAAAGAATTCAATTTCTCGTTCCGGGGGTAGACCGGAAAGTTCTTCAGGAAATACGTCAGGAAAGTCAATAACAACAGGAATATTATTCAAATTTGACGTGTCTTTATTCAAATCCATAACATGGGCTAAGAAAGCTTGACATCCGTTTTTTAATAAACGAATGGCTTTATGGCTTGATATAACAGTGATTGATTTTAATGGCTTAGTTGTTTGAATTCGTACAACAGGTTGGTTAGGAATATGAAAACTAACAACCTTACGAAAACAATCAATTTTGGCATGATGAGTAGTTAAAAAATCAATCCCTAAAATCACATCAAAAGCAAGTATCTTTAAAGAGATAAGGTCAACAGGTAAGGTGATGGTGCCAACTTGGATCACACAAGATTTATAAACAGTGGATGTGATGAAAGTTTCTCCTAACGGAGTCTCCACAGATAAATCAAAGTCTAACTTCTCTGGAGTCAAGTTTAAACGTTGACCACAAGCAGGAGAGATAAAAGAATGGGTAGAACCGGTATCTAATAAGGTATAAACTTCGCATGAATTTATGATTAGCTTACCCGTGATCACCTCGTTTGGGTTCCTCGCATGTTGACCAGTCACGACAAACGCTCTTCCAGGAACCGTTGACTTTATCTTTTCTGGGACAGCTTTTTGAGTCACCATCCTCGCTGGACTTGGTTTTGCTACAGTGCAATCTCGAGCGATATGTCCTTCCTTTCCACAGTTATAACATACCTTAAACTGTTGTGGGCAATTTGGGCTGATATGTCCTTCTTTTTCGCACTTATAGCATATAACCGATGGTCGTTCTCCTCCCTTGGAACCAGTTGCTGCTGGTACTGACGTCTTTGTATTGTCATTGTTGAATCTCCTCTTTTTAAAATCTCCTCCCGACTCGCTTCTTCTATTTTCATAGCCACGATTACCACCAGAGTGGTTGCCGTTCTTGTCTGTATTTTTCTTTCTCCGCTGGTTATCATTGTTCTGATGACTGCTGTCACCGATATGATCCTGGTTGTGGTCCCTCAGTTGACCGTACTCATTATCTCGCTCTAATAATTGAGCCCTGTTGACAACATCTGAATAGAGAGAAAATTTATGAGAAATGAGATATTGACGTATGCCGGGTTTCAAACCTCTCAAAAACATCCTCGTCATACGCTCTTCATTCTCCACCAAATGAGGTGCAAACCTGGACAACTCTGCACACCTCGCCTCGTACTGAGACACCGTCATGTTATTCTGCTCCAGTCTAATAAACTCTACCTCCTTCATATGACGAATACTTTCAGGAAAGTACTTGTCATTGAACAGTTTCTGAAATGTCTCCCAAGACATGCTGAGTGCGGTTGGATGGGTACGCTTCACAGACTCCCACCAGTAGTCTGCCTCGCCACGGAACATAAAGGTGGCGAATGGAACCTTCTGTTCCTCCGTGCATCCCAAGACATCGAATATCTTGGTAATTTGCTTGACCCACGTTTCCGCCATGATCGGATCCGGCTTTCCCTTAAATTCTGGTGGTCCCAATTCTTTGAACTGTTTGGCTGTGACAAACCGTGAATTGCTATCATTTCCTCCTGTATTTTGAACACGAGTCTCCTCGTCTGGTTTTGCATAAATTGCAAAAAACTTCTAAACATTCCATCATTCATCATCTGCTCATTGGTGTTGTTCACAGGAGGAACATTGCCAGCCTGTTGCATGTTCTCCTCGTTGGTAAGCACCGGTGTCTCCACGGTCTCATTTACTCCACTGTTAACATTCTCAGTCGACATTCTCAAATACTGCCATAAAACAAGGGTTAATTAAATAAATTAAGAAATCACATAATACCCCTATATTATGACTGACCAATAAATAAGCTTAGGTAGGACACACTAGCGAAGGATTTATTCGTCTCTCCCCTCCTAGTTCTATTCTCCGATCTCCGCCAGAGATCATATCCCTAAGCTCTGATACCAACTGTGACGCCCCCAAAAAAGGTATACAACACCCATTCTGAGTCGCCAAAATACATGGTACAGAAACAACTACATCTTTATTATTACAACACAAGAACTGTGAGTTTAAATACAAATATTGTCATTTAGACAATATCCACACTCAAATAAGTCTTCATTACAATTATTGATACATTATTTCACAAAAATGGTGAGGACTACTAAAGTAACTTCTAGAACCATCATTCCATACCCCGACTAGTACTCGCTACATTCTCGCCTCCTGAGAAAAATGGAACAAAAAGGAAAAGGGTGAGCTCAACTAGCCCAGTAAAGAACATTATGACTAAGATAATACAGAACAAATTATCGTTAGTCTTCAACAGGGAAAAATCTAATAGAATACAATAGACAACAAGTTTTAAATCAATAACTGCAGCGGAAACAGCAAACCATTAGAAGTGTCAAGTAGAGAATGAGTTCTACTATCTTCTAAGATTTAAAGTCCATCAACAATATTTTATCCCTGTAACAACAATCAATAACCATCTTTAATCAAATATTCATCTTTGCACTACAGGCCAAAGATATTCACTTGTATCACCAGTCGGTCATGTTCATCTCAACACCTGTTCATCTTTGCACTACGGGCCAAAGATATTCATCAGTGAATCATTCATCTTTGCACTACGGGCCAAAGATATTCAGTAATATCATCATTTAGGACTGAGGATGATGAAAAATATCTTAAAGAAAACGAATCCAGTGAAACAAAATAACAATATTAAGGATTCGTATTTCGATTTATTCATGTCCAAAAATACCTTATAATTATTCATAGTGAAGTAGAATTCAAGAATGATCAAAACATGGATACAATCAAAGCTAGTACCCAGAATAGATATTTTGGACGAAAAGAAGAAAATTTTATTTTTCGGTGAATAGTAACTCGTGAATAGTAACTCGTGAATAGTAACTCATGAATAGTAACCCCGACGTGAAAAGTTCCAAATTTGATAAAAATTTCCAACCAATATTTCGGCATAATGATATTGAAGAAATAATATCATTTTCGAATAAAATAACATCCATTACCTCAAAATAATCGTACTTCTGACTGAATTTCGGGTATAGTGCTGACAGAAACTTGCACCGTATAGCAACACTCAAAGTATACTAACAAGAATACGCTCGATAATATAGAGAGAGAAAGAGAGAAAACTTGTTTCTGGTATGATTTTCAATTCTAACTTAGCCCTCTATTTATAGGAAAATGCTAGAACGCCAAAGGAGACTAAAATAATAAAATATTAATATTTCAAACAACAATTCTACGTATGCTATCAATGACCAAAACCAGCCCCTCAATGCTGAAAATTTCAGCAGCCCATGTGTTGTACCAACCAAAAGTGGGTCCCCCATAAATTTAATAAAAATCATTTTATTTTTCAAAACTTTAATAATTCATAGAAAATAGACCGTTTATCAGAAAAATACGAATTTTATGTCCATTCTGACTGAAATCGAATTCTCTACAACTTTGTAGCTTTAAGTTTTTTCAAATTCCAAACGAAAAATATCCGAAATCCACAAACGGATGATTTTTAATACCTCCACATCGACAAAATACTGATAAAACACCTCAGCTTTAATTCTTTCATTTTTATCCACATAAAAAATAAATATATCCATCATTTATATCCACATAAAATAAATATTTCCTTATCATATGAATCAATAATTAATTATTCACAAATAATATTACAGAATCACATTTATGACAACCAGGCCGTTCCCAGGAAAGAGGGGGCTTTCCAATAAGGATTTCTCCTTACTGGCGCGCAATTAGATGACCAAACCTCTCCTTAGACAGAACTTTCTAGACATTGCCAATAATGTTATCTAATAATATTATTCAAATAATATGAATTATTGATCTGATAATGGGAAATACTGTGTAGTGACAATTATTGAAACAACAGTAATATAAAATATCAACGCAGCAATTATTGAATCAATAAAATAAAATACTGAACAGTAATTACTGTAACCATTATTGAGTAGTGCCTTCTTACGTAAGAATCAATAATTGGTGCAATCAGTGTGCTACTGTGTAACAACGCGTATTACTGTGTTTTAACCACCGGGTATTCCAACAGTATTAACGGTAACAACTACGCCGTTATTAATAAACAACATATACTTGTCGTTTTCTTCATCCAATCGCTTTCCGTTATGGGGCCCACAAAAGACTGCGCCGTCGTACGAATATTCCCCGACAGGAAGAATATTCCACGACCAAACGAATATTCCCCGACAACAATGAATATTTTATAACCACCTGCTTATTTGAAATATTTGCGCATTTTTCCCATAACTAACCTCATTAATCAATTTAACACTTACTATTTCAAAATAATAAATAGAGCGAATTTAAATTTCATTTATTAATAATTTGGGGTCTTACATATCTCATTAAAGAAAAAACACAATCTGATTATTGCATACCTCACAGGTCTTTCCATCAGCGAACATAAGGCAACAGGGAGCAATTGTTGCATTAAGGTATGACAGTCATGAGACTTAAGCCCATAGAGTTTTAGGTCTTGCAAGGATACAAGATTTTTGATATTAGAAGCGTAACCTTATGGGACTTTCATGCCATACAAAGAATTACATACAACTCTTTTCTCTACCCTCGATAGATTCCAAGTACTTGGAGGCAAACGTGTCCTTTTTCCCCCAAAATCTGGTCGCAAATAAGTCTTAACCCCCATTTTTAAGAGGTCTAATCGAGCTGCAACCCCATCTTTGTTTTTCCCCGGAATCTCCAATAATGTACCAATAATGCTATCGCATACATTTTTCTCAATATACATAACATCAAGACAATGTCTAATATGAAGAAACTTCCAATACTCTAGTTCAAAGAATATTGACTTCCTCTTCCAACAAGGCCTGTTATCCTTGTCATCAATAGTATGAGTCAAACCATCAACCTTTCTAAATACTTCTTCTCTCGTTAGTGACACAGGAGGTGGTCTAAATTCTTGTTATCCATTAAATGTTACTCGCTGCTTCCGAAATGAATGATCTTGAGGCAAGAATCTTCGGTGGCCAATGTAACAAACTTTGTTACCATGTGTCAACCTATGGCTAGGTGTATCATCGCCACATATAGGACATGCTTTATAACCTTTTACAACACATCCAGATAAGTTCCCATAGGCAGGAAAGTCATTAATAGTCCACATTAATTGGGCTTTGAGCATGAAGTATTCTCCTCTAAATGCATCATACACCCCTGGAACCCCCTTCCACAAACACTTCAAATCATCAATCAATGGTTCAAAGTAGACATCTATATCATTACCAGCTTGTTTAGGACCTGAGATCAACAAAGTCAACATCATGAACTTTCTTTTCATACATAACCAAGGCGGAAGATTATAAATAATCATTATAATAGGCCAACAACTGTATCTACTACTAAGAGGAGCATGAGGATTGATCCCATCAGCTGAAAGAACAAGTCTAAGGTTTCTAGGGTCTTTACCAAACTCTGGCCACTTATCATCCACTAGCTTCCAAGATGGTGAATCTGATGGATGACGCATATGACCGTCACTCATTTTATTATTAGCATGCCAAGTCAAACTCTCAGCTGTCCTGCTAGATTTAAACATACGTTTAAACCTCGGGATAGGAGGAAAGTACCACAACACCTTCGCAGGCACCCCTTCTCTTACATGCTCATTCTTATCCGTCTTCCACCTTGAGAGAGAACATTTTGGGCAATTAGTTACCTGGTCAAATTCCTTTCTATACAAGATGCAGTTATTAGGGCATGCATGTATTTTCTCATAATCCATTCCTAAGGCATGTAAAAACTTCTTTGCCTCGTACAAGGAGCAAGGTAATTGGTTACCTTTTGGAAGAAGTTCAGTCAGAAAAATTAAGTGCTCTGTGAAACCAACATCACTCAACCCATGCTTTGCTTTCAAATTGTAGAGTCTAACAAGTGCACCTAACTTACTAAATTTACAACCAGGGTACAAGGGTTCATCTCCATCCCCAATCACATTAAAAAACTCACAAGGATCATTTGAGAAATCCCAAAAACCATTATCTTGCATATCTACTGTTTCAGAGACATAGCCTTGTTCAGTAGTGCCTACAAAAGGTTTATTTGCATCTACATCTAACATATTAGGTTCTCCATGCCATATCCAAGTGTGATAACTAGTATCAACCCCATTACAATACAAGTAATCCCGTATAATTCTGGCACCAAATTTTAAAATGTTTCCACATTTTACGCAAGGGCAATGAATAAAATTCACATTTCTCGCGTTGTCTACCGCAAACCTCAAGAATTCATCAACGCCTAGTTCATATTCTCGTGACCTTCTATCAGCACACATCCATGACTTATCCATCTTAAGAAAAAAAAAACATGTCACCTAAAGTCCAACATTAAATATAAAACACTGAATAAGAACTCAGTTAATTATCAATTTGCTAAACTAGAAAAAAGAAATGTGACTATTTCACCCAATGAAGAAGATGCAAATTACATTGGAATTTGTGTCCACTGTGATATCAGTATCAACCACACAAGAGAAAACAGAGGCAAATGTTAGTTAGAAAACCAAAAACTAATGATTATACTAGCACATAAATCTATAATTCTGGATTCCAAAAGAAAAACCTCCATTGAAGAACCACATTTACAGACAACTACAGTCAACAAATCAGACCCTATGGCATTTTTGAAGATAACCCGATATTAAACTTCAGAGCTAAAAATACAGTCAATAACTTTTAATGTAATCCTCTAGATTTAATTAGCCTTCAATAACACTTAGAAGCTCTAAATTAGCTCCAAATATCAAAAAATTTCTAATCAAAACCTAAATTTTAGGGAAAATTAACAAGTGATAAATTAAAACCTAATTTTAGTGGAGGAGACAAAGAAACCACCACTGCTGCCACCGCAGCCACCACTATGCTACCAATATGAAAGCAAAAAAACCATTATAACAAAACAAATGGAGCACCTCAAACACGTTTATATGTAAATAGGTTGAAAATAAACATATGCAATAACAAATCCAAAGAGATGAAGAACTTACAATGAAACCCTAGCCCCAAAACAGCTTATCTTCAAACTCAGATTTCGGCCTAAGAGAGAAGGTACACCCACAGACGATCGAGCACAGAGATAATCGAACCTCTGCAAGGACTGAGAGTGAAGGAACAAACGAAACTGAGAGCACAGAGGAACGAAACTGAGTGAAGGAACGAACCGACTTGGGAGAAGGACTGAAGCTCTGCACGGAGAACAACGATCGAGCACAGAGATAATCGAACCTCTGCAGAAACTGAGAGCACAGAGGACCGAAACTGAGTGAAGAAACGAACCGACTTGGGAGAAGGATGGAAGCTCTGCACGAAGAACGACGATCGAGCACAGAGACTATCAAAGACGGGCTAGCCTCGGAGAGAAATAGACTTTAAGTCTTTTAATTTTAAGTAAGCTCCGTGTTTTATCACATAGACAACGTTTTAAAAAAAATAATATTTAATTACAACCAAAAAAATGCCCTTTTAAATAGACAATGTTTTTGTATATATATCTACAACGTTTTTTTTAAAAATATTGTGGAAAAAAATACCACAACGTTTTTATAAAAAGCGTTGTGGCTTAAGTGTTGTCTATTTACTGTTTTCTAGTAGTGAGAATTAATTTATCCAGGAACCAATAACGTCCAAATTGTCAACATGATACTGCTCTGTGGAGTAAAATTCAAGAATACTCGGAAGAATATTTTCATGAAAAGATACTAGATGAAGCGCAAATATTAAGGATATTCCACTAATTTCATGGAGTATAAAAGTCAAAATTTTAACTAACTGAATATAATAAAGAATGGAATAACAAAAAAAATCACCATGCATGCGATAGACCGCACAGACAGGTTATTCCAACAAGAAAATAAATAATGGAATCAAGTCATGCTTAAACGCACCGACAGGATATTCTGACAGAATAATAAATAATGGAACTAGGCCCGGCGTAAACGCACAAACAGGATATTCCGACAGAATAATGAATAATGGAACCAGGTTCGGCGTAAAACGCACAGACAGGATATGTGACAACCCCAAAACAGGTCCATTCCATCCAACCTATTCTGAGTTGCCAAATACATGGTACAGAAAATAACTACAACTTTATTACAACAATTATCGTGCAAAAATACAACAACACATATGCTGTGAGTTTGGATACAAATATATACCAAATGTGACTCATGTCCCAAACGTGGACAGCAACTCACAATGATACCTTACATAAAGGTATAGTCAAAAACTGTTTTAGAAATTAGAATCTTTGGGAAGTGCTCAAGGAAGCCTTCGTACATGGGAGGCCATGCGTCTAGGTTATGATAGATATCATATGGCCACAGAATTATCCTTGGTTGATCCAATAGACCCCAAAGAAAAATGAGAAGTTTACTATCATATTCTTCCCAATGGTGAATCTTCTCTTGACATATCATTATCTCCACTGTCTCTAATTGAAAATTATACTTCAAACAAACACTAAGATTATATAGGTAGTGCTCGTAAAGATACTCAGCAAGTGGATGAGCACAACCCTGTCTTATGATGACACGAGGTTGTATGTCATTAGACATCTTGTATGATAGTGACAAAACACCTTTCCAACGTTGGGTTCGTCTCACCCTATTTTCTTCACCAAATATAACTACTAAATGATGACCACCGTTCTATTCCCTTGTTACCCCCGCTCGACCCAACTACACTCTTATTACCTGAAAGGAATTGTGAAACAAAAGGGTGAGCACAACTAGCCCAGTAAAGAATATCATGACTAAATATAAATAAATTATCAATAGTCTTCATCAGTAATAAATTAGAGATTTAGAACATATGGTAGATGATAAAAATTTCAACCATAGTTGCAGCGGAACGAGCAATCCATTATAAGAGTCAAATAGACTATAAAATCTATTATCTTCTCTGTAAGACCCCAAATTATTAATAAATGAAATTTAAATTCCCTCTATTTATTATTTTGAAATAGTAAGTGTTAAATTGATTAATGAGGTTAGTTATGGGAAAAATGCGCAAATATTTCAAATAAGCAGGTGGTTATAAAATATTCATTGTTGTCGGGGAATATTCGTTTGGTCGTGGAATATTCTTCCTGTCGGGGAATATTCGTACGACGGCGCAGTCTTTTGTGGGCCCCATAACGGAAAGCGATTGGATGAAGAAAACGACAAGTATATGTTGTTTATTAATAACGGCGTAGTTGTTACCGTTAATACTGTTGGAATACCCGGTGGTTAAAACACAGTAATACGCGTTGTTACACAGTAGCACACTGATTGCACCAATTATTGATTCTTACGTAAGAAGGCACTACTCAATAATGGTTACAGTAATTACTGTTCAGTATTTTATTTTATTGATTCAATAATTGCTGCGTTGATATTTTATATTACTGTTATTTCAATAATTGTCACTACACAGTATTTCCCATTATCAGATCAATAATTCATATTATTTGAATAATATTATTAGATAACATTATTGGCAATGTCTAGAAAGTTCTGTCTAAGGAGAGGTTTGGTCATCTAATTGCGCGCCAGTAAGGAGAAATCCTTATTGGAAAGCCCCCTCTTTCCTGGGAACGGCCTGGTTGTCATAAATGTGATTCTGTAATATTATTTGTGAATAATTAATTATTGATTCATATGATAAGGAAATATTTATTTTATGTGGATATAAATGATGGATATATTTATTTTTTATGTGGATAAAAATGAAAGAATTAAAGCTGAGGTGTTTTATCAGTATTTTGTCGATGTGGAGGTATTAAAAATCATCCGTTTGTAGATTTCGGATATTTTTGGTTTGAAATTTGAAAAAACTTAAAGCTACAAAGTTGTAGAGAATTCGATTTCAGTCAGAATGGACATAAAATTCGTATTTTTCTGATAAACGGTCTATTTTCTATGAATTATTAAAGTTTTGAAAAATAAAATGATTTTTATTAAATTTATGGGGGGACCCACTTTTGGTTGGTACAACACATGGGCTGCTGAAATTTTCAGCATTGAGGGGCTGGTCTTGGTCATTGATAGCATACGTAGAATTGTTGTTTGAAATATTAATATTTTATTATTTTAGTCTCCTTTGGCGTTCTAGCATTTTCCTATAAATAGAGGGCTAAGTTAGAATTGAAAATCATACCAGAAACAAGTTTTCTCTCTTTCTCTCTCTATATTATCGAACGTATTCTTGTTAGTATACTTTGAGTGTTGCTATACGGTGCAAGTTTCTGTCAGCACTATACCCGAAATTCAGTCAGAAGTACGATTATTTTGAGGTAAGGGATGTTATTTTATTCGAAAATGATATTATTTCTTCAATATCATTATGCCGAAATATTAGTTGGAAATTTTTATCAAATTTAGAACTTTTCACGTCGGGGTTACTATTCATGAGTTACTATTCACGAGTTACTATTCACCGAAAAATAAAATTTTCTTCTTTTCGTCCAAAATATCTATTCTGGGTACTAGCTTTGATTGTATCCATGTTTTGATCATTCTTGAATTCTACTTCACTATGAATAATTATAAGGTATTTTTGGACATGAATAAATCGAAATACGAATCCTTAATATTGTTATTTTGTTTCACTGGATTCGTTTTCTTTAAGATATTTTTCATCATCCTCAGTCCTAAATGATGATATTACTGAATATCTTTGGCCCGTAGTGCAAAGATGAATGATTCACTGATGAATATCTTTGGCCCGTGGTGCAAAGATGAACAGGTGTTGAGATGAACATGACCGACTGGTGATACAAGTGAATATCTTTGGCCTGTAGTGCAAAGATGAATATTTGATTAAAGATGGTTATTGATTGTTGTTACAGGGATAAAATATTGATGATGGACTTTTAAATCTTAGAAGATAGTAGAACTCATTCTCTACTTGACTCTTCTAATGGTTTGCTGTTTCCGCTGCAGTTATTGATTTAAAACTTATTGTCTATTGTATTCTATTAGATTTTTCCCTGTTGAAGACTAACGATAATTTGTTCTGTATTATCTTAGTCATAATATTCTTTACTGGGCTAGTTGAGCTCACCCTTTTCCTTTTTGTTCCATTTTTCTTAGGAGGCGAGAATGTAGCGAGTACTAGTCGGGGTATGGCATGATGGTTCTAGAAGTTACTTTAGTAGTCCTCACCATTTTTGTGAAATAATGTATCAATAATTGTAATGAGGACTTATTTGAGTGTGGATATTGTCTAAATGACAATATTTGTATTTAAACTCACAGTTCTTGTGTTGTAATAATAAAGATGTAGTTGTTTCTGTACCATGTATTTTAGCGACTCAGAATGGGTGTTGTATACCTTTTTTGGGAGCGTCACAGTTGGTATCAGAGCTTAGGGATATGATCTCTGGCGGAGATCGGAGAATAGAACTAGGAGGGGAGAGACGAATAAATCCTTCGCTAGTGTGTCCTACCTAAGCTTATTTATTGGTCAGTCATAATATAGGGGTATTATGTGATTTGTTAATTTATTTAATTAACCCTTGTTTTATGGCAGTATTTGAGAATGTCGACTGAGAATGTTAACAGTGGAGTAAATGAGACCGTGGAGACACCGGTGCTTACCAACGAGGAGAACATGCAACAGGCTGGCAATGTTCCTCCTGTGAACAACACCAATGAGCAGATGATGAATGATGGAATGTTTAGAAGTTTTTTGCAATTTATGCAAAACCAGACGAGGGAGACTCGTGTTCAAAATATAGGAGGAAATGATAGCAATTCACGGTTTGTCACAGCCAAACAGTTCAAAGAATTGGGACCACCAGAATTTAAGGGAAAGCCGGATCCGATCATGGCGGAAACGTGGGTCAAGCAAATTACCAAGATATTCGATGTCTTGGGATGCACGGAGGAACAGAAGGTTCCATTCGCCACCTTTATGTTCCGTGGCGAGGCAGACTACTGGTGGGAGTCTGTGAAGCGTACCCATCCAACCGCACTCAGCATGTCTTGGGAGACATTTCAGAAACTGTTCAATGACAAGTACTTTCCTGAAAGTATTCGTCATATGAAGGAGGTAGAGTTTATTAGACTGGAGCAGAATAACATGACGGTGTCTCAGTACGAGGCGAGGTTTACAGAGTTGTCCAGGTTTGCACCTCATTTGGTGGAGAATGAAGAGCGTATGACGAGGATGTTTTTGAGAGGTTTGAAACCCGGCATACGTCAATATCTCATTTCTCATAAATTTTCTCTCTATTCAGATGTTGTCAACAGGGCTCAATTATTAGAGCGAGATAATGAGTACGGTCAACTGAGGGACCACAACCAGGATCATATCGGTGACAGCAGTCATCAGAACAATGATAACCAGCGGAGAAAGAAAAATACAGACAAGAACGGCAACCACTCTGGTGGTAATCGTGGCTATGAAAATAGAAGAAGCGAGTCGGGAGGAGATTTTAAAAAGAGGAGATTCAACAATGACAATACGAAGACGTCAGTACCAGCAGCAACTGGTTCCAAGGGAGGAGAACGACCATCGGTTATATGCTATAAGTGCGGAAAAGAAGGACATATCAGCCCAAATTGCCCACAACAGTTTAAGGTATGTTATAACTGTGGAAAGGAAGGACATATCGCTTGAGATTGCACTGTAGCAAAACCAAGTCCAGCGGGGATGGTGACTCAAAAAGCTGTCCCAGAAAAGATAAAGTCAACGGTTCCTGGAAGAGCGTTTGTCGTGACTGGTCAACATGCGAGGAACCCAAACGAGGTGATCACGGGTAAGCTAATCATAAATTCATGTGAAGTTTATACCTTATTAGATACCGGTTCTACCCATTCTTTTATCTCTCCTGCTTGTGGTCAACGTTTAAACTTGACTCCAGAGAAGTTAGACTTTGATTTATCTGTGGAGACTCCGTTAGGAGAAACTTTCATCACATCCACTGTTTATAAATCTTGTGTGATCCAAGTTGGCACCATCACCTTACCTGTTGACCTTATCTCTTTAAAGATACTTGCTTTTGATGTGATTTTAGGGATTGATTGGTTAACTACTCATCATGCCAAAATTGATTGTTTTCGTAAGGTTGTTAGTTTTCATATTCCTAACCAACCTGTTGTACGAATTCAAACAACTAAGCCATTAAAATCAATCACTGTTATATCAAGCCATAAAGCCATTCGTTTATTAAAAAATGGATGTCAAGCTTTCTTAGCCCATGTTATGGATTTGAATAAAGACACGTCAAATTTGAATAATATTCCTGTTGTTATTGACTTTTCTGACGTATTTCCTGAAGAACTTCCCGGTCTACCCCCGGAATGAGAAATTGAATTCTTTATTGATCTTGAACCTGGTACAAAGCCCATTTCTAAAACCCCATATCGAATGGCTCCTATTGAACTTCAGGAGTTAAAGGTCCAACTACAAGAGTTGTTAGACATCGGTTTCATTCGCCCTAGTACATCTCCTTGGGGTGCTCCTGTTTTATTTGTAAAGAAGAAAGACAGGAGTATGCGACTTTGTATTGATTACCGGGAATTAAACCATGTCACTATTAAGAATAGGTATCCGCTACCTCGTATTGATGACCTGTTTGACCAGTTACAAGGAGCATAATTCTTTTTAAAGATCGATCTTCGTTCTGGATATCATCAGCTGAAGGTTAAAACTGAAGATATTCCAAAGACTGCCTTCAGAACTCGGTACGGGCATTATGAATTCCTAGTCATGTCTTTTGGATTGACTAATGCTCCTGCGGCTTTCATGGATATGATGAACCGAGTATTCAAGGATTATTTGGATCAGTTCGTTGTTGTCTTTATTGATGACATCCTCATATATTCCAAAAGCCGTGAAGATCATGAGCATCATTTGAAGCTGGTACTCCAAAGGCTGCGTGAAAACAAGTTATATGCTAAGTTGAAGAAATGCGAGTTCTGGCTTGAGGAAGTAGCTTTCCTAGGGCACGTGGTGTCAAAACATGGAGTATCTGTTGACCCGGCGAAGATTGAAGCAATACAAAGTTGGGAGCAACCAAAGACGGTGACCGAAGTACGTAGCTTTCTAGGCTTAGCTGGTTATTATCGAAGATTCGTGGAAGGGTTTTCTCGAATCGCTACCCCGTTAACTCAGCTGACTCGGAAAGATATCAAATTCGTATGGAGCGAGGAATGCGAGAAGAGTTTTCAAGAGCTTAAGAGGAGACTCATTTCGGCACCTGTTCTGACAATACCATCTGGTTCGGATGGATTTGTTATCTACAGTGATGCTTCAGGCAAAGGGTTAGGATGTGTTCTCATGCAACATGGGAAAGTCATAGCCTATGCCTCGCGACAACTCAAAGAATATGAGAGGAATTATCCTGCTCATGATTTGGAGTTGGCAGCAGTAGTTTTCGCGTTGAAGATCTGGAGACACTACCTGTATGGGGAGAAAGTGGAGATCTATACAGATCATAAAAGCCTCAAATATTTCTTCACCCAAAAGGAACTCAACATGCGGCAGCGACGTTGGCTCGAGCTGTTGAAAGATTACGATCATACCATCCAATATCATCCTGGAAAAGCAAACGTAGTAGCTGACGCATTGAGTAGAAGATCATATGCGGGTACGAGTGCAATGTTGTTAACACAAAGGCCCATTTTGTATGACTTGCAAAGGATGGAGATAGAGATGAAGGCTCCAAGTACCCACATGATGATATCAAATATACGAGTAGAACCGACTTTAATCGATAAAGTTAAAGCTGCTCAAGCTACGGACATAGAGCTGATGCATATGAAGAAGAAAGTACAAGAAGGTTCTATTCCAGAAGCAAGAATCGATGAAGAAGGAATACTTCGAGTCCACTCCAGACTTTGTGTTCCTAACGATTCTGATTTGAAGTACAAGATCATGATGGAAGCACACAATACACCATTTGAAATCCATCCTGGAAGTACCAAAATGTATCGTGATCTTCGACATACATTTTGGTGGAATAATATGAAGAGAAAGATTGCAAAGTTTATCTCGAGGTGTTTAACTTGTCAACGTGTAAAGGCGGAACATCAAGTGCCAAAGGGTCCATTGCAACCACTTGAGATTCCGAAATGGAAGTGGGAACACATTACCATGGATTTCGTTACGGGTCTTCCCACGGTTTCTCAAGGCATAAATGCTATTTGGGTTATTGTTGATAGATTAACCAAGTCTGCTCATTTCTTGCCGATACGGTAGACTTATTCCCTTGAACGTCTTGCTCGTATATACGTAGATGAGATTGTGAGACTGCATGGCATGCCAGTATCCATAGTCTCGGATCGTGACCCAAGATTCACTTCAAGATTTTGGGTTAGCTTGCAAAAAGCTATGGGCACAGATTTACGATTTAGTTCGGCATACCATCCTCAAACGGACGGACAATCAGAGAGGACTATTCAAACTCATGAAGATCTATTAAGACTTTGTGTCCTAGATTTCAAAGGGAGTTGGGATAAGTACCTACCATTGGTGGAATTCTCTTACAATAACAGTTATCAGGCAAGTATAGGTGTGGCCCCATTTGAAGCATTATATGGACGAAAGTGTCGCTCTCCAGTATGCTGGGACGAGGTGGGTGAAGCAACATTGTTGGGACCAGAGTTGCTACGCATGACTACAGAGAAGATCCAAACGATTCGACAACGTATACAAACGGCACAAGATCGACAAAAGAGTTATGCGGATCTTCATCGAAAGGACGTGGAATTTGACATTGGGGATCATGTATTGTTGCGTGTGGCTCCATGAAAAGGAGTTACAAGATTTGGGAAGAGAGGAAAGCTCAACCCATGATTTATTGGTCCATTTCAGATTCTTGACTGAGTAGGAAATGTGGCCTATAGACTCGCGTTACCTCCAAGTATGTCTCGTGTTCATAATATTTTTCATATATCTGTGTTACGTAAATATGTGAAAGATCCAGACCACGTTATTGAGTTAGAACCGGACGAGATAGCTGAAGACTTAACGTACGAAGAGGTACCTGTCAAGATCTTTGATAGAAAGGAGCATGTCCTACGCACGAAGGTCATACCACAAGTTAAAGTTTTGTGGAGAAACCATGCTATTGAGGAAATGACCTGGGAGTTAGAAACGGAAATGAAAGCGAGGTATCCTCATCTTTTCGAAACACCAGATACATACGTCAATTTCGAGGACGAAATTTCATAAGGAGGGGAGGTTGTAAGACCCCAAATTATTAATAAATGAAATTTAAATTCCCTCTATTTATTATTTTGAAATAGTAAGTGTTAAATTGATTAATGAGGTTAGTTATGAGAAAAATGCGCAAATATTTCAAATAAGCAGGTGGTTATAAAATATTCATTGTTGTCGGGAAATATTCGTTTGGTCGTGGAATATTCTTCCTGTCGGGGAATATTCGTACGACGGCGCAGTCTTTTGTGGGCCCCATAACGGAAAGCGATTGGATGAAGAAAACGACAAGTATATGTTGTTTATTAATAACGGCGTAGTTGTTACCGTTAATACTGTTGGAATACCCGGTGGTTAAAACACAGTAATACGCGTTGTTACACAGTAGCACACTGATTGCACCAATTATTGATTCTTACGTAAGAAGGCACTACTCAATAATGGTTACAGTAATTACTGTTCAGTATTTTATTTTATTGATTCAATAATTGCTGCGTTGATATTTTATATTACTGTTGCTTCAATAATTGTCACTACACAGTATTTCCCATTATCAGATCAATAATTCATATTATTTGAATAATATTATTAGATAACATTATTGGAAATGTCTAGAAAGTTCTGTCTAAGGAGAGGTTTGGTCATCTAATTACGCGCTAGTAAGGAGAAATCCTTATTGGAAAGCCCCCTCTTTCCTGGGAACGGCCTGGTTGTCATAAATGTGATTCTGTAATATTATTTGTGAATAATTAATTATTGATTCATATGATAAGGAAATATTTATTTTATGTGGATATAAATGATGGATATATTTATTTTTTATGTGGATAAAAATGAAAGAATTAAAGCTGAGGTGTTTTATCAGTATTTTGTCGATGTGGAGGTATTAAAAATCATCCGTTTGTAGATTTCGGATATTTTTGGTTTGGAATTTGAAAAAACTTAAAGCTACAAAGTTGTAGAGAATTCGATTTCAGTCAGAATGGACATAAAATTTGTATTTTTCTGATAAACGGTCTATTTTCTATGAATTATTAAAGTTTTGAAAAATAAAATGATTTTTATTAAATTTATGGGGGGACCCACTTTTGGTTGGTACAACACATGGGCTGCTGAAATTTTCAGCATTGAGGGGCTGGTCTTGGTCATTGATAGCATACGTAGAATTGTTGTTTGAAATATTAATATTTTATTATTTTAGTCTCCTTTGGCGTTCTAGCATTTTCCTATAAATAGAGGGCTAAGTTAGAATTGAAAATCATACCAGAAACAAGTTTTCTCTCTTTCTCTCTCTATATTATCGAACGTATTCTTGTTAGTATACTTTGAGTGTTGCTATACGGTGCAAGTTTCTGTCAGCACTATACCCGAAATTCAGTCAGAAGTACGATTATTTTGAGGTAAGGGATGTTATTTTATTCGAAAATGATATTATTTCTTCAATATCATTATGCCGAAATATTGGTTAGAAATTTTTATCAAATTTAGAACTTTTCACGTCGGGGTTACTATTCATGAGTTACTATTCACGAGTTACTACTATTCACCGAAAAATAAAATTTTTTTCTTTTCGTCCAAAATATCTATTCTGGGTACTAGCTTTGATTGTATCCATGTTTTGATCATTCTTGAATTCTACTTCACTATGAATAATTATAAGGTATTTTTGGACATGAATAAATCGAAATACGAATCCTTAATATTGTTATTTTGTTTCACTGGATTCGTTTTCTTTAAGATATTTTTCATCATCCTCAGTCCTAAATGATGATATTACTGAATATCTTTGGCCCGTAGTGCAAAGATGAATGATTCACTGATGAATATCTTTGGCCCGTAGTGCAAAGATGAACAGGTGTTGAGATGAACATGACCGACTGGTGATACAAGTGAATATCTTTGGCCTGTAGTGCAAAGATGAATATTTGATTAAAGATGGTTATTGATTGTTGTTACAGGGATAAAATATTGATGATGGACTTTTAAATCTTAGAAGATAGTAGACCTCATTCTCTACTTGACTCTTCTAATGGTTTGCTGTTTCCGCTGCAGTTATTGATTTAAAACTTGTTGTCTATTGTATTCTATTAGATTTTTCCCTGTTGAAGACTAACGATAATTTGTTCTGTATTATCTTAGTCATAATGTTCTTTACTGGGCTAGTTGAGCTCACCCTTTTCCTTTTTGTTCCATTTTTCTCAGGAGACGAGAATGTAGCGAGTACTAGTCGGGGTATGGAATGATGGTTCTAGAAGTTACTTTAGTAGTCCTCACCATTTTTGTGAAATAATGTATCAATAATTGTAATGAGGACTTATTTGAGTGTGGATATTGTCTAAATGACAATATTTATATTTAAACTCACAGTTCTTGTGTTGTAATAATAAAGATGTAGTTATTTCTGTACCATGTATTTTGGCGACTCAGAATGGGTGTTGTATACCTTTTTTGGGGGCGTCACATTCTCCATGTTAAAAATCCACCAATAATATTTTATCCCTATAACATTGTTAGAGTTTATGCCCTAGAGGCTAATTATTTGATATAATTGCTTAATATTTTGATATTATTGTTAATTGAATAAATAAATGATTTTATTATGGTTTTATTTACTGCGTAATATAATTGTTAACATAATAAAATTCCTTAGAATAGTGATACAAATTATATTGTTTCAAGTATGTGACTTAAACATGAGATTATATAATTACAATTAGTATCATTGTTCTTAAATGTCCCTAGTCGAGTATCATTGTTGATGGGACAACAATGATGCATTGAGACTAGTATGTTGATTGACTGATGACCAAATCTCATTGGTCATAAATATATGAGATATTAAGTCAATGCATAGGTACATGTTAGAGAACAATGTACTGGACAGACCCACCATGAGAATTCTATATGGAGCATTATGCAAAGTGTCATTAGTAATTCTCATAGTGACAATGATGTAACAGTCCTCCGACCTGAAATCACTATATTATTACACGAGAATTTATGTACTTTGATATTATCAAATGTCACCTTTAATAGGGTGGACTATAAAGGTGATTATTGGGTACATCATGAATCGTGTGAGGAATATGAGTGATCTAGATGGAATTTAACCATCCTGTATATTAGGGGTGATATCCATAGGCCTCTTGATTGAGTAGGACTATGAAATGCATGGCCATGCTCAAATAATGATTTGTTTCATATAGTCCACTCATTGATCAAGAAAAACTCAGATTAAATTATGAAGAGTATGACACATTTCATGACTCGAGTTTAATCTTGGATATTGAGGTTAAAAGGATTAAATTACATTGAAACATTGGTCACGAAAAGGTTGCATCGAATCATCGATCTTTTTTTTACTTGGGTAGCAGTGATGCATTACTAGATGCCGCTCACCGTTTATAACTTTATAATATGATTTTAAAGTTATTGTCAACGTAATAATAACCTATAGGGTCACACACAAAGAACGTAATTAAAAGGAAATTAATTTAAATTGTAAAGATTTAAATATGTCAATATGATTGATATAATTTTAAATTACGAATTTAAATTAATAGGATAATTTATATATAGGTATATTAATTAAGTAAGACTTAATTAAGATATATATAAATTCGGATTTAAATAACATTAGGTTTTGATTAATTTCTCTTAACTGCTATATATATGATGTATATCAGTCACTTTAGGTTTTACGTCAAAACAAAAACCCTAGCCGCTCTTAGAGAGAGACTAGAGAAAAATAGTTTAAAAATCCTCATCCTTGGTGGCTAGTATCGCGTTTCCTTCTTCTGCATATCGTAGGACGATTCGTGTAGATACCGTAGAGATGCAGTCCGTTTGAATTGCGTTGGAGATTCGACCGCATCGATTCTAGCTTTTACAATCGGTATAATTTCTTATCACTGAATTAATTTTTTTCGCATGGATCCTGATTTAGGGTTTTGAAATTGCTTTAAATTTTAATTTCTGCTGTGCGTTTCTGTATCGAAACCCCAACAAACATCACTCAACAGTTCCTTTCCACAATCATATGAATAACTCATAATCATAATTGTGATTCTAAATTTTTCTTCGCACCTAGGACGAAGAATATTTTTATCACCTGTATTTACCTGAAACATCAAAGATCATGGTTATACCAAATCACAATTCCTGTTCATAATCTTGCTAATAAATCCATCTTCGCACTATGGCCAAAGATATTCATCAACAAACCATCTTTGCACTACGGGCCAAAGATATTCAACAACAGTTCATCTTCGCACTATAGGCCAAAGATATTGATCAATTATTAATCTTTGCACTACAGGCCAAAGATATTCGTCAACAGTTCATCTTTGCACTACAGGCGAAAGATATTCTTCAACAGTTCATATTTGCTCTATAGGCCAAATATATTAATATCTCAAAGAAATATATAATCATTTCATAATTATATAAACAATGATTATAACCATGTTGATCAATTCACCTTTACACTTAAGCTAAAGATATTCAGTTATAAATTCAATGGTCATGATCATACCAGTCAACAATTTCACTTTGCACTACTGGCCAAAGAGAACCCATAGTCATGATCATACCAACAATCTACCCATCTTTACACTCAAGTGAAAGAAAATTTCAACATCTGGGTTATAAAAATATTATATATGATAATAAAAACAATATGATCAACATATAGATTTAATCTTAAGAATAATATTCATAAATTAACTATAATTTGGCCAAAAAAGAAACCAAATTTTGTCGTGAATAGTAACTCGTGAATAGTAACTCATGAATAGTAACTCGTGAATAGTAACTCGTGAATAGTAACTTGTGAATAGTAACTCATGAATAGTAACTCGACATAAAAAAGGTAGAAATTCTACAATAAAATCTATACCAATATTTCGGTATAATGATATTAAAATAATAATATTTCTTAAGCTTATAAATAATTTATTTAAATTGTTTACACTTTACTAATTAATGCATTTAATCATCATAAAATGCCAACTCTTAAAATTTCATCACCAATAACCAAAACCCTCATCAAAAATCTGCATATAACTCATATATGATTATCAAGCCATAAAATCCTATTTTTCAATTTTCTTCCTTCACATAACATATTTAATTCATTTATTTATAACTAGTCTATTTTCATGAAAAATATCAAATCAGTTCTACAAATATTTCTTTTCTGAGATTTAGCAGAATATAGTCCCATATTGAACATATATTTTTCTCAGAATTTTTAAAACTCATTTACTATTTTTTATATGGCCAAAACCGCCGAATATTTAGACATTTATCATAAATTATACTTTTATCCAAAAATTCCAAAACTCACAGAGTATACTGATATTATATAGATATACTTCCAATAAAATTTTTATCAAATTTGGAGTTAACCACAAGGAGTTATAAGCGATTACTTTTAAAATAGTCTTTTCCCATAAAATTCATAACTCTTAATCTATACATCCAAAAATCACTATTTTTGGACACAATCAATAAAACTCATCAAAATATCATTTTAAATTTTTCCATAATTTTTTGAAGGTCAGAAGAAGTACGAACTGAAAAACATAATAACCTTTAAAATTCCTTACCTCAAAAGAGCAGTACTTCGGAGGAAAAACCGGAAGAAACTTCTACTAAATAGCAACTCTCAAGTATCTAAATACTCTTAAAAATATGCTTGATAATATAGAGAGAAAGAAAACTTATTTCTGGTGTGATTTTCAATTCTAACTTAAGTACCTATTTATAAGAAAATGCTAGAACGCCAAAGGAGACTAAATAATAAAATAATATTATTTAATTAACAAATTCTCTATGTATGCTTTGAACAAGTCTAGCATGCCTTCTTTGAAAAACCAACTAGCATCCCACATGTGTTCAACAACCAAAGTGGGTCCCACCCATAAATTAATAAAAGTTATTTTATTTTCTGAAACTTCAATAATTCATAGAAAATAGACCTTTTATCAGAAAATTCGAATCTCGCGATTTTTTATAGGAAATTCAATTCTCTACAACTTTGCAGATGAAAGTTTTTTCAAATTCCAAACAAAAATTGACCAAAATCCATAAACGGACGATTTTACAAGCTATAATCAAATTTCAGTCAAGAAATGGGGTCCACCGACACACAAAACATGTGTTAATCATTTAATGCAACAAAAATACTCTTCCTCCTCATATACTCATATATCCCACATTCATTGTAAAACTATCACCATTATTATATTATTAAATATAATAATAAATTATTTTATCAGAAAAGATAAAATATCATTTTTCAACAATTGTCACTTTAAAAATTTTCTCCATCTATATCCACATAAAATTAATATTTTTCTCATCATATAAATCAATAATTAATTATTCACAAATAATATTACAGAATCACATTTATGACAACCAGGCCGTTCCCAGGAAAGAGGGGGCTTTCCAATAAGGATTTCTCCTTACTGGCGCGCAATTAGATGACCAAACATCTCCTTAGACAGAACTTTCTAGACATTGCCAATAATGCTATCTAATAATATTATTCAAATAATATGAATTATTGATCTGATAATGGAGATAATGTGCAGCAACAATTATTGAAACAAAAATAATATAAAATATCAACGCAGTAATTATTGAATCAATAAAATAAAATATTGAACAGTAATTACTGTGACAATTATTCAGTAGTGCCTTCTTACGTAAGAATCAATAATTTTAAAAATACTGTGCAATACCGTGTGCTACTGTGCAATAACGCGTATTACTATATTTTAACCACCGGGTATTCCAACAGTGTTAACGGTAATAACTACGCCGTTAATTATAAAAACTCAATTTTTGTCGTTATCTTCATCCGACCGTTTTCCGTTATGGGGCCCACAAATGACTACGCCGTCGTACGGATATTCTCCGACAGAAAGAATATTCCACGACCAACGAATATTCCCCGACAACAATGATTATTTTATAACCACTTGTTTATTTTGAAAAATTTTCACATTACACCCATAACTTTAACTTTTTATCAATTTAACTATTTACTGAATTGTAATTATAAGAAAAATTAAATACTTTTATTTCACAAAATTCGGGGTCTTACAATCTCCCCTCCTTATAAAATTTCGTCCCCGAAATTTACGTACCTGGTATTTCGAAGAGTTGAGAATACCTTGCTTTCATTTTAGATTCTATCACGATTTCTCCATTCCTCATCTCCCGTGATAACTTCATTTGGGTTCTTCACTTGTTGGGAAGTCATGACAACCGCCATCCCTCGAACTACCCGGCCTTGACTTGTCTGGGGCAGCATTTGACGTCATCACTACCGTTGGAATATACTTTTCTATAGGACATATTCATCCCTCAACTGCCTCTTCGTACTCCTGACTCATGATTTGAATCATCAATCTTCGATCCATATCGGATTCAGGTTGATCGCTCTATACAGGGTAATTTAAAACTCGATGTTGGGTTCTCCCAATTGCTTTCCAAAAAGAGAAATTTATATCATCTATTTTAGCCTTCTTAGATCGGACATCTCTTTCCATAATATCCACGTGTCGTGCGGCTTTTGCTCATGCATCACTTATTCTCACACGTTCAGTTTTTTCTTCTTTCAGCTCAGATTCCATCTTTATCATCTTATACTCTGCCAAAGAATACTTCTGTTCAAGCATCACATATCGGGTAACACAAGCTTGAATTGTTGCATCCTTTTGCTCCACGACCGCCTGTCGTTCTTCAGCCTGCTCTTCTAACTCATGAATACGATTTTGTAATTCTACATTTTGATCATATAATACCTCTAACAAACTCTCCTCAGGTACCTCCTCTTCCTCTTCTTCCTCACTCTCAGCTGTTACCTCTGCGACCATTTCGGGTGCAACTATCAATTCTTCACTTACCACATGGATTTCTCTAATTCCTTCTTCATCTGACATCACATTATCATGGTTAGTGATTAGAGGTATCTCCACAGTCTCATTCACTCCATTGTTAGCATTCTCAGCTGTCATTCTCAAATACTGCCATAAAACAAGGGCTAATTAAGCAAATTAACGTATCACATAATATCCATATATTATGACCAACCAACAATTAAGCTTAGGTAGGACACACTAGCAAAGGATTTACTCATCTCTCCCCTCCTAGTTATATTCCCTGATCTCCGCCAGAGATCATATCCCTAAGCTCTAATACCAACTATGACAACCCCAAAACAGGTCCATTCCATCCAACCTATTCTGAGTCGCCAAATACATGGTACAGAAAATAACTACAACTTTATTACAACAATTGTCGTGTAAAAATATAACAACACATATGCTGTGAGTTTGGATACAAATATATACCAAATGTGACTCATGTCCCAATCGTGGACAACAACTCACAATGATACCTTACATAAAGGTATAGTCAAAAATTATTTTAGAAATTAGAATCTTTGGGAAGTGCTCAAAGAAACCTTCGTACATGGGAGGCCATGCGTCTAGGTTATGATAGATATCATATGGCCACAGAATTATCCTTGGTTGACCCAATAGACCCCCAAAGAAAAACGAGAAGTTTACTATCATATTCTTCCCAATGGTGAGTCTTCTCTTGACATATCATTATGTAAGACCCCAACTTATTAATGAATAAAATCAAATTTTTTCTAAATATTATTATGAATAATAAGGGGTTAATTTGATATAATACTTTAGTTATGGGTGAAATGTACAAATTTTGTAAAATAAGCAAGTGGTTATAAAATATTCATTTTGTCGGGGAATATTCGTTTGGTCGTGGAATATTCTTGCTGTCGGGGAATATTCGTACGACGGCGCAGTCTTGTGTTGACCCCATAACGGAAAGCGATTGGATGAAGAAAATGACAAGTATAAGTTATTGTTACCGTTAATACTGTTAGAATGCCCGGTGGTTAAAATACAGTAGCACACGGTATTGCACCAATTATTGATTCTTACGTAAGAAGGCACTACTCAATAATTGTTACAGTAGTTATTGTTCAATATTTTATTTTATTGATTCAATAATTGTTGCGTTGATATTTTATATTATTGTTGTTTCAATAATTGTTGCTGCACAGTATTTTCCTTTATCAGATCAATAATTTATATTATTTGAATAATATTAGATAACATTATTGGCAATGTCTAGAAAGTTCTGTCTAAGGAGAGGTTTGGTCATCTAATTGTGCGCCAGTAAGGAGAAATCCTTATTGGAAAGCCCCCTCTTTCCTGGGAACGGCCTGGTTGTCATAAATGTGATTCTGTAATATTATTTGTGAATAATTAATTATTGATTCATATGATAAGGAAATATTTATTTTATGTGGATATAAATGAGGGATATATTTTTGTGGTTAAAAATGAAGGAGTTAATGTTGAGATTTTTATCAGTATTTTTGTCGGAATTGAGGTATTAAAAATCAGGGTTTTTGAGATATTTTGCGGGGGTTATAATTTTTAATCCGATCGTTGGATCGTGGTAATTTTTGGATATGTTATACATATATAAGTTGAGTATATGTACACAAATTTTGAACCGTTAAAAATAAACGTATGATTTATTATGAATTTTACGAGATGACTGGTTCAGAAATTGTTAAATTTTCGGAGTTTATCATTTTGATGGAAAATTATAGAATTGGTGGGCCCCACTCTTGGTTGGTGAAGAAATGTGCTGAGATTTTTATTCAAATGTGGTGGGTGAGAATAGTAGCAGGTAAAGCCATCAGGTTGCAGGTTAAGTCTGCTTCGACGTGCTAACATTTTCCTATAAATAGAGGGCTAAGTTAGAATTGAAAATCACACCAGAAACAAGTTTTCTCTCTTTCTCTCTCTAGATTATTGAGTGTATTTTGTGAGTATTTAGATACTTTGAGAGTTTCTATTCATCAGAGCAAGTTTCTTTCAGCCTTATACCGGTATTCCGACCCGAAGTACTGATATTTTGAGGTAAGGGATATTATTTTCTTCATAAATGATATTATTTTCTTCAATATCATTATGCTGAAATATTGATATGAGTTTTTATCAAATTTAGAAGTTTTTGTGTCGGGGTTACTATTTACGTATACGGCACTATTCACGTTTACGGTACTATTCACGAATACGGCACTAATCACCGAAAAATAAAAAAATTTCTCTTTTTGTCCAAGATGTCTATTATGGTTACTATCTTTAATTGTATCCATGTTTTGATCTTTATTTTTGAATTCTGCTTCACAATTGATTATTATGAAGTATTATTGATCTTGGATAAACTGTTATACGAATCTCTAATATTTGTCCTTCTGTCTCACTGGATTCGTTCTCTTTAAGATATTTTTCATCATCCTCAGTCCTAAATGATGATATTACTGAATATCTTTGGCCTGTAGTGCAAAGATGTATGATTACTTGATGAATATCTTTGGCCTGTAGTGCAAAGATGAACATGTGTTGAGATGAACATGACTGACAGGTGATACAAATGAATATCTTTGGCCTGTAGTGCAAAGATGAATATTTGGATAAAAATGATTATTAATTGATGTTACATGGATAAAATATTGATGATGGACTTTTAAATCTTAGAAGATAGTAGAATTCTTTCTCTACTTGACTCTTCTAATGGTTTGCTGTTTCCGCTGCAGTTGTTGATCTAAAACTTGTTGTCGATTATATTCTATCAGATTTTTCCCTGTTGAGGACTAACGATAATTTGTTGTATATTATCTTAGTCATAATATTCTTTACTGGGCTAGTTGAGCTCACCCTTTTTCTTTTTGTTCCATTTTTCTTCTCAGGAGGTGAGAACATAGCAGGATCTAGTCGGGGTATGGAGTGATGGTTCTAGAAAGATGTTTTAGCAGTCGTCACTATTTTCTGTAAAATAGTGTTTGAATAATTGTAATGAGGATTTATTTGAGTGTGGATATTGTCCAGAAGATAATATTTGTATTTAAACTCACAGTATGTGTTGTCGTATTTTGCACGACAATTGTATTATTGAAGTTGTAGTTTGCTTTCTGTACCATGTATTTGGCGACTCAGAATGGGTGTTGTATACTGTGACGCCCCCAAAATAGGTCCAATCCATCCAACCCATTCTGAGTCGCCAAATACATGGTACAGAAAATAACTACAACTTTATTATTACAATTGTCGTGCAAAATACGACAACACATATACTGTGAGTTTAAATACAAATATTGTCATCTAGACAGTATTCATACTCAATTAAGTCCTCATTATACTTATTGATACACTATTTTACAAAATAGTGAGGACTACTAAAATAACTGTCTTGAACCATCATTCCACACCCCGACTAGTACTCGCTACATTCTCGCCTCCTGAGAAGAAAAATGGAACAACAAGGAAAAGGGTGAGCTCAACTAGCCCAGTAAAGAATATTATGACTAAGATAATATACAACAAATTATCGTTAGTCTTCAACAGGGAAAAATTTAATAGAATACAATAGACAACAAGTTTTAAATCAATATTCGCAGCGAAAAATAATAATTCATAGAAGAGTTATGTAGAGAATGAAATCTACGATTATCTATGAATTTAAAAGCCCATCATCAACATTTTATCCCTGTAACATCAATCAATAAATATCTTGAATCAAATAGTCATCTTTGCACTACAGGCCAAAGATATTCATCAGTTGTTCATGTTCACCTCAATACCTGTTCATCTTTGCACTACGGGCCAAAGATATTCATCAGAAATCATTAATCTTTGCACTACAGGCCAAAGATATTCAATTATGTCATCATTTAGGACTGAGGATGATAAAAAATATTTTAAAGGAAACGAATCCAGTGAAGCAAAATAATAAATATTAAGGATTCGTATTTCAACTATTCCATGTCCAAAAATACCTCATAAATAATCATAGTGGAGTAAAATTCAAGAATAATCAAAACATGGATACAATCAAAGCTAGTATTCAGAATAGATATTTTGGACGAAAAGAAAAAATTTTATTTTTCGGTGAATAGTAACTCGTGAATAGTAACTCATGAATAGTAACCCCGACATGAAAAGTTCCAAATTTGATAAAAAGTTCAGATCAATACTTCGGCATAATGATATTGAAGAAAATAATATCATTTAAGAAGAAATAACATCCCTTACCTCGGAAAGACGGTACTTCTGACTGGAATACTAGATATAGTGCTGAAGGAAACTTGCACCGTATAGCAACACTCAAAGTATCAAATACTCACAAGAATACGCTCGATATAGAGAGAGAAATAGAGAGAAACTTGTGTTTCTGGTGTGATTTTCAATTCTAACCTAAGCACCCTATTTATAGGAAAATGCTTAGAACACCAAAGCAGAAAATTTAATATAATATTAATATATTTATCAAATTTTCCTTAGCCCACCTCTATACATCTGATCTCAGCCCATTTATATCACATGTTAGCCCACTTAAATGCAAAAAAACGTTTTTCTTCAAAATAATAAATAAAACTTCCAAAAATCAATTATTTCGGAACTTCAGAACTTCAATAATTCATAATAAATAGCTCTTTTATCAGAAAATTTGAATCTCGCGAGTTTTTATAGGAAATTTAATTCTCTACAACTTTTTAGAAGAAAGTTTTTCCAAATTCTAAACAGAAATTGACCGAAATCCACAAACGGACGATTTTATAGTTAATAATAAATTTTCGATCAAGAATTGTGTCCACCAACACACAAAACATGTGTTAATCATTTAATGCCACAAAAATACTCTTCCTTCTCATATACTCATATATCCCATATTTATTGTAAAAATATCACCATCAATATATTATTAAAATAATATATTTAAATAAATTATTTTATCAGAAAAAGATAAAATATTAATTTTTAACAATTGTCACATTAAAAATTTTCTCCATCTATATCCACATAAAATCAATATTTTTCTCATCATATAAATCAATAATTAATTATACACAAATAATATTACAGAATCACAGTACTGGCAACCAGGCCGTTCCCAGGAAAGAGGGGGTTTTCCAATAAGGATCTCTCCTTACTGGCGCGCAATTAGATGACCAAACCTCTCCTTAGACAGAACTTTCTAGACATTGCCAATAATGTTATCTAATAATATTATTCAGATAATATGAATTATTGTTCCGATAATAGAAAATACTGTGTAGTGACAATTATTAAAATAACAGTAATATAAAATATCAACGCAGTAATTATTGAATCAATAAAATATAATATTGAATAGTAATTACTGTAACAATTATTGAGTAGTGCCTTCTTACGTAAGAATCAATAATTGGTGCAATACCGTGTGCTACTGTGCAACAACGCGTATTACTGTGTTTTAACCACCGGGTATTCCAACAGTATTAACGGTAACAACTACTCCGTTATTTATAAACAACTTATTTTTGTCGTTTTCTTCATCCAATCGCTTTCCGTTATAGGGCCCACAAAAGACTGCGCCGTCGTACGAATATTCCCCGACAGGAAGAATATTCCACGACCAAATGAATATTCCCCGATAACAATGAATATTTTATAACCACCTGCTTATTTGAAATATTTGCGCATTTTACCCATAACTAACCACATTAATCAAATCAACCCTTACTATTTCAAAATAATAAATAGAGGAAATTAAATTTTATTTATTAATAATTTGGGGTCTTACAACCTCCCCTCCTTATGAAATTTCGTCCTCGAAATTGACATACGTATCTGGTGTTTCGAAAAGATGAGGGTACCTCGCTTTCATTTCCGTTTCCAACACCCAGGTCATTTCCTCAATAGCATGGTTTCTCCATAAAATTTTAACTTGTGATATGACCTTCGTGCGTAGGACATGCTCCTTCCTATCCAAGATCTTGACAGGTACCTCCTCGTACGTTAAGTCTTCGGCTATCTCGTCTGGTTCTAACTCAATAACGTGGTTTGGGTCTTTCACATATTTACGAAGCATAGATACGTGAAAAACGTTATGAACACGAGACATGCTTGGAGGTAACGCGAGTCTATAGGCCACATTTCTTACTCGGTCAAGAATCTTAAATGGACCAATAAATCGTGGATTGAGCTTTCCTCTATTCTCGAATCTTGTAACTCCCTTCCATGGAGTAACTCGCAACAATACATGATCCCCAATATCAAATTCCACGTCCTTTCGATGAAGATCCGCATAACTCTTTTGTCGATCCTGTGCCGTTTGTATACGTTGTCGAATCGTTTGGATCTCCTCTATAGTCATTCGTACCAACTCTGGTCCCAACAACGTTGCTTCTCCCACCTCATCCCAACATACTGAAGAACGACATTTTCTTCCATACAACGCCTCGAATGGAGCCATACCTATGCTCGCCTGATAACTGTTATTGTAGGAGAATTCCACCAATGGTAGGTACTTATCCCAACTCCCTTTGAGATCTAGGACACAAAGTCTTAATAGATCTTCAAGAGTTTAAATAGTCCTCTCTGATTGTCCGTCCGTTTGAGGATGGTAAGCTGAACTAAATTGTAAATCTGTGCCTATAGCCTTTTGCAAGCTAACCCAAAATCTTGAAGTGAATCTTGGGTCACAATCCGAAACTATGGATACTGGCATGTCATGCAACCTCACAATCTCATTCACGTACATACTAGTAAGACGTTCAAGGGAATAAGTCTCCCGTATCGGAAAGAAATGAGCAGACTTGGTTAATCTATCAACAATCACCCAAATAACATTTATGCCTTGAGAAACCGTAGGAAGACCCGTAACGAAATCCATGGTAATGTGTTCCCACTTCCATTTCGGAATCTTAAGTGATTGCAATGAACCCTTTGGCACTTGATGCTCCGCCTTTACACGTTGACAAGTTAAACACCTCGAGATAAACTATGCAATCTCTCTCTTCATATTGTTCCACCAAAATGTATGTCGAAGATCACGATACATTTTAGTACTTCCAGGATGGATTGTAAATGGTGTATTGTGTGCCTCCATCATGATCTTGTACTTCAAATCAGAATTGTTAGAAACACAAAGTCTAGAGTGGACTCGAAGTATTCCTTCTTCATCGATTCTTGCTTCCGGAATAGCACCTTCTTGTACTTTCTTCTTCATACGCATCAGCTCCCGATCTGTGGCTTAAGCAACTTTAACTTTATCGATTAAAGTTGATTCTACGTGTATACTTGACATCGTCACACTCGTTCCTGCATATGATCTTCTACTCAATGCGTCAGCTACCGCGTTCATTTTTTTTTCAGGATGGTATGATCGAAATCTTTCAACAACTCGAGCCAACGTCGGTGTCGCATGTTGAATTCTTGGAAGCTCTTCTCGCATTCCTCGGTCCATTCAAAGTTTGTATCTTTTCGAGTCAGCTGAGTTAATGGAGTAGCGATTCGAGAAAATCCTTTTACAAATCTCCGATAATAACCAGCTAAGCCTAGAAAGCTATGTATTTCGATTACTGACTTAGGTTGATCTCAACTGTGACTCATATCCCAATCTTGGATAGCACGTCACAATGACACCTATCAGTTTACTACCGCACGAATATGACGTCCCCTACGGAGAGTCCGGATTCAGTGCATTCCATAAAGGAAGTCACCAAATAAAGGCTCGGTTATCAACTTCTATAGTTGGGTTTTTAACTCCTGAAGTTCAATAGGAGCCATTCGATATGAGATTTTAGAAATGGGTTTTGTACCGGGTTCAAAGTCGATACAAAATTCAATATCACGCTCTGGGAGTAAGCCAAGAAATACTTCAGGAAATACGTCAAAAAATTTTACTAACAATAGAAATATCATTCAAATTTGACGTATTTTTGTTCAAGTCCATAACATAGCTAAGAAAGCTTGACATCCGTTTTTCAATAAACGAATGACTTTACGGCTTGATATGAAAGAGTTTGACTTCAATGGTTTGGTTGCTTGAATTTGAATAACAGGTTGCTTAGGAATATGAAAACTAACAACCTTACGAAAGCAATAAATTTTGGCATGATGAGTAGTTAACTAATCAATCACATCAAAAGCAAGTATCTTTAAAGAGATAAGGTCAACAGGTAATGTGATGGTGCCAACTTGGATCAAACAAGATTTATAAACAGTGGATGTAACGAAAGTTTCTCCTAACGGAGTTTCAACAGATAAGTCAAAGTCTAATTTTCTCCGGAGTCAATTTTAAACGTTGAGTATAAGCAGGAGAGATAAATGAATGGGTAGAACCGGTATCTAACAAGGTATAGACTTCGCAAAAATTTATAATTAACTAACCCGTGCTAACTTCGTTCGGGTTCCTCGCATTCTGACCAGTCACGAAAAATGCTCTTCCAGGAACCGTTGACTTTGACTTTTCTGGGATAACTTTTTGAGTCACCACCCCCGTTGGACTTGGTTTCGCTACAGTACAATCTCGAGCGATATGTCCTTCCTTTCCACAGTTATAACATACCTTAAACTATTGTGGGCAATTTGGGCTGATATGTCCTTCTTTTTCGCACTTATAGCATATGACCGGCGGTCGCTCTCCTCCCTTGGAACCAGTTCCTGCTGGTGCTAACGTCTTCGTATTGTCATTGTTGAATCTCCTCTTTTTAAAATCTCCTCCCGACTCGCTTCTTCTATTTTCATAGCCATGATTACCACCAGAGTGGTTGCCGCTCTTGTCCGTATTCTTCTTTCTCCGCTGGTTATCATTGTTCTGATGACTGCTGTCACCGGTATGATCCTGGTTGTGGTCCCTTAATTGACCGTACTCGTTATCTCGCTCTAATAATTGAGCCCTGTTGACAACATCTGAATAGAGAGAAAATTTATGAGAAATGAGATATTGACGTATGCCGGGTTTCAAAGCTCTCAGAAATATCCGCGTCATACGTTCCTCATTCTCCACCAAATGAGGTGCAAACCTGGACAACTCTGCAAATTTCGCCTCGTACTGGGACACCGTCATGTTATTCTGCTCCAGTCTAATAAACTCTACCTCCTTCATATGACGAATACTTTCAGGAAAGTACTTGTCATTGAATAGTTTCTGAAATGTCTCCCAAGACATGCTGAGTGCGGCTGGATGGGTACGCTTCACAGACTCCCACCAGTAGTCTGCCTCGCCACGGAACATAAAGGTGGCGAATGGAACCTTCTGTTCCTCCGTGCATCCCAAGACATCAAATATCTTGGTAATTTGCTTGACCCATGTCTCCGCCTTAATCGGATCCGGCTTTCCCCAGAATTCTGGTGGTCCCAACTCTTTGAACTGCTTGGCTGTGACCAGCTGTGCGTTGCCATTGTTTCTTCCTATATTTTGAACAGGAATCTCCTTCGTCTGGTTTTGCATGAATCGGAAAAAGATTCTAAACATCTCATCGTTCATCGTCTGCTCAGTGGTGTTGTTCACAGGAGGAACATTGCCAGCCTGTTGTACGTTTTCCTCGTTGGTGAGTATAGGCATCTCCACCGTCTCATTTACTCCACTGTTAACATTCTCAGTCGACATTCTCAAATACTGCCATAAAACAAGGGTTAATTTAACAAATTAACATTTCACATAATATCCCTATATTATGACCGACCAACAAATAAGCTTAGGTAGGACATACTAGCGAAGGATTTACTCGTCTCTCCCCTCCTAGTTCTATTCCCCGATCTCCGCCAGAGATCATATCCCTAAGCTCTGATACCAACTGTGACGCCCCCAAAATAGGTCCAATCCATCCAACCCATTCTGAGTCGCCAAATACATGGTACAGAAAATAACTACAACTTTATTATTACAATTATCGTGCAAAATACGACAACACATATACTGTGAGTTTAAATACAAATATTGTCATCTAGACAGTATTCATACTCAATTAAGTCCTCATTATACTTATTGATACACTATTTTACAAAATAGTGAGGACTACTAAAATAACTGTCTTGAACCATCATTCCACACCCCAACTAGTACTCGCTACATTCTCGCCTCCTGAGAAGAAAAATGGAACAACAAGGAAAAGGGTGAGCTCAACTAGCCCAGTAAAGAATATTATGACTAAGATAATATACAACAAATTATCGTTAGTCTTCAACAGGGAAAAATTTAATAGAATACAATAGACAACAAGTTTTAAATCAATATTCGCAGCGAAAAATAATAATTCATAGAAGAGTTATGTAGAGAATGAAATCTACGATTATCTATGAATTTAAAAGCCCATCATCAACATTTTATCCCTGTAACATCAATCAATAAATATCTTGAATCAAATAGTCATCTTTGCACTACAGGCCAAAGATATTCATCAGTTGTTCATGTTCACCTCAATACCTGTTCATCTTTGCACTACGGGCCAAAGATATTCATCAGAAATCATTAATCTTTGCACTACAGGCCAAAGATATTCAATTATGTCATCATTTAGGACTGAGGATGATGAAAAATATTTTAAAGGAAACGAATCCAGTGAAGCAAAATAATAAATATTAAGGATTCGTATTTCAACTATTCCATGTCCAAAAATACCTCATAAATAATTATAGTGGAGTAAAATTCAAGAATGATCAAAACATGGATACAATCAAAGCTAGTATTCAGAATAGATATTTTGGACGAAAAGAAAAAATTTCCTTTTTCGGTGAATAGTAACTCGTGAATAGTAACTCATGAATAGTAACCCCGACATGAAAAGTTCCAAATTTGATAAAAAGTTCAGATCAATACTTCGGCATAATGATATTGAAGAAAATAATATCATTTAAGAAGAAATAACATCCCTTACCTCGGAAAGACGGTACTTCTGACTGGAATACTAGATATAGTGCTGAAGGAAACTTGCACCGTATAGCAACACTCAAAGTATCAAATACTCACAAGAATACGCTCGATATAGAGAGAGAAATAGAGAGAAACTTGTGTTTCTGGTGTGATTTTCAATTCTAACCTAAGCACCCTATTTATAGGAAAATGCTTAGAACACCAAAGCAGAAAATTTAATATAATATTAATATATTTATCAAATTTTCCTTAGCCCACCTCTATACATCTGATCTCAGCCCATTTATATCACATGTTAGCCCACTTAAATGCAAAAAAACGTTTTTCTTCAAAATAATAAATAAAACTTCCAAAAATCAATTATTTCGGAACTTCAGAACTTCAATAATTCATAATAAATAGCTCTTTTATCAGAAAATTTGAATCTCGCGAGTTTTTATAGGAAATTTAATTCTCTACAACTTTTTAGAAGAAAGTTTTTCCAAATTCTAAACAGAAATTGACCGAAATCCACAAACGGACGATTTTACAGTTAATAATAAATTTTCGATCAAGAATTGTGTCCACCAACACACAAAACATGTGTTAATCATTTAATGCCACAAAAATACTCTTCCTTCTCATATACTCATATATCCCACATTTATTGTAAAAATATCACCATCAATATATTATTAAAATAATATATTTAAATAAATTATTTTATCAGAAAAAGATAAAATATTAATTTTTAACAATTGTCACATTAAAAATTTTCTCCATCTATATCCACATAAAATCAATATTTTTCTCATCATATAAATCAATAATTAATTATACACAAATAATATTACAGAATCACAGTACTGGCAACCAGGCCGTTCCCAGGAAAGAGGGGGCTTTCCAATAAGGATCTCTCCTTATTGGCGCGCAATTAGATGACCAAATCTCTCCTTAGACAGAACTTTCTAGACATTGCCAATAATGTTATCTAATAATATTATTTAGATAATATGAATTATTGTTCCGATAATAGAAAATACTGTGTAGTGACAATTATTAAAACAACAGTAATATAAAATATCAACGCAGCAATTATTGAATCAATAAAATATAATATTGAATAGTAATTACTGTAACAATTATTGAGTAGTGCCTTCTTACGTAAGAATCAATAATTGGTGCAATACCGTGTGCTACTGTGCAACAACGCGTATTACTGTGTTTTAACCACCGGGTATTCCAACAGTATTAACGGTAACAACTACTCCGTTATTTATAAACAACTTGTTTTTGTCGTTTTCTTCATCCAATCGCTTTCCGTTATAGGGCCCACAAAAGACTGCGCCGTCGTACGAATATTCCCCGACAGGAAGAATATTCCACGACCAAATGAATATTCCCCGATAACAATGAATATTTTATAACCACCTGCTTATTTGAAATATTTGCGCATTTTACCCATAACTAACCACATTAATCAAATCAACCCTTACTATTTCAAAATAATAAATAGAGGAAATTAAATTTCATTTATTAATAATTTGGGGTCTTACATATACCTATTTTGGGGGCGTCACAATTATCTTCACTGTCTCTAATTGAAAATTATACTTCAAACAAACACCAAGATTATATAGGTAGTGCTCGTAAAGATACTCAGGAAGTGAATGAGCACAACCTTGTCTTATGATGACACGAGGTTGTATGTCATTAGACATCTTGTATGATAGTGACAAAATACCCTTCCAACATTGGGTTCGCCTCACCCTATTTTCTTCATCAAATATAACTACTAAATGATGACCACCGTTCTATTCCCTTGTTACCCCAGCTACACTCTTATTACCTGAAAGGAATTGTGAAACAAAAAGGTGATCACAACTAGCCCAGTAAAGAATATCATGACTAAAGATAAATAAATTATCAATAGTCTTCATCAGTAATAAATCAGAGATTTAGAACATATGGTAGATGATAAAAATTTCAACCATAGTTGCAGCGGAACGAGCAATCCATTAGAAGAGTCAAATAGACTATAAAGTCTATTATCTTCTCCATGTTAAAAATCCACCAACAATGTTTTATCCCTGTAACATCACTCAACAGTTCCTTTCCACAATCATATGAATAACTCATAATCATAATTGTGATTCTAAATTTTTCTTCGCACCCAGGACGAAGAATATTTTCATCACCTGTCTTTACCTGAAACATCAAAGATTATGGTTATACCAAATCACAGTTCCTGTTCATAATCATGCTAATAAATCCATCTTCACACTACGGCCAAAGATATTCATCAACAAACCATCTTTGCACTACGAGCCAAAGATATTCAACAACAGTTCATCTTCGCACTACAGGCCAAAGATATTCATCAATAATTCATCTTTGCACTACAGACCAAAGATATTCATCAACAGTTCATCTTTGCACTACAGGCCAAAGATATTCTTCAACAGTTCATATTTGCTCTATAGGCCAAATATATTAATATCTCAAAGAAATATATAATCATTTCAGAATTATATAAACAATAATTATAACCATGTTGATCAATTCACCTTTACACTTAAGGTAAAGATATTCAGTTATAAATTTAATGGTCATGATCATACCAGTCAACAATTCAACTTTGCACTACTGGCCAAAGAGAACCTATAGTCATGATCATACCAACAATCTACCCATCTTTACACTCAAGTGAAAGAGAATTTCAACATCAGGGTTATAAAAATATTATATATGATAATAAAAACAATATGATCAACATATAGATTTAATCTTAAGAGTAATATTCATAAATCAACTATAATTTGGCCAGAAAAAGAAACCAAATTTTGTCGTGAATAGTAACTCGTGAATAGTAACTCATGAATAGTAACTCATGAATAGTAACTCGTGAATAGTAACTCGTAAATAATAAATCATGATTAGTAACTCGATATGAAAAAGGTAGAAATTCTACAATAAAATCCATACCAATATTTCGGTATAATGATATTGAAATAATAATATTTCTTAAGCTTATAAACAATTTATTTAAATTATTTACACTTTACTAATTAATGCATTTAATCATCATAAAATGCCAACTCTTAAGATTTCATCACCAATAACCAAAACCCTCATTAAAAATCTGCATATAACTCATATATGATTATCAAGCCATAAAATCCTATTTTTCAATTTTCTTCCTTCACATAACATATTTAATTCATTTATTCATAACTAGTCTATTTTCATGAAAAATACCAAATCTGTTCCAAAAATATTTCTTTTCTGACATTTAACAGAATATAGTCCCATATTGAACATATATTTTTCTTAGAATTTTTAAAACTCATTTACTATTTTTTATATGGCCAAAACCGCCGAATATTTAGACATTTATCATAAATTATACTTTTATCCAAAAATTCCAAAACTCACAGAGTATACTGATATTATATAGATATACTTCCAATAAAAATTTTATCAAATTTGGAGTTAACCAAAAGGAGTTATAAGCGATTACTTTTAAAATAGTCTTTTCCCGTAAAATTCATAACTCTTAATCTATACATCCAAAAATCACTATTTTTGGACACAATCAATAAAACTCATCAAAATATCATTTCAAATTTTTTCATAATTTTTTGAAGGTCAGAAGAAGTACGAACTGAAAAATATAATAACCCTTAAAATCCCTTACCTCAAAAGAGCAGTACTTCGGAGGAAAAACCGGAAGAAACTTCTACTAAATAGCAACTCTCAAGTATCTAAATACTCTTAAAAATATGCTTGATAATATAGAGAGAAAGAAAACTTGTTTCTGGTGTGATTTTCAATTCTAACTTAAGTACCTATTTATAAGAAAATGCTAGAACGCCAAAGGAGACTAAATAATAAAATAATATTATTTAATTAACAAATTCTCTATGTATGCTTTGATCAAGTCTAGCATGCCTTCTTTGAAAAACCAACTAGCATCCCACATGTGTTCAACAACCAAAGTGGGTCCCACCCATAAATTAATAAAAGTTATTTTATTTTCTGAAACTTCAATAATTCATAGAAAATAGCCCTTTTATCAAAAAATTCGAATCTCGCGTCTTTTTATAGAAAATTCAATTCTCTACAACTTTGCAGATGAAAGTTTTTTCAAATTCCAAACAAAAATTGACCGAAATCCATAAACGGACGATTTTACAGGCTATAATCAAATTTCAGTCAAGAAATGGGGTCCACCGACACACAAAACATGTGTTAATCATTTAATTTAACAAAAATACTCTTTCTCCTCATATACTCATATATCCCACATTCATTGTAAAACTATCACCATTATTATATAATTAAATATAATAATAAATTATTTTATCAGAAAAGATAAAATATCATTTTTCAACAATTGTCACTTTAAAAATTTTCTCCTTCTATATCCACATAAAATTAATATTTTTCTGTTCATATAAATCAATAATTAATTATTCACAAATAATATTACAGAATCACAGTACTGGCAACCAGGCCGTTCCCAGAAAAGATGGGGCTTTCCAATAAGGATTTCTCCTTATTGGCGCGCAATTAGATGACCGAACCTCTCCTTAGACAGAACTTTCTAGACATTACCAATAGTGTTATCTAATAATATTATTCAAATAATATGAATTATTGATCTGATAATGGAGATAATGTGCAGCAACAATTATTGAAACAAAAATAATATAAAATATCAACGCAGCAATTATTGAATCAATAAAATAAAATATTGAACAGTAATTACTGTGACAATTATTCAGTAGTGTCTTCTAACGTAAGAATCAATAATTTTAAAAATACTGTTCAATACCGTGTGCTACTGTGCAATAACGCGTATTACTGTATTTTAACCACCGGGTATTCCAACAGTGTTAACGGTAACAACTACGCCGTTAATTATAAAAACTCAATTTTTGTCGTTATCTTCATTCGACCGTTTTCTGTTATGGGGCCCACAAATGACTGCGCCGTCGTACGGATATTCTCCGACAAAAAAAATATTCCACGACCAACGAATATTCCCCGACAACAATGATTATTTTATAACCACTTGTTTATTTTGAAAAATTTTCACATTACACCCATAACTTTAACTTTTTTTTCAATTTAACTATTTACTGAATTGTAATTATAAGAAAAATTGAATACTTTTATTTCACAAAATTCGGGGTCTTACAGGATATTCCGACAGAATAATGAATAATGGAACCAGGTCCGATGTAAAATGCACAGACAGGATATTTCGACAGAATAATGAATAATGGAACCAGGTCCGGTGTAAAACGCACAGGCAGGATATTCCAACAGAATAATAATAAAGACAGAATAATATAAGAATGTCACCAAGTATAGGGTAGTCCGCGTATACTGGTTATTCCAGCAGAATAATAAAGAATGGAATAACAGAAGTTCTCTTCATGAATAAGAAATAAAGAATACCCTTTACGAGTACAATAAATAATATCCCTTACCGTAAAAAAAACTTGATATCGGAGTAGTGAAGTAGCAGAATACTTTTCTTCTTTCTCTCTATAGTTTCTCTCTCTAGAGTTTCAGTGAATTCGTAAGAAAATAATGAAGGAATGAGCTTTTATTTATAGAAAAATGGACAGCATAGTAACTAACTCATGAACAGTCTAGATTGATTTACTTTAATCTGATTGTCCATATTTAAAGCAAAATCTTTTAAATAAAATATAATATATTCTATTTATAATCTAATAAAACGAATAACTTTATAAAAGATTTTACTATGCAAACACTACGCAGGCACTTTGCAAACTCTATGCATAATAAAATATAATATATTCTAATTATTGTCTAATAAAACAGATAACTTTATAAAAGTATTCTGTTTTATATAAAAAGATTTTACTATTAGCATAATAAAACGAATAACTTTATAAAAGTATTCTGTTTTATATAAAAAGCTTTTGTGTTTTATTACATTAATAATACTAATAAAACAAAACTGAGTGACTTATCACGTAAGCATCAATAATCAATACCGTGTGCTACTATGCAACCATGCATATTACTGTACTTTTACTACCGAGTAATTCAACAGTATTAATGGTAAAACTTTCGCCGTTATTTTCATAAAGTATTTTTGTCGTTTTCTTAATTCGACAATAATTCCGTTGTAGGGTCCACCAATGATTGTGTCGTCGTACGAATATTCCCTGTTAAAATGAATATTCCCCGACCAATCAAATATTATATAGCAACTTGCGTACTTTACAAAATTTACAAATATTACCCACAACTATAATATTATATCAATTTTACTCCATAATATTCAAAATAATATTTATAGAAAATTCATCTTTATTTATAAAAGTTGGGGTCTTACAACCTCCCCTTCTTATGAAAGTTCGCCCTCAAAATTAGGGTACGTACCTGGTATATCAAAGAGGTAAGGATACCTTGACTTCATTTCAGATTCTAACTCCCATGTCATTTCCTCAACATCGTGGTTTCTCTACAAAACTTTGACTTGAGGTATAACCTTGGAGCGTAGAATATGTTCCTTCTTATCCAAGATTTGAACAGAAACCTCTTCATACGTTAAATCTTTCGCTATTTCGTCCGGTTCTAACTTAATAATGTGGTTCGGGTCTTCCACATTACGTAACATGAATATATGAAAAATATTATGAACACGAGATATACTTGACGGTAAAACGAGTCTATAGGCCACAGTTCCTACTCGATCGAGGATTAAAAATGGGCCAATGAATCGAGGATTGAGCTTTTCTCTCTTTCCAAATCTCGTAACTCCTTTTCACGGAGCAACTCGTAACAACACATGATCTCCTATATCAAATTCCACGTCCTTTCGATAAAGATTAGCATAACTCTTTTGTCGATTTTGTGAGGTTTTTATACGTTGCCGGATCGTTTGAATATTTTCCGTAGTCATGCGTACCAACTCTGGTCCCAACAACGTTGCTTCACCCACCTCATCCCAGCATACTGGAGAACGACACTTTCTTCCATACAACGCCTCGAATGGAGCCATGCTAATACTTGCTTGATAACTGTTGTTGTAGGAAAACTCCACCAATGGTAAGAACTTATCCTAACTTTCCTTGAAGTCAGGAACACAGAGTCTTAATAAATCTTCAAGAGTTTGAATAAACCTCTCTGATTGTCCGTCCGTCTAGGGATGATATGCCGAACTAAATCGTAAATTCGTGCCCATAGCTTTTTGCAAACTAACCCAGAATCGTGAAGTGAATCTTGTGTCTCGATCAGAAACTATGGATACTGGCATACCATGCAGTCTTACAATCTCGTTTATGTACATACGAGCAAGACGTTCAAGTGTATAAGTTTCTCGTATTGGTAAGAAATGAGCAGACTTGGTCAATCTATCAACAATGACCCAAATTACATCAATGCCTTGAGAAACGTTGGGAAGACCAGTAACGAAATTCATGGTAATGTGCTCCCACTTCCATTCTGGAATTTCAAGTGGTTGCAATGAACCTTTTGGTACTTAATGCTCTGTTTTGACTCGTTGACAAGTTAGACACCTTGAGATAAACAGCGCTATCTCTCTCTTCATATTGCTCCACCAAAATGTATGACGAAGATCACGATACATTTTATTACTCCCAGGATGGATTGCAAACGGTGTGTTGTGTGCCTCCATCATGATTTTATACTTTAAATCAGGGTTGTTAGGAACACAAAGTCTGGAGTTGACTTGAAGTATTCCTTCTTCATCGATTCTTGCTTCCGGCATAGCACCTTCTTGCACTTTCTTCCTCATACGCATCAACTCCAGGTCTGTAGCTTGAGCAGCTTTAACTTTATCAATTAAAGTCGGTTCTACTCGTATATTCGCCATCATCACATGGGTCCCTGGAGTCTTTAACTCTATCTCCATCCTTTGTAAGTCACACAAAATGGGCCTTTGCGTTGACAATATCGCACTCGTACTTGCATATGATCTTCTACTCAATGTATCAGCTACCACGTTCGCTTTTCCAGGATGGTATTGGATGGTATGATCATAATCTTTCAACAGTTCCAGCCAACGTCGTTGTCGCATGTTGAGTTCCTTTTAAGTGAAGAAATATTTGAGGCTTTTATGATCCGTAAAGATCTCCACTTTCTCCCCATACAAGTAATGCCTCCAAATTTTAAGTGCGAAGACAACAGCTGCCAACTCTAGATCATGAGTAGGATAATTCCTCTCATATTCTTTGAGTTGTCTTGAGGCATAGGCTATGACTTTCTCATGTTGCATGACAACACATCCCAACCCTTTGCCCGAAGCATCACTGTAGATGACAAATCCCTTCGAGCCAGATGATATTGTCAGAACATGTGCTGAAATGAGTCTCATCTTGAGTTCTTGAAAACTCTTCTCACATTCTTCGCTCCAACCGAACTTTGTATCTTTCCGAGTCAGCTGAGTTAATGGAGAAGAGATTCAAGAAAATCCTTCCACGAATCTCCGATAATAACCAATTAAACCGAGAAAGCTACGTACTTCGGTCACTGATTTAGGTTGCTCCCAGCTTTGAATTGCTTCAATCTTTGTCGGGTCAACAGATATTCCATGACTTGATACTACGTGCCCAAGGAATGCTACTTCCTCAAGCCCGAACTCGCATTTCTTTAACTTGGCATAAAGCTTGTATTCACGAAGCTTTTGGAGTGTCAGTCTCAAGTGTTGCTCATAATCTTCACGGCTTTTGGAATAAATAAGGATGTCATCAATAAAGACGACCACAAAGTGATCTAAATATTCCTTGAATACTCGGTTCATCATATCCATGAAGGCAATAGGAGCATTAGTCAATCCAAAAGACATGACTAAGAATTCATAATGCCCGTACCGAGTTCTGAAGGTAGTCTTTGGAATATCCTCAGTTCTAACCTTCAGCTGATGATATTCAGAACGAAGATCGATTTTTGAAAAGAATTGTGCTCCTTGCAACTGGTCAAACAGGTCATCAATACGTGGTAATGGGTACCTATTTTTGATGGTGACATGATTCAACTCTCGATAATCAATATAAAGTCGCATACTCCCATCTTTCTTCTTCACGAATAGAACAGGAGCACCCCAAGGAGAAGTACTAGGATGAATAAAGCCAATGTCTAACAATTCCTGCAGTTGGGTCTTTAACTCCTGAAGTTCAATAGGAGTCATTCGATATGGGGCTTTTGAAATGGGTTTTGTACCGGGTTCAAGGTCGATACAAAATTCAATTTCACGTTCTGGGGGTAGGCCAGGAAGTTCTTCAGGGAATACGTTAGGAAATTTATTAACAGTAGAAATATCATTCAAAACTGAAGTATTTTTGTTTAGATCCGTGACATGAGCTAAGAAAGCTTGACATCCGTTTTTCAATAAACGAATAGCTTTATGGCTTGAGATGACAGTGATTGATTTTAATAGTTTAGTTGTTTGAATTCGCATAATAGGTTGATTAGGAATATGAAAGCTAACAACCTTACGAAAATAATCAATTTTTGCATGATGAGTAGTTAACCAATCAATCCCTAGAATTACATCAAATGCAAGTATTTTCAATGAAATAAGATCGACAGATAATGTGAGGGTACCGATTTGAACCAAACAGGACTTATAAACAGTAGATGTAATGAAGGTTTCTCCCAACGGAGTTTCCACAGATAAGTCAAAGTCTAATTTCTCCGGAGTCAAATTTAATCGTTGAGCGCAAATAGGAGAAATAAAAGAATGGGTAGAACCGGTATCAAATAAGGTATAGACTTCGTTAGAGTTTATGATAAGCTTACCCGTGATGACCTCGTTCGGGTTCCTTGCTTTCTAGGAGGTCACAACAAACGCTCTCCCTTGCACTACCGGTTTTGACTTTTCTGGGACGTCCTTTGGTGCCTCCATCCTAGCTGAACTTGTCTTCGGTGAACGACAAAATCGGGCTAGGTGACCTTCTCTTCCATAATTATAACATACTTTGGACGGCATCGCGCAGTTTGGACTGATGTGTCCCTCCCCTCCGCATTTGAAGCATATGATCGGTGGTCGTTCTCCTTCCTTAACCACGGGTGCTGGTGCTGATGTCTTTCCATCATTGTTGAATCTCCTCTTCTTGAAATGTCCAATCTTATTGTTTTGGTCATGATTACCACCGAAGTGGTTACCATTTCTGGCCTGCTAATTCCCTCCACGCTTGTTGTCACCGTTTCGATGACTGCTTTTACTGGTATTATCATTTTGCCTGTTGCTCTCTTTTGGTTGCGTTGACTCGTTATCGCGCTCCACTAACTAAGCCCTATTTACAACATCTGAACACAAACACAGTTTATGAGAAATAAGATGTTGACGTATCTCTAGCTTCAAACATCTTAAAAACATCCGCGTCATTCTCTCTTCATTATCCACCAAGTGGGACGCAAACCGGGACAGCTCGGCAAACTTAGCTTCGTACTGCAACACGGTCATATTATTCTGCTCCAACTTGATGAACTCTACCTCCTTCATGTGACAAATACTTTCGGAAAAGTACTTGTCATTGAAAAGTTCTTGGAACTTCTCCCAAGACATCTTCAGTGCAGCAGGTTGAGTACACTTTACCAATTCCAACCAGTAATCTGCCTCTCCTCGCAACATAAAGGTGGCAAAGGGAACTTTTTGCTCCTCGGCGCATCCTAAGACATCAAATATCTTGGTGATCTGCTTTATCCACGTTTCCACCTTAAGTGATTTTGGTTCTCCAATAAACTCCGGTGGTCCCAACTCCTTGAACTGTTTAGCGGTGACCGTCCGAGAGTTTTCAGTATTTCCACCTATATTTTGGACAAGAGCCTCTCTCGCCTGCTGTTGTATGAATTGCATAAAGCCTCTGAACATTCCATCATTCATCATTTGGTCAGTGTTGTTGTTTGCATGAGGATTATCGCCTTCCTGATGTACATTATCCTGATTATTGATATGTGGTGAATCAATGGTCGTCTGTGCTCCATTGCTATTCTCAACATTCTCGGATGTTATTTTCAAATACTACCACAAAACAAGGGTTAAATAGTATATCACATATTATCTCTATACTCTGACCGACCAATTAAATACCAAATAAACTTAGGTAGGTCATACTGGCGAAGGAATTCCCAGTCTCTCCCCTCCTAGTTCTAGTCTCACATCTTAGCCAGGGATCATATCCCTAAGCTCTGATACCAACTATGACGCCCCCAAAATAGGTATACATCACCTATTCTGAGTCGCCAAATACATGGTACAGAATACAAATACAATCGTTAATATACGACAAGAGAGCTGTGAGTTTTAATATAAATACTGTCTTCTAGACAATATCCACTCTCAGAATAAGCCCTCGTTACATTTATTATCACACTATTTAACAGAATAGTGAGAACTACTAATACTATCATCTGGTCCATCACTCCGTTCCCCGACTCGTCCCAGCTATATTCTCATTTCTTAAAGAGAACAATGAAAGAAAAGGTGAGCTCAACTAGCCCAGTAAGAAATATTATGACTAAGATAATGCAGAATAAATTATCATTAGCCTTAAACAGTGTTAAACTGATACAATATAACAAACATCAAATTTAACTGCAGCGGAACAAGCAACCCATTAGAAGAGTCAAGTAGAGAATAAAATCTACTATCTTCTATGATTTAAAAGGTTTTTCATGACTTCTATCGCTGGGACACATCAAAAAAAATAATCCACATCATTGAATCACCCCTGCACTACTGCCAAGGATATTCTTTAGTATCACGACCACAATTATCAATGCACTACGGACCAAGAATATTTATGTATTAATAAATGGTCATGATCATGCCAACCACTGTCCATCAATGCACTACGGGCCAATGAGGACTTTTACCACATCATTTGTAACATTACGGTCATGATTATACCGAATAATCCATGGTCATAATCATACCAAGTCCATCTATGCACTACAGGCCACAGATGACTTTCAACAAAATATAAACATGAGAATGATGACAATGATATAAGAATTCAATAAAACAAGTTCAAGAATTAATTTATCTAGGAACCAATAACGTCTAAATTGTCAACATGATACTTCTTTGTGGAGTAAAATTCAAGAATGCTCGGAAGAATATTTTCATGAAAAGATACTGGATGAAGCGCAAATATCAAGGATATTCCACTAATTTCATGGAGTATAAAAGTCAAAACTTTAACCAACTGAATATAATAAAGAATGGAATAACAAAAAAAATCATCATGCATGCGATAGACCGTACAGACAGGTTATTCCAACAGAAAAATAAATAATGGAATCAGGTCATGCGTAAATGCACCGACAGGATATTCCGACAGAATAATAAATAATGGAACCAGGTCCGGCGTAAACGCACAGACAGGATATTCCGACAAAATAATGAATAATGGAACCAAGTCCGGCGTAAAACGCACAGACAGGATATTCCGATAGAATAATGAATAATGGAACCAGGTCCGACATAAAACGCACAGACGGGATATTTCGACAGAATAATGAATAATGGAACCAGGTCCGGCGTAAAACGCACAGGCAGGATATTCTAACAGAATAATAATAAAGACGGAATAATAGAAGAATGTCACCAAGTATAGGGTAGTCCACGTATACTGGTTATTCCAGCAGAATAATAAAGAATGGAATAACAGAAGTTCTCTTCATGAATAAGAAAGAAAGAATACCCTTTACGAGTACAATAAATAATATCTCTTACCGTAAAAAAAACTTGATATCGGAGTAGTGAAGTAGCAGAATACTTTTCTTCTTTCTCTCTATAGTTTCTCTCTCTAGAGTTTCAGTGAATTCGTAAGAAAATAATGAAGGAATGAGCTTCTATTTATAGAAAAATGGACTGCATAGTAACTAACTCATGAACGATCTAGATTGATTTACTTTAATCTGACGGTCCATATTTAAAGCAAAATCTTTTAAATAAAATATAATATATTCTATTTATAATCTAATAAAACGAATAACTTTATAAAAGATTTTACTATGCAAACACTATGCAGGCAATATGCAAACACTATGCATAATAAAATATAATATATTCTAATTATTGTCTAATAAAACAGATAACTTTATAAAAGTATTCTATTTTATATAAAAAGATTTTACTATTAGTCTAATAAAACGAATAACTTTATAAAAGTATTCTGTTTTATATAAAAAGCTTTTCTGTTTTATTACATTAATAATACTATTAAAACAAAACTGAGTGACTTATCACGTAAACATCAATAATCAATACCGTGTGCTACTATGCAACCATGCGTATTACTGTACTTTTACTACCGAGTAGTTCAACAGTATTAATAGTAAAACTTTCGCCGTTATTTTCATAAAGTATTTTTGTCGTTTTCTCAATTCGACAATAATTTCGTTGTAGGGTCCACCAATGATTGTGTCGTCGTACGAATATTCCCTGTTAAAACGAATATTCCCCGACCAATCGAATATTATATAACAACTTGCGTACTTTGCAAAATTTATAAATATTACCCACAACTATAGCATTATATCAATTTCACTCCATAATATTCAAAAATGATATTTATAGAAAATTCATCTTTATTTATAAAAGTTGGAGTCTCACAGTTATACATCAAGCACATCAGGCGTAATAAATATTTTTAGCCTTTAATTGTAATTTTGAAGAGTGAGAAGGAGGTTACAAAATTTAAGAGTGAGAAAAATATTTGTTGTCCTACGTGGCAGTTTGAAGAGGCTGTTGGAGAGAATTTTTCTGATGTGATTCACCTATTTGAGCATCCCAAAGTGCTTAAAGAGATTGTTGAAGATACTCTAAATAATAGTACTAAATTTGTAAAAAGACAATTTATGGCTATTGATAATGTCAAAATAATAATTATACTGAAGCAATAAGTATCGTTGAAAATTCAAAATATTAAAAAAAAGAAGTATAGCTAAATATATATTTTCTCTGGCTATATATATATATATATATATATATATATATATATATATATATATATATATATATATATATTAACATTATCAACATCCAAAATTATAATTTAGTTACATGGATCCACTGTGAGTAATACTTTTAAATAAATTACAATACAATATTTTAAATGTTTTGACAAAATTATATTAAATTTAAATTTAAAAATATTGTCAAATTGATTTCAAAAAATCAAAACTCTTGTATTTTGAAATAGATGAATTATATAATTAAAATAAATTTTTAAAAATTACAAATAAATAAAATAGTTGTTGTACCTTCCACTTATATGCTCCCTCCTCAAGGCCTTGATGCCCATAATTTTATATACAAAAAGGACATGCAATCAATTGAATCATGAATTTCCTTTTCATTTTACCTTCTTTAATTTCCACTAAAAATATCAAATTTTGTACTCCTTCAAGTTCCATAGTAATAACAGGGGCAATGATAATAAAGCATCATTGCTCATAGTAATGTGCAAAACTAAAATAATTAGAAAAGACAAAAAGATGCTGGTGGTTGTGGGTGGTGGTGGAGAGCCGCTTCCGAATACCATCCCGAAGAAGTCGTCATCGTTGCCGTTGGACCCACTGCCGCTGTTGATGCCGGTGGTGGTCCCACCACCGTAAGATATACGGTCGCCATTGTCCCTGTGGAATAATATAGTAGATATACCAACAACAACAACATTATTAAATGAAACAGAAACAAAATAGTAATTGTTTGTAATGTTGGTACCAGACATGACTAAAATTGGGACTGATAATAAAATTATTATTAGTAAAGGTACCTAATCCCAGAAAAAGGTTAGCTATTGACAATCATATGTATATTAATAAGAGTGTCGTTGTATATGACAAAAAAATTATGTCTATATTAGATACTGATGCATGTGAATATATCGGATGGGAATCTACATTCAACATAAAATTAGTCGACACATTAAAGAGTCTATTTGCCTGGACTAAACTGATCCTTAGACTCCGTCCCAAATGAAAGTCCCACTTCAGAAAATAATACATTGATCGATACGAATATGTTCAGAACCTTATGTCGCTTTTTAGTCTATATTTTAAAAGAGAATTCATTTTGGACGCACAAAAAAAAGGAAGATGTGAATCTCATTTTAGGACGGAAAACAGTATTTAGCTACTATATATCCATACTGAGGTATCATTAGTTTGTTAGGATATGTCTGTCTATATGAAAAGAAGCAAACAGATCTGAGGGAGACAATTGATGAGAAAAGTTAGAAAGGAATGGAGTATGGACCCTAGCCTAGTTGGGAGAAAGACCAAGTGGGAGTGCATTTTGAGAACAGTGGATGAAAAGATAGCTCAACCTTATGAACTAAGGTTTCATACACAGTCAATCTATATGTGTTAAGATTCTGATAAATCATTAATGAAGTATTTATATTAAATAAAATTAACTTTATTTAATGACAGTATTATGATCATAAACTTAGGAAACTGATAAATCTACACCAGAAAATGATATTTCCATATGAAACCCGTCGCTATAGATCCTATAACGACCGTTTTCACCGTTGCTATACATTTATAGCGACACTTTTCACGTGGAAATATCAAAAAATGTCGTGAAAATATAAATTTCCTAAACTCATATCAACAAAATTTTCTTTTAAAATTATATCTCAACCAAAAAAATAAATAAATCAAATCATCTATACTTCTAAAAAATCTAATAGCATGAACAATATTAAAATGTAGTGTAAAAATTGTATAAAAAACTCCAAATTAAAAAAATCTAATAGCATGAACAATATTAAAATGTAGTGTAAAAATTGTATAAAAAACTCCAAATTTCTTTTCTTTCTCCTTCCTTTACCCTCGAATTTTCCAAAAATTCCAAACAACAAACAGAGCCTCAAGGAATTATTAGAAATCACGGAAAGAAACAGACTCAGATAGTCAAAAAAACCTTGTCATCTTGTTCTTCTTTTTCCTCCCATTTTTCATGATAACAAAGAGAAAGATCACAAATTCCTTTTCATTTTTTCTTACTTCTCTGTGGTAAATCAACAAAGCAAATGGAATCGGTGGGTGTAATAACTAAAACCTTACGTGTTAGTTGTTACTATTACACTTTCTTTAATCAAAACCAACGATCATAAAACTACCGATATGAACTTATAAATTTACTCTTACAATCTAGTTTAAAATCTACCCAAATAATATCAATCTTCACATAGGTAAGAACTAATAATATTACATGGGGTGGATGAATCTTTAATAAAGGCCTGAATTGAGGAATTTGGGCCACCAATTGGACTAACAAGTATATATGCAGTAAAGCTGTCCAAGTCCAGTAATCTCAGCAGTGGATCCCACAATATTGTATCAAATATATATGAACCCCACATATATTGGCTGGAAAGCATATAGTAAGAGAATCTAATCTCACATTCACATGAAAGAAAAAACACCTTAGATGGCCCCTACATTTATGCCTCCAAAAGGCCAGTCCTAGTCGCGTTACAGCTTAGTTTCATGCACTCGTTTACTGTCCAAAAACACATGCCTGCCCTCTCCTTTTACATGGCTTCGTGAATGGATATCCTTTTCCCCCATCTTTGACATAAAGAGACGTACTTTCACTGAAAAAACAATGCCTTATGACCCTTTTTAATCCTTAATTTTTTTTTGATAAGTTTCTCATTCTGTACATTAACTCACTGAAAAATAGAGTATGAAAACTTACAAGTTTTTGTCCAGGGATTTGTTTAGTTATTGGAATTTGCGGTGTTTGCAGTATTTGTAATGGTAGTGTTTGGTCCGTTTAAATTTTCATGTGTTTGAGCTCCATACGATACATTTGTGAGTTAAATTATTTATATTTAAAATAAACTCCTTCTAGACAAAGAAGATTTTAGGGAGTGCATGAACTTTTAACTAAACTCTGTAACCAAAACAAGAGCTAGATATATTAGACTTGCATCAGCTTAAAAAGAAATCTACCAAATAGTGTATTAACTCTAATGTTAAACAAATCCCGAGGAATAACTTTCATTTTTGGGGTTAAAATAAGGGTGGTACCACTAGTTTCTAGTTTCAGGCAAGTCCTTTCTTAGGACATCTTTTTGGACCGGATTATTGATGTCTAATTTTTTTTTTCTTTTGAATTCTAAAAAATTTATAGTATTTATTTTAATTGAAATTTTTACAGAATATAATGTTGTAGGTGTAATTTGAATAAATATAAAAAACAGAGTTGTACAGGCTGTGTTCTTATATATATATCCAAATTATATTTAAAATATTATATTTTGTAAAAATTTCAATTTGAATAAATCCTATATATTTTTTAAAAATTGCAAGAAAAAAAACAAAAAAACTTGGACAGGTGATCCAAAAAACATTTCCGCCTAGACTTACTGAATAATACAAACCTAAAACTTCTTAATTGTCCAAAACCCAGATGGATTTTTGGACTTATTATCAGAGTATAGTACTATTATATAATTTATATTAAATGAAAAATACTTCCTAGAAACACTCAAAAGTAAACAGAACTGGCAAAAGGGCTGAACAGACCATCCTATTACTGCAACGCTGTTGTTCATCTAGATTCTTTAAATGCCGCATGGGTCACGTGAATCAATGTACCCCCATATTCCATATAGTCATATACTAATAAATTATTACTCATAAAAACATAAAAATATGTCACCAAAGTCCAAGTGAGGTAGATTTTTTAAGTGAGAAAAGGTTTTATTATCTTTTATAATTTTATTTTTTGTTTAGAATAATTATAGTTATCACCATAATACCATCATATTATTAGTTTAAGTGGGACTACAAGTAGTTTGTTAAACTATTCTGTAACAATAATATTACTATCACGTAAAAGTATTATATATCGCTCACATATTATATGGATGACACTTAAATATTTGTTAAATTAAGTGAGTTATATCAATTACAAATTCATGAGTGACACGTCATGTAATATGTGAGCGGTATGCGACGTATAAGAATTTCAAGTCTGGGGATATATTTTGAGAAAAGATAAGTGTACCCTTGAGAGATAGTTAAAGTGACAGGTATTTCAGTTTGTAAAGTGACCATATAAAATTCAGTCCTTCTACGCCGACCGGCGTTTTCCGACCGGGGTAGTGACCGGCCGGATTTTTTTTTTTTTTTTTTTTTTGCTTTTGATTATAAAATAATTAATGTGATTTATTGGAACTGAAATTTTTATAAAATGCAGTGATTTAGGCGTCCGTTTGGATACACGTAACAAACAGGGTTGTACAGACTGTATAACCTGTTTGTTACGTGTATCCAAACGGACGCCTAAATCACTGCATTTTATAAAAATTTCAGTTCCAATAAATCACATTAATTATTTTGTAAACAAAAGCAAAAAAAAAAAAAAAAAAAAAAAAAATTTCCGGCCGGTCACTACCCCGGTCGGACAAAACCGGTCCCCCTATACTTTTTCTATAAAATTCCTCCATTACAGATCCATTTCTAGTTTCAAACGGGGAAATTATATTAAATTCTTAACATATTATATACTGGAGTGATTACAACTATCATGCAATTATCACTATATTTTAACAAATGTTACTGATATAAATATTTCTCAAAAAAATGAAAAGGGTACATATGTACCTGGGCCCACCAAGGACACCAGCTGTCATAGTGAGCTGGTCAATCATGGCAGCAGACTTGGGCTCGACACTGGAAGCCTTGGTATACTGGGTGCTAAGTCCTTGACCCGAGGGCACAAAGTATGCTCCATTTACCAAAACATCCCCATCTGTTCTCCAGTTCCACCCTTCCCAATCTCCCTCGTTTGTGTCTACGCGCTTAGTCACCTACAAATATAATTAAATGTCACACCATCATCACAAGCAGTTCAAAATATAGCTGTTATTAGTACCAAGACAGATACAGAGTGACTTGGCAGGCTCTGCCAGCCCACTTGCTTTCTTTCAATCTGACTGGAAACATCTTTCTTTTTTCCTCCTAAATTCCTTTCAACTTTCCCAGTTGGATCAAATATTCTTGATGATCAAATTCCACTTTTCAGAGATAAAATATTATTCAATCGGTCCTTAAAAGATTATCTTTTAAAATTAATACACACAAATTAAAAAATATAATTAATATCTAACAAAAATATTATAGTACTCTTATTAATTATCTCAATCAATTATTCCCTTCCCAATGTTTTTTATTCAATTCAACCAATTACTTCTTATTCAACTAATTACTACTTAAATTATAGTATTGAATAAGAATTATTGAGAAGGGAAGAAAACTTTAAATAGGAAAAAGCTTTCAATAAGGGTAAAATAAGAAAAAAATAGCTAACGTGTAATGATAAACTCAAAAGGAAAATATTTTTGGAACAAAAATTACTTCCTAAAACGATAATCTTTTAGGAATGGAGGGAGTACAAAATATTTATGAGAAAATTTTATTGATCACAAGGTTTTGGGGACAGAATTCTAATCAAATATGGAATTAATTTTTTAAAATTATTTTCCATATCGGTTATATTCATTTGGTATATCAACGGAAAAATGAAAACAGACGCATTCAATGCTATTATGCTAACCCAAGAATATTAAGGCCGCATATTCAATCTATGTTACACACACTTTTTATTTTATCTTAAAATACTTGTGTTTGACACACAACACTTTTACAAGAATATGGACCAAGTCGAACTTTCAAAATAGTGTCTAACCCAACTCTCCATGTGAGTACGTGTACTGTAATATTCAATAGAAAGTCCATAGAGCATTAACTCTACTGCCACAGTAGTTAAAAGTCTAGTTAAACAAAAGGGCAAGGGTTTAAAAACAAGGTATAATCCTCCACAAAATTTAGTTGCTTTATATCTACTGTTACCTTCTGTGTCCTTATGTAGTCTATTTTCATTGATTTTATTCCTACACTTTCATTTCTTTTAAAGCTTTTGATTTTATTCCTACACTTTCATTTCTTTTAAAGCTTAAACCCTATAGTTGAATCCATAATCTCCAACAGTAATCTCCAACAGTAATTTAATAACCCTTTGAATGAATCGTTACATTATCTTAGCCGAAGACCAAACGAAAACATTATTTCTGCCGATTACTATTTTTTAAATGTTGCGTTCATTTGCACATCAATTGCCTATAGAGCTAGTTATCCAACAGACAAACAATAGAAAGAAGAATAAAATACATTCGAACAAAAGCATCCAATATAAATCCACAACTAAAAGTAAAGTATATACTTAACCACATTTCTTATTTTGGGTTCAAAGTTCACCACTTTTCTTGAGTTTTTATCAAGTTTAAGGGCAGTATAAGATGATCTAAGACTAACTTTGAGTCCATAAGGAGAGCATAACCCAAGCTATATAGGCTCCCCAGCCACATGACCGATATAACAAGAGGCTCACAGCATCATAAATCAATTATTCTATTGGCATTCAAACAACAGAAGAAACTGTAAAAATTGTAGTTTACATCTAATGAAATATTTTTTCCGTTTTTCAAACAAACAACATAACCAAACTAATGAAATAATTCCAAATACCTCTTTGGCATCTGGGTCAGACGGTGCCATATATCGATTCCCCTGGCTGTTAATTGTTGGATTAGCACTACCACCAATAGCATACATCTTCCATTCCGTAAAATCATTGTTCACAACATGAAAGTACCCATGTCTACACCGAGGCATTCGTTGTATCAATCCCTCCCCGAAATGATTAAACGCTATTGTCACCTACAACATAATTATACCATTTTCAATAATTACATTCATTCTTCATAAAAACACATAAAAAACAACATAATTTAAACAAAAGTAAATTTTCATAACAAAAAGAAAACTAAACAAAACTATTAAGTAAAGGATACGATTCTGTTACCTGCATGCCAGTATCAGGCAAGTAGCGATCATCGTGCCCCATGAGCATCACTTCGTTATGATGTGAAAAATAATTGTTTGAAATGGTGATCGCCGTGGACCCCATTGTGGCATCAATCAATCCATCCGTACAATGGGAAAGAGCGCAATGATCAACCCAGATATTCCTAGACCCAAAGATGGTGATCCCATCACCGTCCGATTTCCCTCTGTACCCAACATGCGTTGGGCTCGACCGTATATTAGTATTCCCGGAAGGCACACAATTAAAAATATGAATATTGTGAATAATCACATTGCTGACGTACTGGAGCGTAATGCACCCACCGCCGGTGATGTACACGTTGGCGCCACGGCCGTCGATGGTCTTGAAGCTATTGACTATGAGCTCGTGTTTGAGCTTGATTTGCATATTGGCTGAGAATATGATCCAGAGGGGTTCGGTTTGGATCACGGCGTGCCGGAGAGTGCCAGGAGTTGGGTTGGCCACGTCGTGATCGGAGGAGTCGGTGACAACGTAGATCTGGCCGCCTCTGCCGCCGGCAGCACCCCGGCCGAACCCGATGGCGCATTCGGCCAGGCGCTGCCTGTTGTTAGCCCAGTTTGCGTCGCATTTCCAGCAGTCGTCTATTGGGTTTCCGGTGAGGCACGATTGCTGGGATTTTGACTCGGCATTGGCGGTGGAGGTTAGTATTCTCCTGTAAGAACAAGGAGCATAAAAACAGGGGAAATGTGTGTTTTGACAGAAAAGTAAAACAGAGTAACATTACAAAATCATTGATTCAATGCGGAAAAATTGAGATTTTTTCTTCTGAAAAATGGTGAAAAGCAAAAACTAAGTAAAATTATCTAAAATTTATTCGGAAATATTTGGTTCAAAATATCTCATAAGATGAAAAGGACACATTGAGAAAAAACTAGATAGGAACACAAATTTGAGAAAAAACTAGATGGGAACATTTCTCTGAAAAGATTTTAAGATTCAAATCATAGAATGCTGCAAGGAGCAAATCCCAGATGGGGTTTATGAAATTCTATTTTCTGATAAAATGTACTAGCACAGAGATTCAACTCATCTATGAGCAAAATGAAAGGGGAGTTTTGGTTTATTGTGTTCTATTTCAAAATGGTGTGCAAATAATAGATACCCAGATGAGAAAATGTGATATTTCGTAAAACCCATAAAGGGATTACTGTAATATGCTTACCTGTGGACTTCTTGAGCTAGAGCTTCAGGGTTGGGATGTTGATGAGGGAGAGTGAGATTAAGGGTAGCTCTAATTAGAGGAGAGAGAGATATTAAGAGAGAGAATAAGAGAATGCAGGTAAAAGGAAGCATTCTCAGAGGAGAAATAATGGAAAGGAAGGCTGATTTGTTGTTGTTTGGTTCTGTAAAAGAAACTCAAAAGGAAGAGAGAAATGTTTTCCTGCAAATTTGGGAAAATGTGATGCTGTTTAGTGTTTATATATATAATAATATCAAGAGATTATATATAATAATGACAATTATTATATAATTTAATCGACAATACAATATCAGAGTACTTTGTTTGTATGTTTTTTGGAAGGTTTTTGTATAATTAGACAAGAAGAAAGGAAGAGATTTGGGGGTGGCTGTGATGGAGACATTATGAAGTTTTCAGACAGAAGAGAGAGAGAGAAAGAGATACGGGGGTTTCTCTCTCTACTTCTTCTTGTTTTCAGTTCTTCTCAAGAACTCACATTCGTATCTTGCTTGATAATCATTCTAAGGGTAGGGGGAAAAACTCATTTCTAAAAGGTGAAAAAGGGAAGAAAACTTGAGAGAGAGATATTTGGGGCTTTTTTTGGCTTATCCAGAATGTAAGAAGGTTAGACCCTCTTTTGATGTTCTCACTAAAAGTATTTTTCTGGGTTTGGGTTTTGGCTGCTGAGGATTAAAGGTTCTTTGTTAGAAGAGAAGTAAAAGATTAAGTTTTGTATTTTATTATATTTTAATGGGATCCGGTTAACATGATAAATTGGTTAGTCAATTGATCTAGTACAGTTTTGATACGTAAAGAGAAATAACATATCGGGCTATGTATCGATACTATATTAGTCAATTGACTAAAATTAATTTCATGTTAATCACTCCAATTTTTATGTGTTTCTACTATTACTAGTTTCACAAGTGAAAATATAGATAAGAAAACATTGTTTGTTACTCCCTCCATCCCATAATAACTGTCGCTTTAGCTTGATGCACATGGATTAAGAAAGTCATTTAGTGCTATCATTTATTAATTGAAATTGGTGTGAAATTTCATCACTACCCTTTTATGGGAAGTTGAAAACTATTAATACAATGGAAAAATTTCTTGGGACAATGAGAGAAGGTAGGAGTGATATAGGAAAGTAAATAATTTATTCTCCTAAAAAGTTATAAACGACAAATAAATTGGGAAAAAAAATTCTTTCTAAAATGACAGTTATTATGGGATAGAGGTAGTATTATATTTAGACATTAGATTTTATCTTATTTATAAAGTAATGAAATTCTAATTTTTGTTGTTAATGATATTTGATGTCTAGACCTCTGTAAAATTAAATTAGAAAAAATTAGAACGCCTCTATGTTATTAAAATTGAAGAAGCAAGCTTTTAGTACGGGTGTGTATGATACAGTTTAGTTTAGTGCAGTTACAAAATATAAGTGTAATCAAACCGTATAATATGTTTATTAATACAAAAAAATTATAACTGCGGTTAATCAAACCTCTAACGGTTACGGTTAATATTTTGTGATTACAATTTTTACCGATTATTATGTTCCTCAATAGTTTTTTTTTATTCTTTTATATATACTAGTATCTTAGATATACACTATGTAGAAATATGTAATAGTAAATTATATATAATATTTATTTTAATTACTAATATTAGGGCTAATATATATATATATATATATATATATATATATATATATATATATATATATATATGGCCAATTATTACACTCAGAACTAAACACAATCCTAACATCACTGCATTCTTTCTAAAACTAGACCCAAACTAAAATAGACTTACTTCTTACTCATCTTAACAGTAATCGCACAATGTGAATGTACTGATAAAATAAATTCAAGAAAATACTAAAACTGTAAACTATAGCAGGCCTTCAAAAGTCTACTAATCCACTCCTCTTCTGATATTCAAACTGTCTAAATGCATCTTCCCTGATGGACTCCAACACGCAACTAGCAACACGCAACAATCAACATCCTATTTGCTCCCTTTCATTGCATATATATGGGGATGCAATCTCATATATATATATATATATATATATATATATATATATATATATGAGTTTTAATTCATGACAATCAAATATTAAGAGAATTATTTTAATAATTATTATTTTTATCGTTGATCAATATAATTAAATACTGAAATTTAAAAAAAATGTCATACAATTATTTTACTAAAGGGCCTCACTTGGTCAAACTAATTTATTAAAGGTCCCACTTGGTCAGATAAATTTACTAAAGGGAGTGCAATAATGTGGGTTGTGGCAAAACTTTTTATAAAATTCACGTGATAAAATGTAGAACCTCGGGAATTAGCATTGCAAAATGTTACTCCTTCCATCCCATAATAATTATCGCTTTAGCTTGATGCACATGGATTAAGAAAATTATTTAGTGCTATTATTTATTAATTGAAATTGGTGTGAAATTTCATCACTACCCTTTTATGGGAAGTTGAAAACTATTAATACAAAGGAAAAAATTTTTGGGACAATGAGAGAAGGTAGGGGTGATATAGGAAAGTAAATAATTTATTCTCCTAAAAAGTTGTAAACGACAAATAAATTGGAAAAAAAAATTTCTTTTAAAATGACAGTTATTATGGGATGGAGGTAGTATTGAGTTTGGGGATTTGAAAGTTCACATGCCGTTACAAGTTGTAACTAACAAGTTGTAGCAGTTGACTTCTCTATCCATTTATTTTGCCCATTCCTTTTCCCATTTATTTGGCTTTTCTCGGGACAATAGACTTTTTAATTAATGTACTTAGGCCTGCCAAAATATAGTTATGGGTTAATTTTGGTTTTAAAATATAGTTATGGTTTCATTTAAGAACTAAAATCATATTAACCATTTTTAATATAGGTTATGTGGGTTAGAACCATATAGTTATGGTTCGAATATAGGTCGACTCATATTTTAAATTTCAAACATACCATTATTATGATCCAATTAAATAAATTATTATTAGATATATCATTTATACATAATCACTAAATATTATTTTTTTGAAAAGGAGTGAGGGTGGGGTGGGGTGGGAGTGGGGGTGGGGTGGGTGGGGTATACATAATCGCTTAATAAATTTTTTTTGGGGAGGGGGTGGGGGTGGGGTGGGATGGGAGTGGTGTGGGGGTAAGGTGTGGGTGTGAGTGTGGGTGGTGTATACATAATTACTTAATTTTTTTTTTAGAGAGTGTTGGGTGGGTGGGTGGGTGGGCGGGTAGGTAGGTGGGGTGGGGTGGGGTGGGGTGGGGTGGGGTGGGGTGGGTGGGGATAGAGCGTGGGTGGTGTACACATAATCGCTTAATATTAATTTTTTATGGAGGGAGTGGTGGGGGTGGGGTAGGGTGGCGTGGGGTAGGGTGGGAGTGGGATGGGGTGGGGGTAAGGGTTGTATATATAATCACATAATATTATTTTTTTTGGGTGAGGGAGGGTGGAGGGTAAGGGGCGTATACATAAAATTTTTTTTTTTTTTGGGGGTGAGGGTTAAGGGGGTAAGGGATGTATACATAATCACATAATATTATTTTTTTTGGTGGGATGGGGATGGGGATGAGGGTGAGGGTGGGGGTGGGGTGGGTGGGGGTGGGGTGGGTGGGTGGTTGAGCTTCTTGAATATGTAAATATGAGTGGAAAGAACTTTTGATTTGGATTAAAATATGGGTCGAAAAATAGTTAACCGGATTGGACCTATATTTCTTTTTTTTAAATATGGTTCCAAACTTTACTCAACCCAAATAAATAAAAATAGTTAACCAACCCATTTAGTTTCAATTAATATGGGTTGACCCGACAGTTAACCAACTATATTGTCAGGTCAAATTGTACTAGGACCCGATTTTTATTGTGGTTACTAAAACTTTTTTTTGTTATAATCGCGTAACTATATTTTAAAATAATTACCAAATAGTCATTATTTATGATTTTTGTCCAAAAAAAGGATGGAATGCTAACTATGCATATTAACTCTTTTTTTTGCTAATGTGGAGCGCAAAAATGTAAGGAGGACGATTAAGTGACATCATTTATGTGTATGTATAATGTATACATATTGTGGTTCAGTCACAAACAACCAAAATTAAGAAAAACTAATAATAATAATAATAACCATAATTCCAAAACTATTAGTAGTTTAGTTGAATAATTCCAAAACTATTAGTAGTTTAGTTGAATACTTCCAAAACTAATAATATTAATAATAATTTTAAAATAATAATAATAATAATTTTAAAATAATAATAATAATAATAATTTCTAAATAATAATAATAAAAATATTAATAATAATAATATTTTCAAAATAATAATAATAATATTTTTTAAACAATAATAATAACAATAATTTAAAAAAATAATAATTTTAAATAATAATAATAATTTTAGAATAACAATAAAATTAATAATAATAATTTTTAAATAATAATAATAATAAAATACTAATAATAATAATTTTTTTTAAATTTTTTTTTATATAAATTATAAAAATATTTTTATATGAATAACCGTGCTAATTGTCCCGGCATAGATTTAGTTGGTTCAAAATAATAATAATAATTTCATTTTGAAATAACATTAATATTTTTGTTATTATTGTTTAAAAATTATTACTATTATTATGAAATTATTATTATTATTATTATTATTATTATTATTATTATTTAAAGATAATAAATTTTACTACACCACTTTGTTTAAAGATAACAGAGAAGTGATATGGCAACACTTCGCTCCACATCAGCAAAAAAAAAAACGGGCCAATATGCACAGTCAGCATTCCGTCCTTTTTTTTTGGACGGAAATCATAAGTAATGACTGTAATAAACAAGATTTTTATATTTGATTTTTTTAAATATTTATTGAATTAAATAAATATTTGTGTTGATTTATTTATTGATTTAAATAAATATTTGATGAAATTGTTGTAGATTAATTTAATTAAATGTGTCCCAGAGCTTGATCATCTCCTTGACACGCTCTTCGGCGATGTCCCCAAAGTCTACAGAGACTTTCTCTAAAGTGGTCCAATCTAGAAGAGAGGTGATCTCGGGCCCCTTGACAAAAAGCCATTCTTTGTGCCATCCCTTGTTGCTGGATGGGGTGCTGATCAGAGAGCGCCTCTCGAAGTTTTCTCCAGGCTTCGAGGCTATCTTGCTAAGAACTTTGAATCCCTTCTCTCGGGATTTATTGTTGGTATAGATGGAAAAGAAGAAGTCAAGAGTAGGAGCAACCCCTACTTCGTGGCAAAAGGTGATGAACGCCAGAATGTGGATGTATGAGTTCGTGACGAGCTGAGAGAATCCGACGCCAGCGAACCCCAGGAGGGTAACCAAGAAGACGTGGAGAGGGAATCGGACCCCTTTCTCTAGGAGGGTGAGAGGCATGGCGGTCCAACCCTCTGGACATTGGTACATCCTTTCGGTGGCGGATGGTCGTCGGAGATGATGGGTTTTCGGAATCTGGTATCGCTCTCGGGCGTTTCGAATGTCCTTCTCGGACAGGGAAGATGGAGTTTTGGCATGAAAAAACTGTTCTTCACTTTTGAAGAACACGGATGGGTTTGGAAGTGGTTTTGCAGGCGTGCTTTTGCTAGGGGTAACAGATGGGTGGGGGTTTGACCCTGGAGCCTTTTTGATGGGACTTGTGGAAGGAGAGATAGTAGAAAGTGGAATTGCAGAGATGGGAGTGGTGTTACTGAAATCTTGGAACGCCATTACTGGAAATTTGCAGAGAAAGGAAGTTTGAGAGAGAAGACGAAAGCTCAGAAAATTGAGAAATTTGAATTGAATTGGTAAAGTTGTCCGATTTGGGGGAATATAGTTTTTATACAGGCGGTCTTTTCAACTAATCACAAAAATCGAAGGCAGCACATTAAATGCAAGCAATGATAAGAATTTGAAAAGGTAGCGTCCGATTTTGGTCTTAAGATATTAACCGGATTGGGCTTCTCGATTGGGCTTCCGGTTGTTATTTATGCTGTTGTTTGAACTTTACCAGTTGGGCCCTCGGTAAGTTTCATTTTGGACCTTTGTTGATCCTTTCATAATGACTTTTGTCCTGGACCAATGGCATTTATACGCTTTCATTAAACATTTTGTTTAATAAAAGACTGGGGGGCAATGTTGGGCCATGATACTTTATGTAGTGGGCTGGATCGAATGGACCTATTCATTGCATTATATTTATTAGGTCTTGAGTGTGTTGGGCCGGTTCGTTGGGCTGACCCATTAGATAAATAAATACATTGAATGGGCTTTGACCGGTAATGATAAAAAAGATAACAGTTGACTGTTATCTCTGTCCTGTCTGCAATGCATTAATGTGGATTGAACTTAGTCGGCCGGCGGGAAAAAACAGTGATGGGATGTAGCAGGTGAGCTGCATGCAGCCAGTTGAGGTCACTGGTAGTGGGGGGCTGTGTCAGATGGTAATGGGTGGCACATGAAAATGAACATGAGAGTATATGTAGGCAAGGATCACACAAATTAGAAGATAACTGATATTTTATCTCTCTCAAGACTCTAGATATTTTTATTCCTCCTTTGTTAAACGTTGTGATCGCCTGTACTGACTCTCACGCTGGAGCTATCCCTCGACGGTCCAAGCCGTCAAGCTTTTGGTATTGACGTGTTTACTGTGCAAGATTGGTCGTGCCTTACGTGATTGGGGCTCGTGGAAAGATCTTGGCGTTAACATTGGCACTATAAGGAGGGGTTTTTCTAGTGTTCTTGAGTTTTCAATCATATAGTTTAATTGTTTTACGTCGGAGGTTATGGAGAAGAGTAAGACATCTATTGATGAGGGACAACCGATGGCCATAAGTTCCTTTACTCCGAGAGTGTCTGTTAAGGATCGGTTAGGTCCTTCAAAGAGTGCTCATGATAGTACAGCTTCTAAGCATGTTTCTGAAGGTTCTCGTTTAAGAGCCCATGGTGATGCTAAAAGAAGATTGGTTTTTGCTGCCGAGAAAGGACCTGACCATGGTCGGGAACGGGTAGAAGGCACACCGCCTAGAACCCGACACCGAGATGGTCAGACCGATAAGGCGTCCAAGTTAGCCAAGATGGCAGATGAAGCCGACAAGGCCTTAGAGGTTCTTTTGAAACAAAGGGAAGATATCACTGAACAGGTGCTTCGTATGGCGGAGTTGAAGGACGAAGCGTCTAGCTATGCTCAGTCCGAAGAGCATGGTAGGCCCACAGAAAGGAGACAGAGAAGAGGAAAGGAGCATGTACACTCTGGTCATGAATTTCGAGGCCCACCTCGGGATCAGAGAAGATCAAGAAGCCCTACTCCTCAGAGATCGAAGAGGGCACTCCACCCTATCGGTTCTATGGAGCATGGTCGAAGCAAACAAAGAAGCAGGTCTAGGGAGTACACGCCTGAGAATGCAAAGAAGGCACCCTGCCTTGAGTATTCTCATCACAGGGACAGTGTTCCTTGCCAAAGTAGATCGAGAAGTCACACTCCCGAGAATCCACTGAGGGCATACCGCCCTGTGGGTACTCGTAATCAAAGAAGTCCGTCGAAAGTAGGGGGTTCTAATGATAAGGGCTGGTCTATTCAGAAGAAGAGAGATTCTCCGGAGAAAGAAGTCTCTTCGCAACCGGAAGGAGTGGAATTTCTGGTCAAGGAATTGAAGGAGCTTCGGAAGCAGTTGGTCAAAGTCCAACAAGTCAAGGATACTTCGGGGAAGAAGGTGTCTCCTTTTCCCTCGGATATTCTCAAGGAGAAGGCTGACCCTACCAAGAAGTTGCCTTATATGGAAAGTTATGATGGGTCTGGAGATCCATATGACCATAGTCAGGCGTTCAACAGACTAATGGACTACTACGACTTTAGCGATGCTGCTAAATGTTATACATTCGTTACGATGCTCCGAAAAGATGCCAGATAGTGGATGGGAACTTTGCCTTCGGACTCAGTCTCATCTTGGACAGATTTATGTGGTAAGTTCCATCCTCGTTTTGGGAGCAACAAAAGAAGGGAAAAGCCAACAGGTTCATTGGCTCAAGTTCGATAATTTTTGAATAAGCCCTTGAGCTAGTATGTGAAGCGTTTCTGAGAAGCAGTAGGCCAGGTGACCGATCTCAATGATCTTTAGGCTGTTGGACAATTTCAGAACGGTCTAGATCTGGTGAAGTCAGAGAAGTTAGTGAAGAAGCTGATGTTTAACCATCCGAAGAGCCTAGCCGAAGCTTTCGATAAGGCAGAAGGCTATATAGTGGTAGAGGAGGCTATGAATAGCTTGAAGCGTCCTTCTTCGGACAGGCTGAAGGAGACGGATTGAGATAAAACTGAGGGCAGTCAAAAGAAGGGCGAGGGGAATAATGACCGTTATGATGGAGGGTCCAAGAAATACAACAACAATTGGTGACAGGGAGAAGGTCGTTCGCCATTTCTAACTCAGAAGGTAAATAGGACATACACCCAACTGAACACTGATAGAGCTGTTATTCTAGATCAGATCAAAAATCAACCCATCTTTGAACCACCTCGGGACAACCTTAAGCCCGGAGTCGGTAATCCTCGCAAGTACTGTGATTACCATCAGGCTTCGGGTCATGATATAAATGATTGCTGCAGTCTGAAGGACTTTATTGAGAAGAAGGTTCAAGGTGGTGCCCTGGTTCAGTATCTCACAATAAGAACGCCTCCCCAAGCCCAGCAGAGGGAAAAGGGATCTGTTCAGATTGCTCATCTAGCTCAACCTGCATTGACAGCTCCTGAACAGCCACCAAGGTATGTGGTTGATGTCATTACTGGAAGTACTTCTGGCAAAGTTATTGGGAAGAAGCATCGAGGATACCTGGATTCGATTATGTTAGTGGCGGTTACGCTCTCGAAGACTGACATACCTTATCCAGGTACAATAATCTCCTTTACTGACGAGGATTACCCTTCAGAACCCATCAAATCCCATGAAGGAGCGTTGGTGATAACTGCACAAGTAGGTTCAGTAGACATGAAGAGGATGATGATTAACAACGGGACTTCGGTGGATATTCTGTACGCCCACGCTTATTAGAGGATGCATCTGGATGGGCGAAAGATAGAGGTCGGGCAGGAGGCTCTTTTATATGGATTCAGCAACGATCCAGTCAAAGTAGCAGGAACTATTGAGCTACCGATTATCTTCGGTATTGCTCCACAACAGGTAGAAATAATGTGTAAATTTTATGTTGTGTATGTAGATTCGGCTTACAACGCCATTTTGGGGAGACCTACCTTGACTGCTCTACAAGCTGTGACCTCAATTCCTTATTTCAAAATTAAATTTCCTACGACTTATGGAGTTGGAGAGGTGGCCGAAGATTTGGATTTAGCCAAACGATGCTATCGGGATGCCGTGATTACTTCGGGAGTAGGGGTATCGAAGTAAAAGCAGACTATGGCGATAGAGATCGAGCCCTTTATCGAGAGCAGTTCAGAACCATTGGTTGTGCCAGTCGGAGAGACAGAAGAGTTCAAGCTGATTCCTGGCAAGAAGGACAAGATAGTGAAGATAGGTTCAGGTCTGCCGGAACCTCTCCAGACGAACCTTATAGAGCTCCTATGATGTTATGTGAATATCTTCGCATGGGAGCCCAATGATATGCCCGGGGTGAGTCGAAAGATTGCGGAGCATCGGCTAGAGGTAGACCCATCCAAGAAGCCCATTCGGCAGAAGAGGCGAATCTTTGCACCAGAGCGACAGAGGATTATTGATGAAGAAATCGCCAAGTTACTGGCTGCAGATTTCATTTTTGAGATAGACAACCCGGAGTGGATGGCGAACGTGGTATTGGTCCAGAAGTAGAATGAGAAGTGATGAGTCTGCATTGACTACACGGAATTGAATAAGGCTTGCCCAAAGGACTTCTATCCTTTACCCCACATCGATCAGCTCATCGATGCGACTTTGGGGTACACCTTACTTAGTTTTATGGATGCTTTTTCTAGTTATCATCAAATTTCCATGTGCAAAGAGGATATACCGAAGACGACGTTCATTACACATCGTTCGGTGTATGCCTATAAGAAGATGACGTTTGACTTAATAAGTGCGGGAGCCACGTACCAGAGAATGATGAACTTCATCTTCAGAAAGCAGCTGGGGAGGAACATGGAGGTCTACGTCGATGACATGATCGTGAAGAGTATGATTGTACAGAAGCACTTGGACGATTTAGAGGAATGTTTTCAGACGGTGTAACATCATAATTTGAGGCTAAATCCAACCAAGTGTACCTTCGGTCTTGGGGCAGGTAAATTCCTGGGTTATTTGGTCAGTCAGAGAGGTATTGAGGCCAATCCCGAGAAAATTCAGGCTATTCTGAACATGAAGACTCCTTAGTCCTTTAAAGATGTTCAACGTCTGACAGGGAGGATTACAGCTTTGAGGAGATTTATGTACAAATTGACAGAAAGGTATTTGCCGTTCTTTGACACGTTGAAAGGGCCGAAGAATGCGAAGACGTTTCAGTGGACTTCGGAGTGTGAAGACGCCTTTCAGGGCATAAAGACGTATATGTCTTTGGCGCCTTTGTTGGTGAAGCCCTCTCCTGCTGAGCCCTTGTATTTGTACTTAGCAGCTAGTTCATTGGCAGTGGGAGCAATTTTGGTGCAAGAAATTGGGGGTAAGCAGCACCTGGTTTACTACGTAAGCCATGTCCTTAGGGATACTGAAACAAAGTATCCGAGCATTGAGAAGTTTGCCTTTGCTTTGATGATAGCTAGTCAAAAGCTTAGGCAATATTTTCAGGGTCGGTTGTTAGTAGTTTGCACGGATCAGCCTCTGAAGAAGGTTCTAGGTAAGCCTGAGGTTTCGGAGAGATTAGCTGCTTGGATGATGGAGTTGTCCCAATTTTTTATTGAATATCATCCCCGGACGGCTATTAAGGGGCAGGCCTTGGCCGATTTCATGGTCGAGTGTTCGTTTTCTGAAACTGATGATAAGTTGGTGGAGGCCGAAGACTCTGACAGGGCAATTGTGGTTCTTCAACAAAAGCAGAGTTCGTGGACACTGTATGCAGATGAATTTTCTACTTCGGACATCAGTGGAGCAGAGATTATCTTGACTAGTCCAGATGGATTTAAAGTGCAGCAGGCCATCAGATTTGGGTTCAGAGCAACGAACAACGAAGCAGAGTATGAGGCGGTGTTAGCAGGGTTACGACTGGCAAAGAGTCTCGAAGTTCAGAAGATAATTATTTTCAGTGACTCTCAGTTAGTTGTCAAACAAGTCTTAGGGGAATATGAAGCTTGAGGTTCACGAATGGTCAAGTATCTAGCAGAGTTGAAGGATTGACTTAAGTATTTCCTATCTTACGAATTTTAAGGAGTTGAACGCAATGATAATTCTATTGCCGATGCACTTTCAAAGCTGGCTACTACAGATGCGAATAATTTTGATGGATCTGTCTATTTGGAGATTCTGCAGCAGCCTAGTATCCAACATGAATCAGTGATATGTGTCGATCGTTCTAACTGCTGGTTGACTCTATATCTGGAATATCTGGCAGATGGCATCCTTCCTTCGGATCAAATGCTGGCTAAGAAAGTTAAGTACAAGAGTGCTAACTTTGTTCTTATTGATGGGGATCTTTATCGAAGAGCTTTTTCGTCTCCATTGTTGAAATGTTTGACTCCATCTGAAGCTGAATATGCCCTTTGGGAGGTTCACAAAGGTATCTGTGATGACCATATGGCTGCCAAGTTATTAGCCTACAAAGTACTTTGGCAGGGGTACTATTGGCCTACGATCTTCAAAGAAGCTACAGAGTATGTCAAGAAGTGTCAGAAGTGCCAGCTCAACAGTCCGATCCCACATCAGCCACCAGATGAGCTATACTCGATTCTATCTCCTATACCCTTTGCTGTTTGGGGGGTAGATATACTCGGTCCATTACCGAAAGCTAAAGGTCAGGTCAGTTTTGTTATAGTTGCCATTGATTATATGACCAAATGGGTTGAAGTGAAGCCACTTAGATTGATCACAGAACATGAGTGTTTAAAATTTCTAAAGGAATCTGTAGTGTTTCGTTTCGGCATTCTGAAGGTGGTAATATCAGACAACGGACGCCAGTTTGTGGGATCGAAGTTTGAAGCATTCTTGAAGGAAATAGACATTCAGCACAGAAATACTTCAGTAGCTCATCCACAGTCTAACGAGCAGGATGAGGTGACCAACAGAACGCTTCTGAATGGGATCAAGCGTAGATTGGATGAAGCTAAAGGAAGATGGCCAGAGGAGCTGCTCAGCATATTATGGGCTTATCGGACTACACCAAGGACGACTACGGGAGATTCACCTTTCATTTTGGCCTATGGTACTGATGCCTTGGTCCCAGTTGAAATTGGATCTACAAGTCTTCGGGTCAGTCAGTTTAAAGAGATGTACAATGACGAAGGACTGAAGGTCAACATGGATTTACTAGAAGAAGTCAGAGAGACAACTTTGATAAAGTTGGCAGCATATCAGCGAAGAGTAGCTAAGCACTACAATAAAGAGGTAAAGCTTTGAAGGTTTGAAATAGGAGATTTTGTCCTCAGGGAAGTCGAAACGTCTACACCTCAGAATTTTGGAAAACTGATTCCGAACTGGTAAGGGCCTTATGAAGTTATTGTAGTACTGAAGCCAGGAACTTATCGATTAAGGGCTTTGGATGGATCAGAAATAAAGAATACGTGGCACGTTGGAAGGCTTCGGAAGTATTTTCAGTAGTGTCAGTCTACCAGAGTCTATAAATATTTGATTCGTCATCAATAAAAGATCCTTTTCCTCAATTGATCTTCTGTTCTTTGGTGTTCAGTTTATAGGCGTAAGGAGGTTCGGGTGGACTCGCTGACCATTCGATGGTAGCCTATTTGGTAGGTGGACCTTATGAATTTATTAGGCCTTGTGTGGTAAACAAACTTCATCAGCGTAAGGAGGTTCGGGTGGATTCGCTGACCATTCAATGGTAGCCCATTTGGTAGGTGGACCTTGTGAATTTGTTAGGCCCTGCGTGGTAAACAAACTTCATCGACGTAAGGAGGTTCGGGTGGACTCGTTGACCATTTGATGGTAGCCTATTTGGTAGGTGAACCTTGTGAATTTGTTAGGCCCTACGTGGTAAACAAATTCCACATTGATGCAGATCTGTCTCACACTTCAGTAACGAATGAGTACTGCATTACTTTATTACCTGACTTTATTTTAAGTGTTGAGTTCGGATTATGTTATTACTTGACCTTATCTGTTATATGCCTTGCTTAAATGTTTACTAACAGTTTAAGTTAAGTTTAATAAAGAGCTTGTACATTTTTCAAGATTGATTGATGGTTGATTTATTGACAAAAAGAGATCACAAAGTAGTAATATGGAAAGAAGTTAATATTTCATTAACATAGTATTCTTTACATGGAAGGTAATTTTTTTTACAGAAATCCTACAGCTAAAGGATAAGGGGAGTCATCTTCAGGCATTGTCCTCCCCATATGAAAAGTCGAGAAGTTTGGGATCTACTTCGGCAACAACAAGTTTTTTCTTGCAGTTGCTTCTGCATATCTCATAACCTTCGGTGTACATCAAGACGACTTCCTCATTCAGCTCTGCTGATTTTCAGTAGTCATCTTTTATCTGCTGACGTAGCTCTTCGGTTAGAGGAAGACCTAGCTCTTCTAGTACTCACAACTTATCTTGGAGCTTGCGACGCCTGATCAAGTATTTTTCGTTATCAGCTTGAGCCCTCGCCTGGACTTTGTCGACTTGCTTTGTCAAGCTTAAGTTGGTTGTGGCGAGTTCTTTATTCTTATTATGAAGGGCTTCATTCTTCTGAACTAGGTCGACGTTCATGTCAACTGTAGCTCGTTGGTTGGCCTTGGTTGTTTCTAGCTCTTCTTTGATTCGAGCCAAATCTTTTCGAAGACCCTCATTGGTCAAAAGGGTATCTCCGTGTTGACTTTTTTCTCGTGCTAAGGCCGAGTTAAGAATGGCATTTTCTCTTCGGGCCGCGTCCTCTTCGGCTTTCGCTTCTCTGTATCTAGGACGAAGGCGCCCGAAGACAGCGTTGGCCTGCATATATTCAGTATTAGTCTACAAGTTTTAAAGTATAAAGTAGATGTATCAATGACTAAGTTAATTGACAGAATTACCTTGGCCTGGTATTTCATGCCTTCGTTAATCAGGTCCATGACAGAGCTATTGCAGAACCGATGGTCATCAGTATCTCAGACAAATGAGTCGTAGAGCTGGAAAGAGAAATTCTCATTAAATTCAGGCTAGATGGTAGGGGATGACATGGCTTCACGACTGAATCTTGATGGGGAGGGTCGAGATGGAGGAAACTTGGGTTCTTTAGGAGGAGGAGGAGGTTGAGTAGGAGGTGGTCCAGTAGGTGTTGGGGGCTGGTCGTCGGAAGGTTGTTTTCTCTTTCGAGAAAGCAAAGCGATTGGTTCATTTAACTCCTCAACCTTGATTTCCAGCTCATTGATCTCAATCGAAATCACTATTGGTCGAGGACCTTCAAAAGGAGATGCTCGGAGTTCTTTGGTGGTTAGAGGAGTTATGATAGTTCTCCTCTTCTTGATGCGAAGGACTCGTGTCCTTTCGTCCAAAGGTAGGTCCAGAATACCTGCGCTGAAGGCTGGAGGTGGAATTGAGCTAGTCGATAGTGGAGGGTTTGATCTGGGTTTCTGAATGGCCCTTTTCTTCAACCGGGGTTGAGTGGTTTCGTCAGCTGGGGGGAGTTCTGTTGTTTGAATTTCAGCTTCCTGAGGTTCAGAGTTTGAAGGCTCTTCAGTTGGTTCCTCAGTAGGGGTCATCGAAGATATACCCGAAAGGAATTTGTCTAGATCCCTTCGGTCAATTGATGTCAGTTTGATCAGAGATACTGCAGAAGATAAAAAGTAATAAGTCAGAATCAACATTTTCAAAGAAAATTCAACAAGTTATGCAATCAGTATGAATTCAGAACTTACATTTATGGTTATACAACCATGCTTGCTTGGTGAGAAGACCGTGGTTCCACTCCTTCTTCAGGAAGTTGTCCTAGAGCTCGATCATCTCCTTGACACGCTCTTCGGTGATGTCCCCAAAGTCTATAGAGATTTTCTCTAAAGTGGTCCAATCTGGAAGAGAGGTGATCTCGCGCCCCTTGACGAAAAGCCATTCTTTGTGCCATCCCTTGTTAGTGGATGTGGTGCTGATCAGAGAGCGCCGCTTGAAGTTTTCTCCAGGCTTCGAGGCTATCTTGCTAAGAACTTTGAATCCCTTCTCTCGGGATTTATTGATGGTATAGATGGAAAAGAAGAAGTTAAGAGTAGGAGCAACCTCTACTTCGTGGCAAAAAGCGATGAACGCTAGAATGTGGATGTATGAGTTCAGGACGAACTGAGAGAATCCGACGCCAGCGAACCCCAAGAAGGTAACCAAGAAGTCATGGAGAGGGAATCAGACCCCTTTCTTTAGGAGGGTGAGAGGCATGGCGGTCCAACCCTCTGGACATTGGTACATCCTTTCGGTGGCGGATGGTTGTCAGAGATGATGGGTTTTCAGAATCTGGTATCGGTCTCGGGCGTTTCGAATGTCCTTCTCTGATAGGGAAGATGGAGTGTTGGCATGAGGAAACTATTCTTCACTTTGGAAGAACATGGATGGGTTTGGAAGTGGTTTTGCAGGCGTGCTTTTGCTAGGGGTAACAGATGGGTGGGGGTTTGACCTTGGAGCCTTTTTAATGGGACTTGTGGAAGGAGAGACAATAAAAAGTGGAATTGCAGAGAGGGGACATTAAATGCAAGCAATGATAAGAATTTGAAAGGGTAGCGTCCGGTTTTGGTCTTAAGATATTAACCAGATTGGGCTTCTTGATTGGGCTTCCGGTTGTTATTTAAGCTGTTGTTTGAACTTTACCAGTAGGGCCCTCGGGAAGTTTCATTTTGGACCTCTGTTGATCCTTTCATAATGAATTTTGTCCTGGACCGATGGCATTTATACTCTTTCATTAAACATTTTGTTTAATAAAAGACTGGGAGGCATTGTTGGGCCATGATACTTTATGTAGTGGGCTGGACCGAATGGACCTATCCATTGCATTATATTTATTAGGTCTTGAGTGTGTTGGGCTGGTTCGTTGGGCTGCCCCATTAGACAAATAAATACACTGAGTGGGATTTGACCGGTAATGATGAAAAATATAATAGTTGACTGTTATCTTTGTCCTCTCTGCAATGCATTAATGTGGATTGAACTTAGTCGAGCGACGGGAAAAAACAGTGATGGGATGTAGCAGGTGAGCTGCATGCAGCCGGCTGAGGTCACTGGTAGTGGGGGGCTGTGTCAGATGGTAGTGGGTGGCACAAGAAAATGAACATGAGAGTATATGTAGGCAAAGATCACACAAATTAGAAGGTAACTGATATTTTATCTCTCTCAAGACTCTAGATATTTTTATTCCTCCATTGTTAAATATTGTGATCGCCTGTACTGACTCTCACGCCAGAGCTATCCCCCGACGGTCCAAGCTGTCAAGCTTTTGGTATTGACGTGTTTACTGTGCAGGATTTATCGTGCCTTACGTGATTGGGGCTCGTGGAAAGATCTTGGCGTTAACATATATATATATATATATATATATATATATATATATATATATGGCCAAATATTACACTCAGAACTAAACACAATCCTAACATCACTACATTCTTTCTAAAACTAGACCCAAACTAAAATAGACTTACTTCTTACTTATCTTAACAGTAATCGCACAATGTGAATGTACTGATAAACTAAATTCAAGAAAATACTAAAACTGCAAACTATAGCAGGCCTTCAAAAGTCTAGTAATCCACTCCTCTTCTGATATTCAAATTGTCTAAATGCATCTTCCCTGATGGAACTCCAACACGCAACAATCAACATCCTATTTGCTCCATTTCATTGCATATATATGTGGATGCAACCTCATATTTATATGAGTTCTAATTCATGACAATCGAATGTTAAGAGAACTATTTCAATAATTATCATCTTTATCGTTGATCAATATAATTAAATGCTGAGATTTAAAAAAAATGTCATACAATTATTTTACTAAAGGGCCTCACTTGGTCGAACTAATTTATTAAAGGGTCCCACTTGGTCAGATAAATTTACTAAAGGGAGTGCAATAATATTGGTTGTGGCAAAACTTTTTATAAAATTCACATGTGATAAAATGCAGAACCTCGGGAATCAGCATTGCAAAATTTTATTGGGTTTGGGGATTTGAAAGTTCACATGCCGTTACAAGTTGTAACTAACAAGTTGTAGCAGTTGACTTCTCTACCCATTTATTTTGCCCATTCCTTTCCCCATTTATTTGGCTTCTTTCGGGACAATAAACTTTTTGGTTACTGTACTTAGGCCTACCAAAATATCGTTATGGGTTGGCTTTGGTTTTCAAAATATGGTTATAGTTTCATTTAAGAACTAAAACTATATTTACCATTTTTAATATGAGTTATGTGGGTTGGAACCATAAGGTTATGGTTCGAATATAGGTCGACTCATATTTAAAATTTCAAACATACCATTATTATGATCCAATTAAATAAATTATTATTAGATATATCATTTATACATAATCACTAAATATTATTTTTTTTGGGAGGGAGTGAGGGTGGGGTGGGAGTGGAGGTGGGGTGGGGTGGGTGGTGTATACATAATCGCTTGATAAATTTTTTTTTGGGAGGGAGTGTTGGGTGGGGGTGGGGGTGGGGGTGGGGTGGGATGGGAGTGGCGTGGGGGTAGGGTGTGGGGGTGGGGGGTGGGGGGTGTATACATAATCGCTTAATATTTTTTTTAGAGGGAGTGTTGGGTGGGTGGGTGGGTTGGTGGGGTGGGGTGGGTGAGGATAGAGGGTGGGTGGTGTATACATAATCGCTTAATATTAATTTTTTTTAGGAGGGAGTGGTGGGGAGTGGGGTGGGGTGGGGGGTAAGGGGTGTATACATATTCACATAATATTAATTTTTTTGGGTGAGGGTAAGGGGTGTATACATAATATTATATTTTGGGGGGGTGGGTGGGGGGTAAGGGGTGTATACATAATCACATAATATTATTTTTTTGGTGGGGTGATGGTGGGGGTTGGGGGTGGGGTGGGGTGGGGTGGGGTGGGGTGGGGTGGGTGGTTTAGCTTCTTGAATATAAAAATATGAGTGGAAAGAACTTTTGATTTGGATTTAGAATAAAATATGAGTCAAAAAATGGTTAACCGGGTTGGACCTATATTTCTTTTTTTACATATGGTTCCAAACTTTACCCAATCCAAATAAATAAAAATAGTTAACCAACCCATTTGGTTTCAATTAATATGGGTTGACCCGACAGTTAACCAACTATATTGTCAGGTCTAACTGTACTAGAGCCTGATTTTTATTGTGGTTACCAAAACTTTTTTTGTTACAATCGCGTAACTATACTTTAAAATAATTACCAAATAGTCATTATTTATGATTTTTGTCCAAAAAAAAGGACAAAATGCTAACTATGCATATTAGCTCGTTTTTTTGCTAACGTGGAGTGCAAAAATGCAAGGAGGACGATTAAGTGACATCATATATGTGTATGTATACATATTGTGGTTCAGTCACAAACAACCAAAACTAATAAAAACTAATAATAATAATAATAATAATAACCATAATTCCAAAACTATTAGTAGTTTAGCTGAATAATTCCAAAACTAATAATATTAATAATAATTTCAAAATAATAATAATAATAATTTTTAAATAATAATAATAATAATTTCTAAATAATAATAATAAAAATATTAATAATAATAATATTTTCAAAATAATAATAATAATATTTTTTAAACAATAATAATAATAATTTAAAAATAATAATAATAATTTTAAATAATAATAATAATTTCAAAATAACAATAAAATTAATAATAATAATAATAATTTTTAAATAATAATAATAATAAAATACTAATAATAGTAATAATTTTTTAAATTTTTTTATATAAATTATAAAAATATTTTTATATAAATAACCGTGGTAATTGTCCCTGCATAGATTTAGTTGGTTCAAAATAATAATAATAATTTTATTTTGAAATAATATTAATATTTTTTTATTATTGTTTAAAAATTATTACTGTTATTATGAAATTATTATTATTATTATTATTATTATTTAAAGAAAATAAATTTTACTACACCACTTTGTTTAAAGATAATAGAGAAGTGTTATGGCAACACTCCGCTCCATGTCAGCAAAAAAAAGGGCCAATATGCACAGTCATCATTCCGTCCGTTTTTTTGGACGGAAATCATAAGTAATGATTGTAATAAACGAGATTTTTATATTTGATTATTTTAAATATTTATTGAATTAAATAAATATTTGTGTTGATTTATTTATTGATTTAAATAAATATTTGATGAAATTATTGTAGATTAATTTAATTAATTGTGTCACATTAATTAAATTAATGTGGAATAATTTTATAGTTCGAAATGTTAATTTAATTGGGATAATTAGATTAAATGAGTTATTAAATAATTATAATGTTGTTCTAATTAATTTGAGATTTATTGATTTGTTATAATTAATAAATAAAAATTTAGTTATGTGATAATTTGATTTAATGAGTAATATTGGCCTTAATTTAATTGAATTTAAATAATATAAGTTGATTAATTAAGGTGTGACAAATAAACTATATAATAAGTGAGCTAATTAAAATAAATTAGAAAAAAGCCTTTTAAAGGCTAACCAAACATGACATTGAGAACATGAGATCAGTTAAAGCCATGATGCGCTTAACTGATACCCATGTATATGCCAATTATTATACGTATATTAAGTTATATTATGTTTATATCAGTTCATTTGTTAAGTCTGAGAATTCTAAGAACAGAGAGAAATTTGAGAGAATTTGATATTGAAGAAGAAGGTTTGGAGAATTAAAGAAGGATTTCTATCATCTTTTCTAATTTAAACAGAGAAATCAAGGGTAATTTCTTAATCCCAAGCCTTAGCTATGTTTTTGAGTTTCTCCGTGAAAATACATTTTTAGTTCTCTGTAATTGAGTTTTCATGGTTAAATTGTTGAGAAGTTGTTTATAATTGTTAATATGCATCTCTAATATACTATATGATGTTTACAAATGATTTCGGAGTAGTTTAATCCATGAAATCTATTAAAGCATGAAGAATTTGAGTTTTGGTGATATATATACAATATGTATGATTTTGGTGTTAAAATTGGAGTTTTAGTTGATGAATTGATTAGGTAATTGTTATATGTGTTAACATGTATATATAATCTGTTATATGTGGTTTAGAAATGATTTTTAGAAGTCAAATTTGTATGAAATAGGCTTTAAAGTAAAGATTTGAGTTTTTGTGAAAATATGTACAAAAAGACTAATTTTAAAGTCAAAATTAGTGTTCAATTTATGTTGTAATCTGTGAATTAACAATTGTTTACGTTAATACATTCAAATATGAAAAGAATGCAAGTTGTATGAACTGATTTGGTTGAGAATCGAATATGTGGTGAGACGATTTGCTAATTATGTTGAAATATGAGTTTTGAGCATGAATCATGGTCTTTGAGGCTCTAAATTGGAGGTTCAAACTGTTTTTGTTGTTAGAGTCAAGTTATGTATGTTGTATGTTGTTTTGGTTGAGTTTGTAACATCTGGGTATGCTTAATCTGCTGGTTTGATGGTGAAAAATTGAGTTTTTGGACTGATGAACAGTGCAGTCGCGAACTGCAGTTCTTCATTCTAGACACACTCGCCCTGGCGGGCTTTTCAACATAAAAATATGCCGCCTCGGTGGGCATTTTGTAGTACAAATCCCCGCCCCAACAGGGAATATAGAGATGAAACTTTTTTTTTCAGTCATGGTATGTTAGCTTAACCTAGTCTAATGAGCATGATAGTGAGTTAGGTGTATTAAAAGAGGTTATAACAGGTTGTAAACATGCATGTGGTTGATTTTAAGTTAAGAATTATCAAATTTTATAGAAGTTAAACTTGTGGTTCGTGAGATTGGTATTTTTATGTAAAGAATTGTATCGATTGTTAAACAATATGCTCAGATTCGTGTTATGTGGTTGGTTCTGATGATCGAAATTTGATCTAAAGCTAATAAGTTTAATGAAAGTGGGAACTAAATCAATAAGGTTAATAGTAGTGTAACTAAGGACATTGTGATTGTAATGGAATATGTAGGACTTTTGAGGAACATGAATAATAATTGTTTAATCTACGCACGAGGTAAGTTCCCTAACCCTAAACTTTCATTGAGCAAGTCCTTAAACTCTAATTTTACATTGTGCAAATCTCTAGACTATATTGAGCAAGTTCTTATTCTTTAACTTGTTTCCTAATTATGGCCTTAGCTTAATGAGAAATATTAAATACATTTCTCATAAAACATAAATAATCTTCGTGAATATGGATCTCTATAATTCACTTAGCACATATCCTTACCTTGAAATCTTGACCTGCAAAAATTATTATTTGCAAGAGTGAGCTCGACAGCTCAGCAAGAAGACTTAAATTTGAACGTTGTGAATTGGGGATCCCGATATCCTTTCAAAGCATCCTTGATGAGAATCGAGGAAACAAGAAAAGAAGTGACTATCGTCTAGCCTGCTGAAAGCAACGTCTATGAAGTGTTAGGTGATAAAGCAAACTGATGTGTCAGGAAAGTCAAAAAGGAGTTATCACATCTACGTGACATATCTACATTAGTACTCAAAAATGTCTGGAGCATTAATTATTGCAGCTGATGCCCTCAACAGAGATATTTGAAAGCCTACATCACAACACATATCCAAAAGGGAAATCGTCAATAAAAGACCTCCAACGGCTATATTCCAATGGGAAGATAACTGAAGAATCCATAAATAACCTAAGCTTCAAAAGAGAAATTGTTGTTGACCAAAAAGGGATGCACGCCATATAGAGCTGAACAGAGAAAAGGTTTCAAAGAGAGTGAGACCACCACAGTAGAGTGAATCATAACTAATAAGAGTTCTACCATGTTAAAGCTTCACTCTACACAAAGGAGCATGATAACAAAATGGCATCTGTAATAAAAGCCGGAAGGCCAAGAAGGCAACAACCTGAGTGGCATATCAAAAAGCAGAATACTTAAGCCACTCTATGTCTCATCATGAACACATTGAGATGAAGAGAAGAAGATACAAAACTGATTATGTGCACAAGACAACCAGTGTTCAAGGACTGCTAAGTACCCAAAGAAGCCAAGCTGATGTGCAAAGAACTTAACAGTACCTCAACGTGATGGTGCACAATGCTGAACATCAGAAGAAGACAAACATCAACAACAAAGAGCAGCAACACCAAAGGATGAGACAGAACTACTAAGTACTAACAAGATGTCAAGATGAACGTACATCTTAGAAGTTCAGTAGATGTGATCAACCACCAATACTGAATGCCCAATGATCACAAGAAGGTGCTAATACCAGAAGATTAACTAGATGAATGTCATCTTAACAGCTCAACAACAACAAATAACAAACAACAAATAAACAACCAAGCAACTAGGGCCTGCAGGGTCCTTGTCTTAATGACAAAACTAAAGTCAAGTCTGCTGAACTTGGTGAGTACCGGAGGGTACAAGATATTCTAAGTCTGCTGGGCTTAGTCTACAGTTTCCAAGTCTGCTGGTCTTGAAGAGTTCTTAGTGAACTAGAGTTTTAAGACTGCTAGTCTTGAAGGAATCTTAGTGATTCAGAGTTGATCAAATCCTTAGTGGAATCCCTGCTAGTTGAAGTAGAAAAGTGGATTAGGAGCATTCAATCTCTGAACCACTTAAAACCTCTGGTGTCATTTACTTAACGTCATTTACATTCTGTACTATAACTACTATATTTGCTGGCAATTAACTCTACATTAGAACTGTGTTTAATGTTATATGTCTAAAGGGTAGGTTAATTTATTCCGCTGTACATGAATTAATTCCTCTGTTCAATATCTATTAATCACTTAACAAGATAAAACAAAACAAAGAAAATGTCTTTTAAAAAGAAAAATGATCTATTCAACCTCCCTTATAGATCTATTATGTGCCTCCGGGAACTAACAATATTTAATTATGTTATGTTTCCGTATTTGATGTTTTAAATGTTAGATGACCTGTGATTATTTATTTAAGATGTTGTGACAACCTGAATTTTTGAAAATTATTAAAATAAGAATTTAATAAATAAAATTCTTATTACGAGATGTTTTGAGTTTGTATATATGTATATATATGTTATATATTGTGAAATATATGATTTTGTGTGAATATATATATATATATATATATATATATATATATATATATATATATATATATATATATATATATATATATAGGAAAAATGAGGTTTAGTATTTAATTTAATTTAACTATTGAAGAAGGTAAATGAAATTATTTAAAAATGGAGTTAAGTTAATTTAATTAAGTTGAAAATTATATTATGAAATAATATAATTTGATTATTATGCCTTGTGGCAATGAATTTATTTTAAATTAAATCTCATAAATAATGTGAGTAATTCACTTAATTAAAATAGTGAATTAATGTAAAATAATTAAAATAAAAATTTAATGGATAAAATTCTTATTATGATGTGTTTTAATAAAATGTGAGTGTAATGTATGTTACATATAAATCTAATATGTTAATATGTTATGTAAAGGAATATGGTGGAAAAAAGAATTAATTGAATAAATATTGGTTAATTTAAATAGAGTTGAGAATTATATTATGAAATAATATAATATTATTATCATGCCTTAACTGGCAATTAAATTTCATAAATAAGGCAACTAATTCACTTAATTAAAATAGTGAGTTAATGTAAATATATTTATTTTAATAAGATGAGAAAGTAATACATATTACATATAAATGTAATATGTTAATATAATACGATTGTGAATCTCGTAAATAGTTAAAATATTTATCGAATAAAATAAATATTTTAGTTGGAATATTTATGAAATTTAAAATGAATATTTTAGTTAAAAATTGTTATGAAATAATTTTTGATAGTGTGATGATATCAAGAGTCTAATTTAATTAAGTAATTAAATTAGAGGATTAATGGTTGTTAAATAAAAGTATAATTATATTGGCTAAATAGAAGTTATAATTTTATTAGTAAGGTTTAATTGGATTTATTAAAGAATTGAGATTAATTCAATTCAATTAGTTAATGGGTGTGACAAGGGTATTATATGATAAGGAAGAAATTAAAACAAATTAGAAGAGGATAATTGGGTTCTAGCCAAACATGGCCTTAAGACCCTTGGGTTTTTGTAACTGATGAAGCCATATTGATTCAAGTATTATGTTATATCAGTTATTTGGTTTTACGTTCTTTTCCTAAGGTTAGGAATGAAAGAGAAGAAGTTCTCTGTAAATTGAGAGAAGGTCTTTGTGAGAATTATGGAAGGAAGAAACAAGAGGATTGTTCCAAATTTTATAGCTAATCAAAGGTAATAATCTAGTTTTGAGTTTTTAGTATTATACTTTTTGAGTTTTCTTTGAAAAGTTGGATTTCTATGGTTAGATTGTTAAGAAATTGGTTGTATATGTTATTGAGCTTGTAGATTTCATTCTATGTTGTTTATAAACAATTTTGAGTAATCAAATCCATAAAAAATATGTTTTTAATTAAAGAATTTAGAGTTTTGTAGTTTATATGGATTTTGGTCTATTTTGAGGCTAAAATTGGCTAGGAATTCATGTTGGATTCTATGAATTGATAGTAGATGTTGTTAATATGTTGAAAAACGAAAACAACGAAGTTTAAACGGAGTGATTTGGTTAAGAATCGAATCCGTGGTGAACTATTACGCTAAATATATTGAAAACATGAAAATTTAACATGAATTTTGAAGTTGGGTCATTTTAATGGTTTCTAGTGTTCTTAGATGTAAGAACCGGGAATTTTAAACGACTATATTTTTACGAATGAATTTTTTTTATTATCATTATTATTTTATTATTGGTATCCATAATATTTTGATTATATGCGATATGAATTAAGCAAGATAGTTAATTTATTTATTTTAAGTTAACTAAGATGAATACTTAATCAATTTGATTAAGGGAGAGTATGATAAGTTATGTTAAGAATTAACATAGCTTGTATGTTAACCTTGAATGATAAATTAAAAAGATTTACAATATTTAAGTTATTAACTATTGATATGAATTAGGCTTAAATATAATTTACTACCCTAAACTATAGGCCATATTCTACTTCGGTTATCCACATTTCAATTTTGTCAATTGGATGATTGAACTATCAATTTTTTTCATTTTTGTTCAATTAAGTCTGTCACGTCATAAATTGATGACGTGGCTCGCTGACTAGACAAATTTATGCTGATGTGTACTAAAAAAAAAATTAAGTTTTCAAATTTTTTTATTATTTTAGAGGGCAAAAATGTAAATAAACAAAAAACCATTAACTATTTAATTTGTTTAATTAGGGTATTTTTGTTAATTGGAATAATTCCCCAAAAAAATCATAATTAATCTCTTTGCAATTTGACCCACCAGCCTATCCCCATTCTTAGTATAAGCCACCACTGATGGCGTCGTCCTCTGCCCTTCCGCGTTCGTCACAATCACCGGCTTCCCACCTTCCATCGCCCCCACGGCGGAGTTAGTCGTCCCAAGGTCAATTCCCACCACTTTCTCCGCCACAATTCTGAAACGAGCATTCTCCCCACTATTCCTCCTACTTTTCTTTAATTTCTGGAAAGAGGACTTAGGGTTTATGAAAGAAACAGTATTATTCATCCTCTGACCCAAAATCGCAGTCTTTAAGGGCTTTTGTGTCAGATTTTTTGACTGAGAAGAGATAGGATTTGCTCTTAGAGCGTGAACTTGAGCTGCTGCTGAAGCCATTTCTGGTTATCAGCTATAAACCAAACCCTAATTTGTCCTTGTATATATGAAAATCAATCTATATGAGAGAGAAAATTGTTGATTTTTGGAGAGAGAAAAACCCTAGAATGAAGAAGAAGGGGTAGCTCCTGCGTAAGTATTTGAGGGGTGAAGTTTGGGAGAGAAGAAAGAGACGAGAAGATGGTTTTTTTGGGAAATTAGGAGATGCAGAGCTTTAGTTAGTTAATTTATTTGAGAGATGCATAGCTTTAGTTATTTAATTTGTTTAATCATTTATTATACTATTTGTTAATGATTTTTTATTTATTTACATTTTTGTCCTCTAATATAATAAAAAAATTTGAAAACTTTGTTTTTTAAGTACACATCAGCATAAATTTGTCTAATCAGCGAGCCACGACATTAATTTATGACGTGGCAGACTTAATTGAACCAAAGTAGAAAAAATTGATAGTTCAATTATCTAATTGACAAAATTAAAAGGTGGATAATCGAAGTGGAATATGACCTATAGTTTAGGGTAGAAAATTATATTTAAATCTATGAATTATATATAAAGTTATTATATTATTATGTGAGTATTTAAATATGATAAAAATTTATCAATAATGATAAATGTGTTATAGATTATGTGGAATAGTGTATGTGGTAAATAAATATGCATTATATAACGTTTATACATTTATTTTGTATATAAAAAGAATTAAAAAAAATAAAGTTATGTATATATTAGGTATGGTAATTAAATAACCTAAGGGTTATAATATGGAATAATGTTAGTATTTAAAATATATACTAACCCTAAAGAGATTTATTTTATATATCCCAATTAGTTAATTTTATAACTTTATTAAAGCAAGTCTTTCAGTTTCTATTTGCTATGTGAACTTGATGATGAACTGTTTTAAATCTTTATTACAAAGAGCATGATGTGTTATATATTTTGAAGGTATGAAACGTTGTAGTCAATTTATGACTACTTTGATGGAGTAAAGAATGCTTATTGAGTAAGAAACTCAATCTTTATACTTGTTATGTGAACTACATCATGTATGTTATGTTAGTCCAATGATTATGAGATGTATGTTGAACATGTTATTATGTGCTACGTGATGCATGAAAATTGTTAGATTTGCTAGACTGTCGAGCTCAACCTTGCAAATAACCACTTTTATAGGTTAAGGATTCAAGGTAACACTATGTACTACTTGAAAGAAATGAATCAGATGTAATGCATGAAGATTTATATACTTTGGCTGAATTGTTATTATTTTGAACCATGTTTAAGGTTCCAGATAATGTATTTGATGATGTATGATGTTTAACAGATGTTGATTTGAAAAGTTTAATTTTATCAGATGTATGAAGGGTATTGAACATGGTTGTAAGTTTTAGTTTATAATAACTCTGATGAAGTGATTCATAAAATAAATTCGAATAAAAAATATGTAACGATAGAGGTTGTGATTTAGGGAAGTAAAGAAAGTAGACAAAAAAGTTTAAAATTATTCTGCATTTTTATCGATTAATGATGTAAAGTCAGAATAAAGATGTATTGATAACGACCGATGTCGAGAGTTATATTGTTGAAATTTTGGGGTCATTACAGATGTTGTAACCCTTTATTGGAAAGATTTTATTTAAGTTAAGTTTAATTTATATCATTATTTATGGGTTGTTAGATGTGATTTATTTGGACAGTGAACACCAAATCCTATGGGAATGAAATACCCGAATTTAGGGGTGTCAGAGGTTTGTATCAACGCTGTAGGTTATGAACCTTAGGTGAAAAAAACCTTAGGAATTAACCTTATAAGAGGTCAAAAATATAGTGGGGATAAACTCTTATCGAGTTTTAAGAAATGAATTAAGGAATTCATTGAAGACAATAAAAGACTTTATGTGTTTATGTGTTAACAACCTATGTGCCACGAGTAGTACCGAGTAATAACTAAAACTTAAAACCTTGTTAGGATGTCTAATTTTGGAGGATCCAGTCAGTCTAGGGAGGATGAGCCTCGAGTAGCTAGAGAGGAGGAGCCCCTAGACATCCATACCATCTGGGAGCAGTTAGTACGGAGAGAACCATCTCCATTAATCAATGTTGTAGGTTAGGAGGATGAGCTTGAGTCTGATCCTGAGCAGGACCCTAAGGAGGAAGAGGAAGAGGAAATGGAAGAGGAGGAAGAAGATTTTCCACCGAACTCTATTGCAGCTGGGATGTATGATCGTAACATAGAGTTATATGGTAGGGCCAGGGAGTTGGAGGAGCTGGCAGATGAACACCAGACCGCTATAGATTAGAAAGATGACGAAATCCAGGATCTGGATGGACATCTTGGGTACGTGGAGTGGAAGCTAGTTCAGGTAGAGAGCTAAAAGGAGCAATTATTGGCTAAGATTAATGAGATTGACTACGCCTTCCATTCAGCGATTGTTAGGGCCCAGGACCGAGTCTTTTACTATCCGAAGCAATTTAAAGATTTGCCATGGTACATATTGGACCGTAGGAAAATGTTTCGTGTTATGGAGGAAGAGCGCAGAAAAGCTGCGCGACGTCTTAATGTTCTTAGATCGTGATAAGTAGAGTAATATGTTATGAAAATTATTATTAGAGTTAGTTGATGTAAACCCCGAAAGTTGATATAAATAAACATTATTGAATTAAAAGTTCTTCATCAATATTTTATCGCTGTGACTTAGCTTAATAAATAATCCACATCACTGAATTATCCATGCACTACAGGCCAAGGATATTCATTAGTATCACATCTACAAATTATCTATGCACTACGGGCCAAGGATATTCATTATTATCACTAGTGGTCATGATCATGCCAACAACTGTCCATCAATGCACTACGTGCCAATGAGGACTTTTATCACATTATTTGTAACATTACAGGTCATGATTATACCGATACATAGTCATAATCATACCAATAAACAGTTCATCTATGCACTACGGGCCAAAGATGACCTTCATCATAATATAAGCATGAGGATGCTGACAATGATATAAGAATTCAATTAAATGAGAGCAAGGATAAATTTTAAAGATTTATAATTTAATTTATCTAGAATTCAATAATGTCCAAATTATTAACATGATACTGCTTTATGGAGTAAGTTTCAAGAATAATATTGTATTAAAAATAATTTGGACAGAAAAGAAATCAATTTTTGAAATGAATAGTACCCTGGGTGAATAGTACTTGAGTGAATAGTATCCCGTCATGAAAAGATTAAAATTTAACAAGAATATTCAGAAAGATATTCTTGTAAAAAGATACTAGATGAATCGCAAATTTCAAGGATATTCTACTAATTTTAAGGAGTATAGAAGCAATACTTAACTAAATGAGTGTAGAATTCAGAATCTGAAACGAAATAATATTACTTACATACTACAAAGTATGGAAGAAAATATTATTTCTTATGAGTACTGAACAAAAATAATATCCCTTACCTTAAAAGGAGAATATTTCTGACTGGTAGGGCGAGAATATTTTTGAAGAAAATTTATACTGTTTTCTACGCTCAAAGCTTCCTTAAACACAAAAGAAATACGCTCAATATTATAGAAAAAAAATCTCTGATTCTGGTGTGATTTTTATTTCTAAACTAAGCATCCTATTTATAGGAGAAATGAAGGATACTATTTAAAAATAAAAATCACGGGCAAACAGTATTTTCTTCACGTGCGCAACCGGCGAAATTTTTTTGATTTTACTATTCATTACTATGAAATAATATATATATATATATATATATATATATATATATATATATATATATATATATATATATACACTGACATGTATATAAAATTTCCTACTGACGATTTTGAAAAATTGGTAAGTGAGGGTCCATATAATAAGCAAAATTAATAACAAATACTTCATAAAAATTCCCTTTATTTATCTCAATTCACTTGGCTTCCCAAAATACATTTTTAATAACATTCATCAATAATTTTATAACTCATAATATTAACAACCAGATCATTCCCAGGAAAGAGGGGGCTTTCCGATAAAAATTTCTCCTTATTGACGCGCAATTAGATTACCAAACCCCTTTTTTCGACAGAACTTTCTAGACATCGTCAATAATACAAATAATAATATGAATAAATTTTTCGTCTCAATTATTGATTTAATAATATAAAATATTATGATAATAATTGAATCAATAATGTGAGATACTATGCAACCATTACTGTGACAATAATTGAAATAAACTGAGTGACTTCTCACGTAAGTATCAATAATCAAAGATACTGTACAATACCGTGTGCTACTGTGCAACCACGCGTATTACGGTTCATTTATCATTGGGTATTTCAGCAGTTAACGATAAAACTTTCGTCGTTATTTTTATAAAAACATATTTCTTTCGTTTTCTAACTCCGACAGTAATTGTGTTGTGGGGTCCACCAATGATTGTGCCATCGTACGAATATTCCCTGATAAAACGAATATTCCCCGATTAACAAATATTTTATAACAATTTACTTACTTTGCAAAATTTGTAAATATAATCCACAACTATAACATTATATTAAATCCACACCATAATATTCAAAATAATATTTAGAGAAAAATTAATCTTTATTCATAAAAGTGGGGTCTTACAGCCTCCCCTTCTTATGAAATTTCGTCCTCAAAATTAGTGTACATACATGGTATGTCAAAGAGGTGAGGATACCTTGATTTCATTTCATATTCTAACTCTGAGGTCATTTCCTCAACATCATGGTTTCTCCACAAAACTTTGACTTGAGGTATAACTTTGGAGCGTAGAATATGTTCCTTCTTATCCAAGATTTTAACAGGTATCTCTTCATACGTTAAATCTTCCGCTATCTCGTCTGGTTCTAATTCAATAATGTGGTTCGGATCTTCCACATATTTACGTAACATAGATATGTGAAAAACGTTATGAACACGAGACATACTTGGCGGTAAGGCGAGTCTATAGGCTATAGTTCCTACTCGATCGAGGATTTCAAATGGGCCAATGAATAGATAATTTATCTTTTCTCTCTTTCCAAATCTTGTAATTCCCTTCCATGGAGCAACACGTAATAACACATGATCTACAACATTGAATTCCACGTCCATTCGATGAAGATCAGCATAACTCTTTTGTCGATCTTGTGAGGATTTTATACATTGCCGAATCATTTGAATCTTTTCCCTTATCATGCATACCAATTTCGGTCCCAACAACGTTGCTTCACCCACCTCATCCCAGCATACTAGAGAACGACACTTGCGTCCATACAACGCCTCGAATGGAGCCATGCCTATACTTGCTTGATAACTGTTGTTGTAAAAGAATTTCACTAATGACAAGAACTTTTCCCAACTTCCTTTAAAATCTAGGACACAGAGTCTTAATATATCTTCAAGAATTTGAATAGTCCTCTCCGACTGCCTGTCCGTTTGAGGATGATATGCAGAACTGAATCGTAAATCTTTGCCCATAGCATTCTGTACACTAACCCAAAATCGTGAAGTGAATCATGGGTCTCGATCAGAAACTATAGATACTGGCATACCATGCATTCTTAAAATCTCATTTATGTATATATGAGCAAGACGTTCAAGTGAATTAGTTTCCCGTATAGGTAAGAAATGAGCAGAATTGGTTAATCTATCGACAATGACCCAAATTGCATCTATGCCTTGAGAAACCTTGGGAAGACAAGTAACGAAATCTTTGGTAATGTGCTGCCACTTCCATTCTGGAATTTCAAGTGGTTGCAATGGTCCTTTTGGCACTTGATGCTCCGCCTTGACACGTTGACAAGTTAGACACCTTGAGATAAATTTCGTGATCTCTCTTTTCATATTGCTCCACCAAAATGTATGTCAAAAATCACGATACATTTTGGTACTTCCGGGATGGATTGCAAACGGTGTGTTGTGCGCCTCCATCTTAATTTTATACTTCAAATCAGAGTCGTTACGAACACAAAGTCTGGAGTTGACTCGAAGTATTCCTTCTTCATCGATTCTTGCTTCCGGAATAGCACCTTCTTGTACTTTCTTTCTCATACGCTTCAACTCCATGTCCGTAGCGTGAGCAGCTTTAACTTTATCGATTAAAGTCGGTTCTATTTGCCATCATCACGTAGGTCTTTAACTCTATCTCCATCCTTTGTAAGTCATACCAAATGGGCCTTTGCGTTGACAATATCGCACTTGTACCCGCATATGATCTTCTACTCAACGCGTCAGCTACCACGTTCATTTTTCTAGGATGGTATTGAATGGTATGATCATAATCTTTCAACAGCTCGAGCCAACGTCGTTGTCATATGTTGAGTTACTTTTGGGTGAAGAAATATTTGAGGCTTTTATGAGCTGTATAGATCTCCACTTTCTCTCCATACAGGTAATGTCTCCAGATTTTAAGCGCAAAAATAACTGCTGCCAACTCTTGATCATGAGTATGATAATTCCTATCATATTCTTTGAGTTGTCGTGAGGCATAGGCTATGACTTTCCCATGTTGCATGAGAACACATCTTAACCCTCTGCCTGAAGCATCACTATAGATGACAAATCCCTCCGAACCAGATGGTATCGTCAGAACAGGTGCTAAAATGAGTCTCCTCTTGTGTTCTTGAAAACTCTTCTCACATTCTGGTGGTCAGAAAACTGATCACTAAACACGTACAAGTATACGCGGTCTAACAAGTAATACAATGATAAGAAGAGTGTCGTACCCACGAGGAACTATGACTAATATTTACCAAATACCGACTATGTATCGCTAAAGTCTTGTTCGAACAACAATAAATGGAAGTGTGATTAATCTAATTAACTAATTAACAAAGCAAGTTAATGGATAACGAATGGTAATCTAAGAAATTACAAGCTAAGGTCACAACTTCACCCCACACATGCATTCTGTCGAACACCTGGCGTTCTATGTTTCATTAAACTAGCTACCATTCTCTCTTTAGTCTAAATGGTCACTACAATTTGTCGACTGAGAACACACAGGTACTTATGCACCTCTGTCGAGGTATGCACAAACATATCCTCTCCATATCCACCCAAAAAGGAATAGAACAGAAAAGAACATCTAAGCTAGATGCAATCCTACATATGTCTATGCGAGTCAATTATAACAAGGAATTAAACATAAGTTCTCAATGAGGTCGCACTTGGCGCACATAGATATGTCTATTCTACGCACAACTTATGCAGTCGAGACCCACAATCACATGCTAAAATAATTAGGTGTAAATCTACAATCCTTCTATCGATATCATGTAGATTACCAAAATCATCACTAATGTCTTAGCGAGAATCATAAAGCACAAATATATTAAACCAAATCATATGGTGCCAACCAAAGAGATAAGACAGTCAATTTAAATAACAAAGGGATCCATTATAACCTTATAGCAAATATTCAGTTCGTGATTATTAAACCAAATACAAGTAGTAGAAAAGACAATATTTATGGATTACAATAATAGAGGAAATAAATGGATAAGAAGAAACTCTGTCAAAGCCCTGCGGTCTCCAAGCAATCCGCTGCTTTCAAGCTTTCCAATCCGTGTCGTTCAATGCTCTTGTTGCTCCAAGGATACACCAGACTTCTCTCTAATCTACCTAATCTATATTTACATTCATGAGAATGAAAGAGAAAAATAGAAGAAAACTAATCTAAGCTATATTACTGCTATTCTAAGGTCTCCTATGTTATAGGTTATGAGATATATCAGATGTAGAGGCTTGCTTTTGTTATATATGTGTCCCCTCCTTTTGGCTAGGTTAAAATCAGTTATTTCTACTTGGGCACCGGAGCTCGCGCTGCGGCGCGGGCTATAGACCTAGAAGTGGCGCTGCGGCGCCATGTATTTTTGGAAAAACCGGAGCTCAAACTGCGGCGCGAGCCAATACATGGTAAGTGGGGCTACGACGCAGGGTGACATCAGCATGGACACGGAGGTGGCACTGCGGCGCGACCAATAGGCTTGGCATTGGCGCCGCGACGCGGCTATGCTTTAAAATGCCCGTTTTGCCCCTGAATGCTAGAAAACACCTGTGAAGCTCTGCAATTCATCGATTAAGCACAATAACACTATAATCATATAAAACCATATAAAATCTACGAGAACAGGCAACTATTTAAGTCACAAAGTATCCGATTCGCGGGTATAATTTCAGCCCTTCGGTCTCCAAGCAATCCGCTCCTTTCAAGCTTTTCAATCCGTGTCGCTCAATGCTCTTGTTGCTCCAAGGATACACCAGACTTCTCCCTAATCTACCTAATCTATATTTACATTCATGAGAATGAAAGAGAAAAATAGAAGAAAACTAATCTAAGCTATATTACTGATATTCTAAGATCTCCTATGTTATAGGTTATGAGATATATCAGATGCAGAGGCTTGCTTCTGTTATATATGCGTCCCCTCTTTTTGGCTAGGTTAAAATCAGTCATTTCTGCCTGGGTACCGGAGCTCGCGTTGCGGTGCAGGCTATAGACCTAGGAGTGGTGCTGTGACGCCATGTATTTTTGGAAAAATTGGACCACGCGCTGCGACGCGAGCCAATACAGGGTAAGTGGCGCTGCAGCGCGGGGTGACATCAGCATGGACACGGAGGTGGCGCTCCGGCGTGACCAATAGGCTTAGCATTGGCGCCGTGGCGCGGCTTTGCTTTAAAATGCCTGTTTTTCCCCTGAATGCTAGAAAACACCTGTGAAGCTCTGCAATTCATCGATTAAGCACAATAACACTATAATCATATAAAACCATATAAAATCTACGAGAATAGGCAACTATTTAAGTCATAAAGTATCCGATTTACGGGTATAAATTCCACTCATCACATTCCTCGCTCCAACCAAATTTTGTATCTTTTCGAGACAGCTGAGTTAACGGAGTGGAGATTCGAGAAAACCCTTCCACGAATCTCCGATAATAACCAGCTAAGACCAGAAAGCTACGTACTACTTACTTAAGTTGCTCCCATCTTTGTATTGCTTCAATCTTCCCTGGGTCAATAGATATTCCGTGATTTGATAGCACGTGCCCAAGGAATGCTACTTCCTCAAGTCAGAACTAGCATTTCTTCAACTTGGCATATAGCTTGTTTTCACGAAGCTTTTGGAGTATCAACCTCAAGTATTGCTCATGATCTTCACGGCTTCTGGAGTATATGAGGATGTCATCAATAAAGACAACCATAAAATTAATTAATCATATCTATGAAGCCAGCAGGAGCATTAGTCAATGTAAAAGATGTGAGAACCCAGAGTTTTGAATAATTCGAAATTTTGTGAATAAATTTTTTTATTATTTAATATTGGTATTGACTATCAATATTGTGCTAAGTATCTGTGATACGAGTTGAGAAAAGTGGTCAATTTATGTATTGACTGAGAAATATGAGTAGAGTTGTGCTTAATAGAGAATAGAAACCCTAACCCTAGTTAAAGATAGGGATTCAGTAGAAAATACAGTTATAATAATTGTATTGATGATTATGTGTTTGTACAGTATAAAATTAATGATCAATGATTGATCGGATAGGGTATAAAATTAGTAAATCCTAATGAGAGATTAGAATCCCTAATATGTGATTAAGGAACCCTAACGCACAGTTAGAAACCCTAATTGAATGTCGGGAAACCTTAATTTTAAATTCAGAAACTCTAAATCCTAATTAGGAAACCCTAAGGGTTAGAATTAAAGAGAATGATGTTAAATGACTAGAATACCCTTAAATTTATGAGAGAAATTATGAAAATACTCTTTTAGGGCCAAAAAGACCAAAATACCCATTACTTATAAATTAAGTAAAGAGATATGGGCAAATCTAATGAGTCATCACTTGTGGGATACACCATATGCTGCAAATCCATACCAAATCTGATCCCAAGTGCCACCTTGCATGCTAGATACATTGCATCAAAGATATAAGTGATTTAAGAGAGAGAAAGTTCACAATTTTTGCTCATTTGCTCTCAAGCTCTCAACCAACCTTTTCTCTCTCCTTAGCCACGAAATATCCAAGTGTTTCAGTCACTAGTAGAGCCCCTAGATCATCAAGATCAGTGTTGTAGAGCCAAGATCAAAGATTTGTTAAGAAAGGTACTTGTATGCTTAGACCAAGTATGTGTTTATGTGTTTATTTACATGTTATTAGATGTTATAATGTGATCTATGATGTTATATCATTGATCCATAGCATCAAAGTGGGTAAAAATCAAAGTTTTGAAAACTATCTAAGAACCTTAAAAAGTGGTCTGAAAAGCATATGTCAGTGGCCATAGATTCATATCTGTTTATGATTTGGCCTGTTTTATATTTTAGATTTGCAGTATGCTATGAGGACTGTAATCTAGAAGTGGAATCATGGTCATTCCATATACAGATTAAAAGTTATTGATGGTCAAAGTCAGTTGACCGACCATGACCAAGTGGTTTCTAGGTAACCCAGAAATCGTTGAGTGTTTGATAAGGTTTTGCAAAGCACGAATCTGTTAGATGTTAAGTAGTTTGAGTGTGTTGTTATATACAAGTTATAGCATGTTAGATGGACTATAGATCCATGCCTCTAGATCCCTTAAATAACAAACATAATTAATCTAGTGAATGGTCAAAGTAGCCCATCTGTTCATGAAGTCATTTTTCTGGAAATCCCAAAAACTGTATGAACAAGTCTTCTGACCAGATTTGACCAGTTCGAATATGGAGATTATGATGTAGTTGGACTGAGATCGTGTTATGTAATTTTCCTTGACATAAGGACTACATGTTTGGACCAAGAAAACACGTAAGTGATAGCCAGAACACTAAATTAATCTAGTTAGAAAGTGGTACCTTGGAACAGTCTGGGTTTCTGGGTAACCCAGAAAATCCAGAATGTGTTTGACAGAGAGTTTGAGGGTTCAGATCTCCTTGTTGTAATGAGATATGAACTAGATGATGGTTGATTCGTGTAGTATTACATAAATACTATAAGATCAATGTCTTAGATGGCCCAGAACATGTATGAACAGAGAATTAAAGGTGGTCAAAGTATGCCCCTTAACACTACTTGTCAGTGTACCTGAAGCTCAAGAACACCAACAACGACGGTTAGTGTCGCTATAGGCTACATCGACGGTTTTAATGAAATTAATTTAATTAATTTTTGAAAAATGATTAAAAATAGAAAATAAATTCTAAAAATTATAAAATTAGTTTTAAAAATTATTTTAAGTTATGAAAAATAACATTTGATAATTTGACATATTTTTCATTAATATTTATATTTATTTGAATATTAATGATATTTAATTTATTTAATAAGTATATTAAATAAATTAGAGAAAAATAATTTTAATATTATAAAAATTATTTTAAATAAGAATAAAGTGTTTAAAAATATTTTGAGTTATAAAATGAAACTTTTAATATTTTTGGGGAAATTTCATTAATAATTCAATATTAATGATATTAGATTTATTTAATTATTATATTAAATAAATGAGTTAAAATAATTTTATTGGTTTAAAAATTATTTAAAAATGATATAAGTGATATAAAAATATTTTAAGTTATAATTAATGACTTTTAGTATTTTGATGAGAAATTCCTTAATATTTAAATATTACTGGTAATTGTTGAAAAATGATTTTAATTGTTTTAAAATTCATTTAAGGAGAATAATGGGGATTTAAAAATATTTTGAGTTATTATAAATAACTTTAAATATTTTTATAAGTATGTTATTAATATTTTAATATTATTTAAATATTAATGATGATGATATTATATAGTATTTAAATCATTTAAAAATGATTCCAGTGTTTGAAAAATTATTATAAAATATAATAATTGTTTGAAATTTTTTAAAAGGTTTCAAAAAATATTATGAATGATATTTGACTTATCTAAAATAATATTGAAGCTTTGAGACAGAGTTTAATTGACAATAAATGTGTTAATTGTCGGATAGGGTGACCAGGACATCGAATTGAGACTGAAGTCCAATCAGACTGAACTAGTTAGACCTGATAAATGTTTATATAGGTTATAAACTCTGATGTGACTACGTGATGATAGGTCTAGGAGATATATTGACTGTAAAATATAATGTTATGTGTTGTGATTTGTTGTGCTAATTGTGAGACCGATATTGTTGATTATAGGTCTTTTAAACGCAGATAAGTATATTGTATAGCAGTAATCAATGCAAAATGAAAGTTTCCTTAACTCAATCTCGAGTTATATCTTTTCAAATATAGTGGTGTTTAATTATTGCTGATTATACCACGTTTGAGAATTATTGTTGATTATTCGCAGTTAGTGCATGCTTATTAATTCAAATTGAATTATTGATTTTGAGAATATACTTGGGGAATAACTATTGTTGGTTATTCGCATCCATTGAAGTTATTGTTGATTTTGAATAGTATAGTTGATTTCTATCTATTGTGGAACAGTTTTTGAGATATGTCTTAGCTAATTATTTTGTATAGACAAACATTTATTAAAACTTGATAGGAGAACTTAATTATTATTGAAAGGTCGATGCCAATTATTTTGGTAAGATCGAGAAAGAGAACTCAATTATTATTGACATGTCAATGCCAATTATTCCGGCCAGATCGAGAAAGCGATTAGATATTGAAATCATTATATTTTATTGTTGTGATTCGAATTCTGGTTATAAGACTGAGAAGAACAACCTTTTTAATAAAAGGGGCTTTGTGGTCGTATATTCGGTTGTTGCGCGCGTGTGAGTATTATGCATAATATAGGGTACAAGAAGTTGGCCGCTCTAAGTACTTGCTGAGGGGTTTGACTTAATCTTTATGGTTATCTGATACACCTGGGTACTTCAAAGTAAATACTTTGATACTTACTCGAGAAGTTCAAGATCTTGTGTGATCGCTCAACATAAAATCTAGAAAATATTTCACCTGATTATTGCGTAGAATTGATTCTTGTTATTCAATTGAATATCGTTGAAATTTGAAAGTGTTGTACTCTTTCACTATTAGATTATTATTTTGCATAGGATGCGAGAAAGACTTGTTATTGATTAACTATTTGTTCAGCTATTTCAAAGTCCTTCGAAGTTTGGTGACATTTTATCGAATCTATAGTCTATATTCTTGATTCTTATACTTTATTGTATGATTAACTTGCAGAGAAAATTTGTTGCTCACCCTTGCTTAAATATAATATTTCAGCTAGGAATGAAGTAGCCGGAGGGGCAGAAAAGGACAAAAGGAAAGGCTTATTGCTGGAGTTGTTATAATGAACATATTTATTATGTTATTTTGTAAACCCTTTTTGTATATCTAAGGGTATATTTGTGAGGTTATGGTTAGATAACCTGGGACAATGTATAAACGATATCAATTAATGAGATATATATTTCTATTCATAAATAAATGGGTTGTTAGATGTTTTTTATATGTTGGATTGTGAGCACCAAACTCGGGAGTCAGATAACCCGAATTTGGGAGCGTCACTGGTTGGTATCAAAGCTGTAGGTTATAAACCTTAAGTGGGGTGGGGAAACCCTAGGAATATAACCATAAGCGAGATAGAGAAAACTCATTTAGAGTTCTAAGTGAGGAATTGACGATGTGTATCAATATTGAGATATGTAGACACATAGTGTTTATGAATTTTGTATTGGTGAAGTACTAATCAAGTTATTTAAAATTGGTTGTAGAATGTCAGGAGAGGATGAAATGAGTACGGAGGTGTTAGCGGCTGTTGCACCAATGCCAGTAGCCGAGGTGCCAACACAGAGCGAGTCAGTTGAGAAAGTTAGAAAAGATGAACATGTGGTGAATCTGGGGAGTGATCATGATGAGTATCTCAAGATGTATCTGAATGAAGATGAGGAGCTAGATTCCGAAAAAGCTAAGGTGGAGTTGAAAGTGAAGACTGAAGAAGGAGAAAAAGATCAAGTATCTATAGAAGTCCAGGAACTCCGGAGTAAAGTATTTCTCTTGGAGGAGTTGTCGAAGACAGAGAGAGCATTACGTGAGATGACTGAAGAGAGAAACGAACTGAAGACACAAGTTGAAAGAATGCGGGCTGAAGGTGGTGGATCATCTGAAGGTACAGTCAAGATAAAGAAGGATAGCAATAAGAGGAAGAGGGACAATGACAATGGCAGTAACTCAGGGAGTTCAAATCCAAGGAAGAAACAAGTATGTGCTAAGTGTGGAAAGACGCATTTGGGAGAGTGTATGTTGGGGAGGAATATGTGTTTTAATTGTGGACAGAAAGGGCATATTTTGCCAAATTGTCCGAAGCCAAGTAAGAGAAGGTGTTTCTTGTGTGGTGGAATGGGTCACGGAATAAGTGTCTCAATAAGAAGAAGGCAGGAGAAGGGAGAGGACTATAGATAGCTTAAGTATAAGCGATAGTATTTTTTGGTAGTAAAAAGATGTGTTAAGGATTGAAAAATCAAAAACGATGTGTGAGCATATGTAAATTTATATGTTTGTATGAATCTTTATTTTCAGTATGAATATTAAGATGATTTTGGAGAATTACAACTTTTTGTGTAAAGTTGTTGAGAATTACAATTTTTTATGTAAAGTTATGTGGGTTAATCCTAATATTTGTTTAAAAAGGGATAGTTGTATGTGTTAAGTACTAAATGTACTGTGTGCTATTTGAATAAATATGCGATTATATGAGAAATTGTGTTAAATTCTTATTGTGTTACTAATAAGAATTTGTGTAGAGAAAGAGAATTAATGTAAATTTTTTATTTAAATCAGATAATGTCGCCTAGACGATAGAATCGAAATCAAAAAGAAGAGCAGTCATTGAATAATAAAGGAGGTCAAGCAGACCCGATGCAAAACTTTGCAAATATGATAGCCCAAGCTATGGGAAATAGAGCTCCAGCAGGAAGAGTAAGAGAACAACCAGCCAAAATATTGGCGAACTTTAAAGATTTTAAAGCGGTAGGACCGCCAGAATTTAAGAGAACTACAGATCCTATTGATGCCTAAACTTGGGTGAAGGAGATGGAGAAGGCATTCATTATATCCAGAGTAGCTGAGGAGCAAAAGATAGCTTCTGCTACCTATTTGATGAAGGGAGAAGCCAATTACTGGTAGGAGATAAATCAGGCTAGTGCTGGGATAACGATAGTGACTTGGACAAGATTCAAGGAGTTGTTCTTTAAGAACTACTTTTCGTCGAGTATGCAAGCTAGGATGAAAGTCAAGTTTTTAGAACTGAAGCAATAGAATATGTCGGTATCAGAATACGCTGCCAAATTCAATGAGTTAGCGAGGTTTGCATCTCAGCAGGTGGACACGGAGGCGAGAAAAGGTCGAAGGTTTGAGAATGGATTGAAGCCAGGGATATTCAATAAGGTAGCGGTATTACAGATCAATACATTTGTGACTTTAATGGAGAAAGCGATAATTTCTGAAGGAGGGAGCGAACCTTCATCTTGATTTCATCAGGAAAAGAAGAAGAAAACAAATGAAGGAGGTAGTAGTGGTGGTAGTAATCCTAACAAGTGGAAATGGAGTTAGGATACCCAATCGGGTAACAAATCAAAAGAGAATAGAAAGGGAGGTGAGCCATGTGCGAGTTGTGGGAAAAATCATTTTGGAGTCTGCTTGAAGTGAAAAGGAGTCTGTTATAACTATGGTCAAGAGGGACACATGTCGCCCAATTGCCCCAGTCTGAAGAAGATACAAGGTTGTTTTGCGTGTGGATCGACAGATCATCTGGTTCGGAATTATCTGAAGAGGAATGTGGAGAAGGGAAGTACCAACAAGGGACCTGGTAGCTGAACCCTGACGATAAGAGGACCTGCTCAGCCAGGAAGACAAACAACCCATACATTTAATATGACAGTGTAAGATGCAGTAACTGCCTAGGAGGTAGCGGCAGGTAATGATTTCATTTAGTATTTTAATTATGCAAGTAATATTGGATAGATATCTCTGTGAATTATTTTCTTTTACGGATCCAAGTCACAAGTTAGTATATGAGACACAAATTAATATTATGTTGATAAGAATGATTTAATGATATAACTTTAAAAGATTGTAGAGAATAAGAAAGCGGTGATTCTGAGGACGGAATCCTTATAAGGAGGGGAGAATGTGACAACCCAGAATTTTGAATAATTCGAAATTTTGCGAATAATTTTTATTATTATTTAATATTGGTATTGACTATCAATATTGTGCTAAGTATCCGTGCTATGAGTTGAGAGAAGTGGTCAATTTGTGTATTGACGGAGAAATATGAGTAGAGTTGTGCTTAACAGAGAATAAAAACCCTAACCCTAGTTACGGATAGGGATTCAGTAGAAAATATAGTTATAATAATTGTAATGATGAATATATGTTTGTACTGTATAGAATTGATGATCAATGATTGATCGGATAAGGTATAAACTTAATAAACCCTAATGAGAGATTAGAAGTACTAATATGTGATTAAGGAACCCTAACACAGTTAGAAACCCTAATTAAATACCAAAAAATCCTAATTTTAAATTCGAGAACCCTAAACCCTAATTAGGAAACCTTAATTGAGATTATCAAACCCTAAGGGTTAGAATTAAAGAGAATGATGTTAAATGACTAGAATACCCTTAAATTTATGAGGAAAATTATGAAAATACCCTTTTAGGGGTGAAAAGACCAAAATACCCTTTACTTATAAATTAAGTAAAGAGATATGGGCAAATCTAATGAGTCATCACTTGTGGGATACACCATGTGCTGTAAATCCATACCAAATTCGATCACAAGTGCCACCTGTAAGGTTTTGTGAAAATTAAAGTAGCAATCAAATTACAAAAATAGCAGAAGCAAAGTAAAATCAGATTTAAATTTTTTTCACAAACTAATTACCCGGATCGTCCTTTATGCATATTATTAATTAAAACGAAGGACAAGAAGTTATGGAATCATACCCTTGTAGATACGAGCTTCCACAGGTACGAGTTCACCTCCTACTTCTCCGCGATCACCTTGAATCTCCGGGTAGATTCCTTCCTTTGATCAATGTTAGCCACCCTAGTGTATGGCCTCTAGAGGTGATCCACCAAGGAAGTATAATTTTCAAGAAGAAGGGTGTATTGGCTCAAACCCTAGTTTTTCTTATCTCTATAGAAAAAGGGGGCGTACTTTCTAACTATTGGAATTGCGTATCACTTGATATATGATATAAGACTCCTCTTATAAAGATATCAGGTAACCCTATTTAATTAAAAATAAGGTATTATTTATTTAATTAAACTCTTTTAATTAAATGGGCTTATTAGAGATAATTAATTAAACTCTTTTAACTAATTTTCCCTCCTAATCCTATTAGGAATAAATGAGAGTACTTATATTAAATTAATTCCTAAACTCTTTTAGAAATTAAAATAATAATAATTGTAATTATATTAATAAGACTCTTCATATTAATTTATATTTAATATTTCTAAAATTTTAAATAATAAATATTAAGCTATTTAATTTATTCTATCACCATAAATTAAATTAAATATACTTAATATATTATTACGATTATGCTATTAACTTTTAAATTAATTATTCTTCCTTTTATGGTGTGACCTTTTATGTTCTCCATATTAAACCGGTTGTGAATAAATCAATTAGAACATTTATAATCTTATTTAAATAAATAAATTAAACTATTAATTTATTTAAATAAATAATATTTATTCTACAATAGGGATAAGCCTCCCTAGCGATCAACGACTTTCCAGATAATATAGATTTCAACATTAATCATAAAAGAACTTTTGAGTAAATAGTTACCGTACAATTCAATCCTTCCACCATACAATGTCCCAATTAAATATAAGACATGGAATTACTGTCAAGTCTTATTTTATTTAATTATATGTATTTCGATTCTCAAATGCACAACTCCTAATGAATGCAAATTAGAAACTACTTTCTAATTTCATTCCACCTTGGCCAAGGATTCCTGGGTTGTCATTTATCGAATCACATATGACATTTCTCTTCTTTTATTAGAAGTGGTAGATTCTTTATTGATCATTCATTATCTCCATATATAACTTATTACACCCAAGCATACCCTTTGATATACCCTAAGGGTCTTAAGGAATAAGTCAAAGTGTAAATCATTATATACAAGATACTATGATGATCTCAAGTCTAAGGATTATTTGTACTACTATCATTACAAGAATTTCTATTGACAGGCAAGTAAAACTCCATTAGGTATTCCTTAGCGAGTCATGTTCAGTGAACTTATTCTCTAATAAGCACCTACATACTTGCTTTAGTGTCTCCATACAAATGATCACGAGATCAATCATCCTCATCCAATAAGAAAGCAACGTACATACCAATCTATCCAGATTCACTAATCCCCTTTTTAATAATCCATTGATTGGGAACATTTTAGTTTTAAGCTATCTAAGAATTTAGATCTCATTAGCATGATCTCATCATGATTCTAAAAGCACTGCTTAAAACTACGAGTTTATCACATATTATTAAAACAGCGCCATGTTGATAATAAATGCCTTTAATAAATAATTCTTTTATTAATAAATAAATAAGATTGATTACAAAGTATATGCTTTATCATCATACATGATTAGCTTGAATGCATACTACTTTTAATCTCCCACTTGCACTAAAGCCGATCACTGTGGTATCTCATACCCATCTTCTCTAAGTGACGATCAAACTGCTGTTGTGTTAACGCTTTAGTAAATGGATTTGCAATATTGTCTTGAGAGTCCACACGCTCCAGGGTGACGTCTCCTCTTTCAATGACCTTTCTGATCAAATGAAACCGCCGCAACACGTGTTTAAATTTTTGATGAGACCTGGGTTCCTTAGCCTATGCAACAGCTCCAGTGTTGTCACAGAATAAAGGTACTGATCCTGTAATGCTAGGAACCACACCAAGTTCGGTAATAAACTTCTTCATTCAAACAACTTCCTTTGCAGCTTCACTTGCAGCTATGTACTCTACCTCTATCACTGAATTAGCAACTATTTGCTGTTTGGAACTCTTCCAACTCACTGCGCCACTGTTTAAGGTAATCACATACCCCGAAACGGATTTACTGTCATCTTGGTCCGTTTGAAAACTTGAGTCTGTGAAGCCCTCTAGTTTCAATTTAGACCCACCGTAGACAAAAAATGCATCCTTAGTTCTTCTTAAGTACTTTAGGATATTTGTCACTGCCTTCCAGTGTTCTTCTCCTGAATTCGACTGATATCTGCTTATTACACTAAGTGCATGAGCGACATCTGGTCTAATACATATCATACCGTACATGATAGATCCTATTGTTGAAGCATAAGGAATCTTACTCGTACAGTCTCTCTCCTTAGGTGTCTTTGGGGCCTATTTCTTAGAGAGATTTATTCCATGGCTCATCGGCATGAGACCACTTTTGGATTCTTCCATGCTAAACCTCTTTAGCATCGAGTCAATGTACGTTACTTGGGACAAGCCAAAAATCCTTTTAGATCTATCTCTATAGATCTTTATCCCCAAAATATAGGATGCTTCTCCCAAGTCCTTCATGGAGAAGTGTTTAGATAACCAGATTTTAATTGATTGTAGCATAGGAATATCATTCCCTATCAGTAATATATCATCAACATATAATACGAGGAATGAAACATCACTCCCACTAACCTTCTTGTACACACATGGTTCATCCTCATTTTTGATAAAATGAAACTCTTTGATTGTCTCATCAAAACGGATGTTCCACCTACGAGAAGCTTGCTTCAATCCATAAATGGATCGTTGTAGCTTACATACTTGATTTATTCCAACCTTTGAAACAAATTCCTCTGGCTGTGTCATATACACATCCTCCTCAAGTTTCCCATTAAGGAAGGCCGTTTTCAAGTCCATCTGCTAAATTTCGTAGTCATGGTAAGCTGCAATCGCAAGCAAAGTTCGAATGGACTCGAGTATTGCTACTAGTGAGAAGGTTTCGTCATAGTCAACTCCTTGTCTTTGTTTGAAACCTTTTGCGACAAGTCAGGCCTTATAGGTCTCTACCTTCCCGTCTGTTCCAGTCTTTCTTTTAAAGACCCATTTACACCCAATAGGCTTAATTCCTTTAGGTGGTGAAACTATAGTCCATACTTAGTTCTCATACATGGAGTCCATCCCGGATTTCATGGCTTCTTTCAACTTCTCTGAGTCTTTACTACTCATAGCATGTTCGTAATTCAATGGATCATCATCATCTATGATGCGTTCCTCATCATCATCCTCTATGACAAGTCCATACCTATTAGGTATCTTTGGTACTCTTCCAGATTTACGAATAGGGTGTGGTATAGAAGGAATCTCTACTTGGACAGGTTCATCCATTTAATCTGTAGTGGATTGTGATTCTTGAATTTCTTCAAGATCTATTTTCCTCCCACTGGCCCCTTCAAGGATAAACTCCTTTTTCCAAGAAGGCAACATGTTTGGCAACAAACACCTTTTGTTTAGTAGGATTGTAGAAATAATATCCTAAACTTTCTTTAGGATATCCCACAAAAGTACACTTATCAGATCTTGTCTCAAGCTTATCATTCTGAAACCTTTTCACATAAGCTGGACATCCCCAAATCTTAACATGCTTAAGACTAGGCTTCCTCCCTGTACACATCTCATATGGAGTCTTAGGGACGGATTTTGAAGGAACCTTATTTAGTAGATATGTAGCTGCTTCTAGGGCATATCCCCAAAATGACACCGGAAGATCGGTAAAACTCATCATGGAACGAACCATATCCAACAGTGTTCAATTTCTCCTTTCAAATACACCATTCAACTGTGGTATCCCTGGTGGAATCCATTGTGAGATTATACCATTTTCTTTGAGACAATTGAGAAACTCACTGCTTAAGTATTCTCCACCTCGATCTGATCAAAGAATCTTAATACTTTTGCCCGTTTGTTTCTCTACTTCACTTATGAACTCTTTGAACTTTTCAAATGATTCAGATTTGTATTTCATTAAATACACATATCCAAATCTTGAGTGATCGTCAGTGAATATAATAAAAAAAGAATACCCTCCTCGTGCACTCGTTGTCATAGGTCCACATACATCTGTGTGTACCAACGCTAACAACTCTGTAACTCTTTCTCCTTTTTCACTAAAAGGAGATTTAGTCATTTTTCCCACGAGACAAGATTCACAAGTTGGATATGATTCATAATCCGATAGCTCTAGGATCCCATCTTTATGCAACTTGGATAATCTTGTTTCATTAATATGACCGAGTCTACAATGCCACATGAAGGTATAATTTACATCATCTCTTTTCCTTTACTTAGTTTGTTCAATTTGAAGTATATTTTCATGCAAGTCAAGAATGTAAAGTCCATTTCATAAATAAACAACACCATATAAAAAACTATTATTATAAATAGAACAACTATTGTTCTTTATTATAATGTCAAAACCATCCATATCCAATACAGGTATTGAAATAATGTTTCTAATAAGTGACGGAACAAAATAACAATTATTTAAACTAATGGACTTGAGGACTGTAATCTAGAAGTGGAATCATAGTCATTCCATGTTCAGATTACAAGTTATTGATGGTCAAAGTTAGTTGACCGACCATGACCAAGAGGTTTCTGGGTAACCCAAAAATCGTTATTAGTGTTTGACAAGGTTTTGCAAAGCACGAATCTGTCAGATGCTAAGTAGTTTGAGTGTGTTGTTATATACAAGTTATAGCCTGTTAGATGAACTATAGATTCATGCCTCTAGATCCCTTAAATAACCAACAGAATTAATCTAGTGGATGGTCAAAGTAGCCCATCTGATCATGAAGTCATTTTTCTGGAAATCCCAAAAACCGTATGAACAAGCCTTTTGACCAGATTTGACTAATTCGAATCTGGAGATTGTGATGTAGTTGGACTGAGATCATGTTATGTAGTTCTTCCTTGACATAAGGACTACATGTTTGGACCAAGAAAGCACCTAAGTGATAGCCAGAACACTAAATTAATCGAGTTAGAAAGTGGTACCTTGGAACAGTCTGGGTTTCTGGGTAACCCAAAAAACCCAGATTGTGTCTGACAGAGAGTTTGAGGGTTCAGATCTCCTTGTTGTAATGAGATATGAACTAGATGATGGTTGATTCGTGTAGTATTACATAAATACTATAAGATCAATGTCTTAGATGACCCAGAACATGTATGAACAAAGAATCAAATGTGGTCAAAGTATACCCCTTAACTCTTCTTGTTAGTGTTCTTGAAGCTCAAGAACACCAATAACGACGGTTAGTGTTGCTATAGGCTACAGCGACGGTTTTAATGAAATTAATTTAATTAATTTTCGAAAAATGATTAAAAATAGAAAATTAATTCTAAAAATTATAAAATTAGTTTTAAAAATTATTTTAAGTTATGAAAAATAACATTTGATAATTTGACATATTTTTCATTAATATTTATATTTATTTGAATATTAATGATATTTAATTTATTTAATAAGTATATTAAATAAATTAGAGAAAAATAATTTTAATATTATAAAAATCATTTTAAATAAGAATAAAGTGTTTAAAAATATTTTGAGTTATAAAATGAAACTTTTAATATTTTTGGGGAAATTTCATTAATAATTCAATATTAATGATATTAGATTTATTTAATTATTATATTAAATAAATGAGTTAAAATAGTTTTATTGGTTTAAAAATTATTTAAAAATAATATAAGTGATATAAAAATATTTTAAGTTATAATGAATGACTTTTAATATTTTGATGAGAAATTCATTAATATTTAAATATTAATGGCAATTGTTTAAAAATAATTTTAATTGTTTTAACAAAAATTTAAGGAGAATGATGGGGATTTAAAAATATTTTGAGTTATTATAAATAACTTTAATATTTTTTATAAGTATGTCATTAATATTTTAATATTATTTAAATATTAATGATGATGGTATTATATAGTATTTAAATCATTTAAAAATGATTTCAGTGTTTAAAAAATTATTATAAGGTATAATAATTGTTTGAAATTTTTTAAAAGGTTTCGAAAAATATTATGAATGATATTTGACTTATCTAAAATAATATTGAAGCTTTGAGACAGAGTTTAATTGATAATAAATGTGTTAATTGTCGGATAGGGTGACCAGGACATCGAATTGAGACTGAAGTCCAATCAGACTGAACTAGTTAGACCTGATAAATATTTATATAGGTTATAAACACTGATGTGACTACGTGATGATATGTCTAGGAGATATATTGACTGTAAATTATAGTGTTACGTGTTGTGATTTGTTGTGCTAATTGTGAGACCGATATTGTTGATTATATGTCTTTCAAACGAAGATAAGTATATTGTGTATCAGTAATCAATGTAGAAGACAAGTTTTCTTAACTCAATCTCGAGTTATATCTTTTCAAATATAGTGGTGGTTAAGTATTACTGATTATACCATGTTTGAGAATTATTGTTGATTATTCGTAGTTAGGGCATGTTTATTAATTCAAATTGAATTATTGATTTTGAGAATATACTTGGGGAATAACTATTATTGGTTATTCACATCCGTAGAAGTTAAAGTTGATTTCGAATAGTACAATTAATTTCTGTCTATTGTCGAACAGTTTTTGAGCTATGTCTTAGCTAATTATTTTGGCTAGACGAACATTTATTAAAACTTGATAGGAGAACTCAATTATTATTGAAAGGTCGATGCCAATTATTTTGGCAAGATCGATAAAGAGAGCTCAATTATTATTGACAGGTCAATGCCAATTATTCCAGCCAGACCGAGAAAGAGATTATATATTGAAATCATTGTATTTCGTTGTTGTGATTCAAATTTTGGTTATAAGACTGAGAAGAACAACCTTTTTAATAAAATAGGCTTTGTGGTCGTGTATTCGGCTGTTGCGCGCGTGTGAGTATTATGCATAATATAGGGTACAAGAAGTTGGTCGCTCTAAGTACTTACTGAGGGGTATACTTAATCTTTATGGTTATCTGATACACCATGGTACTTCAAAGTAAATCCTTTGATAGTTACTCGAGAAGTTCAAGATCTTGTGTGATCGCTCAGCATAAAATCTGGAAAATATTCCACTTGGTTATTGCGTAGAATTGATTCTTGTTATTCAATTGAATATCGTTGAAATTTGAAGGCGTTGTACTCTTTCACTATTGGATTATTATTTTGTATAGGATGCGAGAAAGACTTGTTATTGATTAACGATTTGTTCAGCTATTTCAAAGTCTTTCGAACTTTTGTGACATTCTATCGAATCGATAGTCTATATTCTTGATTCTTATACTTTATTAACTTGCGGAGCAAATTTGTTGCTCACGCTTACTTAAATTTAATATTTCAGCTAGGAACGAAGTAGCCGGAGGGGCAGAGAAGGACAAAGGCAAAGGCTTATTGCTGGAGTAGTTATAATGAACATATTTATTATGTTGTTTTGTAAACCCTTTTTGTATATCTAAGGGTATATTTATGATGTTATGGTTAGATAACTTGAGACAATTTATTAACGATATCAATTAATGAGATGTATGTTTCTATTCATAAATAAGTGGGTAGTTAGATGTTATTTATATGTTGGATCATGAGCACCAAACTCGGGGGTCAGGTAACCCGGATTTGGGGGCGTCACAAAAGACATGACTAGAAATTCTTAATGCCCGTATCGAGTTCTGAAAGTAGTATTTGGAATGTCATCAGTTTTAATCTTTAACTGATGATATCCGGAACGAAGATCGATCTTTGAAAAGAATTTAGCGCCTTGCAACTGGTCAAACATGTCATCAATGCGAGGCAACGGATACCTATTTTTGATGGTGACATGATTCAACTCCCGATAGTCAATAAAAAGTAGCATACTTCCATCTTTCTTCTTTACGAATAGAATAGGAGCACCCCAAGGAGACATACTAGGAGAAATGAAACCGATATCTAACAATTCTTGTGGTTGGGTTTTTGACTCCTGAAGTTCAATAGGAGCCATTCGATATGGGGCTTTGGAAATGGATTTTGTACCAGGTTCAAGATCAATACAAAATTTGATTTCACGCTCTAGGGGTAGGCTAGGAAGTTCTTTCAAGAATACGTCAGGAAATTTATTAACAATATAAATATAATTCAAATCTGACGTATTTATGTTTAAATTTATAACATGGGCTAAGAAAGCTTGACATACATTTTTCAATAAATGAATGGCTTTATGGCTTGATATGACAGTGTTTGACTTTAATGGTTTGGTCGCTTGAATTCGCATAATAGGTTGGTTAGGAATATAAAAGCTAACAATCTTACAAAAATAATTAATTTTAACATGATGAGTAGTTAACCAATCAATCCCTAAAATTACATCAAATGCAAGTATTTTCAAGGAGATATGATCTATAGGTAACGTGAGGGTGCCAATTTGAATCAAACAAGACTTTTAAACAGTGGATGTAATAAAGGTTTCTCCCAACGGAGTTTCAATAGATAAGTCAAAGTCTAATTTCTCTGGAGTTAAATTTAAATGTTGAGCGCAAGTAGGACAAATAAAAGAATGGGTAGAACTAATATCAAAAAAGGTATAGACTTCGTAAGAGTTTATAATTAGCTTACCCATGATAACCTTGTTTGGGTTCCTCATTTTTTGGGAGGTCACAACAAACACTCTCTCTTGAACTACCGGCTTTGACTTGTCTAGGACGACATTTGGTGTCACCATCCCAGCTGGACTTGTCTTCACTACATGACAAAATCACGCTAGGTGGCTTTCTCTTCCGTAATTATAACACTATTATGGTTTCTACGTGCAGTTTGGACTGATGTGTCCCTCCCCTCCACATTTGTAGCATACGATCTGTGGTCGTTCTCATTCCTTAACAATGAGTGCTGGTACTAACGTCTTTTCATCATTATTGAATCTCCTCTTCTTGAAATTTCCACTTCTATTCTGTTGGCCAGGATTACCATCGAAGTGGTTACCATTTCTGGCCTGTTGATTTCCTCCACGTTTGTTGTCACTGCTTCGATGACTGTTGCCATTGGTATTATCATTTTGCCGACTGCTATCTCTTGGTTGGGTTGACTCATTATCGCGCTCCAATAACTGAGCCCTATTCACAACATTTGAATACAAACAAAGTTTGTGAGAAATAAGGTATTGATGTATTTCGGGTTTCAAACCTCGCAGAAATATTCACATCATTCTCTCCTCATTATCTACCAAATGGGATGCAAACAGGGTTAACTCGGCAAACTTAGCCTCGTATTGCGACACGGTCATATTGTTTTGTTCCAACTTGATAAATTTCACCTCCTTCATGTGACGAATACTTTCGGGAAAGTACTTGTTGTTGAACAGTTCTTGGAACTTCTCCCAAGACTTCTTCAATGTGGCAGGTTGAGTACGCTTTACAGTTTCCCACCAATGATCTGCCTCTCCTCGCAACATGAAGGTGGCAAAAGGAATCTTTTGCTTCTAGGAGCATCCCAATACATAAAATATCTTGGTGATCTGCTTTATCTACGTCTTTGACTTAAGTGGTTCTGGCTTTTCCAAAAACTCCGGTGGTCCCAGCTTCTTGAATTGCTTAGCGGTGACCATCCGTGAGTGTTTCCACTTGCATTTTGAATAGGAGTCTCTCTCGCCTGATATTGCATGAATTACAGAATGCTTCCAAACATTATGTCGTTCATCATTTGGTCGGCGTTGCTGTTTACCTGAGGATTATTGCCTTCCTGATGCACATTATCCTGGGTATTGATCAACGGTGGCTCAACGGTCTCATGTGCTCCATTGCTTAACTCAACATTTTTAGATGCCATTTTCAAACATTACCACAAAACAAATGTTAATTGATATGCTAGATATTATCCCTATATTCTGACTGACCAATTAAAAAACAAATAAGCTTAGGTAGGTCGTACTAGCGAAGGATTTACTCGTCTCTCCCCTCCTAGTTCTAGTCTCACATCTCAGCCATGTATTATATCCCTAATCTTTGATACCAAATGTGACGCCCCCAAAATAGGTATACACAACCCATTCTGAGTCGCCAAATAAATGGTACAAAGTTTAAATACAAACTTCCTTATACAATACGACAAAAACGTAGCTAAGAGTTTTAACACGAATATTGTCTCGTAGACAATATCCAAACTCAAATAGATTCTTCATTACAATTATTATCACACTATTTTATAAAATAGTGAGGACTACTACAACCACCATCTCAAACTGTCACTTTATTCCCCGATTAGTCCCGACTACGTTCTTATTTCCTTAAGAGAACAATGAAAGTAAAAGATGACCTCAACTAGCCCAATAAGGAATATTATGACTAAGGTAATTCAGAATAAATTATAATTAGCCTTCAACAGTGTAAAACTGATAGAATATAATAGACAACAAGTCTAACTGTAGCGGAACAAGCAATTCATTAGAAGAGTCAAGTAGAGCATGATATCTACTATCTTCTATAATTTAAAAATTCATCATCAATATTTTATCGTTGTGATTCAGCTTAATAAATAATCCACATCGCTGAATTATCCATGCACTACGGGCCAATGATATTCATTAGTATCACATCCACGAATCATCCATGCACTACGGGCTAAGGATATTCGTTATTATCACCAGTGGTCATGATCATGCCAACAACTGTCCATCAATGCACTACGGACCAATGAGGACTTTTATCACATCATTTGTAACATTACAGGTCATGATTATACCGATACATAGTCATAATCATACCAATCAATAGTCCATCTATGCACTATGGGCCAAAGATGACTTTCATCACAATATAAGCATGAGGATGATGACAATGATATAAGAATTCAATTAAATGAGAGCAAGGATAAATTTTAAAGATTTATAATTTAATTTGTCCAGAATTCAATAATGTCCAAATTGTCAATATGATACTGCTTTGTGGAGTAAAATTGAAGAATAATATTGTATCAAAAATAATTTGGACAGAAAAAAATTAATTTTTGTCATGAATACTACCCGAGTGAATAGTATCTCTTGAATAGTACCCCGTGAATAGTACCCCGTAATGAAAAGATTAAAATTTAACAAGAATATTCAGAAAAATATTCTTGTGAAAAGATACTAGATGAAGTGCAAATTTCAAGGATATTCTATTAATTTCAAGGAGTATAGAAGCAATACTTAACTAAATGAGTGTGGAATTCAGAATCTGAAATGAAATAATATTACATACACACTACAGATTATGGAAGAAAATATTATTTCTTACGAGTATTGAGCAAAAATAATATCCCTTACCTTAAAAGGAGAGTATTTCTGACTGGTAGGGCGATGATATTCTTGAAGAAAACTTATACTATTTTCTACGCTCAAAGCTTCCTTAAACTCAAAAGAAATACACTCAATATTATAGAGGAAGAATTCTTTGATTCTGGTGTGATTTTTATTTCTAAACTAAGCATCCTATTTATAGGAGAATGGAAAGATACTAATTGAAAATAAAAATCACGGGCAAACAATATTTTCTTTACATCCGCAACCGGCAAAAAAAATTTAATTTTGCTATTCATTACTGTGCAATAAAATATTCTAATAAAACTAAAACTTTAAATAAAATATAGTATATTCTATTTATAATCTAATAAAATAAAACTTATAATATATATATATATATATATATATATATATATATATATATATATATATATATATATATATACTGACATGTATATAAAATCTTTTACTGACGATTTTGAAAAATGGGCAAGTGGGGGTCCATATAATAAGCAAAATTTACAATAAATACTTCATAAAAATCCTCTCTATTTATCTCAATTCACTTGACTTCCCAAAATATATTTTTAATAACATTCATCATTAATATTATAACTCACAATATTAACAACCAGATCATTCCCAGGAAAGAGTGGGCTTTCCGATAAATATTTCTCTTTATTGGCGCGCAATTAGGTGACTAAACCATTTTTCTCGACAGAACTTTCTAGACATCGTCAATAATGCAAATAATAATATGAATAACTTTGTCGTCTCAATTATTGATTTAATAATATAAAATATTATGACAATAATTAAATCAATAACTTGAGATACTATGCATCCATTACTGTGGCAATAATTGAAATAAACTGAGCGATTTTTCACGTAAGCATCAATAATCAAAGATACTATACAATACCGTGTGCTACTGTTCAACCTCGCGTATTACTGTACTTTTATCACCGGGTATTTCAGCAGTTAACGGTAAAAATTTCGCCGTTATTTTTATAAAAAGATATTTCTGTCATTTTCTAACTCCGACAGTAATTCCGTTGTGGGGTCCACCAATGGTTGTGCCGTCATACGAATATTTCCTGATAAAAAGAATATTCCCTGACCAACGCATATTTTATAACAACTTGCTTACTTTGTAAAATTCGTAAATATAACTCACAACTATAATATTATATCTAATCCACACCATAATATTCAAAATGATATTTAGAGAAAAATTAATCTTTATTCATAAAAGTTGGGGTCTTACAGTATGTGCTATTGAGTTTGTAGATTTCATTCTATGTTGTTTATAAACGATTTTGAGTAATCAAATCCATAAAAAATATGTTTTTAATTAAAGAATTTAGAGTTTTGTACTTTATATGTATTTTGGTCTATTTTGAGGCTAAAATTGGCGAGGAATTTATGTTGGATTCTATGAATTAATAGTAAATGTTGTTAATACATTGAAAAACGAAAACAACGAAGTTTAAACGAATTGATTTGGTTAACAATCGAATTCGTGGTGGACGATTACACTAAATATGTTGAAAACATGAAAATTTAACATGAACTTTGAAGTTGGGTCATTTTAATGGTTTCTAGTGTTCTTAGATGTAAGAACCCAGAATTTTAAACGACTATATTTTTACGAATGAATTTTTTTTATTATCATTATTATTTTATTATTGGTATCCGTAATATTTTGATCATATGCGATATGAATTAAGCAAGATAGTTAATTTATTTATTTTAAGTTAACTAAGATGAATACTTAGTCAATTTGATTAAGGGAAAATATGATAAGTTATGTTAAGAATTAACATAACTTGCATGTTAACCTTGAATGATAAATTAAAAAGATTTACAATCTTTAAGTTATTAACTATTGATATGAATTATATATAACGTGATTATGTGATTATGTGAGTATTTAAATATGATAAGAATTTATCAATAATGATAAAAATGTTATAGATTATGTGGAATAGTGTATGTGGTAAATAAATATACATTATATAATGTGTATACATTTATTTTGTATATAAAAAGAATTTAAAAAAATAAAGTTATGTATATATTAGGTATGGTAATTAAATTGCCTAAGGGTTATAATATGGAATAATGTTAGTATTTAAATTATATACTAACCGTAAAGCGATTTATTTTATATATTTCAATTAGTTAATTTTATAATTTAGTAAAGCAAGTCTTTCAATTCCTTTTTGCTATGTGAGCTTGATGATGAACTGGTTTAAATCTTTATTACAAAGAGCATGATGTGTTATATATGTTGAAGGTATGAAACATTGTAGTCAATTTATGACTACGTTGATTGAGTAAAAAATGCTGATTAAATAAGAAACTCAATCTTTATACTTGTTATGTGAACTACAACATGTATTTATGTTAGTCCAATGATTATGAGATGTATATTGAACATGTTATTTTGTGCTACGTGATGCATGAAAATTGTTAGATTTGCTGTGCTGTCGAGCTCAACCTTGCAAATAACCACTTTTACAGGTTAATGATTCAAGGTAACGCTATGTGCTACTTGATAGAAATTAATCAGATGTAATGCATGAAGATTTATATACTTTGGCTGAATTGTTATTATTTTGAACCATGTTTAAGGTTCCAGATAATGTATTTGATGATGTATGATGTTTTACAGATGTTGAGTTGTAAAGCTTAATTTTATCAGATGTATAAAGGGTATTGAACATGGTTGTAAGTTCTAGTTTATAATAACTTTGATGAAGTAATTCATAAAATAAATTAGAATAAAAAATATGTAATGATAGAGCTTGTGATTCAGGGAAGAAAAGAAAGTAGACAGAAAAGTTTAAAATTATTTCGTATTTTTATCGATTAATGATGTAAAGTCAGAATAAAGATGTATTGATAACGACCGATGTCGAGAGTTATATTGTTAAAATTTTGGGCTCAGTACAGTTGGTATCAGAGCTGTAGGTTATAAACCTTAGGTAAGTGTACCCTAGGCTATAACCTTAGAGAAGAAATGGGAAGGTGATAACGAATAAGCTCAGATAGAGTTTGATCAATAACAAATAAATTTAAGAAATGTATAGAGAATTGATTAAAATATATATAAGTAGATTCAAGGAAGAATCTTGAAGACATATACAAGACAAGAATTTAGAGTTACCTGACTTTAGTAATACGATGTTAAGCGTTAATGAATAGACGATATTTACAAGATGAATGTTATTAAAATAATTGATGATAAATTCAGAGAATGCTTATGAAACAAGGTAAGATGGTATATGTGGGTTCAAAGAAGAACCTGAAGAGTTAAAATTGAGTTGAATAATCATAAGACAACATAATTAAAGAGAAATAATGAGGATCGTCAAACCAAAATGATCATAATATAAGAAATGGATCATAAAGAAGATAATTGTAGAATAAGATCACGACGTGATCTGGTTAAGTTGTAAAATGATAGATGATCTGTAATGAATGAATAGTTATAGCTTGATGCTATAATGTACTATGATATAGTACAAGGTAAACTCATGAGGAGTTATAGATGATGAATTAAGAAAAATTTGTATCGAGTAAAGAACAAGTTATGAGAAAGATAGAGTTAGGTGGGATTTCAATTGACTCATGAGACGGTTGAGTTGTACAAACTTTTGTATGAGCGAGGATTTTGTGCTTGCACTCAGTTTATCACATTGATAATCATTAGAATGTTGGTGTCGCGCTATCAATATATATGTGGTCAAAATGTGAATTTTTTCTCATGTGTATATTTGATAGTTAGAGACTATTAGCAAGATTTTATTAGGATTAGGTGCGAGTTTTTAAAACTCATACTTATGGTAAGTTGATGACTCATAATTATATGTATGTTTTTGAACCCCTAAGCATATGGACAGTCTCTGATTGGTTCTTTGACTACATATTGCTAGGACACGTTCCTAAACTCATATTATTATGGCAAGTTCATGAACTTCCAATGTGTGATAAGTTTGATGAACTATACTAGGTATAGAAAGGTTGTAAATTAAGATATAAGAATATTTAGTATAAGAGCATTGATGGTGCTAGAAATAAAACGAATTAGTAAGTAATGAAGTTGATGGAGAGAATTAGATATTCCAGATCTTCTAGCTTAACTAAATTTTTGAAATTTATTAAATTCGTGTTGATGTTTACACTTCTATTTTCTTGAAAAATATTAGATCAAATGATAGAACCAATGAGTTTTAAAAATAATACCATTATTCGTATGTCTATGCTAATTATTTTGGCTAGACAAAAATGATTTAAAAATATCGAAAAGTATTTTGTTTTTCCATAGTCATTAAAGCATCACTAAATATAATGCTGGTATGACAAATAAGGAAGTCATCAATGCTGTTGAACCTAGTGTTGGATGTGATCATAAGATCGTCAGCCCACTATGGTATGATGTAGCTTGACAAAGTCATAAAATGGCTGAATCCTCAACGTACTATCGAGATAGTATGATATCATGATATCATAAAAAGGATTTTTAGTTTTCTTTAACTAAGATAGATATGCCATATGAATTGGCTAAAGCTGTTTCAATTGATGTTCGAGTTGTTGTTAGAAGTCTATGCTATTAGATTCAGCTAGACAAATATTGAAAGATGTTTATGCAGTTCAAGCGTTTCTTAAGAAGTTATGCCAAACCAAATTATTTGGTGCGGATTCAGATGTTGAAAAGCTGAGGTGAACAACCCTTTTATATGGGATTACTCAGAAGCGTTTAGATGTTTGTGCACAATATATGGTACGAAGGGCTGATTACCCTAAGTAAGGTAGTCCTTACAGTTTAATGACTGTTTAGGTTTAAGTTGAAAAAAATACTTATAACCTTGGACATAGTGCACAATACATGGTACGAAGGACTGATCAACCTAAGTACGGGAGTCCCTATAGTCTAATGATTGTTTAGGTTTAAGTTGAAAGAAATACTTATAACCTTGTATGTAGTTCAAGGTCTTGTGACCCCTCAGCATGATTCGAGATTCTTTTAAATTCCCGAGTTATTCATACTAATTCCCAATTATTGAGCAATTGTGAATGATTCTTGTTATTCTAAAAGGTGAATGTGGTAAGGATGATATTCCTTAGAAAGAAGTATGTCGTAGAATGCGACACCTAATCATGAATATATTGAATAAGTGAGAAAAGAATTTTTGAAATGAGAAGGAGATGAGTTATTAAAGAATAATGTAAAACTTTTAATAGAAAAGTTAATAATTTTAGAAAGATCTTTGTAGAAAGAAAGTAGTTATAGAACCTAATGAATGAATAAAATATTAACATAAAATCTATTTGGATAGATTGAATGAATGAAGATTAATAAATAAAATTTCAAGTATGAATTTCTTAGAAGAAGGGGTAAATGTAATATCTCGAGTGTTTATGAGTTAAGTATATGATAACGACCCTTAGAAAAGGAAATGAATGTGTTAAAGAATATATAATACTCAAAATATAATTGAGTTCAAGTGAAAGTTATGAAATGAAATCAAGAATTTGTTGAAGAAATGAATGTAGTAGGAAATATAAAACCTATATTAAGGAAATGTGTTGAAGTTATTCAACGATAAATTTTTTAAAGAGATTTGATGAAAACCTGAGTAAGGTATGGTTTCGATGATTCCGAGGACGAAATCCTTATAAGGTGGGAATGATGTGACAACTCGAATTTTTGAAAATTATTAAAATAAGAATTTAATAAATAAAATTCTTATAACGATATGTTTTGAGTTTGAATATGTGTATATATATGTTATATATTGTGAAATATATGATTTGGTGTGAATATATATATATATATATATATATATATATATATATATATATATATATATATATATATGAAGAATGAGGTTTAGTAGTTAATTTAATTTAACTATTGAAGAAGGTAAATGAAATTGTTTGAAAATGGAGTTAAGTTAATTTAATTAAGTTGAAAATTATATTATGGAATAATATAATTTGATTATTATGCCTTGTGGTAATGAATTTATTATGAATTAAATCTCATAAATAATGTAAGTGATTCACTTAATTAAAATATTGAATTAATGTAAAATAATTAAAATAAGAATTTAATGGATAAAATTCTTATTATGATGTGTTTTAATAAAGTGAGAGAGTAATGTATGTTACATATAAATGCAATATGTTAATATGTTATGTAAAGGAATATGGTGGAAAAAGGAATTAACTGAATAAATATTAGTTAATTTAAATAGACTTGGGAATTATATTATGAAATAATATAATATTATTATCATGCCTTGATTGGCAATTGAATTGTAATGAATTAAATTTCATAAATAAGGCAACTAATTCACTTAATTAAAATAGTGAGTTAGTGTAAATATATTTGTTTTAATAAGATGAGAAAGTATTACATATTACATATAAATATAATATGTTAATGTAATACGATTGTGAATCTCGTAAATAGTTAAAATATTTATCGAATAAAATAAATATTTTAGTTGGAATATTTATGAAATTTAAAATGAATATTTTAGTTGGAAATTGTTATGATATAATTTGTTTAAAGCGTGATGATATCAAGGGAATGAAAATAGTCTAATTTAATTAGAGGATTAATGGTCGTTAAATAAAATTATAATTATATTGGCTAAATAGAAGTTATAATTTTATTAGTAAGGTTTAATTGAATTTATTAATAAATTAAGATTAATTCAATTCAATTAGTTAATGGGTGTGACAAGGGTATTATATGATATGAAAAAAATTAAAATAAATTAGAAGAGGATAATTGGGTTCTAGCCAAACATGGCCTTAAGACCCTTGGATTTTTGTAACCGATGAAGCCATATTGATTTAAGTATTATGTTATATCAGTTATTTGGTTTTATGTTCTTTTCCTAAGGTTAGGAGAGAAAGAGAAGAAGTTCTCTGTAAATTGAGAGAATGTCTTTGTGAGAATCATGGAAGGAAGAAATAAGAGGATTGTTCAAAATTTTATAGCTAATCAAATGTAATAATCTAGCTTTGAGTTTTTAGTATTATACTTTTTGAGTTTTCTTTGAAAAGTTGGATTTCTATGGTTAAATAGTTAAGAATTTGGTTGTATATGTTATTGAGCTTGTAGATTTCATTCTATGTTGTTTATAAACGATTTTGAGTAATCAAATCCATAAAAAATATGTTTTTAATTAAAGAATTTAGAGTTTTGTACTTTATATGCATTTTGGTCTATTTTGAGGCTAAAATTGGCTAGGAATTCATGTAGGATTCTATGAATTAATAGTAAATGTTGTTAATACATTGAAAAACGAAAACAACGAAGTTTAAACGAATTGATTTGGTTAACAATCGAATCCGTGGTGAACGATTACACTAAATATGTTCAAAACATGAAAATTTAACATGAACTTTGAAGTTGGGTCATTTTAATGGTTTCTAGTGTTCTTAGATGTAAGAACCCAGAATTTTAAACGACTATATTTTTACGAATGAATTTTTTTTATTATCATTATTATTTTATTATTGGTATCCGTAATATTTTGATCATATGCGATATGAATTAAGCAAGATAGATAATTTATTTATTTTAAGTTAACTAAGATGAATACTTAATCAATTTCATTAAGGGAGAGTATGATAAGTTATGTTAAGAATTAACATAGTTTGCTTGTTAACCTTGAATGATAAATTAAAAAGATTTACAATCTTTAAGTTATTAACTATTGATATGCATTATATATAAAGTGATTATATGATTATGTGAGTATTTAAATATGATAAGAATTTATCAATAATGATAAATGTGTTATAGATTTTGTGGAATAATGTATGTGGTAAATAAATATACATTATATAATGTGTATACATTTATTTTGTATATAAAAAGAATTAAAAAAATAAAGTTATGTATATATTAGGTATGGTAATTAAATTGCCTAAGGGTTATAATATGGAATAATGTTAGTATTTAAAAAATATACTAACCCTAAAGAGATTTATTTTATATATCTCAATTAGTTAATTTTATAACTTTAGTAAAGCAAGTCTTTCAGTTTCTATTTACTATGTGAACTTGATGATGAACTGTTTTAAATCTTTAATACAAAGAGCATGATGTGTTATATATGTTGAAGGTATGAAACGTTGTAGTCAATTTATGACTACGTTGATTGTGTAAATAATGCTGATTGAGTAAGGAACTCAATCTTTATACTTGTTACGTGAACTGCAGCATGTATGTTACGTTAGTCCAATGATTATGAGATGTATGTTGAACATATTATTTTGTGCTATGTGATGCATGAAAATTGTTAGATTTGCTGGGTTGTCGAGCTTAACCTTGCAAATAACCACTTTTACAGGTTAAGGATTCAAGGTAACGGTATGTGCTACTTGAAAGAAATGAATCAGATGTAATGCATGAAAATTTATATACTTTGGCTGAATTGTTATTATTTTGAACCATGTTTAAGGTTCCGGATAATGTATTTGATGATGTATTGTGTTTGACAGATGTTGAGTTGTAATGTTTAATTTTATCTGATGTATAAAGGGTATTGAACATGGTTGTAAGTTTAATTTATAATAACTCTGATTAAGCGATTCATAAAATAAATTCGAATAAAAAATATGTAATGATAGAGGTTATGATTCAGGTAAGTAAAGAAAGTAGACATAAAAGTTTAAAATTATTCCTCATTTTTATCGATTAATGATGTAAAGTCAGAATAAAGGTGTATCGATAACGACCGATGTCGAGAGTTGTATTGTTGAAATTTCGGGGTCATTATAGATGTTGTAACCCTTTATTGGAAGGATTTCTTTTTAAGTTGAGTTTCATTTATATCCTTATTTATGGGTTGTTAGATGTGATTTATTTGGACAGTAAACACCAAATCCTATGGGAATGAAGTACCCTAATTTTGGGGTGTCACAGGTTGGTATCAACGATGTAGGTTATGAACCTTAGGTTGGAAAAAATCTTAGGAAGTAACCTTATAGGAGGTCGAAAATATAGTGGTGATAAACTCTTATCGAGTTTTAAGAAATGAATTAAGGAATTCATTGAAGACAATAAAAGACTTTATGTGCTTATGTGTTAACAACCTATGTGCCACGAGTAGTACCGAGTAATAACTAAAACTTAAAACTTTGTTGTTACGATGTCTGATGTTGGAGGATCCAATCAGTTTAGGGAGGATGAGCCTCGAGTAACTAGAGAGGAGGACCCCCGAGACATCCATACTGTTTGGTAGCAGTTAGTACAGAGAGAGCCATCTCCATTGATCACTATTGTAGGTTAGGAGGATGAGGTTGAGTCTGATCCGGAGGAGGACCCTGAGGAGGAAGAGGATCCTGAAGAGTTCCCACCGAACTCTATTGCAGCTGGGATGTATGATGAGATATATGATCATAACATAGAGTTACATGATAGGGTCAGGGAGTTAGAGGAGCTGGAAGATGAACGCCAGACCACTATAGATTAGAAAGATGACAAAATCCAGGATCTGGACGGACATCTTGGGAACGTGGAGTGGAAGCTAGTTCAGGCAAAGAGTCAGAAGGAGCAATTATTGGCTAAGATTAATGAAACGGACTACTCCTTTCATTCAGCGATTGTTAGGGCCCAGGATTGAGTCTTTTACTATCCGAAGCAATTTGAAGATTTACCATGGTACATGCTGGACCGTAGGAAAATGTTTCGTGTTATGGAGGAAGTGCGTAAAAAAGTTGCGCGACGTCTTAATCTTCCTAGATCGTGATAAGTAGAGTAATATGTTATGAGAATTATTATCAGAGTTGGTAGATGTAAATCCCGAATGTTGATATAAATAATGGGATAAGATGAGAATGTAATCCTGAAACCTTATCAGTTCAGGAAAGTTGATATAAATAGCAGTGATGCTATCTTGGCTATGTTTAAAAACTATGAATGAATAAAATACTAGAGTTTATCGAAGATGATATGTGTTAAGTGATAATCTTAAAATGTATAAGTTAAGTCTTAATTACTTAAGAAATTGAGTAATGATCTAATAAGCATATATCTTAAACAGAAAATGTCACCAAGAAGACGCCAAACTAGTCAACAAAGCCCTGAGAGATCTACAAATAACAATAATGAAGCTAACGCTAATCCAATGTCTTAGTTGGTGAATTTACTAGTGGGATCACTTGCGAATAAACTAACTTCTTGGCTGTATGGTTAAGTCTCGATGCTTCAACTGAGTTCGTTCACCGTAGGACTAGAGAGAACGATTACTGCAGAAGAGGAAGTTAATGCACCGAAATACTATTAGGAGTAGAAAAAGAAGAACGGTGAAAGTGGAAATAAGGCTGGAGGTAGCCATAGTAACAACGGCCTGAAAAGGAAGTGTAGTGATAATATAAGGGTTGGTGATCAACAAGGAAATTCAAAGAAGAAGATTGAGGCGTGCAATAACTATGGGAAGTCATATGGGTGTTTGCATGAAGGGGAAGAGGGTATGTTACAACCGTGGTCAAGAGGGTCACATGGCGCCAAACTTCCCTAGTCCGAAGAAAGGTGGGTGTTTCACATTTGGATCGAAGGAAAATTTGGCACGTCATTGTCCTAAGAAAGCAGCAAGAGGAGAAAGCAGAGGTAGTGGTAATAACAACAGTGACAATCTAACCATCATTGGATCAACGCCATTAAACCGACCCATTGCCAGAACTTTCAACATGACTGTGCAGGATGTTGTGCAGTCAAAGAATGTGGTGTCAGGTATCATTTCGATTAATGATATAAATGCTTATTTGTTATTTGATTTGGGTGCTACTTGTTCATTTATATCCGATGATTTTGCTAAGAATTTAGATTTGCCTAAGGAGGAATTAAATTACCCTTTAAACATAGAAATTACGAATAGGAAGGTAATTCATGTTAGGTTTGTACATAAGAACTCTAGGGTGGATATTAAGGGAAATATGATGATCGTTGATCTAATCCCGATTAAACTTAGGGAATTCGACGTTATTTTGGGAATGGATTGGCTATTCAAATATGGAGCGATAATTGATTGTCAGAAGAAGTGTGTTAACCTTATGACTCCGTCAAAGGTAGTTGTGACAACCCGAGAATTTTGTTAAAAATTTTAATTAATTGATTTAAGGTTCAAAATTAGAACCTAGACAGAAAATAAGTGTATGCGTTTGACATTTTTGAGATGAAATTTTGAGTATTTCAAAATTATGTGAAGGATTTAGGTGAATTATTCAGGATTAAGTGAATACGTGAATATATTTTGTGTATATGTGTGCATGATGTGGTTAGGGGTCAAGGGTTGACCATATAAATTATATTTGTGACAAACCCTATTATATATTATTTTTGAACGTCAACCTTCAGTTAAAAAATCCTAGCGAATTCTTTGAGAACCCTAATGCTAAGTATAAAACTTAAGGGTTAATAGATTATGTGAGTAAGTGAATATAAATATTATGTGATGGTTTTTATTTGTTTATTATATAAACAAATAAAAGAATTAAGTTATGTAACCTAATATAAATGTATTGGGTGTGATAATTAAATAACCTAAGAGGTTATGATATGGAAGAATATTATTATATAAAAATATATTAATTCTAAGAGATTTATTTTATACATCTCAACTAATTAATTTTATAACCTAATTATATAGCAATTCTAGTTGGGTTAAGGAAATAAATGTGCATGAGTAAGGATTTATGTTATAGTTGAGGAAATGAAAACCCCATTAAATAATTAGGGAATGGTAATATTAGAAGTGTTGGAAGATGTTATTTGTTTTGGCCCAAGAAACTAATTTGAAAGCCCAAAAGAATTAAAAGAGTGGCCCAACCTTTAGCCCAATGGAAGAGGGACTTTTTGGACATTTAGCAAGTTAAATAATGGAATAAAAGCAAAATAAAAAGGGGCAAATCCAAGGCCACTTGGCCGGTCATGACAAGGAGAGAAAAGGGAGAATGGATGTAATCATTACTTGCTCCGCATCTTCCAAAGGATAAGTACTTAATTGGCTAGGTGTCTCTCTTTTATTTGGCCACCATATTTTATTTAGATTACAAGCAACCTTCTAATAAGTGAGAAAGAGAAAGCAAGAGAGAGTTGTTGGGAGATTAATATTAGATATACAATTTTCTACTAAACCACAAAAGCCATTTCTCTCTCATCCTATTACTTCCTTTTAGCTAACAAAAAGAAAACCAAGAGGGAGAGAGAGAGAGAAGTAATTTTCGACAGCTCCAAGAGGTGAGGGAGAGGGGTTTTGATCTTCAAGCTACCCAAGATCATCATCTACTTTGAAGGATTAAGAAAAGCTAGCAACATATCAAGGTATAAATCACTTTTTATCTAAGTTATTCTTAGTTGTTTAAATAAAAACTTGGATTGATGATTTCAAACTTCAAAACTCTAGATCTACATGATCTAGAGTGTGTTATGTATGGATCTATCCATCTTGTGTGTTAAAATTTAGATCTAAAGTATGAAATGGAAACAAGATTTTTCAAATGTAGAAAATCCTAATTTTTCTTAGCCCCGATTGTGTTAATCTTGTGTTTGATGATTGTTTGGTGGAATAGATCATGTATTATGGTAGAATAATGGGTATATGAGGTATTAGTAAATATTATGATGAGTTAGGTTGGTTATTATGTGTGAACATGAAAGTTTTCTTAGAAATCACCAAGAGTTAGAAATCAGTTTTTTGTGAAAACAAAACATGAAATTTAAATGATCATATCTCCTATTATATTTCGAATTTTTGAGTGTGATTAAGTCCTAGAGTTAGATCTATAAGTTTTATAATCTCTTCAAGTTGAATCACTGAAAAAGGAGTTGTAGATTTCCGTATGAAATATTTTTAACAAATCACGAAAAAACTGCAAAACGACAATTCGCTACTGCGAAGAATTTTCCAGGGGCTGTTTCGACCACTTAAATTGTGCAATAAATTCTGACCTTTTGGGAGATAAAAATATATGGTATTAAGTACCTCCTGTACAAAAATGAGCTCATTCCGACTTAAAATGACCAAGTTATGACCATTTCAATTTCTGTGATTTTTTGACGAAAATTGCTATAACCGGAGTTCTATAACTCCGATGGCAATGAAATTTAAACTGGAGCATCAAGTTAACATGTATAAGATGGTGCCAAGAGATAAGAATTTCTGGAGTTGAGCATGATAGGGCTAATTTCTTAAGCTACGCACTAAAAATGATTTTTAAAAAATACTAAAGGAAGTTGGAAAATTATAAAAAAATACTTTTTGTGTATGATTTATATGTATATGTGTTTGGACAAAGGATAGAAAAATAATAAGTTGATTTGGTATTTTCGTGAAAAGGATATGGAATCCAGCTTGCTGGATTGAATAATTTATGCAAAACAGTTTACTGAATTGAAAATATATTGAATCCAGTTTGCTGGATTGCAATCGAGTCACTGGATGTGATATCCAGTTTGCTGGATTGCAGTTTAGTTTGCTGGATTGGCCATTTAGATACTGGATTTAGAATCCAGCTTGCTGGATTCCAAATCTGGGTTGCTGGATTGGTATTTGACATATATGTTCAAGAAAAACTTATAATATATGAGATTAAAGTATTTTAAATCATATAAATATAATATTAATTATAAAAGAATTATGTGGTATTTAATTCAGTTAAATACGTTATTAATGATTGAAAATTTATGATAAATAGTAATAATTATTTAAAAATTATTACGTGACTTCAATAAATGTTTTAACTGTTAATAAAATTATTTAAGTTAATTGTTAAGTGTTAAGTCAGAGTTTAATTGAACTTAGACTCGATAAAAGTCCGACTAGACCGTCGGGATGTTAGAATTGTGTCGGGTTCAACTCAGACTGCAATAGTTTGACTTGATACCGAGTCTTATGTGTGTTATGGACTGATAGGGTTATGTGTTATGTGTTTAGGTTATTCTATGTATATATATATTATAATATTATATTGTGATGATATTATTCTAATATTGGAGATCTATATTACTAATATTAGGTCTTCGGATAAAGCGATATAAATTGCGTAGCGGTAATCAACGGTTTAGGCAAGTTTGTTTGTACTTAACTCTATTCAGAGTTGTTTCATTCGGATAAACTTATGGTTAATCATTGCTGGTTGCCATGAATTGTACTCTGTACATATTGCATGTATAAGTTAGGTATGAAAGGCTGATGACCTTCATTACCAGTTGGTTCAAATATATTTGTTCATGTATAATACTTGTTCAGCCATAAATTTGTTCCTGCTAGTTCACAATTATATTGTTGAATTATAGCCAGCTTATTATTCAGACTCTTTCCTTCATGATAAATAGTTATATTATTGAACTTAAACTTGCTGGGCAATCCTTATGCTCACCCTTGCTATATCATGATAAACATTGCAGATTAAGGTAAACGCGTCGGATACAAGGAAAGGTTAAAGACAGTTCCAGCTTGAAGTTAATGTGCGCGATTAGTTTTGTAATAGTATAGTTTGATAATGACGTTATGTGTTAGATAGTTATGAATTGTGTATAAGTTAAGATTACTCGAACTTGGGGAAAAGTGTGTAAGTTTAATGTATAAACAATTTATGTTTATATCTTCCGTAAATAGTAATAGTTGTATAGAATGATCGAACCGGATCTGCGGTGATTCGGGACCTCGGATTTGGGCCCCTCACAGTAGTATTTTATGGCAGTAAGTCGCTTAGACAAGCGAGTTATCTGACGATGATGCAGGCCAGAAAGTTGTTGAGACAAGGTTGTGTAGGGTATTTAGCCTACATAGTCGATACTCGAAAGGAGAGTGCGAAACTGGAGGAGATAACTATCGTTAAGGACTTTATAGACATATTTCCAGATGATTTTCCAGGGCTTCCGCCAGATATGAAAGTGGAATTCGTAATCGATTTAGCGCCCGGAACTGCCCCAATATCGAAGGCTCCGTACCATATGACTTCGGTGAAAATGAAAGAATTGATGGTGCAACTGCAGGAGCTTTTGGAAAAAAAGTATATCCAACTGAGTGTATCACCATGGGGAGCACCAGCATTGTTTGTTAAGAAGAAGGATGGGTCGATGCGACTTTGCATTGATTATAAAGAATTGAACAAGGTCATGATTAAGAATTAGTATCCATTGCCAAGGATTGATGACGTGTTTGACCAGTTGAAGGGAGCTAGGTATTTCTTAAAGATAGAGTTGAGAAGTGGGTATCATCAGTTGAAGGTGAGGAAGGAAGATGTACCGAAGACAGTGTTCAGGACTTGTTATAGTCATTACAAGTTTTTGATGATGTCATTTGGTCTAACAAATGCTCCTACATCATTTATGGACCTAATGAATAAGGTGTTTAAACCATTTTTGGATAAATTCATGGTGGTGTTCATCGACGATATTTTGATGTATTCCAAAACCAAGGAGGAGCACGTGGAACATTTAAAGGTGACATTGGAGGCATTAAGGAGAGAGAAGTTGTACGTTTAGTTTTCAAAGTGTGAATTCTGGCTAGAACATGTACAATTTCTTAGACATGTAATTGACAAGGATGAAATTCTGGTAGATCCATCAAATGTTGAAGCTGTGACAAACTGGGATCAGTCGAAGACACCGTCGAAAGTAAGGAGTTTCCAAGGGTTAGCAGGTTATTACAGAAGATTCATTCAGAATTTTTCCAAAATCGCGACTCTGTTGACGAATTTGACTAGGAAAGTGGTGAAATTTGTTTAGAAAGAAAAATGTGAGGAAAGTTTCCAAGAGTTGAAGAAGAGGTTAAGTACGACACATATGTTATCTCTCCTTGATAGCACGAGAAATTTTGTGGGGTATAGTGATGCATCGCATAAAGGACTAGGCTGTGTGACCATGCAAAACAACAAGGTTATTGTGTATGCGTCGCGATAATTGAAGGACTACGAGAAAGGATATCAGACTCATAATTTGGAATTGGTTGCGGTGTTATTTGCTTTGAAGATATGGAAGCACTATCTTTATGGGAAAAAGTGTAAGATATATACAGATTATAAGAGTCTGAAATATATTTTCACATAGAAGGAATTGAACATGCGACAGAGGAGATGGCTAGAATTGATAAAGGGCTATGATTACAAGATTTTATACCATCCGGGTAAGGCGAATGTTGTTGTCGACTCCCTAAGTAGAAAAGGTCGGGAGAAACTGTTTATGTTAACTGCTCAGGAGGAGCTAATCTCAGTGATGACAAAGCTGGAGTTGGAGGTGAAATATCCAAAGGAGTTTGACGAAAAAATGTTTCAAATGGGAACTGACCCAACTTTGGTGGATAGGGTTAAGGAAGCACAACTTCAGGATGAGGAATATGAGAAAATAAGGAAAAGAGTGTCAGAAGGTAAAGAGTTAAAATTTAAGATTGATACAGAAGGATTATTGAGATTCGAGAGAAGAATTTGGGTTTCGCCAGTACCAGAGGTTAAGGAGGAAATTTTGAGCGAGGCTCACAGTTTAAGGTATTCGATTCACCCGAGGAGTACGAAGATGTACCAAGATCTCCGACACTATTTTTGGTGGTCGAATATGAAAAAGGACATTGTCGATTGTGTGGTAAAGTGTTTGACATGTCAAAAAGTTAAAGCAGAACATCAGAGGCCGAGTGGATTATTACAACCGTTAGAAATACCAGAATGGAAATAGGAGCATATCACGATAGATTTTGTGGTAGGCCTTCCAATGACTTGGAAAGGTTTTAACGCAGTTTGAGTTATCGTGGATCGACTGACGAAATCAGCGCATTTCTTACCAATCAAAATCAGATTTAACTTAGATCAGTTGGTGAAGTTGTATATAAAAGAGATTGTTTCAAGGCACGGTGTTCTAGTGTCTATTGTATCAGATAGAGATCCGTGTTTCACATCAAATTTCTAGAAGCGACTACATGAATGCATGGGAACGCAACTGATAATGAACACGACATACCATCCTCAAATAGATGGGCAGAGTGAAAGGATGATCTAAACATTAGAGTATATGTTAAGAGCCTTTATCACAGACTTCAAGGAAAATTGGGACGATAATCTACCGTTGGTAGAATTCGCTTACAATAATTGTTTCCACGTAAGTATTGGCATCCCGCCTTATGAAGCGTTATAGGCAGAAAGTGTAGAACCCCATTATGCTGGGATGAAGTTGGTGAACATCAACTACTAGGGCCAGAATTGTAACAATTTGAAATTTTTATATGTAAATTCAAATATTTATTGAATTGAATAAATATTTTAGTTGATGCGTTTATTGTTAAATAAATATTTGTTTAATTTGATTATTTATTAGTTAAATAAATAATTTATGAGTTGTAGGAAAATTAACTTGATTAAGTGTAATATGTTAATTAAGTTAATATTCAGTAAATTTTGTATTTTGAAGAGAATTAAAGTAAATGAGTGTTGAGTTAATTATTGTGTTACATAGAGGTAATATTCTAATTTAATTAAATAATTAAATTAGAGAGTTGATAATAATTAAATGAATTGTTATAATGTTGTTTAGTAATTAAAAGTGATGTACTAATTAATTAAATAAAATTGTAATTTTGTGACAATTTGATTATGTGCCATTTTGATCTAATAAGTTGTTATTTTCTTTAATATAATTAAATTTGAATATGGAAATTTAATTAAATAAAGTGTGACAATAAACTATATAATAAGTGAGTTATTAAAATAAGCTAAAAAGAGTTTTAATTTAGTTTTACCAAACAAGGCTCAAGGCTTTTAAGGCTTTATTTTAATTTAGTTTTTGCCAAACAAGCCTTAGTGACTTTTGAATTTTAAAAAAAAAACATAACTGTTATGTATTAAGTATGATTATTATTATATGTTAGTTTTTTATTTTACGTCTGTTTTTTTACGTTAAGTTATATTAGTCAAAGCCTAATACTAAAGAAAGAACATAGTAGAGAAAAAAGAGAAAACACAGAGAAAAAAGAGAGAAAGAATTTCTCTGTGAGCTTGAGCAATCCAAGAAGGATTTTATTATCTTCTCTAGCTAAACTAGCAACCAAGGTATAATCCTACTTTCTAAAGTTTTAGTTTTTGTATGATAAATTCCTTGTAGAACTTATATTGATGATTAATTATTGTTTATATGGTTTGTATATACTAATTTGTTGGCATAAACTATTTGTATGTGTTTGGTATATGATTCAGAGTAGGTTAATCCATGAAAATATGATATATATGAAGAAATTATGTTTACAAAAAAAATACAAATATGTATATATGATATGGCTTATTTTGGAATCAAAATTTATGTTCAATTCTTGTTATAATGAGTAAATTGATTTTTGATTGTGTAAATATATGAAGAAACGAAAACAAAGGATTTTAAACAAATTGTTTTAGTTGAAAAACGAATTCACGGTGATTAATTTCACTAAGAATGTCAAAAAGTGAAGAAATAGTAAAAATAATGAATTTAAAGGTTGTAATTTGGAAGTTTATGTTGTTTATATGGTTAGAAACATGTTAGGAATATTAATTGTTTTTTCAGTGAAGTTTATACAACTTGGGTAAGTTGGAATGGTTGTTAGAAAGGAGCTTTTAGGCCAATTTAGCTTTGCTTTGTGTTCTTCACGAACATTGTCTGTGTTCAACTGTGCCCCAGTGCCGCAACGTCAGTTCTGTAAAGAAACAGGGCACTACAGTACCACTTAGTGTCTGTTGACGAGTACAGGCGCTGCAGTGCCGGTTCTATGAGTAAACAGAAGCGCTGCAACGCCAGCCAGTGTCGCAGTGCCGATTCCCAATACAAACTGGAGCGCTGCAGCGCCAGTTAGCAGTTTGGCCAGAAATTTGATTTTTAAATATACAATTCTATAATTGTTAATATAGTGTAATGTTATGTCTATTAAATGTGATTTATCATATTATGGTGTTGTTATAATACCAAATATAAAAATTATTATTAGTAATTAATGAGTTATGTGATAACTGAAGATTTATGTTATTGCATTAAAATTGTGGTTTATTCATTTGGTTAAACATAATACCAAAGGGTTGTTATTAAAATAAATACTCAGTTATATACCGTGATCATGTGGAAACTAATTATGTCATGATGACATGTGTATATGATATTTAGGAATGTGAATTATAACTATTTAGCTTACACGCAAGGCAAGTTCCTAAACCTTACTTCTTTACATTGAGCAAATTCTCTAACCCTAACTTTATTTAAGCAAGTTCTTGAAATCTGTTGAGCAAAGTTTTTAATCTTGTTTCCTCATTGAGAATTGTAACCTTAGCTTACCATTTTGTTCGAGCAAGGTTTAATATATCTTTTCAGTTCTTTGAACTATATTCTTAAGGCATGAAAACAATAGTCATATATGGTTCATATCTACTTTATTTTACGTTGTTGTTGAACCTTTACGTTGTCATTGAACTTTTGATTCAACTAATCCTTAGTTGATGTACGTTGAACTCTAAATTACCCTTCAAACTTATCCAAATCAAATTTTCTTTGGTGCGGACTCATATGTTAAATTGAGATGAACAACCCTATTATAGGGGATTATTTATACGAAAGCGTTAAGATGTTTGTGCACAATACATGGTACGAATGGTTGATCCCTCTAAGTATGAGAAAGAAGGTCCATATAGTCTAAGGACTATTAAAAGTTCAAGTAGAAATACTTATAACCTGGGACATAGTTCATGGTCTTGTGACCCTCAGATGAATTTTAATATCAGTTCTTGACTATCAATACTATAAAATGTTATTCAATTTAGTTAATCATTACCAATTATTATGTTTTCATTAAGTGAACATTTGTTTAGCACACTCTTGCATATATATAACTATTGCAGCTAAAATTGAGAAGGTTGATGAGCCAACCACTAACAAAGGGAAAGAAAAAATGAACAAGCGGTAAAGACTTGTTAATTTGTTGATATTTATGTTTATAGACTTGGTTTTATTATGTGATGTAATTAATTAATTTTTCGCATTTGATGAATGTTTTAAGGTTAGACAACCTGGGATTTATCGGATTTAATTATGTAACCCTTTAATGGGAAGATTTATTATTTTAATTTTATTAAATTTGAATAGTTAGAAATGAATGTTTGGACAGTGAACACCAAATCCCATGAGAATGAAGTACCCAGATTTGGGGGTGTCACAAGTTGGTATTAAAGCTTTAAGTTATAGACCTTAGGTGGGGGAAAAACCTATGGAAGTAACCTTATAGGAGATTGTAAAGATAAAGATAGTGGTAATAAACTCTTATTGAGTTTTAAGGAAGAAATAATAAAACACTCTATGTGCTTATGTGGTTGCAACCCATGTGCTCGTGAGTGTCGAGTAGTGACGGTTAGTAATTAAAACTTAAAATTTTTGTTGTCAAGATGGCTAATGTGGGAGGATCTAGTCATGCTAGGGAGGAGGGACCTCAGAAGCCTAGAGAGGAAGAGCCTCGAGATGTTCAAGTAGTCTGGGAACAACTAGTGCTAAGGGAGTCGTCTCCGTTGGTTGCAGTTGTTGGATACCAAGAGTTTGAGTAGGAGGGATTAGTAAATGATGAGAATGAGGTAGAGACGGATGAAGACCCTGTGGAGCTACCACAGACAGTTGAGGAGGGGGAAGAGTTTCCACCAAACTCTATTTTAGCTCATATGTATGATGAGGAGTATGATCGTAACTTTGAGTTTCAGGATAGAGTTAGGGAATTAGAGGAACTAGTAGATGAACATCAGACTTTGATGTCATAGAAGGACGATGAGATCCAAGATCTTGATGAAAGTCTGGGTAATGTGGAATGGAAGCTGGTTCACACAGAGGGAAAAGGAACAACTGATGGAGGAGGTTGGGAAATTGAAGGATAACCTGAAAAAAGAGTCCGCCAAGAGAGCAAGAGTTGAAGATGCGTACGAGAAAGTTTCCTAGAGTGCAAAGGTAGTAGAGGGAGAGGTATAAGCAAAGAAGATCAAGATGGAAGAGATGGATTGTGTTTTTCACGCTGTGATAAACAGAGCTCAAGACTGAGTCATGTACTATTCGACTTAGTTCGAGGAGTTGCCATGTTATATGTTAGATCGTAGAACGATGTTTCGTATCATGGAAGAGGAGCGTCGTAAGGCTGCGCAATGTCTTAGTAGGCCTTAATAGGAAGTGTAATTATTGTGTGATAATTATATAATAAATAAGATGTAAATCCCAAGTGTTATATGACCAATGGGATATGATGATGTTATCCTGAAACTTTATTAGTTCAGGAAATTGATGTAAATAGCAGTGATGCTATTGTTTCTATATCTTTAAAAGATTATGAATGAATAAAATGTTAATATTTATTCAAGACGTTATATGTTATGTGATGATCATTTATGATGTGCAAGTTAAGTAGAAAATATTTAACAAATTAAGTAGCTACTTAATAATTGTATTTTAAACAGAAAATGACTCCAAGAAGACGTCAACCACGACAACAAACCCCAGAGGTGTCTACGAATAACAACAACGCCAATGCTAACCTAGTTCAACAGTTGGTGACATTACTGACGGGAGCACTACAGAATCAGCTGCATAACCAAGCAGCGACCTTTAAAGATTTTAAGGCGGTTGAACCATCAGAATTTCGTGGGTCCATGAATCCAGTTGAGGCATAGACCTGGATCATGGAAATAGAGACGGTTTTCGACGTTACTAGGGTCGGTGAAGACTAGAAAATTGCTTTTGCAATATTAATGTTGAAAGCAGAAGCCAACAACTGGTGGCAGGGGAACAAAACCCGAGGGAGATATGGAGTAATGGCGTGGAATAGGTTTAAAGAAATATTTTTTGAGACCTATTTTCCAGAGAGTTAAAAGAATCAGATGGAGGTCCAATTTTTAGAGCTAAAGCAAGTTGTGATGACAGTGTCGGAGTATGCTGCAAAATTCAATGAGTTAGCGAGGTTTTCGCCGTATCAGGTTAACACAGACGAGTGCAAGGCAAGAAGATTTGAATAGGGACTAAAGCTTTGGTTTTACAGTAGAGTCTCTATGTTTTAGTTGAAGAAGTTTGCAGTAGTGTTTGAGAAGGTAGTTATCGCGGATGGTGGAATCGATGCCTTAACAAAATATAATCAAGAACAGAGAAAGAAGAAGGTTGAGAATGAAGGTAAAACTGGTGGTAGCAGTGGTGGGAATAATAATCCAAAGAGAAAGTGGAATGATAGTGTAGGTGCTGGAAGTCAGCAAAGTAGCTAGCAGAAGAGGAAAATTGAAGCATGTGCTACCTGTAGAAGGAATCACACTAGAGTGTGCTTGAGGTTGGTGTGCTATAAATATGGCCAGGAGGGTCATATTGCTCCGAATTGCTCTTAATCGAAGAAGGTTGCTTGTTTCATATGCTAGTCAAAGGATCATCTAGCTCGCGAGTGTCGTAAGAAGATAGCTAGAAATGAAACTGGAAGCAAGGGAGGTGGCAGTGGAGGTATACAGGCTATTACTAGACCAACGTCAACAAACAGGCCCACGACCAGAACCTTTAACATGACTGTGTAAGATAATGTGCAATCAAAATATGTGGTGTCAGGTATCGTTCCAATCAATGATTTAGATGCTTATGTATTATTTGATTCGGGTGCTACTTGCTCATTTATATCTGATGAATTTGCTAAGAGTTTGGGGTTGCCTAGTGAAGAGTTAAATTTCCCTTTAAATATAAAAATTATGAATATGGAGGTAATTCCTATTAGATTCGTATATTAGAATTATATGGTGAATATTAAGGGAAATGTTATGACAGTAGATTTAATCCCGATTAAACTTGGGGAATTTGATGTTATATTGAGGATTGATTGGCTATTCAATTATAGAGCAATAATTAATTGCCAAAAGAAATGTGTAAACTTTATGACTCCGTCAAATGTAGTTTTCTGTGGTAGCAAATCGCCTAGACAGGTGAGTTGTCTGACAATTATGCAAGCCAAGAAGTTATTGAGGCAAAAAGTTAGGAATTTTGTGTGACGCCCCCAAAATAGGTATACACAACCCATTCTGAGTCGCCAAATACATTGTACATAATTTAAATACAAACTTCATTTATACAATACGACAAAATGTAGCTGAGAGTTTTAATACGAATATTGTCTCGTAGATAATATCCAAACTCAAATGAAGTCTTCATTACATTTATTATCACACTATTTCATAGAATAGTGACGACTACTATAGCCACCAGCTTGGACCATCACTCCATTCACCGACTAGTCCCAGCTATATTCTCATTTTCAGAAGAGAACAATGAAAGCAAAGGGTGAGCTCAACGTACCCAATAAAGAATATTATGGCTAAGATAATGCAAAATAAATTATCGTTAGCCTTCAACAGTGTAGAACTGATAGAATATAATAAATAACAAGTTTAACTGCAGCGGAACAAACAATCCATTAGAAGAGTCAAGTAGAGCATGATATCTACTATCTTCTATGATTTAAAAGTTCATCATCAATATTTTATCGCTGTAACTCAGGTTAATAAATAATTCACATCATCGAATTATCCATGCACTACGGGCCAAGGATATTTGTTAGTATCACATCCACAAATCATCCATGCACTACAGGCCAAGGATATTCGTTATTATCACCAATAGTCATAATCATGCCAACAACTGTCCATCAATGTACTACGGGCCAATGAGGACTTTTACAACATCATTTGTAATATTATAGGTCATGATTATACCGATACATAATTTCTCGTCATAATCATACCAATCTACAGTCCATCTATGCACTACGGGCCAAAGATGACTTTCATCACAATATAAGCATGAGGATGATGACAATGATATAATAATTTAATAAAGTAAAAGCAAGGATAAATTTTAAAGATTTATAATTCAATTTATCTAGAGTTCAAGAATGTCCAAATTATCAACATGATAACTACTTTGTGAAGTAAAATTCAAGAATAATATTGTATCAAAAATAAGTTGGACAGAAAAAAATCAATTTTTGTAGTGAATAGTACCCCGGGTGAATAGTACCTGAGTGAATAGTATCCCGTGAATAGTACTTCATAAATAGTGTCCTGTGAATAGTATCCCGACACGAAAAGATTAAAATTTAACAAGAATGTTGAGAATAATTTTTGCGTGAAAAGATACTAGATGAAGCGCAAATTTCAAGGATATTCTACTAATTTCAAGGAGTATAGAAGCAATACTTGACAAAATGAGTATAGAATTCGGAATCTGAAATGAAATAATATTACTTACATACTACAGAGTATGGAAGAAAATATAATTTCATACGAATATTGAACAAAAATAATATCCCTTACCTGAAAAGGAGAGTACTTCGGAATGGTATGGCGGAGATATTCTTGAAGAAAACTTGCACTATTTTCTACACTCAAAGCTTCCTTAAACTCTAAAGAAATACGCTCAATATTATAGAAGAAGAATTTTCTAATTCTGGTGTAATTTTCATTTCTAAACTAAGTATCCTATTTATAGGAAAATGGCAGGATACTATTTGAATTAGAAAATCACGGACTGCACATGAGAAAAGTTCACGGGCACTTCTTCGGTTGAAATTTTAAAATTTTTTAATTTTACTATGTTGCACTATGTAGTACTATGCAATACTATGCAGTACTATACATAATAAAATATAGTATATTATATTTTACATAAAAAACAAAACTTATAATATATATATATATATATATATATATATATATATATATATATATATAAATTTTAAAAAATGGGTAAGTGGGGGTCCATATAATAAGCCAAATTTATAACAAATATTTTATAAAATATCCCTCTATTTATCTTAATTCACTTGGCTTCACTAAACCCATTTTTTAATAACAATTTTTTATCATTAATATTATAACTCACAATATTAACAACCAGATCATTCTTTGGAAAGAGGGGACTTTTTGATAGGGACTTCTCCTTATTGGCGCGCAATTAGGTGACCAAACCCTTTTTCTCGACAGAACTTTCTAGACATTGTCAATAATGCAAATAATAATATGAATAACTTTGTCATCTCAAATATTGATTTAATAATATAAAATATTATGACAATAATTGAATCAATAACGTGAGATACTATGCAACAACTGCTATTGCAATAATTGAGTAAAACTGAATGACTTCTCACGTAAGTATTAATAATCAAAGATACTATACAATATCGTGTACTACTATGCAACCACACGTATTGCTGTACTTTTATCACCAGGTATTTCAACAGTTAACAGTAAAATCTTTGCTGTTATTTTTATAAAAAGTTATTTTTGTCATTTTCTAACTTTGACAGTAATTTCATTGTGAGGTCCACCAATGATTGTGTTGTCGTACGAATATTTCCTGATAAAACGAATATTTTCTGACAACTTGCTTACTTTGCAAAATTTGTAAATATTACCCACAACTATAACATTATAACAAATTCACACCTTATTATTCAAAATAATATTTAGAGAAAATTAATCTTTATCATAAAAGTTGGGATCTTACAACCTCCACTGCTTATGAAATTTCGTCCTCGAAATTGGTGTACGTACATGGTATGTCGAAGAGGTGAGGATAACTTGATTTCATTTTATATTCTAACTCCCAGGTCATTTCCTCAATATCGTGGTTTCTCCACAAAACTTTGACTTGACGTATAACCTTGGAGCGTAGAATATATTCCTTCTTATCCAAGATTTTAATAGGCACCTCTTCATACGTTAAATCTTCCGCTATCTCGTCTGATTCTAATTCAATAATGTGGTTTGGGTCTTCCATATATTTACGTGACATAGATATATAAAAAATGTTATGAACACGAGACATACTTGGCGGTAAGGCGAGTCTATAGGCCACAGTTCCTACTCGATCGAGGATTTCAAATGGGCCAATGAATTGAGGATTAAACTTTTCTCTCTTTCTAAATCTCGTAACTCCTTTCCATGGAGCAACACATAACAACACATGGTATCTAATATTGAACTCCACGTCCTTTCAATGAAGTTCAGCATAACTCCTTTGTCGATATTGTGAGGTTTTTATTCGTTGCCGGATCATTTAAATCTTTTTCGTTGTCATGCGTACAAATTTCATTCCCAACAACGTTACTTCACCCACCTTGTCCCAGCATACTGGAGAACGACACTTACGTACATACAATGCCTTGAATGGAGTCATGCCTATACTTGCCTGATAACTGTTGTTGTATGAGAATTCTACTAATGGCAAGAACTTATCCCAACTTCCTTTAAAGTCTAGGATATAGAGTCTTAATAGATCTTCAAGAGTTTGAATAGTCCTCTCCGACTGCCCGTCCGTCTTAGGATGATATGCCGAACTGAATCGTAAATTTGTGCACCTAGCTTTCTGCAAACTGACCCAAAACTATGAAATGAACCTTAGATCTCGATCAAAAACTATGGATATTGGCATACCATGCAGTTTTACAATCTCATTTATGTATATACGAGCAAGACGTTAAAGTGAATAAGTTTCTCATATAGGTAAGAAATGAGCAGACTTGGTTAATCTATCAACAATGACCCAAATTGCATATATACCTTGAGAAACCTTAGGAATACCAGTAACGAAATCCATGGTAATGTGCTCCCACTTTCATTTTGGAATTTCAAGTGGTTGTAATGGACCTTTTGGCACTTGATGCTCTGCGTTGACACGTTGACAAGTTAAACACCTTGAGATAAACTCCGCGATCTCTGTCTTCATATTGCTCCACCAAAACGTATGTTGAAGATCATGATACATTTTGGTACTCCCAGGATGGATTTCAAATAGTTTGTTGTGCTTCTCAATCAGGATTTTATACTTCAAATCAGAGTTGTTAGGAACACAAAGTCTGAAGTTGACTTGAAGTATTCCTTCTTCATCGATTCTTGCTTCTAGAATAACACCTTCTTGTATTTTCTTCTTCATACGCATTAGCTCCAGGTCCGTAACTTGATCAGCTTTAACTTTATCAATTAAAGTCGATTCTACTCGTATAATTGACATCATAACATGGGTCCTTAGAGTCTTTAACTCTATCTCCATCCTTTGCGTTGATAATATCGCACTCGTACCCGCATATGATCTTCTACTCAATGCGTCAGTTACCACGTTTGTTTTTTTAGGATGGTATTGAATGGTATGATTGTAATCTTTCAACAGCTCGAGCCAATGTCGTTGCCGCATGTTGAGTTCCTTTTGGGTGAAGTAATATTTGAGGCTTTTATGATCCGTATAGATCTCCACTTTCATCCCATACAGGTAATGTCTCCAGATCTTAAGTGCAAAAGCGACTGCTGCCAACTCTAGATCATGAGTAGGATAATTCCTCTCATATTCTTTGAGTTTTCGTGAGGCATAGGCTATAACTTTCTCATGTTGCATGAGAACACATCCTAAACCTTTGCCTGAAGCATCAATGTATATGAAAAATCCCTCCGAACCAGATGGTATTGTCAGAACAAGTGCTGAAATGAGTCTCCTCTTGAGTTCTTGAAAACTCTTCTCACATTCCTTGCTCTAACCAAATTTTGTATCTTTTCGAGTCAGCTGATTTAATGGAGTAGCGATTTGAGAAAATCCTTTCACGAATCTCCGATAATAAGCAGCTAAGCCCATAAATCTACGTATGTCTGTCACTGACTTAGGTTGCTCTCAGCTTTTTATTGCTTCAATCTTTGCTCGGTCAACAGATATTACGTGATTTGATATCACGTGCCCAAGGAATACTACTTCCTCAAGCCAAAACTTACATTTCTTTAACTTGGCATATAGCTTATTTTCACGAAGTTTTTGGAGTATCACCCTCAAGTGATGCTCATGATCTTCACGACTTTTAGAGTAAATGAGGATGTCATCAATAAAGACACCCACAAAATGATCTAAATATTCCTTGAATACTCGGTTCATCATATCCATGAAGGCAGCAGGAGCATTGGTCAATCCAATAGACATGATTAGGAATTCGTAATGCCCGTACCGAGTTTTGAAAGCAATCTTTACAATGTCACCAGTTTTAATCTTTTACTGATGATATTCGAAACGAAGATCGATCTTTGAAAAGAATTTAGCGCCTTCCAACTAGTCAAACAGGTCATCAATGCGAGGTAATAGGTACTTATTTTTGATGGTGACATGATTCAACTCCCGATAATCAATACAAAGTCGCATACTCCCTCCTTTCTTCTTTATGAATAGAATAGGAGTACCCTAGGGAGACGTACTAGGACAAATAAAACCGATGTCTAACAGTTTCTGCAGTTGGGTTTTTAACTCTTGAAGTTCAATAGGAGCCATTCGATATGGGGTTTTGGAAATGGGTTTTGTACCGGGTTCAAGGTCAATACAATACTCGATTTCACGCTCTGGGGGTAGGCCAAGAAGTTCTTCTAGGAATACGTTAGGAAATTTATTAACAATAGAAATATCATTCAAATTTGACGTATTTTTATTTAAATCCGTGACATGGGCTAAGAAAGCTTGACATCCGTTTTTCAATAAACGAATGGCTTTATGACTTGATATGATAGTGATTCACTTTGATGGTTTGGTTGTTTGAATTCACATAATAGGTTGGTTAGGAATATGAAGGATAACAACCTTACGAAAATAATCAATTTTAGCATGATGAGTAATTAACCAATCAATCCCTAAAATCACATCAAATGCAAGTATTTTCAAAGAGATGAGATCAACAAGTAATGTGAGGGTACCGATTTGAATCAAACAAGATTTATAAATAGTGTATGTAATGAAGGTTTCTCCCAACGAAGTTTCGATAGATAAGTCAAAGTCTAATTTCTGCAGAGTTAAATTTAAACGTTGAGCGCAAGTAGGAGAAATAAAACGCTCACCCGTGATAACTTCATATAGACTGCACAAGAGTTTATGATTAGCTTACCCGTGATAACTTCGTTCGGGTTCCTCACTTTTTGGGAGGTTACGACAAACGCTCTTCCTTGAACTACCAGCTTCGACTTGTCTGCGACAGCCTTTGGTGTCTCTATCCCAGCTGGACTTAACTTCACTACACGATAAAATTGGCTAGGTGACCTTCTCTTCCGCAATTGTAACACGCTTTGGGTTGCTGCGTACAGTTTGGACTTATGTGTCCCTCCCCTCCACATTTGTAGCATATGACCGGTGGTCGTTCTCCTTCCTTGAAAACGGGTGCTGGTACTGACGTCTTTCCATCATTATTGAATCTCCTTTTCTTGAAAATTCCACTTCTATTATCTTGGCCAAGATTACCACCGAAGTGGTTACCATTTCTAGCATATTGATTTCCTCCACGTTTGTTGTCACCGCTTAGTTGACTGCTATCACTGGTATTATTGTTTTGCCGCCTGCTTTCTCTTGGTTGGGTTGACTCATTATGGCGCTCCAATAATTGAGCCCTATTCACAACATCTGATTAATACAAGCAAAGTTTGTGAGAAATGAGGTATTGACGTATTTTAGGTTTCAAATCTCGTAGAAACATTCACGTCATACGCTCCTCATTATCTACCAAATGGGATGCAATTCGGGATAACTCGGTAAACTTAGCCTCGTATTGCGACACGATCATATTGTTTTGCTCTAACTTGATGAATTCGACCTCCTTCATGTGACGAATACTTTTAGGAAAGTACTTGTCGTTAAAAAATTCTTGGAACTTCTCCCAAGACATATTTAATGCGGCAAGTTGAGTACGTTTTACAGATTCTCACCAATGATTTGCCTCTCCTCGTAACATGAAGGTGGAAAAGGGAACCTTTGCTCCTCGGAGCATCCTAAGACATCAAATATCTTGGTGTTTTGCTTAATCTACATCTCTTCCTTAAGTGGCTCAGGCTTTCCCAAAAACTTCAGCGGTCCCAGCTCCTTGAATTGCTTAGCGGTGACCATCCAAGAGTTGCCAGTGTTTCCATCTATATTTTGAACAGGAGTTTCTCTCACCTGATGTTACATGAATTGCAGAAAGCTTCTGAACATTCCATCATTCATCATTTGGTCGGTGTTGTTGTTTACCTGAGGATTATTGCCTTCCCGATGCACATTATCCTGGTTATTGATCGTCAGTGACTCAACAGTCTCATGTTCTCCATTTCTTATCTCAGCATTTTTAGATGCCATTTTCAAATACTACCACAAAATAAGGGTTAATTGACATGCCACATATAATCCCTATATTCTGATCAACTAATTAAATAACAAATAAGTTTGGGTAGGTCATTCTAACGAAGGATTTATCCGTCTCTCCCCTCCTAGTTCTAGTCTTACATCGTAGCCAATAATCATATCCCTAAGCTTTGATACCAACTGTGATGCCCCCAAAATAGGTCTACACAACCCATTTTGAGTCACCAAATACATTGTACAGAATTTAAATACAAACTTCATTTATATAATACAACAAAAAGTAGCTGAGAGATTTAACAAGAATATTGTCTCATAGACAACTAGGACATAAAATCTTAATAGATCTTCAAGAGTTTGAATAGTCCTCTCTGACTGCCCATCCGTCTGAGGATGATATGCCAAACTAAATCATAAATTTGTGCCCCTAGTTTTCTATAAACTGACCCAAAACCATGAAGTGAACCTTGGGTCTCGATCAGAAACTATGGATACTGGCATACCATGCAGTCTTACAATCTCATTTATGTATATACGAGCAAGACGCTCAAGTGAATAAGTTTCTCGTATAGGTAAGAAATGAGCAGACTTGGTTAATCTAACAGTAATGACCCAAATTTCATCTATACCTTGAGAAACCTTGGGAAGACCAGTAACAAAATCCATAGTAATGTGCTACCACTTCCATTCTGGAATTTCAAGTGGTTGCAATGGACCTTTTGGCACTTGATGCTCTGCCTTGACACGTTGACAAGTTAAACACCTTGAGATAAACTCCACGATCTCTCTCTTCATATTGCTCCACCAAAATTTATGTCGAAGATCACGATATATTTTGGTACTCCCAGGATGGATTTCAAAAGGTATGTTGTGCGCCTCAATCATGATTTTATACTTCAAATCATAGTCATTTGGAACACAAAGTTTGAATTTGACTTGAAGTATTCCTTCTTCATCGATTCTTGCTTCCGAAATAGCACCTTCTTGTACTTTCTACTTCATACGTATTAGCTCTAGGTCCGTAGCTTGATCAACTTTAACTTTATCGATTAAAGTCAATTCTACTCGTATATTTGACATCATCATGCGGGTCCTTGGAGTCTTTAACTCTATCTCCATCCTTTGTAAGTCATACCAAATGGGCCTTAGCGTTGACAATATCACACTCGTACTCGCATATGATCTTCTACTCAACGCGTCAGCTATAATATTCGATTTTCCAAGATAGTATTGAATGGTATGATCATAATCTTTCAACAGCTCGAGCCAACGTCGTTGGCGCATGTTGAGTTCTTTTTGGGTGAAGAAATATTTGAGGCTTTTATGATACGTATAGATCTCCACTTTCTCTCCATACAGGTAATGTCTCCAGTTCTTAAGTACAAAAACGACTGCTGCCAACTCTAGATCATGAGTAGGATAATTCCTCTCATATTGTTTGATTTGTCACGAGGCATAGGCTATGACTTTCCCATATTGTATGAGAACACATCCTAAACCTTTACCTGAAGCATCACTATATATGACAAATCCCTCCAAACCAGATGGTATTGTCAGAACATGTGCTGAAATAAGTCTCCTCTTGAGTTCTTTAAAGCTCTTCTGACATTCCTCGCTCCAACAGAATTTTATATCTTTTCGAGTCAGCTGAGTTAATGGACTAGCTATTTGAGAAAATCATTCCATAAATCTCCGATAATAACCAGCTAAGCCCAGAAAGCTACGTATTTCGGTCACTAACATAGGTTATTTCCAGCTTTGCATTGCTTCAATCTTCACTGGGTCAATAGATATTCTTTGATTTGATATCACATGTCCAAGGAATGCTACTTCCTCAAGTCAGAACTCGTATTTCTTTAACTTGGCATATAACTTGTTTTCACGAAGCTTTTGGAGTATCAGCCTCAAGTGATGCTCATGATCTTCACGGCTTTTGAAGTAAACGAGGATGTCATCAGTAAAGATAACCACAAAATGATCCAAATATTCCTTGAATACTCGGTTCATCATATCCATGAAGGCAGCAGGAGCATTGGTCAATCTAAAAGACATGATTTGGAATCCGTAATGCCCGTACCGAGTTCTGAAAGTAGTCTTTGGAATGTCATCGGTTTTAATCTTTAACTGATGATATCCGGAACGAAGATCGATCTTTGAAAAGAATTTAGCGCCTTGCAACTGGTCAAACAGGTCATCAATGCGAGGTAACGGGTACCTATTTTTGATGGTGACATGATTCAACTCCCGATAATCAATATAAAGTCGCATACTCCCATCTTTTTTCTTTACGAATAGAACAGGAGCACCCCAGGGAGACGTACTAGGACGAATGAAACCGATGTCTAATAGTTCCTCTATTTGGGTCTTAAACTCTTGCAGTTCTATAGGAGCTATTTGATATGGGGTTTTGGAAATGTGTTTTGTACCGGGTTCAAGGTCAATACATAACTCGATTTCATGCTCTGGAGGTAGGCTAGGAAATTCTTCAAGGAATATGTCAGGAAATTTATTAACAATAGAAATATCATTCAAATCTGACGTATTTTTATTTAAATCTATGATATGAGCTAAGAAATCTTGACATCTATTTTTCAATAAACGAATGGCTTTATGGATTGATATCACAGTGATTGATTTTAATGGTTTGGTTACTTGAATTCACATAATAACTTGGTTAGGAATATGAAAGTTAACAACCTTATAAAAATAATTAATTTTAGCATGATGAGTAGTTAACCAATCAATCCCTAAAATTACATCAAATGCAAGTATTTTCAAAGAGATGAGATCAATAGGTAATGTGAGGGTACCGATTTGAATCAAACAAGATTTGTAAACAGTGGATGTAATGAAGGTTTCTCCCAACAGAGTTTCAACAGATAAGTCAAAGTCTAATTTCTCCAGAGTTAAATTTAAACGTTGAGCGCAAGTAGGAGAAATAAAAGAATGGGTAGAACCGGTATCAAGTAAGGTATAGACTTCGTAAGAGTTTATGATTAGCTTACCCGTGATAACTTCGTTCGGGTTCCTCACTTTTTGGGAGGTCACGACAAATGCTCTTCCTTGAACTACCGACTTCGACTTGTCTGGGACAGCCTTTGTTGTCTCCATTTCAACTGGACTTGACTTCACTACACGAAAAACTCGGGCTAGGTGACCTTCTCTTCTGCAATTGTAACATATTTTGGGTTGTTGCGTACAGTTTGAACTTATATGTCCTTCCCCTCCACATTTGTAGCATACGACTGGTGGTCGTTCTCCTTCCTTAAAAACGGGTGCTGGTGCTGACGTCTTTCCATTATTATTGAATCTCGTCTTCTTTAAATTTCCACTTCTATTATCTTAGCCACGATTACCACCGAAGTGGTTACCATTTCTGGCATGTTGATTTCTTCCACGTTTGTTGTCACCGCTTCGATGACTGCTACCACTGGTATTATCATTTTTATCGGCTACTTTCTCTTGGTTGAGTTGACTCATTATCACGCTCTAATAACTGAGCCTATTCACAACATCTGAATATAAGCAAAGTTTGTGAGAAATGAGGTATTGACGTATTTCAGGCTTCAAACCTCGCAGAAACATTCGCGTCATACACTCCTCATTATCTACCAAATGGGATGCAAACAGGGATAACTCGGCAAACTTAGCCTCATATTTAAGCACGGTCATACTGTTTTGCTCCAACTTGATGAATTCTACCTCCTTCATGTGACGTATACTTTCAGGAAAGTATTTGTCGTTGAAATATTCTTGGAACTTCTCCCAAGACATCTTTAATGCGGCAAGTTGAGTATGTTTTACCGATTCCCACCAAAGATCTGCCTCTCCTCGCAACATGAAGGTGGCAAAAGGAACCTTTTGCTCCTCGGAGCATCCTAAGACATCAAATATCATAGTGATATGCTTAATCCACGTCTCTGCATTACGTGACTCTGGCTTTTTCAAAAACTCCGGTGGTCCCAGCTCCTTGAATTGCTTAGCGGTGACCATCAGAGAGTTACTAGTGTTTCCACCAACATTTTGAACAGGAGTCTCTCTCGCATGAAGTTGCATGAATTGCAGAAAGCTTTTGAACATTCCATCGTTCATCATTTGGTCGGTGTTGTTGTTTACCTACAGATTATTGCTTTCCTGATGCACATTATCCTTGTTATTGATCGTCGGTGACTCAACGGTCTCATGTGCTCTATTGCTTATCTCAACATTTTCATAAGCCATTTTTATATACTGCCACAAAATAAGGTTTAATTAACATGCCACATGTAAAGCCCCCAAATCCGGGTACTTGAAACCCGAACTCGGTGCTTCACGATACCATTTCTATGAGCGAAATAATACTAATAATAATAATAATATAAATATTAAACTTAATTTACATATGCATCAGAGTCTTCTCCCAGGTATGTGACCTTTAAACATTCATTACAATACATGATACTTAATATATATATCGTTCTTATCCTAATAGAGTCAAACTATTACATAGAATACCATAAATCTTATTCTGTTTGCTTTCATTTTCCTTTGTTTCTGCATGAGCCTTCTGGTTGTTCACACTTAGCTGAAAACATTTAAATTAAGCAAGGATGAGCATTTGGGTGCCCAGCAAGTAATAACAATTATAAATATTAGCTGAAAGGATTAATTATTTTCTTTGTACTACCCTTCTACAACAAATCAATACTTGTGAAGTAATCTGAACCGATAATAATAATATAACAACTCTCTAGAAATGTTTTTGAAACTATGTACAGACTATAAATAGGGTTAAGGTGACATACTATGAACATTGTTTTCAATTTTTGAATAGGTTTAGGATATCTTCATCCGCAAACTGTTATAACTTACGGGCACGGAGGGTGATAAGCCCGTTATGCCCTGTATTAATCAATACTACATGCAAGAACGATATTATCGTTCACTTAGTCGGGAATCCGAACCAAAATAATTTTATTGGATACAAAAAGGTTTTATCATATTCAACGATATTTCTAAATCTGTGTCTAGCTGAACAAATAGCTTAGACGACTTTTACTTAATGTATACATACTGGCAATATATATATATATATATATATATATATATATATATATATATATATATATATATATATATATATCAACATGTGATTAAATACAATGATTATCTAAGTGGGGACACTTGTATAACCATAATTAGAAATTAACGAATAGAATAAATATCTGAATAATAATGTAATATCATGTTGATAATCAATGATCAGATATAATATATATAACAATAGGGTTAATAATACAATAATAATATAATTCTGAAACTTTCTTACTCATCTCTATTGCATAAAGAAAATGCAAAGGTAGGTTACTTGCCTGGTCTGCTGCTTACAATACGCAACTTAGTTCTTATCTTTTGTATAACAACCTTTCATTAATAAGATCGTCTATTCGATTAGAATAATTTATCATATTACATTGTACTGCTTATTGCAGTCAACACATAACCTAATCACATCGTCACACATGTTTAACAATTATTGAATTACAAACGAACACGTATCTAATCAAATTATCTAAGTCTAGATCAATTTCTGAAACATGTCGGTGTACCGATGGCTCTATCGGGTAATTATCGAGTCTAAGACTCTATTTTGTAGCTCAATAACTGTTATTATCAGTCATATTATTTTTAAATGACTTATAATAATTTTTAAACATTTATTATAATTTATCATAAATTTTCAAACTCTGGAATCATTATTAAATGGTTTAAATATAAAATAATTCTATTATCATTAATATTTAATTAATATTAAACTATTAATGAAACCATTGCCAAAATATTAAAGTTATTTATAATAACTTAAAATATTTTTAAAACATTTATATTGCCTTTACATAATTTTTAAAACATTTAAAATTATTTTTAAATAATTAATATTAGTATTTAACTATTAATATACTATTCCTCAAAATATTAAAAGTCATTAAGTATAACTTAAAATATTTTTAATTCATTTATTCCCTTTTTGAATGATTTTTAAATCAATAAAACCATTTTTAAATTACTTATTTAATATAATTATTAAATAACTTTAATATCATTAATATTAAATTAATATCATTATAATGAAATTATCCATTAAATATTAAAAGTTATATTTTATAACTTAAAATATTTTTAAAACACTTATTTTCATTTAAAATAATTTTTCTAATATTAAAATTATTTTTAAACTAATTTATTTAATATAACTATTAAATAAATCTAATATCATTAATATTAAATAATTAATGAAATTTGCTTTAAAATATTAAAAGTTATATTTTATAACTTAAAATATTATTAAATACATTATTATCATTTAAAATAATTTTTAACATAATAAAATCATTTTAATTAATTTATTTAATGTATTTATTAAATAAATTAAATATCAATATTATTTAAGTAAATATTAATATTTATTGAAAATATGTCAAATTATTAAAAGTTAATTTTTATAATTAAAAATAATTTTTAAAATAATTTTTGTAATTTTTAGAAAATAATTTCTATTTTTAAATAATTTTTGGAAATTAAAATAATTAAAATGAATATGCCTGTCGCTAAAGCCTTTAGCGACAGAATCTATCGCCTTAGGTGTTCTTGAGGCTCAAGAACACTCATAGGCAGTGCTCGAGATGGCTACTTTGACCATGAATCATGAACGGTGTAATGTGTTTCTGGGCACGTTGTTCGTCAGAGATTGTAGTACCAATGTCAGACTATAAGCTCCAACAACAAACATGGCCAACAAGCATGAAATCAACGAGATCTAAGCCTTCAAAGGGACTGTCAGACCAGTTCTTCATTTCTGGGCTACCAAGAAATGAAGAACAGTTCGACTGTCTAACTTTGGGCTTCTACAACTTGTGATTCTGGTAATGTTTGTGTGAGATAATGACAGCAGTGTGTAGCCAGCATGTAAGTAAAGAGATCTATCATCTAAAGTACATATAATAACAATAGAATAAACCGTGAAGATCCGGTCAAACCATGTCAGAGGCCGTGTTCATATGTCAGAAAACACGGTCAAGCTGCCTGGTTTGACCGTCCATTACATCTAACATGTTTAATGTTAATGTGATCTAAAGACACTAGAATGTAGTATAAGCAACATACTACAACTTAGATGCATCAACAACAAGAAATCAACAACACACTAACAGATCTAGACGCTTGAAAATCTTGTCAGGCCCTTTATGGGCAAATATGGGTTACCCAAAAATGTCCGGTCAATGCCGGTCAACGTGGTTTGACCACGAATAACATGAAATCTGTATATGTTCTAACCTTGATTCAAGTTCCATTTTAACGAGCTCATGGCACACTACCATCTAAAACACTTAAAACACCAAAACAGTAAACACACTAAGATCTAGAAGGTCTGACATTTGTTGTCAGACTACACTTTGAAATTTTTCTAGATTTTGAAAAATGTCAAATTCAAGCCTATAGATGTTATGGATCTAACATCTATCCACCTAGATCATCATTATACACTATAAACAACATGTTTAACACAAAAACCTAACATCTAATAAAGGATCAAAGTCAGATTTTTAAAATTAGGGTTCTACCTCTTTTGAACAAATTCTTGATACTAGCTTTCTAATTTGTTAAGAGTGATAGTGGGGCTTGCTTTAGGGACTGATTTACTTAGAAAATTCGTGGGCTAGAGAGAGAGATGGTCTTGGTAGAGAGTTGGTGATCAATTGGTTTAAAAAGTGAACTTTCTCTCTCTTTCAATCTATATATATTACTTGTTGCAATGTTTTGGCAGATGTTGTTCCTGATGTCCTGGAGATTTAAGCACATGGGATTAGTAAAAGTAGTTCACCAACTAAAGTGTTGGCCAAACTTGCAAGTTAGCTTTAATTATGCACTAAAGGGCAAAATTGTCATTTGGCTTTTATTTTTAATGGCAAAATTGTAATCTTGACAAACCTTTAGGGTTCTACCCTTAGGGTTTTGCCCTAAGGTTTTCTAAAAAATTTTGTTTGTTAGAATTTCATTAAGGGTTTAAAAATAAAATAAAATTTAACTTTCTAATTTTTGAAAATTAGGGTTTCCTAATTATGTTTAATTTTCTAATTACATTATATATGAACATTAGGGTTTTAATATCCACTAATTATCATTTAGCTTACAATTAACCATTAGGGTTGTCAATTTAGTAAATTAGGGTTTTAAATTGGAAATTAGGGTTTTTAATTTACAATTAGGGTTTCTAAATTTTAATTAGGTTTAACCTAATTAAATCTTTAATAATTAATATTAATCACATAACACAATTACAAAACAATCTTGTACTCTAATTTGAGTTTCAAATTAGGGTTTAGCACAACAAAACTAGGGTTTTAAAATACTACATCATAATTGACCAACCATTATCAATGCGTACATACAGTACATATTATAGCACTGAAAAATTAAAATATAATAATATTATATTATTATTCTCATGCCTTGATCAAAATTCAAAATTAATGTTTGGATTCTATATCTGATTTATCTTTCATATCTAGCCTTATTAATTAAGGTAAAATAATTAACTTAATAATCTGTACAAAAATTTATATAATAAAATAATTATTATAATTATTCTAAAAATCTTTTCATATATTATTTAAATAATATATAATTATATTTTCATGGAAAATAATTAATAAAAACCTTTCTACTATAAAATTAATTATTATAAGAATATATTTTATAATAATCAATAATTCTGAAATAAAATTATTTTTAATTATTCATGTAATAAATATATTTTTATTCATCACATAAATATATATACACTTTATCTTGTATAAATCCTCATCTTTAAAATAAAAAAAATTATACATAATTTTTTATTTAATTATATAGAAAATATCAGGTTGTTACATTCACCCTCCCTTATAAAGATTTTGTTCCCGGAATCACCGTTTTAAAACCTATACATACCATGGTACATAGCATACACAATCATTGCAAATAGATCGCGATCAACTTTGATCGAACTGACCTTTAACTATTCAACATAAAGCTTGTCTATCTGATTAAACGGAAAAAATTGATTTCTAAAATAACTTAAATTCCCCCCTCAAAAATTCTTTATAAATTAATTTACTAAATATAAGAAAATCATGTATAAGAAAACAAAAGTTATACAAATAATACCTAGAATTGCACCATCAGCTGCTATGGTATCCTGAATCGTCATGTTGTAGACTCTCGCAGTAGATTTTGTTGGCTTGCTTGATGACGTTGGTCCCGTGATCGCCAGAGTCCCGCTGCTTTTACCAGTAGTTACACTCCCTGCCTCCATTCTCCTTTTCAGGCAATCCTTCACCTTATGTTTAGTCAACCCGCATAGAAAACACCCAGTGTTCATCCTAGGATTGGGGTAGTTAGGAGAGATATGACCCTCCGACCCGCACTTATAGCATACAAACTTTTCCTTCAGACATTCTCCAGAGTGGTTCTTTCCACAGTTTCCACATTGCACAGCTGGCTTCTTAACACCTTCTTGTTTCACCTGGACATTGCCAAAATTGTTCCCCTTCCTCTTGCTACTACCACTTTTACTTTCACTATTAATTTCTACATTCCCAGCTCCTTCGACCTTACCCTTGTTCTTTCTCTCCTTGTTATAGAGGCTCATGGCCTCACTCCCCTCCTCAGCTATTATTGCCTTTTCCATGAGTGCTGCAAATATAGGAATCTGCAATACCGCCACTTTGTTATAGAGCCAGGTTTTTAATCCCAGCTCAAACCTTCTTGCCTTCCGAGCCTCCGTATCAACTTGATGTGGAGCGAACCTAGCTAATTCATTAAACTTTGCAGCATACTCCGCAACAGTTATATTCTCCTGTTTTAACTTTAAAAATTTCACCTCCATCCTAGCCTGGATACTAGATGAAAATAGTTTTCGAAGAACAGTGTCTTAAACCTATCCCATGTAACTACACCTTCTCCTGCCCTCGTCTGATTTGCTTCCCACCAAAAATTTACCTCCCCCTTCATCATGTAAGTGGCAAAAGCTGTCTTTTGCCCCTCAGCTACCCTAGCTATCACAAACACCTTTTCAATTTCCTTAACCCAAGTCTGGGCTTCTAAAGGGTCAGTTGTACCTTTAAATTTCGGCGGTCCTACAGCCATAAAATCTTTAAAGTTTGCCAGGCGATTATTCGGCTGGTTCCCTGCGGCTGACATTCCTTGTTGCATAGCTTGTGCTACCTTATTTGCAAAGTACTGTATCGGGTCTGCTTGTTGTTGTCCCTTAGCGTTGTTGACAGATTCTTCGGCCCTTTGGTTTCGAGTTTGACGTCTTGGCGGCATTATCTGGTTAAGTAAAAACCATAAATTACACTTTATTAACTTACATTCTAAACCTTATCGTATAAGTTTAATATATTAAACTTGTTTCATTACTCAAACATAGATTCATATTCATTTAGCGAATACTTTACCTAGCATAACACATACTACTTTAAACGTCAAGTATCCCTTTGTGATAAGAAGAGAAGATTTAACGATGATAGGAAGACGTCGACAGCATCACTAGCACCAGGAACAAATTCTAGGGGAGGAGAATGACCGCAGTTAGATGTTATAGATGCGGAGAGGAGGGACATATAAGTCCAAACTTTCCACAACAGTTTAAGGTATGTTATAATTGTGGAAAGGAAGGACATATCGCTCGAGATTGTACTATAGCGAAACCAAGTCCAGCTGGGACGGTGACACCAAAGGCGGATACGGACAAAATAAAGTCGACGGTTTCTGGAAGAGCATTTGTCATGACTGCCCAAAACGCGAGGATCCCGAATGAAGGTATAACGGGTTAGTTAATTATAAATTCTTGCGAAGTTTATACCTTACTAGATACCGGTTCTACCCATTCTTTTATCTCTCCTGCTTCTGCTCAACGTTTAAACTTGACTTCGGAGAAATTAGACTTTGACCTATCTATGGAGACTCCATTAGGAGAAACTTTCAATACATATACAGTCTATAAATCTTGCTTAATCTAAGTTGGCACAATCACATTACCTGTTGACCTTATCTCTTTAAAGATACTTGCTTTTGATGTGATTTTAAGAATTGATTGGTTAACTACTCATCATGCCAAAATTGATTATTTTCGTAAGGTTGTTAGTTTTCATATTCCTAACCAACCTGTTATGCGAATTCAAGTAACCAAACCACTAAAATCAATCGCTGTCATATCAAACCATAAAAGCCATTCGTTTATTGAAAAACGGATGTCAAGCTTTCTTAGCCCATGTCATGGACTTGAACAAAAATACGTCAGATTTGAATGATATTTCTGTTGTTAGTGAATTTCCTGACGTATTTCCTAGCTTAACCCAGAGCGCGATATTGAATTTTTGTATTGATCTTCAATCCGATACAAAACCCATTTCTAAAATCTCATATTGAATAGCTCCTATTGAACTTCAGGAGTTAAAAACCCAACTATAGAAGTTAGTACCCGAGCCTCTATCTGGTGACTTCCTTTGTGGAATGCACCAAAATCAGACTCTCCGTAAGGGACTCTATATTTGTGTGGTGGTAAAACAATAGGTGCCATTGTGACGTGCTATCCAAAATTGGGATATGAATCACAATTGAGAGCAACCAAAGTCGGTGACCAAAGTACGTAGCTTTCTGGGCTTAGCTGGTTACTATCGGAGATTCGTGGAAGGATTTTCTCGAATCGCTACTCCGTTAACTTAGCTGACTCAGAAATATACAAAATTCGTATGGAGCGAGGAATGCGAGAAGATTTTCCAATAGCTCAAGAGGTGACTCATTCGGAACTTGTTCTGACCATACCATCCTGAAAAAGCGAACGTGGTAGCTGACGCGTTGAGTAGAAGATTATATGCAAGTACGAGTGCGATACTGTTGAACATAAAGACCTATTTTTTATAATTTATAAATGATAGAGATAGAGTTAATGACTCTAGGGACCCACGTGATGATATACGAGTAAAATCGACTTTAATCGATAACGTTAAAGTCGCTCAAGCTACAGACCTGGAGCTGATGAATATAAAGAAGAAGGTCTAAGAATGTGTTATTCTAGAAGTAAGAGTCGATGAAGAGAAGAAAGCTCAAGCCTTCGATTTATTTGAAATCCTCGATCGAGTAGGAACTGTGGCCTATAGACTTGTCTTAACGTTAAGAATGTCGCGTGTTCATAACGTTTTTCACGTATCGATGTTACGTAAATATGTGGACGACCCGAATCATATTATTGTGTTAGAACCAGACGAGATAGCCAAAGATTTAACGTACGAAGAGGTACCTGTTAAGATATTGGATTGGAAAGAACATGTCCTATGCACGAAGGTTATACCACAAGTTAAGGTTTTGTGGAGAAACCATGCTATTGAAGAAATGACTTGGGAGTTGGAATCAGAAATGAAAGCGAGGTATCCTCACCTTTTCGAAACACTAGGTACGTACGTCAATTTCGAGGACAAAATTTCACAAGGAGGGGAGGTTGTAAGACCCCAACTTATTAATAAATGAAATGAAATTTTCTCTATTTATTATTTTGAAATAGACATGGTTGATTTGATTAATGTGGTTAGTTATGGGCAAAATGCGCAAATATTTCAAATAAGCAAGTGGTTATAAAATATTCATTTTTGGTCGGTGAATATTCGTGTGGTCGTGGAATATTCTTTCTGTCGGGGAATATTCGTACGACGGCGCAGCTATTTGTGGGCCCCATAACGAAAAACGATTGGATGAAGATAACGATAAAAATTGAGTTTTCATAAATAACAGCGTAGTTGTTACCGTTAACACTGTTGGAATACCCGGTGGTTAAAATACAGTAATACGCGTGGTTGCACAGTAGCACACGGATTGCACAGTATTTTTGAATTATTGATTCTTACGAAGGAAGGCACTACTCAATAATTGTTACAGTAGTTACTGTTCAATATTTTATTTTATTGATTCAATAATTGCTGCGTTGATATTTTATATTATTGTTGTTCAATAATTGTTACTGCACAGTATTCCCCATTATTAGATCAATAATTCATATTATTTGAAAATAATATTATTAGATAACATTATTGATAATGTCTAGAAAGTTCTGTCTAAGGAGAGGTTTGGTCATCTAATTGCGCGCCAGTAAGGAGGAATCCTTATTAGAAAGCCCCCTCTTTCCTAGGAACGGCTTGGTTGTCATAAATGTGATTCTGTAATATTATTTGTGAATAATTAATTATTGATTCATATGATAAGAAAATATTTATTTTATGTGGATATAATTGAGAGATATATTTTTGTGGTTAAAATGAAGGAGTTAATGTTGAGGTGTTTTATCTGTATTTTTTGTCGGAACGAAGGTATTGAAAATCAAATTAGTGTTTTTGAGATATTTTGCGAGGGTTATAATTTTTAATCCGACCGTTGGATCGTGGTAATATTTGGATATGTTTTACATATATAAGTTAAGTATATGTCCACAAATTTTGAACCGTTAAAAATGAACGTATGATTTGTTATAAATTTTACGAGATGACTGGTTCAGAAATTGTTGAATTTTCGGAGTTAATCATTTTGGTGGAAAATTTTAGAATTGGTGGGCCCCACTCTTGGTTGATAAGAAATGTGCTGAGATTTTTATTCAATTGTGGTGGGTGAGAATAGTAGCAGGTAAAGCTATCAGGTTGCAGGTTAAGTCTGCTTCGGTGTGCTAACATTTTCCTATAAATAGAGGGCTAAGTTAGAATTAAAAATCACACAAGGATTCATAAGTTTTCTCTCTTTCTCTCTCTAGATTATTGAGTGTATTTTGTGAGTATTTAGATACTTTGAAAGTTGCTATTCAGAACAAGTTTCATTCAGCCTCATATCCTATATTCAATTAGAAGTACTGTTATTTTGAGGTAAGGGTTATTATTTTCTTCTTAAATGATATTATTTTCTTCAATATCATTATGCTGAAATATTGACATGATTTTTTTTATCAAATTTGGAACTTTTAGTGTCGGGGTTACTATTCACGTATACGACACTATTCACGAATACGACACTATTCACTGAAAAATATAATTTTTCCTTTTTGTCCAAGATGTTTATTATGGTTAGTATCTTTGATTGTATCCATGTTTTGATCTTTATTTTTAAATTCTGCTTCACAATTGATTATTATGAAGTATTATTGATCTTGGATAAACTGTTATACGAATCCCTACTATTTGTCCTTCTATCTCACTGGATTCGTTTTCTTTAAGATATTTTTCATCATCCACAGTCCTAAATGATGATATTACTGAATATCTTTGGCCTGTAGTGCAAAGATGTATGATTACCTGATTAATATATTTGGCCTGTAGTGCAAAGATGAACATGTGTTGAGATGAACATGACCTACTGGTGTTACAAATGAATATCTTTGGCCTGTAGTGCAAAGATGAATATTTGATTCAAGATGTATATTGATTGATGTTACAGGGATAAAATATTGATGATGGACTTTTAAATCTTAGAAGATAGTAGAATTCTTTCTCTACTTGACTCTTCTAATGGTTTCCTGTTTCCGCTGCAGTTGTTGATCTAAAACTTGTTGTCGATTATATTCTATCAGAATTTTCCCTGTTGAATACTAATGATAATTTGTTGTATATTATCTTAGTCATAATATTCTTTACTGGGCTAGTTGAGCTCACCCTTTTCCTTTTTGTTCCATTTTTCTTCTCAGGAGGTGAGAACATAGCAGGATCTAGTCGGGGTATGGAGTGACGGTTCTAGAAAGATGTTTTAGCAGTCCTCACTATTTCTATAAAATAGTGTTTGAATAATTGTAATGAGGACTTATTTGAGTGTGGATATTGTCTAGAAGACAATATTTATATTTAAACTCACAGTATGAGTTATCGTGTTTTGCACGACAATTGTATTATTGAAGTAGTAGTTGTATTCTGTACCATGTATCTGGCGACTCAAGATGGGTGATGTATACCAAATTTTGGGGGCGTCACAGCAAATAATAGTTTTATATAAGTTATCTTTTATTTTGTTTGACGATGAATTTATCCATTTCATCTCCTTTTAAACTCTATATGAGTTATTTGTATTTTTAACGTTTCTCTTTGTTTTAAGGTTATAGCCTAAGGTCTATCCCACCTAAGGTTTCTAACCCTAAGCTCTGATACCAACCTGTAAAGCCCCCAAATCCGGGTACTTGAAACCCAAACTCGGTGCTTCACGATACCATTTCTATGAGCAGAATAATACTAATAATAATAACAATAATATAAATATTAAACTTAATTTACATATGCATCAGAGTCTTCTCCCAAGTGCGCGACCTTTAAACATTCATTACAATACATGATACTTAATATATATATCATTCTTATCCTAATAGAGTCAAACTATTACATAGAATACCATAAATCTTATTCTGTTTGCTTTCCTTTTCCTTTGTTTCTGCATGAGCCTTCTGGTTGTTCACACTTAGCTGAAAATTTTTAAATTAAGTAAGGATGAGCATTTGGGTGCCCAGCAAGTAATAACAATTATAAATATTAGCTAAAAGGATTAAATATTTTCTTTGTACTACCCTTCTACAATAAATTAATAGTTGTGAAGTAATCTGAACCGATAATAATAACATAACAACTTTCTATCAAATTTTTAAAACTACGTACTGACTATAAATACGGTTAAGGTGACATACTATGAACATTGTTTTCAATTTTTGAATAGGTTTAGTAGATCTTCATCCGCAAACCGTCATAACTTACGGGCACGGGGGGTGATAAGCCCGTTATGCCCTGTATTGATCAATACTACATGCAAGAATGATATTATCGTTCACTCTGTCCGCCTTGGGCGGATAAAAGTTTTTCCATGTTCGGGATGCTCATACTTAGTCAGGAATTCGAACCAAAACAATTTGATTGGATACAAAAAGGTTTTATCATATTCAACGATATTTCTAAATCTGTGTCTAGCTGATCAAATAGCTTAGACAACTTTTACTTAATGTATACATATTGACAATCAATATATATATATATATATATATATATATATATATATATATATATATATATATATATGCGTGTGATTAAATACAATGATTATCCAAGTGGTGACACTTGTATAACCATAATTAGAAATTAACGAACAGAATAAATATCTGAATAATAATGTAATACCATGTTGATAATCAATGATCAGATATAATATATATAACAATGGGGTTAATAATACAATAATAATATAATTCTGAAACTTTCTTACTCATGTCCATTGCATAAAGAAAATGCAAAGGTAAGATACTTGTCTGGTCTGCTGCTTATAATACGCAACTTAGCTCTTATCTTTTGTATAACAACCTATCATTAATAGGATCATCTATTCGATTAGAATAATTTATCATATCACATAGTACTACTTATTACAGTCAGCACATAACCTAATCACATTGTCATACATGTTTAACAGTTATTGAATTACAAGCGAACACGTATCTAATCAAATTATCTAAGTCCAGATCAATTTCTGAAACATGTCGGTGTACCGACGGCTCTATCGGGTAATTATCGAGTCCAATACTCTATCTTGTAGCTTAATAACTGTAATTATCAGTCATATTATTTTTAAATGACTTATAATAATTTTTAAACATTTATTATAATTTATCATAAATTTTCAAACTTCGGAATCATTATTAAATTATTTAAATATCAAATAATTCTATTATCATTAATATTTAATTAATATTAAACTATTAATGAAACCATTTCCAAAATATTAAAGTTATTTATAATAACTCAAAATATTTTTAAAATATTTATATTGCCTTTATTTGATTTTTAAAACATTTAAAATCATTTTTCACTAATTAACATTAATATTTAAATATTAATGTACTATTCCTCAAAATATTAAAAGTCATTAAGTAAAACTTAAAATATTTTTAATTCATTTATTCCCTTTTTAAATAATTTTTAAATCAATAAAACTATTGTTAAATTATTTATTTAATATAATTATTAAATAACTTTAATATATTTAACATTAAATTAATATCATTAATAATAAAATTATCCTTTAAATATTAAAAGTTATATTTTATAACTTAAAATATTTTTAAAACACTTATTTTCATTTAAAATAATTTTTCTAATATTAAAATCATTTTAAAACTAATTTATTTAATATAACTATTAAATAAATCTAATATCATTAATATTAAATAATTAATGAAATTTTCTTTAAAATATTAAAAGTTATATTTTATAACTTTAAATACTATTAAATACCTTATTATCATTTAAAATAATTTTTAATATAATAAAATTATTTTAATTAATTTATTTAATGTATTTATTAAATAAATTAAATATCAACATTATTTAAATAAATTCTAATATTTATTGAAAATATGTCAAATTATTAAAAGTTAATTTTTATAATTTAAAATAATTTTTAAAAATAATTTTTGTAATTTTCAAAAATTAATTTCTATTTTTAAATGATTTTTAGAAATTAAAATAATTAAAATGAATATGCCTGTCGCTAAAGCCTTTAGCGACAGAATTTGTCGCCTTAGGGGTTTTTGAGGCTCAAGAACACTCATAGGCAGTGCTCGAGATGGCTACTTTGACCATGAATCATGAACGGTGTAATGTGTTTCTGGGCACGTTGTTGGTCAGAGGTTGTCGTACCAATGTCAGACTATAAGCTCCAACAACAAAATGGTCAATAAGCATGAAATCAATGAGATCTAAGCCTTCAAAGGGACTGTCAGACCTGTTTTTCATTTCTAGGTTACCCATAAATGAAGAACAGTTCGACTGTCTACCTTTGGGCTTCTACAACTTGTGATTCTGGTAATGTTTGTGTGAGATAATGACTGCAGTGTGTAGCCAGCATGTAAGTAAAGAGATCTATCATCTAAAGTACATATAATAACAATATAATAAACCGTGAAGATCCGGTCAAACCATGTCAGAGGCCGTGTTCATATGTTTTCTAGGTTACCCAAAAAACAGAAAACATGGTCAAGCTACCTGGTTTGACCGTTCATTACATCTAACATGTTTAATGTTAATGTGATCTAAAGACACTAGAATGTAGTATAAGCAACATACTACAACTTAGATGCATCAACAACAACAAATCAACAACACACTGACAGATCTAGACACTTGAAAATCTTGTCAGGCCCTTTCTGGGCAAATATGGGTTATCCAAAAATGTCCGGTCAATGCCGGTCAACGTGGTTTGACCATGAATTATATGAAATCTGTTTATGTTCTGACCTTAATTCAAGTTCCAATTTAACGAGCTCATAGCACACTACCATCTAAAACACTTAAAACACCAAAACAGTAAACACACTAAGATCTAGAAGGTCCGATATTTGTTGTCAGACTACACTTTGAAATTTTTCCAGATTTTGAAAAATGTCAAATTCGAGCCTCTAGATGTTATGGATCTAACATCTATCCACCTAGATCATCATTATACACTATAAATAACATGTTTAACATAAAAACCTAACATCTAACAAAGGATCAAAGTCAAATTTTTAAAATTAGGGTTCTACCTCTTTTGAACAAATTTTTGATTCTAGCTTTCTGATTTGTTAAGAGTGATAGTGGGGCTTGCTTTAGGGACTGATTTACTTAGAAAATTCGTGGGCTATAGAGAGAGAAGGTCTTGGTAGAGAGTTGGTGATCAATTGGCTTAAAAAGTGAACTTTCTCTCTCTTTCAATCTATATATATTACTTGTTGCAATGTTTTGGCTGATGTTGTAGCTGATGTCCTGGAGATTTAAGCACATGGGGTTAGTAAAAGTAGTTCACCAACTAAAGTGTTGGCCAAACTTGCAAGTTAGCTTCAATTATGCACTAAAGGGCAAAAGGGTCATTTGGCTTTTATTTTTAATGACAAAATTATAATCTTGACAAACCCTTAGAGTTTGACCCTTAGGGTTTAACCCTAAGGTTTTCCAAAAAAATTAGTTTTCTAGAATTTTATTTAGGGTTTAAAAATAAAATAAAATTTAACTTTCTATTTTTTGAAAATTAGGGTTTCCTAATTATGTTTATTTTTCTAATTACATTATACATGAACATTAGGGTTTTAATGTCCGCTAATTATCATTTAGCTTACAATTAACAATTAGGGCTACCAATTTAGCAAATTAGGATTTTAAATTGGAAATTAGGGTTTCTAATTTACAATTAGGGTTTCTAAATTTTAATTAGGATTTACCTAATCAAATCTTTAATAATTAATATTAATCACATAACACAATTACAAAATAATCTTGTACTCTAATTAATTTGGGTTTCAAATTAGGGTTTCAAATTAGGGTTTAGCACAGTAAAACTAGGGTTTTAAAATACTCCACCATAATTGACCAACCATTATCATTGCGTACATACAGTGCATATTATAGCACCAAAAAAAATCAAAATATAATTAATATTATATTATTATTCTCATGCCTTAATCAAAATCCAAAATTAGGTTTTGGATTCTATATCTGATTTATCTTTCATATTTAACCTTGTTAATTAAGGTAAAATAATTAACTTAATAATCTGCAAAAATTCATATAATAAAATAATTATTATAATTATTCTAAAAATCTTTTCATATATTATTTAAATAATATATAATTATATTTTCATGGAAAATAATTAATAAAAATATTTCTACTATAAAATTAATTATTATAAGAATATAGTTTATAATAATCAATAATTCTGAAATAAAATTATTTTTAATTATTCATGTAATAAATATATTTTTATTTATCACATAAATATATATACACTTTATCTTGAACAAATCCTCATCTTTAAAAAAATAAAATTATACGTAAAATTTCTGATTTAATTATATAGAAAATATCTGGTTGTTACATCACATATAATCCCTATATTCTGACCAACCAATTAAATAACAAATAAGTTTAGGTAGGTCATAGTAGCGAAGGATTTACCTGTCTCTCCCCTCCTAGTTCTAGTCTCACATCACAGCCAAGGATCATATCCCTAAGCTTTGATACCAACTGTGACGCCCCCAAAATAGATATACACAACCCATTCTGAGTCGCCAAATACATGGTACATAATTTAAATACAAGCTTTATTTATACAATACGACAAAACGTAGCTGAGAGCTTTAACACGAATATTGTCTCGTAGACAATATCCAAACTCAAATGAAGTCCTCATTACATTTATTATCACACTATTTCATAGAATATCGAGGACTACTATAGCCACCGGCTTGGACCATCACTCCATTCCCCGACTAGTCCCAGCTATATTCTCATTTCCTGAAGAGAACAATGAAAGTAAATGGTGAGCTCAACTAGCCAAGTAAAGAATATTATGACTAAGATAATGCAGAATAAATTATCGTTAGCATTCAACAGTGTAAAACTGATAGAATACAATAAACAAGTTTAACTGCAGCGGAACAAACAATCCATTAGAAGAGTCAAGTAGAGCATGATATCTACTATCTTCTATGATTTAAAAGTTCATCATCAATATTTTATCGCTGTAACATAGATCAATAAATAATCCACATCATCGAATTATCCATGCACTACGGGCCAAGGATATTCGTTAGTATCACATCCACGAATCGTCTATGCAGTACAGGCTAAGGATATTCGTTATTATCACCAATGGTCATGATCATGCCAACAACTGTCCATCAACGCACAATGGGCCAATGAGAATTTTTACCACATCATTTGTAACATTTCAAGTCATGATTATACCAATACATAATTCTTGGTCATAATTATACCAATCAACAATCCATCAATGCACTACAGGCCAAAGATGACTTTCATCACAATATAAGCATGAGGATGATGACAATGATATACGAATTCAATTAAGTGAAAGCAAGGATAAATTTTAAAGATTTATAATTCAATTTATCAAGAGTTCAAGAATGTTCAAACTGTCAACATGATAACTCATTTGTGAAGTAAAATTCAAGAATAATATTAATTCAAAAATAATTTGGATAGAAAAGAAATTAATTTTTGTCATGAATAGTACCCCGGGTGAATAGTATCCCGTGAATAGTAGTTCGTGAATAGTACCCCGTGAATAGTACCCTAACATGAAAAGATTAAAAATTAACAAAAATATTCAGAATAATATTTTCGTGAAAAGAATCTCGATGAAGCGCAAATTTCAAGGATATTCTACTAATTTCAAAGAGTATAGAAGCAATACTTAACAAAATGAGTATAGAATTCAGAATCTGAAATGAAATAATATTAATTACATACTACAAAGTATGGAAAAAAATATTATTTCTTACGAATATTGAACAAAAATAATATCCCTTATCTTAAAAGAAGAGTACTTCTGAATGGTATGGTGGGGATATTCTTGAAGAAAACTTGTACTGTTTTCTACACTCAAAGCTTTCTTAAACTCTAAAGAAATATACTTAATATTATAGAAGAAAAATTCTCTGATTCTGGTGTGATTTTCATTTCTAAACTAAGCATCCTATTTATAGGAGAATGACAGGATACTATTTGAATTAGAAAATCACGGACTACACAGGAAAAAAGTTCATGGGCGTTTCTTCAGCCGAAACTTTAAAAAATTTTAATTTTACTATGCTGCACTATGCAACACTATGCAGTACTATGCATAATAAAACATAATATATTCTATTTTATATAAAAAAATAAAACTTATAATATGTATACACACACACACACGCACACACACACACACACACACACACACACACACACACACACACACACATATATATATATATATATATATATATATATATTTAGTCACGGGGGGGGGGGGGAATCACGGGTGGTGATGGTGGTGTTATATATATATATATATATATATATATATATATATATATATATATAGACAAAATTGAGATAACTTTCTACCGATAATTTTGAAAAATGGATAAGTGGGGGTCCATGTAATAAACCAAATTTATAACAAATATTTCATAAAATACCCCTCAATTTATCTCAATTCACTTGACTTCACTAAACACATTTTTTAATAATATTTTTTCATCATTAATATTATAACTCACAATATTAACAAGCAGATCATTCATAGGAAAGATGGGGCTTTCCGATAAGGACTTCTCTTTATTGGCGTAATTAAGTGACCAAACTCTTTTTCTCGACAGAACTTTCTAGACATTGTCAATAATGCAAATAATAATATGAATAACTTTGTTGTCTCAATTATTGATTTAATAATATAAAATATTGTGACAGTAATTGAATCAATAATGTGAGATACTATGCAACAACTACTGTTGTAATAATTGAGTAAAATTGAGTGACTTCTCACGTAAGTATTACTAATCAAAGATACTGTACAATACCGTGCACTACTATGCAACCATGCGTATTACTATACTTTTATCACCGGGTATTTCAACAGTTAACGGTAAAACTTTTGCCGTTATTTTTATAAAATGTTATTTATGTCATTTTCTAACTCCGACAGTAATTCCATTCTGGGTTCCACCAATGATTGTGTGATCGTACGAATATTCCTTGATAAATCGAATATTTTATGACAACTTACTTATTTACAAATTTTGTAAATATTATCCACAACTATAATATTATAACAAATCCACACCTTATTAATCAAAATAATATTTAGAGAAAATTAATCTTTATTCATAAAAGTTGGGGTCTTACATTTTGTGGACGTATTTCCAGATGATTTTCCAGGACTTCCGTCTGTCAGAGTGATTGAGTTCATTATCAATTTTGTACTAGGGACTACTCCGATATCGAAGGTCCCATACAGGATGGCTCCGGTAGAGATGAAAAAATTGATGGTACAACTGCAAGAGCTGATGGACAAAAAATAAATTCAACCGAGTGTATCGCCGTGGGGAGCGTCGGTGTTATTTATGAAGAAGAAGGATGGGTCAATGCGTCTTTGCATTAATTATAAGGAGTTAAACAAAGTCACTATTTAGAATAAGTATCGGTTGCCAAGTAGATGACTTGTTTGATCAGCTGAAAGGAGCTAAGTACTTCTCGAAGATAGATTTGAGAAGTGGGTATCATCAATTAAAGGTAAGGAAGGAGGATGTATTGAAGACGGCATTCAAAACTCGGTGTGGACATTACGAGTTTCTGGTAATGTCTTTTAGTTTGACCAATGCTCCTGTAGCATTCATAGATTTGATGAACAAGGTGTTCAAACCATTCTTAGATAAGTTTGTGGTGGTCATCATCGATGACATCCTGGTGTACTCTAAAACTCAAGAGGAACACGTAGAGCATTTACGTTTGGCATTGGAGACGCTAAGAAGAGAAAAGTTGTATGTAAAATTCTCTAAAAGTGAATTTTGGCTAGAACGCGTGCAATTTCTTGGACATGTGATTGACAAAGATAGAATCTTAGTGGATCCATCAAAGGTTGAAGCTGTAATAAATTGGGAACAACCAAGAACACCATCCGAGGTGAGGAGTTTCTTGGGACTGGCAGGTTACTACAGACGCTTTATTCAAGATTTTTCCAAGATTGCCACTCCGTTGACGAATTTGATAAGGAAAGCTGTAAAATTTGTTTGGAAAAAGAAGCGCAAAGAGAGCTTTCAGGAGTTGAGAAAGAAGTTAAGCATGACACCTGTTTTGTCATTACCGGATAATACAAGAAGCTTTGTGGTGTATAGTGATGCATCACATAAAGGTCTGGGTTATGTGCTTATGCAAAACGACAAAGTTATTGTGTATGCCTCAAGGCAACTGAAGGACTATGAAAAAGGTGTAAGTTTTTGTGAAAATCAAAGAAGTAATCAAATTGCAAAAATAGCGGAAGCAAAATAAAATTAGATTTTAAATTTTTTCACAAACCAATTATCCGGATCATCCTTTATGCATATTATTAATTAAAACGAATAATAAGAAGTTATGGAACCATACCCTTACGAGCTTCCACAGGTACGAGTTCACCTCCTACTTCTCTGCGATCTCCTTGAATCTCCGGGTAAATTCCTTCCTTTGATAAATGTTAGCCACCCAAGTGTATGGCCTCTAGAGGTGATCCACCAAGGAAGAACAATTTTCAAGAAGAATGGTGTATTGACTCAAACCCTAGTTTTTCCTATCTCAATAGAAAAAGGGGCGTACTCTCTATCAATATGAATTACGTATATTTTTTATATCTGATATAAGACTCCTCTTATAAAGATATCAGATAACCTTATTTAATTAAAATAAGGTATTATTTATTTAATTAAACTCCTTTAAATCTTATTAGGGATAATTAATTAAACTCTTTTAACTAATTTTCCCTCCTAATCCTATTAGGAATAAATGAGAGTACTTATATTAAATTAATTCCTAAACTCTTTTAGAAATTAAAATAATAATAATTGTAATAATATTAATAAGACTCCTCTTATTAATTTATATTTAATATTTCTAAAATATTAAATAATAAATATTAAGCTATTTAATTTATTCTATCACCATAGATTAAATTAAATATACTTAACATATTATTACGATTATACCATTAACTTTTTAAATAATTATTCTTCATTTTATGGTGTGACCCTTTAGGTTCTCCATATTAAACCGGTTGTGAATAAATCAATTAGAACAATTCTATTCTTATTTAAATAAATAAATTAAACTATTAATTTATTTAAATAAATAATATTTATGCTACCATAGGGATAAGCCTCTCTAGCGATCAACGACTTTACAGATAATATAGATTTCAACATTAATCATAAAAGAACCTTTGAGTAAATAGTTACCGTACAATTCAATCCTCTCACCATACAATGTCTCAATTAAATATAAGACATGGAATTATTATCAAGTCTTATTTTATTTAATTATATGTATTTCGATTCTTAAATGCACAACTCCTAATGAGTGCAAATTAGAAACTACTTTCTAATTTTATTTTACCTTGGCCAAGGATTCCTGGGTTGTCATTTATCGAATCATATAGGACATTTCTCTTCTTTTACTAGAAGTGGTAGATTCTTTATTGATCATTCATTATCTTCATATATAACTTATTATACCCAAGCATACCCTTCGATATACTCTAAGAGTCTAAAGAAATAAGTCAAAGTGTAATTCATTATATATAAGATACTATGATGATTTCAAGTCTAAGGATCATTTGTACTACTATCACTACATGAATTCCTATTGACAGGCAAGTAAAACTCCATTAGGTATTTCTTAGCGAGTCACGTTCAGTGAACTTATTCTCTAATAAGCACCTACATACTTACTTTAGTGTCTCCACACAAATGATCATAAGATCAATAATCCTCATCCAATGAGCAAGCAACGTACGTACCAATCTATCCGGATTCACTAATTCCCATTTTAGTAATCCATTGATTTGGAACATTTTAATTTTAAGCTATCTAAGAATTTAGATCTCATTAGCATGATCTCATCATGATTCTAAAAGCATTGCTTAAAACTATGAGTTTATCACATATTATTAAAACAACATCACGTAGATAATTAAATGCCTTTAATAAATAATTGTTTTATTAATAAATAAATAAGATTGATTACAAAGTATATGCTTTATCATCATACATGATTGGCTTGTATGCATACTACTTTTAATCTCCCACTTGCACTAAAGCCAATCGCCGTGGTATCTCATACCCATCTTTTCTAAGAGACGATCAAACTGCTGTTATATTAACGCTTTAGTAAATGGATCTATAATATTGTCTTGAGAGTCCACACGCTCTTGGGTGACGTCTTCTCTTTTAATGATCTCTCTGATCAAATGAAACCTCCGCAACATGTGTTTGGATTTCTGATGAGACCTGGGTTCCTTAGCCTACGCAACAGCTCCAGTGTTGTCACAGAATAAAGGTACTAGTCCTGTAATGCTAGGAACCACACCAAGTTCAGTAATAAACTTCTTCATCAAAACAGCTTCCTTTGCATCTTCACTTGCAGCTATATACTCTGCCTCTTTCACTGAATCAGCTACTGTTTGATGTTTGGAACTCTTCTAACTCACTGTGCCATCGTTTAAGGTAAACACATACCCCGAAACGGATTTACTGTCATCTTGGTCCGTTTGAAAACTTGAGTCTGTGAAGCCCTCTAGTTTCAATTCAGACCCACCGTAGACAAGAAATACATCTTTAGTTCTTCTTAAGTACTTTAGGATATTTTTCACTGCCTTCCAGTGTTCTTCTCCTGGATTCGACTGATATCATCTTGTTACACTAAGAGCATGAGCGACATCTGGTCTAGTACATATCATACCGTACATGATAGATCCTATTGCTGAAGCATAAGGAAGCTTACTCATACGGTCTCTCTCTTCAGGTGTCTTTGGGGCCTGTTTCTTAGAGAGATGTATTCCATGGCTCATCGGCATGAGACCTCTTTTGGAATATTCCATGCTAAACTTCTTTAGCATCGAGTCAATGTATGTTCCTTGGGATAAGCCAAGCATCCTTTTAGATCTATCTCTATAGAGTTTATCCCCAAAATATAGGATGTTTCTCCCAAGTCCTTCATGGAGAAGTGTTTAGATAACCAGATTTTAATTGATTGTAACATAGGAATATCATTCCATATCAGTAATATATCAACAACATATAATACGAGGAATGAAATAGCGCTCCCACTAACCTTCTTGTACACACATGGTTTATCCTCATTTTTCATAAAATCAAACTCTTTGATTGTCTCATCAAAATGGATGTTCCACTTACGAGAAGCTTGCTTCAATCCATATATTGATCGTTGTAGCTTACAGACTTGATTTGTTCCAATCTTTAAAACAAATCCCTCTGGCTGTGTCATATACACATCATCCTCAAGTTTCCCATTAAGGAAGGCCGTTTTCACGTCCATCTACTAGATTTCATAGTCATGGTAAGCTGTAATCGCAAGCAAAATCCGAATGGACTTGAGCATTGCTACTGGTGAGAAGGTTTCATCATAGTCAACTCATTGTCTTTGTTTGAAACCTTTTGTGACCAGTCGAGCCTTATAGGTCTCTACCTTGCCGTCTACTCCAGTCTTTCTTTTACACCCAATAGGCTTAATGCCTTCAGGTGGTGAAACCAAAGTCCATACTTGGTTTTCATACATGGAGTCCATCTCGGATTTTATGGCTTCTTGCCACTTCTTTGAGTCTTTACTACTCATAGCATGTTCATTATTCAATGGATCATCATCATCTATGATGCGTACCTCATCGTCATCTTCTGTGACAAGTCCATACCTATCAGTTATCTTCGGTACTCTTTCAGATTTACGAATAGGGTGTGGTACAGAAGGAATCTCTACTTGGTTAGGTACCTCACTTTGATCTGTAGTATTTTGTGGTTCTTAAACCTCTTCAAGATATATCTTACTCCCATTGACCCCTTCAAGGATAAACTCTTTTTCCAAGAAGGCAATATGTTTCGCAACAAACACCTTTTGATCAGTTGGATGATAGAAATAATACCCTGATGTTTCTTTAGGGTATCCCACAAATCTACATTTGTCAGATCTAGTATGTAGCTTATCGTTTTCAAACTTTTTGGCATAAGCTGGACAACCCCAAGTCTTAACATGCTTAAGATTTGGTTTCCTCCCTGTCCATAACTCATATGGGATCTTGTGGACGGATTTTGTAGGTACCTTATTAAGTAGGTATGTAGCTGATTCTAGGGCATATTCCCAGAAGGAAACTGGAAGGTCGGTAAAGCTCATCTTGGATCAAACCATGTCTAACAATGTTCGATTTCTCCTTTCAGATACACCATTCATCTGTGGCGTCCCTGGTGGAGTCCATTGTGAGATTATACCATTTTCTTTGAGACAATTGAGAAACTCACCACTTAAGTATTCTCCTCCTCGATCAGATCGAAGATTCTTAATACTCTTACCAGTTTGCTTCTTTACTTCACTTCTGAACTCTTTGAACTTTTCAAATGATTCAGATTTATATTTTATTAAATACACATATCCAAATCTTGAGTGATCGTCAGTGAATGTAATAAAATAAGAATACCCTCCTCGTACAGTCGTTGTCATATGTCCACATATATCTGTGTGTACCAACACTAACAACTCTGTAACTCTTTCTCCTTTTCCACTAAAAGGAGATTTAGTCATTTTGCCCATGAGACAAGATTCACAAGTTGGATATGATTCATAATCCGATAGCTCTAGGAGCCCATCTTTATACAACTTGGATAATCTTGTTTCATTATTATGACCAAGTCTACAGTGCCACATGTAGGTATAATAAACATCATCTCTTTTCCTTTTCTTAGTTTGTTCAATTTGAAGTATATTTTCATGTAAGTCAAGTATATAAAGTCCATTTCGCAAATTACCAACACCATATAAAACATTATCATTATAAATAGAATAACTGTTGTTCTTTATTATAATATTAAAATCATCCATATCCAATATAGATATAGAAATAATGTTTCTAATGATATTTGGAACAAAATAACAATTATTTAAATTAATGAACTTGCCCGTAGGCAGTGCTAAACAATAAGTCCCTACAGCTAATGTAGCAACCTTTGCTCCATTTCTCACTCGTAAGACGACCTCATCGTTGTTCAGCTTTCTACTTCTTACCAGTCCCTGCATATTATTACATATATGAGAACCACAGCCGGTATCCAATACCCAAGTAGAAGATTAACTTTCAAAAAAATTAATTTCAATCATAAACAAACCTTGATTAGGATTCGAAGCTTCTACAAGCTTCTTCTGCTTTTGTTCCGTAAGATAATCCTTGCAGTTCCTCTTCCAGTGACCCGACTTGTTGTAATGGAAGCAAATTCCTTTGCTAGCTGGATCAGGTTTCTTTTGATCCTTTACTTTCGCCTTTCCCTTAGCCTTCTTGGATTTCTTCTTTTCAGAAGATACCTTGGGCCTCTTCCTTTTCTTGGAAGAATCATCCACCAGTAAGACATGGTTCTTCTTGGATGGGAAGTGACCTTCAGCAGTTTTCAACATGTTAAGTAACTCAGGCAAGCTGACGTCCAACTTATTCATGTGAAAATTAACAACAAATTGTGAGAAGGTGTCAGGGAGTGACTGCAAGATCAAATCTTGACTCAACTCCCCATCCATGATGAACCCAAGCTGTCCAAGATGTTCAATCAGATTGATCATCTTTAAGACATGAGTCTTAACAGTAGTACCCTCGGTCATTCGAGATCGGAAGAGCTCCTTAGATATTTCATATCTAGCAGTCCTACTTTGCTCACCATACAACTCTTGCAGGTGCAGTAGCATAGTAAGAGCATCCATGGTTTTATGCTGACGCTGAAGCTCGTTACTCATGGATGCGAGCATGATGCATTGAGCCACAGATGCATCATCTTGCCACTGTTTAAAAGTAGCAATCTCTTCCTCAGAGGCTGTCTCTGCAACTTTTGCAGGTATGGGCGAATTTAGGACATAAGAAATCTTTTCAGCAGTGAGAACAATTCTCAGATTCCTTAACCAGTCCGTGTAATTCGGTCCGGTCAGTTTGTTAGCATCAAGTATGCTACGCAGTGAAATTAGTGAATGTGACATTTTCAAAATTCTGCATGTAAAAAGACAATATTTTAGCAAACATTCATTTAATTAATTACCAAAATAAATTAGGTCTTATTTTATATTGGTATGTCCCACTATTTTCTTCAAACTATATTGCCCTCATTTATATAGTCCGGTAAAATCTATTTAAAGTTTTTGCTAGTGAGAATAAGGATCCCATTTCAAATATATATAGCCTTGTAGTGACACAACAAACTATATATAAATAAATAGGTAGACAACTCCTTGTCAATTACATCATCATGTAACTCCTTATGTTTTGCCTCTTAGATTATTTTGATCAAGTGGTGGCACATCCGAATCAAAATTATCTAAGTTAAGTCCAACCTAGCACTTTCATATATTCAAAAAAGAAAAATATTGTCCTTGTGGTGACACAACAATACAATATTGTTTATTTTTTTTATAAGCATCAAATGTGATAAATTAACATCTTAAATATTTAATACTTGCCTTGTGGTGACACAAGAAACTCATATTAAATATTTAATACTCTATTAATTTTATCATGCTAGAAGGCGATGTTCGATATTCTAAATATGTTTGAACGCTTAAGACTTAATATATAAAAACTTTGAGGGATTTGTTATTATTTATCTCATCTTGTTTAGCGCGCATGCAAATATATATATAAAATACGCATCATATTATTAAACATGCGAAGCATGTTTGCATAATATATAATATATATAATACTAGCATGCACATATAGAATACTATATTCTACCTGGATTGATTATGGACTTTAATTCTAGTTTGGTTCACTAGAGCCACCAAGTAAACCAAAAGGTCAAACCATAGGGTGCAAGAACAAACATTTAAATATAACTATTACATTTAAACCCGGGCTCCATTACAAACGGATCTTCAAGCGCTCCTTGCTCCTTGATCTTCGGTTCTTCGAAAAATTCTAACTAATTCTATTACATTAAACTATTTAATTTAAATAGAAACCTTGATCAACAGTCAGGGAGAAGTACATAGGAGAGAGATAGAATTTACATAAAGAAGAAAATCAGAAAAGACGAGGTACGCAGACCCCATTTAATAAAACCCATTCATTCAAACATCCAACCAAAATAAATCCAATCACATTGGTCAATAGTCCATAATCAGTCCCATTTATTATCATACATATCATCATATGCATCAATAAATAAAATCATTCCATATATATATGAGTATCATTTAATGGGCAATTTTATGTTGTATGAAATCCAGTTTCAAGATTAAAATAAACTCTTTATTTTAATTATAAAATTATTTAGAATATTAAATATAATATATATATATATATATATATATATATATATATATATGTATGTATGTATAAAATAACAAAACACGTGAATCCATATAACCGTACGGTTGAAACACTTGACATCCAGACTATAACTTTGATAACTATAATATTATATATGTGACACCCCTAAATCCAGGTACTTCATTCCCACAAGATTTGGTGTTCATTTTCCATACATAAATACTATCTACCCAACTATGATAACATTCAAACCATAAATCCTCCCATTAAAGGGTTACATCATTAATCAAAAGTCTTCCCAGGTTTTCTAACCTTAAACATCAATCAAGTGCAAAAATAAAATAATTACATCACATCATTAACAAAAAAAATCTATCATCATGACAATAAATGAAATTACAAGTCTTCATCACTTGTACATTTTTCCCTTTCCTTTGCTAGTTGTAGGTTCGTCGACCTTCTCAACTTTAGTTGCAATGAGTGTATATATATGCAAGACTGAGCAAAACAAATGCTCACTAGATATAGCAATGAATTAACAAGAGAATAATAACTGCCAATGAATAGTCTCAACAAAAACTGAATAGCACTCTATTAATGATAACCAAAGACTGAAATCAAAATATGAAATATATCTGAGGGTCATAAGACCACGAACTACATCCACGGTTATAAGTAATCTTTCAACTTTAACCTAAACAGTTATACTATAGGGACTTCACGTACTTAGGAGGATCAACCCTTCGTACTATGTATTGTGCACAAACATCTAAACGCATTGCGTATCCCCTATAATAGGGTTGTTCTTCTCAGTTTTAGAGTACAAGTCCGCACCAAAGAAAGTTTGGTTTGGATACGCTTCAAAGGGTAATTTAAAGTTTCACAATCATCAATTAAGGGATTAGTTGAATCAACAAGACTTAACAACACTACGAGTGGTCAATAACAGTTTAAGGTAAAATATTAAGAATAATAGGTATGCGTAGAGATAATCAAAGTATAAGCATTTAGTGAAACAATCAACATTGCTTGAACAATATTAAGCTAAGGCTATGATCTTATTAAATAAGATATAGAATTATTGAACATGTATTAACTAATAGCAAGCTGAAAGTAAAACTTGCTCAACATGATAATAACTTGTGTAAAGTAATTGAAATAAGACAATTCAACATTGGGAATTGGAATTCAAGAAATTACATTCACAATACAAGAATGAAATTAAAGAAAACTTGTCTAACAATAAACAAGTTAGAATAAATCAATAACTATTGGAATTCAAAACTTGTCCGAATAGGGTTAAAGTTATAGCTTGCTCAAATAAAATTTAGGAACAAAGCTTGCTCAATAAAAGTTTAGAATAAGGAACTTGCTCAATATAAATAGGTAGGGTTTAGAAACTTGCATCGTGCGTAAGCTATAAGATTAAAACTCACGTTCACCTACACATAGTATTAGAACCACAATATCTATCAGATATACTAAAATTCACTTATCAAATTAACACTCACCTCTAGCTAAACTTGTTATTTTAGTACAAGCCTCACCTTACCATATATATTTCAGAATCACAAGTGTACATTTCATAACAATTAGTCATTATCCATGAAGTTTCTTAAATTATAATATATCATTTTGCAACATACTAATTTTACATTTTAGAGTTACTAACCACATGACACGATTCCTTTTAACCTCGTCATTACATATTTGACACATTAACATCACATTAAGCTAAGTTACAATGGTTGTCCAAAGTCTGCAGAAGTAGCAGACTTCACTGTCTGTGACTGACTACTGACTCGGCCACGCCAGTATTACCTTGGTTTTCGGCGCGCCAGCGTGGCAGTGCTCCCGCGCGTGACCCCAGTACCAGTTTTGCAGAACCGAGTTTTTACTCTGTTCTAAGCCAACTAACACGAATTTCATCCACACAACAGTAGAATTAACATATACAATTAGTATAAAACTAACACAAGCATGTTTCCTCACATATTTATCAACTTAGAACAATTAAACAACAATTTCAACTAATTAAATTCCTTAAATTTCATGTTTTTATACAAAAACTCAATTTTTGACATTCTTCATAAAAATTATCACTGTGGTCACAATTCTTGTCGAAATTACTTCGTTCAAACTACGTTCTCTTCGTTTCTTAATGGACTAGCATAATCAAGACTCAATTTACAAATTAACATACAAATTAACCACTAACTTTTGTACTTTCATAGCCATATGAAAATATTCACTGTAAATTACTTTTCTTCATTATTAAACCGTAATTAACATAACAATTCTTGTCTAAACACCAGTTCTAGCACAAACACATACAATCACAATAATTTAGTTGAATAGCAGCAATTCAAAAAATGGAATTCACAGAATATAACAATTTTACCGTGAAACATATATATATATATATATATATATATATATATATATATATAATATTAAAGTTATGTAAAAATACCTTCTTATGCTTGAACAATCCTTGCTAAACATAGAATTTTGCTTGAAAATCTCAAGAATTCTTTCTCAACTCTCTCTCAATTCTCTGCAACTCTCTTCCTTAATGTAGCAAATAACAAAACTGATAACCCAAGTATACGTAAAATAAAAGAAACTGATATGGCCTTAATACACATACCAAATATATCAGTTACAATATAATAAACGTATATATTTTATTTGTTATTTGATTTATTTTAATTATTATAATAAAATTCAAAAATCAAAAATTCAAAGGCCATAAGGCTTTGTTTGGCAAAACTAATTTAAGCTCCTTAAATTTTAATAAACAATTTAGTTTATAATTTATAATCACATATTATTTATTTGGATTTTCATATCCGACATTAAACAAATAATTTAATTACACATACTTTATTTTTAAAAAATATTCCACTTAATCGGTTATCACCAAAATTATAATCTCATTATAATTTCACTTAATAAATTCACATACCATTTTAATTATTAAATCAAAACAATAATATAACATCTTATGTTATCTTACAACTCTCTAAATTATAAATTAGATTAATTTAGAATATTATCTAATAAATTTAATTCATAAATATTTACTAACAACAATTACATCAATAAAATATTTATTTAATTTAATAAATATTTTAAATTATAAATAATAAAATCTTGGATTGTTACATCCTTCCCTCCTTACAAGGATTCTGTCCCCAGAATCACAACTTAAACAATAAAATCGTCATATTCTTCCCTTCTTATAAAGGTTCTGTCTCCAGAATCGAAGACACAGACTAAACAAATAACTTAGGGTAATTCTTCATCATTTCAGCTTCGAGTTCCCACGTAGCCTCTTCGACATTGTGGTTCCTCTATATCACCTTCACAAAAGGTATCACTTTATTCCTGAGCATTTGTTCTTTCCTGTCAACTATCTGGATATGAATCTCTTCATAGAACAAGTCTTTACTGAATTGTAACGGTTCATACTCGATCACATATTTGTAATCGGGTTTATATGGTCGCAACACCGACACATGAAAAATGTTGTGCACATGTTCTAATTTTGGAGGTAAAGCTACCTCATAAGCTACTTCTCCCACTCTTTGTAGTATCTTGAAAGGTCCAATAAACCTTGGGTTGAGCTTTTCTTTCTTTCCAAAACAAATTTTTCCCTTCCAAGGAGAAACTTTCAGAAAAACGAAATTTCTTGCGTCAAATTCGCGATTTTACCTGTGTTGATTAGCATACTTCTTCTGTCGATCTTGAGCAGCTACTAGTCTTGCTCTGATTATTTTGATAACTTTTACGGTCTGTTGCACCAGTTCTGGTCCTAACAGTTGAAGTTCATCAACTTCATCCCAGCATAGTGGAGTTTAATATTTCCTGCTGTATAATGCCCCGTATGGCGGCATGCCAATGCTTGCGTGGTAACTATTATTGTATGCAAATTCCACCAACGGTAAATGATCATCCCAGTTTCCTTTAAAATCCATTATGCACGCTCTTAGCATATCCTCTAACGTCTGGATTGTTCGTTCGCTTTGACTATCGGTTTGCGGATGATATGTGGTATTCATCTTCAATTGCGTTCCCATGCATTCTTGTAGTTTCTTCCAGAATGTTGATGTGAACCTCAGATCTCTATTTGACACAACTGATATTGGAACCCCATGTCTTGAGACGATCTCCTTGACATACAGTTTTGCTAGCTGCTCAAGATTAAATCTAATCTTTATGGGCAAAAAGTGTGCTGATTTTGTCAGTCTGTCCACTATCACCCATATCGCATCGTATCCTTTCTGAGTTGTTGGAAGACCTACCACAAAATTTATTGTGATATGCTCCCATTTCCATTCCGGTATTTCCAATGGCTGAAGTAATCCGCTTGGTCTTTGATACTCGACCTTCACTCTTTGACATGTTAAGCACTTTGCAACGCATTCTGCAACGTCTCTTTTCATATTTGGCCACCAAAAATATTGTCTCAAATCTTGATACATTTTTGTACTTACCGGATGAATAGAATATCTTGAGCTATGAGCTTCTATCAAGATTTCTTCTTTAATATCTGGTACTATTGGAACCCAAATTCGTCCCTCGAATCTTAGCATTCCTTCAGTATCAATGTTTTATTTTACCTCTTTACCCTCGACCACACTTTCCTTTATTTTACTGCATTCTTCATCCTGTAGTTGAGCATTCTTCACCTTGTCCACTAAAGTTGGACTAGCTTCTATCTGGTACAATTTTTCATCAGATTCTTTTGGAAATTTGATTTCCAACTCTAGCCTTACCATTGATGAAATGAGCTTATCCTGGTTGGTTAACAACATCAACATCTCACGACCCTTTCTACTCAAGGCATCTGCAACAACGTTTTCTTTGCTCGGATGATAAAAGATCTCATAATCAAAATGTTTTATTAATTCCATCCATCTCCTTTGACGCATATTCAGGTCCTTCTATGTGAAAATATACTTCAGACTCTTATGGTCTGTGTAAATCTCACACTTCTCTCCGTAGAGATAATGTCTCCATTTCTTTAGAGCAAACACTACTACAGCCAACTCTAAATCATGAGTCGGATACCCTTTTTCGTAATCTTTTAATTGCCTTGATGCATACACAATGACCTTGTCGTTCTGCATAAGGACACAACCAAATCCTTTGTGTGAAGCATCACTATACACCACAAAATTTCTTGTATTATCTGGTAATGACAAGACAGGTGCTATACTGAGCTTCTTCTTAAATTCGGTAAAACTCTCCCCACATTTTTTCGTCCAAGCAAATTTTACAGCTTTTCTCGTCAAATTTGTCAACGGAGTGGTAATCTTGGAAAAAACCTGAATAAATCGTCTATAATAACCTGCCAATCCCAAGAAACTTCTTACTTCAGATGGAGTTCTTGGTTGTTCCTAATTTATCACAGCTTCAGCTTTTGATAGATCCACTGAAATTCCATCTTTGTCAATTATATGCCCAAGAAATTGTACATATTCCATCTAAAATTCATATTTAGAGAATTTTGCGTACAACTTTTCTTTTCTTAGCGTCTCTAGTGTCAAACGTAAATGTTCCACGTGTTCTTCTTGAGATTTGGAGTACACCAAAATATCATCGATAAATACCACCACAAACTTGTCTAAAAATGGTTTAAACACCCTGTTCATCAAATCCATGAATGCAGCAGGGGCATTGGTCAAACCAAAAGACATCACCAAGAATTCGTAATGTCCGTACCGAGTTCGGAATGATGTCTTCGATACATCCTCCTTCCTTACTTTCAATTGGTGATACCCATTTCTTAGATCTATTTTTGAGAAGTATTTGGCACCCTTCAATTGATCAAACAAGTCATCTATTCTTGGCAATGGGTATTTATTTTTAATAGTGACTTTGTTTAATTCTCTATAATCAATGCAAAGACGCATTGACCCATCCTTCTTCTTCACGAATAACACCGGCGCTCCCCACGGTGATACGCTCGGTTGAATATACTTCTTATTTTAACAGTTTTTGCAGTTGTACCATCAGTTCCTTCATCTCTACCAGAGCCATTCTGTACGGGGCCTTCGATATTGGAGCAGTTCCTGGCGCTAAGTCGATCACGAACTCAATTTCTCTGTCAGGCGGAAGTCCTGGCAAATCTTTTGGAAACACGTCTACAAAATCCCTAACCACTAGTATCTTCTCCAGTTTCACACCCTTCTCCTTTTGAGTGTCGACTATATAAGCTAAGTATCCTACACAACCTTGACTCAATAACTTCCTGGCCTGCATAATCGTCAGACATCTCATTTGTCTAGGCGATTTGCTACCATAAAAAACTGCCTTTGACGGAGTCATAAGGTTTACACATTTTTTTTGGCAATCAATTATCGCTCCATAATTGAATAGTCAATCCATTCCCATGATTACATCAAACTCTCCAAGTTTTATTGGGATTAAATCTACTGTCATAACATTCCCCTTAATGTTCACCCTACAAATCTTGAATACAGATTTAACAGGAATTATCTCCCTATTAGAAATTTCTATTTGTAAAGGGAATTCCAACTCTTCACTAGGTAATTCTAATCTCTTAGCAAATTCATCAGATATAAACGAGCAAGTAGCACCCGAATCAAATAATACATATGCATTTATATCATTGATTGGGATAATACCTGACACGACATCTTTTGATTGCACCGCATCCTACACCATCATGTTGAAGGTTCTGGCTGTGGGCTTATTTGATGACGTTGGTCCAGCAATAGTCAGTGTACCTCCACCGCCATTTCCCTTGCTTCTAGCTGTCTCACCAGATATCTTCTTTGGACACTCGTGAGCAAAATGATCCTTCGACCCGCAGGTGTAGCAAACATTCTTCTTGGGTTGGTTACAGTTTGAGGCAATGTGACCCTCCTGGCCACAGTTAAAGCATAAACGCTTCCCCCTTAAGCACACACCAGTGTGAAACCTCTCGCACGTAGCACATGCATCAATCTTCTTCCACTGCTGGTTACCTTGCTGATTTCCAGCCCCCACATTTGCATTCCACTTCCTCTTAAAATTATTATTACCATTTCCACCACCATTCTTAGCTTCACCCTCATTCTTCTTCTTTCTCTGCTCTTGGTTGTGATTTGTTACAGCCTCGCCTCCACTCTCAGCGGGAATTGCCTTCTCCAGCACTGCTGTAAATGTCTTCAGCTGAAACATGGAGACTCTACTGTACAACTATGGTTTCAGTCCCTGCTCAAACCTCCTAGCCTTGCGCTTATCCGTATTGACTTGATAAGGCACAAACCTAGCTAACTCGTTGAATTTCACAGTATATTTCGACACTGTCATTGTGCCCTGTTTCAGTTCCAAAAACTTCACCTCCATTTGATTCTTCGAACTCTCCGAAAAATAAGTCTTGAAGAATATCTCCTTAAATCTATCCCAAGTCATTACCCCTTGACCTCCTCGAGTTTTATTAGCTTGGCACCAATAACCAGCCTCTGATTTCAACATGAATGTTGCAAAAGTAGTCTTCTGATTATCCCCTACCCTAGCAACATCAAAAACTTTCTCTATCTCCATGATCCAGGTCTGTCCCTCAACTGGATTCATGGACCCACGAAATTTTGGTGGTCCAACTGCCTTGAAATCCTTAAAAGTTGTAGCTTGATTATGCGGTTGATTCTGCAATGCACCCGTCAGTAACGTCACCAGCTGCTGAACTGGGTTAGCCTCAACATTGTCGTTATTGGTAGTTCCCTTAGTGGTTCTTTGTTGGGGTTGACGTCTTGGAGGCATTTTCTGTTAAAATACACCCATTAGATTGTTTCTCAATTCTTTTAAGTATTTTCTACTTAACTTGCATCTCATAAAAGAAATCATCACAGAACACATAACACTTTGAATAAAATAAAATAATAACTTTTATTCCTTCATAATCTTTTTGAAAACATCATAACAATAGCATCTCTGCTATTTACATTACTTTCCCAAACTACTAAAGTTTCAGGATAACATCAACATCATATCTCATTGATTACACATCACCAGGGATTTACATATTATTTAACATTTATTAATCGCATCTCAAGTACATTCCCTACGATGTCCTACTAAGATACTGCGTAGCCTTACGACGCTCTTCCTCCATAATCTGAAACATTACTCTGCGATCTAATATGAACGATAGCAGCGTCTCAAACTGAATCGGATAACCCATAACCCGATCTTGAGCTCGATTAATCACGGTGTTAAATACGTTATTCATCTCCTCCATATTCATCCTCTTTGCTTGTGCGTTTCTCTCTGCTATCCCGGCTAGTTGATAAGCTTCCTCGTATGCGTCTTCGGCTCTTTTCCTCTTAGTAGATTCTTCCTTCGGCTTGTTCTTCAGTTCTGCGATCTTCTAGGTCAGTTGTTCATTCTCTTCTTCAGTGTGGTCCAGCTTCTCTTCGACATTATTCAGACGTTCCTCTCGATCTTGGATCTCGTTTCCCTTCTGTGCCTTCGAGGTTTGTAGTTCAGCTACTATCTCTTCCAACTCCTTAACTGTATCTTGAAGTTCCACATTGCGATCGTAGACTTCATCGTACATACGAGCAATGATCAAGTTCAGTGGAATCTCTTCTTCCTCGTCCTTGTCATCCTCATTTGACTGTGGCAGCTCGACGGGATCCTCCTCATCCGTTTCCACTTCACCATCCTCATCAGGTAAACCCTCCTGCTCAACCACTATGACCAATGGGGCAGACTCCTATGGAAGTATTTGTTCCCAAACCAGCTGAATGTCACGAGACTCCTCCTCTCTAGGCATTTGAGGTCCTTCCTCCCTAGCCCGACTGAATTCTCCTACATTTGTCATCCTGACAACAAAAATTTTAAGTTTTAATTACTAATCATTACTACTCGACACTCACGAGCACATAAGTTGTAATCCCATAAGCACATAAGTGTTTTATTACTTCTTTCTTAAAACTCGATAAGAGTTTATCCCCCCTATCTTTTCAAAGGTTACTTCCTAAAGCTTTTCCCCACACCTAAGGTTCATAACCTAAAGCTTTAATACCAACTTGTGACACCCCCAAATCCAGGTACTTCATTTCTACAAGATTTGGTGTTCACTTTCCATACATTCATACTATCTACCCAATTATGATAACATTCAAACCATAAATCCTCCCATTAAAGGGTTACATCATTAATCAAAAGTCTTCCCAGGTTGTCTAACCTTAAACATCAATCAAGTGCGGAAATAAAATAATTACATCACATCATTAACAAAAAAAATCTATCATCATGACAATAAATAAAATTACAAGTCTTCATCACTTGTACATTTTTCCATTTCCTTTGCTAGTTGTAGGTTCGTTGACCTTCTCAACTTTAGCTGTGACGCCCTCAAAACAGGTATACATCACCCATTCTGAGTGGCCAAAACATGGTACAGAAATAACTACAACTTTATTAATACAATTGTCGTGCAAAATACAACAACACTTAAACTATAAGTTTAAATACAAATATTGTCTTCTAGACAATATCCACACTCAAATAAGTCCTCATTACAATTATCGATACATTATTTTACAAAAATGGTCAGGACTACTAAACAACTTTCTAGAACCATCATTCCATACCCCGACTAGTACTTGCTACATTCTCACCTCTTGAGAAGAAAAATAGAACAAAAAGAAAAAGGGTGAGCTCAACTAGTCTAGTAAGGAACATTTTGACTAAGATAATATAGAACAAATTATCGTTAGTCCTCAACAGGAAAAAATATAATAGAATACAATAGACAATCAATATTCGCAGTGGAAATAATAATTTATTAGAAGAGTTAAATAGAGAATAAAATCTACTATATTCTATTTATGAATTTAAAAGTTCATCGTCAATATTTTATCCATGTAACATCAATATATATATATATATATATATATATATATATATATATATATATATATATATATATGGAATCAAATGTTCATCTTTGCACTATAGGCGAAAGATATTCATCAGTTGGTCATGTTCATCTTAACACCTGTTCATCTTTACAATACAGACCAAAGATATTTATCAGAAAATCATTCATCTTTGCACTACAGGCCAAAGATATTTAATAATATCATCATTTAGGACTGAGGATAATGAAAAATATTTTAAAGAAAATATATCCAGTGAAACAAAAGAACAAATATTAAGGATTCGTACGTTAAACAATCCGAGTTCAAAAATACTTCATAAATAATCATAGTGAAGTAAAATTCAAGAATGATAAAACATGGATACAATTAAAGCTAGTATCCATAATAGATATCTTGGACAAAAAACAAAAATTTAATTTTTCGGTGAATAGTGATGTATTAGTGAATAGTGCCGTATATGTGAATAGTAACCCCGACACAGAAAGTTTCAAATTTGATAAAAAGCTCAGACCAATATTTTGGCATAATGATATTGAAAGAAATAATATCATCTATGAAAAAAATAACGTCCCTTACCTCGAAAAGACAGTACTTCTGACTAGAATACCGGATATAGTGCTGAAGGAAATTGCACCGTATAGCAACACTCAAAGTATTAAAATACACACAAGAATATGCTCGATAATATAGAGAGGAAAAACTTTAGTTTCTGATGTGATTTTCAATTCTAACCTAAGCACCATATTTATAGGAAAATGCTTAGAACACTAAAGTAGAAAATTTAATAAAATAATAATATTTATAAATTAAATTCCTACGCACACCTTACCAGCTGATTTCAACCATTTAACACATGCCCACAAATGAAAAAAAAACACTTTTCTTTTAAAAATTATTTAAAACTTCAAAAATCAATTATTCTAGAACTTCAATAATTCATAATAAATAGCTCTTTTATCAGAAAAATTCAAATATTATGACATTCTATAGGAAATTCAATTCTCTACAACTTTGTAAGTTTAAGTTTTTTCAAATTCCAAACTGAAATTGACCGAAATCCACATACGGACGATTTTATAGGCTATAATCAAATTTCAGTCAAGAAATGGGGCCCACAAACATGAAAAATATGTTTTAAATATTTTTAGTAACAAAAATACTCTTCCTCCTCATTTATTCATATATCCCACATTCATTGTAAAAATATCACCATTATTATATTATTATAATATAATAATATATTTAAATAAAATATTTTATCAGAAAAGATAAAATATCAATTTTCAACAATTGTCATATTAAAAATTTTCTCCATCTATATCCACATAAAATGAATATTTTTCTTATCATATAAATCAATAATTAATCATTCACAAATAATAATACAGAATCATAATACTGACAACCAGGCCGTTCCCAGAAAAGAGGAGGCTTTCTAATAAGGATTTCTCCTTATTGGCGCGCAATGAGGTGACCAAATCTCTCCTTAGACATAACTTTCTAGACCTTGCCAATAATACTATCTAATAATATTATTCCAATATGATTTATTAATCTGATAATGGAAAGTACTGTGTAGTGACAATTATTGAAACAACAACAATATAAAATATTAACGTAGCAATTATTGAATCAATAAAATAAAATATTGAACAGTAATTACTGTAACCATTATTGAGTAGTGCCTTCTTACGTAAGAATCAATAATTGGTGCAATACCGTGTGTTACTGTGCAACAACGCGTATTACTGTGTTTTAACCACCAGATATTCTAATAGTGTTAACGGTAACAATTATGCCGTTATTTATAAACAACTTATACTTGTCGTTTTCTTCATCCAATCGCTTTCCGTTATGGCGCCCACACAAGGCTGCGCCGTCGTACGAATATTTCCCGACAGTAAGAATATTCCACGACCAGACGAATATTCCACAACAACAATGAATATTTTATAACCACTTTCTTATTTAAAATATTTGCGCATTTTACCCATAACTAACCATATTAATCAAATCAATCCTTACTATTTTAAAATAATAAATAGAGAAATTTAATTTTATTTATAATAAGTTGGGGTCTTACATTAGCTGCAATGAGTGTATATATATGCAAGAGTGAGCAAAACAAATGCTCACTAGATATAGCAATGAATTAACAAGAGAATAATAACTACAAATGAATAATCTCAACAAAAATTGAATAATACTCTATTAATGATAACCAAAGACTGAAATCAAAGTATGAAATATATCTGAGGGTCATAAGACCATAAACTACGTCCACGGTTACAAGAAAACTTTCAACTTTAACCTAAACAGTTATACTATAGGGACTTAACGTACTTAGGGGGATCAGCCCTTCGTAACATGTATTGTGAGACCCCGGATTTTATAAATAAAGATTTAAATTTCTCGAAATATTTTTTTTAATATTAAGGTGTGGATTTGAGATAATGTTATAGTTGTGGGTAGTATTTGAAAATTTTGTAAAGTATGCAAGCTGTCATATTATATTCGATTGGTCAGGAAATATTCTTTGTGTCGGGAAATATTCGTAAGATGGCACAATCATTGGTGGAACCCACAACGGAATTATTATCGGATTGAAAAAACGGCAAAAATATTTTATAAAAATAACGGCAGAAGTTTTACCGTTAATACTGTTGAACTACTAGGTAGTAAAAGTACAGTAATATGCGTGGTATTGATTATTAATGTTTACGTGAGAAGTCACTCAATTTTGTTCAATTATTGCTATAGTAATTGTTGCATAGTATCTCATGTCACCTAATTGCGCGTCAATAAGGAGAAATCCTTATTGGAAAGTCCCCTCTTTCTTGGGAACGACCTGGTCGATTAATATTGTGAATTGTAATAAAGATGATAAATGTTGTTAAAATTATTAAGGTGATTTTTATGAAGTCTGCTTATTTTATGGATTCTTATTTACCCATTTTTCAAAATAATTGGTAGAAAATTTTTAAAGGTGGGTCCCACATGTGGGGCCACATGTGGGGCCCATATGTGTTGGGAAATGATTTTTGAAAAGGAAGAGTAATACGTATGGAAGTATGTGTGTTTTGAGTATATAGTGGAAGAAAATGATATATGAAAGTGATAGGTGTGTGATGTGTGTGTGAGTGGAAAATAGTGAAAATGTAGTAGTGTGATAGTGATGTGTAAGAGTGTAGTGAATTTGATTATTGGGTGGGTGGGGGATTGATGTTGGTTATGGGGGAGAAAAATTAAGTGGTGTATATATAATATTGATTTATATAATATGAAAACATGTGTTTATATATATGTATTATATTTTAATTTTTGTTGTGATTTTATTGGTTGGATGATTGACTTAACTGCTAGTTGATTGAAAAATAATTTTGTAAAATTATTTCATCCATGAATAGTGCCTTTATATTCTCCTATAAATAGAAGTTCATTCTTTCATTATTTCTTACAAATTCACTGAAACTCTAGAGAGAGAAATTATAGAGAAACTATAGAAAAGTATTCTGCTACTTACCTACACTTATATCCAGTTTCTTTTACAGTAAAAAAAATATTATTTGTTGTACTCGTAAGGGATATTATTCTTTTGTATTCATGAAGGGAACTTCTGTTATTCTATTTCTTTATTATTCTGTTGGAATAACCTGTATACGCGGAATACCCTATATTTGGTGACATTATTCTATTATTCTGTCTTTATTATTCCGTTGGAACATCTTGTCTGTGCTTTACGCCGGACCTGGTTCCGTCTTAAGTATTCTGTTGGAATATCCTGTCTGTGCATTTTACGCCGGACCTGGTTCCGTTATTTAGTATTCTATTGGAATAACCTGTCTATGCGAAGTACCGCATGCATGGTGATTTCTGTTGTTATTCCATTCTTTATTATTTTGTTGGAACATCCCGTCGGTGCGAATTTCGCCTGACCTGGTTCCGTTACTTATTATTCTGTTGGAATAACTTATCTATGCGAAGTACCGCATACATGGTGATTTCTTTTATTATTCCATTCTTTATTATACTCAGTTGGTTAAAGTTTTGACTTCTATACTCCATGAAATTAGTAGAATATCCTTGATATTTGCGCTTTATCCAGTATCTTTTCATGGAAATATTCTTCTGAGCATTCTTAAATTTTACTCTACACAAAAGTATCATGTTGACAATTTGGACGTTATTGGTTCCTGAATAAATTAATTCTTGAACTTGTTTTATTAAATTCTTATATCATTGTCATCATCCTCATGTTTATATTTTGTTGAAAGTCATCTATGGCCTGTAGTGCATAGATGGACTTGGTATGATTATGACCAGGGATTAATCGGTGTAATCATGACCGTAATATTACAAATGATGTGGAAAAAGTCCTCATTAGCTCGAAGTGCATTGATGGATAGTTTTTGGTATGATTATGGCTATGGATTCTCTTTGGCCGTAGTGCAGAGATGAATTGTTTTATGGCATGATCAGGACCGTTGATGAAAACATGATTATCTTTAGCCGTAGTGCATGGATAATTCGTGGTCGTGATACTAAAGAATATCCTTGGCCGTAGTGCAGGGGTGATTCGATGATGTGAATTATTTATTAAGCTGAGTCCTAGCGATAATAGTGTTGAAAAACCTTTTAAATCATAAAAGATAGTAGATTTTATTCTCTACTTAACTCTTTTAATGGATTGCTTGATCCGCTGCAGTTAAACTTGATGTCTATTGTATTTTATCAGTTTAACATTGTTGTAGACTAATGATAATTTTTTTCTGCATTATCTTAGTCATAATATTTCTTACTGGGCTAGTTGAGCTCACCCTTTCTTTCACTGTTCTCTTCAGGAAATGAGAATATAGCTGGGATGAGTCGGGGAACGGAGTGATGGTCTAGAGGATAGCATTAGTAGTCCTCACTATTATGTGAAATAGTGTGATAATAATTGTAATGAGAACTCCTTTTGAGTATGGATACTCTTTAGAAGACAATATTTGTATTCAAACTCACAATTTATGTTCTGTCGTATTGTACACGACAGTTGTATTATTAAGTCGTATTTAAATTTTATACCATGTAAGTGGCGACCCAAGATGGGTGACGTATACCTAATTTTAGGGGCGTCACAGTTGATATCAAAGCTTAGGGACATGATCCATGGCTAGGATGTGAGGATAGAACTAGGAGGGGAGAGACGGGGAATTCCTTCGCTAGTATGACCTACCTAAGTTTACTTGTTATTTAATTGGTCGGTCAGAGTATAGAGATAATATGTGATATGTTAATTAACCCTTATTTTGTAACAGTATTTGATAATGGCATCTGAAAATGTTGAGATAAGCAATGGAGCACAGGAGACTGTTGAGTCTCCACAGATCAATAATCAGGACAATGTGCAACAGGATGGCGATAATCCTCATGTAAACAACAACACTGATCAATTGACGAACGACGGTACGTTTAGGAGTTTTTTAAAATTCATGCAACATCAGGCGAAGGCAGCTCCTGTTCATAATGCAGGTAAAAATAATGACAACCCACGGTTAGTCACCGCTAAGCAATTCAAGGATCTGGGACCACCGGAGTTTTTGGGAAAGCTAGAACCACTTAAAGCGGAGACGTGGTTAAAGCAGATCACCAAGATATTAGATGTCTTGGGATGCTTCGAGGAGCAAAAGGTTCCCTTTGCCACCTTTATGTTGCGTGAAGAGGCAGATCACTGGTGGGAATCTGTAAAACGTACCCAGCCTGACGCACTCAAGATGTCTTGGGAGAAATTCCAGGAGCTGTTCAACGACAAGTACTTTCCCGAAAGCATTCGTCACATGAAGGAGGTGGAATTTATCAAGTTGGAGCAAAACAACATGACCATGTCGTAGTACGAAGCCAAGTTTGTCGAGTTGTCCCGATTTGCGTCCCACTTGGTTGATAATGAAGAAAGAATGACGCGAATGTTTTTAAGAGGTTTGAAGTCGGAGATACGTCAATATCTGATTTCTCACAAACTGTGTTTGTATTCAAATGTTGTAAATAGGGCTCAGTTAGTAGAGCGCGATAACGAGTCAACGCAACCAAAAGAGAGCAATCGATAAAATGATAATACTGGTGATAACAGTCATCAAAGCGGTGACAATAAGCATGGAGGGAATCAATATGCCAGAAATGGTAACCACTTCGGTGGTAATCATGGCCAAAATAATAAGAATGGATATTTCAAGAAGAGAAGGTTCAACAATGACGTGAAGACGTCGGTACCAGCACCCGTTTCAAAGGAAGAAGAACGACCACCGGTCGTATGTTTCAAATGCGGACAGGAGGGACACATCCGTCCAAACTGTACGCAGCAATCCAAAGTGTGTTTTAATTACGGAAGAGAAGGTCACCTAGCTCGATTTTGTCGTATGGTGAAGTCAAGTCCAGCTGGAATAGTGATGCCAAAGGATGTCCCAGATAAGCCAAAGCCGGTAGTTTAAGAGAGAGCATTTTTTTTTCGTGACGAGGAACCTGAATAAAATTATCACGGGTATGTTAGTCATAAACTCATGCGAAGTCTATACCGTGTTAGATACCAGTTCTATTCACTCTTTTATTTCACTTAGTTGTGTTCAATGTTTGAAGTTAACTCCGGAGAAGTTAGACTTTCATATATCTGTTTAAACTAAGTGGGGAGAAACCTTCGTTACCTTCACTATTTATAAATCTTGTTCAAATCAACACTTTCACGTTACCTGTCAATCTTATCTCTTTGAAAATACTTGCATTGATGTGATTTTTGGAAACGATTGGTTAACTGCTCAACATGCTTTTCATAAGGTTGTTAGCTTTCATACTCCTAACCAACTTGTTCTGTGAATTCAAAGTAACCAAACCACTAAAGTCAATCATTATCATATCAAGCCATAAGTAAAGAGCCCCGATTCTTTCGTTGTTGACTTCCTTGTACGGGATGCACCGAAACCAGACTTTCCGTAGGAGACGTTGTGAATGACGATGGCAAGTTGATAGGTATTAATATGACGTGTTATCCAAGTCTTGGATGAGACTCACAGTTTTGAATGATATTTCTATTATTAATAAATTTCTTAACGTATTCTTGAAGACTTCCTGGTCTACCCTAGAGCGTGAAATTGAATTTTGTATTGACCCCAGTACAAAACTCATTTCTTAAACTCTCAAATATTTCTTCAACTAAAATGAACATAACATGCGCCAAAGACGTTGGCTCGAGCTGTTGAAGATTACGATCGTACCATTCAATACCATCGTGGAAAAGCGAACATGGTAGCTGACGCGTTGAGTAGAAGATCGTATGCGTTTACGAGTGCGATGTTGTTAACACAAAGACTCATTTCATATAACTTACAAATGATGAAGATAGAGTTAAAGACTCTAGGGACCCACATGAAGATAACGAATATACGAGTAGAATCGGCTTTAATCGATAAAGTTAAAGTCGTGCAAGCTACAGACCCGAAGCAGATGAATGAAGAAGGTTCAAGAGGGCGTTATTCTAGAAGCAAGAATCGACGAAGAGAGGAAATCTCAACCCTTGATTTAATAGACCCATTTGAAATACTTAATCGAGTAAGAACTGTGATTTATAGACTCGTTTTACCGCCAAGTATGTCGCGTGTTTATAATGTTTTTTTAACGTATCGACGTTACGTAGATATGTGAAAGACTTGAACCACGATATTGAATTAGAACCGAACAAGATAACAGTTAATTTAACGTATGAAGATGTACCTGTTAAAATCTTGGATAAGAAGGATTACATTCGACACTCAAAGGTTATACCCCAAGAGTTAGAATTTGAAATGAAGTCAAGGTATCCTCACCTATTCAGCATACCAAGTACGTACGTAAATTTCGAGGGTGAAATTTCATAAGGAGGGGAGATTGTGAGACCCCAGATTTTATAAATAAAGATTTAAATTTCTCGAAATATTTTTTTTAATATTAAGGTGTGGATTTGAGGTAATGTTATAGTTGTGGGTAGTATTTGAAAATTTTGCAAAGTATGCAAGTTGTCATATTATATTCGATTGGTCAGGGAATATTCTTTGTGTCGGGGAATATTCGTACGATGGCACAATCATTGGTGGACCCCACAATGGAATTATTGTCGGATTGAGAAAACGACAAAAATATTTTATGAAAATAACGGCGGAAGTTTTACCGTTAATACTGTTGAACTACTCGGTAGTAAAAGTACAGTAATATGCGTGGTATTGATTATTAATGCTTACGTGAGAAGTCACTCAGTTTTGCTCAATTATTGCTATAGTAATTGTTGCATAGTATCTCATGTTATTTGATTCAATTATTGTCGATATTTTATATATTATTAAATCAATAACTGAAATGACAGAGTTATTAATATTATAAATTGCAATATTAACGATATCTAGAAGTTCTGCCAAGGAGAGGTTTGGTCACCTAATTGCGCGCCAATAGGGAGAAATCCTTATTAGAAAGCCCCCTCTTTCCTGGGAACGACCTGGTCGATTAATATTGTGAATTGTAATAAAGATGATAAATATTGTTAAAATTATTAAGGTGATTTTTATGAAGTCTGCCTATTTTATGGATTCTTATTTACCCATTTTTCAAAATAATTGGTAGAAAATTTTTAAAGGTGGGGCCCACATGTGGGGCCACATGTGGGGCCCATATGTGTTGGGAAATGATTTTGGAAAAGGAAGAGTAATACGTATGGAAGTATGTGTGTTTTGAGTATATAGTGGAAGAAAATAATATGTGAAAGTGATAGGTGTGTGATGTGTGTGTGAGTGGAAAATGGTGGAAAAGTAGTAGTGTGATAGTGATGTGTAAGAGTGTAGTGAATTTGATTATTGGGTGGGTGGGGGATTGATGTTGGTTACGGGGGAGAAAAATTAAGTGGTGTATATATAATATTGATTTATATAATATGAAAACATGTGTTTATATATATGTATTATATTTTAATTTTTGTTGTGATTTTATTGGTTAGATGATTGACTTAATTGTTAGTTGATTGAAAAATAATTTTGTAAAATTATTTCATCCATGAATAGTGTCTTTCTATTCTCCTATAAATAGATGCTCATTCCTTCATTATTTCTTACAAATTCACTGAAACTCCAGAGAGAGAAATTATAGAGAAACTATAGAAAAGTATTCTGCTACTTTCCTACTCTTATATCCAGTTTCTTTTACGGTAAGGGATATTATTTGTTGTACTCGTAAGGGATATTATTCTTTTGTATTCATGAAGAGAACTTCTGTTATTCTATTTCTTTATTATTCTGTTGGAATAACCTGTATACGCGGAATACCCTATACTTGGTGACATTCTTCTATTATTCTGTCTTTATTATTCCGTTGGAACATCTTGTCTGTGCTTTACGCCGGACCTGGTTCCGTCTTAAGTATTCTGTTGGAATATCCTGTCTGTGCGTTTTACGCCGGACCTGGTTCCGTTATTTAGTATTCTGTTGGAATAACCTGTCTATGCGAAGTACCGCATGCATGGTGATTTCTGTTGTTATTCCATTCTTTATTATTTTGTTGGAACATCCTGTCGGTGCGAATTTCGCCTGACCTGGTTCCGTTACTTATTATTCTGTTGGAATAACTTATCTATGCGAAGTACCGCATACATGGTGATTTCTTTTATTATTCCATTCTTTATTATACTCAGTTGGTTAAAGTTTTGACTTCTATACTCCATGAAATTAGTAGAATATCCTTGATATTTGCGCTTTATCCAGTATCTTTTCATGGAAATATTCTTCTGAGCATTCTTAAATTTTACTCTACACAAAAGTATCATGTTGACAATTTGGACGTTATTGGTTCCTGAATAAATTAATTCTTGAACTTGTTTTATTGAATTCTTATATCATTGTCATCATCCTCATGTTTATATTTTGTTGAAAGTCATCTATGGCCTGTAGTGCATAGATGGACTTGGTATGATTATGACCAGGGATTAATCGGTGTAATCATGACCGTAATATTACAAATGATGTGGAAAAAGTCCTCATTAGCTCGAAGTGCATTGATGGATAGTTTTTGGTATGATTATGGCTATGGATTCTCTTTGGCCGTAGTGCAGAGATGAATTGTTTTATGGCATGATCAGGACCGTTGATGAAAACATGATTATCTTTAGCCGTAGTGCATGGATAATTCGTGGTCGTGATACTAAAGAATATCCTTGGCCGTAGTGCAGGGGTGATTCGATGATGTGAATTATTTATTAAGCTGAGTCCCAGCGATAATAGTGTTGAAAAACCTTTTAAATCATAAAAGATAGTAGATTTTATTCTCTACTTGACTCTTTTAATGGATTGCTTGATCCGCTGCAGTTAAACTTGATGTCTATTGTATTTTATCAGTTTAACATTGTTGAAGACTAATGATAATTTTTTTCTGCATTATCTTAGTCATAATATTTCTTACTGGGCTAGTTGAGCTCACCCTTTTTTTCACTGTTCTCTTCAGGAAATGAGAATGTAGCTGGGACTAGTCGGGGAACAGAGTGATGGTCCTAGATGATAGCATTAGTAGTCCTCACTATTCTATGTAATAGTGTGATAATAATTGTAATGAGGACTCCTTCTGAGTATGGATACTCTCTAGAAGACAATATTTGTATTCAAACTCACAGTTTATGTTCTATCGTATTGTACACGACAGTTGTATTATTAAGTTGTATTTGAATTTTGTACCATGTAAGTGGCGACCCAAGATGGGTGATGTATACCTAATTTTGGGGGCGTCACATGTATTGTGCACAAACATCTAAACGCATTGCGTAGCCCCTATAATAGGGTTGTTCTTCTCAGTTTTAGCGTACAAGTCCGCACCAAAGAAAGTTTGGTTTGGATAAGCTTCAAAGGGTAATTTAAAGTTTCACAATCATCAACAAAGGGATTAGTTGAATCAACAAGACTTAACAACACTACGAGTGGTCAATAACAGTTTAAGGTAAAATATTAAGAATAATAGGCATGCGTAGAGATAATCAAAGTATAAGCATTGAGTGAAACAATCAACCTTGCTTGAACAATATTAAGCTAAGGCTATGATCTTATTCAATAAGATATAGAATTATTGAACATGTATTAACTAATAGCAAGCTGAAAGTAAAACTTGCTCAACATGATAATAACTTGTGCAAAGTAATTGAAATAAGACAATTCAACCTTGGGAATTGGAATTCAAGAAATTGCATTCACAATACAAGAATGAAATTAAAGAAAATTTACCTAACAATAAACAAGTTAGAATACATCAATAACTATTGGAATTCAAAACTTGTTCGAATAGGGTTAAAGTTATAGCTTGCTCAAATAAAATTTAGGAACAAAGCTTGCTCAATAAAAGTTTAGAGTAAGGAACATGCTCAATATAAAGAGGTAGGGTTTAGAAACTTGCCTCGTGCGTAAGCTATAAGATTAAAACTCACGTTCACCTATACATAGTATTAGAACCACAATATCTATTAGATATACTAACATTCACTTATCAAATTAACACTCACCTCTAGCTAAACTTGTTATTTTAGTAGAAGCCTCACCTTACCATACATATTTCAGAATCACAAGTGTACATTTCATAACACTTAGTCATTATCCATGAAGTTTCTTAAATTATAACATATCATTTTACAATATACTAATTTTACATTTTAGAGTTACTAACCACATGACACGATTCCTTTTAACCTCGTCATTACATATTTGACACATTAACATCACATTAAGCTAAGTTACAATAGTTGTCCAAAGTCTGCAGAAGTAGCAGACTTCACTGTCCGTGACTGACTACTGGCTCGGCCGCGCCAGTATTACCTTGGTTTTCGGCGCGCCAACGCGCCCGCGCGTGACCCCAGTACCAGTTTTGCAGAACCGAGTTTCTACTCTGTTCTATGCCAACTAACACGAATTTCATCCACACAACAGCAGAATTAACATATATACAGTTGGTATAAAACTAACACAAACATGTTTTCTCACATATTCATCAACTTAGAACAATTAAACAACAATTTCAACTAATTAATTCCTTAACTTTCATGTTTTTATACAAAAACTCAATTTTTGACATTCTTCATAAAAATTATCACTATGATCACAATTCTTGTCGAAATTACTTCGTTCAATCTACGTTCTATTCGTTTCTTAATGGACTAGCATAATCACATAATATTTATTTGAATTTTCATATCCAACATTAAACAAATAATTTAATTACACATACTTTATTTTTTAAAAAAAATTCTACTTAAGCAATTATCACCAAAATTATAATCTCATTATAATTTCACTTAATAAATTCACATACCATTTTAATTATTAAATCAAAACAATAATATAACATCTCATGTTATCTTACAACTCTCTAAATTATAAATTAGATTAATTTAGAATCATGAATGTATGATTACTATTCATATATAAAACGGATCCATCAGCTAACATTTTGAAAAAATAAATTACTGATCCACGGATTTAAAACAAAATTTGCGATTATATTTTTTTTTCATAAAATATTAATTTTATACAACAAATTATGCCCAATAAATTATTTTAAATATATACCCATACATATATGGAATCAGAAACAATTAATAATTAGCATAAAATTTGGCTCTGATACCACTGTGACGTTTGTAAAAATCAAAGAAGCAATCAAATTATAAAAATAGCGAAAGCAAATTAAAATCAGATTTTAAATTTTTTCTCAAACCAATTACCCGGATAATCCTTTATGTATATTATTAATTAAAATGAAAAATAAGAAGTTTTGGAAACATACCCTTGTAGAGACGAGCTTCCAAAGGTAAAAGTTCACCTTCTACTTCTCCACGATCTCCTTGGTCTCCGGATAAATTCCTTCCTTTGATCAATGTTAGTCACCCAAGTGTATGGCCTCTAGAGGTGAATCCACCAATAAAGAATAATTTTCAAGAAGAAGGGTGTATTGGCTCAAACCCTAGTTTTTCCTATCTCTATAGAAAAAGGGGCGTGCTCTCTAACTATATGAATTACGTATATTTTTGATATCTAATATAAGACTCCTCTTATAAAGATATCAGGCAACCTTATTTAATTAAAATAAGGTATTATTTATTTAATTAAACTCCTTTAATTAATTGGGCTCCCTAATCTCATTAGGGATAATTAATTAAACTCCTTTAACTAATTTTCCCTCCTAATCCTATTAGGAATAAATGAGAGTACTTATATTAAATTAATTCCTAAACTCTTTTAGAAATTAAAATAATAATAATTATAATAATATTAATAAGACTCCTTTTATTAATTTATATTTAATATTTCTAAAATATTAAATAATAAATATTAAGAAATTTAATTTATTCTATCACCATAGATTAAATTAAATATACTTAACATATTATTACGATTATGCCGTTAACTTCTTAAATAATTGTTCTTCTTTTTATGGTGTGACCCTTTAGGTTCTCCATATTAAACCGGTTGTGAATAAATTAATTAGAACAATTCTAATCTTATTTAAATAAATAAATTAAACTATTAATTTATTTCAATAAATAATATTTATTCTACAATAGGGATAAGCCTCTCTAGCGATCAACGACTTTCCAAATAATATAGATTTTAACATTAATTATAAAAGAACCTTTGAGTAAATAGTTACCGTACAATTCAATCCTCCCACCATACAATGTCCCAATTAAATATAAGATATGGAATTACTGTCAAGTCTTATTTTATTTAATTATATGTATTTTGATTCCTAAATGCACAACTCCTAATGAATGCAAATTAGAAACTACTTTCTAATTTCATTCCACCTTGGCCAAGGATTCCTGAGTTGTTATTTATCGAATCACATATGGCATTTCTCTTCTTTTACTAGAAGTGGTAGATTCTTTATTGATCATTCATTATCTTCAAATATAACTTATTACACCCAAGCATACCCTTTGATATATTCTAAGAGTCTAAAGGAATAAGTCAAAGTGTAATTTATTATATATAAGATACTACGATGATCTCAAGTCTTAGGATCATTTGTACTACTATCACTACAGGAATTCCTATTGACAAGTAAGTAAAACTCTATTACGTATTCCTTAGCGTGTCACGTTTAGTGAACTTATTCTATAATAAGCACCTACATACTTGCTTTAGTGTCTCCACATAAATGATCATGAGATCAATCATCCTCATCCAATGAGCAAGCAACATACGTACCAATCTATCTAGATTTAGTAATCCCCATTTTAGTAATCCATTGATTGGGAACATTTTAGTTTTAAGCTATCTAAGAATTTAGATCTCATTAGCATGATCTCATCATGATTCTGAAAGCATTACTTAAAACTATGGGTTTATCACATATTATTAAAATAACACAATGTAGATAATTAAATGCCTTTAATAAATAATTCTTTTATTAATAAATAAATAAAATTGATTACAAAGTATATGCTTTATCATCATACATGATTGGCTTGTATGAATACTACTTTCAAAAGGATACCCGACTCATGATTTGGAGTTGGCTACGGTTGTGTTTGCTCTGAAGGTATGGAGACACTATCTCCAAGGGGAAAAATATGAGATATATACGGACCATAAAAGTCTGAAGTATATTTTCACACAAAAGGATCTGAACATGCGTCAGAGCCGATGGTTAGAACTGATCAAAGATTATAATTGCGAAATCTTTTATCATCTGGGTAAAGCAAATATGGTTGTCGATGCCTTGAGTAGGAAGGGTCAGGAGAAGTTGATGTTGTTAACTGCTCAGGAGAAGAACATTTCAGCAATGGCAAAATTAGAATTGGAAATAAAATTTCTAAAAGAATCGGATGAAAGATTGTTCCAGATGGAAGCTAGTCCAACTTTAGTGAACAAAGTGAAGAACGCTCAACTACAAGATAAAGGATGTGAGAAAATCAAGAAAAGAGTGTCTGAAGGTAGTGACGTGAAGTTCGAGATCGATACCGAGGGGTTGCTAAGGTTCGAGGGAAGAATTTAGGTTCCATCAGTACCTGAAATTAAAGACAAAATTTTATTTGAAGCTCATAATTTAAGATATTCGAATCACCCGGGGAATACGAAGATGTATCAGGATTTACGACTGCATTTCTGGTGTCCAAATATGAAAATAGATGTGGTAGAATGTGTCACGAATTGTTTGACATGCCAAAAAGTCAAAGTCGAGTATCAGAGATCAAGCGAATTACTTCAGCCATTGGAAATATCGAAATGGAAGTGGGAACATAGCACAATGGATTTTGTGGTAGGTCTTCCAACTACTCAGAAAGGGTACGATGTAATTTGGGTGATAGTAGACAGGCTAACAAAATCAGCACACTTTTTACAAATAAAGATTAGATTCAATCTTGATCAGTCGACAAAGTTATATGTCAAGGAGATCATTTCGAGACATGAAGTTTCATTGTCAATTGTGTCAGACAGAGATCCGCGATTCATGTCAAACTTCTAGAAGAGACTACAAGAATGCTTGGGAACATAGTTGAGAATGAGTACGACGTACCATCCTCAAACAGATGGTCAAATCGAACGAACAATACAGACATTAGAGGATATACTGAGAGCATGCATTATGGATTTCAAAGGAAACTGAGATGATCACCTACCGTTAGCTGAATTTGCCTACAACAACAGTTACCACGCGAGCATTGGCATGTCGCCTTATAAAACATTGTACGACAGAAAGTGCAAAACTCCACTGTGCTAGGATGAAGTTGGTGAACATCAACTGTTAGGACCGAAACTAGTACAACAGACCGTCGAAGTTGTCAAACTCATCAGGAAAAGATTGATAACTGCTCAAGATACACAAAAGAAATATGTCGATCAAAACAGACAAAATCGCAAATTTATCGTTGAAAATTCTGTTTTCCTAAAAGTTTCTCCTTGGAAGGGCAAGATTCGATTTGGTAAGAAAGGAAAGCTAAGCTCGAGGTTTATTGGACCCTTTGAGGTGCTGCGAAGAGTAGAGGAAATAGCTTACGAAGTAGCTCTACCTCCAGAATTAGAACATGTTCATAATGTTTTTTTATGTTTCGATGCTACGACAGTATAAACCTGATTACAAGCATGTGATCAAGTATAAACTATTACAATTTGATAAATATTTGTCTTACGAGGAAATTTCTATCCAGATAGTTGACAGAAAAGAACAAGTGCTCAGGAATAAAGTGATACATTTTGTGAAGGTGTTATGGAGGAACCACAATACCGAGGAAACTACGTGGGAACTCGAAGACAAGATGATGAAAAGTTATCCTGAGTTATTTGTTTGATCTGTATCTTCGATTCTGGAGACAGAATCCTTATAAGAAGGAAAGAATGTGACGAATGAATTGTTTGAATGGTGATTCTGGGTACAAAATCCTTGTAAGGAGGGAATGATGTAACGATCCAAAATTTTTATATGTAAATCCAAATATTTATTGAATTGAATAAATATTTTAGTTGATATGTTTATTGTTAAATAAATATTTATTTAATTTGATTATTTATTAGTTAAATAAATAATTCATGAGTTGTGGAAAAATTAACTTGATTAAGTGTAATATGTTAATTATGTTAATATTCAGTAAATTTTGTATTTTGAAGAGAATTAAAGTAAATGAGTGTTGAGGTAATTATTGTGTTACATAGATGTAATATTCTAATTTAATTTAATAATTAAATTAGAGAGTTAATAATAGTTAAATGAATTGTTATAAAATTGTTTAGTAATTAAAAGTGATATACTAATTTATTAAATAAAATTTTAATGAAAATTATAATTTTGTGACATTTTGATTTAATAAGTTGTTATTATCTTTAATTTAATTAAATTTGAATATAGGAGTTTAATTAAATAAAGTGTGACAATAAACTATATAATAAGTGAGTTATTAAAATAAGCTAAAAGGAGTTTTAATTTAGTTTTACCAAACAAAACTTAAGGCTTTTAAGTCTTTATTTTAATTAAGTTTTTGCCAAACAAGCCTTAGTGACTTTTGAATTTAAAGAAAAACATAACTGATATGTATTAAGTATGATTATTATTATATGTTAGTTTTTTATTTTACATCTTTTTTTTACGTTAAGTTATATCAGTCTAAGCCTAATACTAAAGAAATAATAGAGAAGAGAAAGAAGAGAAAACACAGAGAGAAAAGAGAGAAAGAATTTCTCTGTGAGCTTGAGCAAACCAAGAAGGATTCTATCATCTTCTCTAGCTAAACTAGCAATCAAGGTATAATCCTACTTTCTAAAGTTTTAGTTTTTCTATGAGAAATTCTTTATAGAATTTATATTGATGATTAATTGTTGATTATATGGTTTGTATGTACTAATTTATTGATATAAACTATTTGTATGTGTATGGTATATAATTTAGAGTAGATTAATCCATGAAAATATGATATATATATATATATATATATATATATATATATATATATATATATATATATATATATATATATATATGAAGAAATTATGTTTACAAAAAATTACAGATATGTATATATGATATGACTTATTTTGGAATCAAAATTTATGTTCAATTCATGTTATAATGATTAAATTGATTTTTTATTATATAAATATATGAAGAAACGAAAACAAAGGGTTTTAAACAAACTGTTTTAGTTGAAAAATGAATTCACGGTGAATAATTTCGCTAAGAATGTTAAAAAGTGAAAAAATAGTAAAAATAGTGAATTTAAATGTTGTAATTTGGAAGTTTATGTTGTTTATATGGTTAGAAACTTGTTAGGAATATTAATTGTTGTTACTATGAAGTTTATACAACTTGGGTAAGTTAGAATGGTTGTTAGAAAGAGACTTTTAGGCCAATTTGGTTTTGCTTTGTGTTCTTCGCGAACACTGTTTGCGTGCAACTGTGTCGAGGCGCCGCAGCGCCAATTTTGTAAAGAAATAGGGTGCTGCAGCGCCACTCTGTGCCTGTTAATGAGTACATGCACTGCAGTGCCGATTCTGTGAGTAAATAGAAGCGTTGTAGTGCCAGCCAGCACCGGATCCCAATACAAACTGGAGCACTGAAACGCCAGATTGCAGTTTAGCCAGAAATTTGATTTTTAAATATACAATTATATAATTGTTAATATAGTGTAATGTTATGACTATTAAATGTGACTTATCATATTGTGGTGTTGTTATAATACCAAATATAAGAATTATTATTAGTAATTAATGAGTTATGTGATAACTGAAGATTTGTGTTATTGCATTAAAAGTGTGGTTTAATCATATGGTTAAACCTAATACCAAAGGGTTGTTAATGAAATAGATACTCAGTTATGTACCGTGATCATGTGGAAACTAATTATGTCATGATGACACGTGTATAGGATATTTGGGAACGTGAATTATAACTATTTAGCTTACACCAAACCTTACTTCTTTACATTGAGCAAGTTCTCTAACCCTAACTTTATTTAAGCAAGTTCTTGAAATCTGTTGAGCAAAGTTTTTAATCTTGTTTCCTCGTTGGGAATTGTAACCTTAGCTTACCATTTTGTTCGAGCAAGGTTTGTTATATATTTTCAATGCTTTAAAATATATTCTTAAGGCATGAACTCATTGCTTTACAATATTCATATATGGTTTATAACTACTTTATTTTACGTTATTCTTGAACCTTTACATTCTCATTGAAGATTCAACTAATCCTTATTTGATGTACGTTGAACTCTTAATTACTCTTGAAACTTATCCAAACCAAACTTCCTTTGGTGCGGACTCAAATGTTAAACTGAGATGAACAACCCTATTATAGGGGATTATTTACGCGAAAGCGTTAAGATGTTTGTGTATAATACATGGTACGAAGGGTTGATCCCCCTAAGTACGAGAAAGAAGGTCCATATAGTCTAAGGACTGTTAAAGGTTCAAGTTGAAATACTTATAACCTAAGATATAGTTCATAGTCCTGTGACCCTCAGATGAATTTCAATATCAGTTCTTGATTATCAATACTATAAAATGTTATTCAATTTAGTTAATCATTACCAGTTATTATGTTTTCATTAAGTGAACATTTGGTTGGCTCACTTTTGCATATATATAACCATTGCAGCTAAAATTGAAAAGGATAATGAGCCAACCACTAGCAAAAGGAAAAGAAAGATGAGAAAGTGTTGAAGACTTGTTAATTTGTTGAGATTTATGTTTTCAGGCTTGGTTTTATTATGTGATGTAATTAATTAATTTTCCATATTTGATGAATGTTTTAAGGTTAGACAACCTGTGATTTATCGAATTTGATTATGTAACCCTTTAATGAGAAGATTTATTGTTTAAATTTATTTAAATTTGGGTAGTTAGAAATGAATGTTTGGACATTGAATACCAAATCCTATGAGAATGAAGTCCCCAGATTTGGGGGTGTAACAAGAAATGGTACAACAGACCGCCGAAATCGTCAAAGTGATCAGGGCGAGATTAATAGTTTCACATGATAGGCATAAGAAATACGTCGATTAACATCGCAAGAATTGAGAATTTGAATATGGTAGTTTTGTTTTCTTGAAGGTGTCTCCCTGGAAGGGAAAATTTTGATTTGGTAAGAAGGAGAAACTGATCCCGAGGTTCATTGGACCCTTTGAAGTTTTGCAAAAAGTAAACGAGGTGGCTTATGAGGTAGCCTTACCTCCAATGTTAGAACACACACATAAAGTTTTTCATGTTTCGGTGTTACGACCATACAAATCCGATTACAAGCATGTTATAGAATATGAACCCCTGCAATTTGAAAAAGATATATCTTACGAAGAAGTTCATGTTCAGATAGTTGACAGGAAAGATTAAGTACTCAGAAATAAAGTAATATCTTTTGTTAAGGTAATCTAGAGGAACCACAACGCTGAAGAAGCTACGTGGGAACTCGAAGATTAAATGATAAAAAATTACCCTCACTTATTTACTTAATCTGTGTGTAGCGATTCTGAGGATAGAATCTTTGTAAGGGGGTATAATGTAATGAGACAAATTAATTGAGTCGTAATTCTAGGGACATAATCCTTTTAAGGGGTGAAAAATGTAACGAACGAGATTTTTATATTTGATTTTTTTAAATATTTATTAAATTAAATAAATATTTGTATTGATTTGTTTATTGAGTTAAATAATTTTTTGATGAAATTGTTGTATATTACTTTAACTAAATGTGCCACATTAATTAAATTAATGTGGAATAATTTTATAGTTCGAAATGTTAACTTAATTGAGATAATTAGATTAAATGAGTTAATAAATAATTATAATGTTCTTCTAATTAATTTAATAATTAATTTGAGATTTATTATTTTTTTATAATTAATAAATAAGAATTTTAGTTATGTGATAATTTAATTTAATGAGTAATATTAGCCTTAATTTAATTGAATTTAAATAATTTAAGTTGATTAATTAAGGTATGACAAATAAACTATATAATAAGTGAGTTAATTAAAATAAATTGAAAAAGGGCATTTTAAAGGCTAACCAAACATGGCCTTGAGAACATGTGATCAGTTAAAGCCATGATGCGCTTAACTGATACCCATATATATGGCAGTTATTATACGTATATTAAGTTATATTATGTTTATATCAGTTCATTTGTTAAGTCTGAGAATTATAAGAACAGAGAGAAATTTGAGAGAATTTGATATTGAAGAAGAAGATTTGGGGAATTAAAGAAGGGTTTTTATCGTCTTTTCTAATATAAATAGAGAAATCAAGGGTAATTTCTTAATCCCAAGCCTTAGCTATGTTTTTTAGTTTCTCCATGAAAATACATTTTTAGTTCTCTGTAATTGAGTTTTCATGGTTAAATTGTTGAGAAGTTTGTAATTGTTAATATGCATCTCTAATCTACTATATGATGTTTACAAACGATTTTGGAGTAATTTAATCCATGAAATATGTTAAAGCATGAAGAACTTGAGTTTGGTGATATATATACAATTTGTATGATTTTGGTGTTAAAATTAGAGTTTTGGCTGATGAATTGATTAGATAATTGTTATATATGTTAATATTTAAATATAATCTATTATATGTGGTTTAGAAACGATTTTCAGAAATCAAAATTGTATGAAATATGTTTTAAAGTAAAGATTTGAGTTTTTCGAAAATATGTACAAAAAGGTTGTTTTTAAAGTCAAAATTAGTGTTCAATTCATGTTGTAATCTATGAATTAACAGATGTTTACGTTAATAAATTCAAATACGAAAAGAATGCAAGTTGTATGAATTGATTTTCTTAAGAATCGAATATGTGGTGAGACGATTTGCTAATTATGTTGAAATATGAGTTTTGAGTATGAATCATGGTCTTTAAGGCTCTAAATTGGAGGTTCAAACTATTTTTGTAGTTAGAGTCAAGTTATATATGTTGTATGTTATTTTGGTTGAATTTGTAACATCTGGGTATGCTTAATCTGCTGGTTGGATGATGAAAAATCGAGTTTTGGACTGATGAACAGTGCACTCACGAACTGTAATTCTTCATTTTGGAGACACTTGCCCCGGCGGGCTTTTTAACATAAAAATATGCCCCGATCGGCATTCTGCAGCACAAATCCCCGCCCCGGCGGGGAATACAGAGATGAAATTGTTTTGTTTTTTATTTTATTTTTCAGTCATGGTATGTTAGCTTAGCCTAGTCTAATGAGCATGATAATGAGTTAGGTATATAACAAGAGGTTATAACAGGTTGTTAACATGCATGTGTTGATTTCAAGTTAAGAATTATCGAATTGTATAGAACTTAAACTTGTGGTTCGTGAGATTGGTTTTTTATGTAAATAATCGTATTGATTATTAAACAATAATCTCATATTCGTGTTATGTGGTTGGTTCTAATGATCGAAAATCTAAGCTAATAAGTTTAATGAAAGTGGGAACTAAATCTATAAGGTTAATAGTAGTGTAACTAACAAAAATTGTGATTGTAATGGAATATGTAGGATTTTTGAGGAACGTGAATAATAATTGTTTAATCTATGCACGAGACAAGTTCCCTAACCCTAAACTTTCATTGAGCAAGTCCTTAAACTCTACTTTTACATTGTGCAAGTCTTTAAACTCTATTGAGCAAGTTTTTATTCGTTAACTTATTTCCTGATTATAGCCTTAGCTTAATGTTGTTCAAGCAAGGTTATGATTGTATTCTAATGCTTATGTTATTTAAAGCTTTCTATCCTTACAAAAGTAATTCCACGATGTATGAGATTTATTCACTTGAAACTATTCCAATATCATTGAAAACTCACCTTGTAAAGGTTAAATCATTGTTATTATAAGACTAGTAGTCTCTTGTTGATTCAACTAATCCTTAGTTGATGAATATTGAACTCTAAATTACCCTTGAAGTTAATCCAAACCAAACTTCCTTTGGTGCGGACTCTTATGTCAAAACTGAGATGAACAACCTTAATATAAGGGATTATATTTCGCGAAAACGCTAAAATATTTGTGCACAATACATTGTACAAAGGGCTATCCCCCTAAGTACGAGAAGAAAGGTCCATACAGCCTTATGACTGATAAATATTTAAGTAGAGATACTTAATAACTTAGGACATAGTTCATGGTCTTGTGACCCTCAGATGTACTTTTGATTCTGTTTTTATTCTTGATTCAACAGCTGAGCTATCTATTATTCAGTATCCATTGATTACTCTAATGTGATTTCTATTGTTATTATTATACTCGTGGAAAATTGTTTGCTCACTTTTGCATAATAACATTGCAGCTAAGATTGAAAGATCCATCGAGCCATCCACTAGTAAGGGCTAAGGCAAGATGAACAAGTGATGAAGACTTGTTAAATTTTATTTGAAGATGTTATGTAAAAGACGTATTTAATTATGTTATATTTTTGCATTTGTTGTTTTAATGGTTAGATGATCTGAGATTATTTGTTTAAGTTGTTGTAACCCTTTATTGGGAGGATTTCTATTTAAGTTGAGTTTCATTTATATTCTTATTTATGGGTAGTTAGATGTGATTTATTTGGACAGTGAACACCAAATCCTGTGGGAACAGAGTACCCAGATTTGAGGGTGTCACAATGACCATTTAGTAATTATGTTAGAGTATAGTTACGCAATTGTAACAAAAAAGTTTTGGTAATCACAATGAAAATCGAGCCTTAGTACAGTGACCAAAAAGTTTATTATCCCTACTTCTCTCCCACTATAAGTTTCACAACAACCAACATAAACATAAACATAAGGGAGAAATAAGGGGAAAGAAGAGAGAAAGAAGGGGAAAGAAGAGAGAAAAACGTGGAAAGATCTTTGCCCAGTATATTTTTCCACCAATTTTATCAAAAAAGTTTCAAATCTAAACAAAATATTTGTATGATTTTTTTACCGTTTTTTAAATAAATATATATTTTCATTGTTTTTAAAAATTTTATTTTATGCAAATCTATTCATTTGAACTTTTAGAGAAAAATAACAACTATGTATGTATATATACATATATGCATGTCAATTTTGGTGAAAATTAGTGAGTTATGTGTATGGAAAAATATATACATGTTATTATATAGTAATAGTAATAACAACAATAATAACTTGTAGAGGCATGTGAACTTTCAAATCCCCAAACCCAATAGTATTCTACAATGCCGATTCTAGAAGTTCTGCACTTTATAAAAAGTTTTTCCACAACCCACATTCCTGAGGAGCTAATAATATAATTAATATTATATATAATAATATTAGTAATATAATATAATATTACAACATTGAATGAAATAAGAAAAACTATCCGCTACAAATTGTAGCGACACATATGGGTCTCGAAAAGTGCATCCCCTTTAATAACTTTATTTGACCAAATGGGATTCTTTAATAGCGGTATGACATTTTTTTTAAATCTCAGACTTTACTTATATTGATCAACAATGGAGATAATGGTTGCTAGAATAGTTCCTGTAGGATTGCTAAAACGTAATCAAAGTATTCAATCTAATTGAAATAACATAGGAAAAATGCAAAATAGCAATTTAAAATTTTTAACAATCCCATTGTGTAGCCTTATGTAAGCACCATTAATTGAGGTAGGATAAAGATATACCTTTGAAGCGTGTCAACCTTTGATGAAGAATTCAAATTCCAATCATTTGATCCTTCACAATCTCTCCATTCTTCGGATCACATGTGACGCCTCCAAAACAAGTATACATCACCCATTCTGAGTCGCCAAATACGTGGTACAAAAACAAATACAACCTCAGTAATACAATTGTCATGCAAAATACGACAACACATATACTGTGAGTTTGAATACAAATAGAGAGTATAAAAACTCAAAAGGAGTCCTCATTACAATTATTGATACACTATTTTATAAAAATAGTGAGGACTGCTAAACAACTTTCTAAAACCGTTACTCCATACCCCAGCTAGTTCCTGCTATACTATCTCCTCCTGAGAAGAAAATGGAACAAAAAGGGTGAGCTCAACTAGCCCAATAAAGAATATTATGACTAAGATAATATACAACAAATTATCGTTAGTCTTCAACAGGGAAAATATGATAAAATATAATACACAACAAGTTTTAGATCAACAACTGCAGTGAAAACAACAATTCATTAGAAGAGTCAAGTAGAGAAAGAATTCTACTATCTTCTAAGATTTAAAAGTCCATCATCAATATTTTATCCCTGTAACATCAATCAATATACATATTGAATCAAATATTCATCTTTCCACTACAAGCTAAAAATATTTATTTGTATCACCAGTTGGTCATGTTCATCTCAACACTTGTTCATCTTTGCACTACAGGTCAAAGATATTCATCAGGTAATTATACATCTTTGCACTACAGGCCAAAGATATTCAGTAGTATCATCATTTAGGACTGAGGATGATGAAAAATATTTTAAAGAAAATGAATCTAGTGAGATAAAAGAACAAATATTAGGGATTCGTATTACAGTTTATCCAAGTTCAATAATACTCCATAATAACCAATTTTGAAGCAGAATTCAAAAATAAAGATCAAAACATGGATACAATCAAAGATAGTAACCATAATAGACAACTTGGACAAAAAGAAGAAAAATTTATTTTTCGATGAATAGTGTCGTATTCGTGAATAGTGCCGTATACATGAATAGTAACGTATACGTGAATAGTAACTCCGACACAAAAAGTTCCAAATTTGATAAAAAGTTCATACCAATATTTCGGTATAATGATATTGAAGAAAATATCATTTTAAGTAGAATATAATACCCCTTACCTCAAATTATCAGTACTTCTGATCGGAATATCGGTATAAGGCTGAAGAAAACTTGCACTGATAAATAGAAACTCACAAAGTATCTAAATACTCACAAAATACACTCAATAATCTAGAGAGAGAAAGAGAGAAAACTTATTTCTGGTGTGGTTTTAAATTCTAACTTAGCCATCTATTTATAGGAAAATGTTAGCACGCCGAAGCAGATTTAACCTGCAACCTGATGGCTTTACCGGCTACTATTCTCACCCACCACATTTGAATAAAAATGTCAGCACATTTTTACCAACCAAAAGTGGGGCCCACCAATTCTAAAATTTTCTACCAAAATGATAAATTCTGAAACTTCAACAATTTCTGAACCAGTCATCTCTTAAAATTCATAACAAATCATACGTTCATTTTTAACGGTTCAAAATTTGTGGAAATATGCTCAACTTATATATGTATAACATATCCAAAAATCACAACGATCCAACGGTCGGATTAAAAATTATAAACCCCGCAATATATCTCAAAAACCCTGATTAATTTTTAATACCTCCATTCCGACAAAAATACTGATAAAACACATCAACATTAACTCCTTCATTTTTAACCACAAAATATATCTAACATTTATATTCACATAAAATAAATATTTTTTTATCGTATGAATCAATAATTAATTATTCACAATTAATATTACAGAATCACATTTATGACAACCAGGCCGTTCTCAGGAAAGAGGGGGCTTTCCAATAAGGATTTCTCCTTACTGGCGCGTAATTAGGTGACTAAATCTCTCCTTAGACAGAACTTTCTAGACATTACCAATAATGCTATCTAATAATATTATTCAAATAATATGAATTATTGATCTGATAATATGAAATACTGTGTAGTGACAATTATTGAAACAACAATAATATAAAATATCAATGCAGTAATTATTGAATCAATAAAATAAAATATTGAACAGTAACTACTGTAAGAATTATTGAGTAGTGCATTCCTTTGTAAGAATCAATAATTTAAAAATACTGTGCAATCCGTGTGCTACTGTGCAACCACGCGTATTACTGTATTTTAACCACCGGGTATTTCAACATTGTTAACGATAACAACTACGCCGTTATTTATAAAAACTCAATTTTTGTCGTTATCTTCATCCAGCACTTTTTCCTTATGGGGCCCACAAATAGCTGCGCCGTCGTACGAATATTCTCCGACAGAAAGAATATTCCACGACCAAACGAATATTCTCCGACAAAATGAATATTTTATAACCACTAGTTTATTTTGCAAAATTTGCACATTTCACCCATAACCAAAATATTATATCAAATTAACACCTTATTATTCATAATAATAATTAGAGAAAATTTGATTTTATTCATTAATAAGTTGGGATCTTACAACCTTCCCTCCTTATGAAATTTCGTCCTCGAAATTGACGTACGTACATGGTGTTTTGAAAAGGTGGGGATACCTCGCTTTCAATTCTGATTCTAACTCCCAGGTCATTTATTCAATAGCATGGTTTCTCCATAAAATCTTAACTTGTGGTATAACCTTCGTGCGTAAGACATGCTCTTTCCTATCCAAGATCTTAACAAGTACCTCCTCATACGTTAAATGTTCAGCTATCTCGTCTGGTTCTAACTCAATAATATGGTTTGGGTCTTTAACATATTTACGAAGCATAGATATGTGAAAAACATTATGAACACGAGACATACTTGGAGGTAATGCGAGTCTATAGGCCACATTTCCTATTCGGTCAAGAATTTCAAATGGACCAACAAATCGTGGATTGAGCTTTCCTCTCTTCCCAAATCTTATAACTCCCTTCCATGGTGCAACACATAACAATACATGATCCTCAATATTAAATTCCACGTCCTTTCGATGAAGATCCACATAACTCTTTTGTCGATCCTGTGCCGTTTGTATACGTTGTCGAATCGTTTGGATCTTCTCAGTAGTTATTCGTACCACCTCTGGTCCCAACAATGTTGCTTCACCCACCTCGTCCCAGCATACTGGAGAACGATATTTTCTTCCATACAACGCCTCGAATGGAGCCACACCTATACTTGCCTGATAACTGTTGTTGTAGGAGAATTCCACTAATGGTAGGTACTTATCCTAACTCCCTTTGAAATCTAGGACACAGAGTCTTAATAGATCTTCAAGACTTTGAATAGTCCTCTCTGATTGTCCGTCTGTTTGAGGATGGTATGCCGAACTGAATCGTAAATCCGTGCCCATAGCTTTCTGTAAGGTAACCCAAAATTGTGAAGTGAATCTTGGGTCACGATCCGAAACTATGGATAATGGCATGCCATGCAATCTTATAATCTCATTTACGTACATACTATCAAGACGTTCAAGGGAATAATTCTCACGTATAGGCAAGAAATGGGCAGACATGGTTAATCTATCAATAATAACCCAAATCGCATCTATGCCTTGAGAAACCTTGGGAAGACCCGTAACGAAATCCATGGTAATGTGTTCCCACTTCCACTTCAGAATCTCAAGTGGTTGCAACGGACCCTTTGGTACTTGATGCTCCGCCTTTACACGTTGACAAGTTAAACATCTCGAGATAAACTCTGCGATCTCTCTTTTTATATTGCTCCACCAAAATGTATGTCTAAGATCGTGATACATTTTGATACTCCCAGGATGGATTGTAAACGGTGTGTTGTGTGCCTTCATCATGATTTTATGCTTCAAGTCAAAATTGTTAAGAACACAAAGTCTGGAGTTGACTCGAAGTATTCCTTCTTCATCTATTCTTGCTTCTGAAATAGCACCTTCTTGCACCTTCTTCTTCATACTCATCAGCTCCATGTCCGTAGCTTGAGTAGCTTTAACTTTATCGATTAAAGTCGGTTCTACTCGTATGTTTGATATCATCACGTGTGTACTTGGAGCCTTCATCTCTATCTCCATCATTTGCAAGTCATTCAAAATGGGTCTTTGTGTTAACAACATTGCACTCGTACCCGCATATGATCTTCTACTCAATGCGTCAGCTACTACGTTCGCTTTTCTAGGATGATATTGGATGGTATGATCATAATCTTTCAGTAGCTCGAGCCAACGTCGTTGACGCATATTGAGTTCCTTTTGGGTGAAGAAATATTTGAGGCTTTTATGATCTGTATAGATCTTCACTTTCTCCCCACACAGGTAGTGTCTCCAGATTTTCAACGTGAAAACGACTGTTGCCAACTCCAAATCATGAGTAGGATAATTTCTCTCATATTCTCTGAGTTATCGCGAGGCATATGCTATGACTTTCCCATGTTGCATGAGAACACATCCTAACCCTTTGCCTGAAGCATCACTGTAGATAACAAATCCATCCGAACCAGATGGTATTGTCAGAACAGGTGCCGAAATGAGTCTCCTCTTGAGTTCTTGAAAACTCTTCTCACAATCCTCGCTCTAACCGAATGTTGTATCCTTCCGAGTCTGCTGAGTTAACAGAGTAGCGATTCTAGAAAATCCTTCCACGAATCTCTGATAATAACTAGCTAAGCCCAGAAAGCTTCGTACTTCGGTCACTGACTTCGGTTGCTCCCAGCTTTGTATGGCTTCAATCTTTGCCGGGTCGAGAGATACTGCATGTTTTCCCACCACTTGCCCAATGAATGCTACTTCCTCAAGCTAGAACTCGCATTTCTTCAGCTTGGCATATAGCTTGTTATCACGAAGCCTTTGTAGTACCAGCTTCAAATGGTGCTCATGATCTTCACGGCTTTTGGAATAGATGAGGATGTCATCAATAAAGACAACAACGAACTGATCCAAATATTCCTTGAATACACGGTTCATCATATCCATGAAAGTAACAGGAGCATTAGTCAATCCAAAAGACATGACTAAGAATTCGTAATGCCCGTACCAAGTTCTGAAGGCAGTCTTTGGAATATCCTCAGTTTTAATCTTCAGCTGATGATATCCAGAACGAAGATCGATCTTTGAAAAGAATTATGCTCCTTGTAATTGGTCGAACAGGTCATCAATGCGAGGTAGTGGATACCTATTCTTGATGGTGACATGGTTCGATTCCCGATAGTAGATACAAAGTCGCATACTACCATCTTTCTTCTTTACAAATAACACCGGAGCACCCCAAGGAGATGTACTAGGACGAATAAAACCGATGTCCAACAACTCCTGTAGTTGGACCTGTAACTCTTGAAGTTCAATAGGAGCCATTCGATATGGGATTTTAGAAATGTGCTTTGTGCCAGGTTCAAGGTTAATAAAAAAATCAACTTCACGTTCGGGGGGTAGACTGGGAAGTTCTTCAGGAAATACGTCAATAAATTCATTAACAACAGAAATTTTATTCAAATCTGGCGTGTTTTTGTTCAAGTCCGTGACATGGGCTAAGAAAGCTTGACATCCATTTTTCAATAAACGAATAGCTTTATGGCTTGAAATGAATGGTTTAGTTGTTTGAATTCACATAACAGGTTGGTTAAGAATATGAAAACTAACAACCTTACGAAAACAATCAATTTTAGCATGATGCGTGGTTAACCAATCAATCCCTAAAATCACATTTTCAACGAAATAAGATCGGCAAGTAATGTGATGGTACCAACTTGAATCAAGCAAGATTTATAAACAGTAGATGTAATGAAAGTCTCTACTAACGGAGTTTCAACAAATAAGTCAAAGTCTAATTTCTCCGGAGTCAAGTTCAAACGTTGAGCACAAGCAGGAGAGATAAAAGAATGGGTAGAACCGGTATCTAATAAGGTATAAACTTCACAAGAGTTTATTATTAGCTTACCCGTGATAACCTCGTTCGGACTCATTACATTTTGGGTAGTCACGACAAACGCCCTTCCAGGAACCACTGACTTTGACTTGTCCGGAACAGCCTTCGGAGTCACTATCCCCTGATAAGTGATATTTTTACTCACTTATTATATATTACTCCAGGCGAATTGTGCCCACCTCGAGTACATTTCATTGTGTTTTAGTTGTATTTCATGTTATTTTGCATTGCATAAACTTAAAACTCCTTTTGGTGAATAAGTGCAGGAATCGGCATCATTTTAGTGGAAACTGAGGTATCGGTGAGTAGATGCATGAAGGCTAGTCGCAAGGCGAGGATGTGCACGTTATGGGGGTACAATGAGGCATGGAAATCAAGCAAGTAAGAGGGTTTAAGCAAGAATAAACAAGTAGCAGCAGTAGCAAAACCAAAAACCAGACTTAGGAACTGCAGAACACAGGCCGCGCGGCCGCGTGGCAGAACAAGTGAAGACTCGCGCGCCCGCGCGAATGCAAGGCTTTACATGGGGAACCTTCTGCAAATTAAGCGCCCGCGAGGCATGAGAGCGTGCCCGCGAGAGACTCAGCACGCGCCCGCGAGGCATGAGCAAGCGACCGCGCGAGAGGTCGCCTGGTTTGGTCTGAGCTTACTGTAAGTCTCGCGGCTGCGAGCCAGAGACACTAGGGACGCGCGCGGCCGCGCGCGATTCTGATGCTGTAATTTGTTTTATTTTTATTTCTCAACTTAATGATGTGTAATTGGATATAAAACGATTCTGACGTGTGTCGGACAGGGGGACGAGACTTTTATTTACGTAATTTTCATAGTAGCAATTGGGGTTTACACCTTGGAGAGATTCCAACGGAGAACGAAGCCACAACGTCTTATTCTCTTCTTCTTCGTGGAGTTCTTCACCATCGTAGATATTGATTATTGTTTATTAGATTTCTTTGTGGATTTAATAGTTAATCTTTGATTTCTATTCAGCGATTGGGTTTGATCGTTCTATCCTTCTTACTTTGATTGCTTGTTTATTGATCATGCTTAACATTGATCCCATAATGGTTTTTGGTTCAATCATAAACTAAACTCCATTATGGGATTCTAACGGATTTCAATATGTAGTTCGGTTGTACATCTAAGTGTTCGATTTGTTTTGTATATCATATGGACTATCTATCATGGTTGGTGTGCATGTATGAATGACTGATAATCATTCGTGTTAGTATTTGTATGGGATTGGAAATGAACATATGAATATGGAGTGAAATCATGATAGCATGCGAATATTGGGCTAGAGTAAGTCTTGCATATTTTGTGAATCAGATAGGAATATACTGTTTCACCGTATGAGCTAGAATAAGGGTTGTGCTTAAAATCAATAGGATTGCAATTGCGCATAGGAATATGGTAATTGTGATGGTATTGGTGATTACATAGATTCTAACATCTGTAGATGATATGTGAGTTGGTTATAGTGCATTGGAAAATGGTTATAACTCGCTTTGTGCCCTTGGCTATTATCCTGTGATATGTAAACACTTCTTACATGACATATGGCGATTAAATGAAATATTAAATGAAGTTAGGATCCCATTGTTGCCACATTATATTTAGTCCATTTTTATTCTTATCTTTAGTTGGTAATCATAATTAGTTCAAATCATCCATTAAGTCCATAGTCTTAGCATATAAATATAGTGAGTCAATTATTGCATAGTAGTCTAATATTAACAACTTTCTCTGTGGGATCGATACTTTACTAACTCTGTATTATTTGTTGACCCGTGTATACTTGCATGAGTTAGAGCTCTTTTATAAGAACTATAAAATAGGCAACAAGTTTTTGGCGCCGTTGCCGGGGAAAGGCGTTAATTTAGATAATTATCATTAGTTTAAAGCTGTATTGTATGACTTAGACAGATCTGTTCATTTCTCATTTCTATTTTTGTTTTGTTTTGATTACAGGTACTTGTAAACTTTTATGCACACGCGATCATCCAACTCGGAGTTAACACCAGCTCAAGCTAATATTAACGGAAAGGGTTGGAAAGCGAGTGTGCGGAGGAATCTGCAAGAGCAGTTAGAAAGAATTACAGTCAATATGGCAGAAGAACAAAGAATTGAACAAAGAGAAGAACCTCGGGCTCTAAGGGAATATTCCATGCCGAACATAAATGAATTACAGTCTAGCATAGTCAGGCCAGCGATAACAGCAAACACCTTCGGAAAAAAAATGGGCACTATTCAGATGGTGCAGAACTCAGTACAGTTCGGGGGTACTGCTACGGATGATCCGAACGAACACCTATTAAGTTTCATCAAAATTTGTGACACATTCAGATATAATGGTGTGACGGAAGATGCCATCCGACTACGGCTATTCCTATTTTCCTTGAGGGATATGGCAAGGAGTTGGCTACATTCCTTGCCGGCTAGATCGATCACTACATGGGAGGACTTAGCACAGAAATTCTTAGCCAAGTTCTTCCCAATGGCTAAAACTGCAAATATGAGGACATCGATATCTCAGTTTGAGTAACAACAGGGCGAAACCCTATATGAAGCATGGGAAAGGTATAAGGAGATGCTTAGGAAATGTCCACATCATGGTTTGCCAGACTGGCTGGTAATTAATTCGTTTTACAATGGCTTGAGATGGCAATCCAGACAGATTGTAGATGCAGCCGCAGGAGGGGCATTATGGGCAAAGAGCTATGATGAAGCCTATTCGCTTATCGAGACTATGGCCGCGAATGACTATCAGAATCCTACAGCTCGGATGTCTCAACCCAAAGTTGCAGGTGTGTTGGAGGTGGATGTGATTACATAGCTGTTGGCACAAATGGCAGCCATGGCTAAGAAAATAGATACTTTGGCAGAGAGCAAAGTGAAGACGGTTGCTTTTGTTTGTGAGATTTGTGCAGGGTCACACTCCACGGATCAATGTGCTATCAGCTCAAAATCAGTACAGTACGTAAGCAATTACAGAAAGGACCAAGGCTAATTCTAGAACACATACCATCCAAACAACCGCAATCATCCAAACTTCAGTTGGTCTAACAATCAAGGACAACAACAAAATCAGTTCCAGCCGAATCAACAGTTTCAACAACAGTCAACACAACCACAGTTTACACCAAAACCACCGTTTCCACCGGGATTTACTCAACATCAACAACACCCCACTCCGGCTGCATCACATTCAGAGAAAAAAAATCAGAAATGGAGGAGATGATGTTGAAATACATGGCAAACACCGAGTTCATGATCAAAAGCCAAGCAGTGGCTATCAAGAATTTAGAGACGCAAATGGGGCAAATGGCGAACATGCTTACTAATAGGCCCCAAGGACCGTTGCCAAGTAACACAAAGGCAAATCCTAGAAGAGATGGGAAGGAGCAGTGTCAAGCAATAACATTGCAATCTGGGAAAGACTTGACAGAGTCTACAAGTCGCGCACCAGCACATGATACCACTAAGGAGGCCGCACGAGGCAGAGAAAGAAACTGAGGAGAAAAATCTGGAAAATTCTGAAGTTTAGCAAGAAGAAAATAATAAAGCAGGTTCTATGACAACCCGAGAATTTATAATATTTTTAAAAAAATTTATTAATTGATTTAAGGTTCAAAATTAGAACCTAGACGGAAAATTAGTGTATGCGTTTGATATTTTTAAGATGGAATTTTGAGGATTTCAAAATTCTATGAAGGATTTGGGTAAATTATTCAGGATTAAGAAATACGCAAATATGTTCTGTGTATATGTGTACAATATGTGGTTAAGGGTCAAGGGTTGACCAGATAATTGATATCTGTAACCAACCTTAGGTATATATTAAGAACGTCAACGTTCGGTTAGAAAACCCTAGCGTTTAACAAGAAACCTTAGAAACCGGTTCTGAAAATTCTAATTTCAGTTCCGAAAATCTAAAACCCTAATTCGGGAATTTAAAAGCCTAATTCGATGTATGAAACCCTAATCTAGGAACTTAACGGAGAATTATATTGCTTAAGTAATAATAATTATCATATTAATTAGGGTAACGCTTAATTATTTATTAAACCCTAATTTCAAATTTATTAAACCTTAATTTATGGATTGAAACCCTAATTTTATAATTAGGGAAAACGAAAGTGTTGATTTAATAATTTTAATGTTAATTAGGAAATATTAATCCTAATTTTCATGTATGAGAAATTAGAAAACCCTAATTACGAAATCTAATTTATAAATTAGAAATATTATTTTTTTAATTAAAACCCTAATTCTGGGTAAAAAATTCTAATGACCAATTACGACCCTAATTGCTAAATTAGCGATTTTATTTAGGAAATGCTAATCCTAATTAGCAAGATTTAATTAGTGATTAAGAAATTTTAATATAATTAGAAAATCCTAATTATAATTTAGAAATATTAATTTTCTATTTTTGAAAAACCTAAATTCGGAAATGTTAGAAATTAAATTGCAAAATTAAGGGTTAAACCCTAAACCCTAAATTTTCCCAAACCCTAAACCCTAAGGGTTTGGTCAATTGTCCAAAATGACAATTATAGAATTAAAATTAAATGGAAAAAGACTTAAATGCCCTTAAGTGCATTATTGGATGTAACTTGCAAGACTTGCTCTAGTGTGAGTTGGTGACCAAAACCTAGCCTAGCATGTGCCTATATCTCAATTACCAGCCATCTATGCCAGCAATATACATTGCATCTTGGGATTAAAAGCAAGAAAATCTAGAAAAGTGACTTATTTTAAATTTTTTTTTCAACTAGCCAAGTCTTTTCTCTCTCTTTCATCCGAAAATTTTGAGAGGAACCAAGTGTTATGGAAAGCCAAGAACATCCTTTAGCTCTCATATATCAGATCATCAAGATCAGAATCATGATCAAAGCTTGAATGAGGTATAAACTTTGAAATTCAAAACCCTTAAAATTTTGTGTTAATGATGTTAGTGATTGGTTAAATATGTGTTAGAAGGTGTCTATAAGTGATCTGGGTTGTAAAATCCCAGATCCATAACATCAAAGTCCTCAAATCTAGCATTTTTGAAAATCTGGAAAAATGGGAAAATATGGCCTGACAAGCTAATGTCAGTGGCCGTAGATCTCAACCAGTTATTGATTTGTTGTATTTTATGTTATAGATTTGTTCCTTGTTGTATGGTCTTTAATCTAAATCTTGAATTAAGCTCAGATCACGTGTATATGGTAAGTTATAAAGGATCAAAGGGCGTTGACCCGAATTGACCAACTGTTCTGGGTAACCCAGATTTACCCAGAAAGCGTCTGACAACGATTTGCAGGCTCTACATCTTGCAACTGTTAAGGAATCTGACCATGTTGTTACTTTAAGGTTGTAGTCTGACATGTAGACTACACAACAATGCTTTTATGTTGCTTAGATCGTGACCAGAATAATAATTAATCTTGGTCAAACCTTGGTTGACCGTCTGCTTTGTTGAAGTTCTAGAAAACCCAGAATCTTCAAAGGCCGAATATTCTAACAAGGTTTGACTTGCTTGAATCTTGTGAATTAGTTGTTGTTATGATGATCAGTTGTTACAGACTTGTACCCTGATATGTGGTCTACAGTATTGAAACAATAGTTCTGTGACGCCCCCAAAATTAGGTATACATCACCCATCTTGGGTCGTCAGATACATAGTACAGAATACAAATACAACTTATTAATACAACTGTCGTGTACAATACGACAAAACATAAACTGTGAGTTTGAATACAAATATTATCTTCTAGAGAGTATTCATACTCAAAAGGAGTCCTCGTTACATTTATTAATACACTATTACATAGAATAGTGAGGACTACTAACTAATACTATCATTCGGACCATCACTCCGTTCCCCGACTTGTCCCAGCTACGTTCTCATTTCCTGAAGAGAACAGTGAAAGAAAGGGTGAGCTCAACTAGCCCAGTAAGAAATATTATGAGTAAGATAATGCAGAATAAATTATCATTAGCCTTCAACAATGTTAAACTGATAAAATATAATAGACATCAAGTTTAACTGTAGCGGAACAAGCAATCCATTAAAAGAGTCAAGTAGAAAATAAACTCTACTATCTTTTATGATTTAAAAGGTTTTTCAACACTGTGATCGCTGGGACTCAGCTTAATAAAATAATCCACATCATCGAATCACCCCTGCACTACGGCCAAGGATATTCGTGTATTCATTAATGGTCATGATCATGCCAACAACTGTCCATCAATGCACTACGGGCCAATGAGGACTTTTACCACATCATTTGTAACATTACGGTCATGATTATACTGAATAATCCCTGGTCATAATCATACCAAGTCCATTTATGCACTACAGGCCACAGATGACTTTCAACATTTTATAAAATGAGGATGATGACAATGATATAAGAATTCAATAAAACAAGTTCAAGAATTAATTTATCCAGGAATTAACAACGTCCAAATTGTCAACATGATACTGCTTTGTGGAGTAAAATTCAAGAATGCTTAGAAGAATATTTTCTTGAAAAGATACGGGATGAAACGCAATTATCAAGGATATTCCACGAATTTCATGGAGTATAGAAGTCAAAGTTTTAATCAACTGAGTATAATAAAGAATGGAATAACAAAAGAAATCACCATATATGCGATAGACCGCACAGACAGGTTATTCTTAACAGAATAATAATAATGGAACCAGGTCCGGCGTAAACGCACAGACAGGATATTCCGACAGAATAATAAACAATGGAACCAGGTCCGGTGTAAAACACACAGACAGGATGCTCCAACAGAATAATAATAAAGACGGAACCAGGTCTGGTGTAAAACACACAGACAGGATGTTCCAACAAAATAATAATAAAAACAGAACCAGGTCCGGTGTAAAATACACAGACATGATGTTTCAACAGAATAATAGAAGAATGTCACCAAGTATAGGGTATACCGCGTATACAGGTTATTCCAATAGAATAATAAGAAATGGAACAACAAAAGTTCTCTTCATGAATAAGAAAGAATAACACCCCTTACCTTAAAAGAACTGGATATTGAAAAAGTGAAGTAGCAGAATACTTTTATTCTCTTTCTCTTATTCTCTCTATACTTTCTCTCTCTATAGCTTGAATGAATCCGTGAAAAATAATGAAGCCCTAGGCCTCTATTTATAGAAAAACTGAGGGTGGCTCTTGGTCTTAGCGAAGGGTCAAATAACTATTGGTCTTAACGAAGGGTCAACTGACTCTTGGTAATATTGAATGGACAACTACTATTGACGAAAATAATTACTATTGACCAAGGTAAATACTATTGACGAAGGTAATTACTATTGACCAAGGTAAATACTATTGACCACGGTAAATACTATTGACGAAGGTAATTACTATTGACCAAGGTAAATACTATTGATCAAGGTAAATACTATTGACTACGGTAATTACTATTGACGACGGTAATTACTATTGACGAAGAGACTCTTAGATGATGACATATGCCCCCCATAAAAATAACCAAACTTACCACAACGTCTCAATTATTGATTTAATAATATATCATATTATACAGATGATACTATGACAATAATTTAAGAAATATGATGCAGCAATTACTGTAGCAATAATTGAGTATAGCTGAGTGACTTCTCACGTAAGCATCAATAATCAATACCGTGTGCTACTATGCAACCACACGTATTATTGTACTTTTACTACCGGGTAGTTCAACAGTTTTAACGGTAACACTTCAGCTGTTATTTTTATAGAAAGATAATTTTGTCGTTTTCTAACTACGACTATACTTCTGTTGTGGGGTCCACCAATGATTGTGCCGTCGTACTAATATTTCCCGACAAAAAGAATATTCCCCGACCAAACGAATATTTTATAACAACTTTCTTACTTTGTAAAATTTATAAATAATACCCACAACTATAATATTATATCAAATCCACACCATAATATTCAAAAAATTATTTCGAGAAAATTAAATATTTATTCATAAAATTTGGGATCTCACAATCTCCCCTCCTTATAGAATTTCGCCCTCGAAATTTACGTACATACCTGGTATGCCGAACAGGTGAGGATACATTGACTTCACTTCAAATTCTAACTCTTGAGGTATAACCTTTGAGCGTCGAATATGATCCTTCTTATCCAAGATTTTAACACGTTTCTCCTCAAACATTAAATCATCCGCTATCTCGTCCGGTTCTAAATTAATAATGTTGTTCGGCCGTCCACATATTTACGTAACATCGATACGTGAAAAAAAAACGTTATGAACACACGACATGCTTGGCGGTAAAACGAGTCTATAGGCCACAGTTCCTACTCGATCGAGGATTTTAAATGGGTCAATTACATCGAGGGTTGAGATTTCCTCCCTTTGTCAATTCTTGCTTCTAGAATAACGCCCTCTTCAACCTTCTTACATTCATCAGCTCCGGGTGTGCAGCTTGAACTGCTTTAACGTTATCGATTAAATTCGATTTTACTCGTATATTCGTTATCTTCATATGGGTCCCTTGAGTCTTTAACTCTATCTTCGTCATTTGTAAGTTATAAGAAATGAGTCTTTGTTTTAACATCTCCCTCGTAAACACATACGATCTTCTACTCAACACGTCAGTTACCACGTTCGTTCTTCCACAATTATATTGAATGGTACGGTCGTAATCAACGGTTCAGGCAAGTTTGTTTTTACTTAACTCTATTAAGAGTGTTTCATTCGGATATGTTTATGGTTAATCATTGCTGATTGCCATGTATACTTTGTACTTTGTACATATTGCATGTATAAGTCAGGTATGAAAGGCTGATCACCTTCATTACCAGTTGGTTTCAGATATATTTGTTCATGTATAATACTTGTTCAGTCATAAACTTGTTCTTGCTAGTTCACAATTATATTATTGAATTATAGCCAGCTTATTATTCAAACTCTTCAATCATGATATATCGTTATATTGTTGAATTTAAACTTGTTGGGCAATCCTTATGCTCACCCTTGCTATATCGTGATAAAACATTGCAGATTAAGGCGAATACGTCGGATACAAGAAAAGGTCTAAGACAGTTCCAGCTTTAGTAGACGCGTGCTGTTAGATTTGTATTGTATGATATTAATGTTGTTATATGTTAGAAAAATTATGAAATGTGTATTAGGTTAAGGTTACTCGACCTTGGGGAATAGTGAGTGTATGTATTGTATAAACAATTTATGTTTATATCTTCCACAATTATAGTAATAGTTGTATAAAATGATCGAACCGGATCCGAGGTGATTTGGGACCTGAATTCGGGGCCCTCACAGTTGGTATCAGAGCTGTTGGTTATGAAGCTTAGGTAGGAATACCTGAGACTAATAACCGCAGTGATTAGGATAATTACTAACTCACATAGAGTTAGTTGGGTCGGTAAGATTCAAAGATGAATCTCGACAAGTTATAAGATACAGAGTTCCCTAACTCTGATAATAAAAGTTGAGTAGTAGTGAGCAATAGATAGAGTCTAAAAGACTGAAAGTACAGTGATAGAAGATCGTAAAACAAAACGATCAAGACATAGAAATGAATCGTAATATATACGACGCGATCACCCCGTGATCTGATAAGGTGATAACAGGAAGAAGAGTCAATCTAATGATTGAAAAGTTATAGCAAAGTTTGCTGTGTGGCAGTTGTACTATGAAAACTCATAAAAGAGTTATGGATTATGAATACGGATTAAATGAAATTCATATTGAGAAGGGTGTTAATGTTAGGTGGGGAATTCAATTGAGGACTCATGTCAGCAGCTGAGTTGTATGATTCTTCGTATGGGAGCTGAATTGTACTTGGTGTAATAACTACTTAGTTTCTGACAATGATAATCATTGAAATGTTGTGTCGCGCTATTTGCTATATGCATGTTAAGAGGGTGATTCCTTTCTCATGTGTATAACAGATAGATAGGTCATAGGTAGAGGATATAAGGTTAAGTATGAGTTCTTAAAACTCATACTTATGTGACATTCTCGACTCATAGTTATATGAAATGTTTATGAACCCCTCAGCGAACGGACGCCAAAGGTCAGACTAGGACAAGTTCTTAAACTCATATGATTATGGCAAGTAAATGAACTCATAAGTGTGGTGTGACGAACTGGGTATAGTTGTGTGTAAACAGAATATTGAGGATAATAGGAACAGATAAATTGTTAAGCAAATGATTACTAGTGAAGAAATAAGTTTTCCAAAACTCCTAGCTATGCTAGACTTCAAAATTTTGACATTAAGCTAAATACGCACTATGTGCCTTTAAAATAAAATATGTAGACTCGTAATTATTTTTGAAACGGTTTAAAGTATAGTCTATGCTACTTATTCCAGCTAGACGCAAATGATTTGAAATATCAAAATAACTTTTATTTATCACTCATGTACCATGTAACCTGGTGCAGAGATGATAAAAATTTGATGGAGTTGTAAATACAGGAATACTTAGTGTGAATTTGATCTAAAATCGTTGTTCCACTATTGTATGATGTGTTATGACAAAGCCATACAATGACGGCATCCTCAAACGGACTGTTAATACAGTATGACATCATGACGTCATTCTCGAAAATGTTTTCAAAAGTTTAATTTGCCAACGGGGTTTGGCTACACTTAAATATTTCGATTGAATTGAATTATTGATATGAGTCTATGCTCTTCGATTCAGCTAGACTACTGTTATGAAAACTCTAAGTGTTCATTGAAATAAATTTCCCGACCCAAATTGTTATAGTACAGAATCCTATGATAAGTCTGAGGTGAACAACCCTGAAAATGGGGATATACTAATTGGATAAAATATTCTAATCTAAGAACGCATATAGTCGTTCCGATTACTAAGGTACAACAGATTGATCATCAAAAGTACCCGCATTGGTAGTTTACCTTCTTTGTAATTGTAAACATATTGTTAACCTTTGTACGGGGTAGAATACCTTTTTCTTAAATGAAATAGGTAGCAGGTAGTAATACCTATAAACCTCAGTAGTTCATGGTCTATATGACCCCTCAGCACAATTTGAAAATTTTTACTCTTGTGAGAGACGTATTGCGTAGCATGTGATAATGTGTGTGAATGGTGACAAGGTATGGTGTATGGTGTATGGTGTATGGTGTAAGGTGCAAGGTAAATTTCGGGGACGAAATTTTTAGAAGAAGGGGTGAATGTGACAACCCGAGAATTTAGAATATTTTTAAATTTTTTTTATTAATTGATTTAAGGTTCAAAATTAGAACCTAGACGAAAAATTAGTGTATGCGTTTGATATTTTTAAGATGGAATTTTGAGGATTTCAAAATTCTGTGAAGGATTTGGGTAAATTATTCAGGATTAAGAAATACGTAAAAATATTCTGTGTATATGTGTACAATATGTGGTTAAGTGTCAAGGGTTGACCAGATAATTGATATCTGTAACCAAACTTAGGTATATATTAAGAACGTCAACGTTCGGTTAGAAAGCCCTAGCGTTTAACAAGAAACCCTAGAAACTGATTCTGAAAAATTCTAATTTCATTTTCGAAAATTCGAAACCCTAATTCGAGAATTTAAAACCCTAATTCGATGTATGAAACCCTAATTTGGGAACTTAACGGAGAATTATATTGCTTAAGTAATAATAATTATCATATTAATTAGGGTAACGCTTAATTATTTATTAAACCCTAATTTCATATTTATTAAACCTTAATTTATGGATTGAAACCCTAATTTTATAATTAGGTAGAACGAAAGTGTTGATTTAATAATTTTAATGTTAATTAGGAAATATTAATCCTAATTTTCATGTATGAGAAATTAGAAAACCCTAATTACGAAATCTAATTTATAAATTAGAAATATTATTTTTCTAATTAAAACCCTAATTCTGGGTTAAAAATCCTAATGACCAATTAAGACCCTAATTGCTAAATTAGCGATTTTATTTAGGAAATGCTAATCCTAATTAGCAAGATTTAATTAGTGATTAAGAAATTTTAATATAATTAGAAAATCCTAATTATAATTTAGAAATATTAATTTTCTATTTTTGAAACATCGAAATTCGGAAATGTTAGAAATTAAATTGCAAAATTAAGGGTTAAACCCTAAACCCTAAATTTTTCCAAACCCTAAACCTTAAGGGTTTGGTCAATTGTCCAAAATGACAATTATAGAATTAAAATTAAATGGAAAAAGACTTAAATGCCCTTAAGTGCATTATTGGATGTAACTTGCAAGACTTGCTCTAGTGTGAGTTGGTGACCAAAACCTAGCCTAGCATGTGCCTATATCTCAATTACCAGCCATCTATGCCAGCAATATACATTGCATCTTGGGATTAAAAGCAAGAAAATCTAGAAAAGTGACTTACTTTATTTATTTTTTTCAACTAGCCAAGTCTTCTCTCTCTCTTTCATCCGAAAATTTTGAGAGGAACCAAGTGTTATGGAAAGCCAAGAACATCCTTTAGCTCTCATATATCAGATCATCAAGATCAGAATCATGATCAAAGCTTGAATGAGGTATAAACTTTGAAATTCAAAACCCTTAAAATTTTGTGTTAATGTTGTTAGTGATTGGTTAAATATGTGTTAGAAGGTGTTTATAAGTGATCTGGGTTGTAAAATCCCATATCCATAACATTAAAGTTCTCAAATCTAGCATTTTTAAAAATCTGGAAAAATGGGAAAATATGGCCTGACAAGCTAATGTCAGTGGCCGTAGATCTCAACCAGTTATTGATTTGTTGTATTTTATGTTATAGATTTGTTCCTTGTTGTATGGTCTTTAATCTAAATCTTGAATTAAGCTCAGATCACGTGTATATGGTAAGTTATAAAGGATCAAAGGGCGTTGACCCACATTGACCAACTGTTCTGGGTAACCCAGATTTACCCAGAAAGCGTCTGACAACGATTTGCAGGCTCTACATCTTGCAACTGTTAAGGAATCTGACCATGTTGTTACTTTAAGGTTGTTGTCTGACATGTAGACTACACAACAATGCTTTTATGTTACTTAGATCGTGACCAGAATAATAATTAATCTTGGTCAAACCTTGGTTGACCGTCTGCTTTGTTGAAGTTCTGGAAAACCCAGAATCTTCAAAGGCCGAATATTCTGACAAGGTTTGACTTGCTTGAATCTTGTGAATTAGTTGTTGTTATGATGATCGTTTGTTACAGACTTGTACCCTGATATGTGGTCTACAGTATTGAAACAATAGTTCACCCAAACAGGTTGCCGGATACAAGTTATAAAGATCGAAAACTAGTACCCTCGACTGTTCTTCATTTTCTGGAAAACCCAGAAATGAAGAACAGTGTTGTCAGAACTTAGTTTGTTAGAATATTACATACATACTACAACTATGATGCCCTAGATTGCCCAGATAACATCAAGAACATGAGAATTAAAACGATCAAACATAGTACATTGCATACTGACATGGTTTTCTAGAAAGGCTCAAGAACACCTCAAAAACACCTATAGCGACGGGTCTGTCGCTATAGGGCCCTTTAGCGACAGTTTCTATTTAATTTATTTTCTGATTTTCTAGAAATTAATTAAAAATAGAAAAAAAATAGATTTTTATTATTAAAAATACTAAATAAATTCTGAAAAATTATTTTAAATTCTGAAAAATAGTTTTTAATTATTGTATGTATATTTCATAAATATTTAATATTTTTGAAATATAAATGGTATTTAATTTATTTAATTACAAAATTAAATAAATTATTTAAAAATGGTTTTAATTCATGAAAAATCATGAAAAATTATATTATGGTATTAGAAAATATTTTAAGTGACTTTTAATATTTTTTGATGAAATTTATTAATAAATTATTATTAATGGTAATTAGTTTATTTAATGAATATATTAAATAAATTAAGGAAAAATAGAAGTAATGATTTAAAAATCATATGAAAATGATTTAAGTGTTAGAAAAATATTTTAAGTTATAAAATATAACTTTTGATATTTTATCATGAAAATATTAATATTTTAATATTAAAAACAATTATTGGATAATGGATTTAAGTGTTTAAAAATCATATAAAGGTGATTTTAAAGTATTAAAAATACTTTGATATATTATAAATATATTATAATATCATGACATGTATTTCATTAATATTTGATAATAAATAAATATTAATAATAAAAGAATTATGTGGTGTTTAATTTATTTAAATACGTATTAATGATTGAAAAATCATGAAAAATGATAATAATTATGTGAAAATTATTATGAGACTTAGAAAAATATTTTGACTCATATTAAAATTATCTGAGATAATTGTTAAGTGTTTAGGCAGAGTTTAATTTAACTTAGACTCGATAAAAGTCCTACTAGACCGTCGGGACGTTAGAATTTTATCAGAATCAAGATAGATTGTAATAGTTTGACTTGATACCGAGTCTAATGTATGTTATAGACTGACAGGGTTATGTGTTATGTGTTTAGGTTATTCTATGTTTATATATATAGTAATATTATACTGTGATGATATTATTCTAATATTGGAGATCTATATTACTAATATTAGGTCAACGGTTCAAGTAAGTTTGTTTTTACTTAACTCTATTAAGAGTGTTTCATTCGGATATGCTTATGGTTAATCATTGCTGATTGCCATGTATAATTTGTACTCTGTACATATTACATGTATAAGTCAGGTATGAAAGGCTGATCACCTTCATTACCAGTTGGTTTTAGATATATTTGTTCATGTATAATACTTGTTCAGTCATAAACTTGTTCCTGCTAGTTCACAATTATATTGTTGAATTATAGCCAGCTTATTATTCAAACTCTTCAATCATGATATATCATTATATTGTTGAATTTAAACTTGCTGGGCAATCCTTATGCTCACCCTTGCTATATCGTGATAAAACATTGCAGATTAAGGCGAATACGTTGGATACAAGAAAAGGTCCAAGACAGTTCCAACTTTAGTAGACACGTGCTGTTAGATTTGTATTGTATGATATTAATGTTGTTATATGTTAGAAAAGTTATGAAATGTGTATTAGGTTAAGGTTACTCGACCTTGGAGAATAGTGAGTGTATGTACTGTATAAACAATTTATGTTTATATCTTTCGTAATTATAGTAATAGTTGTATAGAATGATCGAACCGGATCCGAGGTGATTTGGGACCTGGATTCGGGGCCCTCACAGGTTCAGAAGAGAAGGTCAAGAGTCCACTACAACCACTGCACCCTCGAGTACCATATCCACAGAGGTTAGCAAAGCAGAAAGATGACAAACAATTCAGCAAGTTTTTAGAGGTCTTCAAAAAGCTGTAAATCTATATACCTTTTGCCGAAGCATTGGAACAAATGCCAAGCTACGTAAAGTTCATGAAAGGTATCTTGTCAAGGAAGAGAAGATTAGATGAGTTTGAAATGGTTACCTTGACAGAGGAATGTAGTGCAGTGCTCCAACGCAAGTTACCGCTAAAGCTGAAAGATCCGGGTAGCTTCACAATTCTGTGCACCATTGGAAAGATGGAGTTTAACAAGTGTTTATGTGATTTGGGAGCAAGTATAAATTTGATGCCATTGTCAGTATTCAACCAGTTGGGATTACCGACCCCATGACCAATGAACATATCATTACAGCTAGCAAACCGGTCTGTCACATATCCACGGGGAATTGTTGAAGATGTATTGGTTAAAGTGGATAAGTTCATCTTTCTGGCTGATTTCATCATTCTAGATTTCGAAGAGGACAAGAATATTCTGATCATACTAGGAAGACCATTCTTGGCCATGGGCAGGACTTCTATAGATATTCAGAAAGGGGAATTAACTATGCGTGTACAAGATCAGGAGGTCACATTCAATGTCTTCAACGCAATAAAGTTCCCAGCTGATGAAGAAGAGTGTTTTCTAGTTGATCTGGAAGATGGAAACTGCAAGGATTGGATACATAACCCAAGAACAAATGAATCACAGAGATATGTAACGGGTGAAAATGCAGAGTTGAAGGTGGAGCCGTTGATGAAAGTCGAAGTGATCAAATTTTAGGGTGCCAAGGACAGCAAGGAAGGCACCACAATTATTGATGTGACGTGAAAATTTTGAGACAGTCAAGCTAATTGACTATAACTTAGCGCTGGATGGGAGGCAACCCATCAATTCTTCACCCAAGAATTCATTTATTGTCGTTATTTCCTTTTGATTATTTTAGTTAGTAGTTCAAATTCAGTGATAACAAGTTATACGATAAGCGAGCGTATATATGTGTCATTAATTTCGTATAACGCAACCACTATTGTATGTCTTATTCATGTGAATTATTATATGTGCAGGTACAATGATTAGAGAGCATCACTGATGAAAGAGTGAGATCAAAGCAGAACGGCAGTAATTGGGGTCGCGCGGCCCAAGCAGCATCAACTCGTTCGCCTACACGTTCAGCTAGTTAATCCACGAACCTTTCTGCAAGTCTCGCGCCCGCGCGCCTAATGCAATATATCATCGCGTGGCCGCGCGTGACACCGGATCCAGCTAGATAAAAACATTTTAAAATAGAAGATGGAATCATTCAGACTCTTATTTGCGATATCAACAGAAGCGAGAATCTCTCACTCCCCATAACTCACGTCTCTATCTCTCTATCAGTTACAGATTGAGGCGTATTTCTCTCCATCAAATCTCTATGAGTTCCTTCATGATTCAATGCTCATCCACATCTCAGTCATTATATAAAGCTAGGGCACTACATTGGGATAGCACAAGCAAGAGTGGAAATTATCAATTCACAAATACATTCTCTCTTTCAGTAAGTTCATTTGCTATCTATATCTCCAATGGGTCCAAAGAGAGTATGGGCAGCTTCCTCCTCTTCATCTTCCTCCGGCGGTCATGAGGAAGATATTGTCGACCATAGCAAATTTCCATGTTTGGAGGCCCAGCAGGAGTACTATCGCATTGACGCGAAGACATTCATCAAGGAAAGAGGATTTAGGCTAGAAGGTCAGGATGGGGAACTATGTGCCATGATTCGCGAACGAGGATGGGGTGGACTGACTGCTACACCCAAGCCGATTCTAATGAGCATAGTTTGAGAGTTCTACGTTAATGCCAAAGTCACCATGAACGATACCTTTATGGTTCGTAGTACAGAAGTAGACTACCAACCCTCCGCCATCAGAAACGTGCTGGAGCTCCCTACTTGACCACCAGCAAAGGCGGCCAATTAGATCACGGGAGCTCATTAGGAAACAGACTTGGAGCAGGTCATCGCAGAATTGTGCATTCCCGGCTCACGATGGACTGACAAAGTCGGTACGACCCAACCTCGTATTTTTCCAGCAGCCGCATTGAATCGGTACGCCAAGGCATGGAATCTGTTCATTTATGCTAAATTATTGACATCATCACATCAACATGAAATCACAGCAGAGAGAGCCATACTTCTGTGGGCATCATCACTGGCGAATATATTGACGTAGGGTATTTGATCCATCAAAACATTGTAAAGTATATGAAGGGAACTACCACTGGAAGCATCCCACACGCTTCAGTGATAGACATGTTATGTGCGCAGCAAGGGGTTCGTTGGGGCAATGAGCAAATGCAGTATCCCAGCCAAGATATCACGCACTCCACAATTGCCAAATTTGAGGACTGGGAAGGTGGCGAGCCACATCCGCGAGGACGAGGATTCATTCTCCGACCCACCTTTTTCGAGCCACCCCAGCAGCCCCCACAGCCTGATGAAGTAGGTCCATCCACCCGTGCGCAGCCTGTCTCTAGCGATCGACACCTACGAAGGTTGGAGCGCAAAGTCGACGCATTACACGACAATCTTGGGATATTTGCTACGGGACTCTCCAGGGCTTTGGCCGAAGCCTTAGCGCAGCAAGGAACCATGCTTGAATGGCCCCAGTTCAGGACCGCCGTGCCGTATCCACCACCAGATTCACCACCCGAGGAGGGAGGTCATGCCGATCATTAGGGGAGTTTTTCTCATACCCTTTACCTTCATTCAATGAGGACATTGAACATTTCAAGTTTGGGGGTATCGGAGTACTTGTATAGTAGTTTAGATTGCATTTTATTTTAGCATGTTTAGTTTAATTTTGCATTAATATGTGTTAGTTAAATTTTAGCATAAAATTTTTATTTTTTATTCATTCTTAGTATGTTCTAGTTTAATGTCTCACATAAATTTTTGCTTATAAATAGAAATTTTTGCCTAAGCCAATGAGGATAGTGAATTGTGGAAGATTTTAGAATATGTTGCATAGCACAACTTGGATATAATGTTTTACACAATGCGATTCATGTTGTTGTTTATATGCTTTCGGTTTGCACAATTGTGTTCACATTCACTTGTAAGTTTAAGATGTATGTTATGCATTGCTCAATAGAACATGTAGTGTTAAAAAGAGAAACATGAGGAAGGTGTTATAGATTGTATGAGTCATTGAAGTGTAAATTTTGGGGAAACATGGGTATGCTATTCAAAAAAAATAAATAAAATAAAAATAATATATATATATATATATATATATATATATATATATATATGCAATAACGTGACTAGTCTTAATTCGGGGCCCTGGCTACTTGAGTAAGTATGCCCAAGGGGATTGTCTCTACACCTAGCGCCCTAAGGTATTTCATGGTCTGGGAGTCATTGGTTGAAAGCTCGTTAAGGGGTAGCAGTGTGCCTAATGGATTGAGACATTGCACAGTCATGTGAAAAAAAAGAGAAAAGAAACAATAGCAATAAACACCACGGGAAAGTGCGAAATCGCCCTCGTGAGTAGCAATAAAGCAATTAACCCATTGTTGAACTTTAGTTTGCGGTGATATGTTTAAACAGTCTATGTTGCATGAGTATACATGAATCTTGATTTATACTACAATTTTCTGTTTGGAGCAGTGTATGATATATAATCTTTGCTTAGATCAAGTTTTTGTGAACACCACACACACACATCATCTCTATAGCATTCATGAATTATCTGCATGTATGATGCTATGTCTATGGTTTGGTTTGAAACTATGTTCTGGAATCGGGATAATTCACTGAGGCAATGTGGGCTGAAATTATGTTATGGATAAGATTATGTGAGACTAGTTTGCATCATAGAGTAGTGTATAGTTTAGTAGTTACATTTTCAGTGTTCATTCATATGCATTGCTTGAGGGCAAGCAACAGTTCAAGTTTGGGGGTATTTGATAAGTGATATTTTTACTCACTTATTGTATATTAATCCAGGCGAATTGTGCCCACCTCGAGTACATTTCATTGTGTTTTAGTTGCATTTCATGTTATTCTGCATTGCATAAACTTAAAACTCCTTTTGGTGAATAAGTGTAGGAATCGTCGTCATTTTGGTGGAAATTGAGGTATCGGTGAGCAGATGCATGAAGGCTAGTCGCAACGCGAGGATGTGCATGACATGGGGGTACAATGAGGCATGGAAATCAAGCAAGCAAGAGGGTTTAAGCAAGAATAAACAAGTAGCATCAACAGCAGACCAAAAACCAGACTCAAGAACTGCATAACACAAGCCGTGCGGCCGCGCGACAGAACAAGTGAAGACTCGCGCGCCCGCACGAATGCAGGGCTTTACATAGGGAACCTTTTGCAAGTCAAGCGCCCGCGAGGCATGAGGGCGCGCCGGCGAGAGACTCAGCACGCGCCCGCGAGGCATGAGCGCTCGACCGCGCGAGAGGTCACCTGATTTGGTCTGAGCTTACTGTAAGTCTCACGGCCGCGAGCCAGAGACACTAGGGACGCGCGTAGCCGCGCGCGATGCTGATGCTGTAATTTGTTTTAATTTTATTTCTCAACTTAATGATGTGTAATTGGATATAAAATGATTCTGACGTGTGTCGGACAGGGGGACGAGACTTTTATTTACGTAATTTTCATAGTAGCAATTAGGGTTTACACCTTGGAGAGATTTCAATGGAGAACGAAGCCACAACGTCTTATTCTCTTCTTCTTCGTGGAGTTCTTCACCATCGTAGATATTGATTATTGTTTATTGGATTTCTTTGTGGATTTAATAGTTAATCTTTAATTTCTATTCAGCGATTGGGTTTGATCGTTCTATCCTTCTTACTTTGATTGCTTGTTTATTGATCATGCTTAACATTGATCCCATAATGGTTTTTGGTTCAATCATGAACTAAACTCCATATGGGATTCTAACGGATTTCAATATGTAGTTCGGTTGTACATCTAAGTGTTCGATTTGTTTTGTATAGCATATGGATTATCTATCATGGTTGGTGTGCATGTATGAATGACTGATAATCATTCGTGTTAGTATTTGTATGGGATTGGAAATGAACATATGAATATGGAGTGAAATCATGATAGCATGCGAATATGGTGCTAGAGTAAGTCTTGCATATTTTGTGAATCAGATAGGAATATATTGTTTCACCGTATGAGCTAGAATAAGGGTTGTGCTTAAAATCAATAGGATTGCAATTGCGCATAGGAATATGGTAATTGTGATGGTATTGGTGATTAAATAGATTCTAACATCTGTAGATGATATGTGAGTTGGTTATAGTGCATTGGAAAATGGTTATAACTCGCTTTGTGCCCTTGGCTATTATCCTATGATATGTGAACACTTCTTGCATGACAAATGGCGATTAAACAAAATATTGAATGAAGTTAGGATCCCATTGTTGCCACGTTATATTTAGTCCATTTATATTCTTATTTTTAGTTGGTAATCATAATTAGTTAAAATCATCCATTAAGTCCATAGTCTTAGCATATAAATATAGTGAGTCAATTAATGCATAGTAGTCTAATATTAACAACTTTCTCTGTGGGATCGATACTTTACTTACTCTGTATTACTTGTTGACCCGTGTATACTTGCATGAGTTAGAGCTCTTTTATAAGAACTATAAAAGAGGCAACATCCCCGTTGAACTTGGTTCGCAACAAGACGATCTTTAGCTATATGACCTTCCTTTCCACGGTTATAACATACCTTGAACTGTTGTGGGCAGTTTGGGATGATGTGTCCCTCTTTCCCACATTTGTAACATACGACCGGTGCTCGTTCTCCTCCCCTAGAAACAGTTGATGTTGGTGCTGACGTCTTCACGTTATCGTTGTTATACCTTCTTCTTTTGAAATCTTCTCCCGACTCGCTCTTTCTATTGTCACGGCCATGATTACCACCAGAGTGATTATTGCTTTTGTCCGAATGTTTTTCTCCCTGCTGGTTTTCATTGCTCCGATGACCGCTGCCACGGGTATGACCCTGGTTGTGGTCCCTCGGTTGAACATACTCATTATCTCGCTCTAATAATGAGCCCTGTTTACAACATCTGAATATAAAGAAATTTATGAGAGATAAGATATTTTTGAATCTCGGGCTTTAGACCTTTCAGGAACAACCTCGTCATTCGTTCCTCATTCTCTACCAAATGAGGTGCAAATCTGGATAACTCTGCAAACTTCGCCTCGTACTGGGACACCGTCATGTTGTTTTGTTCCAGTCTAATAAACTCTACCTCCTTCATATGACGAATACTTTCAGGAAAGTACTTGTCATTAAACAGTTTCTGAAACGTTTCCCAAGACATGTTGAGTGCGTCAGGCTGGGTACGCTTCACAGACTCCCAAGACATCGAATATCTTGGTAATTTGCTTGACCCACATTTTCGCCATGATCGGATCTGACTTTCTCTTAAATTCTGGTGGTCCCAACTCTTTGAACTGCTTGGCTGTGACAAGCCGCGCATTGCTAGCATTTCCACCCGTATTTTGTCCACGAGTCTCCCTCGTCTGGTTTTGCATGAACTGCAAAAAACTTCTTAACATCCCATCATTCATCATTTGTTCAGTAGTATTGTTTACAAGAGGAATATTGTCTTCCTGTTGCACGTTCCCCTGGGTGGTGATCAAAGGTGTCTCCACGGTCTGATTCACTCCATTATTAACGTTCTCAGCTGCCATTCTAAAATACTGCCATAAAATAAGGGTTAATAGTCATGTCATATATTATCCCTATACTCTGACCGACCAAAAAAATACCAAATAAACTTAGTCAGGTCATACTAGCGAAGGAATTCCCCGTCTCTCCCCTCCTAGTTCTTGTGTCACATCTCAGCCAGGAATCATATCCCTAAGCTTTGATACCAACTGTGACGCCCCAAAAACAGGTATACATCACCCATTCTGAGTCGCCAAATACATGGTACAAAAACAAATACAACCTCAGTAATACAATTGTCGTGCAAAATACGACAACATATATACTGTGAGTTTGAATACAAATAGAGAGCATAAAAACTCAAAAGGAGTCCTCATTATAATTAATGATATACTATTTTACAAAATAGTGAGGACTGCTAAACAACTTTCTAAAACCGTCACTCCATACCCCGGCTAGTTCCTGCTATAATATCTCCTCCTGAGAAGAAAATGGAACAAAAAGAGTGAGCTCAACTAGCCCAATAAGGAATATTATGACTAAGATAATATACAACAAATTATCGTTAGTCTTCAACAGGGAAAATCTGATAAAATATAATAGACAACAAGTTTTAGATCAACAACTGCAGCGGAAATAACAATCCATTAGAAGAGTTAAGTAGAGAAAGAATTCTACTATCATCTAAGATTTAAAAGTCCATCATCAATATTTTATCCCTGTAAGATCAATCAATATACATCTTGAATCAAATATTCATCTTTGCACTACAAGCTAAAGATATTCATTTGTATCACCAGTTGGTCATGTTCATCTCAACACCTATTCATTTTTGCACTACAGGCCAAAGATATTCATCAGGTAATCATACATCTTTGCACTACAGGCCAAATATATTCAGTAGTATCATCATTTAGGGCTGAGGATGATGAAAAATATTTTAAAGAAAACGAATCCAGTGAGATAAAAAAACAAATATTAGGGATTCGTATTACAGTTTATCCAAGTTCAATAATACTCCATAATAACCAATTTTGAAGCAGAATTCAAAAATAAAGATCAAAACATGGATACAATCAAAGATAGTAACCATAATAGACAACTTGGACAAAAAGAAGAAAATTTCATTTTTCGATGAATAGTGTCGTATTCGTGAATAGTGCCGTATACGTGAATAGTAACGTATACGTGAATAGTAACCCTGACACAAAAAGTTTCAAATTTGATAAAAAGTTCATACCAACATTTCGGTATAATGATATTGAAGAAAATATCATTTGAAGAAGAATATAACACCCCTTACCTCAAAATATCAGTACTTCTGATCAGAATATCGGTATAAGGCTGAAGGAAACTTACACTGATGAATAGAAACTCACAAAGCATCTAAATACTCACAAAATACAATCAATAATTTAGAGAGAGAAAGAGAGAAAACTTGTTTCTGGTGTGATTTTTAATTCTAACTTAGCCGTCTATTTATAGGAAAATGTTAGCACGCCGAAGCAAACTTAGCCTGCAACCTGATGGCTTTACCTGCTACTATTCCCACCCACCACATTTGAAGAAAAATCTCAGCACATTTTCACCAACCAAAAGTGGGGCCCACTAATTCTAGAATTTTCCACCAAAATGATAAATTCCGAAACTTCAACAATTTCTGAACCAGTCATCTCTTAAAATTCATAACAAATCAAACGTTTATTTTTAACGGTTCAAAATTTGTGGATATATGCTCAACTTATATATGTATAACATATCCAAAAATCACAATGATCCAACGGTCGGATTAAAAATTATAACCCCCACAATATATCTCAAAAACCCTGATTGATTTTTAATACCTCAATTCCGACAAAAATATTGATAAAACACCTCAACATTAACTCCATTTTAACCACAAAATATATCCAACATTTATATTGACATAAAATAAATATTTTCTTATCATATGAATCAATAATTAATTATTTACAATTAATATTACAGAATCACATTTATGACAACCAGGCCATTCCCAGGAAAGATGGGGCTTTCCAATAAGGATTTCTCCTTACTGGCGCGCAATTAGGTGACCAAACCTCTTCTTAGACAGAACTTTATAGACATTGCCAATAATGCTATCTAATAATATTATTTAAATAATATGAATTATTGATCTGATAATGGAAAATACTGTGCAGTGACAATTATTGAAACAACAATAATATAAAATATCAATGCACCAATTATTGAATCAATAAAATAAAATATTGAACAGTAACTACTGTAACAATTATTGAGTAGTGTCTTCCTTCGTAAGAATCAATAATGCAAAAATATTGTGCAATCCGTGTGCCACTGTTCAACCACGCGTATTACTGTATTTTAACCACCGGGTATTCTAACAGTGTTAACGGTAACAACTACGCCGTTATTTATAAAAACTCAATTTTTGTGGTTATCTTCATCCAACCGTTTTCCGTTATGGGGCCCACAAATAGCTGCGCCGTCGTACGAATATTCCCCGACAGAAAGAATATTCCACGACCAAACGAATATTCCCCGACAAAATGAATATTTTATAACCACTTGTTTATTTTACAAAATTTGCACATTTCACCCATAACCAAAATATTATATCAAATTAACACCTTATTATTCACAATAATAATTAGAGAAAATTTGATTTTATTCATTAATAAGTTGGGGTCTTACATCAAACGTTCGTCACAAAGTGTATGCAACGCCCAAGAGGTATCCACCAAGAGTAATTGATTGAAGACTTAATTTAGACTTAACAAAGTCTTGGATGACTAATCCTAATTCTCTCTACTCCAAAAACTTAGGGGCGTGAGAATGCTTGCAAGAGTGATGCAACTTGTAGAGATTGCATTAGTCTTTCCCACAATAAAACTTCTCTTATTTAAATATTAACCCTAATCCTTAACCATTAAGGGGTTGGGTTTTTAATTTTAATTTCCAATCTAATTAGGAATTAAATAATAATAATAATAATAATAATAATAATAATAATAATAATAATAATAATAATAACAATAATAATAATAATATTATTATTATTATTATTATTATTAAATTGACTAAATAATAATAATAATATAGAAGAAGAAGAAGAAGAAGAAGAAGATGACTAATCTTATTAATTTATAATATTAGTATTTATCCAAATACTTAATTATAAATCTTAAGCTATTTAATTTATTCCACTAATAAATTAAATACACTTAATTTATTATTATCAAGCCAATTAATTCTAGCATCATATTACTCTCTTTTGTGGTGTGACCCTCTAGGTTCAATATTAAGCCAATAGTGGAATAAATAAATTAGAGTCATTCCAATATTATTTATAAAGAATTAAACTCCTTTAATTCAAATATAAATAAATAATATTTATTCTATATCATGAGTAATACCTTATAAATAATGTATAACGACTATCCAGATAATATGAATTAAACGTAAATCACAAAGATTATCACAAAGAATACAAAGAACCCATTCCGTGAATAGTTATCATACTATTCAATCCTTCTACCATACAATATCCCAATCAAATATAAAACATGAAATTTCTGTTAAATTTTATTTATTTGATTATATGTATTTCGATTCTAAAATGCACAAGAACGGTTAATGTAAATTAGAAACCCCTTTCTAATTTCCATTTAACCCTAACCAGGGATTTTCATGTTGTCATTTTATCGAATCACATAGGACATTCTCCCCCTTTACTAGAAGCGGTAGATCCTTTGTTAATCATTCACCTATCTCCATATAAACTTTATTATATTCGAGCATACCCTACGATATACTTAAGAGTATTAAGGAAAACATCAAAACATAATTCATTATATACAATATACTATGATGATCTCAAGTCTAAAGAACACTTGTACTACTATAACATTAGGAACTCCTATTGACAGGGAAGTAAAACTCTATTACTGTTGATCACATTCAGTAAACTTATTCTCCGATAAGCACTTACATACTTGCTTTAGTGTCTTCACACAAATGATCATGAGATCAATCATCCTCTTCAACAGAGCAAACATAGTATGTACTAATCTAACCAAAATCAATAAACCCACATTAGTGATCCATCGATTAGGAATAGTTTAGTATTGAGCTATCAAGAGTTTAGATCTCATTAGCATGATCAACATCATGATTCTAAAAGCATTTCTCAATAACTATGGGTTTATCTCATTTATTAATTAAACTAATTAACATGGATAAAGAAGCCTCGTATAAAATAAATTCTCCTATTAATAAATGAATAAGATTATAAAGTAAATGCTTATTACATTAGATGTAATTGGCTTGAGGGTATACTGCTTGTAATCTCCCACTTGCACTAAAGTCAATCGCCTTGATATCTCATACCCATTTTCTCTAAGTGACGATCAAACTGATACTGAGTTAACACTTTAGGTTTATGTCTCCTCTTTCAACGATTTCTCTAATCAGATGAAAGCGCCGCAATACATGCTTGAATTTTTTATGAGACTTGGGTTCCTTGGCTTGTGCAACAGCCCCGTTGTTGTCACAATACACATGCACTAGTCCTTGTATGCTAGGAGCCACTCCAAGTTCAATAATGAATTTCTTCATCCAAACAGCTTCCTTTGCAGCTTTACATGTAGCTATGTACTCTACTTCTGTCACTGAATCAGTAATCATTTGTTGCTTGGAACTCTTTCAACTCACTACACCGCCATTTAGGATAAAGACATAACCCGAGGTGGATTTGTTGTCATCTTACACTACTACAAAACAGCAAATAGATAACGCGAAAAAAACGTTGTAGTTTCAGTCAAAAAAACGTTATGGTTAAGGGTGTCATCTATTTTACACCCTTACACAACGTTTTTAAAACGTTGTAGTTAAGCACAATACACAACGTTTTTTAGGAATAAAACGTTGTAGATTTGTTTTTCAAAAATTAGCAGATGCTTAAAAACGTTGTAGAATGTATGATTCCATAACGTTTTTTGGATAAAAATATTGTTGTTTAGTATATCAGACAACGTTTAGGCACATTTACACAACGTTTTTAAAATGTTGTAGATTAAAAAAAATAAGAAAAAAAAAGGTTGTGGTTCACCTACATTACCAATGCACATGCAATATGCTAATGCCATGATATATAGCTAAAAGGTCTAAATTCTCATTTAAATTTAAAGCCAAAATGTATCAACTATTCAAAATACATCCCAACAATATCATTCATTTACAATTTCAAATTATTACATCCACAAAATATATATCAAACTATCCATATATACATCTCAAATTCACTTTTCAATATAACCAAATATATACCAATTTGATCCCATGCTTACATAGCTCATAGTTGTAACTAACCAAATATGCTCAAGGGGCCTGTCTGGTTCGAAGAATCTAGACCATGATCAGCATTTCGCATACCTATAATCCATTTCCTAACCAAGGGGAAATAAAGATACAAAGTTCATAATTTTATTCATAGTAGCTTGCTTGAACAAAAAATAGTCTTTAGGCATGCAGACAATTTTGCACCACCAAATTATAGCCTAATGGTCAAAACACCAGAGCCAGGTTTCTAAATATGCTATTATTCGAAATTCAAAAGTTGGGTTATAAGGTTCCAAATTATATCTTAATGTTTAACTATCAGTAAATAATGTTAAACAAAAGATTTAGTTTACCTTCCAATAATAGTGATGCTTGAATCATGAACTCGCTGCAACACAAACAAGGGGAATATATAAATAAATCAATGAAATGTAAAAATTCACTGTAGTAGTCAGAAGATAACATTAGAATCAGGCAGCAAGCTATTTTTGAAGTACAATTTAAGCCAAGACAGAAAAAAATTACTGAAAATGATCCTACAGTCACAAACAAGTACATTTTAGAATATGAATTCCTCATTGCAAAAGCAGGCTCTAACTTGGGTAAATTAAAAAATATCACTAGTTAGAAGTAAAGGAAACCGCTCCTGATAAAATCTGTGATACTGATGCACATGACTGCTGCTACCATGTTTCACTATGATAGTGTCTAAAATTTGATACTCATACTTCAGTAATCGAACAACCAATTCTTGATAAGAAAATCTAATAATCTATAAACAACTAATAGAAAAATTAATTATTGTTATTGAAGAAGATAGATAGCAATATTATGTTGCATTACTACTGCTAAAGATGTGAAGAGTCTGTTATGTCTTAACTGTAAATGACAGACTAAGATAGTGGACTCACTCCCAAGGGTCATCACCATTTTGTTCAGCTACAATTGCACACAAGAGAAGCCCAGCTGCATCAACTCCCACACAACTGTATAGGCACATAGTTGCAGCCGAAGCACCAAACGAGCAATTGTATCAACAAAGCTTTTCAGCCACAATAAGAAAACTAGGAGCAACAGCAGCATCAGCAGGCCAACATACACCAACAGCAGGCCAAGCATGTGCAGCAGACTTCAGCAGCATACCACATGCAGCAGAGGCAGACAAATCAGCCAAAACCAGCAGCAAACCAGGCCCTGCCCAAACACCCAAATAAACCTACTCTGCTGCAGTACAATCACAACTGACCCTACAATGCATGACAAACATTCCAGAACACTCATCCGTTGCAGTTGTTCATTCAACATAAAATGTGCCAAAATAGTAGTATTTAGATAATCACAAAGGTTAGCTTACAAGTTTATTCAAATCCTTTCTTCAGAATTCATAACATTAAACTATTCTGAATTATTACTTGACAATTATACTCAATGCACCAAGAGGGGTCACTAGAACTGTTGGAGCATAAACAGAATCAGAAGAAACTCACCATAAAGCATCTTATCAAGAAACAAGTGCAGCAAATTCCTGTTACAAAGCCAACCTGCAATTTATTAGACATGGAGAGTAATTTAGGCCATGACACAAATGACTACATGATTCACATATCACTCGTGTTTTAATGAAGGCAACATTTACAGAGAAGAACATAGATTTGCAAAAATATATATGGCACCTAAACTAGATTGAATTTTCTATAAACAGTAGAGAACCTTTTGGAATATAACTTGAAATTGACATAGAAATAATTTTAATCAAGAAATTGACAGGAAATGATGCGATAGGTCTGTAGGTAAGTGCACTTAGACTAGACAACTGACTTCTTCTTAGAAAATAAGAAGAAACATATGCTATTGAATACGAATATGCACTTGTGACTTGTACAACTTTTTTTTATAAATAGTGTAAACACAAAGCTGATGGCTATTAGATAATCCCTCCAGCACCCACCAAAATATCTAGTTAATAGTATAATTCTTTAGTCACATTTGTATGCAGCATTGGAGCAGATATTAGTATTCTATAGTAAAAGCATAAATTTAGTTCTTATGACGTTACACAAGTGTCACCCACTGCAAATAAAGATGATAATAAAGCCCACTGCTAGCAAAACTAAGGAACATTCTAATTTCTAAAGCACTATTGGTTTGCAGAAATTGATAATGGAATTCACAAATTTTCCAAACCTCATGGTCCAAGTCAATTACACCCCCCAATTCTTCCAATACATCTGCACTTCCACAAGCAAAAGAACATATTGGAAGCTAATTTTTAGTTACTCATTGATTGGGTCATGTTTGTGTTGAGGTTTTCCACACCCACTATAAATAGATCGACTCAGGTTTCGACCGGTTTAAACAACATAATGAAGCACAAAATATAAATATAAGGGACGAAACAGATGGCTTGATTAGTACTTTAGTAGAAAATTATTATTCAATTAACTATTAAAAAGAATAACAGACCTTTTTGGTGTGTTCAGTATGTTCATGTGCTGCCATTTACCAGTACAAGTTTGTACATCTATAGAAATCCTTCAAGGATTCTCCAGACTTAATTGAAATATATAAGAGCAAACAATTAATTAAAGCAATGAGAAAAAATGACTCAAACTGAACTTAGTGCTACAAGTATTTAAATGCAAATATACTAATAATCAGCATATGCAAGCAAGATTTGTTCATTTATATAGTGCACAAATGATGTAACATCACTTATAACTGATTAAATAATAAAAAAATCCAGAAGCGTATATAGGAATATTAGGAGTACCATTGGTGTCCTCTGTGCATCAGAAAGGCCAAGACTGACTCTGATTTGCTCAATTCTAGTTCACTTTTCCTTCATTCGAAGGTTCTTAGCACTGAGACTGCTGGAATTAGGGAACCTGAACTCCTGAGCAAGATTACAAAATTTCAGAGAGCACAAGTTCCAACTTTTCGTCAATAACAAATGCACGACTTAATGAAGACAAATTATGGAACTATAAAAACCTTTAGTTATCGTATTATAGAGGAAAACTCATACAACCCCTAGAAAACAAATACTTTTTCTAACCGTTTAATTATAAGCTTTTAATTGCTATGTAGTTCTTAGTTAGCAAAGTTTAAGTTGTACATCTGGGCGTTCCTTTTAGAAAACACTCTACTGGGCTATCTAAGCCGCAAGAAAAAGGAAAGCATTATACTGTTTTTTTATTCTCCTACTCAATTTTTCTCATTTTACTATAAGGATATATGTTGCCCCCTTAAACATGCTCATTGTTTGAACAAACAGTTGCATATACACAACGTGCACGCCAATACTGACATATTGGCAAAGATGCAAAAGAAAAAAAATTGATTAGTTCAATAGAAGTATATATAGAGTAAAGCAAGATTAGCTGCTTTAAACTAGAGGGGAGTGAGTAACTATAATACATACCTAGTTGTAAGAATTTTTTTTCACATCATACATGGTAATAGAATCAAAAAAGAGGAGTATGAGTAACGAGAAAACATACAATGGTATGAGAATTCTGTGAATCTTTATGTAAAAAGGGAATGAACCTCCCATGACACATGTTAATGCAATATTTTTTCAAGTACCTGAAAATAAGAAAAAACAACTTTACCACTGCTGTTAATTGACTGACCATACAAATGTCAAAATTTTATTGATATTAATACCAGTGCTAAAGTGAAGTTTAAATTTGGCAATAGAAAAACACAAAAACAAGTGATAATAATCGGCAGACGACACATAATTATAAAAGTGTGGAAGCTAAAATTTGAGTTAGAGGTACCTGAGGAGATGAGATTATGTTTTGGAGAAGAAATTGATGATGCCAAATTCAAATTGAGGCCCAAAATCCTCCTCCTTAAAAACACGTCCTCGTAAGAGAGGGACATGGTTATTTTAATTATTCCTCATATTGTTTCAGGATTCCTCAGATTGGACTAGGAGGAACATCAAGGGTTGTACCTGCTTGAATCTGGCCCGAACCAATAAGAAGCCAATGTTTTTCAACCCGCCGACTTAGTGCAATTTTCTCCCATTTGCTGGTGCATACCGGAGATGTAAGTTATAATTTTGCTAAATCATTCCTTACAGCAAGAACTCGAGAAAGAGAGAGAAAAGGATGCCTTGTAAATTAGGGCTTGAGCGATGTTACCGACATGCCAGGCAGATCGGTCGGTGCCTTGTAAATTAGGGCTTGAGCGATGTTACGGCAGATCGGCCAGTGCAGACGTCGCTCAGAAGCTTCTCCACCTTTTCCAAGTTCAGTAATCAGAACACGACCAAAACTACCTAACGATAGAAGAAAACTGAAAGATAAGGAAACTGAAAAGAGGAAACTGAAGAGAGAAGGAACGAAAGAGAGGAAATTGAAGAGCGAACGAACTAAACTCCGTGTTTTTTAATTTTAAGGGTTCAATTAGAGCTCCGTATTTTTTTAGATAGACAACGTTTTAAAAAAATGTTATCTAGTTAAAACCAAAAAAATACTCTTTTAAATAGATAACGTTTTTGCATATATATTTACAACGTTTTTTTTAAAAACGTTGTGAAAAAAATACCATAACGTTTTTATAAAATTGTGGTTTAAGTGTTGTCTATTTAGTATTTTGTAGTAGTGTTAGTCAGTCTAAAAACTTGAGTCTGTATAGCCCTCTAGTTTCAAATTAGACCCGCCATACATTAGAAACACATCCTTAGTCCTTCTTAAGTAGTTTAGGATGTTCTTTACGACTTTGTAGTGTTCTTCTCCAGGATTCGACTTATACCTGCTTGTCACTCTAAGTGAATAAGCAACATCAGGTCTTGTACATATCATCCCATACATGATAGATCATATTGTCAAAGCATAAGGTATCTTACTCATGCGATCTCTCTCTTCAAATGTCTTTGGGGACATTTTCTTGGAGAGATTCACTCCAAAATTTATCGGTATGAGCCCTCTCTTGGAGTTGAACATGCTAAACCTCTTTAGCATCATTTCAATGTACGTTCCTTGGGTCAAGTCGAGCAACCTTTTAGATCTATCTCTATAGATTTTTATCTTCAATACATAAGATGCTTCTCCCAAGTCCTTCATGGAGAAGTGTTTAGACAACCATATCTTTACTGATTGTAGCATAGGTATGTCATTCCTTATCAGTAATATATCATCAACATATAATATAAGGAATGTCACAGTGCTCCCACTAATCTTCTTGTACGCACAATGTTCATCCTCATTTTTGATAAAATCAAACTCTTTGATTGTCTCATCAAAATAGATGTTCCATTTGGGAGAAGCTTGCTCCAATCAATAAATGGACCGTTGTAACTTACAGACTTGATTTGTTTCAACTTTTGAAACAAAATCCTCTAGTTGTATCATGTATACATCCTCTTCTAGTTTCCCATTAAGTAAGGTCATTTTCACGTCCATTTGCCAGATCTCGTAGTCGTAGTAAGATGAAATCGTAAGAAAAATCCGAATGGACTTGAGCATTACAACTAGTGAGAAGGTTTCATCATAGTCAGCTCCCTGTCCTTGCTTGAAACATTTTACCACCAGTCTGGCCTTATAGGTCTCCACCTTGCCATCTGCCCCAGTCTTTCTTTTAAAGACCCATTTACACCCTATAGGCACTATGCCTTCCGGTGGTTCAACCAAATTCCATACGTGGTTCTCATACATGGATTCTATTTTGGATTTTATGGCAGTTTACCATTTCTCTGAGTTTTTACTACTCATTGCCTCGTCGTATATAATAGGATCATCATCATCTATGACGCGTACCTCTTCATCATCTTCTATGATGAATCCATACCTATCAGGTATCTTCGGTACTTTTCTAGATTTACGAATTGGTTGTGGTACAGAAGGTATTTCTACTTGGACAAGTTCATCCAGTTGACCTGTAGTGGTTTTTGGTTCTCGAACTTCTTCAAGATCTATTTTTCTCCCACTAGCCCCTTCGAGGATAAACTCCTTTTCCAAGAACGTAACGTGTTTGGAAATAAACACCTTTTGCTCAGTAGGATTATAAAAATAGTATCCTAAACTTTCTTTAGGATTACCCATAAATCTACACTTATCAGATCTTGTCCCAAGCTTATCATTCTAAAACCTTTTCACAAAAGCAGGACATCCCTAAATCTTAACATGCTTAAGACTATGCTTCCTCCCTTTCCACATCTCATATGGAGTCTTTGGGAGGGATTTTGAGTGGACCTTATTTAGTGGATACATAACGATCTCTAAGGCATAGCCCCGAAAGGATATTGGAAGATCGGGAAAACTCATAATGGACAGCACCATGTCCAACAAGGTATGATTTCTTCTTTCAGATACTCCATTCAACTGTAGTGTACCAAGAGGTGTCCATTGTAAGAGAATACTATTATCCTTGAGATGATTGAGAAACTCATTGCCTAAGTATTCACCTCCTCGATCCGATCAACAAATCTTAATACTTTTGCCAATTTGTTTCTCAACTTCACTTCTGAACTCTTTGAACCTTTTAAATGATTTAGATTTATATTTTATTAAATACACATATCCAAATCTTGAATGATCATCAGTGAAAGTAATGAAATATGAATACTTTCCTCGTGCATTTATTGTCATAGGTCCACATACATCTGTGTGTACCAACTCTAACAATCTTGTAACTCTCTCTCCATGTCTACTAAATAGAGATTTAGTCATCTTTCCCATGAGGCAAGATTCATAAGCTGGATATGATTCAAAACCAAAAGACTCTAAAAGCCAATCTTTATGCTACTTATTTAGTCTTGTTTCATTAATATGACCGAGTCTACAATGCCATACGAAGGTATAATTCACATCATCTCTTTTACTTTTTTAGTTTATTCAATTTCTAAAATATTTTCATGTAAGTCAAGCACATACAATCCATCAATTAATCTACCAGTTCCATACAAAACATTCTCATTATAAATAGAGCAACTATTGTTCTTTTTTATAATATTAAACCTTCCTTGTCTAATAATGGAATAGAAATAATGTTTCTTACAAAAACTGAAACATAATAACAATTTATTAAATTAATTGATTTCCCTGATGATAGTGTCAAGCAATAAGTCCTTACGGCTAATGCAACAACCTTTGCTCCATTCCCCATACGCATGATGACTTCTCCTTTGCTCTTCTTTTTACTTTTGCTTAGTCCCTGCACAATATTGCATATGTGAGAACCACAGCAGATATCCAATACCCAAGTAGAAATATGACTTACAAAAAGATTTATTTCAATCATGAACAAACCTGAATCTGTAGCTGAAGCTGAAGCTTATCCAAGCTTCTTTTGCTTCTGCTGTACAAGTTACTCACAGTTTCTCTTTCAATGTCCTGACTTATTGTAGTGAAAGCAAACCCCTTTTCTATCGGCATCAGTCTTTTTCTTGTCTTTAGATTTTACCTTCCCTTTTGCCTTCTTGGGATTTTTCTTCTTTTTAGAAGATCCTTTGGCCCTCTTCCGCTTCTTAGAAGAGTCATCTACAAGCATCACATGGTGTTTTTTCACTAGAAAGTGACCCTCAGCGGTTTTCAACATGTTAAGAAATTCAAGTAAATTGACATTCATCTTGTTCATCTAAAAGTAGATAACAAATTATGAAAAGGAGTATGGGAGAGATTGCAAGATTAAATCTTGACTCAACTCACCATCCATAATAAAACCCAGTTGTCCTAAATGTTCAATCAATTGATCATCTTTAGGACATGTGCTTGCACTGTAGTGCCATCGGTCATCCTAGATCGGAAGAGCTCTTTAGATATTTTATATCTAGTCGATCTACTTTACTCACCGTATAAATCCTAAAGGTGCAACAACATAGAAGGTGCATCCATTTTCTCATGTTGACGCTGTAACTCATTACTCATAGATGCTAACATGATGTACTGAGCCACTTGAGCATTATGTTGTCACTTTTTAAAAGTAGATTACTCTTCCTCGGAGGCATTTTTAGCAATAGTTGCAGGTAAAGGCGAGTTAAGGACATAAATAATCTTTTGAGTTGCGAGAATAATTCTCAAGTTCCTTAATCTGTCCGTGTAATTTGGTCAGGTTAATTTGTTTGCATCTAGTATGGTTCGCACTAATAGTGAATTAGCCATTTGTAAAATTATGCAGGTGAATTAATTTTTTTTTAATAACATTAGCATGCATTCTTTTATTAATCACCAGATTAATTTAGGTCTTTATTAAAATCTTGTCTCCCACCATTTCTTCAAACTATGTAACCCTCTTTTATATATAGTTTGACATATTTAGTATAGCTGACTTTGTAAAATCTGCTTAGTGAGATAGGATCTGTCGACGTCAGGATTTTTATTTGTCCCTTTATGTTCTTGCCTTTTGGTGTTCTCATTTTAGGTGAGATTTGTTTGGAAAGGTCCGACATGTATATGTCGACGATTTGACTATTAGAGTCGCTAGTTGGTAATTTTAAATGGTTGCACCAACTCAACCGAGAAAAGGTTTGCACAAAGACCTAGTGATTTGGCACTGTTTAACTTGTTTTAGAAATAGAAATTCGTTAGGTTTCAAGGGCTTTATTAAGCGAAGGGAAGGTGTTAGGCACCCCCGACTTCCGTGATAACACGGTTACTACCACTTTTTATTAAACTTTTATCTGTGTATGTGTGTGTGAGAGTTAGGTCTATGTGCAGTTTTTTGGAAGTAGTGTTATGCCTCGTTTGCACCTATATACTAAGGGTTTGACTTTTGTATAAAAGTTCAATTTTAACAAGATATAACAGTGAATTTTTGTAAAACAGGTTTTTCGAACCCTTGTGCTCAATAGTAATTGAGGTCTTTGATACTTCTATTTTATTATGTATTCGGCTTGATTACTTTTATTTTCGAGATGCAAGGCATCTTCGAGAAAATAAGATACATAGCAGTACCGAACTCCTTGTTGGCATGAGAGCCATCTAAGGATATTCTGGCACCGTAGATAATTTACAAGTTGGCTGCAACTGCAAAATGTCCATCCCGGGACCCGAATCTAGATTCAGAGGCTGAATCTGTGATCACACGATTCCTATGCTCACATGAAAAAGCAATATGTACAAAAGCTAGAAAAAGAACTAGATTTGAATAAATCTAAACCATTCTAGCTTCAACGGTTCCAGTTTAGTCATTGTGAACCGGTTAAAGTTAGAAATAGCCAGATTGAGGAAAATCTAGCCCACAGGCTGAAAGAATAAATATCTACATTATGAAAGTAGTTAAAGCATAAATTTATATAAAAGCGGTAAATATATATTCAAGTATATATATAAGCGGTAAACAAACCAGATATTCTATCCAGACTCATTCGAGTTCGACTACGGCAGTATACATATAAGTGTGTGTGTGTGTGTGTGTGAGTGAATATATATATATATATATATATATATATATATAGTAGTAAAAAGCTTAAAAATCTGAAAAATCTTATAGTGGGTTGTGATGTGTTAAAAATATGTACTGCAAGTGCACATCGTCTATTGTAGATTTGGCAAGTGTAGGTTGAACTACAGAGACTAGATCAATTCTTTAATATATCCTTAATTATTATTTTAGGCAAATTAGAAACAAAAATGGTGGAGAAGATTTGTTAACTAAATTATGCAAACTATTAATTAATAACAAAATCTATTAATGAGAAAAGATACCTAGGAGTCAGAATCCACCAAATATTAATATAATAAATAATTTCTTATTTCCTAAATCAATTCTCAAATTATTCCCTTCCCTTTAAAAATAATGATTCATATAATTAATATGGGTAAGCATAAGTTATGAAAAATTCACAGATTAACTATAACTTATCAAAACCTCGCAATCAATATAAAAATCATATGCAATTTATGTAGAGAAAAATATGAAGACGAAAATAATTAGGCATTAATTTTGAAACGGAAAGAAAATATTATTATGAAATACTTAGTTTCATCACAATCCTAGGTATTAGAAATTTAGCTAGCCATGTAATTAAAAATAAAAATAAATAATATTAGTACAATTATTTGCATAAAATAAGAACAATAATTAAAAGGGAATTTCTATTATATCAATAAAAGAAAGTTACATATACTCCTTGACAGTAGTTTCACACGTGATTGGAATAAGAGAAAAAACAAACTCTAAATATCTTACTCTCTAACTAAGAAAAAGAAAATAACAAGTGATGTCTTTCTCTCTAAAATAAGATGCCTACTTATAGCGAAAATAACTTTGAACCCTAATTTAGATTCATTAAACTTGAATAGTTTTGTTCTCAATTAACTTCTCAAAGAGATCTTCTGGACATACTTTCATTTCTCTTGTTGGATTTGACTTGCACACTAATATTGTTCAACCTCTTTCCTACTCGTTGTAGGATTCTTCTTAGATATTCCTTAGATGAATAAGAGCATTGAATATCGCTTAATCACCAAGATTTTGACTTTATTGCAACAAATATTAAATCCTACAAAATAAAATAAAACATATTAATTTAATAAACTAATATAATTAAAAGGATAAAATTAGGGATAATAAAATGTATGAATTATGTGTCTATCAAATACCCATTACCTAGCTTTTGCTCGTCCTCGAGTAAAATAAAAATGAAATAAAACAAAAATTATGCTATCCTTTTTTCGTAGGAAACACGATTGCACTTAGCATTTGCAATAAGCCTTTAAACCCCTAGGTTACCCCAAGTGGACGAGTTGTGTCTCGTGAGGGTTTGCAGTGAATATACCCACAAATTTCAAAAATATTTTTGGATTCAACAAATTATGAAATTGAAAGAAAACTATTAAATATCTATGGGCATTATACATAAGCAAGATTAAATTCAAAATCACACTTTCACTTTATCAAAAATACTCAATCTTTATTTTAGACATCATCCTTCATTAAATCAATTTCATGTGATGCATGCATTGTGTATATGATATAACTCTTTGTAAGACCCAAACTTTTATGAATAAAGATTAATTTTTATCAAAATATTTTTTTATATTATGGTGTGGATTTTTTATATTATTATATTTGTGGGTAATATTTATAAATTTTGCAAAGTAAGCAAGTTGTTATAAAATATTCGATTGGTCGGGGAATATTCGTTTTAACAGGAAATATTCGTACGATGGCACAATCATTGGTGGACCCCGCAACGGAAGTATTGTCGTAATTAGAAAACGACAGAATTATCTTTTTATAAAAATAATGACGAAAATTTTACCGTTAAACTATTGAACTACCCGGTGGTAAAAGTACAGTAATACGCGTGGTTGTATAGTAGCACATGATATTGATTATTGATGCTGACGTGAGAAGTCACTCAGTTATACTCAATTATTGCTACAGTAATTGATGCATAATATCTCTCATATTATTGATTCAATTATTATCACAGTACCATCTGCATAATATTTATTATTATTAAGTCAATAATTTAGACGACAAAGTAATTCATATTATTATTTGTAATATTGATAATATCTAGAAAGTTCTGTCGAGGAGAGGTTTGGCCACCTAATTGCACGCCAATAGGAAGAAATCCTTATCGGAAAGCCCCCTCTTTCTTGAGAATGATTTGGTTGTTAAATATTGTGAGTTATAATATTAATGATGAATAAGTTCGTATTGATTAAAAATAAAATTGATATTTTCATTGTGTTGGGATTATTAGTGTTAGTGGAAATCGACATCTATTTCTATAATAATTGATGTCTGGAGGTTATATTGATAAATCAGGTAATTAATCGGATAAATGAGCAATTAATTGCTATTAATTCACATGCTTATAACTATTTGTTCACATGTGTGTACTATTGATTCACATGCATGTACTATTAGGGGAGGTGGTGCAAGATTGATACTACTTGCATGACTAAATTAAAAATAGAGGTATAGATGAAGGTACTATACTCTAACTATTTTTTTCACATGTATAGAACTATTGATTCACATGAATTTACTATTGATTCACATGATGTACTATTAGGAGAGGTGGTGCAAGTTTGATAATACTTGCAGGACTAAATTAAAAATAAAGGAAAAGATAAAGGTATTATACTGTAATATTTCGAGCCCCAAAACGTTTTATTATCTAAACTATATTTTCTTATAAATAGAAGCTCATTCTTCTTTCATTCTCACTAATTCACTAAGACTCACAAGAACAATTATAAAGAGAAAAGTTATAGAGAGAAAGAAGAAGAGAAGTCTGCTACCTCATTATTCCAATATCCAGTCTTCTTATGAGGTAAGGGATATTATTTTTTTCAGTATTCATATGAAGTAATATTTTTTTTCCACACTTTGTAGTAAGTAAGTAATATTATTTTGTCTCGTATTCCTGCTTATACCCTCATTCTATTAAAGTATTGCTTTTATACTCCGTGAAATTAGTAGAATATCCTTGATATTTGCGCTTCATCCAGTATCTTTTCATGGAAAAATTATTCTGAGCATTCTTGATATTTATTCATCTTTTCATGCCAGAATACTATTCATGAGGTACTATTTACAAAGTACTATTCTCGGGCACTATTCACAAAGTACGATTCACATGTACTATTCATGAAGTACTATTCATAAAATACTATTCATGTGGAGTACTATTCATGATAAAAATTAATTTTCTTTCGGTCCAAATCATTTTTGATATAATATTATTCTTGAATTTTACTCCACAAAGCATTACCATGTTGGCAATTTGAACATTATTGAATTCTGGATAAATTAACTTATAAATCTTTAAAAATTTATTTTTTGTTTCTTTTAATTGAATTCTTATATCATTGTCATCATCCTCATGCTTATATTGTGATGAAAGTCATCTTTGGCTTACGTGCATAGATGGACTGTTGATTGGTATGATTATGACTAGGGATCATTCGGTATAATCATGACCCGTAATGTTACAAATGATGTGGTAAAAGTCCTCATTGGCCTGTAGTGCATTGATGGATAGTTATTGGTATGATTATAACTAGGGATTATTCAGTATAATCATGACCATTGATGATTACATGAATATCCTTGGTCATGGTGCAGGTATGATTTGATGATGTGATTTATTTATTAAGCTGATTCTCAACGATAAAGTTGATAAAAAAACCTTTTTAAATCATATAAGATAGTCGATATCATGCTCTACTTGACTATTCTAATGGATTGCTTGTTCCACTGCGGTTAAACTTGTTGTTTATTAGTTTAACATTGTTGAAGGCTAACGATAATTTATTCTGCATTATCTTGGTTCTAATATTTCTTACTGGGCTAGTTGAGCTCACCCTTTTGCTTTCATTATTCTCTTCAGGAAATGAGAACGTAGCTGGGACTAGTCGGGGAACCGAGTGACGGTCCGAGATGGTGGTTATAGTAGTCCTCACTATTTTATGAAATAGTGTGATAATAAATGTAATAATGACTTTATTTGTGTTTGAATACTGTCTATGAGATAATATTTATGTAAAAACTCTAAACTACACTGTTGTCGTATTGTATAAAAAAAGTTTGTATTTGATTTATGTACCATGTATTTGGCGACTCAAAATGGGTGATGTATATCTATTTTGTGGTCGTCACAGTTGGTATCAAAGCTTAGGGATATGATCCCTGGCTGAGATGTGAGACAAGAACTAGGAGGGGAGAGACGGGAAATTCCTTCGCTAGTATGACCTACCCAAGTTTATTTGGTATTTAATTGGTCGGTCAGAGTATAGGGATAATATGTGACATATCAATTAACCCTTATTTTATGGCAGTGTTTGAAAATGACATCTAAAAATGTTCAGATAAGCAATGAAGCACATGAGCCTACTGAGTCACCAACGATCAATACCCAGGATAATGTGCATCAGGATGGCAATAATCCTCAGGAAAATAACAACACTGACCAAATGATAAACGATGGAATGTTTAGAGGCTTTATGCAATTTATGCAACATCAGGCGAGAACGGCTCTTGTTCAAAATGCAGGTGGAGACATTGGCAACTCTCGAACGGTCACCGTAAAACAGTTCAAGGAGTTGGGGCCATCAGAGTTTTTAGGAGAGCCAAAACCACTTAAGGCGGAGACGTGGATAAAGCAAATCACCAAGATATTTGATGTCTTGGGATTCTCCGAGGAGTAAAAGGTTCCCTTTGCCACCTTTATGTTGAGAGGAGAAGCAGATTACTGGTGGAAATCTGTAAAGCGTACTCAACCTGCCGCACTGAAGATGTCTTGGGAGAATATCTAAGAACTGTTCAACGACAAGTACTTTCTTGAAAGTATTCCTCACATGAAGGAGGTAGAGTTTATCAAGCAGGAGCAAAACAATATGACCGTGTCACAGTACGAAGCTAAGTTTGTCGAGTTGTCCCGGTTTATGTCCCACTTGGTTGATAATGAGGAGAGAATAACACAAATATTTCTAAGAGGTTTAAAACCTTAGATACGTCAATACCTAATTTCTCACAAACTGTGTTTGTATTTAGATGTTATAAATAGGGCTCAGTTATTGGAGCGCGATAATGAGTTAGCCCAACCAAGGGAGAGCAGCCGACAAATTGATAATACCAGTGGTAGCAGTCATCGAAGCGGTGACAACAAATGTGGAGGGAATAAACATGCCAGAAATAGTAACCACTTCGGTGGTAATCATGGCCAAGATAATAGAAGTTAAAATTTCAAGAAGAGGAAATTTAATAATGATGGAAAGACGTCAGCACCAGCACCTGTTGTTAATGAAGGAGAATGACCGCTGGTCATATGTTACGAATGCGGAGGGGAAGGACACATCAGTCCAAACTGTACGCAGCAGTCCAAGGCATGTTATAATTACGGAAGAGAAGGTCACCTAGCCCGATTTTGTTATGCACCGAAGTCAAGTTCAGCTGGGATGGAGGCATCAAAGGCTGCCCTAGATAAGACAAAACTGGTAGTTCAAGGGAGAGCGTTTATCGTAACCTCCCAAAAAATGAGGAATCTGAACGAGGTGATCACGGGTAAGCTAATCATAAACTCTAGCGAAGTATATACCTTATTTGATACCGGTTCTACCCATTTTTTTATTTATCCTACTTGCACTCAACGTTTAAATTTGACTCCGGAGAAATTAGACTGTGACTTATATGTTGAAACTCCGTTGGGAGAAACCTTCATTATATCCACTGTTTATAAGTCTTGTTTGATTCAAATCGGTAACCGCACGTTACCTGTAGATCTTATCTCTTTGAAAATACTTGCATTTGATGTTATTTTAGGGATCGATTGGTTAACTACTCATCATGCTAAAATCGATTATTTTCGTAAGGTTGTTAGCTTTCATATTCCTAACCAACCTATTATACGAATTCAAGCAACCAAACTACTAAAGTCAATCACTGTCATATCAAGCCATAAAACTATTCATTTATTGAAAAATGGATTTCAAGCTTTCTTAGCCCATGTAACGGATTTAAATAAAAATATGTCAGATTTGAATGATATTTCTATTGTGAATAAATTTCCTGATGGATTCCCTGAAGAACTTCCTGGCCTACCCCAAGAGCGTGAAATTAAATTTTGTATCGACCTTAAATCCGGTACAAAACCCATTTCCAAAGCCCCATATCGAATGGCTCCTATTGAACTTCATGAGTTAAAGACCCAACTGCAAGAATTGTTAGACATTGGTTTCATTCATCCTAGTACGTCTCCTTGGGGTGCTCATGTTTTATTCGTGAAGAAGAAAGATGGGAGTATGCGACTTTGTATTGATTATCGGGAGTTGAATCATGTCACCATCAAACATAAGTACTCGTTACCTCGCATTGATGACCTGTTTGACTAGTTGCAAGGCGCTAAATTCTTTTCAAAGATCGATCTTCGTTCCGGATATCATCAGTTAAAGATTAAAACGGATGACATTCCAAAGACTGTTCACTCGGGTTCTATTCAACCGGGGTACTATTTACGATAAAATTAGTTTCTTTTCTGTCCAAATTATTTTTGATACATTAATATCATTCTTGAATTTTACTCCATAATTAATTATCATGTTGACAATTTGGACATTCTTAAACTCTGGATAAATTGAATTATAAATCTTTAATATTTATTCTTGATCTCACTTGATTGATTTTATAACATTGTCATCATCCTCATGCATATATTATGGTGAAAGTGATCTTTGGTCCATAGTGCATAAATGGACTGTTGATTGGTATGATTATGACCAGGAATTATGTATCAGAATAATCATGACATGTAATGTTACAGATAAATGATGTGGTAAAAGTCTTCTTTGGCCTGTAGTACATAGATGGACAGTTGTTTGGCATGATCATAACCAGTGGTGATACTAATGAATATCTTTGGCCCGTAGTGCATGGATAAATCGTGGATGTGGAATATTTATTGAGTTGTGTTGCAGAGATAAAATATTGATGATGAACTTTTAAATTATAGAAGATAGTAGACATCATGCTCTACTTGACTCTTCTAATGGATTGATTGTTCCGCTATAATTGTTGATCTAAACTTATTGTCTATTGTATTCTATCAGATTTTACACTGTTGAAGGGTAAGGATAATTTATTTTACATTATCTTAGTCGTAATATTCTTTACCGGGCTAGTTGAGCTCACCCTTTTCTTTCATTGTTCTATTCAGGAAATGAAAATATAGCTGAGACTAGTCGGGGAATGGAGTGTTGGTCTAAGATGATGGCTATTGTAGTCCTCACTATTCTATAGAATGGTGTGATAATAATTATAATGAGAACTTCATTTCAGTTTGGATACTGTCTACGAGACAATATTCGTAATAAAACTCATAACTTACGTTTTATCGTATTTTACACGGCAGTTGATAATTGTATAAATTAAGTTTGTATTTGAAATATATACCATATATTTGGTGACTCAGAATGGGCTGTATGGACCTATTTTGCGGACATCACAGTTGGTATCAAAGCTTAGGGATATGATCCCTGGCGGGAGATCTGAGGCTAGAACTAGGAGGGGAGAGACGAGTAAATCCTTCGCTAGTGTGTCATGTCCAAGCTTATTTGTTATTTAATTGGTCGGTCAGAATATAGGGATAATATGTGACATGTCAATTAAATCTTATTTGTGGAAGTGTTTGAGAATGACATCTAAAAATTTTGAGATAAGCAATGGAGCACATGAGACTGTTGAGACACCGCCAATCAATAACCATGATAATGTGCATCAGGAAGGAAATAATGCTCATGTAAACAACAACACCGACCAAATGATAAACGATGGGATGTTCATAATGTAAGACCCCAACTTTTTATAAAATTGAATTTCCTCTATTCATTATTTTGAAATAGTAAGGGGTTGATTTGATTAATGTGGTTAGTTATGGGTAAAATGCGCAAATATTTTAAATAAGCAAGTGGTTATAAAATACTCATTGTTGTCGAGAAATATTCGTTTGGTCAGAGAATATTCTTGCTGTCAGGGAATACTCGTACGACGGCGCAGCCATTTGTGGGCCCTATAACGAAAAACTGTCGGATGAAGAAAATGACAAGTATGAGTTTTTTTATAAATAACTGCGTAGTTGTTACCATTAAAACTATTGGAATACCCGGTGGTTAAAATATGGTAATACGCGGTGTTACACAGTAGCACATGGTATTGCACAATAATTCTAATTATTGATTCTTACATAAGAAGTCACTACTCAATAATTGTTACAGTAATTACTGTTTACTATTTTATATTATTGATTCAATAATTGCCATTTTATAATATTTCAAATTATTAAATCAATAATTTATATTATTTGAATAATATTAATAGATATCGTTCGTATGTGGATTTCGGTCATTTTTCATTCGGAATTTGAAAAAACTTTCTTTTACAAAGTTGTAGAGAATTAAATTTCCTATGGAATGGGCATACAATTTGAATTTTTCTGATAAAAGGGCTATTTATTATGAATTATTGAAGTTTCTGAATTCATAAATAATTTTTGGTGGAGATTTCTAGAAGGTGGGCCCCATACTTGTCCTTTTTACCTCTTGGTTTGGCTGAATTTGGTAGGCCCCACTTGTGGAGTGCTGAGATTATGATGTGGTGTGCATAAGAAAAAATAATAAATTTAATAATATTTTATTAAATTTCTGCTTTGGCGTTCTAACCATTTTCTTATAAATAGGATGCTTAAGTTAGAATTGAAAATCACACCAGAATCAGAAGTTTCTTTCTCTATAATATCGAGCATATTTTTGTGAGTATTTAGATACTTTGAGAGTTGATAAGCAGTGCAAATTTTCTTTAGTATTATATCCAATATTCCAGCCAGAAGTACTATTCTTTTGAGGTAAGGGATGTTATTTTTTTCATAAATGATGTTATTTCTTTTAATATCATTATACCGAAATATTGACATAAATTTTATTGTGAAATTTTTACCTTTTCATGTCGAGGCTACTATTCACGTATACGACACTATTTACGAATACGATACTATTCACAAAAAAATTAAATTTTATTTTCTTTATCCCAGTTCTCTATTATGGTTACTATCTTTGATTGCATCCATATTTTGATCTTCATTCTTGAATTTTTCTCCATAATTGTTTATTATGGAGTATTTTTGAATTTGTATAAACTAAAGTATGAATCTTTGTCCTTTTATCTCACTAGATTCGTTGTGTTTAAAATATTTTCATCATCTTTAGTCCTAAATAGTGATATAACTGAATATCTTTGGCCTGTAGTACAAAAATGAATGATTACCTGATGAATATCTTTGGCTCGTACTGCAAAGATGGACATGTGTTGAGATATGCATGACCACTGGTAATACTAACAATACATTGGCCTATAGTGCATGGATAATTCTGAATTGAAATATTTATTGAATGATGCTACATGGATAAAATATTGATGATGAACTTTTAAATCATAGAAGATAGTAGATTTCATGTTCTACTTGACTCTTCTAATGAATTGTTATTTCCATTGTAGTTGTTCATCTAAAACTTGTTGTCTATTATATTCTATCAGATTTTTCCCTATTGAGGACTAAGGATTATTCTATATTATCTTAGTCATAATATTCTTTACTAGGCTAGTTGAGCTCACCATTTTTCTATTTGTTCCATTTTTCTTCTCAGGAGGCAAGAATATAGCGGGGACTAGTCGGGGTGTAGAGTGATGGTTTAAGACAGTTGTTCTAGCAGTTCACACTATTTTGTAAAATAGTGCATCAATAACTATAATTAGGACTTTATTTGAGTTTGGATATTGTCTAGAAGATAATATTTGTATTAAAACTCACAACATATATGTTGTCGTATTTTACACTATAATTGTAATAATGAAGTTTGTAGTTATTTTCTGTACCATGTATTTGGCGACTCAGAATGGGTTGTGTGGACCTATTTTGGGGGCATCACAGTTGGTATCAGAGGTTAGGAATAGATCTCTGATGGAGATTTGTGGTTAGAACTAGGAGGGGAGAGACGAGTAAATCATTCGCTAGTGTGTCCTACCTAAGCTTATTTGTTGTTTAATGGGTCAGTCGGAACATAGGGTTAATATGCGATATGTTAATTTTTTATTTAATTAACCCTTGTTTTGTGACAGTATTTGAGAATGGTAGCTGAAAATGTTAACAATGGAGTGAATGAGACCGTTGAGATACCTCTAATCACCAACCAGGATAATGTGATGTCAGGCGAAGAAGAAATTAGAGATATCCATGTGGTGAGTGAAGAATTAATAGTTGCACCCGAGCTAGTCGCAGAGGTAGCAGCTGAGAGTGAGGAAGAAGAGGAACCTGAGGTGGATTTATTAGGAGAAATTTATGATCGAAATATAGAACTGCAGAATCATATTCTTGAGTTAGAAGAGCAGGCTAAAGAATGGTAGGCGGTCATGGAGCAAAGGGATGAAACAATTCAAGATTCTGCTACCCGATATGCGAGGCTTAAACAGAAGCTCTCTGTGGCAGAGCATATGATATTAGAGCTGGAATTTGAGAATGCTATAATCAAAGTTCTGATGAAAGAAGAAACAACTAAACGAATAAGAATGGAGGATGCATGGGTAAAAGTCGCACGACACATTGATATTGTAGAAAAAGACGTCCGATCTAAGAAGGCCAAAGTAGATGAAATGAATTTCTCTTTTTGGACAGCAATTGGGAGAATCCAACATCTAGTTCGGAATTACCCTGTGCAGAGCGGTCAACCCCAATTCGATATGGATCGGAGAGTGATAATTCAAATCATGGATCAAGAGTGCAACGAAGAAATTGAGGGTGGAATGTACTCTATAGAGAAGTTAAGTCCATATGAGACGATGACACCAAAGGCTATCCCAGACAAGTCAAAGTCAGCGATTCAAGGGAGAGCACTTGTCGTGACTTACCAAAAGGCGAGGAACCCGAACGAAGTTATCACGGGTTAGTTAATCATAAATTCTTGTGAAGTCTATACCTTATTAGATACCGGTTCTACCCATTCTTTTATTTCTCCTACTTGTGCTCAACGTTTGAACTTGACTCCTGAGAAATTAGACTTTGATTTATCTGTTGAAACTCCGTTAGGAGAAACCTTCATTACATCCACTGTTTATAAATCTTGCGTGATCCAAATTGGCACCATCACATTACCTATTGATCTTATATCTTTAAAGATACTTGCATTTAATATGATTTTAGGGATTGATTAGTTAACTACTCATCATGCCAAAATTGATTGTTTTCGTAAAGTTATTAGTTTTTATATTCCTAATCAGTCTGTTATACGAATTCAAGCAACCAAACCACTAAAGTAAATCACTGTCATATCAATCCATAAAGCCATTTTTTATTGAAAAACGGATGTCAAGCTTTCTTAGCCCTGCCATGTCATGGACTTGAACAAAAATACGTCAGATTTGAATAATATTTCTGTTGTAAGTGAATTTCCGGACGTATTTCCTAAAGAACTTCCTGGCCTACGCCCATAACATGATATCGAATTTTGTATAGACCTTAAACCCGGTACATAACCCATTTCTAAAACCCCATATCGAATGGCTCCTATTGAACTTCAAGAGTTAAAAACCTAACTACAGGAGTTGTTGGATATTGGTTTCATTCATCCTAGTACATCTCCTTGGGGTGCTCCTTTTTTATTTATAAAGAAGAAAGATGGGAGTATACGATTTTGTATTAACTATCAGGAGTTTAACCATGTCACCATAAAAAATAGGTACCCGCTACCTCACATTGATGATCTATTTGACCAGTTACAAGGTGATAAATTCTTCTCAAAAATTGATCTTATATCATCAATTAAAGATTAAAACTGATGACATTCCAAAGACTACTTTCAGAACTCGGTATGAGTATTACGAATTCCTTGTCATGTTTTTTGGATTGACTAATGCTCCTGTTGCCTTCATGGATATGATAAACCGAGTATTCAAGGAATATTTGGATCATTTTGTAGTTGTCTTTATTGATGACATCATCATCTATTCCAAAAGTCGTGAAAATCATGAGCAACACTTGAGGTTAATACTCCAAAAGCTTCGCGAAAATAAGTTATACGCCAAGTTGAAGAAATGCGAGTTCTGGCTTGAGGAAGTACCATTCCTTGGGCACATAATATTAAAGTATGGAATATTAGTGGACCCGACAAAGATTGAAGAAATACAAAGCTGGGAACAACCTAAGTTAGTAACCGAAGTACGTAGCTTTATGAGCTTTGCTGGTTATTATCGGAGATTCGTGGAAGGATTTTTTCAAATCGCTACTCCATTAACTCAACTGACTCGAAAAGATACAAAATTTGGTTGGAGTGAGGATTGTGAGAAGGGTTTTTAAGAACTCAAGAGGATACTCATTTCAGCACTTATTCTGACAATACCATCTGGTTCAAAGGGATTTGTCATCTATACCGTTGCTTCAGGTAGAGGTTTAGGATGTGTTCTCATGCAACATGGGAAAGTCATAACCTATGCCTCAGGACAACTCAAAGAATATGAGAGGAATTACCTTACTCATGATCTAGAGTCGGCAGTAGTCATTTTCGCGCTAAAGATCTGAAGACAGTGCTTGTATGGGGAGAAAGTGGAGATCTATACAGATCATAAACGACGTTGGCTCGAGCTATTGAAAGATTACGACCATACCATTCAATACCATCCTGAAAAAGCGAACGTGGTGGCTGACGCATTGAGTAGAAGATCATATGCGGGTACGTGTGCGATGTTGTTAACATAAAGACCCATTTTGTACGACTTACAAAGGATGGAGATAGAGTTAAAGGCTCCAAGTACCAACGTGATGATATCAAATATACGAGTAGAATCGACTTTAATCGATAACCTAAAGCTGCTCAAGCTACAGACCCAGAGCTGATGGGTATGAAGAAGAAAGTACAAGAAGGTGTTATTCCAGAAGCAAGAATCGACGAAGAAGGAATACTTCGAGTCAACTCTAGACTTTGTGTTCCTAACGACTCTAATTTGAAGTACAAAATCATGATGGAGGCACACAACACACCGTTTGAAATCCATTCCAGAAGTACTAAAATGTATCGTGATCTTCAACATACATTTTGGTGGATCAATATGAAGAAAGAAATCGCAAAGTTTATCTCAAGGTGTTTAACATGTCAACGTGTCAAGGCGGAGCTTCAAGTACCAAAAGGTCTATTGCAAACACTTGAGTTTCTAGAATGGAAGTGGGAGCACATTAACATGGATTTCATTACTGGTCTTCCCAAGGTTTCTCAAGGCATAGATGAAATTTGGGTCATTGTCGATAGATTAACCTAGTCTTCTCATTTCTTGCCTATACGAGAAACTTATTCACTTGAACGCCTTGCTCGTATGTATATAAATGAGATTGTGAGATTGTATGGGATGCCAGTATCCATAGTTTCTGATCGAAACCCAAGATTCACTTCACAATTTTGGGTTAGCTTGTAGAAAGCTATGGGCACAGATTTACAATTCAGTTCGGTATACCATCCTCAAATGGACGGGCAATCGGAAAGGACTATTCAAACTCTTAAAGATCTATTGAGACTTTGTGTTCTAAACTTCAAAGGGAGTTGGGATAAGTACTTACCATTGGTGGAATTCTCCTACAACAACAGTTATCAGGAAAGTATAGGTGTGGCTCCATTCGAAGCATTATATGGACGAAAGTATCGCTCTCCATTGTGTTGGGATGAGATGGGTGAACTAACATTATTGGGATCAGAGTTGGTGCGTATGACAACAGAAAAGATCCTAATGATTCGACAACATATACAAACGGCAGAGGATTGATAAAAGAGTTATGCGGATCTTTATTGAAAGGACGTTGAATTTAATATTGAGGATCATGTATTGTTACGTGTTGCTCCATGGAAGGGAGTTACAAGATTCGGGAAGAGAGGAAAACTCAATCCACGATTTGTTGGTCCATTTAAGATTCTTGACCGAGTAGGAAATGCGGCCTATAGACACGTATTACCTCCAAGCATGTCTCGTGTTCATAATATTTTTCACATATCTGTGCTTCGTAAATATGTGAAAAAGACCCAAACCACATTATTGAGTTAAAACCAGACGAGATAGCTAAAGATTTAACGTACGAGGAGGTACCTGTCAAGATCTTTGATATAAAGGAGCATGTCCTACGCACAAAGGTTATACCACAAGTCAAAGTCTTGTGGAGGAACCATGCTATTGAGGAAATGACCTAGGAGTTGGAATCGTAAATGAAAGCGAGGTATCCTCACATTTTCGAAACACCAGATACGTACATCAATTTCGAGGATGAAATTTCATAAAGAGGGGAGGTTGTAAGATCTCAACTTTTTATAAAATTAAATTTCCTCTATTTATTATTTTGAAATAGTAAGGGGTTGATTTGATTAATGTGGTTAGTTATGGGTAAAATGCGCAAATATTTTAAACATGCAAGTGGTTATAAAATACTCATTTCTTTCGGGAAATATTCGTTTGGTCGTGGAATATTCTTGCTATCGGGGAATATTCGTACGACGGCACAGCCATTTGAGGGTCTCATAACAGAAAACTGTCGGATGAAAAAAGCGACAAGTATGAGTTTTTTATAAATCACTACTACAAAACAGTAAATAGATAACGCGTAAAAAACGTTATGGTTGCTATTCCAGAAACGTCGTATTTAAGGGTGTTGTCTATTTTGACACCCTTTGTACAACGTTTTTAAAACATTGTGGTTTGTCACATTTACAATGTTTTTTTCTTTAAAAACGTTGTATATTTATTTTTCAAAAATCATTGGATGCTTGAAAACGTTGTAGATGGTATGATTCCACAACGTTTTCTGGCTTAAAATGTTGTAGTTTGATACATCAGACAACGTTTACACTCATTTATACAACGTTTAGAAGGTGTTATCTATTTAAACAAATTTATACAACATTTTTAAAATGTTGTATAAAGACTTAAAAATATTGTAATTCATGCATATAACAACTGTTTTTAGTTCACCTATATTTGAAATTACATACACAATGGTGCACCTACAATTAATGCCATAATATATAGCTAAAAAAACTCTAAAGTATCATTTCAAGCCAAAATATATCAACCATTCAAAATACATCCCAATAATACCATACGTTTACAATTTTAAATTACTGCATCTACAAAATATTACATTGTATTTTATTTGCTGCCATGTAAAGGTAATAACACTCACTCTGTCATATACCACAAATAATTAGAAACATCTCTGGTGGTATTTATCTATTCCAACAGCCCCACTGTTGTAAATGACTTGTCTTCATAAGATGTTGTCTCATCATTGTATGATTGCCAAGGGAATGCTCTACTAACAGGAGTCATCTTCATATGTGCGCTTTGCGCACCTATCTGTACATTAAAGTCAGTTATATATCAACATTTATTTCTTTTTCCTAATAAAGGATAAGAACAGTACTGAGATATATACAGGCTTAAATAAAAGAAGGAATGTTTGAAATACTAAGAGCTTTTTTCTCACCCTTGTTGTATTATAAATTGTGTTCTTGCAGTCGGGAAGGATGCTGATTGACCAAGGAGGTAAGTTCACTTGCTTGAATAATCCTTGCTCACTTACGTTTTCTGTGAATTTAAGTTTGCTGTTTAAATTTAAAAACTTTTTAAACAAGGGTAACAAAGTCAAACTACAATCTTCCACATGGGTATCTAAGATGAGGTCACCTAATTTAGGATGAAGGGAGAATAAATGAAACTTAGACTACACATAAGTTTAGCAGACTTCTCCCTTCATAAGTTACTGAGGCCTATATCCAGAATCTTTCCGTACTTTGGCAATTTTTTAGCTTCATTTTTATTTTCTCATAAGCTCCCAATTGAAGATGCATATCACCCAAAGTTCTTTCTTTTTTTATATTGAATTTTTATACCTAGAAATGCGTGCTGATTCCTTTTTGCGGCGCACATAAATATGGAGCACATGCATTGAGTCTGAAGATGTGATCTTAACAAGCACAGTAAATATTGACAAGGAATGAACAACTAACCTAATCGACAACATTCCCCTGTGTGTCCTGAATAAGGAGGAGGTAATCCCCTAGGAAGAATTGTCAAAGAATTTAATGTTCAATCATTAAAAAATAGTTGTACAAAAATAATCTTCGGGTAAAACTAGAACAGTAGTAAATCAAATACCTGGTCATATTTGGCATCCTTTTGGGACTCTCCTTGGCCAGTGTTTAACAGATAAATTTGTTTAACATCATCTGATAGTACAATAGACGTCCCATCCCTACGTTATAAAGACAAGAGTACACAAGTTCAATATAATTAACCCCAAATGAAAAATGAGAAAGCTTAAGAAAAATCCAATAAATGCATTCACAGCACCTATATTTTACTATCTTGGTGCATCATTTACACAAAGGTGTCTATGTTATAGGTCATTGCAGCCTCTGGATTAATACAAACAACAAACTCAAGTATTCAATGGAAAGAAACACAATTACTTAAGTTATATAACACCTCACTTCTAAAATAGCATACAAGAAATATATATATATATATATATATATATATATATATATATATATATATATATATATATATATATATATATATATATATATATATGACAAGTAGAGCTACGGGGAACTTCTCCAATTCAAATGTTTGGGTTATTGCAAATTCAGGAATTAATATTATCAGGCACCAAAAGCACTCACAAACCTTGTGCATTTTCAAAAGACCACACAATAGACAACAGAGAGACACATATGGAATATGGATAGCTTTGCTTGTGTCGTTAAAGGACAAAATGTTTTGGTCGTATGTCTTCCCCTACTTTAGAGTTTAGACTTGGAGAGAGAAGTTTTAATAAATTATGTTCATTTCATGGACCAATTCTAATTATATTTCAAATGCGTGTAAATAAATAAGTTTTAAAACATTTACACACAACAACTTTTCATTACCATCTTTTCAGCACATGTATAAATTATCATATAAGAATTAAGATAATCCTAACTCAATCATATCGATGTCGGGATTTTTAGTTGTCCCTTTTCGTTACTTGTTCTTTGGTGTTCTTATTTTAGGTGAGATTTGTTTGAAAAAACAAGTGAAAAAGATCCGACATGTATAATGTCGACGATGGACTGCTAAGAGTCGTCAGTTAGTTTTTTAATTGGTTGTACCAACACAACTGAGAAAATGTTTGCATATTGACTCAGTGATGTGACACTGCTAAACGGGTCGATGAAATCGAGATTCATTAGGGTCCGGGGACTTACTTATGCGAACGGAATGTGTTATGCACCCCCCGACATCTGTGTTGCCAAGGTGACCGCCACTTTTCAATAAACTGTTATATGAATGTGTGTGTGTGTGTGTGTGTGTGTGTGTGATCAATGTGTTGTTATTTGGAAGTAGTGCTATGCCTCGTTCGCACCTATATACAAGGGTTTGAATTTGTGTAAAAATTCAGTTTTAAACAAGATATAGCAATGATGTTTTAAAAGAGATTTTTCAAACCATGTGCTCAATAGTACTTGAGGCCTTTAATACTTTCATTTTATTAAATGTTCGGCTTGATTGCTTTTATTTTTGAGATGCGAAGCATCTTTGAGAAAATAATATACAAAATAGTGTTGAACTCCTCATGGGCATGAAAACCATCTGAGAAAATCCAACACCGTGAATAAATTTACAAGCTGCTTACAGCTGAAAATGTCCATCATGAGAATCGAATCTAGATTTAGTAGACTGAATCTGTGATCACATTATTCCTAGGCTCACATGATACTGCAGTTTATATGAAAACTGTAAGCAGTTATAATTATAAAAGCTGTAGATATATATATATATATATATATATATATATATATATATATATATATGACATGATCAACCGTCACGAAGCACCTCCATGGGGGATCAAAAATGTAAATAAAGCTGTAAAAGCGATCAACTGCCATAGAGGAAACTTCAGACGGGATGAAATGTACAGAAAGCAATAAAAACGGTCAACCGCCAAGAAGTAAACTCCAGGCAGGATAAAATATAAATATATATATAAAAGCATGTAAACGCACCGAATATAAAATCTAGGCTCATCGAACAAAGTTCGATAACAATTCATATATATATATATATATATATATATATATATATATAAGCAAGTAAACGCTCCGGATGTAAATTCAGTTCATAAATATATGAACTGTGTGTCGAACTATGTTCGATGAGTCTGAATTTACATCCGGAGCGTTTACTTGCTTATATATATATATATATATATATATATATATATATATATATATATATATATATACAAAAATAATTAAACGCTTCAGACGTAAGTCTAGGCTCATCGAACAGAGTTCGACACACAGTTCATATATATAAGCATATATATATATATATATACACGAAAGTAATAAAACGCTCCAGACATAAGTCTAGGCTCAATCGAGGCATAACTCGATAGTGTTAGTCCATATATATATATATACAAACTGAAATGAAACCACGAACCGAAGTCCGGGCATACACACGCAACACGACTCTCAACGTGAAGAATAGTGTGTGCAAAGATGAAGAGAAAGGATTTAAAGTGTGTAAGAAGACTTACAGTGGGCTGCCAAAGAAGACTTCTATAGCGTTAAGTGGATGAACACTCGGCTCCCGCCGGTAAAAAGTAGCTATATATGAGCTTACAAGTGTTTAAAATGAGAAAGCACTCAGTTTAGAGTGTGTACAGAGCAATTTAGATAGGGCTTCCTCGTCTTTTTTTCTTACAAAATGGCCACCTCAATCCCTCTATTTATAGAGGGGGCGACTGCCCGGGGTGCCTAGGGCTTCGCGGGTCCCGCCGTCTGGAAGTACGTGCACGCATGTAACGCTATGTCCGTTCGAACTTTTAGAACTTCAATCCGGGCATCTGACTGAGGTGTATAAGACCTATTTCGGACTGCCGTTGTCGAGAGTTACGCAATAACATGGGATTAGAGGTTATACGAAGTCGTGAATATTAGACCATGCCCTCTGGTCTTCATGCTTCAAATTCTATATGTTACCCTACGTAATAGTCACTCGGGATTGGACTTCCTTGGTTCTTGTGAGACATTGCTGTGTAGAAATGTATGTCTGAAATGTTGAGACGGCATGATGTGGCGTCGAGGTGGCAAGATAACGACTTTGCCCCTCACCGGGGTTATCTCCAGTTTGGGCTGATAAAGCAGATGTTGCTCAGGGTTATCTCTGAGATTGGACTGCTGCAAGTGTTGAAGGTCTTCAGTGTCATCTTTAAGGTGTGCTTGTCTTCTCGGTGTTATTATCGGGCTTTGTACTGAGTGCCTAGGTGTAAGCGCCGAGGTTAAAGCTGATTGCATGCATTTGAAATAAGCATTTCTGGGGTTATGTCCGAAACTGCAACTGCCTTCCTTGGGGTTATCTCTAAGGTTAGAATCTACTATTCCCAGTGTTGGGACTGAGACTGAATATCTCGGGGTTATCTCCGGGATAAATGGGCCTTCTCTGATGGAATTTTCGGTATTGGAATTACAGGCCTCGGGGTTATCTCTGAGGTTGGAAGTGATGCTCCCGATGTGTGTTTCGGGGTTGAAACTGAGCTTTCGGTAGTATCCAGACTAGATATAAGTTGTCTTCCAGGGTTATGTTTGAAAGATGAATTTGCCCTCCTGTAATATCAGTAACAAGTGTGTAGAAAATTTTGAGTGTCTACAGATGCCCCACTTTATCATATTCATGCAATGTAATGGCATGGATAGGATAAAGAATCCTAGACATTTGAAATGTAACAAGACAAACATGATGCTATATAGAGCAATATGATGCAAGTGTATGATGCATATGGATTATTTTCCCACATGCTGGGGATGATTGTCGGCTCCCTGTTGCTTCTACTGGTTATGGTAATGACGACAAGCTTGGATGTGTGATCCAAACCTATTAGGATGTTGACGTTGGGGCTATCACCAGAGTCCTGAATCCTTGATACAGACTTTACTCTCAAGATGTGCCTCTCGTGTACAAGAGATCTATGGGGATAAAACTTTGTTTGTTTGAGGATGCGCATAACATATTCCATCATCGATCCTCCTCGATGATGTTGATCCTCCCTGGTTTGTATCGCCAGGACATATCAATGTTATGTTGGATTTACTGCCAACAGTATATGTTGTCAAGGCTGCCCGACCTTTGTTGACGTGTGAACCAATGGTTGACCACGCGTTGTAACCCCCACTAGGGATCCATTTGATCCTCCGCTGATATGTATATCAATGGATGAACTCCCTGCTGAGGATGAATGCTAAGGCTGCTTGGCCTTTGTTGATGTGTGTATCAACTGATGCAATCATCGGATGGCTTCCGATACAATATTGGGTTTACCTGCCAATGGCTGAACTGACATCAAGGTTTCTTGACCTTCGTTGACATGTGCATCAACAGAAAATATGCGTTGTAACCCCCGCCCGGGATCTATTTAATCCTTATTGATGTGTGTGTCAATGGATAATATACGTGGTAACCCCCGTTGGTGATCTGTTTGTGGACAGATGACCATGCGTTGTAACCCCCGCCGGGGATCCATTTAATGGAGATTAGGGCAACGACCCTGAATTTATTGCATTAGACCTCTGTGCGGTATTGCCGAATGTGATCTGTAGCGATGGGGATCATCGATATAGTATACCCTGTGTTTAGGCGAATACCAATGAATGATATAAAAGCCACAGTCGGGTCCAGGAAAATCAGGATTTCAGGCCATTCTGCTCAATCGCGTAGCATTTTTATCCCTGATTTGGCCTCTTTAACTTGTGGGAACTCATTTGCAACTCGAACTGGACTAAGCCGAAGGGGTGGGTCCCATTCTCACTATATCTTTTGATAGGTCTCTGTTAGCAGTAGGGCATCTGTGCCCCATTTTCCTATATTTTTAGCTGTACAGAGACGATGAATGTAGATGATGATGTACTTAGGAATGTATGTACTTTCTTCTATTCCCTACATGATATTGCCATCTATTATCTGTTATGCATGTATCATGTTATGCATATGTATGTATGTCCAGAGATATTCAGCATTGACCCCTGAATGGTCTTATAATACGACCCACACAGATGTCTTCTTCGATAGTCAGCCGCATAGATCACACCCCGCCATTATTGGTGGCATCCTGTCTGAGATATTGGTATGGTAGTATGTCACCCCTAGATAGGGTGACCGTAGATCAGCTGTTGCAGCATACCATGACCCTTTTGATGTTTCAGGTTCCCGTAGGATTTATGGAGGGCCGTGCTGTCAAAGAGTACTGCATAGCGTGGGGCGCGCTGTGTCGACATCAGTTCTGGGCGAAAAGTAATTTTGTGCTGGAAATTAGGTAGTGTTGGGAGCTATTAATTCTTTATGTAATGTGATCATAATAGGATTATGAGATGGTTGTTAATTCATTTTTGTGGGAGTCTTTGACTAATTATTTGTTGGTGTTAAAATGGATTTAGATTCCAATTTGACTTTCTATGAGAGGAGTGAGTGTAGGATTAGGATTGGTGGTATGGAGCTGAGTTGAGGACATTTTTATGCTAAGTGTGGGGGAGAGAAAGGAAGAGATAAAAAAAAGACACAAGGCATAATATAAAGATCAATTCCAGTTTCTATAGCAAGCTTTGGATGAGTATTTTGAAGAGATTTTCGTGACGATTGCAGATTAAGGTTACGTGAAGGGTGTCTTGCACTATTCTTCATCTTACTTCTATATTTGTAATTGATAGGATGTTTCCTTTAATTTATTCAATTTTTATTTTATTCTTTATGAACTAATTCACTTTTTAGGCTTATAGTGGATCCTTAAGTGGAACGATGATTTTATAACTTTGATTTCTAGTTCAATAAGCTATTTTCCAGTTTATATATATTAATTTCAGCTTGAATTTATGAATTGCTTGATCAACAATTCTTTGTGGATTTGTATGGAATTGAGAGAGGATATCTGAATCTAGACTTAGTTAATATAACATGTGTTCATGAATTTTGTGAATAACTGATTCTTGATGAATGTTAAGGTAGAGATATGCTTGACATCGCATGTAATCGGATAGAGAACTTAATCTTAAACCTTCTTTAATTATAATTCACATAGAGATATAGTGAGTTAGTTGATTAAGGTGTTTAACTTGTTTCTATCTAATTTATGGATTTAAATACTACGGTATTAGTGCATCGAGAGGTGGCCAATACTACATTCGTGTTTTTGATTAATGAACTGGGATAGTGAGTTGAATTGAAATAAAGGTGTAGAAATCGGAGTGAAGTTTAGGGTGAAATCATAAGTCTAATTCTCCATTAATTGTTTGAAATTCCAGATTTCGATATTTGTGATTATTTTGTGGTAGTTTATTTGTTTCTTAGTTTAGTTTCTATAATTTGAATCATTGAATTGGATAGTTTGATAAAATTAGGATTAATAGGAAATTGGTAATTGTAAGGTCAAGTTTCTTACTAATTTATCTATGCGGGAACGATACTCTACTCAATACTATATGTAAGACCCCAAATTATTAATAAATGAAATTTAAATTCCTTCTATTTATTATTTTGAAATAGTAAGTGTTAAATTGATTAATGAGGTTAGTTATGGGTAAAATGCGCAAATATTTTAAATAAGCAGGTGGTTATAAAATATTCATTGTTGTCGGAGAATATTCGTTTGGTCGTGGAATATTCTTCCTGTCGGGGAATATTCGTACGACGGCACAGTCTTTTGTGGGCCCCATAACGGAAAGCGATTGGATGAAGAAAACGACAAGTATATGTTGTTTATTAATAACGGCGTAGTTATTACCGTTAATACTGTTGAAATACCCGGTGGTTAAAAATACAGTAATAACGCGTAGTTGCACAGTAGCACACAGATTGCACAGTATAGTTGAATTATTGATTCGTACGTAAGAAGGCACTACTCAATAATTGTTACAGTAATTACTGTTCAATATTTTATTGGTTCAATAATTGCTGCATTGATATTTCATATTATTGTTGTTTCAATAATTGTTACTGCACAGTATTTCCCATTATCAGATCAATAATTCATATTATTTGAATAATATTATCAGATAACATTATTGGCAATGTCTAGAAAGTTCTGTCTAAGGAGAGGTTTGGTCACCTAATTGCGCGCCAGTAAGGAGAAATCCTTATTGGAAAGCCCCCTCTTTCCTGGGAACGGCCTGGTTGTCATAAATGTGATTCTGTAATATTATTTGTGAATAATTAATTATTGATTCATATGATAAGGAAATATTTATTTTTGTGGATATAAATGATGGATATATTTATTTTTATGTGGATAAAAATGAAAGAATTAAAGCTGAGGTGTTTTATCAGTATTTTATCGATGTGGAGGTATTAAAAATCATCCGTTTGTAGATTTCGGATATTTTTGGTTTGGAATTTGGAAAAACTCAAAGCTACAAAGTTGTAGAGAATTCGATTTCAGTCAGAATGGACATAAAATTCGTATTTTTCTGATAAACGGTCTATTTTTTATGAATTACTGAAGTTTCGGAAAAATAAAATAATTTTTATTAAATTATGGGTGGGACCCACTTTTTGGTTGGTGGTGAATATGCATGTGGGCTGCTGGAAAATTCAGATTTTGCATGCCTTGATAGTCATGGTCTTAGCATACGTAAAGAAAATAAAATAAAATAATATATTTTATTATTTTAGTCTCCTATAGCGTTCTAACATTTTCCTATAAATAGAGGGCTAAGTTAGAATTGAAAATCACACCAGAAACAAAGTTTTCTTTCTTTCTCTCTCTATATTATTGAGCGTATTCTTGTGAGTATACTTTGAGTGTTGCTATATGGTGCGAGTTTCTGTCAGCACTATACCCGAAATTCAGTCAGAAGTACGATTATTTTGAGGTAAGGGATGTTATTTTATTCAAAAATGATATTATTTCTTCAATATCATTATGCCGAAATATTGGTTGGAAATTTTTATCAAATTTAGAATTTTTCACGTCGGGGTTACTATTCATGAGTTACTATTCACGAGTTACTATTCACCGAAAAATAAATTTTTCTTCTTTTCGTCCAAAATATCTATTCTGGGTACTAGCTTTGATTGTATCCATGTTTTGATCATTCTTGAATTCTACTTCACTATGAATAATTATAAGGTATTTTTGGACATGGATAAATCGAAATACGAATCCTTAATATTTGTTATTTTGTTTCACTGGATTCGTTTTCTTTAAGATATTTTTCATCATCCTCAGTCCTAAATGATGATATTACTGAATATCTTTGGCCCGAAGTGCAAAGATGAATGATTAACTGATGAATATCTTTGGCCCGTAGTGCAAAGATGAACAGGTGTTGAGATGAACATGACCGACTGGTGATACAAATGAATATCTTTGGTCTGTAGTGCAAAGATGAATATTTGATTAAAGATGGTTATTGATTGTTGTTACAGGGATAAAATATTGATGATGGACTTTTAAATCTTAGAAGTTAGTAGAACTCATTCTCTACTTGACTCTTCTAATGGTTTGTTGTTTCCGCTGCAGTTATTGATTTAAAACTTGTTGTCTATTGTATTCTATTAGATTTTTTCCTGTTGAAGACTAACGATAATTTGTTCTGTATTATCTTAGTCATAATGTTCTTTACTGGGCTAGTTGAGCTCACCCTTTTCCTTTTTGTTCCATTTTTCTCAGGAGGCGAGAATGTAGCGAGTACTAGTCGGGGTATGGAATGATGGTTCTAGAAGTTACTTTAGTAGTCCTCACCATTTTTGTGAAATAATGTATCAATAATTGTAATGAGGACTTATTTGAGTGTGGATATTGTCTAAATGACAATATTTGTATTTAAACTCACAGTTCTTGTGTTGTAATAATAAAGATGTAGTTATTTCTGTACCATGTATTTTGGCGACTCAGAATGGGTGTTGTATACCTATTTTGGGGTCGTCACAGTTGGTATCAGAGCTTAGGGATATGATCTTTGGCGGAGATCGGAGAATAGAACTAGAAGGGGAGAGACGAATAAATCCTTCGCTAGTGTGTCCTAACTAAGCTTATTTATTGGTCAGTCATAATATAGGGGTATTATGTAATTCGTTAATTTATTTAATTAACCCTTGTTTTATGGCAGTATTTGAGAATGTCGACTGAGAATGTTAACAGTGGAGTAAATGAAACCGTGGAGACACCGGTGCTTACCAACGAGGAGAACGTGCAACAGGCTGGCAATGTTCCTCCTGTGAACAACACCAATGAGCAGATGATGAATGATGGAATGTTTAGAAGTTTTTTGCAATTCATGCAAAACCAGACGAGGGAGACTCGTGTTCAAAATACAGGAGGAAATGATAGTAATTCACGGTTTGTCACAGCCAAACAGTTCAAAGAATTGGGACCACCAGAATTTAAGGGAAAGCCGGATCCGATCATGGCGGAAACGTGGGTCAAGCAAATTACCAAGATATTCGATGTCTTGGGATGCACAGAGGAACAGAAGGTTCCATTCGCCACCTTTATGTTCCATGGCGAGGCAGATTACTGGTGGGAGTCTGTGAAGCGTACCCATCCAACCGCACTCAGCATGTCTTGGGAGACATTTCAGAAACTGTTCAATGACAAGTACTTTCCTGAAAGTATTCGTCATATGAAGGAGGTAGAGTTTATTAGACTGGAGTAGAATAACATGACGGTGTCTCAGTACGAGTCGAGATTTGCAGAGTTGTCCAGGTTTGCACCTCATTTGGTGGAGAATGAGGAACGTATGACGAGGATGTTTTTGAGAGGTTTGAAACCCGGCATACGTCAATATCTCATTTCTCATAAATTTTCTCTCTATTCAGATGTTGTCAACAGGGCTCAATTATTAGAGCGAGATAATGAGTACGGTCAACTGAGGGACCACAACAAGGATCATATCGGTGACAGCAGTCATCAGAACAATGATAACCAGCGGAGAAAGAAAAATACAGACAAGAACGGCAACCACTCTGGTGGTAATCGTGGCTATGAAAATAGAAGAAGCGAGTCGGGAGGAGATTTTAAAAAGAGGAGATTCAACAATGACAATACGAAGACATCAGCACCAGCAACAACTGGTTCCAAGGGAGGAGAACGACCACCGGTTATATGCTATAAGTGCGGAAAAGAAGGACATATCAGCCCAAACTGCCCACAACAGTTTAAGGTATGTTATAATTGTGGAAAGGAAGGACATATCGCTCGAGATTGCACTGTAGCAAAACCAAGTTCAGCGGGGATGGTGACTCAAAAAGCTGTCCCAGAAAAGATAAAGTCAACGGTTCCTGGAAGGGCGTTTGTCGTGACTGGTCAACATGCGAGGAACCCAAACGAGGTGATCACGGGTAAGCTAATCATAAATTCATGCGAAGTTTATACCTTATTAGATACCGGTTCTACCCATTCTTTTATCTCTCCTGCTTGTGCTCAACGTTTAAACTTGACTCCGGAGAAGTTAGACTTTGATTTATCTGTGGAGACTCCGTTAGGAGAAACTTTCATCACATCCACTGTTTATAAATCATGTGTGATCCAAGTTGGCACCATCACCATACCTGTTGACCTTATCTCTTTAAAGATACTTGCTTTTGATGTGATTTTAGGGATTGATTAGTTAACTACTCATCATGCCAAAATTGATTATTTTTGTAAGGTTGTTAGTTTTCATATTCCTAACCAACCTGTTGTACGAATTCAAACAACTAAGCCATTAAAATCAATCACTGTTATATCAAGCCATAAAGCCATTCGTTTATTAAAAAACGGATGTCAAGCTTTCTTAGCTCATGTTATGGATTTGAATAAAGACACGTCAAATTTGAATAATATTCCTGTTGTTATTGAATTTCCTGACGTATTTCCTGAAGAACTTCCCGGTCTACCCCCGGAACGAGAAATTGAATTCTTTATTGATCTTGAACCTGGTACAAAGCCCATTTCTAAAACCCCATATCGAATGGCTCCTATTAAACTTCAGGAGTTAAAGGTCCAACTACAAGAGTTGTTGGACATCGGTTTCATTCGTCCTAGTACATCTCCTTGGGGTGCTCCTATTTTATTTGTAAAGAAGAAAGACGGGAGTATGCGACTTTGTATTGATTACCGGGAATTAAACCATGTCACTATTAAGAATAGGTATCCGCTACCTCGTATTGATGACCTGTTTGACCAGTTACAAGGAGCACAATTCTTTTTCAAAGATCGATCTTCGTTCTGGATATCATCAGCTGAAGGTTAAAACTGAGGATATTCCAAAGACTGCCTTCAGAACTCGGTACGGGCATTATGAATTCCTAGTCATGTCTTTTGGATTGACTAATGCTCCTGCGGCTTTCATGGATATGATGAACCGAGTATTCAAGGATTATATGGATCAGTTCGTTGTTGTCTTTATTGATGACATCCTCATATATTCCAAAAGCCGTGAAGATCATGAGCATCATTTGAAGCTGGTACTCCAAAGGCTGCGTGAAAACAAGTTATATGCTAAGTTGAAGAAATACGAGTTCTGGCTTGAGGAAGTAGCTTTCCTAGGGCACGTGGTGTCAAAACATGGAGTATCTATTGACCCGACGAAGATTGAAGCAATACAAAGTTGGGAGCAACCAAAGACGGTGACCGAAGTACGTAGCTTTCTGGGCTTAGCTGGTTATTATCGGAGATTCGTGGAAGGATTTTCTCGAATCACTACCCCGTTAAACTCACCTGACTCGGAAAGATATCAAATTCGTATGGAGCGAGGAATGCGAGAAGAGTTTTCAAGAGCTTAAGAGGAGACTCATTTCGGCACCTGTTCTGACAATACCATCTGGTTCGGATGGATTTGTTATCTACAGTGATGCTTCAGGCAAAGGGTTGGGATGTGTTCTCATGCAACATGGGAAAGTCATAGCCTATGCCTCGCGACAACTCAAAGAATATGAGAGGAATTATCCTACTCATGATTTGGAGTTGGCAGCAGTAGTTTTCGCGTTGAAGATCTGGAGACACTACCTGTATGGGGAGAAAGTGGAGATTTATACGGACCATAAAAGCCTCAAATATTTCTTCACCCGAAAAGAACTCAACATGCGGCAACGGCGTTGGCTTGAACTATTGAAAGATTACGATCACACTATTCAATATCATCCTGGAAAAGCGAACGTAGTAGCTGACGCATTGAGTAGAAGATCATATGCGGGTACGAGTGCGATGTTGTTAACACAAAGGCCCATTTTGTATGACTTGCAAAGGATGGAGATAGAGATGAAGGCTCCAAGTACCCACATGATGATATCAAATATACGAGTAGAACCGACTTTAATCGATAAAGTTAAAGCTGCTCAAGCTACGGACATAGAGCTGATGCATATGAAGAAGAAAGTGCAAGAAGGTTCTATTCCAGAAGCAAGAATCGATGAAGAAGGAATACTTCGAGTCCACTCCAGACTTTGTGTTCCTAACGATTCTGATTTGAAGTACAAGATCATGATGGAAGCACACAATACACCATTTGCAATCCATCCTGGAAGTACCAAAATGTATCGTGATCTTCGACATACATTTTGGTGGAATAATATGAAGAGAGAGATTGCAAAGTTTATCTCGAGGTGTTTAACTTGTCAACGTGTAAATGCGGAACATCAAGTGCCAAAGGGTCCATTGCAACTACTTGAGATTCCGAAATGGACGTGGGAACACATTACCATAGATTTCGTTACGGGTCTTCCCACGGTTTCTTAAGGCATAAATGCTATTTGGGTTATTGTTGATAGATTAACCAAGTCTGCTCATTTCTTGCCGATACGGGAGACTTATTCGCTTGAACGTCTTGCTCGTATATACGTAGATGAGATTGTGAGACTGCATGGCATGCCAGTATCCATAGTTTCGGATCGTGACCTAAGATTCACTTCAAGATTTTGGGTTAGCTTGCAAAAAGCTATGGGCACAGATTTACGATTTAGTTCGGCATACCATCCTCAAACAGACGGACAATCAGAGAGGACTATTCAAACTCTTGAAGATCTATTAAGACTTTGTGTCCTAGATTTCAAAGGGAGTTGGGATAAGTACCTACCATTGGTAGAATTCTCTTACAATAACAGTTATCAGGCAAGTATAGGTGTGGCCCCATTTGAAGCATTATATGGACGAAAGTGTCGCTCTCCAGTATGCTGGGACGAGGTGGGTGAAGTAACATTGTTGGGACCAGAGTTGGTACGCATGACTACAGAGAAGATCCAAACGATTCGACAACGTATACAAACGGCACAGGATCGACAAAAGAGTTATGCGGATCTTCATCGAAAGGACGTGGAATTTGACATTGGGGATCATGTATTGTTGCGGGTGGCTCCATGGAAAGGAGTTACAAGATTTGGGAAGAGAGGAAAGCTCAATCCACGATTTATTGGTCCATTTCAGATTCTTGACCGAGTAGGAAATGTGGCCTATAGACTCGCGTTACCTCCAAGTATGTCTCGTGTTCATAATGTTTTTCATATATCTGTGTTACGTAAATATGTGAAAGACCCAGACCACGTTATTGAGTTAGAACCGGACGAGATAACTGAAGACTTAACGTACGAAGAGGTACCTGTCAAGATCTTGGATAGAAAGGAGCATGTCCTACGCACGAAGGTTATACCACAAGTTAAAGTTTTGTGGAGAAACCATGCTATTGAGGAAATGACCAGGGAGTTGGAAACGGAAATAAAAGCGAGGTATCCTCATCTTTTTGAAACACCAGGTATGTACGTCAATTTCGAGGACGAAATTTCATAAGGAGGGGAGGTTGTAAGACCCCAAATTATTAATAAATGAAATTTAAATTCCCTCTATTTATTATTTTGAAATAGTAAGTGTTAAATTGATTAATGAGGTTAGTTATGGGTAAAATGCGCAAATATTTTAAATAAGCAGGTGGTTATAAAATATTCATTGTTGTCGGGGAATATTCGTTTGGTCGTGGAATATTCTTCCTGTCGGGGAATATTCGTACGACGGTGCAGTCTTTTGTGGGCCCCATAACGGAAAGCGATTGGATGAAGAAAACGACAAGTATATGTTGTTTATTAATAACGGCGTAGTTGTTACCGTTAATACTGTTGAAATACCCGGTGGTTAAAAATACAGTAATAACGCGTGGTTGCACAGTAGCACACAGATTGCACAGTATAGTTGAATTATTGATTCGTACGTAAGAAGGCACTACTCAATAATTGTTACAGTAATTACTGTTCAATATTTTATTGGTTCAATAATTGCTGCATTGATATTTCATATTATTGTTGTTTCAATAATTGTTACTGCACAGTATTTCCCATTATCAGATCAATAATTCATATTATTTGAATAATATTATCAGATAACATTATTGGCAATGTCTAGAAAGTTCTGTCTAAAGAGAGGTTTGGTCACCTAATTGCGCGCCAGTAAGGAAAAATCCTTATTGGAAAGCCCCCTCTTTCCTGGGAACGGCCTGGTTGTCATAAATGTGATTCTGTAATATTATTTGTGAATAATTAATTATTGATTCATATGATAAGGAAATATTTATTTTTGTGGATATAAATGATGGATATATTTATTTTTATGTGGATAAAAATGAAAGAATTAAAGCTGAGGTGTTTTATCAGTATTTTATCGATGTGGAGGTATTAAAAATCATCCGTTTGTAGATTTCGGATATTTTTGGTTTGGAATTTGGAAAAACTCAAAGCTACAAAGTTGTAGAGAATTCGATTTCAGTCAGAATGGACATAAAATTCGTATTTTTCTGATAAACGGTCTATTTTCTATGAATTACTGAAGTTTCGGAAAAATAAAATGATTTTTATTAAATTATGGGTGGGACCCACTTTTTGGTTGGTGGTGAATATGCATGTGGGCTGCTGGAAAATTCAGATTTTGCATGCCTTGATAGTCATGGTCTTAGCATACGTAAAGAAAATAAAATAAAATAATATATTTTATTATTTTAGTCTCCTATGGCGTTCTAACATTTTCCTATAAATAGAGGGCTAAGTTAGAATTGAAAATCACACCAGAAATAAAGTTTTCTTTCTTTCTCTCTCTATATTATTGAGCGTATTCTTGTGAGTATACTTTGAGTGTTGCTATACGGTGCGAGTTTCTGTCAGCACTATACCCGAAATTCAGTCAGAAGTACGATTATTTTGAGGTAAGGGATGTTATTTTATTCAAAAATGATATTATTTCTTCAATATCATTATGCCGAAATATTGGTTGGAAATTTTTATCAAATTTGGAATTTTTCACGTCGGGGTTACTATTCATGAGTTACTATTCACGAGTTACTATTCACGAGTTACTATTCACCGAAAAATAAAATTTTCTTCTTTTCGTCCAAAATATCTATTCTGGGTACTAGCTTTGATTGTATCCATGTTTTGATCATTCTTGAATTCTACTTCACTATGAATAATTATAAGGTATTTTTGGACATGGATAAATCGAAATACGAATCCTTAATATTTGTTATTTTGTTTCACTGGATTCGTTTTCTTTAAGATATTTTTCATCATCCTCAGTCCTAAATGATGATATTACTGAATATCTTTGGCCCGTAGTGCAAAGATGAATGATTACCTGATGAATATCTTTGGCCCGTAGTGCAAAGATGAACAGGTGTTGAGATGAACATGACCGACTGGTGATACAAATGAATATCTTTGGCCTGTAGTGCAAAGATGAATATTTGATTAAGGATGGTTATTGATTGTTGTTACAGGGATAAAATATTGATGATGGACTTTTAAATCTTAGAAGATAGTAGAACTCATTCTCTACTTGACTCTTCTAATGGTTTGCTGTTTTCGCTGCAGTTATTGATTTAAAACTTGTTGTCTATTGTATTCTATTAGATTTTTTCCTGTTGAAGACTAACGATAATTTGTTCTGTATTATCTTAGTCATAATGTTCTTTACTGGGCTAGTTGAGCTCACCCTTTTCCTTTTTGTTCCATTTTTCTCAGGAGGCGAGAATGTAGCGAGTACTAGTCGGGGTATGGAATGATGGTTCTAGAAGTTACTTTAGTAGTCCTCACCATTTTTGTGAAATAATGTATCAATAATTGTAATGAGGACTTATTTGAGTGTGGATATTGTCTAAATGACAATATTTGTATTTAAACTCACAGTTCTTGTGTTGTAATAATAAAGATGTAGTTGTTTCTGTACCATATATTTTGGCGACTCAGAATGGGTGTTGTATACCTATTTTGGGGTCGTCACACTATATTACTTGTTGACCACGTATACTTGCGTGTTGTGCGTATATAGATTTTACCCAACAAGTTTTTGGCGTCGTTACCGGGGATTATTTAGTATAGATCTTAATATTTTTACAATATCAGTTTAATTAGTCCAGTTTTACTTAAACAATTTTTTATTTTCATTTTGTTCATATTATTTCAGGTTTTTAAAGTAGTTTATGCAAACTCGATCCAAAAATCCAGACTTGCTTCCTTTTGAGGATGACATTGAGAGACGGTTTTAGAGGTTAAGTAAGTGGATCAAGGAAACAAGAGAAGACTTTGAAACTTCTGAAAAAGAAGAGGCAATGGTAGCAGAAGATCAGAAAGCGTTAAGGGACTTCACCACACCCAAGGTGACTGAACTGCAGTCGAGCATCACCAGGCCCGTAATTGTTGTAAATACATTCAAAATCAAGCCTGGGATGATTCAGATGATCCAGAATTCAGTTCAGTTTGGGGGATTGGCAAATGATGATCCGAATGAACATCTAGTTAGCTTTCTGGAGATTTGCGACACCTTCAGGTATAATGGGGTGTCAGATGATGCGTTAAGACTTCGCTTGTTCCCATTCACCTTACTGGACAAGGCAAATAGTTGGTTGCACTCTCTACCGTCGGGATCGATAACTACGTGGGAAGTCTTAGCTCAGAAATTCCTTGCCAAATTTTTCCCACCGGCGAAAACTGCTAAAATGAGGAATGAGATAACCATGTTTGAGTAGCAATATGGGGAGTCGCTATATGAGGCTTGGGAGAGATACAAGGAGTTACTCAGAAAGTGCCTGCATCATGGATTGCCTAAATGGCTGCAAATGAATACTTTTTATAATGGACTACATGGGAATATCAGGACCAGTATTGATGCAGCGTCACGTGGAGCATTCATGGCCAAGAGTTATGAGGAGGCCTACAATTTGATTGAGACCATGGCGGCTAACAACTACCGGTGGCCCACAGCAATAATGACACATGCAAAGGCAGCTGGAGTGTTAGAAGTAGATGGTGTAACGGCAATACAAGCGCAAATTTCAGCACTGTCTAAGAAGTTAGATGCTATGTCGGGGACACAGACACAAGTACAACAGGTTTCGGTCGTATATGAATTGTGTGTAGGTGAGCATCCTATAGATCAATGTGCAATCAACCCAGCGTCAGTACAATTCGTGGGTAGCTACAACAGGATTCTGCAGAATTTGTACCAGAATAATTACAACTAAGAGAATAAGAATCACCCAAATTTCTCATGGAGAAATAATCAACAACATCAAGCTCTAGGACCATCACATCCCCCTAGTTTTCAGAATCTCCAACAATCGGCTCAACATCAGGAAAAGAAATCAGATTTAGAGGAGTTATTGTCAAAATACATAACTAGCAATGAGGCAGCAATGAAAAACCAAGCAATGGCCATCAAGAATTTGGCTATAAGGGACTTTACTGAGTGATACCGAGAGAAATCTGAAGGGAAACCATGAACAGTGTCAGGCAATTACGTTAAGGAGTGGAAAATATCTCGTTGGTAAAGATGCAGAAAATTCAGCGATATTGGATGAAAAAGTTGATGACAGTAAAGTTGTTGAAGGAAACAAGGGTGAGGATAAGCAAAGTGAGAAAACAAAGTTAGATGATAAGCCAGTTGTATATCCTCCACCACCTTTTCAACAGAGAGTTCAAAAGCAGAAATTAGATAAGCAGTTTTCAAAGTTTTTGGAAGTTTTCAAGAAACTTCAGATTAACATCCCGTTTGCAGAAGCCTTAGAGCAAATGTCGAGTTATGCGAAGTTCATGAAAGGGATTCTGTCAAGGAAAATGAAATGGGAAAACTTTGAAATAGTGGCATTAACAGAGGAGTGTATTGCGGTGTTACAGCAGAAGTTGCCACCAAAGTTGAAAGACCAGGGGAGCTTCACTATTCCATGCACGATCGGGAACATGTCGTTTAATAAGTGGTTATGTGATTTGGGGGCGAGTGTGAACCTTATGCCATTGTCAGTATACACAGAATTGGGTTTACTTGCGCCAAAGCCTACAAATATTTCATTGCAGTTGGCGGATAGGTCAGTTACATATCCGAGAGGCATAGTAGAGGACATATTGGTTAAAGTGGATAAGTTTATATTCCCCGCAGATTTTATTATTCTGAATTTTGAGGAGGACAAGAACATCCCGATTATCCTAGGGAGACCTTTCTTGGCTACGGGTAGGACACTCATCGACGTATAAAAAGGTGAATTTACTATGAGGGTCCAAGATCAGGAAATCAAATTTAACATGTTTAAGGCCATGAATTTCCCTACGGATGAGGAAGAATGTTTCAGGATGGATATAATGGAGCAGATTATCAGTGAAGATATGGGCAAGAGTTTGGTCAACGATCTATTGGAAACAACATTATTGGGGGATGAAGAGTTCGATGACCCGGAATTGGTGGACTACTTGCAGATGTTAGATTTATTACCACGAGTTAGCCTCTTCAGAGCACCATTTGAACCATTGCATACGGAGGAGAAAGCCGCATCAACGATGAAACCATCATTGAACGAGCCACCAACTCTAGAACTTAAGCCACTCCTTAAACACCTCAAGTATGCATATTTGGGCAATTCAAATTCTTTACCTGTGATTATTTCTGCTGCACTTATCGATTTGCAGGAAGAAAAGTTATTGAAGGTGCTTAGGGAACATAAATCAGCAATAGGATAGACGATAGCTGATATCAAGGGAATCAGTCCTTTATTTTTCATGCACAAGATTCTGATGGAAGACGATGCAAAACCGACGGTGGAGAAACAATGACGACTTAACCCCATTATGAAAGAAGTTGTAAAGAAGGAAATTCTAAAATTATTGGATGCCAATATCATCTTCCCGATTTCCGACAATAAGTGGGTTAGTCCAGTTCAGTGTGTGCCTAAAAAGGAAGGAATGACTGTGGTCCAGAATGAGGATAACGAGTTAATACCTATAAGAATAGTGACAGGTTGGAGGGTTTACATGGATTATAGGAAGTTGAATAAGGCAACTCGAAAAGATCATTTTTCGCTGCCATTTATCGATTAAATGTTGGACAGATTGGCGGAACATGAATACTACTGTTTATTGGATGGATACTCGGGCTATAACCAGATCGTCATCGCTCTTGAGGATCAAGACAAGACTACATTTACATGCCGTTTTGGTACATTCGCGTTCAGGAGAATGTCATTCGGTTTATGTAATGCATCTGCTACCTTTCAACGGTGTATGATGGCTATCTTCTCAAACATGGTGGAGAAAAATGTGGAAGTCTTCATGGATAACTTTTCTGTCTATGGAGACAATTTTGATACTTGCCTAAGGAATTTGGTAATGGTGTTACAACGATGTAAAGATACAAACCTTGTACTTAACTGGGAAAAATGCCACTTCATGGTTGAGGAGGGCATAATTTTGGGCCACAAGGTATCGGCTCAAGGACTGGAAGTTGACAAAGCTAAGCTTGAAACAATCGAGAAACCGCGTCCACCAAGCTCAATAAAGGGAATTAGAAGTTTTCTGAGACATGCTGGTTTCTATAGAAGATTCATTAAGGACTTCTCTAAAATTGCAAAACCTTTGTGCAGTCTTTTAGAGAAGGACTCTGTTTTTAATTTTGATGAGGAATGTAAGTTGGCTTTCGAGTTGTTGAAGAAGAAGTTAACTACAGCCCCCGTGATCATCGCACCGGATTGGAATATGCCTTTCGAGCTGATGTGTGATGCAAGCGAATATGCAGTTGGGACTGTTTTGGGTTAACGCCGAGAGAAGGTATTTCACGCCATATATTATGCAAGTAAGACACTCACGGAGACTCAAATGAATTATATAACTACGAAAAAGGAATTGCTCACCGTGGTGTATGCGTTTGATAAATTTTGGGCATACTTGATCGGGACTAAGGTGTTAATCTACACGGATCATTCGGCTATTCCGTATCTAATTGCAAAAAAAGATGATAAACCACACCTTATCCGATGGATTCTTCTTCTGTAAGAGTTTGATCTAGGAATAAAGGATAGAAAGGGGACGGAGAATCAAGTCACCAATCACTTGTCTAGGCTAGAAAAGCAAGGGAAATTGAAAGAGGACAAGTGCGTCATCAACGAGTCATTCCCGGTTGAGCAACTGTTTGGGTTAAATGCAGAATTTCCATGGTACACGAACTTCACAAACTATCTAGTGAGCAACATGCTCCCCCCCTGAGTTTACACAACAATAAAAAAAGAAGTTCCTCCATGACGTCAAGTGGTATATGTGGGATGAGCCAAACCTATTCAAATAATGCGCTGACAAGATGATTAGAAGGTGTGTGCACAGCGAGGTGCATAGTATACTGCATGAATGCCACTCGTCGGCGTACGAGGGACACTATGGTAGTGAGAGAACAATGGCAAAAGTCCTTCAAGCCGGGTTTTATTAGCCTACTTTATTTAAAGTTGCCCACCAATTTGTTATAACTTGTGATAGATGTCAACATGTGGGTAACATATCAAAAAGGAATGAGATGCCTCTACATACAATTCTTGAAGTGAAATTTTCGATGTATGGGGCATCGATTTCATGGGGCCATTCCCTTCCTCATTTTTAAATTAGTACATTTTGCTCGCGGTGGACTATGTATCAAAGAGGGTGGTAGCCGTAGCACTCCCGACTAATGATGCCAAGGTGGTTCTCAAGTTTTTATAAAAGTATATTTTTATGAGGTTTAGCATGCTGAGAGCTATCATAAGTGATGAAGGTAGTCACTTCTGTAACAAATCATTTACAGCTCTCTTGGCAAAGTATGGGGTCAACCATAAGATAGCTACTGCGTATCATCCCCAAACCAATGGGCAAGCTGAGGTTTCGAATAGGTAGGTGAAGAAAATTCTCGAAAAAGTGGTGAACCCGAATCGAAAGGATTGGTCACTCCGGTTGGATGATGCATTATGGGCATACCAGACTGCTTATAAGACACCGATCGGGATGTCACCATATCAACTACTGTACGGAAAGGCTTGTCACCTATCAGTCGAGCTACAACACAAGGCCTACTGGGCCATTCATAAACTGAACTTTGATCAAGCAGCGGTGAGGGAAAAGAGACTATTCCAACTAAATGTGCTTGATGAATTCCGACTTCATGCATATGAGAATGCTAAACTATACAAGGAAAAAGTCAAGAAATGGCATGACAAGAAAATCATGCACCGAAATTTCGAGCCGGGGTAATCAGTCCTGCTGTTCAAATCACGATTGAGGTTGTTCCTAGGAAAGCTTAAGTCAAGATGGTCAGGACCATTCACCATCAAAATAGTGTTCCCACATGGAGCCATCGAACTATACAGTCGAAATCCACTGGAGATGTTCAAGGTCAATGGTCAACGGATAAAGCATTACTAGGGTGGAGATTCAAACTAGGATGTCGTCAACATTACCCTCGCCGATGCATAGTGATATAAGAGGCATCGTCGGGCTAACGATGTTAAAAATAGCGCTACTTGGGAGGCAACCCAAGCTCTATACTCTTTCTCTTTTAATTTGTCTTTATATTGTAGTTTATAATGTAGTAATTATGAAGCTTCTATAGAATTTTGATTTCATTTCTGGATGATTCGCAGGTAGAAGAATGAAAATAGAGCCAAGAAGTCACTGACCCCACAGCGCGGGCCGCGCTACAACCCCAGTCCCTTCCTGCCATGCCAGCGTGGACCACACCACTTCGTCGATCTCATAGCGTGGGGTGCGCCATACACAATGCGGGGGGCGCTACCTTTTATCTCGCCACTAACCTCCTACCGCGGGGCGCGCTACCTCTAGCTTTCCCACGGCGCAGGCCGCGCCGCTCGGACAACTCAGACGCTGAACCATTTTATTTTCGTGCCTTAGGCCATAACTGTTTCTCCTTTCCCGGATACACTCAACTTTCCCACTTCTCCTACACCCTTTACACTTCCATAACCCCATAACTCTATAACTCCTAGACAAATGCCACTACCCCATCACTCCATCTCCTTTTTAAATTCTATTCACATGAAACCCATACACTTCCCATCTCCCAATCCACGTGGGTTTCCCTTCTCCAACTATACATATCATCCAATTCATATCAGATACACACACTACACTCCAATCCTAAATCTAATTCATTCTTTGCATAACTTCATTCAATTTGGGATTCTTTACAATGAGGAAAACATAAATTTGTTCAAGGTTAGCACAACTCACTTCTTCCTCAATCATCTTCTCTTTTCTTGATAGCAAGTGAGTAGAATACCTTGGATATTGGGTGCCCAAGGAGTGTATGTTTGATATCACAATTTAGCTAGCAAAATAACACCAAGCAACCAATTTTGGGGGAAGTACTCAGTCTGCCCACCAACTGTTTGATAAAAGTCCAGAACCAAACTTTGAGCCTAAACATCATCAAAATCACCATGTCTTCCCACAAAAGACAACGCCCATCCACCTCCACTGCTCGACCTCAATATGATCATACAAGGTTTGTTAGTGAAAGGGCATCAGAACTATTCAATTCATCTATTAACAAGAAAACTTTGGTGCTCGAACGTGGATTGAAGCCGGATGCCAATTTGGATTGCGACATGGCGTTGCAAATTGTTGAGCGTAATTGGTTCTAATTGGTAGAACAACCACTTCCAGCGGCGATCAATATAGTGAAAGAATTCTACGCCAACGCCATGGAACATGTCAATCACGTAGTCATGGTTTGTAGTAAACCGGTGGTGTTTCATGATGATGTTATCAACTAGTATTTTGGGTTAGAGGCACCACAAACTGACCGATATGAAGATGGTTTTCCCGAATTAGATGAGTTAATTGTCAGATTATGCAAACCAGGAACGCAATGGATAATTCAAGCTGGAATGAATGAAAAGATAATTTTTCCCCACTCCGCACTTAGTCAGTATGGAAAAGCTTGGTATGCATTTATGTGTGCCCGTTTAATGCCCACTCGCCACCAAAACGATGTAACTAAGGCACGAGCTCGGTTATTGTATGGGATTGTTCATCACCATTTCCATGTGAACAACTCTATTGCATTCTATAATGTCAATGTGGGGGATTGTATTCAAGATTCCATTGACCGGGTGTTACGATGGAGTACTACGGGAGGTTTGCTGCACGGGTTCTTAATCACAGATCTGTGACGTAAAGCTGGAGTGTAGTGGCAACCTTCTTACCGTATCTAACAACCTATGGCTATTATTGATCATGCCACAATTGAGAGGTACAAGGCATGGGATGGGGCAAGATCACATCCACGTGGAGAAGGCTATATTATGATCCTGTAGCCCTCACCACCAGTTGGAGCGAAACCCAGGCAAGAGCAACTACCTCGGGCTTCACGAAATCAATTTATGTGGTTGGCCCAACGTCAAAATTTAATGCATCGGTACAATGCCAATGCATTCAACACGCTTGCTGATGCGTTTTCCCGCTGCAATCCTAGTGCACCTCCAGTGGTCATGCCTATTCCTCCGATTCTGCCACCATATCCTCCTTCAGACGACGAGCAGTAACTCGATTTCAGGGAAGTCGTCATACTTTTATTTGCTTTATTTTTACATAATGAGGACATTACTTGAGTTAAGTTTGGGAGATCATGTTTCTGTCTGGTTAATTAGATTTCAAAAAAACAATCATGTTAGTTAGAATAGTTAATAAGTAGTTTAGTTTTATCTATGAAAAAAAAATATTTTGCATGTAGTTTGCATGAATCCAGTTATTAGTTTGTATATGTTGATTCTTGGCCAATGATGAGATTAAAATTACGTAGACAAGTACATTACTAAGTATGCGAACCTTGATGTAGTTTCTGTTATGATTTGGATCTTTTTCTGTTTAAAACTGGTATAATAAGGATAACACAGTAAAAATAACTTGTTGATTAATTAAGTTTAAATTGATATATAATGGGATTCTAAAGGATAATGCTAGTTTGAATGAAAGAATGACAAGAATAAGTAGTGATGGCTAAAGTTAGACAAGAACCTAAGTTTGGAAGAATATTTGGGGTATATAAGCTATAAAAAAAAGAAAAGAAAAGAAAAATATGAATAAACACCGTGGCGTGCTTGTCTAGTTTTGTGGCATTTGTTACTTGAGTAAGTAAGCCTGAGGGGATTGTCTTTACGCCTAGCACCCTAAGGTTTTAATGGTCTGTGAGTCGTTGGTCAAAAGCTTGTTAAGGTAACATTGAAAAGCCTAAGGAAATAAGACATTGCATAGCTATGTGTATATAAACCAAAAAGAAAAAAAATGAATAAAATGGGAAATAAGTGAAAAAGCCCCCGTAGATGAAAAATAAAGCATAAGTATCTCATGTTGACCCTCGATACTGGTAATTACTTGATTTTAGTTGGATCTAACTTGTTTTTGGATTTTTTTTGAGTTTACACTGTATGATGCCTTCGAATAGACTTATTATGTGTTAAATTTGATTTTATATCAGTTAACATTGTTGTGAAGCACACACACACACAATACTAGTGATAACAGTTTAAGATGCAAGGATTGATAAGGAATTGCGGATTGGTTTTGATATGAAGTTTGACACGTTTATGTAATTTTTCTGAGGCCGTATGAGTAAGCTATCTTTACTGTCTTAATACTGGATTCGTAGTTTTTAGTTATTAGTACATGGCATTGCATTTTGCTTAAGGACAAGCAATGTTCAAGTTTGGGGGAATTTGATGAGTAGGTTTTTAACCTACGATTTATGTTCGTTTAGCTTGTTATATTGTTAGTTTTTTTTTGTACTTTCATGTTACTTTTGATGGGTTTTGTGCTTGTTGTAGGATAATCAATGTGCCTATCGGAATGCTAGCATTGGAAGGAGATTTCAAGCAATTTCTGGACTTTCTGACTACATAGCGCGGACCGCGCTGTGATGCGTAGTGAAGTAGCGCGGGGTGCGCTGGTACGTGAACTTCTCCTGATACAGTAGCACGGGCCGCGCTGCCAAAGAGTACTGCATAGCGCGGGGTGCGCTATGTCAGCATCAGTTCTGGGCGAAAAGTAATTTTAAGCTGGAAGTTGGGTAGTGTTGGGAGCTATTAATTCTTTATGTAATGTGATCATAATAGGATTGTGGGATGGTTGTTAGTTCATTTGTGTGGGAGTCTTTGACTAGGTGTTGAAATGGATTTAGACTCCTATTTGACTTTCTATGAGAGGAGTGAGAGTTGGATTAGGATTGGTGGTATGGAGCTGAGTTGAGGCCATTTTTATGCTAAGTGTGGGGGAGAGAAAGGTAGAGATAAAAAAAAAGACAAAAGGCATAATACGAAGATCAATTCCAGTTTTTATAGCAAGCTTTGGAGGAGTATTTTAAAGAGATTTTTGGGATGATTGCAGATTAAGGCTACGTGAAGGGCGTCTTGCACTATTCTTTATCTTAGTTCTATATTTTTAATTAACAGGATGTTTCCTTTAAATTATTCAGTTTTTATTTCATTCTTTATTAACTATTTCACTTTTTAGGCTTATGGTGGATCCTTAAGTGGAACGATGATTTTATAACTTTGATTTCCAGTTCAATAAACTATTTTCCAGTTTATCTATATTAATTTCAGCTTGAATTTATGAATTTCCTGATCAACAATTCTTTGTAGATTTGTATGGAATCGAGAGAGGATATCTGAATCTAGACTTAGTTAATATAGCATGTGTTCATAAATTTTGTGAATAGCAGATTCTTGATGAATGTTAAGGTAGAGATATGCTTGGCATCGCATGTAATCGGATAGAGAACTTAATCTTAAACCTTCTTTAATTATAATTCACGTAGAGATATAGTGAGTTAGTTGATTAAGGTGTTTAACTTCTTTCTATCTAATTTGTGGATTTAAGTAATATGATATGAGTGCATCGAGAGGTGGCCAATACTACATTCGTGTTCTTCATTAATGAACTTAGATAGTGAGTTGAATTGGAATAAATGTGTAGAAATCAGAGTGACGTTTAGGGTGAAATCATAAGTCTAATTCTCCATTAATTGTTTGAAATTCCCGATTTCGATATTTGTGATTGTTTTGTGGTAGTTTATTTATTTCTTAGTTTACTTTCTATAATTTGAATCATTGAATTGGATAGTTTGATAAAATTAGGATTAATAGGAAATTGGTAATTGTAAGGTTAAGTTTCTTACTAATTTGTCTATGTGGGAACGATACTCTACTCATTACTATATTACTTGTTGACCACGTATACTTGCGTGTTGTGCGTATATAGATTTTACCCAACAAGTTTTTGGCGCCGTTATCGGGGATTATTTAGTATACATCTTAATATTTTTACAATATCAGTTTAATTAGTCTAGTTTTACTTAAACAATTTTTTATTTTTGTTTTGTTCCTATTATTTCAGGTTTTTGAAGTAGTTTATGCAAATTCGGTCCAAAAATCCAGACTTGCTTCCTTTTGAGGACGACATTGAGAGACGGTTTTAGAGGTTAAGTAAGTGGATCAAGGAAACAAGAGAAGACTTTGAAAATTCTGAAAGAGAAGAGGTAGTGGCAGCTCAAGATCAGAAAGTGTTAAGGGACTTCGCCACACCCAAGGTGACTGAACTGCAGTCGAGCATCACTAGGCCCGTAATTGCTGTAAATACATTCGAAATCAAGCCTGGGACGATTCAGATGATCCAGAATTCAGTTTAGTTTGGGGGTTTGGAAAATGATGATCCGAATGAACATCTAGTCAGCTTTATGGAGATTTGCAACACCTTCAGGTAAAATGGGGTGTCAGATGATGCGGTATGATTTTGCTTGTTCCCATTCACCTTACGGGACAAGGCGAAGATTTGGTTACATTCTCTACTACCGGGATCGATAACTACGTGGGAAGACTTAGCTCAAAAATTCCTTGCCAAATTTTTCCCACCGGCGAAAACTGCAAAAATGAGGAATAAGATAACCATGTTTGAGCAGCAATATGGGGAGTCGCTATATGAGGCATGGGAGAGATACAATGAGTTACTCAGAAAGTGACCGCATCATGGATTGCCTAAGTGGCTGCAAATGAATACTTTTGATAACGGACTACATGGGAATCTCAAGACCAGTATTGATGCAGCGTCAGGTGGAGCATTCATGGCTAAGAGTTATGAGGAGGCCTACAATTTGATTGAGACCATGGCGGCTAACAATTACCAGTGGCCCACAGCAAGAATGACACAAGTAAAGGCAGCTGGAGTGTTAGAAGTAGATGGTGTAATGGCAATACAAGCGTAAATTTCAGCACGGTCTAAGAATTTGGATGCTATGTCGGGGACATAGACACAAACACAGGTACAGCAAGTTGCGGTCGTATGTGAATTACGCATAGGTGAGCATCCTACAGATCAATGCGCAATCAACCCAGCGTCAGTGCAATTCGTGGGTAGCTGCAACAGGATTCCACAAAATTTGTACCAGAATAATTACAACCAAGGGAATAGGAATCACCCAAATTTCTCGTGGAGCAATAATCAGCAACATCAAGCTCCACGACCATCATATCCCCCTGGTTTTTAAAATCACCAATAACCGGCTCAACATCAGGAAAAGAAATCAGATTTTGAGGAGTTGTTGTCAAAATTCACAACTAGCAATGAGGCAGCAATGAAAAACCAAGCAATAGCCATCAAGAATTTGGAAAATCAGATGGGGCAAATTGCCTTAGCATTAAATAACAGGCCACAAGGGACCCTACCGAGTGATACCGAGAGAAATCTAAAGGGAAACCACGAACAGTGTCAGGCAATTACGTTGAGGAGTGGAAAATATCTCATTGGTAAAGATGTAGAAAATTCAGCGATATCGGATGAAAAAGTTGATGACAGTAAAGTGGTAGAAGGAAACAAGGGTGAGGATAAGCAAAGTGAGAAAACAAAGTTAGACAACAAGCCAGTTGTACATCCTCCACTACCGTTTCAATAGAGAGTTCAAAAGCAGAAGTAATATTCGCTGATACTTGATAACTTCGCTGAAGTAATATTCGCTGAAGTAATATTCAACGGTTTGCTTCATCAGACTCTACCTGATATTATGCTCACCTCCTTTTTGAGGTGATTTGGAGTTTCCTTTCGTTGTTTGGTGCTTGTGCCCCATTTCCTTGACCGCTTGATTCGCAATTCGGTTGAACTGATGACCTGAATTCCGCTGACATCCTTGGGGTTATAACTTGTTCTTTCGCTGCCCAGATTTGAACTTCGATGTAAAGGCCTAGACTCGTGAAGACTAGACGCTGATTGGAACATTTGATGATGAGGATTTCATTCGCTAGACCTCTCGTCATTGGCCTTCTGCTTTTAAGTTATGGACCTTCTTGAGAATTTTCCCCTTTTTTTGTATGGGCAAGCTTATGTCGCCATGATTTCATTCAGGAGTTTTCCCCTTTTCTTTTGATGAGAGGCTTATCCCGCCTTAAACTCCTTCCATTCCTAGGAATCGCAAAATGCCCCAGTCCTTCCGAAAGTTGTTGCCGGGGATTCATACGAGAAATTCTCTTTGTTGACCAAGTCGCAAGTGAATAATATCTGAATAACCATTGAGATGATATGAGGGAGGCTCTGATGATGATGGACCATGCTGATGGTGCTGACTGGTGCATTTTCCACTTTAGGATGGTTAATAAATGCCCCAGTGTTGAGTTGTCACTGCTTTCGAGATTGCCCCAATTTTGTTGTAAGGGACCCAATATCCAGTTGTCGCCAATTTTAAAATTGCCCCAGCCTTGCTTGTTATCTGGGGTAGTTGTTTTAACAGATGGGCTGATAAGATGCCGACATCGCGAGAACTTTTACCTCTATACCATATGATGAACAGGTAGTGGATGTGGATTTTGATGTTAACAGCTTTTTCTGGTAGAGATGTCGCTCTAGTTGAGAGAGATAATGCTCTAACTCATAGGGATACCACTGTTGTTGAGCGGGATGAGACCAGGTCATCTAGAGATGCAATGATTATTAAGCGGGATAGCACTATATCTGCCCGAGATATCGCATGTAGTTGGCGGTAGATCTGTTGGCTCGTGTAGAAACCCTTGGGCAGGAGTTCACGACGTTATCTTCTTCTTCTGAGAGGGATACCACGTTAAATTTGGTGGCTCGCTTATCCACTGGTTTGTAGATTAGCTTTGATTTTCCTGCACAAACTAGTTTAGCCATTTTTGTCATGTACAGGACTCATTGTATATATCAAACAGTATTGTATGGCAGGGAAATATACTGTTGATTCACTTCCCTTTTAGTTATGCCATGTTACTTACTTGATAATTGCCTGCCCTCCAGGGCTTGTGATTTTGATGTATTCTGAACTCCTCCTTGATGGATGGACATTGAGATGTCTCAGGATCTTTCAGAATGGATCATTGATCTTTGTATTTCCCTATCATCTTTGGTGTCTTGGGACTGGTTTCTGTATGTGGTTATGGATAAGAGTGTGTTTGTTTTTATTTTTTTCTGTGGTGAGACCGGACAATAAAGATGGTTGCCTACGTACTTCCGTGTATTGGGGAGATCAGGTCGACGTAGTTCGCCCCATGTATAGGGCGGATTGCAGATGAAAAGTTTAATCCTATGTAGAGGATAAATTGAAGGCGTGAAAGGTTTAATCCCTTGAGGGATAAACTGAAAGTGTGAAAGGTTTTGAAAACCTACGAGGAATGAAGGATCTGGTGATGCAAAACTAGGCTGCTGGTTAGAAAAGTTTTTTTCCCTAATGGGGCAGATGAGTGTGAAGCGAAGTTGTATGTAATAAAGGGTTAAAGAACCGGAATGACTGGTGATCTGATGATCCAAAAATAGGATGTTCGCTTGATGGTAAGCTCGGACATAGTACTGTTTCACGGTGTCCGAATTGATGAGTTACGAAAATTCATCGCCGTTCATTTCTTGTAATCTGAAAGCGCCTCCTGTCAATACCTCCTTGACAATAAATGGGCCTTCCCAGTTTGGAGCGAATTTTCCTTTAGACTGAGCTTGGTTGTCAGCGATCTTCTTCAAAACCAAGTCGTGTTATTTGAACTACCATAGCCAGAATTTTCTATTGTAGGATCTTCTTTACAAGTAGAGGGTTGCTCATGTGTGGGCCACATACTCCCCTATGGATTTCATCCATGAGCCTCTCCTGCATCTCTTTTGTGGAGTGCATCTCTGCTCAAGTAGAATTTCATAGCAAGTCGATGGATTCGCCTTCTTTTAGTCGGGCTCGCCTCAACGGATGTAGATCTATCTTGTAAGTGCTCATTGATATGCTGATATCAAGGGTACTGGATGGGCGGTATGTGACGCCCCCAAAATTTGGTATATATCACCCATCTTGAGTTGCCAGATACATGGTACATAATTCAAATACAACTTAATAATACAACTGTCGTGTACAATACGACAAAACATAAACTGTGAGTTTGAATACAAATATTGTCTTCTAGAGAGTATCCATACTCAAAAGGAGTCCTCATTACAATTATTATCACACTATTACATAGAATACTGAGGACTACTAATGCTATCATCTAGGACCATCACTCTGTTCCCCGACTAGTCCCAGCTACGTTCTCATTTCCTGAAGAGAACAGTGAAAGAAAGGGTGAGCTCAACTAGCCCAGTAAGAAATATTATGACTAAGATAATGCAAAATAAATTATCATTAGTCTTCAACGATGTTAAACTGATAAAATACAATAGACATCAAGTTTAACTGCAGCGGATCAAGCAAACCATTAAAAGAGTAAAGTAGAGAATAAAATCTACTATCTTTTATGATTTAAAAGGTTTTTCATGACTTTTATCACTGGGACTCAGCTTAATAAATAATCCACATCATCGAATCACCCCTGCACTAAGGCCAAGGATATTCTTTAGTATCACGACCACGAATTATCCATACACTACGGGGAAAAGATAATCGTGTTTTCATCAACGGTCCTGATCATGCCATACAACAAATCATCTTTGCACTACGGCCAAAGAGAATCCATAGCCATAATTATACCAAAAACTGTCCATCAATGCACTACGGGCCAATGAGGATTTTTTTCACATCATTTGTAACATTACGGTTATGATTATACCGATAATCCCTGGTCATAATCATACCAAGTCCATCTATGCTCTACAGGCCACAGATGACTCTCAACATAATATAAACATGAGGATGATGACAATGATATAAGAATTCAATAAAACAAGTTCAAGAATTAATTTATCCAGGAACTAATAACATCCAAATTGTCAACATAATACTTCTTTTTAGAGTAAAATTCAAGAATACTAAGAAGAATATTTCCATGAAAAGATACTGGATGAAGTGCCAATATCAAGGATATTCTACTAATTTCATGGAGTATAGAAGTCAAAGTTTTAACCAACTGAGTATAATCAAGAATGGAATAACAAAAGAAATCACCATGCATGCGGTATTTCGCATAGACAGGTTATTCCAACAGAATAATAAGTAACGAAACCAGGTCAGACGAAATTTGCACCAACAGGATGTTTTAATAGAATAATAAAGACGGAACCAGGTCCGGCGTAAACGCACAGACAGGATATTCCAACAGAATAATAATAAAGACGGAACCAGGTCTGGCGTAAAACGCACAGACAGGATATTCCAACAGAATAATAATAAATGGAACCAGGTCCGGCGTAAAACGCACAAACAGGATATTCCGACAGAATAATAAATAATGGAACCAGGTCCGGCGTAAAACGCACAGACAGGATGTTCCAACAGAATAATAGAAGAATGTCACCAAGTATAGGGTAGACCGCGTATACAGGTTATTCCAATAGAATAATAAATAATGGAATAACAAAAGTTCTCTTCATGAATACAAAAGAAATAATACCCCTTACCGTAAAAGAAACTGAATATAAGAGTAGTTAAGTAGCAGAAAACTTTTCTTCTCTCTCTATAATTTTCTCTCTCTAGAGTTTCAGTGAATTCGTAAGAAATAATGAAGGAATGAGCTTCTATTTATAGGAGAATGGAAGTGTACTGTTCATGGATGAAATAATTTTGCAAATATACGTACCAAGGTTTTGATATCACCAATGCAAAAATTCAATCAACTAACCAATAAGATTACAACAAAAAATTAAAATATAATACATATATATAAACACATGTTTTCAACTTATATATATCAATATTATATATACACCACTTAATTTTTCTCCCCCATAACCAACATCAATCTCCCACCCACCCAATAATCAAATTCACTACACTATTACATATCACTATCACACTACCTCTTTTCCACCATTTTCCACTCACACACACTATTATCATTCAAACATCTCTATATAATTCCAATCACTTAATATTATATATATATATATATATATATATATATATATATATATATATATATATATATATATATACATCCAACACACACATTATATATATATAATACACTCCACCTTTTTCACCATCCTCCACTAACATTATAATATATATATATATATATATATATATATATATATATATATATATATATATATATATATATATATATATACCTCTCCTTTACGTAACTTCCACTCACCCCTATTTTCAAATTTCATATATCAATGTGGGCCCCATATGTGGTCCCCACATGTGGACCCCACCTTTATTATATAAAATAATCTTTTATCGATTATTTTGAAAAATGGGTAAAATAGGGGGTCCATAAAATAAGCAAACCTGAGTGACTTCTCACGTAAGCATCAATAATCAATACTGTGTGCTACTATGCAACCACGCGTATTACTGTACTTTTACTACCGAGTAGTTCAACAGTTTTAACGGTAAAACTTTCGCCGTTATTTTCATAAAATATTTTTGTCGTTTTCTCAATCCGACAATAATTTCGTTGTGGAGTTCACCAATAATTGTGTCGTCGTACAAATATTCTCCGATAAAAATAATATTCCCCGACCAATCGAATATAATACAACAACTTGCATACTTTGTAAAATTTATAAATACTACCCACAACTATAACATTATCTCAAATTCACACCATAATATTAAAAAAAATATTTCGAGAAATTTAAATCTTTATTCATAAAATCTGGGTCTCACAATCTCCCCTCCTTATAGAATTTCGCCCTTGAAATTTACGTACGTACCTGGTATGATGAACAGATGTGGACACTTCGTCCGATTCTAACTCTTGTGGTATAACCTTTAAGCGTTGAATATATTCCAGGATTTAAACAGGTACCTCTTCATACGTTAAATCATCTGCTATCTCATTTGGTTTTAAATCAATAATGTGGTTCGGGCCGTCCACATATTTACGTATCATCGATGTGTTAAAAATGTTATGAACACGCGACATACTTGGCGGTAAAACGAGTTTATAAGCCACAGTTCCTACTCAATCGAGGATTTTAAATGGGCCAATTAAATCGAGGGTTGAGATTTCCTCTCTTCGTCGATTCTTGCTTCTAGAATAACGCCCTCTTGAACCTTTTTCTTCACATACATCAGCTCTGAGTATGTAGCTTGAGTGGCTTTAACTTTATCGATTAAAGTTAATTATAATCATATATTCGTTATCTTCACGTGGGTTCGTATAACCGCATACAATCTTCTACTCAACGCATCAGCTACCACGTTCGCACTTCCATGATGATATTGCATAGTACGATCGTAATCTTCAACAGCTCGAGCCAACGTCTTGGGTGTATGTTACGTTCATTTTAGTTGAAGAAATATTGAGGGGCTTTAGAAATGGGCTTTGTACTGGGGTTAGTACAAAATTCGATTTCACGCTCTAGGGGTAGGCTAAGAAGTCTTCAGGAATACGTCAAGAAATTTATTAATGATAAAAATATCATTCAAAACTGTGACCCTCATCCAAGACTTGGATAACACGTCACATTGATACCTATCAAGTTGCCATCGTTATTCACAACGTCACTTACGGAAAGTTTGGCTTCGGTGCATTCCACATAAGGAAGTCATCTGCAAAAGGCTGGGGGCTCTTTACTTATGGCTTGTTATGACAATGATTGACTTTAATGGTTTGCTTACTTTAAATTCGCATAACAGGTTGGTTAGGAGTATGAAAGCTAACAACCTTATGAAAAACACGATGAGTAGTTAACCAATCGTTTCCAAAAATCACATCAAAGGCAAGTATTTTCAAAGAGATAAGATATTGACGTATCTCAGGCTTCAAACCTCTTAATAATATCCGCGTCATTCTTTCTTCCTTATCAACCAAGTGGGACGCAAATCGGGACAACTCGGCAAACTTAGCTTCGTACTGCGACACAGTCATGTTATTTTGCTCCAACTTGATAAATTCAACCTCCTTCATGTGATGAATGCTTTCGGGAAAGTACTTGTCATTGAACAGCTCTTGGAACTTCTCTCAAGATATCTTCAGTGCGTCAGGCTGGGTACGTTTTATAGATTCCCACCAATGATCTGCCTCTTCACGCAACATAAAGGTGGCAAAGGGAACCTTTTGCTCCTCGAAGCATCCCAAGACATCAAATATCTTGGTGATCTTCTTTGACCACGTCTCTGCCTTAAGTGGTTTTGGCTTTCCCAAAAACTCTGGTGGTCCCAGCTCCTTGAATTGCTTAGCGGTGACCAACCGTGTGTTGCCATTATTTCCTCCTGCATTATGAACAGGAGCTGCCTTCGCCTGATGTTGCATGAATTCTAAAAAGCTCTTAAACGTACAGTCGTTCGTCAATTGATCAGTGTTGTTGTTTACAGGAGGATTATCGCCATCATGTTGCACATTGTCCTGATTATTGATCTGTGGAGACTCAACGGTCTCGTGTGCTCAATTGCTTATCTCAACATTTTTAGATGCCATTTTCAAATACTGTTACAAAATAAGGGTTAATTAACATATCACATATTATCTCTATACTCTGACCAACCAATTAAATAACAAGTAAACTTAGGTAGGTCATACTAGCGAAGGAATTCCCCGTCTCTCCCCTCCTAGTTCTATTATCACATCCTAGCCAAGGATCATATCCCTAAGCTTTGATACCAACTGTGACGCCCCCAAAATTTGGTATACATCACCCATCTTGAGTCGCCAGATACATGGTACAGAATTCAAATACAACTTAATAATACAACTGTCGTGTACAATACGACAGAACATAAACTGTGAGTTTGAATACAAATATTGTCTTCTAGAGAGTATCCATACTCAAAAGGAGTCCTCATTACAATTATTATCACACTATTACATAGAATAGTGAGGACTACTAATGCTATCATCTAGGACCATCACTCTGTTCCCCGACTAGTCCCAGCTACGTTCTCATTTCCTGAAGAGAACAGTGAAAGAAAGGGTGAGCTCAACTAGTCCAGTAAGAAATATTATGACTAAGATAATGCAAAATAAATTATCATTAGTCTTCAACGATGTTAAACTGATAAAATATAATAGACATCAAGTTTAACTGCAGTGGATCAAGCAAACAATTAAAAGAGTCATGTAGAGAATAAAATCTACTATCTTTTATGATTTAAAAGGTTTTTCATGACTTTTATCGGTGGGACTCAACTTAATAAATAATCTACATCATCGAATCACCCCTGCACTACGGCCAAGGATATTCTTTAGTATCACGACCACGAATTATCCATACACTATGGGGCAAAGATAATCGTGTTTTCATCAACGGTCCTGATCATGCCATACAACAATTCATCTTTGCACTACGGCCAAAGAGAATTCATAGCCATAATCATACCAAAAAATGTCCATCAATGCACTACGGGCCAATGAGGATTTTTTTCACATCATTTGTAATATTACGATTGTGATTATACCGATAATCCCTGTTCATAATCATACCAAGTCCATCTATGTGCTACGGGCCACAGATAACTTTCAACATAATATAAACATGAGGATGATGACAATGATATAAGAATTCAATAAAAACAAGTTCAAGAATTAATTTATCCAGGAACTAATAACATCCAAATTGTTAACATGATACTTCTTTGTAGAGTAAAATTCAAGAATGCTCAAAAGAATATTTTCATGAAAAGATACTGGATGAAGCGCCAATATCAAGGATATTCTACTAATTTCATGGAGTATAGAAGTTAAAGTTTTAACCAACTGAGTATAATCAAGAATGGAATAACAAAAGAAATCACCATGCATGCGGTATTTCGGACAGACAGGTTATTCCAACAGAATAATAAGTAACGGAATCAGGTAAGGCAAAATTCGCACCAACAGGATGTTCCAATAGAATAATAAAGACGGAACCAGGTCCGGCGTAAACGCACAGACAGGATATTCCAACAGAATAATAATAAAGACGGAACCAGTTCCGGCGCAAAACACACAGACAGGATATTCCAACAAGAAAAATAATAAATGGAACCAGGTCCGGCGTAAAACACACAGACAAAATATTCTGACAGAATAATAAATAATGGAACCAGGTCCGCGTAAAACGCACAGACAGGATGTTCCAACAAAATAATAGAAGAATGTCACCAAGTATAGGGTAAACCGCGTATACAGGTTATTCCAACAGAATAATAAATAATGGAATAACAGAAGTTCTCTTCATGAATACAAAAGAAATAATACCCTTTACGTAAAAAAACTGAATATAAGAGTAGTTAAGTAGCAGAAAACTTTTCTTCTTTCTCTCTATAATTTTCTCTCTCTAGAGTTTCAGTGAATTCGTAAGAAATAATGAAGGAATGAGCTTCTATTTATAGGAGAATGGAAGTGTACTGTTCATGGATGAAATAATTTTGCAAATATACGTACCAAGGTTTTGATATCACCAATGCAAAAATTAAATCAACTAACCAATAAGATTACAACAAAAAATTAAAATATAATACATATATATAAACACATGTTTTCAACTTATATATATCAATATTATATATACACCACTTAATTTTTCTCCCCCATAACCAACATCAATCTCCCACCCACCCAATAATCAAATTCACTACACTATTACATATCACTATCACACTACCTCTTTTCCACCATTTTCCACTCACACACACTATTATCATTCAAACATCTCTATATAATTCCAATCACTCAATATTATATATATATATATATATATATATATATATATATATATATATATATATATATACCTCTCCTTTACGTAACTTCCACTCACCCCTATTTTCAGATTTCATACATCACATGTGGGCCCCATATGTGGTCCCCACATGTGGGTCCCACCTTTATTATATAAAATAATTTTCGACCGATTATTTTGAAAAATGGGTAAAATAGGGGGTCCATAAAATAAGAAAAACTGAGTGACTTCTCACGTAAGCATCAATAATCAATACCGTGTGCTACTATGCAACCACGCGTATTACTGTACTTTTACTACCGAGTAGTTCAACAGTTTTAACAGTAAAACTTCCGCCGTTATTTTCATAAAATATTTTTGTCATTTTCTAAATCCGACAATAATTCCGTTGTGGGGTCCACCAATAATTGTGTCGTCGTACGAATATTCCCCGACAAAAATAATATTCCCCGACCAATCGAATATAATACAACAACTTACATTCTTTGTAAAATTTATAAATACTACCCACAACTATAACATTATCTCAAATTCACACCATAATATTAAAAAAAATATTTCGAGAAATTTAAATCTTTATTCATAAAATCTGGTGTCTCACAAGGTAGCTCATCTGATACTTCTCCAATGTAATTCCCATAAGCTGGAGCCTTTTATTGGGCAAATGTGAGGGTTGGCATGTCTTCCTTGTCATGTATGTTGATCAAAGAGGCTAAGGTTGCTAGCGCATCCGCAAAATCATTCTTATTCCGAGGAATGTGGAGGAAGGATTTTTCTTCAAAATCTGAAGTCATCTGCAGAACCTGGCGATGGTAAGGCAGCAACTGTAGAACCTGTTGAAGAGCTTTTTTCTTTTTCTTTTTTCTTTTCTTTTTTTTCATTTTCTTCTTTTCATTTTTTCTTTTTCTTTTTTTTCTTTTTAGTTTTTTTTCTTTATGCATTAGATCGTGGAAAAGAGCCATATGGCTCACTGATAGGTAGCTCAGGCATTGATGAGACTGAATGACAATCGTCTATAGCAAAAGGTTCCCTAAGGAGTGATGAATGCAGTTTTCTCACTATCCTTTTCAGCAACCATAATTTGATGGTACCCTGCAAAGCAATTCGCAAAGGAGTACATATCGTATTGAGCAGTATTGTCAATGAGAATGTGGATAAATGACACGAGAAAGCTATCTTTAAGGCAAACTTTATTCAGATCCTGGAAATCCACGCAAACTCACACCTCTCCTCCGGGTTTCGGCACGGGGACTATGTTGGATAGCCATTCAAGGTATGTTGATACTATGATAATACCAGCTTGAAATTGTTTCACAAATTCTTATTTCACCTTTAAACTCCACTCAGGTTTCAATCGCCTGAGTTTCTACTTGATTGGCTTGAATCCCTATTTAATGGGAAGGCGATGAATGACAATATCAGTGGATAAACTGACCATGTCTTTGTGAGACCATGCAAACATATCCTGAAATAGGGTCAATAGAGTAACCATGTCATTCCTTTGGTTTGGAGTGAGGTCCATACCAATCTGGATTTGTTTGGGGTTTTCTAAGGTTCTGAAATTGAAAGAGGTGGTTTGATCAAGGCTGGGTTTAGGTTTTTCTTCGACTCATTCTTTGATCTCCTGAGGCACCTTAATGTCCTCTTGTATTTCCATCAATTCTGAGTCCAACTTTTCATCAAACTTTGTGGAGAAGAGGCATCTTATCAGCAAGTACAGGCACATCTAACTTTAGAGTCCTGAAATAAAATGCTTTCGCCTAATATATGAAATTGTTCAATCACACAAAGTGTTAACATGTAATGACAAAAGTAACTGCTAATACTGTACAGAAAAAGTAAGCAGTTATTACTATCTACAGGGCAGAATGAGTTTTTTCCCGTTTTACCCTTGTCGACCCATGCAAGGAGTGTTGCTCCAATTGTAGAGGGCAAAGTCTTGGTGGACTACAGTGATGGAGGGGATGTCATCGATCTCCTTTTCCTGAATGATGACCATTATGTCTAGGCAATCATCATTTGGGGTGTATCTGTTTGTGTGTTCATCATGGATAATGATGCGTACTTTGGACATCATTCTGACGATGCCTTGTTTAATTCTTCGCTCCTCTTCTTCCAATGCAGGATCTAGAACTAGGATTTATTTCTCCTTCACTGGTATCAGTTTAGGAAATAACATAGTCATTACATGGGCAGGTACCTTTATCGGAGACCGTACAGACTCAGGAACTGTAGGTGGAGATAATCGCCGTATGGTTGAAACTGAAAGAATCTGTCTGTGCTTATAAGGATTCCTGTGACTGGAACTAGCAATATTCGGACCTTAGGTTCCTTCTTGTGTGAAGGATTCAACATGTATGGGTATCCTTGTACCCTGAGTAGATTGGTGTAGTTCTTTAAGCAGAACAGCCAAATCTGTGATTTGTTTGCTTAATTCATCGAATTCTTCGTGAGAAACTGGATTAAGATCAGTTTGGTAAGATGAAGACATAATTGGTTGTAGGCTCGTGGCCTTTTTAGATTTCGAACGGGTTACTGGACCAATTATATCCCTACAAAAAGACTTATGTAGTTTAGTGTTAGTGAATGTATCAATATTACGTAATGTGTCCGTTTAGGAGTATCGTCCTGCAAAACGGATGTCAGTTGACAAGATAACATGTCAGGTTTTCATATAAAAGGAAGGCATGTACACATATTCCTTCATATTTTCCATTACATTGAGATTTACATGGAAATGAGATTACAAGTAATTAAATTTACAAGTAATTGAAATGTGAACGTATGAAGAGACTTTCCTCCGCGCTTGGTTTATCAGAGGCTGGCCTATCTTAGGTTACTCTCGTGATTTTTCGACATGAAGGTTCCCAAATCATCGTAATTTACTTGATGAGAAATTAATCTGGTCTTTCAACAATAGCGAATTTGGGTGGTGCCTTTCCTGAGCCTCGTTGGAATTAGTCTTCCTACGAGTCCAGTAATCAAACACCGACAGGATAGCCTCCTGGTGGAGGAACCACACAACATACATTCACATACAACGTGTCTCACCGCATAGAAATGATGACATGTGCGAAGCACTAATATCACAGGTAGAAATGGTGCAAAGCACTAAGTGCAATAAGTAAATGCATTCGTACACATTCATTCAAATATAAATACAACATCCACACACAAGCAGCTAACAGTTTTGAAAAGTTTGTAATAGCGGCTTAAGTCCTCTTACTGGAGTCCCCAGCAGAGTCGCCACCTGTCGACGTCGGAATTTTTATTTGTCCCTTTCTATTCTTATTCTTTTGTGTTCTTATGTTAGGTGAGATTTGTTTGAAAAAACTAGTGAAAAAGGTCTGACATTTATATGTTGACGATTGGACTATAAGAGTCGCCTATTGATTTTTTAACTGGTTGTACCATCACAACCGAGAAAAGGTTTGCACATTGACCCAGTGATGTGACACTGCTAAACGGGTCTATGAAACCAAGAATCATTAGGGTCCGGGGACTTGCTTATGCGGAGGGAAGGTGTTAGGCATCCCCCGACATCCGTGTTACCACGGTGACCGCCACTTTTCAAGAAATTGTTATATGAATGTGTGTGCGTGTGGGAGTCAATGTGTAGTTATTTGGAAGTAGTGCTATGCCTCGTTCGCACCTATATACACAGGGTTTGAATTTTATATATAAAATTTAGTTTTAACAAGATATAACAGTGACATTTTGTAAAAGGAGGTTTGTAACGACCGAGAAATTCGGATTCTTTGTAAAATACTTGAAAGAATTAAATAATGAATAAAATATTATTATTTGTTATTATTGTGTGTTAATAAGATGTATGTTGTTCTATAACCTAGAAAGGTCGAAACATCGTAGTCTTTTGACTATGTGAAAGAATTAAAGTGTTTGAATTTTCAAGACAAAAATAAAAGTTTTCCGAGAAATTTTCTGAAAAATACTATTCATCGTTTATCGCTCGGGAATTATTTTTGAACTTCTGAGAAATACGTAATGTTATAATATCGAGACGAGATGTATTATGTAATAATAATCTAAGTATGGAGCACGCAAAATTTTGCATGCAGACTTAAATTGAGAATGTAAGTATTAAAATCTAATGAAGGGAATTAATGTAATCTAGTATGAATTAGAAGTCCAACTTGATTAAAAGTCTAAGCCCATGTGGGATTTATTCTAAGCCCAAGTGATTTATTATAATGCAAGCCCAACACGGAATTAGCTAGATTAATTTGTCAAACCTAAGCCCAAAGGATGATCCAATGGGTAAAGTAATGATCCATGGTGCAACCCATGGGTGAACTTAGAGAGCAAGACCTTTATGTGGTGAGCAAGGAAAATGAGTGATAAACAAGATTACTTAGGGCTTAAGTTAGGAATAGTAAGGATGTTAGTTGAGGACGTGGGTTTCCTAATGACCTAATTTCCCTAACCTTGAAAGTTCTATAAATAGTAAGACCTTTAATTCATTTGAGGTTTGTTATTTCATCCAACAAACTCTCTCTCAAACAACTTATTTGTTAGAGCCAATAAGCACTTTGAAGTTTAATTTTACTTTGCTATATTTTCAAGAGAGGAGAAGTACAAGTAGTCTTCAAAGGTAATTAATATTATCTCTTCTATCTCTATCATACTAGGATGATAAGAGAAGTGTAATCTAATGAAATTAGATACTAAGAACATTTCATAAGTTATTGATGAATGAACTTAAGACGAATAAGTTGAATAAGTAACTTGAACCTAAATAAGTTGATGACCTTGGGAAGAACTTGCCATATGTTGTCATATGATGTTAGTATGTTCAAAATAGTTTAAAAATGTTAATTGATGGACTAAAGTTCATAGTAAGTTATAAGCATGAGAATTTGTAGTTAATAAGATGAATAAGTCATTGACTTATGAGAATAAGTCAAAACCTACTTTGATAATAAGTTGGTGTAATAAGTAACTCGAAATGTCTTTATGTTGATTAAAATCCACATAGAATGATTAGTAATGAGGTTTCGCCGGAATTTTCACGACTGGACGATAATCGTCGAATTCGTGAAATTCTCGAAATGGAAGTCGTATTTTGTGTTTGAAGTTGTAAACATTGGTTTTCGATGAAGACAAGTCATATTTGGCATTATAGAGTTACGGACTCAAAAAAGACCGGATTCTGAATTAGAACAAAGAAACGAGCGTTGAACGTTCACGAACGTTTATCGTTTTCATTAAAAATGAACTAATAGGTGAAATTTTAGCAAATGAAGTCAAATAGATAAAATTCTTGCATGAATGCATAGAGTATGAAATTTGTGAACCGTAGGCTTTTTAACGAGCCAATTCGGACTTATAACGAAGAAGTTACGAGTCCGGGAGTTTCGTAAAATTTTTAAGTTTTACAAACTGTCTGAGGCACAGAGTTGGCGCCGCGGCGCCAACCCAAGGCCAAATGGTGGTTCCATAGCGCCGGTACAGGGTCTAAGCACATTGCTAACTCGCACCGCAGCGCGACCTATAGAGTAAGGACTGGCGCCGTAGCGTCGAGTCCGGGACTTGCCTACTGTTAACTCGCGCCGCAGCGCGGCTTAAAGAGTATTGGGTGGCGTCGCAACGCCAACCCTAGGATGTGGACAGTAATGAATGTTTTCTGATTTAAAGTGAAAGAGAACTCATTTGTAATGAACTAAGATATTAGCACAACATGGTTAAGGCATTATTAGACACCTAATTGTATGATGATTAAGAGTTAATAAACAATTGAAAGTGAACGTAATGTGAATGACGTAATGAAAACCAAAACCCATAATAACAGATATAAGTCAGGATTTAGATTGAGATGAAGGGTAAGATATAATAGTATACATACTTAATTATATATGATCTAATGTAGTACGTTATATGATCATGGATTGTAGAAACTTAGAGATCCAAAGTGTACGTGTGATAATCAATAAGCAGACGCTGAAAGGCAAGTACTCTAACCCTTGTTCCAGTTCGATCTGGACAAGTCTTTGTGATTCATGTATTCTTCGCATCAGTTAGTATCTGAGGAAGTTAAAGCCAATCCTTTCGGCTAGACGTATGCTATGTTATTCTATCTAGTGTTGATAAGGATTTACCAAACTAATATTGTTGTGGTTTTCAAAAGTAGACTGAATATACTCAAATTATTTTGTCGTCAAACGACAGGCGCGTGAGGTTGCCACAACTTAAACGTATACACGTTTAATGAATGTAGTGTTAATTAACATAGAGTACTATAGGATGATCACCTAGACGTGCTCGTAAGCTATGCCGGACTTACGGACTTCGTGCCGGGATGTCCTTTTCCAAGTACTTATGAAATGCTTATGGTCCTGAACCAGAATTGATGTTTTACTGAATATTGTTGTTGTAAAACGTTTTGAATGAAAAGATGTGCTATTTTGAATTATCGATAGTACTTTGTAACTATTGTTCAGTTATTGAAGATATATGATTCCTATGTTTCAAGCATGTTATTTTCCTAGAATTGTTGTACTTGCTGAGCTAGTTAGGCTCATTCTTCCTTGAACCATATGAATGCAGCTAAGACCGAACGTACCGATGGATCTGGCAAGGATAAAGGGAAGGTGAAGGCAAACCCGTAGATTACATATATAATAGTATAGGTTTTGTAAGGAATAATATTGATATTATGACAAAGACAATGTATTGGTTGTAAAGAACGTGGGGAATGTAAATATTCTTTTGATATATATATAAGACATATTCGTTCTTTTGAGGCATTTCAATTGAATGTTTATGTGAACTGTAGCACCGTGTAGCACCATCTGTCGGGTTGGAAGATACCCGAATTTGGGGGCGTCACAGGTTGGTATCAGAGCATTAGGTTATAAAACTTAAGGGTGTGAAATAAAACCTTAAGTCATAACCTTAAGAAAAGTCAAAGAATAAAATATGGAAGTTAACCTTATAAAATGCATAATATATGTTATGTGTTTTATTCTACTGACGTCTACTAATCAAACTTTTGTGTTGTTGTAGATGTCAGGAGAAAATAGAGACGTGCAGGTAGTCAGCGAAGGGTCAGCAAAGCAGATAGAAATCATACCGAACCCCATAGCAGCAGATCCTGAGATAGTAGTGGTTGAGTCTGGAGACTTAGAGAGCCTGGACTATATGTCCGTGTTTGATGGCATGCTAGAGGAAGAGGTGACAGCAGTATCCTTCAACCCGATAGCTATAGCAGCTGAGATGGCTCCGGGGGAGTCAATGATGTCCCTTTTCATGACAGTGTTGGATAGAAACATCCACTACTGTCAGGAGGTTAAGGAGCTAAAAATAGAGCTCTAGGCGGTGATAAAAGACAAGACGGACGTGGAGTCCATGTGGGAACAAGAGCATGATGAAAGGGTTTTGGCTAAGGACAAGGTCCATGAGCTGAAACAGGAGGTCTTTGAGCTTAGGAGTGAGCTAAAGACCAAAAAGCAGAAAATAGGGAGAATGTCCTATATTCATAGGAGTTCTCATGAGGACTTCCGGTTGCAGGTAGCTGGTTATCCCGTAGAGGCAGGGCAGACGCGGCATACTATCAGCCGTGATATTATTGCCGGTCTTGCAAAGGCGGATTTCGAGAATGCCTTAAGGCAGATGTGATCTAGTAGTGGCTAGAGTAGTTAGATATGTAAATATTTTGTGTCTAGTAGTAACGTAAAACTCTCTTTTGTATAATCAAGGGTAGTCTTTTGTAAATCCCAATTTTTGGAAAATAATTGCGGGAAAGTTTAGTAATCAGCTCAGGCTGTATAATGTAACCAATGTAGTATTATACTACAAGAAATCAATATAAGCTTTCATTTTCGGAACATGTTGAATAATGAATGTTTGAATTATTATTTAAAATTGAATAATAACAAATTAACAGGAAATGAATAATAACGAAGTGTGTGTTTATTGTAACAGCAAAATGCCGCCAAAAAGAGTACCGCGGAATCAACCAAACGTAAATCAACCGGAGGGAGGTCCGGTTAACCCTATGCAGGAATTTTTGAACCTTTTAACCACAGCGTTTAATCAAACTGGGGCTAATATCCCCGTAAATCCTGGTATAGTACGAGCTACTACATTCAAGGATTTAAGAGTGTGGGTCCGCCGGAGTTCAAAGGAACTACAGACCCTATCGAAGCCCAAACATGGGTGAGAGAGATTAAGAAGGCATTTGTGATAGCAAATGTTGAGGAGGCGTAGAAGGTTGCTTTTGTAACCTACATGATGAAGGGAGAGACCAACTTTTGGTGGGAGGCCAATCAGGCGAGGGCCGGAATAGATGTTATAACGTGGGTGAGGTTCAAGGAAATATTTTACGAGAACTACTTTCCCACGAGCATGCGGGGAAGGATGGAGATGCGGTTTCTAGAGTTTAAACAATTGGACATGACGGTTCCCCAATACGCTGCCAAGTTTAATGAACTGGAAAGGTTCTCTCCACACCAAGTTAATACTGAGGTGAGAAAAGCTCGACGATTCGAGCAGGGCTTGAAACCCTGGCTCTATAATCGTATTTTTGTATTCCAAAGTACTTCCTTTGGAGTCGTTTTAGAGAAGGAAATAATTGTCGAAGGTGGTAGCGAGGCGTTGAGCCAATACCACAAGGATAAGAAAAGCAAGGGGAAGGAGGATGAAGGAGTAAAGGTCAAAGGTGCCAGCGGGAGTGGCGAGGGTTATAAAAGGAAGGTAGTTAGCTCTGGGAATACCGAAGTGAAACAAGGAGACCCTAAGAGAAGGATGGAGGCCTTCAAAACCTATGGAAAGACTCACTTAGGAGTTTGTCTCAAGGGTAAGGCCGTGTGTTATAATTTCGAACAGGAGGGGCATATTGCGCCTAATTGTCTGAGTCCGAAGAAAAATCATGGATGCTTTGTATGTGGGTAAACTGACCACGTGGCAAAGAACTGCCCGAAGAAGGGGACAGACGGGAATAAGGGCACTAATAGTGGTAAGTTAACTATTGGGGGTCCAGCGCAGCCGGGTAGGCCGATGGCCCATACCTTTAACATGACCGTCCAAGATGTGATGGCCTCAGGGGACGTAGTCGCAGGTATTATTCCGATCAACGATCTTAATGCATACGTGTTGTTTGACTTGGGTGCTACTTGTTCATTTATCGCATGTGATTTTGCTAGACGATTAGGATTACTTCCCGAAAAATTGCCCATACCTTTAAACATTAAGGTAGCAAATGAAGAGATAATTTATGTTGAAGATATTCATAAGTGTTGTTGCGTAGACATTCGAGGTTGTAAATTATCAGTAGATTTGATACCAATAAAGTTAGGGGAATTCGACGTAATCCTCGAAATGGATTGGTTGCTTAACCATGGAGCAATTATAGATTGTCAAAAAAAATGCGTAAATATTAAAACGTTAAAACAAGCTCAAGTAATATTTTACGGTAATAAATTGTCGGGACGTTCATGTTGTCTTACCATGACATAAACTAGAAAACTATTGAGGAAGGGGTGTGTACGTTATTTGTGCCATGTTGTCGATACCCAGAGAGTGGGAGCGACCATGGAACAAATACCTATAGTGAGTGAATTTATGGATGTATTTCTGAGTGAGTTGTCGGGTCCTCCACCGGATAGAGAGACCGAGTTCGTGATAGACATTGTCCCAGGAGCGACACCAGTTTCTAGGGCACCGTATCGTATGGAGCCAGTGGAGATGAAAGAGTTGATGGTGCAGTTACAAGAACTGTTGGACAGGAAGTACATACAACCGAGTGTTTCACCGTGGGGAGCACCGGTACTGTTTGTCAAGAAGAAGGACGGACCGTTAAGACTTTTTATCGACTACCAAGAGTTGAACAAGTTAACAATAAAGAATAAGTATCCATTGCCCAGGATCGATGATCATTTTGACCAGTTGAAAGGGGTAAAGTATTTTTCTAAAATAGATTTGCGGACGGGGTATCATCAGCTGAAGGTTAGGAGTGACGACGTGCCAAAGATAGCATTCAGGACTCGTTATGGTCATTACGAGTTTCTGGTGATGTCATTTGGGTTGACTAATGCACCTGCTGCATTTATGAATATGATGAACAGAGTGTTTAAATAATTTTTGGACAAGTTCGTTGTGGTGTTTATCGATGATATTCTAGTCGATTCTAAGATGCCAGAAGATCATGCTGAACACCTAAGAATAGTGTTGGAAACATTAAGGAATGAGAAGTTATATGCGAAGTTCACTAAGTGTGAATTTTGGCTAGAGAGGGTACAATTTTTAGGACATGTTATTGACCATGAGGGAATTTCAGTAGATCCAGCGAAGGTTGAAGCCGTGATGAATTGGGAACAACCGAAAACTCCGACTGAGGTGCAGAGTTTCCTAGGGTTAACGGGTTACTATCGGAGATTCATCCAGGATTTTTCGAAGATAGCTACTCCGTTGACTAATTTGACAAGAAAGACGGTGAAATATGAGTGGACTGAGAAGTGCGAGGACAGTTGTCAAGAACTAAAGAAAAGGTTGAGTGAAGAGCCTATTTTGTCATTACCCGATGACACATGAAATTTTGTAGTTTATAGCGATGCTTCGTATAGAGGACTTGGTTGCGTGCTCATGCAGCATGGCAAGGTCATTGCATATGCATCTAGGCAGTTGAAGGATTATGAGAAAGTTTACCCTACTCATGATCTGGAACTGGCTGCGGTGGTGTTTGCCTTAAAGATATGGCGACATTATCTTTATGGGGAAAAGTGTGAGATATACACGGACCATAAGAGTCTAAAATATATCTTCACACAGAAGGAGTTGAATATGAGACAGAGGAGATGGCTGGAGTTGATAAATGATTACGACTGTGAAATCCTGTATCACCCTGGAAAAGCCAATGTAGTGGTCGATGCCTTGAGTAGAAAGGGTCGGGAGAAGTTGTCTATGTTAATAGCTCAAACTGAGTTAATAACAGAGATGGCTAGGATGGAGTTAGAGGTGAAGTTGCCAAGAGAAGCGGATCATAGACTGTTCGCAACAGAGATACAATCTACCATTGTAGAGAGAGTGAAGGAGGTGTATCTCAGAATTGATGAGTGTGACCAAATGAAGAAGCGGTTAACCACTGTAAAAGATATTAAGTTTAGTCTTGATAATGAGAGATTATTAAGATTTGAGAGAAGAATTTGGGTTCCAAATGAGACGGAATTAAAGGAGCAAATTTTACAAGAGGCTCACAATTCAAGCTACTCGATTCATTCTGGTAGCACTAAGATGTATCAAGACCTTCGATAGAGTTTTTGGTGGCTGAACATGAAAAGAGAAATAGCCGAGTATATGAGTAAGTGCTTGACTTGTCAAAGAGTTAAAGCAGAACATCAACGACCAAGTGGCTTGTTACAGTCATTGGAGATTCCGGAGTGGAAGTGGGTGCATATCACGATGGACTTTGTGGTGGGACTTCCGATGACTCAGAAGGGATATGATGCGATTTGGGTAATAGTGGACCGGTTGACGAAGTCGACTCACTTTTTGCCAATTCGGGTCAAGTATAACTTAGATCAGTTAGCTAAACTTTATGTTAAGGAAATTATTTCCAGACATGGAGCACCTGTTTCGATAGTGTCAGATCGTGACCCACGATTCACATCGAACTTTTGGAGAAGTCTTCAAGAGCAGTTGGGGACGCAGTTGAAGTTAAGTACGGCATATCATCCACAACCCGATGGACAGAGTGAGAGGATAATTCAGACGTTAGAAGATATGTTGAGATCTTGTGTCATGGATTTCAAGGGTAGTTGGGATGATCATCTACCATTAGTAGAATTTGCTTATAACAACAGTTATCATGCAAGCATAGGTATGCCGCCGTATGAAGCTTTATATGGAAAAAAATGCAGAACACCATTATATTGGGATGAAATGGGAGAACGCCGAATGCTAGGACCAGAATTGGTGCAGCAAACAGCGGATATAGTGATGTTGATACGGATGCGTCTCGTAGTAGCTCAAGACAAACAAAAGAAATACGCAGACGTACATCGAGAGAATAGGGAGTTTGAGGTAGGCTCATACGTATTTCTAAAGATATCACCTTGGAAAGGAAAGATACGCTTTGGAAAGAAGGGAAAACTAAGCCCAAGGTTTATAGGGCCTTTTGAGGTATTAGAACGGATAGGTGAGGTACCTCCAGACCTAGAGTGAATACATAATGTATTTCACGTTTAAGTGCTACGTCCTTACAAACCGGATTACAAGCATGTGATAGAATTTGAGCCTATTCAAATCGAGAAGGATTTAACATATGAAGAGATGCCGATTCAAATCATCGTTAGAAAAGAGCAAGTTTTGTTGTGACGCCCCCAAAATTAGGTATACATCACCCATCTTGAGTCGCCAGATACATGGCGTAGAATTCAAATACAACTTAATAATACAAACCATAAACTGTGAGTTTGAATACAAATATTGTCTACTAGAGAGTATACAAGCTCAAAAGGAGTCCTCATTACAATTATTATCACACTATTTCACAGAATAGTGAGGACTACTAATGCACCATCTAGGACCATCACTCTGTTCCCCGACTAGTCCCAGCTACGTTCTCATTTCCTGAAGAGAACAGTGAAAGAAAGGGTGAGCTCAACTAGCCCAGTAAGAAATATTATGACTAAGATAATGCAGAATAAACTATCATTAGTCTTCAATAGTGTTAAACTGATAAAATATAACAAACATCAAGTTTAACTGCAGTGGAACAAGCAATCCATTAAAAGAGTTAAGTAGGGAATAAAATCTACTATCTTCTATGATTTAAAAGGTTTTTCATCACTTTTATCGCTGGGACTCAGCTTAATAAATAATCCACATCATCGAATCACCCCTGCACTACGGCCAAGGATATTCTTTAGTATCACGACCACAAATTATCCATGCACTACGGCTAAACATAATCATGTTTTTATCAACGGTCCTGATCATGCCATAAAATAATTCATCTTTGCACTACGGCCAAATAGAATCCATAGCCATAATCATACTAAAAACTGTCCATCAATGCACTACGGGCCAATGAGGACTTTTTTCACATCATTTGTAACATTACGGTTGTGATTATACTGAATAATCCCTGGTCATAATCATACCAAGTCCATCTATGCACTACAGGCCACATATAACTTTCAACAGAATATAAACATGAGGATGATGATAAGGATATAAGAATTCAATAAAACAAGTTTAAGAATTAATTTATCCGGGAACCAATAACGTCCAAATTGTCAACATGATACTGCTTTGTGGAGTAAAATTCAAGAATGCTCGGAAGAATATTTTCATGAAAAGATACTGGATGAAGCGCAAATATCAAGGATATTCCACTAATTTCATGGAGTATAAAAGCCAAAACTTTAACCAACTGAGTACAATAAAGAATGAAATAACAAAAGAAATCATCAGGCATGCGATAGACCGCACAGACAGGTTATTCCCACAGAATAATAAATAACGGAACTAGGTCATGCGTAAATGCACCGACAGGATATTCCAACAGAATAATAGAGAATGGAACCAGGTCCGGCATAAACGCACAGATAGGATATTGTGACAGAATAATAGATAATGGAACCAGGTCCGGTGTAAACGCACAGATAGGATATTTCGACAGAATAATAAATAATGGAATAACAGAAAAATTTCACCAAGTATAGGGTAGCCCGCGTATACAGGTTATTCCAACAGAATAATAAATAATGGAAGAACAGAGGTTCTCTTCATGAATATAAAAGAAATAATATCCCTTATGGGTACAACAAATAATATCCCTTACCTTTCAAAGAAGAGTATTCCGACTGGTAGGGCGAGGATATACTCGAAGAAAACTTGCACTACGCTCAAAGCTTTCTTAAACTCTAAATAAATATGCTCAAGATTATAGAAGAAGAACTCTCTCTATATTTTCTCTCTCTAGAGTTTTAGTAAATTCGTAAGAAATAATGAAGGAATGAGCTTCTATTTATAGAAGAATGGACTGCATAGTAACTAATTTATGAACGGTCCAGATTGATTTACTTTTAATCGGACGGTCCATATTTAAAGCAAAATCTTTTAAATAAAATATAATATATTCTATTTATAATCTAATAAAACGAATAACTTTATAAAAGATTTTACCATGCAAACACTATGCAGGAACTATACAAACACTATGCATAATAAAATATAATATATTCTAATTATTGTCTAATAAAACAGATAACTTTATAAAAGTATTATGTTTTATATAAAAAGATTTTACTATTAGCCTAATAAAACGAATAACTTTATAAAAGTATTCTGTTTTATATAAAAAAAATTTCTATTTTATTATATTAATAATACTAATAAAACAAAACTGAGTGACTTATCACGTAAGCATCAATAATCAATACTGTGTGCTACTATGCAACCACGCGTATTACTGTACTTTTAACACCGGGTGTTTCAACAGATAATGGTAAAACTTCCGCTGTTATTTTCATAAAAATATTTTTGTCGTTTTCTCAATCTGACAATAATTCCGTTGTGGGGTCCACCAATGATTGTACTGTCGTACGAATATTCCCCGACAAAAAGAATATTCCCCGACACAACGAATATTTTATATCAACTTGCTTACTTTGTAAAAAAAAATTTACATATTACCCTTAACTTTAAACTTTTATCAATTTAACTATTTACCAAAATAGAAAAATTGAATACTTTTATTTCATAAAATTCAGGGTCTCACATCTACGAAACAAGGTTATAGCGTCGGTAAAGGTATTATGGAAGAAACACGCTGCCGAGGAAGCAACGTGGGAATTGGAAAAGAAGATAAAGAAGGATTACCCTCTTTTGTTTGAGTAATGTAGGGCGAGATTCTGGGGGCAGAATCTTTATAAGGGGGAAGAATGTAACGACCGATAAATTCGAATTCTTTGTAAAATACTTGAAAGAATTAAATAATAAATAAAATATTATTATTTGTTATTATTATATGTTAATAAGATGTATGTTGTTCTATAACCTAGAAAGGTCGAAACACCATAGTCTTTTGACTATGTGAAGGAATTAAAGTGTTTGAATTTTCAAAACGAAAATAAAAGTTTTCTGAGAAATTTATGAAAAATACTATTCATCGTTTATCGCTCGGGAATTATTTTTGAACTTCTGAGAAAAACGTAATGTTATAATATCGAGGCGAGATGGATTATGTAATAATAATCTAAGTATGGATCACGCAAAATTTTGCATGCGGACTTAAATTGAGAATGTAAGCATTAAAATCTAATGAAGGAAATTAATGTAATCTAGTATGAATTAGAAGTCCAACTTGATTAAAAGTATAAGCCCATGTGGGATTTATACTAAGCCTAAGTGATTTATTATAATGCAAGCCCAACAAGGAATTAGCTAGGTTAATTAGTCAAACCTAAGCCCAAAGGATGATCCAATGGGTAAAGTAATGATCCATGGTGCAACCCATGGGTGAACTTGGAGAGCAAGACCTTTATGTGGTGAGCAAGGAAAATGAGTGATAAACAAGATTACTTAGGGCTTAAGTTAGGAATAGTAAGGAGGTTAGTTGAGGAGGTAGGTTGCCTAATGACCTAATTTCCCTAACCTTGAAAGTTCTATAAATAGCAAGACCTTTAATTCATTTGAGGTTTGTTATTTCATCCAACAAACTCTCTCTCAAATAACTTATTTGTTAGAGCCAATAAGCACTTTGAAGTTTAATTTTCCTTTGCTATATTTTTAAGAGAGGAGAAGTACATGTAGTTTTCAAAAGGTAATTAATATTATCTCTTCTATCTCTATCATACTAGGATGATAAGAGAAGTGTAATCTAATAAAATTAGATACTAAGAATATGTCATAAGTTATTGATGAATGAACTTAAGCCGAATAAGTTGAATAAACAACTTGAACCTAAATAAGTTGATGAACTTGGGAAGAACTTGCCATATGTTGTCATATGATGTTATTATGTTCAAAATAGTTTGAAAAAGTTAATTGATGGACTTAAGTTCATAGTAAGTTATAAGCATGAGAATTTATAGTTAATAAGATGAATAAGTCATTGACTTATGAGAATAAGTCAAAACCGACTTTGATAATAAGTTGGTGTAATAAGTAACTCGAAATGTCTTTATGTTGATTAAAATCCACATAGAATGATTAGTAATGAGGTTTCGCCAGAATTTTCACGATTGGACGATAATCGTCGAATTAGTGAAATTCTTGGAATGGAAGTCGTATTTTGTGTTTGAAGTCGTAAACGTTGGTTTTCAATGGAGACAATTCATATTTGGCATTATAGAGTTGCAGACTCAAAAATGTCCAGATTCTGAATTAGAACGAAGAAACGAGCGTTGAACGTTCACGAACGTTTATCGTTTTTGTTAAAAATGAACTAATAGGTGAAATTTTAGGAAATGAAGTCAAATAGATAAAATTCTTTCATGAATGCATAGAGTATGAAATTTGTGATCTGTAGGCTTTTGAACGAGCCAATTTGGACTTATAACGAAGAAGTTACAAGTTCGGGAGTTTCGTAAAATTTTCAAGTTTTACAAACTATCTGAGGCACAGAGTTGGTGCCGCGGTGCCAACCCAAGGCCAAATGAGTGGCGCCGTAGCACCGGTACAGGGTCTGAACACACTGCTAACTCGCACCATAGTGCAACCTATAGAGTAAGGACTCGCGCTGCAGCGCCGAGTCCGGGACTTGCCTACTGTTAACTCGTGTCGCAGCGCTGCTTGAAGAGTATTGGGTGGCGCCGCAGCGCCAACCCTAGGATATGGACAGTAATGAATATTTTCTGATTTAAATTAAAAGAGAACTCATTTGTAATGAATTAAGGTATTAGCATAACATGGTTAAGGCATTATTAGACACCTAATTGTATGATGATTAAGAGTTAATAATCAATTGAAAGTGAACGTAATGTGAATGACGTAATGAAAAGCCAAAACCCATAATAACAGATATAAGTCAGGATTTAGATTGAGATGAAGGGTAAGATATAATAGTACACATACTTGATTATATATGATCTAATGTAGTACGTTATACAATCATATATTGTAAAAACTTAGAGATCTAAAGTGTACGTGTGATAATCAATAAGCAGACGCTGAAAGGCAAGTACTCTAACCCTTGTTCCAGTTCGATCTGGACAAGTCTTTGTGATTCATGTATTCTTCGCATGAATTATTATCTGAGGAAGTCAAAGCCAATCCTTTCGGCTAGACGTATGCTATGTTATTCTATCAAGTGTTGATAAGGATTTACCAAACTAATATTGTTGTGGTTTTCAAAAGTAGACTGAATATGCTCAAATTGTTTTGTCGTCAAACGACAGGCACGTGAAGTTGCCACAACTTAAACGTATACACGTTTAATGAATGTAGTGTTGATCAACATAGAGTACTATAGGCTGATCACCTAGACGTGCTCGTAAGCTATGTCGGACTTACGAACTTCGTGCCGGGATGTCCTTTTCAAAGTACTTATGAAATGCTTACGGCCTTGAACCGGAATTGATGTTTTACTGAATATTATTGTTGTAAAACGTTTTGAATGAAAAGATGTGTTATTTTGAATTATCGATAGTACTTCGTAACTATTGTTCAATTATTGAAGATATATGATTCCTATGTTTTAAGCATGCTATTTTCCTAGAATTATTATACTTGTTGAGCTAGTTAGGCTTATTCTTGCTTGAACCATATGAATGTAGCTAAGACCGAACGTATCGATGGATCCAGAAAGGATAAAGGGAAGGCGAAGGCAAACCCGTAGATTACATATGTAATAGTATAGGTTTTGTATGGAATAATATTGATATTATGACAAAGACAATGTATTGGTTATAAAGAACGTGGGGAATGTAAATATTCTTTTGATATATATATAAGACATATCCGTTCTTTTGAGGCATTTCAATTGAATGTTTATGTGAACTGTAGCACCGTGTAGCACCATCTGTCGGGTTGGAAGATACCCGGATTTGGGGGCGTCACAAGGTTTTTCAAACCCTATGCCCAATAGTAATTGAGGCCTTTGATACTTCTATTTTATTAAATGTTCGGCTTGATTGCTTTTATTTTCGAGATGTGAATCATCTTCGAGAAAATAATGTACAAAGCAGTGCCGAACTCCTCATGGGTATGAAAATTATCTGATGAAATCTAAACACCGTGAATAAATTTACAAACTGCTTACAGCTAAAAATGTCCATCACGGGAATTGAATTTAGATTCAGTGGACTGAATCTGTGATCACATGATTCCTAGGCTCACATGATAATGCAGTTTATATGAAAGCAGTAGGCAGTTATATATATAAAAGCTGTAAATATATATATACAAACATGATCAACCACCACGGAGCACCTCCATGGGGGATCGAAAATGTAAATACGTAAAAGCGGTAAATATATATATATATATATATATATATATATATATATATATATATATATATATTGACATGATCAACCACCACGAAGCACCTCCATTGGGCATCAGAAATGTAAATAATGCTGTAAAAGCTATCAACTGCCACGAAGGAAACACCAGGCAGGACGAAATGTATAAAAAGCAGTAAAAACGGTCAACCGCCACGAAGTAAACTCCAGCGGGATGAAATGTAAAGAAAGTTATAGAAACGGTCAACCGGCACAAAGTAAACTCCAGGTAGGATATATATATATATATATATATATATATATATATATATATATATATATATATATATATATATATATATACAAAAGAAATAAAAGCCACGAACCGAAATCCGGGCAAACACACGCAACACGACTCTCAACGTGAAGAACGGTGTGCGCACAGATGAAGAGAAAGGCTTTAAAGTTTATAAGAAGGCTTACAGTGGACTGCCAAAGAAGACGTCAATAGCTTTAAGTGGATGAACACTTGGTTTCCTGTAGGTAGAAAAGTAGCTATCTATGAGCTTACAAGTGTTTAAAATGAGAAAGTACTCAGTTTATAGTGTGTACAGAGCAAATTGGACAGGGCTTTCTCGCCTTTTCTCTTGCAATTATGGCCACCCCAAGCCTCTATTTATAGAGGGAGGAGCCGCAGGTGTATCTGCAGCTGCCCGGGGTGCCCCGGGCAGTGTGGGTCCCGTCGTCTCAAAGTATGTGCACTCAGATAACGCATTGTTTGCTCGAACCTTAATAACTTTCAATCCGGGAGTTCGATGGAAGTGTGCCATGCCATTCCAGAAAGCTCTTTCCGAGAGCTATGTAATGACATATGATTTGCCCTTTTTGATTTCTAGAAGATTGGTCCATGACCGAAATAGCATTTTCAGGTCTTTGTCAGGTAGTCCGTTAAGCTATTTTGCGTAGTTTGTGCTCGAAAGTTAAAATATAGTTCTTGTGGGACTTCTATTGAAGCAATTTGAGTTGAAATGAGTGTATTTGATTTGAATTAAAGTTAAGTTGGCAAAACAACCATTTTACCCCTCCTTGGATTATCTCCGGTTTTTGCATAGTTGTAGCAGTTTTTTTCGAGGGTTATCTCTGAGATTGTCATTTTGTTGAATCTGAATATCCTCAGGGTTATCTCTGAGGTTGGCTTGACCATCCGGGGTTGACTCTGGGAATTTGAACTTTATCTCCCGGGGTTATCTCCGGGGTTGGAACTGATTTTCCCGATATTATCTCTAGGGTTAGAAACTAATTTCCCAGGATTATCTCCGGGGTTAGAAACTGGATCTCCTGAGGCTATCTCCGGGGTTGGAATTGATATTGTTATCCTCCAGGGTCATCTCTGGAGTGTGAAACAAACGCTTTTGCCCTCCTACATAGTTAGTAACAGGAAAAGAAAATTTCGAGTGTCTACATCGACAAGTAGGCTTCTTCCAAAACCTTTAGTAGAATCTTCCTGTGATCTTCAGAAGTTAAGACCAAGTCTAATATTGAAATTTGATGTGGAGCTTCTCTTAAGCTTAAAACCACCTTGGCTTCATTATGACCCATAGCACGGAGGAATTTTTCAATATTCTCCATGGGAATTTTCCCCTTTGATTTGATAGCAGGCTTCATCACCCGTTGGGGAAGAAATAGTGGATTTTCTCCCGACACTGCAGCAGTTGTATGAGATGTGAATCCTTCAACTTCTCCATAATTTTAGGGAACTATTTGTAAGCTGACAACAGAATATTGTGGTCTGAACGGGAAAATGATGGGCTCTGGCGCAGCTACTTTGAAAGGATTGTTAACTCCTTTAAGTTGAATTGCTTGTATTATGAATGGTTTGAGAGTCCCATCAGCCTCAGCAGATATAACTGCTACCAGTCCCTTCCATTTAGTGGGATAGGTATTCTCACTCTCAAATAGCACCGTATCATTGTTTGCCAGTTGCAGGATACCGCTATCAATTAGATTATGAATCAGGTGGCGGAGTGCCCAGCATTCTTCCGTGTTGTGACTGCGAAAATGGGAGTGATACTGACATACTCCATCAGGATTGAACCGTTCTGAACGGGGATTAATTGGAGGTAGAAGGGATGTAACTCTTCCTTCATTGATTAGCATCTGAAGTATCTCCTCTATAGGTTGGCCCAGGTATGTAAATTCCATTCTATTAGCGAAATCCCAACGGGCTTTGGCAGTTGCTCTCTTCGTCACTTTATCCTCTAATGTTTCATATTTTGAAGGTGACGAGGGAGTATTCATAACCAAGGCAAGGAGACTAGCATGCTCCTGGCTAATTAATTGGCGTGTGACTTGATGCTGATAGGTCACCAATTCTGCTAATTGCTCAATTTGCTTATATAGAGCTTTCATCTTTCGTTCCATCATAAACTGGAACTTTGCATAATCCCATTTGTCAACACCATCTTTGATTATCTGGGATGATTCATAGTTAAATTTGGAACTCTGTCCATTGCTCCGATTAATCATGTTGACATCTTCATCTTTGTGTGGAGGAAGAGGGTTGTCTTGCACGTGAGGTTGATCTGGTTTGGTGACCACGATCTCACCATTGTCTATTAAATCTTGGATCTTATGTTTCAAGGCCCAACAATCTTGAGTATCATGTCCGGGTGCCCCGGCATGATAAGCACATTTCTAAGCAGCATTGAAACCCCTCCCATTAGGGTTGACTAGTGGAAGAAGATGCGTAATTTTCTTCTGAGTGGTTAGAAGATTGAAAATGTTCTCAAGTGAGTCCCCTAGGGGTGTGAACACTTGAGGGCATTTGGCTTCTCCACCTTTAGTCAATGGAGGATTTGAAGACTATGTTTGAAAAGGAGTGTAATTTCTCCGTTGGATAGGCATATTCTCATTGCCTTTCTGACCTTGTAGTATCAAGGAAACATCCTTCTCTTTCTTTTTATGAACCCTCCGGTGGTTGTTTCCATAAGTTCCGGATTGGATGTGCTCAGCAACAGCTTTGAAAGCGGCTAGGTCTTGAATCTTTCCTGACTTCAATCCTATCTCAGCCATTTCTCCATGCTTGATCATTTCAGAAAATGGTTTACCAATGCCAGCTAAGACTCTTTCATAAAAAGGAGCTTCTTGTATGTCGATAAAGGTCATAACCATCTCTGACTCAATCATAGAAGGAATCACCTGAGCAGTAAGGCGCCTCCACCTTTGAGCATATTCCCTGAAAGACTCATTGGACTGTTTCTTAACCTTGGTAATCTGGTACCGGTCAGGAGCCATTTGAGACTGGAAGTTGTATTGTGTAAGGAAGGCATGAGCTAGTTCTTCCCAACTATGGATCTTTAAATTGTCTAATCTGCTATACCACGAAAGGGTTTCTCCAGTCAGACTCTTTTGGAACAGCTACATTCTGAGCTTCTCGTCCTCTGCATAAGATCCAAGTTCTCCAATGAACACCTTCAAATGGGTGTAAGGATCTCCTAACCCGTCATACTTTTCGAAGTCAGGAGTTTTGAACTTCTCTGGATAATGAACACTAGGAAATATACAAAGATCGACATAGGAAACACTCATATGCTTCAATTCCTTTGATAGAACGAAGGGTTTCTTCCATTTGAATGACCTTTTTCTTGATGTCACCGGTGTCTAGATCTCCTTTGAGATGGGTGATATCATGACTTTTGTTGGTTATATCCAACTAGAGCTCATGTACTGTAATGGCTTTGTCAGAACCTTGAGTTCCTCCTTGTGAAGAGGATTCAACATGTGTGGGTATCTTTGTACCATGAGTAGACTGATGTAGTTCTTTAAGCAGAATAGCAAAATCTATAATTTGTTTACTTAATCCGTCAAATTCTTCGCGGGAAACTTGATTAGACTGGTTAGATGAAGACATGATTGGCTGTAGGCTCGTGGCCTTTTTGGACTTTGACCGGGTAATAGGTCCGAATGTTTCCCTGCGACAAAACTTACATAGTTTAGTTTTAAGGATTGTGTAAATGTTTACATGTTATGTGATGTGTCCGTTTTAGGATTATGATCCTGCAAAACGGATGTTAGATGTTCGTAATACAGGATATCATAATTTAAAAATGTATATGCACATATTTCATCGTATTTCTCATTACATGGAGATGAATATGAAATGTAAACTACAAGTAATTGATTTTACGAGTAATTTGAAACGAGAAAGCATGAAGAGACTTTCGTCCGCATTTGGTTTATCAGAGGCTGACCTATCTTAGGTTTCTCTCACAGATTTTTGGCATGAAGGTTCCCAAATCATCGCAATTTACTCAACGGGAAGTTAATTCGGTCTTTCAACAGGAGCAAATTTGGGTGGTGCCTTTCCTGAGCATCGTTGGAATTAGTCTTCCTACGAGTCCAGTAATCAAACACCGACAGGATAGCCTCCTGGTGGAGGAACCACAAAACATATATTCACATACAACGTGTCACACCGTTTATGAAATGATGACATGTGCGAAGCACTAATATCACAAGCAGATATATTGCAGAGCAGTAAAAAAATGCATTCGTACACATTTATCATAAATGTAAATGCAACATTCACACGCAAGCATATAACAGTTTTGAAAAATTTGTAATAGCGGCTTAGGTCCTCTTACTGGAGGTCCCCAGCAGAGTCGCCACCTGTCGACGTCGGGATTTTTAGTTTTCCCTTTTCGTTACTTGTTCTTTGGTGTTCTCATTTTAGGTGAGATTTGTTTGAAAAAACAAGTGAAAAAGGGTCGACATGTATAATGTCGACGATGGACTGTTAAGAGTCGCCAGTTGGTTTTTGAATTGGTTGTACCAACACAACCGAGAAAAGATTTGCACATTGACCCGGTGATGTGATACTGCTAAACGAGTTAGTGAAACCGAGATTCATTAGGGTCCGGGGACTTGCTTATGCGGAGGGAAGGTGTTAGGCACCCCTCAACATCTGTGTTGCCACGGTGACCGCCACGGTGACCGCCACTTTTCAATAAACTATTATATGAATGTGTGTGTGTGTGTGGATCAATGTACTGTTATTTGAAAGAAGTGCTATACCTCGTTCACACCTATATACAAGGGTTTGAATTTGTGTAAAAATTATGTTTTAAACAAAATATAGCAATGATGTTTTAAAAGAGGTTTTTCAAACCCTATGCTCAATTGTAATTGAGGCCTTTGATACTTCCATTTTATTAAATGTTCGGCTTGATTGCTTCGCATCTTCGATAAAATAATATACAAAATAGTGATGAACTCCTCATGGGCATGAAAACCATCTGAGGAAATCCAACACCGTGAATAAATTTACAAGCTGCTAACAGCTGAAAATGTCCATCACGGGAACTGATCTAGATTCAGTAGACCGAATCTGTGATCACATGATTCCTAGGCTCACATGATACTGCAGTTTATATGAAAACTGTAAGCAGTTATAAATATAAAAGCTGTAGATATATATATATATACAGACATGATCAACCACCACGAAGCACCTCCATGGGGGATCAAAATTGTAAACATATAAAAGTGGTATATATATATATATATATATATATATATATATATATATATATGCCATGATCAACCGCCACGAAGCACCTCCATGGGGGATCAGAAATGTAAATAAAGCTGTAAAAGCGATCAACCGCCACGGAGGAAACTCTAGGCGGAACGAAATGTACAGAAAGCAATAAAAACGGTCAACCGCCACGAAGTAAACTCCAGGCGGGACAAAATGTAAATATATATATATATATATGAATTGTTGTCGGACTTTGTTCGATGAGCCTAGATTTTATATCCGGTGCGTTTACATGTATATATATATGAATTGTTGTCGGACTTTGTTCGATGAGCTTAGATTTTATATCTGGTGCGTTTACATATAAGTATATATATATAATTTTATATCTGGTGCGTTTACATATAAGTATATATATATATATATATATATATATATATATATATATGGGAACCCTTCCATAGCAGTCGGTTGCTATGAGAACTGTGCAACACCCCTTTTTTGAACCGTTGATAAATTGAATTGATGGCTGAGATTAGCTTTTCTATTTGATAAGCCGGCACAGGTTGTTGTGCCTAATTATTTACCTGTACTGGCTTCTATTTTAATAAGAGAGGTCCACGTAAAATTATATTGTCAGTATAGTTATAAAAAATGAATATTTATTATTAAAATAATCCAGCCGGAAGAGCTTGTACTGGCTTCACCCTTTTTTGTTTTTATTTTTTTTCCATTTCTCCATTATATGTCATGACTCAGCACATTAAAATGGAATAAAAAAATAAAATAAAGGTCGGCCGGTACAGGCTGATACGGCTGGCATTAAAATAATATTAAAATGTCGGCCGGTATAGCTTGTCATGGCTGGCAATAAAAAATTGGAAAAAATAGCCGGCTGGTACAGCTTGTCACGGCTGACAATAAAAAATAAAAAAAAAATAGAATTTATTCAACCAATTCGCTGTTAAACAGATTCGAACTCGCACCCTCAAACTCCAAACACTCGTCATATGACCACCCGAGCACCACGGGCCTAGCTGTTAATTTCAACCAAGGATATATCTTTATATTAAAACTTCACCATCCCCCCAAAATCTATATTCTTACATTATTATTATATTACGATTTATTTTTATATAAATCTATATAATATTTTGGATTTGTTAAAATAGAAATAAGTTAATATTTATATTTATTATTATCCCCTTTAATATTTTTTCTTATTTTTGTAATAATATCAAGAAAAGGATTATTAATATATTAAAAATAAATATCATTCTTTAATAAAATATAAAGTGATCATTATAAATCTTGCATTATTAGTATTAATAATCATAACATTAAGCAATGATTATTAGTAATGATTTTATATATTAAGCAATGATTATTAGTAATGATTTTATATATTATGCAATGATTTTATTATTAATAAAATTAGTTCAATTAGCCTAATAAGTAATGATGATAATTTTTCAAGACATTTCAGGAAATTAATTTACTTATCGAATTTATAAAAGTAGTGAAGTGTTATTATAATAATAATAATGTGATTATCAATATTAGAAGTACAGATTATACCAATACTAGTACTGCATAACATTAAGAGGAATAGTACATATTACATGTTCATTTTCATAAAATAAAAAAAATATAGCATGATTAATACAACCGACGCCTATTTTTTTGGCTCAGGAATCCCTAGCACTCGATAGTGATTTCGCTTATCGTGGTCGATTTCAAAGCCACAAAATGCACATTTTCGATGAGGCTTAGAAGGAATGATTTTCTCGAGTGCATTCTTGAATCTAGATTATTTTTACGGCCCTTTGTTTGAGAAATAATAGGTGGCAAAAACTCTTCTTCTGCTTCCACTTCTGCATCTTCATCGTCATTATCGTATCCCATATCATGATTTGGATCTCCAACTGTGCAATCAATGTCGTCATCTACCAGTTCAGTAATATTCTCATGTAGATCATACTGGTCAACCAACTCTTTTCCTCGTGCATTCAGTTTAAGAACAGTTTTGTAACCTCGGACTGAGCAAGCCGCTTTGCTCGCAAACTCCTGGTAATTACTCATCAAATGATTATAGCGCATTGCTTGATTTTGTTCGAAGTCAGCAGATGTGGAGTTAAAAAGTAAGTCTTCACCATTGCTTTTGTTCGCGTCTCTTGTCCACCGATGAAGGATTATGTCGCTCGGTATTTGTGAAATACTCTTTGCTATGAAATATCTCAAGATGTGCCTGCATAATTCACCAGATTGAGAAAACATTTGGCAGTTACAAGTTACCGATCCCAGTTGACGATTGTTGACAACTCCTTTATATCTTTCACCACTTTCAGTTTCATCTGCATTATACACTGCCTAAACCTTAGTATCAGTGACACACAACTCACTAAGTTTATGAACATTGTATTTCATGGAATCGACGAATTGATGTCAGAAACGTCTAAACATCTCTTTTGTGTACACTTGTGCAGCATGAACTTCTAAAGATGAACCGAGTACCATAATTCTTTTACGATGTTTTGTTATGTAGTCGGCCTTCCTCTCCCTGATAAATTGTCTTTCTACAGCCTTTTGACTCTGCAGTACAAAACATAGCATACCTGTTGATGCATTAACATACTCATCAAAAAAGGCATTCATGCTTTCGCTTCTTCCAGTGGTAGTCATTCCCGCGGCAAAATATCTCTTTGTATATGCTGGAATCCATTTCTGTCGTACATCATACAAACTTCCAAGCCATTCATTGGTATACAATTCATAGGAACTTATCAGAATATGCCACCACTCTTCAAGTTCCTCAATGGACAATGAGTTATACACACAGTTGTTAAAATCATTTTTGAATGATGGGTGCTTAGAATAAACATGATGCAATTTTTCAGGAAATTTATTGCTAATATGCCAAGAACACAATAAATGATAACTAGAAGGAAGTACCCTAGCAATAGCATTACTCATGACTCGGTCGTGATCAGTGATGATGGTTGTAGGTGCCTTGTAGTCCATGGCTTCAAGCCATGTCTGTAATACCCAAACGAAAGTGTCCTCTGTCTCGTCTCGTAACAATGCAAATTCAAACAATATAGACTGATAATGGTGGTTGACCCCAACAAATGGAATAAACGGCATGCCATACTTATTTGGCCGATATATACTATCAAGTCTATGTGGGATATGGTTTGGCGGCCTTACATAACGTGGGATGATGATATCAGTGGATTTAATTTTGAAGACAGGTTGTTAGGATCTGGTGGGGTTCCCTTGATCCACTTTGATATTATGGAATTTTCGATGCCTGACCCTGTGATGAGACAGTTCGGGTTCATGCAAGGCATACCATCAACAGCCACAAACCACGGTGACCTTAGGAAGGAGAAAAGGTTTAAATTTATTGATGTCGAGGATTGCATGGCCTTGAGAGGGGAATATATTTCAAGGTGGGAGGCATACATGGATCATCTCAAAGGACAACAAACTAAAATATCTAATTATGTGTCAATAGATGATTACATGGTCTGGTATAAGAAAATTACACGTTGGAAAATCCACCGACCTCGACAGGCAAGCGACCTCGACAGTTGTTATAAGCCTCGGGCCATTTACAACCAACAGCACCTTATTAAAATGGTATAAAATTATATTCTTCTTTAATTTATCATGTATTGGAGTAAATACTTAATATTACATTTATTCATATTTAGTGTTAATAATATTTGTTTGTGTTTATCTTACATGATAGTTTGAGAGTGCAAAGTCGTTACTTGATAAATTTTCAGCACGTACTCAGCTGCCTCCCGAGTTGGTTCAGCAAAAACATAATGGGGATTACCAATACACCCTATACGACTTCGAAGCTCGAGGGAAACAAATACCTCGAAAGTGGGGTCCCACAAATTTTGAACCACAGTCCCAATTCTCCCAATTCAATTAAGGGCTTGGGAAACAAACTGATTATGTTGTACAAGAGAGCTACATACCCACCGCACGAGTAATCGAGGAGAGCTCCATTCCCACCACCCACGCCTACGAGGAGTGTTACATTCCGACCTTCTAAACCTATGAGGAGTGTTACATTCCAACCAACTCTGACTTTGCAGGACTTTCTGACGCCAAGGGATCTAGTTCACAAAAGGTATATATAGTTATGCTAATAGTGATGGTTTTAATTATTATTGCTATATAATAATAATGTACATTTGGGTCTCAATCAGGTACAAGATGCGGGAGACCACATCTCTTATGGACCAAAAGGGTCCTTATCTAAAAGACTTAAAGATTAGAAGGAGACATTTGTAAATAAACATATGTTTGGAAACGTGGTGGCACCAGAAGAGGATTTATATCCTTTGTCACATTCGCGCCAGTTATATGAATTAGACCACAATGCAGTGCAATCCTTAGGTCCTGGGGGTTGGATATTCGAGCTTGTCATCGACGCTTATATGTTGTTGCTACGAGACAGAGAGGAATACTACAGGTCGCGGGGAATACAAAGGTGGTCCCAATTTGGTTTCATGAATTCATTCTTCATTCATCTTGGGCAGAGCTATGTGCCCCTAACTAACGTGAATACTAGACGGAGTTTTTGCAATCTGTATGTTAACCAAGATGTTGGTCCACCTTTACACGAATGCAAATACATATTCATGCCGGTGTGTAGTACAAATCAACGCCATTTTGTCTTGTTCCTATTCTCAGTTGAAGATTGGATGGTTACGATAATTGACCCGCACTACAATGATACTAAGTATATTAAGTTACATGAAATGTACTCAGAATTCATTAAAGTTGCGGTATGTTTAGTTTTAAAATATTTTAATTTTATAATGTCCTTTAATATTAAAAAATTATTAACCAACTACTTTGTACATGCAGGTACATTTGATACCATTTTGTTTGCGAAATGGTAATCCGATGCGTGAGTGGCCCAGCGGTAATCCTACTGTGCAGACCTTAAAGATTCGACCGATTCAACACAACAACTCAGACTATGGCATTTTTGTATGCAAGTATGTTGACTGTTTCGTTAGGGCCAATGGTAATATTTCTCAAGATAATTGGTCCTTGGAAGATGTTACAGTCTTTCGTTACCGCGTCGCATGGGAGCTCTACAAGAAATCCGCAAGATTACTTTCGGCCTCTAAGATATAGAACTTATCCAACGTTATCTAATGTACATATTAATTAATAAGAATTTCGATTTGGTTGAACTGTATGAGATTTTCAAATTCATAACTTAGTAATATGAATATTATTGAATCACATAAAACAACTTCATATTATTAATACGGAAAAAATTATCTATTTGGTTGAACTGTATGGATATTTTTATTCAGACTAATATTAATAATCACATTATTTATATTAATATTAAAAATCATTATTAATATTACTTTTAATAATAGTAATACATGAATATAATAATAAATAGATAATGCATTCATTTCCTATCATTGAAACTTAATATAATAATAATAATAGAAACATAATAATAATCTAGAATATAGATTTAAATAGAAAACCCTCCAATGTATTATATAGATTTATATAAAAATAAATCGTAATATAATAATAATGCAATAATATAGATTTTGGGGGGATGGTGAAGTTTTAATATAAAGATATATCCTTGGTTGAAATTAACATCTAGGCCTGTGGTGCTCGAGTGGTCATATGGCGAGTGTTTGGAGTTGGAGGTTGCGAGTTCGAATCTGTTTAGCAGCGAATTGGTTGAATAAATTCTTTTTTTCAATTTTTTATTGTCAGTCGTGACAAGCTGTACCGGCCGACTATTTTTTCCAATTTTTTATTGCCAGCCGTGACAAGCTATACCGGCCGGTATAGCTTTTTCGAATCTGTTTAGCAGCGAATTGGTTAAATAAATTCTTTTTTTTTCAATTTTTTATTGTCAGCCGTGACAAGCTGTACCGGTCGGCTATTTTTTCCAATTTTTTATTGCCAGCCGTGACAAGCTATACCGGCCGACATTTTAATATTATTTTAATGCCAGCCGTATCAGCCTGTACCGGCCAGCCTTTATTTTATTTTTTTATTCCATTTTAATGTGCTAAGTCATGACATGTAATGGAGAAATGGAAAAAAATAAAAACAAAAAAAGGGTGAAGCCGGTACAAGCTCTTCTGGCTGGATTATTTTAATAATAAATATTCATTTTTTATAACTATACTGACAATATAATTTTACGTGGACCTATCTTATTAAAATAGAAGCCGATACAGGTAAATAATTAGGCACAAAAACTTGTGCCGGCTTATCAAATAGAAAAGCTAATCTCAGCCATCAATTCAATTTATCAACGGTCCAAAAGGGGGTGTTGCACAGTTCTCATAGCAACCGGCTGCTATGGAAGGGTTCCCTATATATATATATATATATATATATATATATATATATATATATATATATATATATATATATATATACACACACACACAAACTGAAATGAAACCACGGACCAAAGTTTGGGCATACACACGCAACACGACTCTCAACGTGAAGAATAGTGTGTGCAAAGATGAAGAAAAAGGCTTTAAAGTGTGTAAGAAGGCTTACAGTGGGCTGTCAACGAAGACTTCTATAGCTTTAAGTGGATAAACACTCGGCTCCCACCGGTAAAAAGTAGCTATATATGAGCTTACAAGTGTTTAAAATGAGAAAGCACTCTGTTTAGGGTGTGTACAGAGCAAATTGCACAGGGTTTTCTCGCCTTTTTTTCTTACAAAATGGGCCCTCTATTTAAAGAGGGGGGATGCGGCTAGCCGCATGTGTACATGTCGCTGCCCAGGGTGCCCCAGGCTTCGCGAGTCCCGCCGTCTCGAAGTACGTGCACGCATGCAACGTGATGTCCGCTCGAACTTTCAGAACTTCAATCCAGGCATCAGACTGAGGTGTAGAAGACCTATTTCGGACTGTCGTTGTCGAGAGTTACGCAATGACATGGGATTAGATGTTGTACGAAGTCAGGAAGATGGGACCATGCCCTCCGGTCTTCATGCTTCAAATTCTATTCGTTACCCTGCGTAATAGTCACTCGGGACTAGACTTCCTTGGTTCTTGTGGGAAATTATTGTGTAGAAATGTATGTATGAAATGTTGAGATTGCATGATGTGGCGTCAAGGTGGCATGATGACGACTTTTCCCCTCATCGGGGTTATCTCCAGTTTGGGCTGATAAAGCAGACGTTGCTCAGGGTTATCTCTGACATTGGACTGCTGCAAGTGTTGAATGTCCTCAGTTTCATCTTTGAGGTGTGTCTGTCTTCCCGGTGTTATTATCGAGCATTGTGTTGAGTGCCTCGGTGTAAGCGCCGAGGTTGAAGCTGATTGCTTGCATTTAAAACAAGTATTTCTGAGGTTATCTCTGGAACTACAACTACCTTCCTTGGGATTATCTGCAAGGTTGGAATCTGCTATTCCCAGTGTTGGGACTGAGACTGAATATCTCTGGGTTATCTCAGGGATAAATCGGCTTTCTCCGGTGGAATTTCCGATATTGGAATTGGAGGCCTCTGGGTTATCTCTGAGGTTGGAACTGATGCTCCCGGTGTGTGTTCTGGGGTTGAGACTGTGCTTCCTGAAGTATCAGGACTGGATATAAGTTGTTTTCCAGGGTTATGTCTAAAAGACGAATCTGCCCTCCTGCAATGTCAGCAACAGGTGTGCAAAAAATTTTGAGTGTCTACAGATCAACTGAGCTCCTTTTTATATTGAGGATCCAAAGAAAAATAGAAGGGAACTAACAAGTGTTTCAAATGAAGATGCTCTATTGTAAACAGCTACACCTGCACGTTTCTTTGTTCGCGTTTTAGCTGAGCCAATATTTTTTCCCCAACGAAGAACATCCCTGCAATAGTTGCTTATCAAATGCTATATATAAAAGATTCAACTTTGTATTTGATAAAAAACACCAAAACACTCGTATAGAAAAACTCCTTTTATACATGATATAGAAAACACATCCATTGAAGCACTACTAGTCCCTACACATGTACTTTTAGCCCATCCAACCGTAGTCCAAAGGCGGCATTATAAAAATTTTCTCTCATGACATGATGGAAATGAGTAGTTTCTTTACAAATTACTTACGGAGAAAACTTTCCATCAACCAACTTATACCGTCCAATTTCATATATGCAAATTGGAGTGCCTTCCCATATCTAGAAATCCAGCTTATGAAAATATCTCAATATACAAGGACCACTAGTGAATAATACTGCAATAAAGAACAAACAAAAAACTTACAACCCACACTATTGTTTTCCCATCATACCCATCACTCATAGCAATCCGGGGGTTGAAAGGATGAACATCCAGAACATAGGTCTGCCAAAAGGTACACAAAGTAAAACAACATGACACCAAGTAAAATAAATATCACAACCAAATTAAAAGACAAATTCTGCAGAAAGTACAGTATTGATCAAGTAAAAGATATTCTCTAGTCAAGTAAGAATTTTATGAACGCAATTATTTAGTTAAAAGATAATAAAACCATAGAACACCACTTACAAATGCACTGTGACCAGTCAAAGAATGTACTAATCTACCATCACTAGCGTTCCAAACAGATATTCTGCAATAGATTAAATAATATATAAAGAGTGAAAAAGAGGATGCCATAAGGACCAAACAATTAAATGCAAGACACTGCACGTCCAATAGCAAAGCACCAGCAAAAGAAAGAACCATTTAATGACCCACAATGTCAGAAATTGAAGATTGCGGTTAGTAAGTTGATAAAATTTGAAGACATAATAGGAAGACCTCTAAGATTTTAACTTCTTGACAAGCATATATACCAAGAGATTCAAAAGATTAAAAAAGCTTCAAGTCATTTAATATATGGCCACTATAGAGGTGATTAGGCTTCCAATTTCCTTCAACTGATACAACCTAATACATTTATAAACCAAAGGATATAGACAAGATAGAAGCAATTCTACCTTATTTTTGCCAGCATTGGTATGAGTAGCAGTTCCCTCAGCAGCCATGTCTGATTCAGCCTTCAAATTAACCCTAAGATCCACCTCAATACTCTTGCTCTCTAAATCCCATATCTTAATACTGGCCTCTGTGGCAGCACATAGCCAATACCTATTTGGGCTAAAACACAAAGCATGAACAATTGAACCAGCATCAAACGAATATAGTTTCTTCCCCTTAGCCAAATCCCACAGCAAAATCACCCCATCTTTCCCGCCACTAGCGCACAGCCATCAGGTGAAACAGCAACTGTATTCACATACCCATTGTTACCCGTCAGTGTGGACCTCAGCTTACAGTTGGTCAAATTCTAGATTTTGACTATTTTATCCCATGAAGTAGAGACGATAGTCTGCTGGATCGTGTTCAGGCTGAACCGCACGCAGCTGACGCAGTCGTTATAGGCATCGCCGTCCTAGATGGTGTAATTGCATTCGCCCAAAATGCTCCACAGTTTGATCGAATGGTCACGGGATGTGGACAAGATCTGACGGTTGTCGATGGAGAATGCAACGGAAAGAACGTCTTTGGTATGGCCGACGAATCGACGGGCGGTAAAACTGGTGCCAAGGTCCCAGAGGCTGAGGTCATCATCCCAGGATCCAGAGAGGACGAACTGACCGTCGAATGAAAGGACGACGTCTTGCACGAAGTGTGGGGGTGGCCTTCCAAACGACATACAATGACGCCATAGGTTTTATCCTCCTTTGTGAGTTTCCAGACAATGATTCGTGGACCATTATGTTTCTAGGGTACCCAGGATGATTGACGAGGATCCATTGAGAAGTGAAGGGTGGAGTAGAGGATTTAGGGTTTAAGGTATTGGTGGTGGTGAAATTAGAAAGGGGAAGGTGTAGATTTGATTTGGGAGAGCTGCTTCAGTTGTTGGAAGGCTCGGAGGCGGGAGGCTTTTTAATTTCAAGTTTTCACATCCACACGATTTATTTTAAGCTCCGTGTTTTTGACATAGATAATGTTTTTTTTAAAACACTATCTGTTTAAAACCAAAAATTACCCTTATAAATAGATAATGTTTTTTCATATGTATCTACAACGTTTTGTTAAAAAAAAGTTGTGAAAAAAATACCACAACATTTTTTATAACAACGTTGTTGTTTAAGTGTTGTCTATTTACTGTTTTGTACTAGTGAATAACGGCGTAGTTGTTACCATTAAAATTGTTAGAATACCTGGTGGTTAAAATACAGTAATACGCGGTATTGAACTGTAGCACACAGTATTGCATAATAATTCTAATTATTGATTCTTACGTAAGAAGTCACTACTCAATAATTGTTACAGTAATTATTGTTCAATGTTTTATATTATTGATTCAATAATTGTCAATGCACAATATTTTAAATTATCATATCAATAATTTATATTATTTGAATAATATTAATAAATAGCATTATTGACAATGTATAAGGAAGTTCTGTTTAGAAGAGGTTATTTAATTATGCGCCAGTAAGGAGAAATCCTTACCGGAAGGCCCCCTCTTTCCTGGAAACGACCTGGTTATCAATATTGTAGTTCTGTAATATTATTTGTGAATAATTAATTATTTATTTATATGATAAGAAAATATTTATTTTACGTGGATATAAATGGAGGAAATTTTAGAAAAGTGGCAATTGTTGAAAATTGATATTTTATCTTTTCTGATAAAATAATTCATTCAAATATATTATTATATTATATTATAAATGTATAATGTGATAATATAATAATATAAAATTCAGCTGACTTGAAAAGATACAAAATTTGGATGGAGCGAGGAATGTGAGAAGAGTTTTCAAGAACTCAAGAGGAGACTCATTTCAGCACATGTTCTGACAATACCATCAGGTTCGGAGGGATTTGTCATCTACACTGAGGTTTAGGATGTGTTCTCATGCAACATCGGAAAGTCATAGCCTATGCCACATGACAACTCAAAGAATATGAGAGGAATTATCCTACTCATGATTTAGAGTTGGCAGCAGTCGTTTTCGCGCTAAAGATCTGGAGACAGTACATGTACGGGGAGAAAGTGGAGATCTATACAGATCATAAAAGTCTCAAATATTTCTTCACCCAAAAGGAACTTAACATGAGACAACGACGTTGGCTCGAGCTATTAAAAGATTACGATCATACCATTCAATACCATCATGAAAAAGCGAATGTGGTAGCTAACGCGTTGAGTAGAAGATCATATGCGGGTACGAGTGCAATATTGTCAACACAAAGGCCAATTTTGTATGACTTGCAAAGGATGAAGATAGAGTTACGGATTTCAAGGACCCACGTGATGATGTCAAATATACGAGTAGAATAGACTTTAATCGATAAAGTTAAAGCTGCTCAAGCTACAGACCCGGAGCTGATGCATATGAAGAAGAAAGTGCAAGAAGGTTGTAAGACCCCAACTTTTATGAATAAAGATTATTTTTTCTCGAAATATATTTTTGAATATTATGGTGTGGATTTGATATAATATTATAGTTGTGGGTAATATTTATAAATTTTGCAAAGTAAGCAAGTTGTTATAAAATATTCGATTGGTCGGAAAATATTCGTTTTAACAAGAAATATTCGTACGATGGCACAATCATTGGTGGACCCCACAATGGAATTATTGTCAGAGTTAGAAAACGATAGAAATATCTTTTTATAAAAATAACGGCGAAAATGTTATCGTTAATTGTTGAAATACCCGGTGATGAAAAGTACAGTAATACGCGTGGTAGGACAGTAGCACACGGTATTGATTATTGATGCTTACGTGAGAAGTCACTCAGTTATACTCAATTATTGCTATAGTAGTTGCTGCATAGTATCTCACATTATTAATTCTATTATTTTCACAGTATAATCTGCACAATATTTTATATTATTAAATCAATAATTGAGATGACAAGTTATTCATGTTATTATTTACATTATTGACAATGTGTAGAAAATTATGTCGAGGAAAGGGGTTTGGTCACCTAATTGTGCGGCAATAGGGAGAAATCCTTATCGAAAAGCCCGTTCGTTCATGGGAATAATCTGGTTGCTAATATTGCAAGTTGTATTATTTATGAATAAATGTTGTTAAAAATATTGAGAGGATTTTTATGATGTATTTGTTGTAAATTTTGCTTATTATTTAGACCCCCACTTACCCATTTTTCAAAACAATCGGTATAAAGTTATTCAATATATATATATATATATATATATATATATATATATATATATATAATTTGGTGGGGCCCACGTATGTATGACATTTGGGGGGGTGGAGAATCTGATGTTTGTCACGGGTTTGGAAGAAATTGGTTATATATATATATATATATATATATATATATATATATAATAAGTTTTATTTTTTTATGAAAAATAGAATATATTATATTTTAATATGCATAGCGTTTGCATAGTAATCATGTGATTGTCAAAAAAATTCAGCTGATTCCTTACTGTGCGTTCTTGAAAATTTTTTCTTACTGTGCATCCAAATAGTATCCTGCCATTCTCCTATAAATAGGATGTTCAGTTTAGAATTGAAAATCACACCAGAATCAGAGAATTCTTCTTCTATAATATTGAGCGTATTTCTTTCGAGTTTTAGGAAGCTTTGAGTGTAGAAAACAATGCAAGTTTTTTTCAAGAATATTCCCGCTATACCAATTAGAATACTCTCTTTTTTAAAGTAAGGGATACTATTTTTGTTCAATATTCGTATGAAATAATATTTTCTTCCATACTCTGTAGTATGTAAGTAATATTATTTCGTTTTAGATTCCGAATTATACACTCATTTTATTAAAGTCTTGCTTCTATACTCCTTAAAATTAGTAGAATATCCTTGAAATTTATGCTTCATCGGGTATCTTTTCATGGAAATATTATTCTGTGTATTCTTGATAATTTTTAATCTTTTCATGTCGGGGTACTATTCACGAGGTACTATTCCTGAAGTACTATTTACGGGGTACTATTTACTCGAGTACTATTCACCCGAGGTACTATTCATGACAAAAATTAATTTTTTTTTCTCGTCCAAATTATTTTTTATACAATATTATTCTTGAATTTTACTTCATAGAGCAGTATCATGTTGACAATTTGGACATTATTGAATTCTGGATAAATTAAATTATAAATCTTTAAAATTTATCATTTGCTTTTATTTAATTGAGTTCTTATATCATTGTCAACATCCTCATACTTATATTGTGATGAAGTCATTTTTGGCCCGTAGTGCATAGATGGACAGTTGATTGGTATGATTATGACCAGGAATTATTCGGTATAATCATGACCTGTAATGTTACAAATGATGCGGTAAATGTCTTCATTGACCGTAGTGCATTGATGGATAGTTATTGGCATAATCATGACCATTGGTGATAACACGATTATCCTTGGCCCGTACTGCATGGATAATTCGTGGACGTGATACTAATGAATATCATTGGCTCTTAGTGCATGGATAATTCGATGATGTGGACTATTTATTAAGCTAAGTCTCAGCTATAAAATTGATGATAAACTTTTTAAATCATAGAATATAGTAGATATCATGCTCTACTTGACTCTTCTAATGGATTGCTTGTTCCGCTACAGTTAAACTTGATGTTTATGGTATTTTAATCAGTTTAACACTGTTGAAGGCTAACGATAATTTATTCTGCATTATCTTAGTCATAATATTTCTTACTAAGCTAGTTGAGCCTACCCTTTTGCTTTCATTGTTCTCTTCAGGAAATGAGAATATAGCTGGAACGAGTCAGGGAATGGAGTGATGGTCCGAGATGGTTATCATAGTAGTCTTCACTATTCTAGGAAATAGTGTGATAATAAATATAATGAGGATTGAATTTGAGTTTGGATATTGTCTATGAGACAATATTCTTGTTAACCCATAGTTATTGTGTTGTCGTATTATGCACGACAGTTCTATAATTAAGTTGTATTTGATTTCTGTACCATATATTTGGTGACTCAGAATGGGTGATGTATACCTATTTTGGGGGCGTCACAGTTGGTATCAAAGCTTAGGTATATGATCCCTGGCTGAGATGTGAGACTAGAACTAGGAGGAAGAGACGGGTAATTCCTTCGCTAGTATAACATACCTAAGCTTATTTGTTATTAATTGGTCGGTCAGGATATAGGGATAATATGTGACATGTCAATTAACCCTTATTTTGTAGTAGTGTTTGAAAATGACATCTGAGAATGTCGAGATAAGAAATGGAGCACATGAGACCATTGAGTCACCAACGATTAATACCTAGGATAATGTGCATCTGGAAGGTAATAATCCTCTAGAAAATAATAACACCGACCAAATGACGAACGATGGGATGTTCAGTGGCTTTATACAATTCATGCAACATCAGGTGAGAGCGACTCCTGTTTAAAATACAGGTGGAAACACTGGTAACTCGCGGATGGTCACCGCTAAGTAGTTCAAGGAACTGGGACCACCGGAGTTTGTGAGAAAGCCAGAACCACTTAAGGCAGAGATGTGGATAAAGAAGATCACCAAGATATTTGATGTCTTGGTATGCTCCGAGGAGCAAAAAGTTCCCTTTATCACCTTCATGTTGAGAGGAGAGGCAGATTACTGGTGGAAATCTATAAAGCGTACTCAGCCTGCCGCATTCAAGATGTCTTGGGAGAAGTTCCAAAAATTATTCAACAACAAGTACTTTCCCGAATGTATTCGTCACATGAAGGAGGTAGAGTTCATCAAGCTGGAGAAAAATAATATGATTGTATCGCAGTACGAGGAAAAGTTTGTCGAGTTATCTCGGTTTGCATCCCATTTGGTTGATAATAAGGAGCGTATGACGTGGATGTTTGTAAGAGGTTTGATACCCGAAATACGTCAATACCTTATTTTTCACAAACTTTGCTTTTATTTAGATGTTGTGAATAGGGCTCAGTTATTAAAGCGCGATAATGAGTCAACCCAACCAAGAGAGAGTAGCTGACAAAATGATAATACCAGTGGTAGCAGTCATCGAAGCGGTGATAACAAATGTGGAGGGAATCAACATGCCAGAAATGGTAACCACTCGATGGTAGTCATGGCCAAGACAATAAAAGTGAAAATTTCAAGAAGAGGAGATTCAATAATGATAGAAAGACGTCAGCACCAGCACCCGTTGTTAAGGAACAAGAACGACGACCGATCGTATGCTTCAAATACGGAGGGGAGGGACACATCAGTCCAAACTGCATGATGCAGTCCAAAGCATGTTATAATTATGGAAGAGAAGGTCATTGTGAGAGCCCCAAATCCGGGTCCTAAATCACCACGGATCTGGTACAATCATTCTACAACTATTGCGGTAGATATAAACATAAATTGTTTATATAATAAACTTTACACACTATTTTCCAAGGTCGAGTAACCTTAACTTATACACAATTCATAACATATCTAACATATAACATTATTATCATACTATACTATTACAATTTAGCTGCACATATTATCCCAAGCTAAACTTGGCTTTATCCTTTCATGTATCCAAACGTATTCGCCTTATCTGCAATGTTTATCATCATATAGCAAGGATGAGCAATAAGTTTACCCAGTAAGTTTAAGTTCAATAAATTAAGGATATATCATGAGTGAAAGAATTGAACAAAAGCTGGCTACAGTTCTACAATATAATTGCGAACTAGCATGAACAAAGTTTACATAGCTGAACGAATATTGAACATGAACATATATATATTTGGACTGAATGGTAATGAAGGTGATCAGCCTTTCATACCTGATAAATACATGTAGTATGCATAGAGTGCGATTTAATAATTCTTAGACATGACAATCAGAAATGATTAACCACAAGTTATATTTGAATGAAATAACTCAAAGTTTAGTTAAGGAAAAACTTGCCTGAACCATTGATTATCATTACGTAAATTATTAAGCTTTCCTGAAAACCTATTGTTAATAATATTGATCTATCAAGTTAGAATAATATCATCACAATATAAAATAACCTAAACACATAGCACATAACCATATCAGTCTAAACATCACATAAGACCTAGTATCAAGTCAAACTATTTCAGTCTGAGTTGAATTCGGTACAATTCTGACATCCCGACGGCCTAATTGGACCATTGTCGAGTTTAAGTTTAATTAAACTCTATCTAAACACTTAACAATTATCTTAGATAATTATATTATCAGTCCAAATATTTTTCATAAGCTCGTAATAATTTTTAAGTAATTATTACCATTTATCATGAATTTTCAATCATTAATATCGTATTTATATGAATTAAATACCACATAATTCCTTTATTATTAATATTTATCAAATATTAATGAAAATTATACCATAATATTATAATATATTTATAATATCACAAAGTATTTTTAATACTTTAAAATCATATTTATATAATTTTTAAATAGTTAAATTCATTATCCAAAAATTGTTATTAATATTAAAATACTAATATTTTCATGACAAAAAATCAAAAGTTATATTTTATAACTTAAAATATTTTTATAACACTTAAGTCATTTTTATATAATTTTTAAATCATTAATTCTATTTTTTTATAATTTATTTAATATATTCATTAAATAAATCCATTACCATTAATATTAATTTATTAATGAAATTCATCATAAAATATTAAAAGTCATTAAAAATAACTTCAAATATTTTTGTATACCATAGTATGATTTTTCATGTTTTAAAATTATTTTTAAATAATTTATTTAATATTATAATTAAATAAATTAAACACCATTATTATTCCAAAAATATTAAATATTTATGAAATATATTCAGAATAATGAAAAACTAATTTTCGGACTTTAAAATAATTTTTAGGAATTTATTATGTATTTTTAATAATTAAAAACTATTTTTTTCAATTTATTTATTAAAATAATTTATTTCTAAAATTAAATGTCACTAAAGGGCCCTATAGGGACGAAACTGTCTCTATAGGTGTTCTTGAGTTGTTCTTCATCAAACCCAGATCTTCGTGGCAGTTAACCGGGTGCTTAGTTTGACCGGAATTAGATCTATGTTCGTGTTAGTTCTTGGCTGGTAATTTGTGTTAGAATTATACTATAAGTGTAACTCTACAACTAGAATCAAGTTTCATGGCCATATCATAACACAACAGAGAGATCTAAGCCTTCAAATTTCTTGTCAGATGTTGTTCTTCATTTCTGGGTTTTCCAGAAATGAAAAACAGTTCATGGTGTCTACTTTGAGCCCTTGCATCTATGCTTTCCAGGCTTAAATTGTATATTTTATTGGTTCATTCGTGTAGTATTAATGACAAGGAACAACACTACATCAACAGATCAACATAACAACATCAAATTTAAAAGATCTTAGATGATTTTAGGGTTTTTATACCTTTTTGAGCCTTGATCTAGATTCTGATCTTCATGATCTATTTATGGAAGGCTAATAGGCTATCTTAGCTTTGATTCTCACTCTCTCTCACTCTATATCCCGAAAATGAAGAGAGAGAATGGGCTTGAAGAAAATGATAAACTAAAGTAAGTCTTCTCTCTCTCTAAATCTATATAAATGATATGATACAATGTATCTTCCTGGCAATTAAAGGCTGATATGTCTAATATATGACACATGGTGTATATTAAGTTGGTCAACAAGTCAAAGATATGGCAAGATTTGCAAGTTAACTAAAAAAGAATGCTAAAAGGGTATTAAAGTCTTTTTGCATACAAATTTAATGGCTAACTTGATATTTGCCCTAACCCTTAGGGTTTAGGGTTTAGGGTTTAACCCTTAAATTTTTGAACTTTAATTTCTAAGATTTCCAAATTTCGATTTTCAAAATAGAAAATTAATATTTCTAAATTATAATTAGGATTCTCTAATTATATTAAAATTTCCTAATCGTAAATTCAAGCTTGCTAATTAGGATTAACATTTCCTAATTAAAATTGCTAATTTAGCAATTAAATCCATAATTATATATTAGGGTTTTAAATAGAGAAATAATCTTTCTAATTTAGAAATTAGGTTTCCTAATTAGATTAGGATTTCCTAATTACTTATAACTTGAAAATTAGGATTAATATTTCCTAATTAACATAAAAATTATTAAATTACAATTAGGTTTTCCCTAATTATAGATTAGGGTTTTAAATCCAAAAATTAGGGTTTTCTAAATCAATTAGGGTTATCCCTAATTAGGTTATAATTAATACACTTAAGTCTCTGAGATCCCAAGTTAGGGTTTTCAAAATCCGAATCAGTGTTTCGGATTCCCGGAACTGAAATTAGGGTTTTTAGAACCGGTTTCTAGGGTTTCTTATTAATCGATAGAATTTTCGAAATGAACGTTGACGTTCTTAATATAATTAGGGTTTGCCACTGATATACGCTATCTGGACAACCCTTGACCCTTAACCACATACTGTACACATATACAACCATATACACATAACATATACACTTATACCTTTAATCCTGAATAATTCACCACCAAAATTTTAAATTCACAAAATTCCTTCTCGGAAATCTCAAATACATTCACTTATTTTATGTATAGGTTTATTATTTAACCTTAATTCAATATTTTAAGATTTTTATAAATATTCAAATTCTCGGGTTGTCACATTCATCCCTTCTTCTAAAAATTTCGTCCCCGAAATTTACCTTACTCCTTATACCTTTCATACACAGCATCACATGCTACTCAAACATCACTCATAAGAGTTAAATTATTCAAATCATGCTGAGTCATATAGACTACGAACTTTATTTTCAAAAATGTTATATGAAAATTCATCCGCAAACCGTCATAACTTACGGACATATAGGGGGATTAGCCCGGTATGCCCTGTATTGATCAAGTACTGCTTGTCGGAACCATTTTCATGTTCCTCTTATCCGCCTTGGACGCACAAATATTTTCTTACCTCAGTCTTATCGGATTTCGCACCAAAATAATTTGGTTCGGGAAAATTTTCAAAGAACGCTTAGAATTTTATAAACGTTAGTCTAGTTGAATCAAATAGCATAGACTCATATCAATAATTCAATTCAATCAAAATATTTAGGTATAGCCAAACCCCGTTGGCAAATTCAAAATTTTAAAATTAATTTAAAAATAACGTCATGATGCAGTATTGTATTAACAGCCCATTTGATGATGTCGTCATCACGTGACTTTGTTATAACACATCATACAATAGTGGAACAACGATTTTAGATCAAATTCAACACTAAGTATTCCTGCATTTACTACTCCATCAACTTTTTATCATCTCTGCACCAGGTTACATGGTACATAAGTGATAAATAAAAATATATTTTGATATTTCAAATCATTATTGTCTAGCCGAAACAAGTAGCATAGACGATACTTTAAACTGTTCCAAAAATCATTGTAAAGTTGTTTTAGCATTTCAACAGGTAACAAGGTGTCAGTGGTCCGAAGTCCACGCATACATAATGGTCACCAGGAGTCGAGAATAACAATTCATTTTCCAAAAGCACATAGTGCATTTTTAGCTTGATGTCAAAAATTTTGAGTCTAGCATAGCTTGAAGATTTTGAAAACTTATGTCTTCACTAATGATCAATTGCTTAGTAATCTATCTATTCTTATTATCCTTAATACTCCATTCACGCAAAACTATACACAGTTCATCAAACTCGTACTTAATCCTATATTCTCTACCTATACCTTATCTATCTGTTATATACATGAGAAAAGAATTACTTTCTCAACAGGTATATAGCAAATAACGCGACACAAACCTAATCTTAACTCCCTTCTAAATACGAATTTCATTCAACTCGTATTCATAATCCTTTCCTGAATCTGTACTAATTCATAGTATAACTGACACACATCATTCTTGCTGTAAACTTTTCAATCATTAGTTTGATTCTTTTCCCTATTATTACCTTATCAGATCATGGGGTGATTGTGACAACCCCAAAATAGGTCCATTCCATCCAACCTATTCTGAGTCGCCAAATACATGGTACAGAAAACAACTACAACTTTATTACAACAATTGTCGTGCAAAATACAACAACACATATGCTGTGAGTTTGGATACAAATATATACCAAATATGACTCATGTTCCAATCGTGGACATCACCTCACAATGACACCTTACATAAAGGTATAGTCAAAAACTGTTTTAGAAATTAGAATCTTTGGAAAGTGCTTAAGGAAACATTCGTACATGGGAGGCCACGCGTCTAGGTTATGATAGATATCTTATGGCCACAGAATTATCCTTGGTTGACCCAATAGACCCCAAAAAAAACGAGAAGATTACTATCATATTCTTCCCAATGGTGAGTCTTCTCTTGACTTATCATTATCTCCACTGTCTCTAATTGAGAATTATACTTCAAACAAACACCAAGATTATATAGGTAGTGCCCATAGATATACTCAGCAAGTGGATAAGCACACCCTGTCTTATGATGACACGAGGTTGTATGTCATTAGACATCTTGTATGATAGTGACAAAACACCCTTCCGACGTTGGGTTCGCCTCACCCTATTTTCTTCACCAAATATAACTACTAAATGATGACCACCGTTCTATTCCCTTGTTACCCCCGCTCGACCCAGCTACACTCTTATTACCTGAAAGGAATTGTGAAGCAAAAGGGTGAGCACAACTAGCTCATTAAAGAATATCATGACTAAAGATAATTCAATTATCAATAGCCTTCATCAACAATAAATCAGAGATTTAGAACATATGGTAAATGATAAAAATTTCAACCATAGTTGCAGCGGAACGAGCAATCCATTAGAAGAGTCAAATAAACTATAAAGTCTATTATCTTCTCCATGTTAAAAATCCACCAACAATATTTTATCCATGTAACATCACTCAACAGTTCCTTTCCACAATCATATGAATAACTCATAATCATAACTGTAGTTCTAAATTCCTCTTCTCATCCAGGACGAAGATAATTTTCATCACCTATCTTTACCAGAAACATCAAAGATCATGGTTATACCAAATCACATTTCATGTTCATAATCATACTAATAAATCCATCTTTGCACTACGGCCAAAGATATTCATTTGTATCACCAGTTGGTCATGTTTATCTCAACATCTGTTCATCTTTGCACTACTGGCCAAAGATATTCAACAACATGTCATCTTTGCACTACGGGCCAAAGATATTCATCAACAATTCATCTTTGCACTACAGGCCAAATATATTCCTCAACAGTTCATATTTGCACTACGGCCAAATATATTCATCAACAGTTCATATTTGCACTACAGGCCAAATATATTAATATCTCAAAGAAATATATAATCATTTCAGAATTTATATAAACAATAATTATAACCATGTTAATCAATTCACCTTTGCACTTAAGCTAAAGATATTCACTTATAAATTCAATGGTCATGATCATACCAGTCAACAATTCTACTTTGCACTACTGGCCAAAGAGAACTCATAGTCATGATCATACCAATAATTTACCCATCTTTACACTCAAGCGAAAGAGAATTTCAACATCAAGGTTATAAAAATGTTATATATGATAATAAAAACAATATGATCAACATGATCATAGATTTAATCTCAAGAGTAATATTCATAAATCAACTATAATTTGGTTAGAAAAAGAAACTAATTTTGTCGTGAATAGTAACTCGTGAATAGTAACTCATAAATAGTAACTCGTGAATAGTAACCCTGACATGAAAAAGGTAGAAATTCCACAATAATATACATACCAATATTTCGGTATAATGATATTGAAAGAATAATATTCTTAAGCTTATAAACAATTTATTTAAATTGTTTACACTTTACTAATTAATGCATTTAATCATCATAAAATGTCAACTCTTAAGATTTCATCATCAATAACCAAAACCCTCATCAAAAATCTGCATATACCTCATATATAGGATTCTCAAGCCATAAAATCCTATTTTCCAATTTTCTTACTTCACATAACATATTTAATTCATTTTCTCATAACTAGACTATTTTCATAAAAAATACCAAATCCGTTCTAAAAATATTTCTTTTCTGGAATTTAGCATAATATAGTCTCATAGTGAACATATATTTTTCTCAGAATTTTTAAAAGTCATTTACTATTTTTCATATGGCCAAAATAGCCGAATATTTAGACATTTATCAAAAATTATACTTTTGTCTAAAAATTCTGAAATTTACAGAGTATACTTCTATCATATACATGTACTCCCAATAAAAATTTCATCAATTTTGGAGTTAACCACAATGAATTATAAGCTGTTACTTTTAAAATAGTCTTTTCTCATAAAATTCATAACTCTCAATCTATACATCCAAAAATCACCATTTTTGGACACAATCAAGAAAACTCATCAAAATATCATTTCAAATTTTTCCAGAATTTTTGAAGATCAGAAAAATTACGAAACTGAAAATCATAACAACCCTTAAAATCCCTTAATATCCCTTACTATCCCTTACTATCCCTTACCTCAAAAGAGCAGTACTTCTGATCGGTATAAGGCTGAAGGAAACTTGCACTGATGAATAAAAACTCACAGAGTATCTAAATACTCATAAAATACACTCAATAATCTAGAGAGAGAAAGAGAGAAAACTTATGTTTTTGGTGTGATTTTCAATTCTAACTTAGCCCTCTATTTATAGGAAAATTTTGGTAGGTTTGACCTGCAACCTGATGGCTTTACCTGCTACTATTCCCACCCACCACATTTGAAATATAATTCAGCACATTTCTTCACCAACCACAAGTGGGGCCCACCAATTCTAGAATTTTCCACCAAAAATGATTTATAACCTGATTTCCGAATCAGCCACCTCTTAAAATTCATAACAAATCATACGTTCATTTTTAACGGTTCAAAATTTATGGACATATACTCAACTTATATATGTATAACATATCCAAAAATTATCACGATCCAACGGTCGGATTAAAAATTATAACCCCCGCAAAATATCTCAAAAATCCTGATTTTTAATACCTCCATTCCGATAAAAATACTGATAAAAACCTCAACATTAACTCCTTCATTTTTAACCACAAAAATATATCCCTCATTTATATCTACATAATATAAATATTTCCTTATCATATGAATCAATAATTAATTATTCACAAATAATATTACAGAATCACATTTATGACAACCAGGCCGTTCCCAGGAAAGAGGGGGCTTTCCAATAAGAATTTCTCCTTACTGGCGCGCAATTAAATGACCAAACCTCTCCTTAGACAGAACTTTCTAGACATTGCCAATAATGCTATCTAATAATATTATTTAAATAATATGAATTATTGATCTGATAATGGAAAATACTGTGCAGCAACAATTATTGAACAACAATAATACAAAATTTCAACGTAGCAATTACTGAATCAATAAAATAAAATATTAAACAGTAATTACTGCAACAATTATTGAGTAGTGCCTTCCTTCGTAAGAATCAATAATTTCAAAAATACTATGCAATACCGTGTGCTACTGTGCAATAACGCGTATTACTGTATTTTAACCACCGGATATTCCAATAGTGTTAACGGTAACAACTACGCCGTTATTTGTAAAAACTCAAATTTGTCGTTTTCTTCACCCGACAGTTATTCGTTATGGGGCCCACAAATAGCTGCGCCGTCGTACGAATATTCCCCAACAGAAAGAATATTCCACGACCAAACGAATATTCCCTGACAACAATGATTATTTTATAACCACTTACTTATTTTGGAAAAAAAAATCATATTTCACTCATAACTTTAAACTTTTATCAATTTAACCATTTACTGAATAGTAATTATAAGAAAAATTGAATACTTTTATTTCATAAAATTCGGGGTCTTACAGTGATCTTATCGTATAAATTACAATTCCTTTCTATGCCTTGATCGTTTTGTTTTACGATCTCCTATCACTATACTTTTAGTCTTTTAGACTATCTATTTATCACTACTTTTTACCTTTATTATCAGAGTTAGGTAACTCCGTGTCTTTTATAACCCGTCAAAATTTGTCTTTGAATCTTACCGACACACTAACTCTATTTGAGTTAGTACTTATCCTAATCACTGCGGTTATTAGTCTCAGGTAACCCTACCTAAGGTTCATAACCTACAGCTCTGATACCAACTGTGACACTCATGGTACTTCCAACCATAGCACCCCACAGTGATACCTATCAACTTGCTACCGACTGGCTCGGCGTCCCCTACGGAAAATCTGGCTTCGGTGCCTTCCCTTAAAGGGATGTCACCAGCAAAAGGCTCGGGGATCTTCGTAAATTCATGCTTATAGCTTTGATACCAACTGTGAGAGCCCCAAATCCAGGTCCTAAATCACCACGGATCTGGAACAATCATTCTACAACTATTGCGGAAGATATAAACATAAATTATTTATACAATAAACTTTACACACTATTCTCCAAGGTCGATTAACCTTAACTTATACACAATTCATAACATGTCTAATATATAACATTATTATCATACTATACTTGGCTTTATCCTTTCCTGTATCTGAACGTATTCATCTTATCTGTAATATTTGTCATGATATAGCAAGGGTTAGCAATAAGTTTGACCAGCAAGTTTAAGTTCAATAAATTAAGGATATATCATGATTGAAAGAATTGAACAAAAGCTGGCTACAGTTCTACAATATAATTACGAACTAGCATGAACAAAGTTTACATAGCTGAACAAACATTGAACATGAACATATATATATCTGGACCAAATGGTAATGAAGGTGATCAGCCTTTCATACCTGATGAATACATGCAGTATGCACAAAGTGCGATTTAATAAATCTTAGACATGGCAATCAGCAATGATTAACCACAAGTTATATTTGAATGAAACAACTAAAAGTTGAGTTAAGGAAAAACTTGCCTGAACCGTTGATTATCATTACGCAATGTATTAAGCTTTCCTGAAGACTTATTGTAAATAATATTGATCTATCAAGTTAGAATAATATCATCACAATATAAAATAACCTAAACACATAGCACATAACCCTATCAGTCTAAACAACACATAAGACATAGTATCAAGTAAAACTATTTTAGTCTGAGTTGAACTCGGTACAATTCTAACATCCCGACGGCCTAATCGGACCATTGTCGAGTTTAAATTCAATTAAATTATGTCTAAACACTTAACAATTATCTTAGATAATTATATTATCAGTCCAAATATTTTTCATAATCTCGTAATAATTTTTAAGTAATTATTACCATTTATCATAAATTTTTAATTATTAATATCGTATTTATATGAATTAAATACCGCATAATTCCTTTATCATTAATATTTATCAAATATTAATGAAAATCATACCATAATATTATAATATATTTATAATATCACAAAATATTTTTAATACTTTGAAATCATATTTATATGATTTTTAAACAGTTAAATCCATTATCCAATAACTGTTATTAATATTAAAATATTAATATTTTCATGACAAAATATCTAAAGTTATATTTTATAACTTGAAATATTTTTATAACACTTAAATTATTTTTATATGATTTTTAAATTATTAATTCTATTTTTCCATAATTTATTTAATATATTCATTAAATAAATTCATTACCATTAATATTAATTTATTAATAAAATTCATCATAAAATATTAAAAGTCATTAAAAATAACTTTAAATATTTTCTTATACCATAATATAATTTTTTATGTATTAAAATTATTTTTAAATAATTTATTTAATATTATAATTAATAAATTAAATACCATTATTATTCCAAAAATATTAAATATTTATGAAATACATTCAGAATAATTAAAAACTAATTTTCAGACTTTAAAATAATTTTTAGGAATTTATTATGTATTTTTAATAATTAAAAACTATTTATTTGAATTTATTTATTAAAATAATTAATTTCAGAAATTAATTGTCACTAAAGAGCCCTATAGCGACGAAACTGTCGCTATAGGTGTTCTTGAGCTGTTCTTCATCAAACCCAGATCTTCATGGCAGTTAACTGGGTGCTTAGTTTGACCAGAATTAGATCTGTGTTTGTGTTAGTTCTGGGCTAGTAATTTGTGTTAGAATTGTACTATAAGTGTAACACTACAACTAGAATCAAGTTTCATGGCCATATCATAACACAATAGAGAGATCTAAGCCTTCCAATTTTTTGTCGGAGGCTGTTCTCCATTTCTGGGTTTTCTAGAAATGAAGAACAGTTCATGGTGTCTACATTGAGTCCTTGCATCTATGTTTTCCATACTTAAATTGCATATTTTATTGGTTCATTCGTGTAGTATTAATGACAAGGAAGAACACTACATCAACAGATCAGCATAACAACATCAAATTTAAAAGATCTTTCACGGTCAAAGTGGTGCCAAGAAACTACCTTTGAAGATTTCTGATTTGCCCAGAATCTTCATCCGGCGTGATGGTCAACGCTTGTTTGACCCACAATATCTGTGATCCTGCTATGAATCTAAGTGGTCTAAAGGCCTGATCAAATAGTCCTCATATCAGACTATAAGATCAAATCACTAGCACGGACTAAAACACAAACAGTAGCAAGATCAAGTCCCTGCAAAACGTTGTCAGAAATTTTTTAGGTAAATCTGGGTTACCCAGAACAGCTAGTCAATGTATATTATTAATAATTAACGAGTTTTATTACTAATGTAATTTGATTATCAAACCATATGTGAAATAAATAGTTATTTATATAGAGAGTATTTGTAATGACTAATAATGTCATGATGATATGTGTTTAGGATATTGTCAATCAAATTATTACGGTTTAGTTTATATGCAAGGCAAGTTTTCTAACTCTAAACTTTCGTTGAGCAAGTTTCTTAACTTTAATTATATTGTGCAAGCTCCTAAACATTACCTCTTGATATTGAACAAGTTTCTTTAATCTTTAACTTGTTATTTAGCATGCAAGTTCTACATTCTGATATATTAATATTGAACAAGTTTTATCGTTCAATTTACTATTTGTTATGCATGCTCAGTACGCAATTCTAAATAACCCTATTATAGGGGATAATTTACGCATAGCGTTGAAATGTTTGTGCACAATACATTGTACGAAGGGCTGATCCTCCTAAGTATGAGGAGTCCTTATAGTCTTATGACTGTTAAAGTTTAAGTTGAAAGATTACTTATAACTATGAACATAGTTCGTGGTCTTATGACCCTCAAATATATATTTCAGATTTTGATTATCATTGATAGAACATATTGTTCAGTTCCATTGAGCCTATTATTCGGCATTTGTTATGAAGAATATTCATTGTCATTTCAAGTACTCTTGCTTATATAACTATTACAGCTAAAGTTGAGAAGGTCGATGTACCTAGCACCAGTAAAGAAAAAGGAAAGATGAACAAGTATTGAAGACTTGTAAACGTGTTGATTTTTAATATTGTCAGACTTTATTTTAAATCTTGTGATGTAATTATTTAATTTCTGCATATGATGTTTGTATTTAAAGGTTAGCTAACCTGGGAGATTTTATTAAACTTATTGATGTAATCCTTTAATGGGAAGGTTTATTATTAAATTTTATTATGATTGGGTAGTTAGACATGAATATTTTTATCAAGTGAACACCAAATCTTGTGGGAATGAAGTACCCGGATTTGGGGGTGTCACAAATGCTCCTGCTGCTTTCATGGATATGACGAACCGAGTATTCAAGGAATATTTGGATCATTTTGTGATTGTCTTTATTGATGACATCCTCATTTACTCCAAAAGCCGTGAAGATCATGCGCAACGCTTGAAGCTGATATTCCAAAAGCTTCGCGAAAACAAGCTATATGCCAAGTTGAAGAAATGCGAGTTCTGGCTTGAGGAAGTAGCATTCCTTGGGCACGTGATATCAAATCACAAAATATATGTTGACCTATCGAAGATTAAATCAATACAAAGCTGGGAGCAACCTAAGTCAGTGACCGAAGTACGTAGCTTTCTGGGATTAGCTAGTTATTGTCGAAGATTCGTGGAAGGATTTTCTCGAATTGCTACTCCATTAACTCAGTTGACTCAAAAAGATATAAAATTTGGTTGGAGCGAGGAATGTGGAAGAGTTTTACAGAACTCAAGAGGAGACTCATTTCAACACATGTTCTGACAATATCATCTGGTTCGGAGGGATTTGTCATCTACAATGATGCTTCAGGCAACGGGTTAGGATGTGTTCTCATGTAACATGGGAAAGTCATAGCCTATGCCTCATGACAACTCAAGAAATATGAGAGGAATTATCCTACTCATGGTCTAGAGTTGGCAGCAGTCATTTTTGCGCTAAAGATCTTGAGGCATTACATGTATGGAGAGAAAGTGGAGATCTATACGGATCATAAAAGCCTCAAATATTACTTCAACCAAAAGGAACTCAACATGCGACAACGACGTTAGCTTGAGCTGTTGAAAGATTACGATCATACCATTTAATACCATCCTGGAAAAGCGAACGTGGTAGCTTACGCGTTGAGTAGAAGATCATATGCGAGTACAAGTGCGATATTGTCAACGCAAAAGCCCATTTTGTATGACTTGAAAATGATGGAGATAGAGTTAAAGGCTCAAGGGACCCATGTGATAATGGCAAATATACGAGTAGAACCGACTTTAATCGATAAAGTTAAAGCTGCTCAAACCACGGACCTAGAGCTAATGCGTATGAAGAAGAAAGTACAAGAAGGTGTTATTCCAGAAGTAAGAATCGATGAAGAAGGAATACTTCGAGTCAACTCCAAACTTTGTGTTCCTAACGACCCTGATTTAAAGTATACAACCATGTTAGAGGCACACAACACACCGTACACCGTTTGCAATCCATCCTGGGAGTACCAAAATGTATCGTGATCTTCGACATACATTTTTGTGGAGCAATATTAAGAGAGAGATAGCAGAGTTTATCTCACGGTATTTAACGTGTCAACGAGTCAAGGCGGAGCATCAAGTGCCAAAAGGTCCATTGCAACCACTTAAAATTTCAAAATGGAAGTGGGAGCACATTACCATGGATTTCGTTACTGGTCTTCCCACGGTTTCGAAAGGCATAGATGCAATTTGGGTCATTGTTGATAGATTGACCAAGTCTGCTCATTTTTTACCTATAAGAGAAACTTATTCACTTGAACATCTTGCTCGTATATATATAAATGAGATTGTAAGAATGCATGGTATGCCAGTATCTATAGTTTTTGATCGAGACCCAAGATTCACTTCACGATTTTAGGTTAGTTTATAAAAAGCTATGGGCACGAATTTACGATTCAGTTCGGCATATCATCCTCAAGTGGACGAGCAGTCGGAGAAGACAATTTAAACTCTTGAGGATCTATTAAGACTCTGTGTCCTTGACTTCAAAGGAAGTTGGGACAAGTTCTTGCCATTAGTGGAATTCTCCTATAACAGCAGTTATCAAGCAAGTATTGGCATGGCTCCATTCTAGGCGTTGTATGGACACAAGTATCGTTCTCTAGTATGCTGGGATGAGGTGGGTGAAGCAACGTTGTTAGGACCGGAATTGGTACCATGAAAATGGAAAAGATTCAAATGATCCAGTAATGTATAAAAACCATACAAGATCGACAAAAGAGTTATGCTAATCTTCATCGAAGGGACGTGGAATTCAATGTTGGTGATCATATGTTGTTACGTGTTGCTCCATGGAAAGGAGTTACAAGATTTGGAAAGAGAGGAAAGCTCAATCATCGATTCATTGGCACATTTAAAATCTTTGACCGAGTAGGAACTGTGGCCTATAGACTTGCTTTATCGCTAAGTATGTCTCGTGTTCATAATGTTTTTCACATATCTATAGTACGTAAATATGTGGAAGACCCGAACCAAATTATTGAGTTAGAACCGGACGAGATAGCGGAAGATTTAACGTATAAAAAGGTACCTGTTAAAATATTGGATAAGAAGGAACATATTCTACGCTCCAAGGTTATACCTTAAGTCAAAATTTTGTGAAGAAACCACAATGTTGAGGAAATGACCTGGGAGTTAGTATCTGAAATAAAATTAAGGTATCCTCACCATTTCATCATACTAGGTACGTACCCCAATTTCGAGGAATAAATTTTATACGAAGGGGAGGTTGTAAGACCCAACATTCATGAATAAAAATTAATTTTTTTTGAAATATATTTTTGAATATTATGGTGTGGATTTGATATAATGTTATAGTTATGGGTAATATTTATAAATTTTGTAAAGTAAGCAAGTTGTTATAAAATATTCGATTGGTCAGGGAATATTCATTTTAACAGGGAATATTCGTACGACGACACAATCATTGGTAGACACCACAACAGAATTATTATCGGAGTTAGAAAACGACAGAAATATCTTTTTTTAAAAATAACGGCGAAAGTGTTACCGTTAACTGTTTAAATACCCGGTGATGAAAAGTAAAGTAATACGCGTGGTTGCATAGTAGCACACGATATTGATTATTGATGTTTACGTGAGAAGTCACTCAATTATTGCTACAGTAATTACTGCATAGTATCTCACATTATTGATTCTATTATTATCCCAGTATCATCTACACAATATTTTATATTATTCAATCAATAATTGAGATGTCAAGTTATTCATATTATTAATTGTATTATTGACAATATCTAGAAAATTCTGTCGAGAAAATGGGTTTGGTCACCTAATTGCGCCCCGATAGGGAGAAATTCTTATCGAAAAGCCCCGTCTTTCCTGGGAATGATCTAGTTGTTAATATTGCAAGTTGTATTATTGATGAATAAATATTTTTAAAAATATTGAGGAGATTTTTATAAAGTATTTATTGTAATTTTTGCTTATTATTTGGACCCCACTTACCCATTTTTCAAAATAATCGATAGAAAGTTATTCAATATATATATATATATATATATATATATATATATATATAATTTGGTGGGGGCCCACGTATGGATGCCATTTGGGGGGAAGAATCTGATGTTTGTTACGAGTGTGGAAGAAATTGGTTATATATATATATATATATATATATATATATATATATATATATATATATATATATATATATATATATATATATTATAATAAGTTTTGTTTTTTATGAAAAATAGAATATATTATATTTTATTATACATAGTGTTTGCATAGTAAATCATGTGATTATCAAAAAAATTCAGCCGATTCGTTACTGTGCGTCTGTGAAAATTTTTCCTTACTGTGCATCCAAATAGTATCCTACAATTCTCCTATAAATAGAATGTTCAGTTTAGAATTGAAAATCACACCAGAATCAGATAATTTTTCTTCTATAATATTGAGCGTATTTCCTTCGAGTTGTAGGAAGCTTTAAGTGTAGAAAATAGTGTAAGTTTTCTTTAAGAATATCCCCGCTATACCAGTTGGAATACTCTCCTTTTTAAGGTAAAGGAAATTATTATTGTTCAATATTCGTATGAAATAATATTTTCTTCCATACTCTGTAGTATGTAAGTAATATTATTTCAGTTCAGATTTTGAATTCTACACTCATTTTGTTAAATTATTGCTTCTATACTCCGTAAAATTAGTAGAATATCCTTGAAATTTGCGCTTCATCTAGTATATTTTAATAGAAATTTTATTCTAAGCATTCTTGATAATTTTTAATCTTTTCATGTCGGGGTACTATCCACGGTGTACTATTCCCGAAGTACTATTCATGAGATACTATTCACTCGGGTACTATCCATTCGGGGTACTATTCATGACAAAAATTAATTTTTTTTCTGTCCAAATTATTTTTGATATAATATTATTCTTTAATTTGACTCCACAAAGCAGTATCATGTTGACAATTTGGACATTATTGAATTCTAGATAAATTAAATTATAAATCTTTAAAATTTATCATTTGCTTTCATTTAATTAAATTCATATATCATTGTCATCATCCTCATGCTTATATTGTGATAAAAGTCATTTTTGGCCCGTAGTGCATAGATGGACTGTTGATTGATATGATTATGACCAGAGATTATTCGGTATAATCATGACATGTAATATTACAAATGATGTGATAAATGTCCTCATTGGTTGTAGTTCATTGATGGACAGTTGTTTGCATGATCATGACCATTAGTGATAACACGATTATCCGTGGCCCGTAGTGCATGAATAATTCGTGGACGTGATACTAATGAATATCATAGGGCGGTAGTGCATGGATAATTCGATGATGTGGATTATTTATTAAGATCAGTCTCAGTTTTAAATTGCTCTACTTGACTCTTTTAATGGATTGCTTATTTCGCTGCAGTTAAACTTGATGTTTATGGTATTTTAAGCAGTTTAAAACTGTTAAAGGCTAACGATAATTTATTCTGCATTATCTTAGTCATAATATTTCTTACTGGGCTAGTTGAGCTCACCCTTTTACTTTCATTGTTTTCTTTAGAAAATGAGAATATAACTGGGACGAGTCGGGAATGGAGTGATGGTCCGGGATGGTTGTCATAGTAGTCTTCACTATTCTAGAAAATAGTGCGATAATAAATGTGATGAGGATTGAATTTGAGTTTGAATATTGTCTATGAGACAATATTCGTGTTAACCCTTAGCTATTATGTTGTCGTATTATACACGACAGTTGTATTAGATTTCTGTACCATGCATTTGGCGACTCAGAATGGGTGATGTATACCTATTTTGAGGGTGTCACAAAGATGTTATTCTAGAAGCAAGAATCGACAAAGAAGTAATACTTCGAGTTAACTGCAGACTTTGTAACAACCCCAAGATTTATACAATAATATTCTCCTTCTCGATCGTTAACAATCCAACTATAATCTATCTTTACATCATTATTCGATATTAAAATCACTAAAAATGCAAAATATTTAAAACTTTTATACATTTCTTTCTGTATTGCCCTAAATCGCAACATTTACATTGCATCTCTTCAATTCAAATTTATATCATGAATCGTTACAACAAAATGATGTCCATATACACCGGATAGCTCAACTTACAATTCAACAACATGTTACATTCAAAATATTAAATACATTTCTCATAAAAACATAAGTAATCTTCGCGAATATGAATCTCTATAATTCACTTAGCACATATTCTTACCTTGAAATCTTGACCTGCAAAAATTATTATTTGTAAGAGTGAGCTCGACAGCTCAGCAAGTTCTAACAGTTTTCATGCATCACATAGCACATAATAATATGCCCAACATACATATCCTAATAATTAAAGTAACATGGCATACATGCTTTAATTCACATAGCAAATATAAAGATTGAGTTCCTTACTCAATCATTATTATTTAACCAAAATAATGTAGTCATAAATTGACTTTAACATTTCATGATTTTAATATGTATAACATATCATGCTCGCTTACAACACATATAACATATCATGTAATTTAAAACAGTTCATCAAGTCCACGGAGAAAATAGGAACCGAAAGACTTGCCTTGATCGTCATTTACCAATAACAGATTAACAGCTTACAGCTATCTGCACTTCACACGTGCCCTTTCTAGGTTGAATTAAGAGAAAAGGTAGAGATGATGAAAGTTTTTGCTTTTGTTTTTTCAAGGTTTCCCTTCTTCTTCTTCTTCTTCTTCTTCATCTTCATATTCTTCTTCTCTGTATTCTCTCTTCTTCTCTTTGTTCTTAGTTTAGACTTAGGTTCAGAAAATTAACGTAACTTAGTTTATATACAATATACATATAACATATATAATTATAGAATATGTAACTCCCAATATTATTACATATACTAATTATCAATTTAATATATAAGTTATAAAAATTATAATTTTAAAAGCCCTAAGGCTTGTTTGACAAAACTATATTATTTTAAAATCATGTTTTAATAGTTAAGGTCTTGTTTGGGTAAAACAGGTTTAAAACAAAAGTAAGGCCTTGTTTGGAAAAACGGTTTTAAAAACTCTTTTAACTCTTTTAATAGATCCTTTAACACATATTCTTAATGTTATCTTTTAATTAATTAAATCTTAACATTAATTTAATTAGTTAAAAGTTTAACATCAATTAATCACATAAAATTGTCACATTATAATTACTCGTTAATTATAACTTCATGTAACAATTACCACATCACTTCATTATCTCAATTAAATTAGAACTATAACATAAAATCATTACATATTAATTAAATATTAAATAATCATTTAATTAATATAGTACACTTAATTACATTACTCCATATTAATCACATCATCTCAATAAATAATTCAATTAAAATATTTATTTACTTCAATAAATATTAAATTAACATTTAAATTCTCTTCACACCACTTCACATATTTCACAATATATAACACATATACACATACTCGTACTTAAACATCTTAAAATAAGAATTTTATTTATTAAATTCTCATTTATTAATTCTTAATAATTCGGGATGTAACATCCTTCCCTCCTTATAAGGATTCCGTCCTCGAAATCAACGAAACCTCCCTTACTCGGTTTTCGTAAAATCTATTTCACAATTATCATTAAATAACTTCAACACGTTAACTTAGCAAAAAGTTTTACATATATATATATATATATATATATATATATATATATATATATATATATATATATACTTCATTCATTTCTTCAACAACTTTTAGGTTTTATTACATAACCATCAATTAAACACAGTCATATATCAAATGTTATATATTCTTTAACCCATTCATTTTCTTTTCTAAGGATCGTTATCATAAACATTCGGAATATTACGTTCACCCTTTCTTCTAAGAATTTCGTCCTCGAAATCTTATTTATTAATCTTCATTCATTCAATCTATCAAAATAGATTATACGTTAATACTTTATTCATTCATTGGGTTCTATAACCACTTTCTTTCCACAAAAATCTTTCTATAATTATTAACTTTTCTATTAAAAGTTTTACATTATTCTTTGATAACTCATCTCCTTCTCACTTCAAAATTTCTTTTCTCACTTATTCAATATATTCATCATTTAGTGTCGTATTCTAAGACTTACTTCTTTCTAAGAAATATCATCCTTACCACATTCGCCTTTTAGAATAGCAAGAATCTTCCACAATTGCTCAATAATTGGGAAGCAGTATGAATAACTCAGAAATTTAAAATAGATTCCAAATCATGCTGAGAGGTCATAAGACCTTAAACTACGTCCATGTTTATAAGTACTCTTTCAACTTAAACTTTAACAGTCATTAGACTATTGGGACTCTCGTACTTAGGGTGTTAAGCCCTTCGTACGATGTATTGTGCACAAACATCTAAACGCTATGCGTATATGTCCATAGTTATAAGTATTCTTTCAACTTAAACTTTAACAGTCATAAGACTATAGGGACTCCTCGTACTTTGAGAGATCAGCCCTTCGTACAATGTATTGTGCACAAACATCTAAACGTATTGCATAAAATAACTCCCCTATAGTAGGGTTGTTCATCTCAGCTTTTCAACATCTGAATTCGCACCAAAACAATTTGGTTTGGCATAACTTCTCAAGAAACGCTTGAATTTCATGAACATTTCTCAATATTCGTCGAGCTGAATCAAATAGTATATACTTCTATAACAATTCGAATATCAATCGAAATATACATATATATATATATATATATATATATATATTCTCATATCTTAAAGAAATCTCAAAAATCTTTTTATGACGTCATGATATCGCACTATATTTACAGTCCGTTTGAGGATTCTATCATTTGGTGATTTTATCATACTACATCATACCATAATGGGCTAATAATCCTTAGATCACATCCAACACTAAGTAATACTACATTGATGACTCCATTATTTTTATCATCTCTGCACCAGGTTCCATGATGCATTGATGATATAAAAAATATATTTTGATATATTTCAAATTATTTTTGCCTAGCCGAAGCAATTAGCATAGACATACGAATAACGGTATTGTTTTTAAAACTTATTGGTTTTATCATTTGATCCAATATTTTTCAAGAAAATAGAAGTGCAAACATTAGCACGAAGTCAATAAAATTTGAAAGTCTGGCATAGCTAGTAGATTTAGAATATCCAGGTATCCATCAACTTCAATCTTTACTCCATTACTTCATTACTTCATTACTTAACTAATTCTTTTTATTTCTAGCACCACCAATACTCTTATACTAAATATTCTTGTATTTCACCTTACAATCTTCCTATTCTTCCCAATATAATTCATCAAACTTACTACACAATATTGGAAGTTTAGGAACTTGCCACAATAATGAGTTTAAGAACTTATCCTAGTCAGACCATAGGCGTCCATTCGCTGAGGGGTTCAAAATATATCATATTATTATGAGTCACAAACTTACCATACGCATTAGTTTTAAGAACCGCACCTAATCCTAATAACATCTAACTAATCTTAATAGTTTCTAACTTTCAAATATACACATGAGAAAAGAATCACATTTTCACCACATATATATTAATAGCGCGACACCGACATTCCAATGATTATCAATGTGATAAACCAAGTACATGCACAAAATCTCTGCCCATACAAAGGTTTGTACAACTTAGTCACCATATGAGTCCCCAATTAAAATCCCACCTAACATTACCTTACTCTTAACTTATTCTTAACTTGTCCTTAACTTACTCAATACGAATTCCTCGTATCACATTATCTATAACTCCTCGTGAGTTTATCTTGTACTATTTCATAGTACATCATCTTCATAGCATCAAGCTATAATTATTCAAACATTACAGACCATCTTCCTTTTATAACTTAAACAGATCACGTCGTGATCTTATTCTATAGTCATCTCCCTTGAAATTCTTTTCTTAACTAGTGATTGTTTTGTTTTACGATCATCTTTCTTTCCTTTTTCATCATTTACGATTTCATTTCTTCTTTTAATCTTACAGACTTTGTCTATTCATCATTATTCGTTATCTTGGCTATTAGAGTTAGGAAACTCTCATTTCTTATCTTTATGTCTCTTCAAGATTATTCTTTGAATTTTCTTGTTTATATAATAATTCTTCCTTTCAGAATTTTTAACTTCATTTACATTGCTCAACATTTCATTCGAGTTCCACATTTTCATCATACATATCCATTTTCTATACTTGGTACACATCGAGTCTCTAACAGTTTCAATATGGTACGCTAAGTGGTTTCTCACAAATAACCAATAAACTAGGTTCCGAGTTGCTAATTCGTATATACCTTCGCTCTATGAAGGAATCGTTTAGCCCAGATACCATACATCAACTATTAAAGAGTATGATTGTACCATACATAAATATAACTTTTTATTCTTAACTTCTTTATCATTCTATTTTTATAGACATTGTCTATTTATTATCACCTTACATCCTTATTATTGGAGTTGGGTAACCCCACATTCATATTCCTTATAACTCTGCGAGATTCTTCTTTGAATCCTCTTACGCATGTTTTAATCTCTTCTTTATAAATTTCTTAAAGTACTTCTTATTGTTCAAACTTTATTTGAGCTTATTCGTTCATTATTTTCACCTCTCTTCTCTAAGGTTATAGCCTAAGGTACTCTTACCTAAGGTTTCTATCCTATCAGTTTTGATACCAACTGTAACGATCCCAAAATTCATACAATAATATTCTCCTTCTCGATCGTTAACAATACAACTTTAATCTGTCTTTATATCATTATTTGATATTAAAATTACTAAAAATGCAGAATATTTAAAACTTTTATACATTTCCTTCTGTATTACCCTAAATTGCAACCTTTACATTACATCTCTTCGATTCAAATTTCTATCATGAATCGTTACAACAAAATGACTGTACAAAGTCTTGCATCATAAATAGATGTCCATTTACACCGGATAGCTCAACTTTGTTAGATTTGTAATATTCATGAACACAATCAAATTGCATAAAATAAGCGGAAACATGTAAAATCAGAGTTTAAATATTTTACAAACCATATAACCGGATCATCCTTTATGCACAATTATTAATTAAACGAAAAGATATGAAGAACAAGAATCATACCCTTGAAGATTCGAGCTTCCTCAGGTACAAGTTCACCTCTAATCCTTTTCGCGTTCAACTTGAATCCACCGAGTTTGGTTCCTTCCTTTGATCAACGTTAGCCACCCAAGTGTTTGGCCACTAGAGGTGATCCACCAAGAAAGAATAAAGATTCAAGAAGATGAGTGTTTTGTAAAACCCTAGTTTTCTATCTTTCATAGAAAAAGAACGTACTCTCCAACTATTGGAATTGCGTATGTTGTGAAAAAGTCAACAACAACTCTACACCCATAATAAGACTCCTCTTATTTATAGATGTGGGCAACCCTCCTTAACAATTAAAGAATTGAGTTTTATTTTAATTAATTAAATTCTTTTAATTAATTAGGCTCCCAATCTCATTAGGAATAATTAATTAAACTCTTTTAATTAATTAGCCTTCTAACCTTATTAGGAATAAATGAGAGTACTAATAATAAATTAATTTCCAACTCTTTAGAAATTAAAATAATAATAATTATAATAATATTAATAAGACTCCTCTTATTAATTTATATATTTAATATTTCCAAAATATTAAATAATAAATATTAAGCTATTTAATTTATTCTATCACCATAGATTAAATTAAATACACTTAACATATTATTATGATTATGTCATTAACTTCTTAAATAATTATTCGTCCTTTTATGGTGTGACCCTTTAGGTTCTCTATATCAAACCGGTTGTGAATAAATCAATTAGAACATTTCTAATCTTATTTAAATAAATAAATTAAACTATTGATTTATTTAAATAAATAATATTTATTCTACAATAGGGATAAGCCTCCCTAGCGATCAACGACATTTTAGATAATATAGATTTTAACATTAATCATAAAAGAACCTTTGAGTAAATAGTTACCGTACAATTCAATCCTTCCACCATACAATGTCCCAATTAAATATAAGACATTGAATTACTGTCAAGTCTTGTTTCATTTAATTATATGTATTTCGATCCTTAAATGCACAACTCCAAATAATGCAAATTAGAAACTCCTTTCTAATTTCATTATGTCTTGGCCAAGGACTACTGGGTTGTCATTTATTGAATCACATAGGACATTTCTCTTCTTTTACTAGAAGCGATAGATTCTTTATTGATCATACATTATCTCCATGTACAACTTATTATACCCAAGCATACCATTTGATATACCCTAAGGGTCTTAAGAAATAAGTCAAAGTATAACTCATCATACACAAGATACTATGATGATCTCAAGTCCAAGTATCACTTGTACTACTATCACTACCAGAATTCCTATTGACAGGCAAGTAAAACTCCATTAGGTATTCCTTAGCGAGTCAAGTTCAGTGAACTTATTCTCTAATAAGCACCTACATACTTGCTTTACTGTCTCCACACGAATGATCATGCGATCAATCATCCTCTTCCAATGAGCAAGCAACGTATGTACCAATCTATCCAGATTCACTAATCTCCAATTTAGTAATCCAACGATTGGGAACTATTTTAGTTTTAAGCTTTCTAAGAATTTAGATCTCATTAGAATGATCATCATCATTATAATAAAAGCATTGCTTAAAACTATGGGTTTATCACATATTAAAAATAACATCATGTAGATAATTAAAAGCCTTTAATAAATTAATATTTTTTATTAATAAATGAATAAAATTATTACAAAGTATATGCTTTATCATCAAACATGAATGGCTTGTGTGCATACTACTTTCAATCTCTCACTTGCACTAAAGTCAATCGCCATGGTATCTCATATATACCCTTCTTCTCTAAGTGACGATTATCCTGCTGTTGGATAAGCTTTAGTTAATTGATATGTAATGTTGTTCTTGAGAGTCCAGTATCTCTATAGTGATTTTCCATCTTTCCATGATTCCTATAATCAAGTGAAAGTGTCATAACACGTGTTTAGATCCAAGATGAGACTTAGGAACTATTCCTAGTTCTGTAATGAACTTTTCATCCAAACAATCAACTTGCAGCTTCATTTATAGCTATATACTGTGTCTTTATTACTAAACTAGTAACTCTTTGTTGTTTGGAACCTTTCCAATTCACTGCACCACTGTTCAAGGTAACGCTTTACCTTAAAGTGGATTTTCTGTCGTCCTGGTCTGTCTGAAAAACTTGAGTCTGTTAAGCCCTCTAGTTTTAATTTAGACCCACAATAAATTTTAATCACATCCTTAGTGCCGGTTAAGTACTTTAAGATGTTTTCACTGTCTTACAATGATCTTCTCCAGAATATGAACGATCAACATCAGGTCTCGTACATTTCATTGCATACATGATAGTTACTCATTTGATCTCTCTTTTAGGAGTCTGTGGGGACTATTAAGAGAGATACACTCCATGGCTCATCAACATGAGACATCTCTTGGAGTTTGCCATGCTAAACGACTTTAGCATCAAATGAATATACGTTCTTTGGGTTAAGTAGAGAATCCTTTTAAATCTATCTATATAGATTTTTATCCCCAATTATGATACTCTTCTCAAATCATTCATGAAAAAATGTTTAGACAACTTTATCTTTACTGATTGTAGCATTAGTATGTCATTCCTTATCCATAATATATCAACATATAATACTAGAAATGTCATGATGCTCCCACTGACCCTTTTGTACACACTCGGTTCATTCTTATTTGTGATAAAATCAAACTCTTTTGATTTGTTTCATCAAAATGAATGTTCTATATTTGAGAAGCTTGCTTCAATCCATTTCTCTGAGTGTCTACAACTCTTACCTCATCGTATGTGACCGGATCATCATCTTTTATGATACGTACCTCATCATCATCATTCATGATGAATCCATGACTCCCAGGTATCTTCGGTACTATTCTAAATTTACGATTCAGTTGTGGTATAATAGTTCTATCTACAAGTTTCTCTTATTTGACTTATAGTGTTTTGTGGTTCTTAAACTCTTCAAGATTCTATTGTCCTCCCACTAGCCCCTTCAATGATAAATGTCTTTATCTTAGAAGGAAACGTGTTTCGCAACAAACACCTTTTGCTAAGTAAGATTATAGAACATATATCCTAAACTTACTTTAGGATGTCCCACAAATCTGTACTTGTCAAATCTTGTCCCAAGCTTAATCTTTGAAACCTTTTCACATAAATTGGACAACCCCTTATCTTAACTTACTTAAAATTAGGAATCCTTCCTGTCCATAACTTTTATGGAGTCTTGGGGCCGAATTTTGAGGTTACTTTTTTCATAGATATGCAGCCATTTTTAGGACATTGTCCCAGAAGGATACTGGAATGTCGGTAAAATCATTATGGACCGCACCATGTACAATAAGGTACGATTTTTCATTTCAGATACATCAATCAATTATTGCATATCAGGAGGCGTCAATTGTGAGAAAACCATTTGAGATGATCTAGAAACTCATTGCACAATTATTTCTTCCTTGATCCGATCAAAGAATCCTAATACTTTGTCAATTTGTTTCATTTCTAAATTCTTTGAACCTTTCAAATAATTCACAATTGTATTTCAGCAAATACACACATTCAACTTCTTTAATGATCATCTCCTTTTTCTTATACTAGTTTGTTCAATTTGCAAAATATTTTTTTTTTGCATAAGTCAAGTATACAAAATCTATTAAGTAATATTCCAGTTCTATACAAAATATTATTATTATAAATAGAACAACAATTGTTCTTAAATATAATACCAAAGATTTTATTGTCCAACAATAAAATAAAAATAATATTTTTAACAAGAATTGGGATACAATAACAACTTATTGACTTAATAGATTTTCCCGTAGGCATTGCTAAAATATAAGTTCCTATAGCTAATGCAGCAACCTTTGCTTCATTTACCAGACATAGGATTACTTATCCTTTGTTTAGCTTTCTACTTTTGCTTGGTCCTTTCATAAATCTATATTTATGATAACCAAAGCCGGTATCCAATACCCAAGTAGAACATTGGCTTAAAGAAAAATTTATTTCAATCATAAAAAAAATTGTATTTGTAACCGAAACTTCACTAAGCTTCTTCTGGTTAGTCTCTACAAGATGCTTCTTGCAGTTTCTTTTCAGTGTCCTGGCTTATTGTAGTGAAAGCAAACTCCTTTGCTATCCGTATCCGTTTTGTTTTTATTATCCTTTGTTTTTGCCTTTTATATTTACCTTCTTAGAATCGTTCTTCTTTTAGAAGATCCTTTGACCCCTACCAATAAGACTTGGTCTTTCTTGGTTGGAAAGTGACTCTCAACATTTTTTAACATGTTAAGAAAATCAGCGAAGCTGATATCTAGCTTGTTCATATGAAAAATTCATAACAATTGTGAAAGGAGTCCGGGAGTGAGTGCAAAATTAAATTTTGGCTCAATTCTCCATCCATAACAAAACCTGTTGTCCTAATTGATCAATCAAATTAATCATGTTTAGGACATGTGTCTATACTGTAGTGTCGTTGTTCATTCTAGATCAGAAGAGCTTCTTAAATATCTGATATCTATTTGTCCTACTTTCCTCACCATCAACTACTTGACGTGGTATAGTATGAGCATCCATAGTTTCATGATGACGCTGAAGCTAGTTACTCATGGATGCGAGCATGATGCATCGAGCCAACTGTGCATCATCTTATCACTCTCTAAAAGTAGCAATCTCTTCCTCAGAGGCATTGTCTGCAACCATTGCAGGAATAGACATATTAAGGACATAAGATAGCTTTTCAGCCATGAGAACTATTCTCAATTTCCTTAACCAATCTGTTTAATTCGGACCGATTAATTTAGCATCTAATATGCTACGCAGTGATAGTAATTTAGACATTGTAAATTTCTATAAATAAATTTTGTAATTAACAATATTTTAGCATACATTCTTTTATTAATTACCAAAATAATTTAGGTCTTATTTTAAATTGGTATCTCTCACTATTTTCTTCAAACTATATTACCCTCACTTATATAGTTCGACAAAATCTAATTAAAGATTTGCTAGTGAGAATAAGGATCATATTTTAAATGTATATAGCCTTGTGGTGACACAACAAAATATATATAAATAAATAGGTAGACAACTATTGTCAATTACATCAACTATGCAACTCCTTGTATTTTTTCTCTTAGATCATAATGGTCAAGTGTGTGTACATCCGAACTAAAATGATTTAAGTTAAGTCCAACATAGCACTCCATATATTCAAAAAAGAAAAATATTGTCCTTGTGGTGACACAACAAAATAATATTGTTCAATTTTCTTTATAAGCATCAAATGTGATAAATTAACATCTCAAAGAATTAAGATAAGCCTTGTGGTGACTCAACAAACTTATAATAATTAATTGATACTCTATTATTTTTATCACGCTAGAAGGCGACGTTCAATATTTCAAATATCTTTGAACGCTTAGGACTTAATATAAAAAATTTGAGGGGTTTGTTATTAATTTGTCTCATCTTGTTTAGCGAGCATGCATATATATATATATATATATATATATATATATATATATATATATATATATATATATATATATATATATATATATAGTATAAGCATGCACATATAGAATACTATATTCTACCTGGATTGATTATGGACTTTTATTCTAGTTTGATTCACTAGAGCCACCAAGTGAACCAAAAGGTCAAACCCTAGGGGTGCAAGAATTAATATTTAAATATAACTATTACATTTAAACTCGGACTCCATTACAAACGGGTCTTCAAGCGCTCTTTGCTCCTTGATCTCCAATTCTTAAAAATTAATTCTAACTACTCCTATTACAAAACTATTTAAAATAAATAGAAACCTTGATCAGGTGTCAAGGGGAAGTACATAGGAGGGAGATAGAATTTACATTAAGAAAAATTAGAGAAGACGAGGTACGCAGACCCCATTTAATAAAATCCATACATTCATGCATCCAACTAAAATAAAATCCAATCACATTGGTCAATATTTCATAATCAATCTCATTTATTATCATACACATCCTTATATGCATCAATAAATAATATTCATCTCATAAATAATAAACATTATATATATATATATATATATATATATATATATATCATTTAATGGGCAAATTTAGTTAGTATAAAATTTAATTTTGAATCAAAATAAACTCTTTTATTTTAATCCCAGTTTAAATCAAAATAAACCAATTTTATTTTAATTTATCCAATTTTAAATAAAATAAACTATTTTATTTTTAATCAAAATAAATTCATTTATTTTAATTAATTATGGAATCCAATTCCAAGTAAAAAAAACTCCTTTATTAAAGAAAATACGGATTCTCTTTCCTATTCACAAATAAACTCCTTTATTTTGAATAATATGAAATTGTATTTCATATCTAAATAAACTCTTTTATTTAAGGAAATACAGTTTCTCTTTCCTATTCACAAATAAACTCTTTTATTTTGAATAATATGAAATCTTATTTCATATATAAATAAACTCCTTTATTTAAGGAAACATGTAATCCAATTTCAACTCTAATTAGTTATCATGGAATCCAATTTCAACTCTAATTAGTTAGCATGAAATTTAATTTTAAAATAAAATTAAAAAACTCTTTTATTTTAATATTAAAATAATCATTTTTTATTTTTTATTTTAATTATAAAATAATTAAGAATATATATATATATATATATATATATATATATATATATATATATATATATATATATATATATATATATATATATATATATATATCGTAGCCTTATTTTTTTAAAACTTCTCCTGTTAACTATTACATGGGCCACGTGATCACCTTTGACAAAAGGGAAGCATATATAATAGCAACAATTAACATATATTAACTTAAGTAACAGTTAACTTAAGTAAACATATATTACGTTTAGCAACAGTTAAGAATCCGTGTATGTATATAAATAATAAATCAACACCATGAATCTCCAGTAACTTTAATAACCACGGATTCAGCAAAAATAAAACCTGGATTTGCGGTTTTTTTTTAATAAATAAATTTTATACGACAAAATTATGCCCAATTAAATTGTTCTAAACATATACTAATATACATATCAAATTAAAATAATTAATAATTCACATAAAGGTTTGGCTCTGATGCCACTGTTAGGTTTGTAATATTCATGGACGTAATCAAATTGCATAAAATAAGTGAAAATGTGTAAAATTAGAGTTTAAAAATTTTACAAACCATATACCCGGATCATCCTTTATGCACAACTATTAATTAAACGAAAAGATATGAAGAACAAGAATCATACCATTGAAGATTCGAGCTTCCTCAGGTACAAGTTCACCTCCAATCCTTTTCGCGTTCAACTTGAATCCACCGGGTTTGATTCCTTCATTTGATCAACATTAGCTACCCAAGTGTTTGGTCTCTAGAGGTGATCCACCAAGAAAGAATAAAGATTCAAGAAGATGGGTGTTTGGCAAAATCCTAGTTTTCTATCTTTCGTAGAAAAAGAACGTACTCTCCAACTATTGGAATTGTGTATGTTGTGAAAAAGTCAACAACAACTCTACACCCATAATAACCCTCCTTAACAATTAAGGAATTGAGTTTTATTTTAATTAATTAAATTCTTTTAATTAATATTTAATTAATCAGGCTCCCAAACTCATTAGGAATAATTAATTAAACTCTTTTAATTAATTAGCCTTCTAAGCTTATTAAGAATAAATGAGAGTACTAATATTAAATTAATTTCTAACTCTTTAGAAATTAAAATAATAATAATTATAATAATATTAATAAGACTCCTCTTAATAATTTATATATTTAATATTTTCAAAATATTAAATAATAAATATTAAGCTATTTAATTTATTCTATAACCATAGATTAAATTAAATACACTTAACATATTATTACGATTATGACATTAACTTCTTAAATAATTATCCTTCCTTTTATAGTGTGACCCTTTAGGTTATTCATATTAAACCGGTTGTGAATAAATCAATTAGAATAATTCTAATCTTATTTAAATAAATAAATTAAACTATTAATTTATTTAAATAAATAATATTTATTCTACAATAGGGATAAGCCTCCCTAGCGATCAACGACTTTCCAGATAATATAGATTTCAACATTAATCACAAAAGAACCTTTGAGTAAATAGTTACCGTACAATTCAATCCTTCTACCAAACAATGTCCCAATTAAATATAAGACATGGAATTACTGTCAAGTTTTGTTTTATTTAATTATATGTATTTCGATCCTTAAATGCGCAACTCTAAATAATGCAAATTAGAAACTCCTTTCTAATTTCATTCTGCATTGGCCAAGGACTATTGGGTTGTCATTTATCGAATCACATAGGACATTTCTCTTCTTTTACTAGAAGCGATAGATTCTTTATTGATCATATATTATCTCCATGTACAACTTATTATACCCAAGCATACCTTTTGATATACCCTAAGGGTCTTAAGAAATAAGTCAAAGTATAACTCATCATACACAAGATACTATGATGATCTCAAGTCCAAGTATCACTTGTACTACTATCACTACCAGAATTCCTATTGACAGGCAAGTAAAACTCCATTAGGTATTCCTTAGCAAGTCAAGTTCAGTGAACTTATTCTCTAATAAGCACCTACATACTTGCTTTACTGTCTCCACACAAATGATCATGCGATCAATCATCCTCTTCCAATGAGCAAGCAACGTATGTACCAATCTATCCAGATTCACTAATCTCCAATTTAGTAATCCAACGATTGGGAACTATTTTAGTTTTAAGCTTTCTAAGAATTTAGATCTCATTAGAATGATCATCATCATTATAATAAAAGCATTGCTTAAAACTATGGGTTTATCACATATTAAAAACAACATCATGTAGATAATTAAAAGCCTTTAATAAATTAATATTTTTTATTAATAAATGAATAAGATTGGTACAAAGTATATGCTTTATCATCAAACATGATTGGCTTGTGTGCATACTATTTTCAAACTTACAATTCAACAACATGTTACATTCAAAATATTAAATACATTTCTCATAAAACATAAGCAATATTCGTGAATAAGGATCTCTATAATTCACTTAGCACATATCCTTACCTTGAAATCTTGACTTGCAAAAATTATTATTTGCAAGAGTGAGCTCGATAGCTCAGCAAGTTCTAACAGTTTTTATGCATCACATATCACATAATAATATGCCCAACATATATATCCTAAAAATTAAAGTAACATGACATACATGCTTTAATTCACATAGCAAATATAAAGATTGAGTTCCTTACCCAATCATCATTATTTAACCAAAACAATTTAGTCATAAATTGACTTTAACATTTCATGATTTCAATATGTATAACATATCATGCTCGCTTACAACACATATAACATATCATGCAATTTAAAATAGTTCATCAAGTTCACGTAGAAAATAGAAACCGAAAGACTTGCCTTGATCGTCGTTTACTAATAACAGACTAATAGCTTACAGCTATCTGCACTTCACGTGCCCTTTCTAGGTTGAATTAAGGGAAAAGATGGAGATGATGAAAGCTTTTTCTTTAGTTTTCTCAAGGTTTCCCTTCTTCTCTTTGTTCTTAGTTTAGACTTAGGTTCAGAAAACTAACGTAACTTAGTTTATATAAAATATACATATAACACATATAATTATAGAATATGTTACTCCCAATATAATTATATATACTAATTATCAATTTAATATATAAGTTATAAAAATTAGAATTTTAAAATCCCTAAGGCTTGTTTGGCAAAACCATATTATTTTAAAATCAGGTTTTAATAGCTAAGGTCTTGTTTGGGTAAAATAGGTTTAAAACAAAAGTAAGGTCTTGTTTGGGAAAACGGTTTTAAAAACTCTTTTAACTCTTTTAATAGATTCTTTAACACATATTCTTAATGTTATCCTTTAATCAATTAAATCTTAACATTAATTTAATTAATTAAAAGTTTAACATCAATTAATCACATAAAATTATCACATTATAATTACTCGTTAATTATAACTTCATGTATCAATTACCACATCACTACATTATCTCAATTAAATTAGAACTACAACATAAAATCCTTACATATTAATTAAATATGAAATAATCATTTAATTAATATAGTACACTTAATTACATTACTCCATCTTAATCACATTATCTCAATAAATAATTCAATTAAAATATTTATTTACTTCAATAAATATTAAATTAGCATTTAAATTCTCTTCACACCACTTCACATATTTCATAATATATAACACATATATACATACTCGTACTTAAACATCTTAAAATAAGAATTTTATTTATTAAATTTTCATTTATTAATTCTTAAAAATTCGGGATGTCATAGACTTTGTGTTTCTAACAACTCTGATTTGAAGTATAAAATCATGATGGAGGCACACAACACACCGTTTTCAATCCATCTTGGGAGTACTAAAAATGTATCGTGATCTTCGACATACATTTTGGTGGAGCAATATGAAGAGAAAGATCGCGGAGTTTATCTCAGGGTGTTTAACTTATCAACGTGTTAAGGCGGATTATCAAGTACCAAAAGGTTCATTACAACCACTTGAAATTCTAAAATAGAAGTGGGAGCACATTAACATAGATTTCGTTACTGGTCTTCCCAAGGTTTCTCAACGCATAAATGCAATTTGGGTCATTGTCGATAGATTAACCAAGTCTGCTCATTTATTATCTATACGAGAAACTTATTCACTTGAACGTCTTGCTCGTATATACATAAATGAAATTTGTAAGACTGCATGGTATGCCAGTATCTATAGTTTCTGATCGAGACCCAGGATTCACTTCATGGTTTTGGGTCAGTTTACAGAAAGCTATGGGCACAGATTTACGATTCAGTTTTGCATATCATCCTCAGTTGGACGGGTAGTCGGAGAGGACTATTCAAACTCTTGAAGATCTATTGAGACTCTGCGTACTATACTTCAAAAGAAGTTGGGACAAGTACTGCCATTAGTGGAATTCTCCTACAACAACAGTTATCAAGCAAGTATAGGCGTGGCTCCATTCGAAGCGTTGTATGGACGAAAATAAGGTATACATCACCCATTTTGGGTCGTTAGATACATGGTACAGAATACAAATGCAACTTACTAATACAACTGTCGTGTACAATACGACAAAACATAACTGTTAGTTTGAATACAATTATTGTCTACTAGAGACTATACAAACTCAAAAGGAGTCCTCATTATAATTATTGTCACACTATTTAATAGAATAGTGAGGACTACTAATACTATCATCTGGTCCATCACCCCGTTCCCCGACTCGTCCCAGCTATATTCTCATTTCCTGAAGAGAACAGTGAAAGAAAGGGTGAGCTCAACTAGCCCAGTAAGAAATATTATGACTAAGATAATACAGAATAAATTATCATTAGCCTTCAACAGTGTTAAACTGATAAAATTTAACGAACATCAATTTTAACTGCAGCGGAACAAGCAATCCATTAAAAAAGTCAAGTAGAAAATAAAATCTTCTATCTTCTATGATTTAAAAGGTTTTTCGACACTGTTATCGCTGGGACTCAGCTTAATAAAATAATCCACATCATCGAATTACCCCTGCACTACGGCCAAGGATATTCGTGTATTCATTAATGGTCATGATCATGCCACCAACTGTCCATCAATGCACTACGGGCCAATGAGGACTTTTACCATATCATTTGTAACATTACGGTCATGATTATACCGAATAATCCCTGGTCATAATCATACCAAGTCCATCTATGAACTACAGGCTACAGATGACTTTCAACATTCTATAAACATGAGGATGATGATAATGATATAAGAATTCAATAAAACAAGTTCAAGAATTAATTTATCCAAGAATTAACAACGTCCAAATTGTAAACATGATACTGCTTTATGGAGTAAAATTCAAGAATGCTTAGAATAATATTTTCATGAAAAGATACTGGATGAAACGTAATTATTAAGGATATTCCACTAATTTCATGGAGTATAGAAGTTAAAACTTAACCAGCTGAGTATAATAAAGAATGGAATAACAAAAGAAATCACCTGGCATGCGATAGACCGCACAGACAGGTTATTCTAACAGAATAATAAATAATAGAACCAGGTCCGGCGTAAACGCACAGATAGGATATTCCGATAGAATAATAAATAATGGAACCAGATCTGGTGTAAAACACAGACAAGATGTTCCAATAGAATAATAATAAAAACGGAACATGGTCCGGTGTAAAACACACAGACAGGATGTTCCAACAGAATAATAGAAGAATGTCACCAAGTATAGGGTAGACCGCGTATACAGGTTATTCCAACAGAATAATAAGAAATGGAATTACAAAAGTTCTCTTCATGAATAAGAAAGAATAACACCCCTTACCGTTTTAAAGAAGAACTGAAATAAGGAAGTAGCTAAGTAGCAGAATACTTTTCCTCTCTCTCTCTCTCTATAATTTCTCTCTATAGTTTCTCTCTCTAGAGTTCAGTGAATTCGTAAGAAATAATGAAGGAATGAGCTGCTATTTATAGAAAAATAGAATGCATAGTAACAAATCCATGAACGGTCCAGATTAATTACTTTAATCTGACGGTCTATATTTAAAGAAAAATCTTTTAAATAAAATATAATATATTCTATTTATAGAATAACTTTAATAAAGTATTCTGTTTTATATAAAAAGATGTTTCTGTTTTATTACGTTAATAATACGAATAAAATAAAACTTCATTTTCGCTAAATAATTCATATTATTAACTGACAATAATTGAATCAAACTGAGTGACTTCTCACATAAGTATTAATAATCAATACCGTGTGCTACTATACAACCACACGTATTACTGTTCTTTTACTACCGAGTAGTTTAATAGTATCAATGGTAAAACTTTCGCCGTTATTTTTAATAAAATATTTTTGTCGTTTTCTCAATCCGATAATAATTTTATTGTGGGGTCCACCAATGATTGTGCCATTGTACGAATATTTCTTGTTAAAACGAATATTCTCCGACCAATCGAATATTATATAACAACTTGCGTACTTTGCAAAATTTATAATATTACCCACAACTATAACATTATATCAAATTAACTCCATAATATTCAAAAATTATATTTATAGAAAATTTATCTTTATTTATAAAAGTTGGGGTCTTACAACCTCCCCTTCTTATGAAATTTCGCCCTCGAAATTAGGGTACGTACCTGGTATGTCGAAGAGGTAAGGATACCTTGAGTTTATTTCAGATTCTAACTCCCAAGTCATTTCCTCAACATCGTGGTTTCTCTACAAAACTTTGACTTGAGGTATAACCTTGGAGCGTAGAATATGTTCCTTCTTATCCAAGATTTGAACAGGAACTTTTTCATATGTCAAATCTTCTACTATTTTGTCCGGTTCTAACTCAATAATGTGGTTCGGGTCTTCCATATATTTACGTAACATGGATATGTGAAAAACGTTATGAACACGAGCCATACTTGGCGGTAAAGCGAGTCTATAAGCCACAGTTCCTACTCGATCGAGGATTAAAAATGGACCGATGAATCGAGGATTGAGCTTTACTCTCTTTCTAAATCTCGTAACTCCTTTTCATGGAGCAACACGTAAGAACACATGATCTCCTATATCAAATTCTACGTCCTTTCGATGAAGATCAGCATAACTCTTTTGTCGATCTTGTGAGGTTTTTATACATTGTCGGATCGTTTGAATCTTTTCTGTAGTCATACGTACCAACTCCGGTCCCAACAACGTTGCTTCACCCACCTCATCCCAGCATACTGGAGAACAACATTTTCTTCCATACAATGCTTTGAATGGAGCCATGCCAATACTTGCTTGATAACTGTTGTTGTAGGAAAACTCCACCAATGGTAAGAACTTGTCCCAACTTCCCTTGAAGTTAAGGACACAGAGTCTTAATAAATCTTCTAGAGTTTGAATAGTCCTCTCTGATTGTCCGTCTGTCTCAGGATGATATGCTGAACTATATCATAAATCTATGCCCATAGCTTTTTGTAAACTAACCCAAAATCGTGAAGTGAATCTTGGGTCTCGATCAGAAACTATGGATACTGACATACCATGCAGTCTTATAATCTCGTTTATGTACATACGAGCAAGACATTCAAGTGTATAAGTTTCTCGTATCGGTAAGAAATGAGCAGACTTGGTCAATCTATCAACAATGACCCAAATCGAATCTATACCTTGAGAAACCTTAGGAAGACCGGTAACGAAATCCATGGTAATGTGCTCCCACTTCCATTCTGGAATTTTAAGTGGTTGCAATGGACCTTTTGGTACTTGATGCTCCGCTTTGACTCGTTGACAAGTTAGACACCTTGAGATAAACAGCGCTATCTCTCTCTTCATATTGCTCCACCAAAATGTATGACGAAGATCATGATACATTTTGGTACTTCCAGGATAGATTGCAAATGGTGTGTTGTGTGCCTCCATCATGATTTCATACTTTAAATCAGGGTTGTTAGGAACACAAAGTCTGGAGTTGACTCGAAGTATTCCTTCTTCATCGATTCTTGCTTTTGGCATAGCACCTTCTTGCACTTTCTTCCTCATACGCATCAGCTCCAGGTCTGTAGATTGAGCAGCTTTAACTTTATCGATTAAAGTTGGTTCTACTCGTATATTCGCCATCATCACATGGGTCCCTGGAGTCTTTAACTCTATCTCCATCCTTTGCAAGTCACACAAAATGGACCTTTGTGTTGACAATATCGCACTCGTACTTGCATATGATCTTCTACTCAATGCGTCAGCTACCACGTTCGCTTTTCCAAGATGGTATTGAATGGTATGATCATAATCTTTCAACAGTTCAAGCCAACGTCGTTGTTGCATGTTGAGTTCCTTTTGAGTGAAGAAATATTTGAGGCTTTTATGATCCGTAAAGATCTCCACCTTCTCCCCATATAAGTAATGCCTCCAAATTTTAAGTGCAAAGACAACAGCTGCCAACTTTAGATCATGAGTAGGATAATTCCTCTCATATTCCTTGAGTTTTCTTGATGCATAGGCTATGACTTTTCTATGTTGCATGAGAACGCATCCCAACCCTTTGCTCGAAGCATCACTGTAAATGACAAATCCCTCCGAGACAGATGGTATTATTAGAACAGGTGCTGAAATGAGTCTCCTCTTGAGTTCTTGAAAACTCTTCTCACATTCTTCGCTCCAACCGAACTTTATATCTTTCCGAGTCAGTTGAGTTAATGGAGTAGCGATTCGAGAAAATTCTTCCACGAACCTTCGATAATAACCAGCTAAACCAAGACTAGATGAAACGCAGTTATCAAGGATATTCCACTAATTAACAACGTCCAAATTGTCAACATGATACTGCTTTGTGGAGTAAAATTCAAGAATTCTTAGAATAATATTTTCATGAAAATATACTAGATGAAACGCAGTTATCAAGGATATTCCACTAATTTCATGGAGTACAGAAGTTAAAACTTAACCAACTGAGTATAATAAAGAATGGAATAACAAAAGAAATCACCCGACATGCGATAGGCCGCACAGACAGGTTATTCTAACAGAATAATAAATAATGGAACCAGGTCCGGCGTAAACGCACAGACAGGATATTCCGACAGAATAATAAATAATGGAACCAGGTCTGGTGTAAAACACACATACATGATGTTCCAACAGAATAATAATAAAAACGGAACCAGGTCTGGTGTAAAAACACACAGACAGGATGTTCCAACAGAATAATAATAAAAATGGAACCAGGTCCGGTATAAAATACACAGACAGGATGTTCCAACAGAATAATAGAAGAATGTCACCAAGTATAGGGTAGACCGCGTATACAGGTTATTCCAACAGAATAATAAGAAATAGAATAACAAAAGTTCTCTTCATGAATAAGAAAGAATAATACCCCTTACCGTTTTAAAGAAGAACTGAAATAAGGAAGTAGCAGAATACTTTTCCTCTCTCTCTCTCTCTATAGTTTCTATCTATAGTTTCTCTTTCTAGAGTTCAGTGAATTCGTAAGAAATAATGAAGGAATGAGCTGCTATTTATAGAAAAATGGAATGCATAGTAACTAATCCATGAACGGTCCAGATTAATTACTTTAATCTGGCGGTCCATATTTAAAGAAAAATCTTTTAAATAAAATATAATATATTCTATTTATAGAATAACTTTAATAAAGTATTCTATTTTATATAAAAAGATGTTTCTGTTTTATTATGTTAATAATACGAATAAAACAAAACTTAGTTTTCGCTAAATAATTCATATTATTAACTGACAATAATTGAATCAAACTGAGTGACTTCTCACATAAGCATTAATAATCAATACCGTGTGCTACTATACAACCACAAGTATTACTGTACTTTTACTACTGAGTAGTTCAACAGTATCAATGGTAAAACTTCCGCCGTTATTTTTAATAAAATATTTTTGTCATTTTCTCAATTCGACAATAATTCTATTGTGGGGTCCACCAATGATTGTGCCGTTGTACGAATATTCCCTGTTAAAATGAATATTCCTCGACCAATCGAATATTATATAACAACTTGCGTACTTTGCAAAATTTATAAATATTACCCACAACTATAACATTATATCAGATTAACTCCATAATATTCAAAAATGATATTTATAGAAAATTCATCTTTATTTATAAAAGTTGGGGTCTTACAGTAAGACCCCAAGTTTTTATGAATAAAGATTTAATTTTCTCTAAATGTTATATTAATAATAAGGTGTAGATTTGATATAATGCTATAGTTATGGGTAATATGTGCAAATTTTGCAAGTAAGCAAGTTATCATAAAATATTCGTTTAGTCAGGGAATATCCATACGACGACACAATCAACGGTGGACCCCACATAACGGAATAACTGTCGAATATAGAAAGCGACAGAAATAACCTTTTTATAAAAATAACGAAAAAGCTTTTACCATTAACTGTTGAAATACCCGGTGATAAAAGTACAGTAATACACGTGGTTGCACAGTAGCACACGGTATTGTATAGTATATCTAATTATTGATGCTTACTTAAGAAGTCACTGAGTTTTATTCAATTATTTACACAATAGTTATTGCATAGTATCTCATATTAATGATTCAATTATTGTCAGAGTATCATCTGTAAAACATTTTATATTATTAAATCAATAATTGAGATGACACAGTTATTCATATTATTATTTGCATTATTGACAATGTCTAAAAATTCTGTCGAGGAAAGGGGTTATGTAACAACCCGATATTTTCTATATAAATAAATCAGAAATTTTGTATAATTTTTTTTTTAATTTAAGGATGAGGATTTGTACAAGATAATGTGTATATGTAATTATGTGGTAAATAAAAATATATTTATTACATAAATATTTACAAATAAAGTTATTTTAGAATTATTGATTTTTATAAAGTATATTTTTATAATAATTAATTTTATAGTGAAAATATTTTTATTAACTATTTTCCATGAAAATATATTCATATATTATTTAAATAATATATGGAGTGATTTTTTTAGAATAATTATAACAATTATTTTATTATATGAATTTTAGTACAGATTCTTAAGTAAATTATTTTACCTTAATTATTAAAGTTAAATATGAGGAATAAATTAGATATGGAATCTAAACCCTAATTTTGGATTATTGTCAAGGAATGAGAATAACAATGTAATATTAATTATATTTTAATTTTTCAGTGCAATAAATATGTATTGTATGTACGTATTGATGATGATTGGTTAATTATGGTGTTTAATTTCAAAATCCTTTTATTAATTGATTAAACCCAAATTTTACTGGGGGAAACCTTAATTGGAAAATCAACTGTGAGTTTAAGACTGTTATATAACAGCGTTATCTATTTTATGTTGTGTATTAAGTGATTAATTAGTTAAACCCTAATTAAAATTCTAGAAACCCTAAATAAATTTTTAGAAAACCCTAATTATTTAAAAACCCTAAATTTTAATTAGTAAGTTCTAATTAAAATTTTGTTGAACTTTAATCTTAATTTTTCAAACCCTAGAAATTATTTGGGAAACCTTAAGGTTTAAGATCTATTGATTTTAATCTAGATTCAAGCATCATGGACAAAAATACCCTTAAATTATTTTGTTAGTTTACTAAAATACCCTTTTTGGATTTATTTTAATAAGATTTCTTGCAAATCTTCCCATATCTTGCAAGTCATCACCCTAGATTATAGCACATGCCTAAAACTCATCCAAGCTTATCCTTATTGCCACCTTGCAAGCCTAGATGCATTGGATCTAAGTATATAAATAGATTAGGAGAGAGAAAAAGCTCATTTGTTAGCTTATTTTTGCAAAACTCACATCCTTGAGCCTCTCTCTCTAAAACCCACGAAAATATTTGCTAGATCAGATCTCAAGACCAGCCCCACGCATACCCATAACAGATCAAGAAGCTAGAAATCAAAATTTATCAAAGAAAGGTATTAAACCCTACTAAAAATCTGTCCAATTTTCTGTTGTTAGATGTTATGTTTGAGTGTTAGAATATGTTGTTAGTAGTGTCTATGGGTGACCTGGGTTGCTGGATGTTAGATCCATAACATCTAGAGGCTCGGATTTAGCATTTTACAAAATCTGGAAAAAGTTTATTTTGTATCTGACAGTCAAATGTCAGTCATCTTAGATCTTTGGTTGTTATGAGTTTTTGTTATTTAAATGTTTTATCTTGTTGTATGCTATGAGATCTGTGATCTGGAACTTGTATCAGAACCAGATTATGCTTAGATAGTCAGATATTCGTGGTCAAATTGAGTTAACCGAGCATGACCGTAACTTTCTGGGTAACCGAGAAAGTGTGAAATCAGAGCCTAACAAGATCTTTAAGGCTCCAAATCTGTCCGGTTTATGTTGTTTTGTTCTTGTTATCGCATTCATGTTGTAGTATGTTAGGTGGACTCTAGATCCATGTCTATAGACCCTTCATAACATCAATACATCGATCAGAGTAGCTGGTCAAAGTAGACCACTCGTCACTAATTGAGCGTTTCTAGAAAACCCAAAAACCGTAGGCACAATATTTTTGACAGACTTTGATCGGACTAGATCTTCTCGTTGTATTGTTTTTAGATCGATGTTATGTGATAGAGTTGTAGCCTTACATGTTATATACACACTATAACTCTTCGATCACAAAAACAACACTTATATCACAAGTTGTGGAAGCTCAAAGTAGGCTACATGAACTGTTCTTCATTTCTGGGTAACCCAGAAATGAAGAACAGCCTCTGACAGCTACTTTGCTGGGTTAGATCTCTTTGGTTATGTGTGGTATGAACTTGATTGTTGTTAGATCTTGTAGTCTTGTATTAGTACTACATGATCTAACAAACAACATCTCCAGAAACAAAATACACACAAAGTTAGACCTGGTCACTCGGCAATGGGCTTGATGTTCTGGGTTTCATGAAGATCACCTCAAGAACACCTATAGCGACAGTTTCGTCGCTATACGACCCTTTAGCGACAGTTTCCTTATAAAATTAATTAATTATATTAAATAAATAGAAAAAAATAGTTTTTATTATTAAAAATACAAAATAAATTATTAAAAATTATTTTAAATTCTAAAAATTAGTTTTTAATTATTTTTAATATATTTCATAAATATTTAATATTTTTGGAATATTAAAAGTATTTAATTTATTTAATTATAATATTAAATAAATTATTTAAAAATGATTTTAATACTTAAAAAATTATTTAAAATTATATTATGATATAAGAAAATATTTTAAGTTATTTTTAATGACTTTTAATATTTTGCGATAAAATTCATTAATAAATTAGTATTAATGATATTTAAGTTATTTACTAAATGAATTAAATAAATTAATAAAAAATGATTTTATTATATTAAAAATCATTTTAAATAATAATAAGGTATTTAAAAATATTTTAAGTTATAAAATATAACTTTCAATATTTAAAGGTAAATTCTATTAATTATATATTATTAATGATATTAAAATTATTTAATAATTATATTAAATAATTGAGTTTAAAAATGATTTTAATATTAAAAAAATTATTTTAAATGAAAATAAAGTGTTTAAAGATATTTTAAGTTATAAAATATAACTTTTAATATTTAAAGGATAATTTTGTTAATAATTTAATATTAATGACAATTATTTAAAAATGATTTTAAATGTTAAAAATCATTTAAGGGTAATATTAATACTTTAAAAAATATTCTAAGTTATTATAAATAACTTTAATATTTTGGAAATGATTTTATTAATAGTTTAATATTAATTAAATATTAATGATAATAGAATTGATTAATATTTAAATTATTTAATAATGATTCCAATGTTTGAAAAATCATGATAAAATATAATGAATATTTTAAAATTATATTAAGTCAATTAAAAAAATAATATGACTGATACTAAGTTATAGGACAGAGTCTTAGACTCGATAATTACCTGATCAAGCCGTCGGTACACCGACATATTTCAGAAATTGATCTGGACTTAGATATTTTAATTAGATATGTATTTATTTGTGATTCAATAGTTGTTAAGCATGGGTAATAATGTGATTAGGATATGTGCTGACTGCGAAATGCAATACTATGTGTTGAGATATGTTATTCTAATCAGTAAAACGATCTTATTAATGATAGGTCGTGAGATAAAAGATAAAATTAAGTTGTAATTTGTCAACAGAGCATCATGCAAGTATCTTACGTTTACATTTTCTTTATGTAATGGACATGAGTAAGAATATTTGTGAATTCTATTATTACTGTACATATTATTAACTTTATATTATATACGCTCATTAATTATCAACATGCTAATATATGATAATTCATATTTATATTATGTTCGTTAATTTCTATAAATGGTTATACAAGTATCCCCACTTGGATAATCATTGTATTTAATCACATGTTGATATACTTTTGTCAATTACCTGTATATGTATATGTTGAATTATAGATTATTGTTGAACAAGATAAAACCTTTGATTTGGAACCTAGACAAGTATGAACATCCCTACACGGGAAAACTTTTATGCGCCCAAGACGGACAGAGTGAACGATACCCTCGTTCTTGCATGTAATATTGATCAATGCAGGGTACAACGGGCTGATCACCCCCGTGCCCGTAAGTTATAACGGTTTGCAGATGAATTTCTGTTTAACCTTTTCGAAAATAAAAATAATGTTCATAGTATGTCAACTTAACCCTATTTGTAGTCATTACGTAGTTTTAAAAATTTGAAAGATGGTTGTTATGTTATTATTATCGGTATAAGATACTTCACAACTATTGAAACCGTTGTAGAAGGGTAGTATAAAGAGAATATTTAAATTCTTTCAGCTTATATATATAATTGCTATTACTTGCTGGGCACTCAAATGCTCATCCTTGCTTAATTTAAATGTTTTCAGCTAACTGTGAAGAATTAGAAAGCTCATACAGAAATAAAGGGAAAGGAAAGCTAATCAAATAAGATTTGTGGTAGTTTATGTATTAGTTTGATATTATTAAAACAAGTATGATATTAATTATCTATCATGGGTTGTAATAAATATTTAAAGGTTACGTACGTGGGATTCAGACTCTGATGAATATGTAAATTAAGTTGATTTTTATATTATTGTTATTATTATTAGTATTATTCCGCTCATAGAAATGGTATCGTGAAGCACCAAGTTCGGGTTTCAAGTACCCAGATTTGGGGGCATCACATCATGGCATCAGAGCTTAGGGTTAAAAATCTTAGGTGTGTTAGATCTTAGGTTATAACCTTAGAACAGAGGAAAACGTTGAAAATATAAATCACTCATATAGAGTTTTTAAAGAGATAAATTGAATAAATTCATCGTCAAATAAAATAAAAGATAACTGATATAAAACTCTTATTTGCTGTGTGTATATACTATATGCTAATCAGGATAATTTTTGTGTGTAGATGTCTGGTGGAAAAGGCTTGTTATATGCATATAGCATGAAGAAGGATGAAACCCATACACCCGAGCTGATATCGAAGCCAATAGCTGAAATAGAGGCTCACGATGAAAATAACTCAGACGATGTGGTTATTATAGAAAACGTAATACAAGATCCGAAGATGGTGGAGCTGACAGATAGCGATTCAGACACTAAGGTTGAAGCTGATCAAGCATCAACGGTGGTGCAAGATCTGAGGAACAAGGTTTCTTCTCTGGAAAGGCTGTGGGAGATAGAAAAGCTATTGAATAGTCAGTTGCGTTAGGCGTTAATAGAAACAATGGAAGAACAAGATAAGCTTAAAATCCAAATTGATCAGATGGAAGCCTTAAGAAACACATCATGTGCAGCTCCGAGCAAGAAGGAGAAAAGAAAGATAGAAGATCATGACTTAGGAAAACTCGATAAGAAAAAAGGGAAAAGAATGTGTTATCTTTGCGGTTATTAAGGACATACTACTCTGTATTGTCTTGACTATAAACTAGGAGCATATTTTATCTGTGGGGTAGAAGGTCATCAGGCAAGAGGTTGTCCAAGAAAAAAGGTGTAATAAATAGGTAGTATATGTTCTGTTGTGTAGATGTGTTTAATGTAATATATATGATAAGTATGTCTGTGTAATGTGATGTTTTCAACTTTTGTATTAAGTCAAGATTGTAAATCCCGACTTTTGTAGTCACAAAGGGATGAATGATGTTAAAAGCAGTATGTGCTATGCTATGTAAAATATTCGTTAAATGAATATGAATCTATGTTTGAGTAAATAAACTAGTTTAATATATTAAACTTATATGATAAGGTTTAGAATGTAAGCTAAAATTATGATTTTATTTAATCAGATAATGCCGCCAAGACGTCGAACTCGCAACCAAAGGGTAGAAGAATCTGTCAACAACGGTGAAGGGCAACAACAAGCAGACCCGATGCAGAACTTCGCAAACATGATAGCTCAGGCTATGCAACAGGGAATACCAGCTGCAGGAAACCAGCCGGACAACCGCTTAGCTAACTTTAAAGACTTTAAGGCTATAGGACCGCCAGAATTCAAAGGTACAACTGACCCTGTTGAAGCCCAAACTTGGGTTAAGAAAATTGAAAAGGCGTTTGTGGTAGCTAGGGTAGATGAAGGGAAGAAGACCGCTTTTGCCACCTACATGATGAAGGGTGAGGCAGATTTTTGGTGGGAGGCGAATCAGGCGAGGGCAGGAGAAGGTGTAGTCACATGGGAGAGGTTCAAAACTTTATTTTTCAAAAATTATTTTTCACTTAGTATGCAGGCGAGGATGGAGGTTAAATTTTTAGAATTGAAGTAGGAGAATATGACGGTGTCAGAATACGCCGCCAAATTTAATGAGTTAGCTAGGTTTGCTCCGCATCAAGTTGATACGGAGGTTAGGAAAGCTAGAAGGTTTGATCTGGACTTAAAATCCTGGCTCTACAACAAGGTTGCAGTGTTGCAGATTCCTACATTTGCAGCAGTCATGGAGAAGGCGATTATTGCTGAGGAGGGGATTGAGGCTATGAGCCTCTACAACAAGGAGAGAAAGAATAAGGGTAAGACCGAAGGAGCTGGGAAGGTAGGAGTTAATAGTGGGAATATGGGTGATAATAGCAAGAGGAAGGTGAGCAGTTTTGGAAGTGTACAAATAAAGCAAGAAGGTGTAAAGAAGCAGATAGTGCCATGTAAGATTTGTGGAAAGAACCTCTCGGGGGAGTGTTTGAAGGGGAAGTTTGTTTGTTATAAGTGCGGGCAGGAGGGCCATATCTCTCCCAACTGCCCCAATCCTAGGATGAATAGTGGATGTTTTCTATGCGGATCGACAGAACACAGGGTGAAGGATTGTCCGAAGAGGAGGGTGGAGGTAGGCAGTGTGAACACTAGCACTGGCAGCGGGAATTTGGCAATCACGGGACCTACGTCATCGAGCAAGCCAACAAAATCTACTGCAAGGGTCTACAATATGACAGTCCAGGACACGATAGGAGCTGGTACTGAAACTCCAGATATTATTCGTATAACTTTTATTTTTTATATACATGATTTTCATATATATAGTAAATTATTTCTAAAGAAATTTTGAGGGAAGAATTTGAGTTCTTTTAGAAATCAAGTTCCCGTTTAATAAGAAAGACAAGCTTTAAGTGAATAGTTAAAGATCAGTTCGATCAAAGTTGGTCGAGATCTACTTGCGAAGAGTATGTGGGCTATGTACCTGTGTATGTATAGGTTTTAAAACGGTGATTCCGGGGACGGAATCTTTATAAGGGAGGGTGAATGTAACAACCCGATATTTTCTATATAAATAAATCAGAAATTTTGTGTATAATTTTTTTTTAATTTAAGGATGAGGATTTGTACAAGATAATGTGTATATGTAATTATGTGGTAAATAAAAATATATTTATTACATAAATATTTACAAATAAAGTTATTTTAGAATTATTGATTTTTATAAAGTATATTTTTATAATAATTAATTTTATAGTGGAAATGTTTTTATTAACTATTTTCCATGAAAATATATTCATATATTATTTAAATAATATATGGAGTGATTTTTTTAGAATAATTATAACAATTATTTTATTAAATAAATTTTAGTACAGATTATTAAGTGAATTATTTTACCTTAATTATTAAGGTTAAATATGAGGAATAAATTAGATATGGAATCCAAACCCTAATTTTGGATTATTGTCAAGAAATGAGAATAACAATGTAATATTAATTATATTTTAATTTTTTAATGCTATAAATATGTACTGTATGTACGTATTGATGATGATTGGTCAATTATGGTGTTTAATTTCAAAACCCTTTTATTAATTGATTAAACCCAAATTTTACTAGGGGAAACCTTAATTGGAAAATCAACTGTGAGTTTAAGACTGTTATATAACTGCGTTATATGTTTTATGTTGTGTATTAAGTGATTAATTAGTTAAACCCTAATTAAAATTCTAGAAACCCTAAATAAATTCTTAGAAAACCTTAATTATTTAAAAACCCTAAAATTTAATTAGTAAGTTCTAATTAAAATTTTGTTGAACTTTAATCTCAATTTTTCAAACCCTAAAAATTATTTGGGAAACCTTAAGGTTTAAGATATATTAATTTTAATCTAGATTCAAGCATCATGGACAAAAATACTCTTAAATTATTTTGTTAGTGTACTAAAATATCCTTTTTGGATTTATTTTAATAAGATTTCTTGAAAATCTTCCCATATCTTGCAAGTCATCACCCTAGATTATAGCACATGCCTAAAACTCATCCAAGCTTATCCTTATTGCCACCTTGCAAGCCTAGATGCATTGAATCTAAGTATATAAATAGATTAGGAGAGAGAAAAAGCTCATTTGTTAGTTTATTTTTGCAAAACTCACATCCTTGAGCCTCTCTCTCTAAAACCCACGAAAATAATTGCTAGATCGGATCCCAAGACCAGCCCCTCGCATACCAGTAACAGATCAAGAAGCTAGAAATCAAAATTTATCAAAGAAAGGTATTAAACCCTACTAAAAAATATATCCAATTTTCTGTTGTTAGATGTTATGTTTGAGTGTTAGAATATGTTGTTAGTAGTGTCTATGGGTGATCTGGGTTGCTAGATGTTAGATCCATATCATCTAGAGGCTCGGATTTAGCATTTTACAAAATCTGAAAAAAGTTTATTTTGTATCTGACAGTCAAATGTCAGTCATCTTAAATCTTTGGTTGTTATGAGTTTTTGTTATTTAAATGTTTTATCTTGTTGTATGCTATGAGATCTGTGATCTGGAACTTGAATCAGAACCAGATCATGCTTAGATAGTCAGATATTCGTGGTCAAATTGAGTTGACCGAGCATGACCGTAACTTTTTGGGTAACCCAGAAAGTGTGAAATCAGAGCCTGACAAGATCTTTAAGGCTCCAAATCTGTCTGGTTTATGTTGTTTTGTTCTTGTTATCGCATTCATGTTGTAGTATGTTAGGTGGACTCTAGATCCATGTCTATAGACCCTTCATAACATCAATACATCGATCAGAGTAGCTGGTCAAAGTAGACCACTCGTCACTGATTGAGCGTTTCTAGAAAACCCAGAAACCGTAAGCACAATATTTCTGACAGACTTTGACCGGACTAGATCTTCTCGTTGTATTGTTTTTAGATCGATGTTATATGATAGAGTTGTAGCCTTACATGTTATCTACATACTATAACTCTTCGATCACAAAAACAACACTTATATCACAAGTTGTGGAAGCCCAAAGTAGGCTACATGAACTGTTCTTCATTTCTGGGTAACCCAGAAATGAAGAACAGCCTCTGACAGCTACTTTATTGGGTTAGATCTCTTTGGTTATGTGTGGTATTAACTTGATTATTGTTAGATCTTGTAGTCTTGTATTAGTACTACATGATCTAACAAACAACATCTCCAGAAAACACAATACACACAAAGTTAGACCTGGTAAAACCTGGTTACTCGGCAATGAGCTTGATGTTTTGGGTTTCATGAAGAACACCTCAAGAACACCTATAGCGACAGTTTCGTCGCTAAACGGCCCTTTAGCGACAGTTTCCTTATAAAATTAATTAATTATATTAAATAAATAGAAAAAAATAGTTTTTATTATTAAAAATACCAAATAAATTATTAAAAATTATTTTAAATTCTAAAAATTAGTTTTTAATTATTTTTAATATATTTCATAAATATTTAATATTTTTGGAATATTAAAAGTATTTAATTTATTTAATTATAATATTAAATAAATTATTTAAAAATGATTTTAATACTTGAAAAATTATTTAAAATTATATTATGATATAGGAAAATATTTTAAGTTATTTTTAATGACTTTTAATATTTTGTGATAAAATTCATTAATAAATTAGTATTAATGATATTTAAGTTATTTACTAAATGAATTAAATAAAATAATAAAAAATGATTTTATTATATTAAAAATCATTTTAAATAATAATAAGGTATTTAAAAATATTTTAAGTTATAAAATATAACTTTCAATATTTAAAGGTAAATTCTATTAATTATATATTATTAATGATATTAAAATTATTTAATAATTATATTAAATAATTGAGTTTAAAAATGATTTTAATATTAGAAAAATCATTTTAAATGGAAATAAAGTGTTTAAAGATATTTTAAGTTATAAAATATAACTTTTAATATTTAAAGGATAATTTTATTAATAATTTAATATTAATGACAATTATTTAAAAATGATTTTAAATGTTAAAAATCATTTAAGGGTAATATTAATACTTTAAAAAATATTCTAAGTTATTATAAATAACTTTAATATTTTGAAAATGATTTCATTAATAGTTTAATATTAATTAAATATTAATGATAATAGAATTGATTAATATTTAAATCATTTAATAATGATTCCAATATTTGAAAATTCATGATAAAATATAATAAATGTTTTAAAATTATATTAAGTCAATTAAAAAAATAATATGACTGATACTAAGTTATAGGACAGAGTCTTAGACTCGATAATTACCTGATAAAGCCGTCGGTACACCGACATATTTTAGAAATTGATCTGGACTTAGATATTTTGATTAGAGATGTATTTATTTGTGATTCAATAGTTGTTAAGCATGGGTAATAATGTGATTAGGATATGTGCTGACTGCGAAATGCAATACTATGTGCTAAGATATGTTATTCTAATCAGTAAAACGATCTTATTAATGATAGGTCGTGAGATAAAAGATAAAATTAAGTTACAATTAGTAAGCAGCGCATCAGGCAAGTATCTTACCTTTGCATTTTCTTTATGCAATGGACATAAGTAAGAATATTTGTGAATTCTATTATTACTGTACAGATTATTAACTTTATATTATATATGCTCATTGATTATCAACATTCTAGTATATGATAATTCATATTTATATTATGTTCGTTAATTTCTATAAATGGTTATACAAGTGTCCCCACTTGGATAATCATTGTATTTAATCACGTGTTGATAAAACCTTTGATTTGGAACCCAGACAAGTATGAACATCCCTACACAGGAAAATTTTATGCGCCCAAGGCGGACAGAGTGAACAATACCCTCGTTCTTGCATGTAGTATTGATCTATGCATGGTACAACGGGCTAATCACCCCCGTGCCCGTAAGTTATAACGGTTTGCAGATGAATTTCTGTTTAACCTTTTCAAAAATGAAAACAATGTTCATAGTATATCAACTTAACCCTATTTATAGTCACTATGTAGTTTCAAAAATTTGAAAGAGGGTTGTTATGTTATTATTATCGGTATAAGATACTTCACAACTATTGAAACCGTTGTAGAAGGGTAGTATAAAGAGAACATTTAAATTCTTTCAACCTATATATATAATTGCTATTACTTGCTGGGCACTCAAATGCTCATCCTTGCTTAATTTAAATATTTTAAGCTAAATGTGAAGAACCAGAAAGCTCATGCAGAAACAAAGGGAAAGGAAAGCTAATCAAATAAGATTTGTGGTAGTTTATGTATTTGTTTGATATTATTAAAATAAGTATGATATTAATTATCTATCATGGGTTGTAATAAATGTTTAAAGGTTACGTACTTGGGATTCAGACTCTGATGAATATGTAAATTAAGTTGATTTTTATATTATTGTTATTATTATTAGTATTATTTCGCTCATAGAAATGGTATCGTGAAGCACCAAGTTCGGGTTTTAAGTACCCGAATTTGGGGGCATCACATCATGGTATTAGAGCTTAGGGTTAAAAACCTTAGGTGGGCTAGACCTTAGGCTACAACCTTAGAACAGAGGGAAACGTTGAAAATATAAATCACTCATATAGAGTTTAAAAAGAGATGAATTGAATAAATTTATCGTCAAATAAAATAAAAGATAACTGATATAAAACACTTATTTGCTATGTGTATATACTATATGCTAATCAGGATAATTTGTGTGTATAGATGTCTGGTGGAAAAGGCTTGTTATATGCATATAGCATGAAGAAGGATCAAACCCATACACCCGAGCTGATATCGAAGCCAATAGCTGAAATAGAGGCTCACGATGAAAATAACTCAGACGATGTGGTTATTATAGATAATATAATACAAGATCCGAAGATGGTGGAGCTGACAGATAGCGATTCAGACACTAAGGTTGAAGCTGATCAAGCATCAATGGTGGTGCAGGATCTGAGGAACAAGGTTTCTTTTCTGGAAAGGCTGTGGGAGATAGAAAAGCTATTGAATAGGCAGTTGCGTTAGGCGTTAATAGAAACAATGGAAGAACAAGATAAGCTTAAAATCCAAATTGATCAGATGGGAGCCTCAAGCAACACATCGTGTGCAGCTCCGAGCAAGAAGAGGAAAAGAAAGATAGAAGATCATGACTTAGGAAAAAACTCGATAAGAAAAAAGGGAAAAGAATGTGTTATCATTGCGGTTATGAAGGACATACTACTCTGTATTGTCCTGACTATAAACTAGGAGCATATTTTATCCGTGGGGTAGAAGGTCATCAGGCAAGAGGTTGTCCAAGAAAAAAGGTGTAATAAATAGGTAGTATAGGTTCTGTTGTGTAGATGTGTTTAATGTAATATATATGATAAGTATGTCTGTGTAATGTGATGTTTTAAACTTTTGTATTAAGTCAAGATTGTAAATCCTGACTTTTGTAGTCACAAAGGGATGAATGATGTTAAAAGTAGTATGTGCTATGCTATGTAAAATATTCTTTAAATGAATATGAATCTATGTTTGAGTAAAGAAACTAGTTTAATATATTAAACTTATATGATAAGGTTTAGAATGTAAGTTAAAATTATGATTTTATTTAATCAGATAATGCCGCCAAGACGTCGAACTCACAACCAAAGGGCAGAAGAATCTGTCAACAACGTTGAAGGGCAACAACAAGCAGACCCGATGTAGAACTTCGCAAACATGATAGCTCAGGCTATGCAACAGGGAATACCAACTACAGGAAACCAGTCGGACAACCGCTTAGCTAACTCTAAAGACTTTAAGGCTATAGGACCGTCAGAATTTAAAGGTACAACTGACCCTGTTGAAGCCCAAACTTGGGTTAAGGAAATTGAAAAGGCGTTTGTGGTAGCTAGGGTAGATGAAGGGCAGAAGACCGCTTTTGCCACCTACATGATGAAGGGTGAGGCAGATTTTTGGTGGGAGGCGAATCAGGCGAGGGCAGGAGAAGGTGTAGTCACATGGGAGAGGTTCAAAACTTTATTTTTCAAAAATTATTTTTCACCTAGTATGCAGGCGAGGATGGAGGTTAAATTTTTAGAATTGAAGTAAGAGAATATGACGGTGTCAGAATACGTCGCCAAATTTAATAAGTTAGCTAGGTTTGCTTCGCATCAAGTTGATACAGAGGCTAGGAAAGCTAGAAGGTTTGAGCTGAGATTAAAACCCTGGCTCTACAACAAGGTTGCAGTGTTGCAGATTCCTACATTTGCAGCAGTCATGGAGAAGGCGATTATTGCTAAGGAGGGGATTGAGGCTATGAGCCTCTACAACAAGGAGAGAAAGAATAAGGGTAAGACCGAATGAGCTGGGAAGGTAGGAATTAATATGGGAATAGGGGTGATAATAGCAAGAGGAAGGTGAGCAGTTTTGGAAGTGTACAAATAAAGCAAGAAGGTGTAAAGAAGCAGTTAGTGCCATGTAAGGCTTGTGGAAAGAACCACTCGGGGGAGTGTTTGAAGGGGAAGTTTGTTTGTTATAAGTGTGGGCAGGAGGGCCATATCTCTCCCAACTGCCCCAATCCTAGGATGAATATTGGATGTTTTCTGTGTGGATCGACAGAACACATGGTGAAGGATTGTCCGAAGAGGAGTGTGGAGGTAGGTAGTGTGAACACTAGCACTGGCAGCGGGACTTTGGCAATCACGGGACCTACGTCATTGAGCAAGCCAACAAAATCTACTGCAAGGGTCTACAATATGACAGTCCAGGACACGGCAGGAGCTGGTACTGAAACTCCAGGTATTATTCGTATAAATTTTATTTTTTATATACATGATTTTCATATATCTATAGTAAATTATTTCTAAAGAAATTTTGAGGGAGGAATTTGAGTTCTTTTGGAAATCAAGTTCCCGTTTAATAAGAAAGACAAGTTTTATGTGAATAGTTAAAGATCAGTTCGATCAAAATTGGTCGAGATCTACTTGCGAAGAGTATGTGGGCTATGTACCCGTGTATGTATAGGTTTTAAAACGGTGATTCCGGGGACGAAATCTTTATAAGGGAGGGTGAATGTAACAACCCGATATTTTCTATACAAATAAATTAGAAATTTTGTGTATAATTTTTTTTTAATTTAAGGATGAGGATTTGTACAAGATAATGTGTATATGTAATTATGTGGTAAATAAAAATATATTTGTTACATAAATATTTACAAATAAAGTTATTTTAGAATTATTGATTTTTATAAAGTATATTTTTATAATAATTAATTTTATAGTGAAAATATTTTTATTAACTATTTTCCATGAAAATATATTCATATATTGTTTAAATAATATATGGAGTGATTGTTTTAGAATAATTGTAACATCTATTTTATTATATGAATTTTAGTACAGATTATTAAGTGAATTATTTTACCTTAATTATTAAGGTTAAATATGAGGAATAAATCAGATATAGAATCCAAACCCTAATTTTGGATTATTGTCAAGGAATGAGAATAATAATGTAATATTAATTATATTTTAATTTTTTAGTGCTATAAATATGTACTGTATGTACGTATTGATGATGATTGGTAATTATGGTGTTTAATTTTAAAACCCTTTTATTAATTGATTAAACCCAAATTTTACTGCGGGAAACCTTAATTGGAAAATCAACTGTGAGTTTAAGACTGTTATATAACTACGTTATCTGTTTTATGTTGTGTATTAAGTGATTAATTAGTTAAACCCTAATTAAAATTCTAGAAACCCTAAATAAATTTTTAGAAAACCCTAATTATTTAAAAACCCTAAATTTTAATTAGTAAGTTCTAATTAAAATTTTGTTGAACTTTAATCTTAATTTTTCAAACCCTAGAAATTATTTGGGAAACCTTAAGGTTTAAGATCTATTGATTTTAATCTAGATTCAAGCATCATGGACAAAAATACCCTTAAATTATTTTGTTAGTTTACTAAAATACCCTTTTTGGATTTATTTTAATAAGATTTCTTGCAAATCTTCCCATATCTTGCAAGTTATCACCCTAGATTATAGCACATGCCTAAAACTCATCCAAGCTTATCCTTATTGCCACCTTGCAAGCCTAGATGCATTGGATCTAAGTATATAAATAGATTAGGAGAGAGAAAAAGCTCATTTGTTAGCTTATTTTTACAAAACTCACATTCTTGAGCCTCTCTCTCTAAAACCCACGAAAATATTTGCTAGATCAGATCCCAAGACCAGCCCCACGCATACCAGTAACAGATCAAGAAGCTAGAAATCAAAAGTTATCAAAGAAAGGTATTAAACCCTACTAAAAAATCTGTCCAATTTTCTGTTGTTAGATGTTATGTTTGAGTGTTAGAATATGTTGTTAGTAGTGTCTATGGGTGATCTGGGTTGCTAGATGTTAGATCCATAACATCTAGAGGCTCGAATTTAGCATTTTATAAAATTTGGAAAAAGTTTATTTTGTGTCTGACAGTCAAATGTCAGTCATCTTAGATCTTTGGTTGTTATGAGTTTTTGTTATTTAAATGTTTTATCTTGTTGTATGCTGTGAGATCTGTGATCTGGAACTTGTATCAGAACCAGATCATGCTTAGATAGTCATATATTCGTGGTCAAATTGAGTTGACCGAGCATGATCGTAACTTTCTGGGTAACCCAGAAAGTGTGAAATCAAAGCCTGACAAGATCTTTAAGGCTCTAAATCTGTCCGGTTTATGTTGTTTTGTTCTTGTTATCGCATTCATGTTGTAGTATGTTAGCTAGACTCTAGATCCATGTCTATAGACCCTTCATAACATCAATACATCGATCAGAGTAGCTGGTCAAAGTAGACCACTCGTCACTGATTGAGCGTTTCTAGAAAATCCAGAAACCGTAAGCACAATATTTCTGACAGACTTTGACCGGACTAGATCTTCTCGTTGTATTGTTTTTAGATCGATGTTATGTGATAGAGTTGTAGCCTTACATGTTATCTACACACTATAACTCTTCGATCACAAAAACAACACTTATATCACAAGTTGTGGAAGCTCAAAGTAGGCTACAAGAACTGTTCTTCATTTTTGGGTAACCCAGAAATGAAGAACAACCTCTGACAGCTACTTTACTAGGTTAGATCTATTTGGTTATGTGTGATATTAACTTGATTGTTGTTAGAGCTTGTAGTCTTGTATTAGTATTACATGATCTAACAAATAACATCTCCAGAAACACAAATACACACAAAGTTAGACCTGGTCAAACCTGGTCACTCGGCAATGGGCTTGATGTTATGGGTTTCATGAAGAACACCTCAAGAACACCTATAGCGACAGTTTAGTCGCTATACGGCCCTTTAGCGACAGTTTCCTTATAAAATTAATTAATTATATTAAATAAATACAAAATAATAGTTTTTATTATTAAAAATACCAAATAAATTATTAAAAAATATTTTAAATTCTAAAAATTAGTTTTTAATTATTTTTATTATATTTCATAAATATTTAATATTTTTGGAATATTAAAAGTATTTAATTTATTTAATTATAATATTAAATAAATTATTTAAAAATAATTTTAATACTTGAAAAATTATTTAAAATTATATTATGATATAAGAAAATATTTTAAGTTATTTTTAATGACTTTTAATATTTTGTGATAAAATTCATTAATAAATTAGTACTAATGATATTTAAGTTATTTACTAAATGAATTAAATAAATTAATAAAATATGATACTATTATATTAAAAACCATTTTAAATAGACAAAAAGACAAATTGCACACCAAATTTTACACCGTTGTTGACTTTTGCACCTCAAATCGAAAAAAGTGTCTAAGTACACCCCAGATTTTATTATACATAACAAAATACACACTTTCTTCACTTAACCGGTCAAAAGTGACCGGCTAAGGCGATAACAAAAGTTTGGGGTGCAAATTGTAACAGTTTAAAAAAGTGTAAACTTTTTTTAACAATTTTTTTTAAAACAAACTAAAATTTATAACAGTTTAAAAAAACTTATAACAGTCTAAAAAAAATTTGTTAAAAACAATTTAATTTTTTTTTGCTAAAAGCAGTTAAAAAAAATGTGTTTTGTTTTAAAAAAAAGTTATAACAGTTAAAAAAAAGTTTATAACAGTTTAAATAAAAATTTGTTAAAAACAGTTTAAAAAAAAATTGTTAAAAAAATTTATTTTGTTTTAAAATTTTTTTTATAACAGTTTAAAAAAAAAGTATAACAGTCTAAAAAAAATTTGTTAAAAACAGTTTAAATTTTTTTTGCTAAAAACAGTTAAAACATTTTTTTTGTTTTTTTTATAACAGTTAAATTTTTTTTATCACAGTTTAAAAAAAATTTGTTAAAAACAGCTTAAAAAAATAGTTAAAAACAGTTTAATTTTTTTTTTTTTGTGAAAAACAGTTAAAAAAATTATTTTGTTTTAAAAAAAAATTAACAGTTTAAAAAAAATTGTTAAAAACCGTTAAACAAATTATTTTGTTTTTTAAAAAATTTATAACAGTTTAAAAAAAAAATTCATAACAGTCTAAAAAAAAATTTGTTAAAAACAGTTTAAAAAAATTTGCTAAAAACAGTTAAAACAATTTATTTTGTTTTTAAATTTTTTTTATAACAGTTAGAAATTTTTTATAAGAGTTTTAGTTTTTTTTTTGTTAAAAACAGTTTTTAAAAAAATTTATAACAGTTTAAAAAAAAATTGTTAAAAACAATTTTAAAAAAATTTGGTAAAAACAGTTTTAAACTTTTTTTAAAAAAATAGTTTAAATTTTTTTTTGTTAAAACACTTTATTTTGTTTTAAAAAAAAATTTAACAGTTAAATTTTTTTTTTGTTAAAAACAGTTAAACAAATTTATTTTGTTTTAAAAAAAATTTATAACAGTTTAATTTTTTTTTATAACAGTCTAAAAAAAAATTTGTTAAAAACAGTTTAAAAAAAATTGTTAAAAACAGTTAAAAAAATTTATTTTGTCTTAAAAAAAAAGTTTAACAGTTTAAAAATTTTTTTATAACAGGTTTAAAAAAAATTTTATAACAGTTTTAAAAAAATTTGTTAAAAATAGTTTAAAAAAAATTTGTTAAAAAAATTTATTTTGTTTTAAAAAAAAATTTATAATAGTTTAAAAAATTTTTTGTTTTTTAATTGTATGGTAATTGTATGCTAACTATTTTAAAATTCTGTTTTTAAAAATTCTTATATTTAAAATTAATTATTTTTGCCAATTTTTTAAACCGTTATAATTTGCACCCCGAACTTTTGTTACCGCCTTAGCCGGTCATTTTTGACCGGTTAAGTGAAGAAAGTGTGCGTTTTGTTACGTATAATGAAATTTGGGGTGTACTTAGACACTTTTTTTGATTTCGGGTGCAAAAGTCAACATCGGTGTAAAATTTAAGTTGCAAATTGTCTTTTAGTCTTTTAAATAATAATAAGGTATTTAAAAATATTTTAAGTTATAAAAAATAACTTTCAATATTTAAAGGTAAATTTCATTAATTAATTATTATTAATGATATTAAAATTATTTAATAATTATATTAAATAATTGAGTTTAAAAATAATTTTAATATTAGAAAAATAATTTTAAATAAAAATAAAGTGTTTAAAGATATTTTAAGTTATAAAATATAACTTTTAATATTTAAAGGAAAATTTCATTAATAATTTAATATTAATGACATTTATTTAAAAATGATTTTAAATGTTAAAAATCATTTAAGGGTAATATTAATACTTTAAAAAATATTCTAAGTTATTATAAATAACTTTAATATTTTGAAAATGATTTCATTAATAGTTTAATATTAATTAAATATTAATGATAATATAATTGATTAATATTTACATCATTTAATAATGATTCTAATGTTTGAAAATTCATTATAAAGTATAATAAATGTTTTAAAATTATATTAAGTCATTTAAAAAAATAATATGACTGATACTAAGTTATAGGACAGAGTCTTAGACTCGATAATTACCCGATAAAGCCGTCGGTACACCGACATATTTCAGATATTGATCTGGACTTACATATTTTGATTAGATATGTATTTATTTGTGATTCAATGGTTGTTAAGCATGGGTAATAATGTGATTAGGTTATGTGCTGACTGCGAAATGCAGTACTATGTGTTGAGATATGTTATTCTAATCAGTAAAACGATCTTATTAATGATAGGTCGTAAGATAAAAGATAAAACTAAGTTGCAATTTGTAAGCAGCGCATCAGGCAAGTATCTTACCTTTGTAATTTCTTTATGCAATGCACATGAGTAAGAATATTTGTGAATTATATTATTACTGTACAGATTATTAACTTTATATTATATACGCTCATTGATTATCAACATGCTAGTATATGATAATTCAGATTTATATTATGTTCGTTAATTTCTATAAATGGTTATACAAGTGTCCCCACTTGGATAATCATTGTATTTAATCACATGTTGATATACCTTTGTCAATTACCCGTATATGTCTATGTTGAATTATAGATTATTATTGAACAAGATAAAACCTTTGATTTGGAACCTAGACAAGTATGAACATCCCTACACGGGAAAACTTTTATGCGCCCAAGGCAGACAGAGTAAACGATACCCTCGTTCTTGCATGTAGTATTGATCAATGCAGGGTACAACGGGCTGATCACCCTCGTGCCCGTAAGTTATGACGGTTTGCAGATGAATTTTTGTTTAACCTTTTCGAAAATGAAAACAATATTCATAGTATGTCAACTTAAACCTATTTATAGTCATTACGTAGTTTCAAAAGATTGAAAGAGGGTTGTTATGTTATTATTATCGGTATAAGATACTTCACAACTATTGAAACCGTTGTAGAAGAGTAGTATAAAGAGAACATTTAAATTCTTTCAATTTATATATATAATTGCTATTACTTGCTGGGCACTCAAATGCTCATCCTTGCTTAATTTAAATGTTTTAGTTAAGTGTGAAGAACTAGAAAGCTCATGCAGAAACAAAGGGAAAGGAAAAGCTAATAAAATAAGATTTGTGGTAGTTTATGTATTAGTTTGATATTATTAAAACAAGTATGATATTAATTATCTATCATGGGTTGTAATGAATGTTTAAAGGTTACGTATTTGGGATTCAGACTCTGATGAATATGTAAATTAAGTTGATTTTTATATTATTGTTATTATTATTAGTATTATTCCGCTCATAGAAATGGTATCGTGAAGCACCAAGTTCGTTTTTCAAGTACCCAGATTTGGGGGCGTCACAGGTTAGGTTATTTAATTGCGCGCCAATAAGGAGAAGTCCTTATCGGAAAATCCTCTCTTTTCTGAGAATGATCTAGTTGTTAATATTGTGAGTTATAATATTAATGATGAATAATTGTTGAAAGATTAAAAATATGTTGATTGAAGATAAGTGATTTGTGGTAAATAATTATTTAATTTTTGATATAAATAAAGGGGTTTATCATGAAATATTTGTTGTAAGTTTGGCTTATTACATGGACCCCCACTTACTCATTTTTTAAAATCGCCAGTAGAAAGTTATCTCAGTTTTTATTTTATTATTATTATAATAGTAATAAAACAGAAAACTTTTTATATAAAACAGAATACTTTTTATATTATATATAAAGTTATTCGTTTTATTAGATTATAATTAGAATATATTATATTTTATATAACATTTTTATTTTATTAGAATATTTTATTGCACAGTAATGAATAGTAAAAATTAAAAATTTCAGCCGATTGCGCCCGTGATTTTTCCTTTACTATGCATCCGTGATTATTTTTAAATAGTACCCTGTCATTTTCCTATAAATAGGATGCTTAGTTAAGAAATAAAAATCACACCAGAATCAGAGAATTCTTCTTCTATAATATTGTGCGTATTTTTTTTAGCATAAGGATACTTTGAGTGTAGCAAATTGTGTAAATTTTCTTTAAGAATATTTTCTCTATACTAGTCAGAATTACTCTCCTACTATAGTAAGGAATATTATTTTCGTTCAATATTCGTAAGAAATATTATTGTTTTCCATACTATATAGTATGTAAGTAATATTATTTCGTTTCATATTCCTAAATCTACACTTATTTTGATAAGTATTGCTTCTATACTTCCTGAAATTAGTAGAATAACCTTGAATTTTGTGCTTCATCTAGTATCGTATCACGGGAATATTTTTCTGAACATTCTTATTAAATTTTAATCGTTTCATGTCGAGATACGATTCACTCAGGTACTATTCACCCGGGGTACTATTTACGATAAAATTAGTTTCTTTTCTGTCTAAATTATTTTTGATACATGAATATCATTCTTGAATTTTACTCCACAATTAATTACCATGTTGACAATTTGGACATTTTTAAACTCTGGATAAATTGAATTATAAATCTTTAATATTTATCCTTAATCTCACTTGATTGATTTCTTATATCATTGTCATCATCCTCATGCTTATATTATGGAAAAAGTCATCTTTGGCTCGTAGTGCATAAATAGACCGTTGATTGGTATAATTATGACCAAGAATTGTGTATTGGTATAATCATGACATGTAATGTTACAGACAAATGATGTGGTAAAAGTCCTCTTTGGCCCGTAGTGCATAGATGGACAGTTGTTTGGCATGATCATGACCACTGGTAATACTAACGAATATCCTTGGCCCATAGTGCATGGATTATTCGTGGATGTGGAATATTTATTGAGTTGTGTTGCAGAGATAAAATATTGATGATAAACTTTTAAATTATAGAAGATAGTAGACATCATGCTCTACTTAACTCTTCTAATGGATTGCTTGTTCCATTGTAGTTGTTGATCTAAACTTGTTGTCTATTGTATTCTATCAGATTTTACACTGTTGAAGGCTAAAGATAATTTATTCTACATTATCTTAGTCATAATATTCTTTACTGGGCAAGTTGATCTCACCCTTTTCTTTCATTGTTCTCTTCAGGAAATGAGAATATAGTTAGGACTAGTCGGGGAATGGAATGGTGGTCCAAGATGGTGGCTATAGTCGTCCTCACTATTCTATAAAATAGTGTGATAATAATTGAAATGAGGACTTCATTTGAGTTTGGATATTGTCTACGAGACAATATTCGTTTTAAAACTCACAACTTATGTTTTATCGTATTTTACACGACAGTTGATAATTGTATAAATTAAGTTTGTATTTAAATTTTGTATCATGTATTTGGCGACTCAGAATAGGTTGTATGGACCTATTTTGGGGGCGTCACATTAAGGAGCATGTCAAAGTATAACTCATCATACACAAGATACTATGATGATTTCAAATATAAGGATCACTTATACTACTATCACTATAGGAATTCCTATTGATAGGCAAGTAAAATTCTATTAGGTATTCCTTAGCGAGCCACGTTCAGTGAACTTATTCTCCAATAAGCACATACATACTTACTTTAATATCTCCACACAAATGATCATGAGATCAATCATCCTCATCTAATGAGCAAGCAATGTATGTGCCAATCTATTCGGATTCATTATTCCCCTTTTAAGTAATCCAACGATTGGGAACAATTTTAGTTTGTGAGCTATCTAAAAATTTAGATATCATTAACATGATCACCATCATGATTCTAAAAACATTGCTCAAAACTATGAGTTTATCACATATTATTAAACAACACCATGTAAATAAATTAAAAGTTTTTAATTAAACAATTCTTTTATTAATAAATGAATAAGATTATTACAAAGTATATGTTTTATCATCAAACATAATTGGCTTGTGTGCATACTACTTTTAGTTAGTCTCCATAATCATAGCGGCAATATCTTCATTGCCTACCATATTTGCTTGGTCATTCTTTTGTTTCCTTTTCTTCAAGTAAGAAATACATTATTTCTTGAAATGTCCTATCATACCACACTTCCAACAAGTACCTTTCAATTTTTTGTTTTTGAAAGTGTAATTTTGACCACCACTCTTTTTTTTTGTTGCCAGTTGGTTTAGATACATTTTCTATGACAAGAGGTTTAACACTTTTATTTTCTATTTTCATTTTATCCAAGTTTCGAGAATTATCTTCAACTTGGAGAAATTTAATAAGTTCTTGAATAGTCAATGCATCTTTCTTTTGTTTCAATTCCTTTCGGCAATCTTTCCACGAAAATGGTAATTTTGAAATAATTGTCGACACTTGAAACCCAACGTCAAGGCTATGGCCTTTCGACACAATATGATTCATAATAATTTGAAATTCATGTACTTGCAGCATAACATATTTGTTAACTATCATTTGATAATTAAAATAATAAAATTACTAGAAATTTTTTATTTCTAGCGTCCTTGATTTTGTACTTGTTGTCGAGATCCTCCCATAATACTCTTGTCCTCTTTTCCATGAACTTAGCTTCATACACATCGTGCAATGAATTAGATAACGCATTTAGAATGTACTCTTTACACATGAAGTCATCTTGTTCCCATTTTATTCAACTCTTCATTTCTGTCGGTGTCTCATTTTCTTTTTCTTCCATTTTCTCTTCATTTAGCACATGACAGAGTTTTAATGTCGGTAAGTAAAAATAAATTTTGTTCTTCCAACGTCTGAAGAATAATCCATCAAATTTCTCGAGTTTGTTAATTTGATTCAAGTTATTTTTTGCATTGTTATCCTCCATTTTTAATATAGTCTTAAGATTGTTATGACCCGCTTTATAGTTTGATCTAGAACAACAATATTACCGGCTAAATCGAATGGTTGACCACTCTTTCTTTAAGACTATATTCGTCCCTTACTTTTATTACATAGTATTACTGCAAATTAGTCTCCCAAGAATTTGTTGTGTAGAAACAAATCTAACGCAAAACTGTAAATGAGAGAGAACAAAATCATAACAAGAAAAAGTATTTAGAATGATAATTTTTTCAAAGAAATTTAAAAGGATTTTGAATGATTTGAATTATTGATGATGTTGGGTAGATTGGTAACCTATTTATAAGATTCCAAACACCCATTTGAAGAGGTTTTTGTAGTGTTGGCATCCCAATTGTTGTTTCATTTCTCTTCGTAACGTTGGCATCCCAATTTACTATATGATTAACCATTGGACTAATTGATTAATTAATTGTGACCGTTGTAATGTTAATTGATATCCTTAAATATAAAATTGTAAGAATATTGTTAACCTAACTTGTACTCAAATTCTTAACACATTAAAATTATTTTTTCTTATCCAACTAAACCAACTCATTTGTTCGTCATGTGGATAGCATATAATATATTTAGTATATACATTTTAGATAATGAAAATATAGTTAGGATATATTAGAATCTATTATATTCCTTCATTTAATAATTGAAGAGTAATTTATAAGTCGCTGGTTTTAATTTTTATACCCAGGGACCAAAATTACCTATTAAAAACAATTTCTTTCTATAACTACATTTTTTACAATTTACCAATGTTGGGAAATTTAGATTTTAAAAAAAAATTTACAAGGTTGTGGCTCTATACATAAGATGAGATAACATACAAGACAACAAGGCAACAAGACAACAAATGAGACAAACAAAAGATACTTAGTGTTTGATTCTTTTTTTACCTCTTTTTGAACCCTTTTTTATGCAAAGACAATTTTATTTGATAAAAATTTATTCAACCTCTTTTTGACTCTTAAAAAAAAGAATGAGGCAAGTATTTCTAAAAACAAGAGACTCCTCTTTACTCTTTTACCCACACTATTCTAATTTTATTTTTTCAATTTTTCATTTCATTTTTGTTACTATACCACCCACCTCTATCATAATTTATAGTAATTATGTATTGTCATAATTACTACTTTTTTTGTTACAAAATTAGAGATACATTCTGACTTTTTAGAATCAATTTACAAAATCCTAAGTTTCAAAATTAATATAATTTCGTTCACGTTTTGAAAACAACAAATATCATAATTAGTAGTGATTTATAGTTCTTATATATATTTTTTGCTAAATGTTACTTTCCAATTGTTATGTTTGTTTATATTAAAACTAAATAACTTCATATCAATTTTGAATTTTTAGAATTTCACGAATTGACTCTAAAAAAATCGAAATGTATCTCTAATTTTAGAATAGATATAGTATTATGATTTATTACTTCAAATATTTTACAAGTTATATATTGTTGGTAATTTTATTTGAATTAATTATTTAATATTCATTATATTTTTATCCTCAACCTAAGTTTGTATTTACAAAAAGGGTAAAATGATAAAATATTATATTCAGACTTGTTGGAAAATATAGCAATTAACAAGACAAATAATACAGTAAATTAGAACAATTTAGCTAGAAAACTGAGTTGTAGCGTAGCTACTGTCCTAAAAAGTGATTTCACCCCACTGATAGCAATCATAGGTACAAATGGGCTGCAGACGGTCACTCTCTAAGATTTAACGGTGAAGTCTCCGATCATGTGTACTCACAGAAGGAGGCTTTGGAATTGTCTATGTGGATTGCCCAATTAACAGAGTATAAGAGCTGACTATATCGATAAGAACAGAATACACAGAGATAATATGAAGAAGAAGAAGAAAATTGTATCTTTCTCCATTAGCGTAAATGGGTATTTATAGAAGAAGAAGAAGGTTGCAACATGGTGAATGTTGGGAACAAACGTTACTGGAGAACGTAATTAGATACGCAACGTTCAGAAGAACATTGGGATAAATAATAAGGTTTACGTTTTAAGTTAATGAATGTTGGGAAAAACGGCGCATAATGTGACGCCCCCAAAATAGGTATACATCACCCATCTTGAGTCGCCAAATACATGGTACAAAATTTAAATACAACTTAATAATACAACTATTATGTAGAATTCGACAAGAGATAACTGAGAGTTTTAATAAGAATATTGTCATCTAGACAATATCCACACTCAATGGAGTCCTCATTACATTTATTGTCACACTATTTAACAGAATAGTGAGGACTACTAATACTATCATCTGGACCGTTACTCCGTTCTCCGACTAGTCCCGGCTACGTTCTCATTTTCTGAAGAGAACAGTGAAAGAAAGGGTGAGCTCAACTAGCCCAGTAAGAAATATCATGACTAAGATAATGCAGAATAATTTATCGTTAGCCTTCAACAGTGTTAAACTGATAAGATATAACAAACATCAAGTTTAACTACAGCGGAACAAGTAATCCATTAGAAGAGTCAAGTAGAGAATAAAATCAACTATCTACTATGATTTAAAAGATTTTTCATTATTTTTATCACTGAGACTCAGCTTAATAAATAATCCACATCATCCCTGCACTACAGCCAAGGATATTTATGTATTCATCAATGGTCACGATCATGCCAACAACTGTCCATCAATGAACTACGGCCAATGAGGACTTTTACCACATCATTTGTAACATTACGGTCATGATTATACCGAATAATCCCTGGTCATAATCATACCAAGTCCATCTATGCATTACAGGCCACAGATGACTTTCAACATAATATAAACATGAGAATGATGACAATGATATAAGAATTCAATAAAGCAAGTTCAAGAATTAATTTATCCAGGAACCAATAGCGTCTAAATTATCAACATGATACGGCTTTGTGGGGTAAAACTAAAAAATGCTCGAAAGAATATTTCTATGAAAAGATACGGGATGAAGAGCAAATATCAAGGATATTCTACTAATTTCAAGGAGTATAAAAGCCAAAACTTTAACCAACTGAGTACAATAAAGAATGGAATAACAAAAGAAATCACCAGGCATGCGATAGACTGAACAGACAAGTTATTCCAATAGAATAATAAATAACGGAAGCAGGTCATGCGTAAACGCACAGACATGATATTCCAACAGAAAAATAAATAATGGAACCAGGTCGTGCGTAAATCACAGATAGGATGTTCCAACAGAATAATAAATAATAGAACCAGGTCATGCATAAATGCACAGACAGGATATTCCAACAGAATAATAAATAATAGAACCAGGTCATGCGTAAATCACAGACATGATGTTCCAACAGAATAATAAATAATGGAACCAGGTCATGCGTAAAGCACATACAGGATGTTTCAACAGAATAATAAATAATGGAACCAGGTCATGCGTAATGAACAAACAGGATATTCCAACAGAATAATAAAGAATAGAATAACAGAAGAATTTCACCAAGTATAGGATAGTACACGTATACAGGTTATTCCAACATAATAAAAAGGAATGGAATAACAGAAGTTCTCTTCATGAATACGAAAGAAATAATACCCCTTATCTTAGAAGAAACTTGATATAAGATTAGTGAAGTAGTAGAATACTTTTCTTCTTTCTCTCTATAGTTTCTCTTTCTAGAGTTTCAGTGAATTCGTAAGAAATAATGAAGGAATGAGCTTTTATTTATAGGAGAATGGACTGAATAGTAACTAATTCATGAACGGTCCAGATTGATTTACTATGCAGTATTAATAAAATATAATATATTTTATTTATAATCTAATAAAACGAATAACTTTATAAAAGTATTCTGTTTTATATAAAAAGATTTTACTATGCAAACACTATGCAGACACTATACAATACTATGCATAATAAAATATAATATATTCTATTTATAGTCTAATAAAATAAATAACTTTATAAAAGTATTTTGTTTTATATAAAAAAATTTTACTATGCAAAACACTATGCATAATAGAATATAATATATTCTATTTATAGTATAATAAAACAGATAACTTTATAAAAGTATTCTATTTTATATAAAAAGCTTTTCCATTTTATTACATTAATAATACTAATAAAACAAAATTTATCACCATTATTATTATTCACCATATTAATCGACCAGGTCGTTCCCAGGAAAGATGGGGCTTTCCAATAAGGATTTTTCCCTATTGGCGCGCAATTAGGTGACCAAACCTCTCCTTGATAGAACTTCTAGACATCGATAATATTGCAAATAATAATATTAATAACTTTATCATCTCAATTATTGATTTAATAATATATACAATATTGACAATAATCGAATCAAATAACGTGAGATACTATGCAGCAATTACTATAGGAATAATTAAACAAAACTGAGTGACTTCTCACGTAAGCATCAATAATCAATACCGTGTGCTATTATGCAACCACGCGTATTACTGTACTTTTAACACCGGGTGTTTCAACAGTTAACGGTAAAACTTCCGCCGTTATTTTTATAAAGTATTTTTGTCATTTTCTCAATTCGACAATAATTCTATTATGGGGTCCACTAATGATTGTGCCATTGTACGAATATTCCTGTTAAAACGAATATTCCCCGACCAATCAAATATTTATAACAACTTGCGTACTTTGCAAAATTTATAAATATTACCCACAACTATAACATTATATCAAATTCATTCCATAATATTCAAATATGATATTTATAGAAAATTCATCTTTATTCATAAAAGTTGGGGTCTTACAACCTCTCCTTCTTATAAAATTTCGCCCTTGAAATTAGGGTACGCACCTCTTATGTCGAAGAGGTAAGGATACCTTGATTTCCTTTAAGATTCTAACTCCCAGGTCATTTCCTTAACATCGTGGTTCCTCTACAAAACTTTGACTTGAGGTATAACCTTTGAGCGTAGAACATGATCCTTCTTATCCAAGATTTTAACATGAACCTCTTCATATGTTAAATCTTTCGCTATTTCGTCCGGTTCTAATTCAATAATGTGGTGCGGGTCTTTCACATATTTACGTAACATAGATATGTGAAAAACGTTATGAACACGAGACATACTTGGCGGTAAAACGAGTCTATAGGCCACAGTTCTTACTCGATCGAGGATTAAAAATGGGCCAATGAATCGAGGATTGAACTTTCCTCTATTTCTAAATCTCGTAACTCCTTTCCATGGAGCAACCCGTAACAACACATGATCTCCAATATCGAATTCCACGTCCTTTCGATGCAGATCAGCATAACTCTTTTGTCGATTTTGTGATATTTTTATATGTTGTCGGATTGTTTGAATCCTTTTCGTAGTCATACGTACCAACTCCGGTCCTAACAACGCTACTTCACCCACCTCATCCCAACATACTGGAGAACGACACTTTCTTCCATACAACGCTTCAAATGGAGCCATGCCAATACTTGCTTGATAACTGTTATTGTAGGAAAACTCCACCAATGGTAAGAACTTATCCCAACTTCCCTTGAAGTCAAGGACACAGAATCTTAATAAATCTTCAAGAGTTTGAATAGTCCTCTCCAACTGCCCGTCCGTCAAAGGATGATATGTCGAGCTAAATCGTAAATCCGTGCCCATAGCTTTCTACAAACTAATCCAAAATCGTGAAGTGAATCTTGGGTCTCGATCAGAAACTATGGATACTAGCATACCATGCAGTCTTATAATCTCATTTATGTACATGCGAGCAAGACGTTCAAGTGTATAAGTTTCTCGTATAGGTAAGAAATGAGCCGACTTGGTCAATCTATCAATAATGACCCAAATCGATTCTATGCCTTGAGAAACCTTGGGAAGACCGGTAACGAAATCCATGGTAATATGTTCCCACTTCCATTTTAGAATTTCAAGTGGTTGCAATGAACCTTTTGGTACTTAATGCTCCGCCTTGACTCGTTGACATGTTAGACACCTTGAGATAAACCCCGCGATCTCTCTCTTCATATTGCTCCTCCAAAATATATGTCGAAGATCATGATATATTTTGGTACTCCCAGGATGGATTGCAAACGGTGTGTTGTGCGCCTCCATCATGATTTTATAATTTAAATCAGGGTCGATAGGAACACAAAGTCTGGAGTTGACTCGAAGTATTCCTTCCTCATCCATTCTTGCTTCCGGCATAGCACCTTCTTGTACTTTCTTCCTCATATGCGTCAGTTCCAGGTCTGTAACTTGAGCAGCTTTAACTTTATCGATTAAAGTCGGTTCTACTCGTATATTCGCCATCATCACATGGGCCCCCGAAGTCTTTAAATCTATCTCCATCCTTTGTAAGTCACACAAAATGGGTCTTTGTGTTGACAATATCGCACTCGTACCTGCATATGATCTTCTACTCAATGTGTCAGCTACCACGTTCGCTTTTTCAGGATGATATTGGAGGGTATGATCATAATCTTTTAATAGTTCAAGCCAACATCGTTGCCGCATGTTAAGTTTCTTTTAGGTGAAGAAATATTTGAGGCTTTTATGATCCATAAAGATCTCCACTTTCTCCCCATACAGGTAATGCCTCCAAATTTTAAGTGCAAAGACAACAGCTGCCAACTCTAGATCATGAGTAGGATAATTCCTCTCATATTCTTTGAGTTGTCGAGTGGCATAGGCTATGACTTTCCTATGTTGTATGAGAACACATCATAACCCTTTGCCTGAAGCATCACTGTAGATGAAAAATCCCTCCGAGCCAGATGGTATGGTCAGAACAGGTGCTGAAATGAGTCTTCTCTTGAGTTCTTGAAAACTCTTCTCACATTCCTCGCTCCAACTAAATTTTATATCATTTCGAGTCAGCTGAGTTAATGGAGTAGCGATTCGAGAAAATCCTTCCACGAAATCTCCGATAATAACTAGCTAATCCGAGAAAGCTACGTACTTCGGTCACTGATTTAGGTTGCTCCCAGCTTTGAATAGCTTCAATCTTTGTCGGGTCAACAGATATTCCATGACTTGATACTACATGCCCAAGGAATACTACTTCCTCAAGTCAGAACTCGCATTTCTTCAACTTGGCATAAAGCTTATTTTCACGAAGCTTTTGGAGTATCAGCCTTAAGTGTTGCTCATGATCTTCACGGTTTTTGGAGTATATGAGGATGTCATCAATAAAGACGACCACAAAGTGATCCAAATATTTCTTGAATACTTGGTTCATCATTTCCATGAAGGCAGCAGGAGTATTAGTCAATCCAAAAGATATGACTAAGAATTCATAATGTCCGTACCGAGTTCTGAAGGCAGTCTTTGGAATATCCTCAGTTCTAACCTTCAGCTGATGATATCCAGAACGAAAATTGATCTTTGAAAAGAATTACGCTCCTTGCAACTGGTCAAACAGGTCATCAATGCGAAGCAACGGGTACTTATTTTTGATGGTGACATGATTCAACTCCCGATAATCAATACAAAGTCGGATACTTTCATCTTTCTTCTTCACGAATAGAACAGGAGCACCCCAATGAGAAGTACTAGGTCGAATGAAACCGATGTCTAATAATTCCTGCAATTGGGTCTTTAACTCCTGAAGTTTAATAGGAGCCATCCGATATGGGGCTTTGGAAATGGATTTTGTACCGGGTTCAAGGTCGATACAAAATTCAATTTCACGCTCTGGGGCAGGCCAGGAAGTTCTTCAGAGAAATATCATTCAAAACTGATGTATTTTTGTTTAGATCTATGACATGAGCTAAGAAAGCTTGACATCTGTTTTTCAATAAACGAATAGCTTTATGGCTTGAGATGACCGTGATTGATTTTAATGGTTTGGTCACTTGAATTCGCATAATAGGTTGATTAGGAATATGAAAGCTAACAACCTTGCGAAAATAATCAATTTTAGCATGATGAGTAGTTAACCAATCAATCCCTAGAATCACATCAAATGCAAGTATTTTCAATGAAATAAGATCGACAGGTAATGTGAGGGTACCGATTTGAACCAAACAAGACTTATAAACAATGGATGTAATGAAGGTTTCTCCCAACGGAGTTTCCACAGATAAGTCAAAGTCTAATTTCTCCGGAGTCAAATTTAATCGTTGAGCGCAAGCAGGAGAAATAAAAGAATGGGTAGAACCGGTATCAAATATTGTATAAACTTCGCTAGAGTTTATGATAAGCTTACCCATGATGACCTCGTTTGGGTTCCTTGCTTTTTGGGAGGTCACAACAAACGCTCTCCCTTGAACTACTAGTTTTGACTTGTCTGGGACGGTATTTTGTGTCACCGTTCCAACTGGACTTGTCTTCGGTGCACAACAAAATTGGGCTAGGTGACCTTCTCTTCCATAATTATAACACACTTTGGATGGCATCGCGCAGTTTGGACTGATATGTCCCTTCCCTCCGCATTTGAAGCATATGATTGGTGGTCGTTTTCCTTCCTTAACAACGGGTGTTGGTGCTGACGTCTTTTCATCATTGTTGAATCTCCTCTTCTTGAAATGTCCACTTTTATTGCCTTGGCCATGATTATCACCAAAGTGGTTACCATTTCTGGCATGTTGATTCCCTCCACGTTTGCTGTCACCGCTTCGATGACTGTTACCACTGATATTTTCATTCTGCCGGCTGCTTTCTCTTAGTTGCGTTGACTCATTATCGCGCTCCAATAACCGAGCCCTATTTACAACATCTGAATACAAACACAGTTTATGAGAAATAAGATATTGACGTATCTCCAGTTTCAAACCTCTTAAAAATATCCGCGTCATTCTCTCCTCATTATCAACCAAGTGGGACGCAAACCGGGATAACTCGGTAAACTTAGCTTTGTACTGCGACACGATCATATTATTCTGCTCCAACTTGATGAACTCTACCTTCTTCATGTGACGAATACTTTCGAGAAAGTACTTTCCATTGAACAGTTCTTGAAACTTCTCCCAAGACATCTTCAATGCGGCAGGTTGAGTACGCTTTACCTATTCCCACCAATAATCTGCCTCTCCTCACAACATAAAGGTGGCAAAGGGAACCTTTTGCTCCTCAACGCATCCCAAGACATCAAATATCTTGGTGATTTGCTTGATTCACGTTTTCGCCTTAAGTGGTTTTGGCTCTCCAATAAACTCCGGTGATCCCAGCCCCTTGAACTGCTTAGCGGTGACCGTCCGAGAGTTTCCAGTGTTTCCACCTACATTTTGGACAGGAGCCGTTCTCGCCTGATGTTGCATGAGTTGCATAAAGCCTCTGAACATTCCATCATTCATCATTTGGTCAGTGTTATTGTTTGCATGAGGATTGTCACCTTCCTGATGCACATTATCCTGATTATTGATATGTGGAACCTCAACGGTCTCCTGTGCTCCATTGCTATTCTCAACATTCTCGGATGTCATTTTCAGATACTGCCACAAAATAAAGGTTAATTGACATGTAACATAATATCCCTATACTCTGATTGACCAATTAAATACCAAATAAACTTAGGTAGGTCATACTAGCGAAGGAATTCCCCGTCTCTCCCCTCCTAGTTCTAGTCTCACATCTTATCCAGGGATCATATCCCGAAGCTTTGATACCAACTGTGACACCCCCAAAATAGGTATACATCACCAATCTTGAGTTGCTAAATACATGGTACAAAATTTAAATACAACTTAATAATACAACTGTTATGTAGAATACGACAAGACATAACTGAGAGTTTTAATAAGAATATTGTCATCTAGACAATATCCACACTCAATGGAGTCCTCATTACATTTATTGTCACACTATTTAACAGAATAGTGAGGACTACTAATACTATCATCTGGACCGTTACTCCGTTCCCCGACTAGTCTCGGCTACGTTCTCATTTTCTAAAGAGAACAGTGAAAGAAAGGGTGAGCTCAACTAGCCCAGAAAGAAATATCATGACTAAGATAATGCAGAATAATTTATCGTTAGCCTTCAACAGTGTTAAACTGATAAGATATAACAAATATCAAGTTTAACTACAGCGGAACAAGCAATCCATTAGAAGAGTCAAGTAGAGAATAAAATCTACTATCTTCTATGATTTAAAAGGCTTTTCATTATTTTTATCGCTGAGACTCAGCTTAATATATAATCCACATCATCCCTGCACTACGGCCAAGGATATTCATGTATTCATCAAGGGTCATGATCATGCCAACAACTGTCTATCAATGAACTACAACCAATGAGGACTTTTACCACATCATTTGTAACATTACTGTCATGATTATACCGAATAATCCCTGGTCATAATCATACCAAGTCCATCTATGCATTACAGGCCACAGATGACTTTCAACATAAAATAAACATGAGAATGATGACAATGATATAAGAATTCAATAAAACAAGTTCAAGAATTAATTTATCCAAGAACCAATAGCGTCCAAATTGTCAACATGATGCGGCTTTGTGGGGTAAAATTCAAAAATGCTCGGAAGAATATTTTCATGAAAAGATACTAGATGAAACGCAAATATCAAGGATATTCCACTAATTTCATGGAGTATAAAAGCCAAAATTTTAACCAACTGAGTACAATAAAGAATGGAATAACAAAAGAAATCACCAGACATGCGATAGACCGCACAGACAAGTTATCCCAATACAATAATAATTAACGGAAGCAGGTCATGCGTAAACGCACAGACAGGATATTCCAACAGAATAATAAATAATAGAACCAGGTCGTGCGTAAATCACAGACAGGATGTTCTAAGAGAATAATAAATAATGATGTTCCAAGAGAATAATAAATAATGGAACCAGGTCATGCATAAATTCACAGACATGATATTCCAACAGAATAATAAATAATAGAACCAGGTCGTGCATAAATCACCGACAGGATGTTCTAACAAAATAATAAATAATGGAACCAGGTCATGCGTAAAGCACAAACATGATGTTCCAACAGAATAATAAATAATGGAACCAGGTCATGCGTAAAGCACAGACAGGATATTCCAATAGAATAATAAAGAATAGAATAACAGAAGAATTTCACCAAGTATAGGGTAGTCCACGTATACAGTTTATTCCAACATAATAATAAGGAATGGAATAACAGAAGTTCTCTTCATGAATACGAAAGAAATAATACCCCTTACCTTAGAAGAAACTGGATATAGGATTAGTGAAGTAGTAGAATACTTTTCTTCTTTCTCTCTATAATTTCTCTCTCTAGAGTTTAAGTGAATTCGCAAGAAATAATGAAGGAATGAGCTTCTATTTATAGGAGAATGGACTGAATAGTAACTAATTCATAAACGGTCCAGATTGATTTACTTTTAAACGGATGATCTATATTGATTTACTATGCAGTATTAATAAAATATAATATATTCTATTTATAATCTAATAAAACGAATAACTTTATAAAAGTATTCTGTTTTATATAAAAAGATTTTACTATGCAAACACTATGCATGTACTATGTAAATACTATGCAGGCACTATACAATACTATGCATAATAAAATATAATATATTCTATTTATAGTCTAATAAAACAAATAACTTTATAAAAGTATTTTATTTTATATAAAAAGATTTTACTATGCAAAACACTATGAATAATAGAATATAATATATTCTATTTATAGTCTAATAAAACAGATAACTTTATAAAAGTATTCTGTTTTATATAAAAAGCTTTTCTGTTTTATTACATTAATAATACTAATAAAACAAAATTTATCACCATTATTATAATTCACCATATTAATCGACCAGGTCGTTCCCAGGAAAGAGGGGACTTTTCAATAAGGATTTCTCCCTATTGGCGCGCAATTAGGTGACCAAACCTCTCCTTGACAGAACTTCTAGACATCGTTAATATTGTAAATAATAATATTAATAACTTTATCATCTCAATTATTGATTTAATAATATATAAAATATTGACAATAATTGAATCAAATAACGTGAGATATTATGCAGCAATTACTGTAGCAATAATTAAACAAAACTGAGTGACTTCTCACGTAAGCATCAATAATCAATACCGTGTGCTACTATGCAACCACGCGTATTACTGTACTTTTAACACCGGGTGTTTCAACAGTTAACGGTAAAACTTCCGCCGTTATTTTCATAAAGTATTTTTGTCGTTTTCTCAATCCAACAGTAACTCCATTGTGGGGTCCACCAATGATTGTGCCATTGTACGAATATTCCTGTTAAAACGAATATTTCCCGACCAATCGAATATTATATAACAACTTGCGTACTTTACAAAATTTATAAATATTACCCACAACTATAACATTATATCAAATTCATTCCATAATATTCAAAAATAATATTCATAAAAAATTCATCTTTATTCATAAAAGTTGGGGTCTTACACATAATCCACCGAATCAGCCCCCCCCCCTGCGCAGGCGTATCGCACGCACACACGCACTAAGATTTTCTTACCGAAAGTCCAAGAACCAAGCTTTGCCTAGCCCAATTCCTTAGCCATCCTCATGTGCGCGAGCCCATCCCAATTTTCTCAACCATGTTACTACACCCAAGCTAACATGTACTAGTATACACAAAGAAAGTTTTTAAAATAGATGATATGAGACTATGTCAAATTTAGAAATTTTGAATCATGACCAACAATCCCCCACATGATCCAAAATTATCAAAGAGAGAAAAAATTAAAAGGAAGTAAGAAGGGCAATGGATTTTAGATACATAACGTCAATACCTTATGGGTTTGAATCGATACTTAGTGGAAGAAGCTCGTGATTGTAGGTGAACTACATTCTTGAACCCATTATCTATGATACAAACAATTAAACTTGCACACATATCTAAAAATCTTGAATCCACACAAGTCCGCGGTTGGGCCCGTTCTAGGCCATGCGCCATATCCTAGATTTTCATAAAAGCTTTAGAGAGTTTGCCAAAGAATCTCATAGGAAGCGGCCTACACTTCCACCTTTATATAGCTGAACCCATCAAGTGTATACTGACATACACCACCCTTTAGGGCTATGAGTTTCATTAAGAATCTAAATGATTCATCCTATCACAATTTGTCGGTAAGCACCACATACACACAAGGAGAAATATAAATAATTGTAGTGCTTTAATTAAATAATTACATGACTTGTTGTTATCCATTGAACCCAATTCATGGGATCTCCAATCACATGGGTTGGGTTTCCATCATATATTATTTACTCAAAATAATGGCAAAAGTCCCATCCCTCTGGATGCTTCTTGGACTACCTTTTTACTCAATTCCTTAGTAAGTGGATCCGCTAGATTCTTTTCAGACCTCACAAATTCTATGGAAATAACCCCGTTACTGATCAGTCCTCGTACAAGATTATGCCTCAAGTGAATATGTCTCTGTTTTCCATTATAAACATGATTCATTGCCCTGCCAATAGCTGCTTGAGAATCACAATGCAGAGAAATATGAGGAATTGGCTTATACCACAATGGTATATCAGCCAATAAATTCCTTATCCACTTTGCTTTTGTACCTGCCAATTCTAAAGCAATAAACTCAGATTCCATAGTAGATCTAGCAGTACAAGTTTGTTTAGCAGATTTCTATGAAACAGCTCCTCCACCTAAAGTAAACACATAACAACTACTGGAGTTTGTTTCATCATTATTAGATACCCAATTAGTATCATAATATCTTTCTAAAACACAAGGATGACCAGTAAAATGTACACCTACATTAACTGTTCCTTTTAAATACCACATTAATTGTGACATTGCATTCCAATGATCTTGTGAAGGATTATGTGTATATCTGCTAAGTCTACTAGTGGCATATGCAATATCAGGTCTAGTACAGTTCATTAAATACATTACACTACCAATGATTCTAGCATATTCAATTTGTGCAATACCATTCCTTTTATTTTTCTTTAAATGCACACCAGACACATAAGGAGTTCCTAATCGCTCTTCATTAAAGAAATTAAATCTCTTAATAATATTTTCCACATAATGAGACTGTGATAAAACTAAACCATTTGCATGTTTATTTATTTTCATGCCAAGAATGAAATTCGCTTCTCCTAAATCTTTCATGTCAAATTTAGAAGATAAAAAATCTTTAGTAATTTTCACACTTTTCTCATCGGTACCAAATATTAGAAAGTCATCCACATATAAACAAATAATTACACCACAATTTCCATTGAATCTACTATAAACACAACTATCAGATTCATTTGTCAAAAAATTATTAGACAATAGAGTTTTATTAAATTTGGCATTCCATTATTTTGGTGTTTGTTTTAAACCATACAAAGATTTTACAAGTCTACACACTTTTTGTTCTTTACTTGGAACAACAAACTCTTCTGGTTGACACATATATATTTCTTCATTTAACTCTCCATTCAAAAAAGCAGTTTTAACGTCCATTTGGTGGATTATCAATTTATGAATAGAAGCCAAAGCAATTAAAATTCTTATTGTTACTAATTTAGTTACTGGGGAGTAAGTGTCAAAATAATTAAAACCTTCCTTTTGAGTAAACCCTTTTGCTACAAGTCTTGCCTTAAATTTATCAATAGACCCATCAGCTTTTAACTTCTTTTTAAACACCCATTTACATCTAATAGGTTTACATCCTCTAGGCAAATTAACTAGTTCTCATGTATGATTAGACATAATAGATTCTAGTTCACTATTAATAGCATCCTTCTAAAAATTCGCATCAATTAATTTCATTGCTTCTTCATAAGTTTTAGGGTCATCTTCATATATGAAAGCAGTTATAAAATCTGGACCAAAAGTTTTCTCAAAACGTTGCCTTTTACTTCAAGTAGATACAGATACAGGTTCTTTATCTTTCCTTTTAAGAGGTTCACTAGAAGAAGGATTGCCCTCATCTCTTATTTTCATTGGAAATATATTTTAAATTTTTTTTGCATCCTTTGTTTCCAAAATTGAATTATTTTGATAATTATTAGTTTCATCTTTAATTACCAAAAATCTATAAGCATCACTATTAGAAGCATATCCAATAAAAATGCAATCCATTATTTTAGGTCTAATTTTATTCCTTTTAAATTCTGGTATAGCTACTTTAGCTAGACACCCCCACACTTTAAGATACCCCAAATTAGGTGCATGTTTCTTCAATAAATGATATGGTGTAGAATCTATCTTTTTATGTGGAACTCTATTTAAAATATGATTTGCAAAAAGGCAAGCTTCTCCCCACATATTCGAAGGTAAACCAGAACTAATTAGCATAGCATTCATCATATCTTTAAGTGTTCTATTTTTTATTTCTGCAACTCCATTGGACTGTGGAGAATAAGGAGGAAAAGTTTCATGTATAATTCAATTTAGTTCACAAAAATTTTTAAGACTTCCCGAATCATATTCACCTCCACGATCAGATCTAAGTATTTTAATTTTTCTTTCTAACTGATTTTCAACTTCAGCTTTATATTTAATAAGCATTTCTTCTGCTTCATCTTTAAAGGAAAGGAGATAAATACGAGTATATCTAGACATATCATCTACAAAAGAAATATAATATTTCTTACCACCTCTACTCATAGTTTTTTTAAAATCAGCTAAATCACTGTGAATTAACTCAAGTAGTTCAGTTTGTCTTTTAATACTTTTAAAAGGTTTCTTAGCATGTTTTGCTTCTACACAAATTTCACATTTATGAAACTCAGTATTTGCAAGATTAGGTATAATAACTTAGCTTGAAAATCGAGGCATAGCGTAGCTACTGTCCTAAAAAGTGATTCCGCCCCCACTGATAGCAAACACAGGTACAAATGGGCTACCGGCGGTCACTCTCTAGGATTCAACGGCGAAGTCTCCGATCGTGTGTACTCACAGAAGGAGGCTTTGGACTTGTCTATGTGGATTGCCCAATTAACAGAGTATAAGAGCTGACTATATCGATAAGAACAGAATACACTGAGATAATATGAAGAAGAAGAAGAAGAAAATTGTATCTTTCTCCATTAACGTAAACATGTATTTATAAAAGAAGAAGAAGGTTGCAACATGGTGAACGTTGGGAACAAACGTTACTGGAGAACGTAATTAGATACGCAACGTTCAGAAGAACTTTGGGGATAAATAATAAGGTTTACGTTTTAAGTTAATAAATATTGGGAAAAATGACTAGGGTATTAAATTTAGGCTTTAGTAGTATAAAAAGAAAATTATGGATTTAAGCAAAACATATGGCTACCTGGTGCACCCGCGAGGCATAATCCACCGGATCGGCATCCCCCCTACGTGGGCGTATCACGTGCACACACACACTAAGGTTTTCTGACCGAAAGTCCAAGAACCAAGTTTGGCCTAGCCCAATTCCTTAGCCATCCTCATGTGCGCGAGCCCATCCCTATTTCCTCAACCATGTTAATACACCCAAGCTAACATGTACTAATATACACAAAGAAAGTTTTCAAAATAGATGATATGGGACTATGTCAAATTTAGAAATTTTGAATCATGACCAACAATCCCCCACATGATCCAAAATTATCAAAGAGAGAAAAAATTAAAAGGAAGTAAGAAGGGCAATGGATTTTAGATACATAACGTCGATATCTTGTGGGTTTGAATCGATACTTAGTGGAACAAGCTGATGATTGTAGATTATTGGTGAACTACATTCTTGAACCCATTATCTATAATTCAAATAATTAAAATTGCACACATATCTAAAAATCCTGAATCCACACAAGTCTGCAGTTGGGTGCATTCTAGACCATGTGCCATATCCCAGATTTTCATAAAGGCTCTAGAGAGTTTGCTAAAGACTCTCAAAGGAAGCGACCTATACTTCCACCTTTATATAGGTGAACCCATCAAGTGTATACTGACATACACCACCCTTTAAGGCTATGAGTTTCATTAAGAATCTAAATGATTCATCCTATCACAATTTGTCAATAAGCACCACATACACAGGGAGAAATATAAACAATTGTAGTATTTTAATTAAATAATTACATGACTTGTTGTTACCCATTGAACCCAATTCATGGGATCTCCAATCACATGGGTTGGGTTTCCATCACATATTATTTACTCAAAATAATGGCAAAAGTCCCATCCCATCTGGATGCTTCTTGGACTACCTTTTTACTCAATCTCTTAGTAAGTGGATCCGCTAGGTTCTTTTACGACCTCACAAATTCCATGGAAATAACCCAGTTACTGATCAGTCCTCGTACAATAGTATGCCTCAAGCAAATATGTCTTTGTTTTCCATTATAAACGTGATTCATTGCCCTGCCAAGAGCTGCTTGAGAATCATAATGCAGAGCAATATGAGGAATTGGCTTATACTACAATGGTATATCAGCCAATAAATTCCTTATCCACTCTGCTTCTGCACCTGCCAATTCTAAAGTAATAAACTTAGATTCCATAGTATATCTAGCAGTACAAGTTTGTTTAGCAGATTTCTATGAAACAGCTCTTCCACATAAAGTAAACACATAACCACTAGTGGAGTTTGTTTCACCATTATCAGATACCCAATTAGCATCACAATATCCTTCTAAAACACTAGGATGACCAGTAAAATGTACACCTACATTAACTGTTCCTTTTAAATACCTCATTAATTGTGATATTACATTCTAATGATCTTGTCAAGGATTATGTGTATACCTGCTAAGTCTATTAATGGCATATGCAATATCGGGTCTAGTACAGTTCATTAAATACATTACACTACCAATGATTCTAGCATATTCAATTTGTGCAATACCATTCCTTTTATTTTTCTTTAAATGCACACCAGACACATAAGGAGTTCCTAATCGCTCTTCATTAAAGAAATTAAATCTTTTAATAATATTTTTCACATAATGAGACTGTGATAAAACTAAACCATTTGCATGTTTATTTATTTTCATGCCAAGAATGAAATTCGCTTCTCCTAAATCTTTCATGTCAAATTTAGAAGATAAAAAATCTTTAGTAATTTTCACACTTTTCTCATCGGTACCAAATATTAGAAAGTCATCCACATATAAACAAATAATTACACCACAATTTCCATTGAATCTACTATAAACACAACTATCAGATTCATTTGTCAAAAAATTATTAGACAATAGAGTTTTATTAAATTTGGCATTCCATTATTTTGGTGTTTGTTTTAAACCATACAAATATTTTACAAATCTACACACTTTTTGTTCTTTACTTGGAACAACAAACTCTTCTGGTTGACACATATATATTTCTTCATTTAACTCTCCATTCAAAAAAGCAGTTTTAACGTCCATTTGGTGGATTATCAATTTATGAATAGAAGCCAAAGTAATTAAAATTCTTATTGTTGCTAATTTAGTTACTAGGGAGTAAGTGTCAAAATAATTAAAACCTTCCTTTTGAGTAAACCCTTTTGCTACAAGTCTTGCCTTAAATTTATCAATAGACCCATCAGCTTTTAACTTCTTTTTAAACACCCATTTACATCTAATAGGTTTACATCCTCTAGGCAAATTAACTAGTTCTCATGTATGGTTAGACATAACAGATTCTAGTTCACTATTAATAGCATCCTTCCAAAAATTTGCATCCATTGATTTTATTGCTTCTTCATAAGTTTTAGGGTCATCTTCAGTTATGAAAGCAGTTATAAAATCTGGACCAAAAGTTTTCTCAAAACGTTGCCTTTTACTTCTAGTAGATGCGGGTACATGTTCTTTACCTTTCCTTTTAAGAGGTTCACTAGAAGAAGGATTGCCCTCATCTCTTATTTTCATTGGAAATATATTTTCAAAAAATTTTGCATCCTTTGTTTCCAAAATTGAATTATTTTGATAATTATTAGTTTCATCTTTAATTACCAAAAATCTATAAGCAGCACTATTAGAAACATATCCAATAAAAATGCAATCCATTATTTTAGGTCCAATTTTATTCCTTTTTAAATTCTGGTATAGCTACTTTAGCTAGACACCCCCACACTTTAAGATACCCCAAATTAGGTGCATGTTTCTTCCATAAATGATATGGTGTAGAGTCAATCTTTTTATGTGGAACTCTATTTAAAATATGTTTTGCAGAAAGGCAAGCTTCTCCCCATATATTCGAAGGTAAACTAGAACTAATTAGCATAACATTCGTCATATCTTTAAATGTTCTATTTTTTCTTTCTGCAACTCCATTGGACTGTGGAGAATAAGGAGGAGAAGTTTCATGTATAATTCTATTTAGTTCACAAAATTTTTTAAGACTTCCCGAATCATATTCACCTCTACGGTCAGATCTAAGTCTTTTAATTTTTCTTTCTAAATGATTTTCAACTTCAGCTTTTTATTTACTAAACATTTCTATGAATATCGAGCACATGAAGTACATCTTTTAGGGCAATTATTTTCCCAAAAGTTAATTTTAGTAAGACTTTCCCTTTTCCCGCAACGTTGGTGGCTCAAGAATCCCCTATAAAAACCTTTTCTCCATTAGTCACACTTTCTTAGTTGAGAATTACGTCTCTATTCGCACAAATGTGTCTAGTGGCCCTGGTATCTACTACCCATTCCGTGAAGTTGTCAACAAGGTTTACTTCTGTAACAATCCAAGATTTTAGTAATTGTAATTTAAAATATTTATTAAATGAAATAAATATTTTATTGATGTGGTTATTATTAGTAAATATTTATGACTAGATAATATTCTAAATTAAATTAATTTATAATTTAGAGAATGGTAATATAACATGAAATGTTATATTGTTGTTTTAATTTAATAATTCAAGATGGTATGATAAGTTATTAAATAAAAATTATAACGAGATTATAATTTTGTGATATTTGTTTAAGTGAAGTATTTATTTTAAATAGAGTATGTGTAATTAATTTATTTGATTATGGTTGGATATGAAAATCCAAATAAATAATATGTGATTATAAATTATATATTAAATTGTTTATTAAAATTAAAGGAGTTTAAATTAATTTCGCCAAACAAGGCTTAAGGATATTAAGTATTTAAAAAAAATTAAAGAGTTTTTGCCAAACAAAGCCGTATGACTTTTGAATTTTTGACTTTTGAATTTTATTATAATAACTATAATAAATAAAATAAAATATAAAATTTAATTATAACTGATATACCTTATTACTTTGTAACTGCTAATTTATTTAGTATACGTATTATGGCTAGCCTTATCAGTTTTATTTTCATGCTCATGCTTAGTGTTGTTAGGCCTAGTCTGATATTCAGAGAAGAAAGAAAAGTTTCAGAGGAGTCTAGAGAATTTGAGAGAGATTAAGAGAAATTTCTGAGTTTTCAAGCAATTTCTGTGGTGTTAGCAAAGATTGTTCAGGTTAATTGAAGGTATTATTCATAACTTTGATATTAAGCATATATATATATATATATATATATATATATATATATATATATATATATATATATATATGCTTCGCGGCAACAATTTTTATATTATGTGAATTCCATATTTTTGAATTGTTGCTATACAAATGTATTGTGGTGATTATTCATGTTGGTGAGGTTTTAGTGTATATAAACAAGAAATTTGTTATGCTAATTTCGTTTAAAAAGTAGGAAAAGTAACTACAGTGTATGTTTTTATGTATATTTTCATATGGCTTGTAAAAGTACCAATTTAAGTGGTCAATTCGTATGTTAATCTGCAAATTGAGGCTTGAGTATGTTAGTTCATTAAGAAACAAAGAAAACGTAATTTGAATGAAGTAATTTGAACAAGAATTGAAATTACAGTGTTGATTTTCGTGAAGGATGTCAAAAATTGAGTTTTATATGAAAAACATGAAATTTGAGAAATTAACCTAGCTTAAATTGTTGTTAAATTGTTTTAATTGGTGGAATATGTTCATAAACATTTTTGTGATAGTTCTATACCATTTGTACGTGTTATATATATGTTGAATGTATGAAATGTTAAAGTCAATTTATGACTACATTGACTGAGTAAAGCATGCTGATTGAGTAAGGAACTCAATCTTTATATATCTTTATACTTGTTATATGAACTATAATATGTATGTTATGTTAGTCCAATGTTTATGAGATATATGTTGAGCATGCTATTATGTGCTACGTGATGCATGAAAACTGTTAGATTTTGCTGGGCTGTCGAGCTCAACCTTACAAATATCCATTTTTGCAGGTTAATGATTAAAGGTAACACTATGTGCTACTTGAATGACGTGGATCAGAAATATACGAAGATTAATATTTTAGCTAAAGTTGTTATTTCTTTATAACATGATTAAGATTCATGAGATGTATTAAATGTTTTATGATGTATAGTTTTATGTTGAGTTGTAAAGCTAATGTTAGAGTTGTCTGATATGTAAAGATTATCTGATTGAAATGTAAAATTTTATAATAACAGTGATAAAGTGAATCATAAAATAAGATTGATTCAAAGACATGTAGATGATAAATGTTTTGATTCAGGGAATTAAAGTCAGAAGACATAAAAGTTTAAATTATTTCCGCATTTTATAACGTTTAACATCGAATATTGATGTAAAAATCAGAAGTTAGTTGTGTTATTAACGACCAAAGTCGAGAATTAAATTGTATAAATTTTTGGGTCGTTACAACTTTCGAGACAACAACAATAATAATATCATCAGATTCAACTAAGTTCGCTTGGGGCTTAGGCTTAGAGTTATTATTTTTGTTGTCTTGCCCCTTGCGAAAGTTACACTTCATAAAAATATGGCCAGGTTTGCCACATTCGAAGCAAGGACCTTTAGTGAAAGGTTTCTGAATTTGATTGGAATTCTTGAACTTATTATCCTTTGTTCTCATTGATTTAGAATTTTTCCCTTCGTAGTTTTTGGACTGATAGTTTTGGCTCTTCCACTGTGGCTTTTGTTCTACAAGATTAGCCTAGACAATATGACTTTAAACTATTTCTCCTCTTTCTTTAGCCCTGTTTTGTTCTTCAATATGTATGTGTGCCACTAATTCCTGCAAAGAGAAATCTTTGGTTTCATGTTTAAGATTCATTTTATAATCTTTCCACGACGGTGGTAATTTTTCGATAAGCACAGCAACTTGAAACGTCTCACATATTTTCATTCCTTCCCTAATGACTTCCCCCACAATTGATTTGTATGTATGAACTTGATCTATAACAGATTTCCTGTCTTGCATCTTAAAATCTAAAAATTTCCCCGCAACATATTTCTTAAGTCCAGAGTTTTCAACAATATATTTAGATTTTAAAACTTCCCAAATCTTCTTAGCACTTTCATAAGGATAATAAATTTCGAACAGTAAATTAGACAAATAGTGCAACAAATATCTACGACACGTACGATTATCCTTAACATAATCCCCTTTTGTAGACTTATCAGAACCCAGTATTTCAATAATTTCAATAGCAGCAGGAGTAACATCATTAACTGTAGTAACAGCAGGAGCAACCATATATAACACGTATTCTAAATTCATGGTTTCCAAATAAAACAGTACATCTTCAAACCACCTCTTAAAATTCGTACCATCAAAGCGTTTAATTTTAGATAAGTCTAAGGAAGATTTCATCTTGTTAATAACCGAATCACTTTTTAGATTGTTGAAAAATATAGCAATTAACAAGGCGAATAATACAGTAAATTTGAATAACTTAGCTTGAAAATCGAGGCATAGCGTAGCTACTGTCCTAAAAAGTGATTCCGCCCCCACTGATAGCAAACACAGGTACAAATGGGCTACCGGCGGTCACTCTCTAGGATTCAACAGCGAAGTCTCCGATCGTGTGTACTCACAGAAGGAGGATTTAGACTTGTCTATGTGGATTGCCCAATTAACAGAGTATAAGAGCTGACTATATCGATAAGAACAGAATACACAGAGATAATATGAAGAAGAAGAAGAAGAAAATTGTATCTTTCTCCATTAACGTAAACAGGTATTTATAAAAGAAGAATAAGGTTGCAACATGGTGAACGTTGGGAACAAACGTTACTGGAGAACGTAATAAGATACGCAACGTTCAGAAGAACGTTGGGGATAAATAATAAGGTTTACATTTTAAGTTGATGAATGTTGTGAAAAACGGCTAGGGTATTAAATTTAGGCTTTAGTAGTATAAAATGAAAATTAGGGATTTAAGCAAAACAGTGGGCTACCTGGTGCACCCGCGAGACATAATCCACCGGATCGGTACCCCCCTACGCGGGAGTATCGTGCGAACACACGCACTAAGGTTTTCTGACCGAAAGTCCAAGAACCAAGCTTGACCTAGCCCAATTCCTTAGTCATCCTCATGTGTGCGAGCTCATCCCTATTTCCTTAACCATGTTACTACACCCAAGCCAACATGTACTAATATACACAAAGAAAGTTTTCAAAATAGATGATGTGGGACTATGTGAAATTTAGAAATTTTGGAGCGTAACCAACACTTACAATAAATATTATTTATCAAATAACTCTTTTATACTAAAACTCTATTTTCTCACTCTAAGTTTGTATTTACTGATTGGGTAAAGGGTCAAAAATGTCCCTGACTTTTACCGCGATGTCTACCGAGCACCCTATACTTTTTTTTGTCCAAAAGTACCCTTAACGTTACATTTTTTTGCCCGCCCGTGCCCCTGCCGTTAACAGAAGATAAACGCGGTTAAAATGTGATGGCGTGGCAGACACATGGAGGCTTAAATATAAAACATATTCTAAATAAAATAATATATATCATTTAATCAAAACAAAAAATACTAAAATTTAAAATAAAAAAAGCATAACATATTTACATCATTTAATCAAAATACGAAAATTCAAATTATTTTGTTAACTAATCAAAACAACTAATTAAATAAAATAAGTTGTATAACATATTTATATCATTTAATCAAAATACTAAAATTCAAAACATAACATATTTACTTCAAATACTAATTAAAAAAATATTAAAATACTAATTAAAAAAATACAAAAATACCAAAAAAAATCAAATTAAAAAAAAAATACTAAAATACTAAAAGTCAAATTGTTTTGCTAATTAATCAAAATAAAAAAAATTCAAATTACATCATTAAAATACTAAAATAATAATACTAAATACTAGTTGATATAAAATTTTAGTATTAGCGTTATATATTTAGTATTATATTTTAGTAATTTTACTAAAAATATTAACGTTAATATTTTTATAATATATACTAATTGATAAATTTTAGTATGTTATAAAAATATTAACGTTATATACTAATTGATATATTTTTATAACATATACTAAAATATATACTAAAATATATAACGTTAATAAATATATATATATACTAAAATATATAACGTTAATAATTATATAACATACTAAAATATATATTAAAACATATAACGTTAATATTTTTATAACATACTAAAATATATAACGTTAATATTTTTATAACATACTAAAATATGTTATACAAATTATTTTATTATTTTTATGTTATCTAAAATATGTTATACAACTTATTTTAAGTATATACTAAAATATGTTTTGAATGTTAGTATTTTGATTAAATGATATAAATATGTTATACAATTTATTTTATTTAATTAGTTGTTTTGATTAGTTAACAAAATAATTTAAATTTTAGTATTTTGATTAAATGATGTAAATATTTTATGTTTTTTTTTATTTTAGTATTTTTTGTTTTGATTAAATGATATATATTGTTTTATTTAGAATATGTTTTATATTTAAGTCTCCATGTGTCTGCCACATCATCACATTTTAACCCCGTTTGTCTTCTGTTAACGGCAGGAGCACGGGCGGCCCAAAAAATATAACGTTAAGGGTACTTTTGGAAAAAAAAAAGTATAGGGTACTCAGTAGACATCGCGGTAAAAGTCAGAAATTTTTTTGACCCTTTGCCCTTTACTGATATAAGGGTGAAATGATAAAATATTGTATTCAGATATACAATAAAATTAATTATCAAATAATTCTTTTATATTAAAATTTTATTTTAAAAAAACATCTATTTTATATATAGTCTTTATTTTAGTAAATTCTTATTACACAATTTAGTCAATAATTACCTCGATCACATGCATCGAACTTGCAAAGAAACGGAGATAATCACTTTTCTTCATAACTTTCTCATTCTTTTTTTCTAAAAAATTTAAATTTAAAATTAAAAACTAAAACTGAAGCAAAATGTGATTTCTTGAAGAAGACGCATAAGAAAAATAGTCCTTAACACTAATATACAACAATTAGAAAGTATTTACAAAAATAATACATCTATAAAATAATTAAAAAAATAACGCAATTCACATTGATAAAGAAACCTAAAATCAAGGAGAAATAACTGCTATAATTAATAATTTAAATTCAAATATATCTGGGATCTAACAACAAAAATAAATTCAAATTCAAAATAATAATTTAAATTCAAATCTTCATCTTCTTCACATAGCACATATTTGATCAAGAGAATGACTGCGATGAATAGCCGACCGTACAACTTTAGACCATTCGTTGCAGGAACAGAAGTTGATGCCATATTGACCTTAACAGGTATTCGTGGAGGAGCATTTCTTTCATCAGTTTGAGAAAAGTATTCACGCGTACATGTAATAGAGGATGAAACAATAAAACAGAAGTATAATACGAGTATAATAGAAAAGATCATAGACCAATCTGACAAATGTTCCAAGATAGTGAACAACCCAATATCTTTTTCTAATTATCATAGGAAGACATATATTTATCATTATTACAAAAAGAGATTTATGGGTAAGAGTACAAGTCTAGAAAAATCTAAAAATATTAACAAAAATGTAATAAATGTATGATACATGTAACCAATTAATACATAAAGACTACACAAATTTTTTTTTTCTGCATAGGAAAAAGAGAGATAAGAGAGTGATGTGTAATGTAATGTTGATAACCAAACCTTCGTACCAAGGTAACCAAATTTTTATACCAAGGTAACCAAACCTTCGTACCAAGGTAACCAAACTTTTATACCAAGGTAACCAAACTTTTATACCAAGGTAGCCAAACCTTCATACCAAGGTAACCAAACTTTTATACCAAGGTAACTAATCAACCTCTACACTTGCAGTGTGAATTGGTTACCTTGGTCTGAAAGTTTGGTTACCTTGGTCTGCAGTATGAAAGCTAGGTCTGAAAGTTTGGTTACCTTGATTTGAAAGTTTGGTTACCTTGGTCTGAAAGTTTGGTTACCTTGGTAACCTAATAACACTGAATTGGTTACCTTGGTATGAATGTTTGGCTACCAACTGCACTATGAAGAAACTGCAGGTGTGGATGTAGATTGTTTACCTTAGTATGAAGGTTTTGTTACCTTGGTATGAAGGTTTGGTTACCAATCTTTTCTATCAGTTGCTGAATTTGGATCAAATCCAATAATCCATTGCAAGTTTATGAAATCTAGTCTCCAACTTCCTAGTACTATTCCCTGTACCACCAATTCCACTATTTCCACGCCCAAAATAAATCTCATGACAAGTCTCCATAATCATCTCCTTCACAAAAGCCATATGCAAATTATACCAAGCTCGAGGTCCACAGTAGGGGGAAGGAGTACCACTTGATTGGCACCTTTCAATAGCTAAACTGTCAACTAAAACAACACGCCTCTCACCATTTATAGTACCAATAACAGCTGTAGAGACCCTTTCCCTTTGACGGATAGACTGCAAGAGATTACGACTTTTGAGCTTCACGAATATCGCATCTTGCTCCTGATATTCTGCACCCCATATCTCCAAGACAGACATTGTATGGTCACCAACTACAATTGTCGTGATATCAATTTCTGCACCCTTTAGATATATGATTTCTTTAACAACATTATATTTTCCACCAGCACCTTGATCATGAATGCTGATGATAGGATTGTTCTCTCCCATTTCAACACAAGCACGAATAACATGATATAATTTCTATGCCAACCTCCCGATGATGGTGGTGCCTTGAGGTGGAACAGTCGGGAACTGTACGGCGACAGGCTGTGCTGCTGACTTGAGCGGGGCATGTCATTTGGAGCTGAAGGTGTGCGGAGGAAGAAATGATGATGAGTGATAATGTTGAGTTTGATTGAGTAGAAGAAATGGGAAGGAAATGAAAAGGTTGGTAGGAAATTGCGGAGGAATTCAGATTGCACATAATGAAATTGTATTAATTTTTTAAATAAATATGGAAAAATGTATTACTTTTGTAATTATTTTATCTTTGCATCATTATTGTAATTATTTCTAAAAATGTACTAAAATATGTAATTAATCCTAAGAAAAATGTAAGGCCCATCCACAGCAGTTCATAATGATGTAAATATCAATTTCTCTTATTCGATTTCATTCAAAACTATTTGCTTCACTGCCAATTACAATTTACAAAGTGACATAATACTTTTAATTTTACTAGTTCAAGTCGTATACGCGGTGTGTAATTATCATAATAATACAATAAAAGTTTTATTAAATTTTGAAATAGAATAAAAAAATTAAAAATTTGATGGACAAAATTATAATAAAATCGAACTTATAGAAACAAAAGATAAAAGAGATTTGTGTTGTAGTTTCAAGATCGGCAGTTATTTTCAACCCCCATCCTCCTCCTCCTCCTAATATAGATATAGTGTATGTTTGATTATCGATGTTTAGAACACTTGTGACTGTAGCGTTTGGTATGTTTAGAGATCCAAACGTACCGTACCATTTTTAGAGCAATGAAACAATGTCATCAAACTCGTCTTAGTAATTTTATTATCAAGTCACCATTAATAAACTATCAAGTTAATAATTTTAAGGATAAACATAGAACAAAATTACTCCTTAATATTCGTAAAATTTTATAAATGAGACTCTTTTTTGTGCAACAAATGATACTCTTTCCGTTCCAAATTATAAGATCATTATTGACTTTTGAAAATCAAAATTTAAGACATTTTAAAATTCAAAATTGATAAAATTTATCAAAAATTATAAAATAATAAATTTATAATTAATATTTTTTTTCGATAGTTTGTAATATTCATCAATGATATTATATTTGAAAAATGTTATATATATCGACAAACATATGACAAAATTAAATCGCGACTTATGTGGAACTATAAGAGATAAGATAAAATAAATTAGGGTAGTGTCATTCTTCTATCCTATGTATACACAAATATATCAATATTTATTATTGATACAAATTTGTCGACATACCTCACTAGCTGCGTCATTAATTATTAGTATTCATTGCAAGATCCAAATGATAATTAATATTAATAATTAATATCAATTATGGACTAAGCTTGATTAAAATATTTAAAATTAATTTTTAAAAGTCAATAATAATTATATATTTTAGAATGGAGGGAGTATAACCTGGTTTCAAAATAAAACGAGCTTATCGACGTCGGGATTTTTATTTGTCCTTTTTATGTTCTTGTCTTTTGGTGTTCTCATGTTAAGTGAGATTTGTTTGACAAAAAAAGTTGTGAAAAGGTCCGACATGTATATGCCGACGATTGGACTATAAGAGTCGCCAGTTGGTTTTTAAATGGTTGTACCAACACAACCGAGAAAAAATTTGCACATTGACCCAGTGATGTGACACTGCTTAACGGGTCTGCGAAACCGAGATTCGTTAGAGTCCGGGGACATGGTTATGTGGAGGGAAGGTGTTAGGCACCCCCCGACATCAGTGTTGCCACGGTGACCGCCACTTTTCAATTAAACTGTTATATGAATGTGTGTGTATGTGTGTGGATCAATGTGCAATTATTTGGAAGTAGTACTATGCCTCGTTGCACCTATATACAAAGGTTTTGAATTTCTGTATAAAAATTCAGTTTTAACAAGATATAGCAGTGATGTTTTGTAAAAAGACGTTTTTCAGACCCTTGTACTCAATAGTAATTGAGGCTTTTGATACTTCCATTTTTATTGTGTTTGGCATGGTTTCTTTCATTTTCGAGATGCGAAGCATCTTCGAGAAAATAATATACAAAGCAGTGCCGAACTCCTTGTGGGCATGAGAGACGTCTAAGGAAATTCAAACATCGTTAATAATTTATAAGCCGTGTACAGTTGAAAATATCCATCACGGGAACCGAATCTATATTCAGTAGACTGAATCTGTGATCACATGATTCCTAGGCTCACATGATGTAGCAATTTGTATGAAAGCTATAAATATATATATATATATATATATATATATATATATAAGTAGTAAATATATATATATACAGATAATCAACCAGCACGAATCGCCTCCATGGGGGATTAAAAATGTAAATAAAGCAGTTAAAAACTAATGAACCACCACGAAGCACCTCCACGAGGGATTGAGAAAATATAAATAAAGTAGTAAAAAACCCAATCAACCACCACGAAGCACTTCCATGAGGGATTGAGAAAAATATAAATAAAGTTGTAAAAGCGATCAACCGCCACGAAGTAAACTCCAGGCGGGACGAAATGTAAATAAAGCTATAAAAGGCCACGAAGTAAACTCCAGGCCTGACAGAAATATATATATATATATATATATATATATATATATATATATATATATATATATATATATATATATATAATATATATATATACAAAAAGAAATAAAAGCCACTGACTGAAGTCCGGGCATACACACGCAACACGACTCTCAACGTGTAGAACTGTGTGTTCACAGTAGTGGAGAAAGGCATTAGAAAGTGTTAGAAGGCTTATAGTGGACTGCCAAAGAAGACTTCAGTGAATTTAAATGGATGAACACTTGGCTCCCGCCGGTAAAAATATAACAATATAGAAGCTCACAAGTGTTTAAAATGAGAAAGCACGCAGTTTATAGTGTGTACAGAGCAAATTAGACAGGGCTTTATCGCCTTTTCTTTTTCAAATATGGCCACCCCAAGCCCTCTATTTATGGAGGGGGGAGCCACAGGTGTACCTGCGGTAGTAGCAAGTGTACCTGTGACTGCCCGGGGTGCCCCAGGCAATGTGGTCCCCGTCGTCTCGAAGTACGTGCACTCGAATAACGCGTTGTTCGCTCGAACCTTCATAACTTTCAATCTGGGAGTTCGATGGAAGCGTGTCATACCATTCCGGAAAGCTCTTTCAGAGGGCTATGTAATGACATAGGATTTTCCCTTTTTGAATTCGGGAAGATGGGTTCATGACCAAAATGACATTTCTGGGTTTTCGTCAGGCAATCTGTTGAGCTGTTTTGCGTAGTTTGCGCTTGTAAGTAAAGATATGGTTCTTGTGGGACTTCTTTTGAAGAAATTTAAGTTTATTTGAATTGAATTGATTTTGATTTGGCAAAATGACCACTTTTCCCCTCCCTGGGTTATTTCTGACTTTGTCGCAATTGTAGGGGTCTTTTCTCATGGTTATCTCTAAGATTGTCAACAGACTCTGAATTTACTTAGGGTTATCTCTGAGGTTGGCTTGACCTCCCGAGGTTGACTGTGGGCATTAGATTTGATCTCCCGGGGTTATCTCCGGGTTTACAATCACCTTTCCTGGGGTTATCTCTAGGGTTAGAAACTGATTTCCCAAGGTTATCTCCGAGCTTTGAACTGGATCTCCTGGGACTATCTCCGGGGTTGGAATTGATGTTGTAGTCCTCCAGGGTTATCTTTGGAGTGTGAAAAAGAAATTTTCGTCCTCCTATATAGTTAGTAACAGGAAAATAAATTTCGAGTGTCTACAGATGCCCCTCTTTATCATGTTAATGTAATGCAATGGAATGGATATGATAAAGATTACTAGACACTTGAAATATGATAAGGTATTTCTAATGATGCAAATCGCAATGTAATGAATGTTTATGATGAATGTTAAAATATTTTCGCAAATCGCAGTTCGCAAATCGTACATCGTATTTCGCACTTCTCACTTCCCTTTTCGCATTTGGCTAAATGCACTTCGCAACTCGCACATCATATTTTGCATGTCGTATTTCACAAATTGCAATGTAATGAATGTTGTGATGAACGTTTAAAATATTTTCGCAAATCGCTTTACATTTACCGATCATTGATGATGCCTATGCTGGTGTCGACTCCAAAAATTTGATTTCGTCGATGCTTATTTGATGAAGATAAGTTGAGATGTTTTCTACATCTCTACTGGGGATGACGTTATGAAATCATTAGACCTTTTCGATGCATACGCTGGTAGTTTACAACGGTGCCTACCCTGATGGTAGTTTTGACAACGGTGCCTACCCTATTGGTAATTGACTATGCTGACATCGCCAAACTATTTTAGTTTTTACTCAAACGGTGGTATCCCTGAACTGCCTTAATGTTACATTAAATTGATGCCAATGGTTTAGAATACCAGATCTTTTGATACCTTCACTAAAGTAATATTCCAAGGTTTACTTCGCCAGACTCTGCCTGATGTTACGCTCACCCTTTTTGAGGTGATTTGGAGGTTCCTTTCGCTGTTGGGTGCTTGTTTCCCATATCCTTGAGTGTTTGAATCGTAACCCGGCTGAATTGATGACCTGAATACCGCTGACATCCCTAGAGGGTGCAACTCGTTCTTTCGCTGGCCAGATTTAAACTTCGGTGTAAAGGCCTCGACTTGTAAGGACTCGAAGTCGGTTGACACATTTGATGATGAGGATTTCATTCGCTACACCTTTCGTCATTGGGCTTCTGCTCTTGAGTTAAGGACTTTTTTGAGAAATATTCCCTTCTTTTGTAGGGGCAAGCTCATGTAACCATGATTTCTTTTAGGAGTTCTCCCCTTTCTTTTGATGAGAGGCTTGATTCTACCTTAAGCTCATTCCCTTTCTTGGAATTGGACAATGCCCCAGTCCTTTCACATGTTGATGCCGAGGATTCACATGAGAAACTCTCTTTGTTGATGAAGTCACAAGTGAGTAATATCCAAATCGCCAGTGAGATGATGTGAGGGAAGCTCTGATGATGATGTGCCATGCTGATGGTGCTGACTAGCGCATTTTCCTCTCTAGGATGGTTGATAAATGCCCCAGTGTTGAGTTGTCGCTGTTTCTGAGATTTCCTCAGTCTTGTTGTAAGGGTTCCAATATCGGGTTGTCGCCAATTTTGAAATTTCCCCATCCTTGCTTGTTGCCTGGGATAGTTGCTTTGACAGATGGACTGATAAGATGTTGAGATCGCAAGAGGCTTTTACCTCTGTACCAGATGGTGAACAGGTAGTGGATTTGTGCTTTGATGCCCTCAATCATTGTTCCTGACTTTTTCTCATAATCGGTGTTGATGGTTTTCTTCTGATTTGATGAAGACTTGTGATTAAGGGTGTCGGCTCTTTGAAGGTCCTCGTTGCTGGTTGCCTTAGTGTATCGTTGTTTATTCCTTTTTGGGATTTATGCCTGATTTGATGGAATTATATTGAAGTGTTGTTGGGTCTTCTCAACACGGTTCAGTTATTTGGAGGGTTGTTCTTTGGTGTCTTGGGATTGATGTTTGAGTTTGGATATTTCTTTTAAGGGTCCGACCGCACCACTGATGGCTGCCTACATACTCTTATTGATGAGAGGAGATCAGGTCTGCGTAGTTCAGGCTTTGGTTTGATGGCTGAAAATATTTATTGGAGTTTGAGCTTGGTTGAAGGAGTTTTTTCGATTTTATAGTGGTTAGACCGCACCGTACATGGCTGCCTACGTACTCCCATTGATGAGGGGAGATCAGGTCTGCATAGTTCCACCTTCGCATGAAAATGTTCAAAGTTGTAAGTGATGAGAAGGGTGTAGAAATGTTTTTGTTTTTGTTATTTTTTTTTCTTTTTATTTCTTTTTATTTCTTTTTGTTTTCTTTTTATTTTTTGTTTTTTTTTATTTTTGTTTTTTTTTCTATTTACATGCATGGAAAATAAAAGGCACACTACGAAGAAAGTGATATCGTCTCACCATCTCCTGGAGCTCACAATTGTATCCTCTGGATCTACATCTTCTTGGCTAGTTGAGGCCTGATAGTCCAATTGTCAGTGGTTATGTTGCCTCCAAGGCTCGCGATAGACGTTACCTCTTGGTTCTGAATGTCTTCACTTATGGCCATAACTTGATCGCTTCATGATTCAGTACATTCCTTAGGGACCTTTGAACTGGACCCATCGCACAAAGGTATGAACTCCTGATTATTTGTGGGTTGGTTTCCCCAACAACCTTACCACCTTTTTCTTCATTTGTTCCTTCACCTTTTTCTCGGGCTTGAGAGGATTTGATCATGAAATCTCCCTCGAACTGTTGTTGCATTTCTTGCAAGAAACTTTCCTTTTTATCTTTTTCTTCTTTGTAAAGGATTAGTATTTCCTCCTCATCATCCAAGGTTATAAAATCAAGAACGTGGTTGCTATCTTTGGACCACATGATGTTTGATGTTGGCGGAGGAATCTCTTTTGGGGATTCCCTGGTCTCCTCTGTCATTCCTTGCATTAGGATTAGTCCACCTAATGTCCTGCAAGAATTGGTGCTCATAGCCTTCAAATCCTTTGACCTGCCTGCCTCAAGTGAACAGCTTAAGCTTTTTATTTCCTCCTTGCTTATTCTGGTCATGAGGAATTCTATCTCCAGCTCTTCATTTTCAATGAGATCCTGGATTTTATGTCTCAAAGACCAACATTCCTCAGTCGCATGTCCAGGTGAGTTAGAATGGAAGAGACATATCTTGGTGGAATCATAACTCTTTATCTTGGGATTTATAGGAGGCAACAACTCAGTAATCCTTCCTTCACTTATCAGAAAGTGTAACATTTCTTCGTTTATTTTGCTCAGAGGGGTGAATTTTTGGGCTCTTGTGGAGGTTGTTTGATCTTTCTTCTTTGAGAAATTGTATTCCCTCAAGCAATTTTTCGCTGGCGAGATCTTCTAGCAATTTTATCATCCCCCTTTTCTTGTACTTTTAACCTGCTTTGATATTCTTCATTTAGCTGGAACATCCTGGAGAGATATGAGCTTACATTATGGTTGATCTCTTTTTTCTCTTGGCTTTCTGATAGTTAAGTGAAAAACTGCCTCGTTTCCTGATGTTGACGCACTATCAGCTTAGGCTACAGATTTACTTGATTCTGGATCGTCTCTAATTTTTGCATTACTAGCATACAATCCTCTTAGTTTTCCCACTCTAGGACATTTGTTCTGTGCCTTTGGGGGTATTCCTCCACTCTTCGTATGTACTTATGATTTGGATACATTTCAGCTCTTCCTGACCCGATCATGTTTACTTCCTCCGTACCATGCTGCAACGGAAGGTTGGCGTTGACATTTTGTTGATCGGGTTGTTGGACCATAATACTGCCACTTTCGATCAGATTTTGAATCTTATGCTTTAAGGACCAACAATCTTGTGTATCGTGTCCTGGAGACCCTGAATGGCAAACACATCTCTGGCTCGGATTGTATCTTTTGCTCCCTGATTCCAATGGTGGAGCAAGTTCGGTAATTTTCTTGTGATCTATTAATATTGCCAATATATTTTCAAGGGAATCTCCTAGTGGAGTGAACACCCAATTTTCCATTCTTTCAAATTTTCTCTTTCTATCCTGGCATTGGTTGAATGCAACCTTTTGTTGAGATGACATATTGTCTTACTTTTTCCAAATGGGGGGACTATAGTTTGGTCTCCTAGCTTGCCCTTGTACAACAAGGGATACATCTTCATTGCCTTTATCGGGTACCCCCTTAGGATCGCTCGCATACTTGCCAGTCTGTATATGTTTGGTGAGTGCTTCTAAGGTAGTGAAGTCTTTAATCTTTCCCGCCTTCAGGCCCATCTTAGCCATTTCGCCGTGTTTGATCATTTCCAAGAATGGCTTTCCTATGCCTGCTAGGATCCTCTCATAGTAAGGAGCCTTTTGGATATCAATAAACGTCATTACCATCTAAGTTTCTGTCATTGATGGAATGACTTGCGCTACCAGATGTCTCCACCTTTGGGCATATTTTCGGAAAGACTCAGTACTTTGCTTTTTGACTTTAGTCACTTGGTATCGATCTGGTGCCATTTGTGACTGAAAATTGTACTGACTTAGAAAAGCATGGGCCAATTCTTCCCAGTTGTGGATTTTGGCATTGTCAAGTCGGGCATACCAGGCTTTAGCCTCTCCAGTGAGACTCTTTTGAAAAAGTTGCATTTTGAGGCTTTCATCTTCAACATAAGACCCTAGTTCGCCAATGTACACTTTTAGGTGCATATAGGGATCGCCTGCCCCATTGTACTTTTCAAACTCTAGGATTTTGAATTTGTCAGGATATCGAGCCCCTGGGAATATGCAGAGATCTGAATAGGTGACACTTCCATAGTTTCCAGTCCCTTTCATTAATCGGATAGTTTCCTCCATTTGTTGTACTTTCTTTCTTATATCCCCAGTTTCCCGATCATCCCTGAGTTTTGTGATTTTAGGGGTTATGTTGGTTCCTTTATTAGAATGAGGTTCAGGTATCTGGGTTTCTATCTTTTTGCCAATACCCTGACTACCCCCCAGTGTGAATGACTCTGGTTGAGTAGGCATTGTCTGGCCCCGAGTGTTTTTACTTTGTTCTTTTAGAAAGATAGCCAATTCTGCTATCTGATTCCTTAATCCTCCGAACTCCTCTAGAGAAACAGGAGTAGGATCAGGCTGGGCACTTGTAGCCATGTCTGATGGTGGGCTTAATGCCTTTTTGGATTTTGAACGGGCAACGGGATCAATGGCTTCCCTACAAAAAGACTTATGTAGTTTAGTCTTAGGAAATGTGGAAATGTTACATGCTATATGATGTATCTGTTTCAGGAGTATTTATCTTGCAAAACGGATGTCAATTGTTTGTATGACAAGATATCATGTCAGATAAAAAGGGAATGCATGTACACATTCATTCATATTTTTCCATTACATTGAGATTGACATGGAAATAAAATTACAAGTAATTGTAATTACAAGTAATTGAAATGGGAAAGTATAAAGAGACTTTCCTTCGCGTTTGGGTTATCAGAGGGTGACCTATCTTAGGCTACTATTGCGGCTTTTTGGCATGAAGGTTCCTAAATCATCGCAATTTACTTGACGGGAAGTTAATCCGACCTTTCAATTGGAGCGAATTTGGGTGGTGCCTTTCCTGAGCCTCGTTGGAATTAGTCTTCCTACGAGTCCAGTAATCAAACACCGACAAGATAGCCTCCTGGTAGAGGAACCACACAACATACATTCACATACAACGTGTCTCACCGTATGGAAATGATGACATGTGTGAAGCACTTATATCACAATCAGATATGGTGCAAAGCACTAAGCGCAATAAGTAAATGCATTCGTACACATTCATTCAAATGTAAATGCAACATCCACACACAAGCAGATAACAGTTTTGAAAAGCTTGTAATAGCGGCTTAAATCCTCTTACTGGTGTCCCCAGCAGAGTCGCCACCTGTCGACGTCGGAATTTTTATTTGTCCCTTTTATGTTCTTGTCTTTTGGTGTTCTCATGTTAGGTGAGATGTGACACCTCCAAAACAGGTATACATCACCCATTCTGAGTCGCCAAAACATGGTACATAAATAACTATAACTTTATTAATACAATTGTCGTGCAAAGTACGACAACACTTAAACTGTGAGTTTAAATACAAATATTATCTTCTAGACAATATCCACACTCAAATAAGTCCTCATTACAATTATTGATACATTATTTTACAAAAATGGTGAGGACTACTGAACAACTTTCTAGAACCATCATTCCATACCCCGACTAGTACTTGCTACATTCTCGCCTCCTGAGAAGAAAAATGGAACAAAAAGGAAAAGGGTGAGCTCAACAAGCCCAGTAAAGAACATTATGACTAAGATAATATAGAACAAATTATCGTTAGTCCTCAACAGGGAAAAATATAATAGAATACAATAGACAACAAGTTTTAAATCAATATTCGCAGCAAAAATAATAATTCATTAGAAGAGTTAAGTAGAGAATAAAATTTACTATCTTCTATGTATGAATTTAAACGTTCATCGTCAATATTTTATCCATGTAACATCAATCAATATATATATCTGGAATCAAATGTTTATCTTTGCACTACAGGCCAAAGATATTCATCAGTTGGTCATGTTCATCTCAACACCTGTTCATCTTTGCAATACGGGCCAAAGATTTTCATCAGAAAATCATTTATCTTTGCACTATAGGCTAAAGATATTTAATAATATCATCATTTAGGACTGAGGATGATGAAAAATATTTTAAAGAAAACGAATCCAGTGAAACAAAAGAACAAATATTAAGGATTCGTAGTTTAAACAATCCGAGTTAAAAAATACTTCATAAATAATCATAGTGAAGTAAAATTCAAGAATGATCAAAACATGGATCCAATCAAAGCTAGTATCCATAATAGATATCTTGGACAAAAAACAAAAATTTAATTTTTAGGTGAATAATGCCATATTCGTGAATAGTGTTGTATACGTGAATAGTATCGTATACGTGAATAGTAACTCCGACACAAGAAGTTCCAAATTTGATAAATAGTTCAGACCAATATTTCGACATAATGATATTGAAAGATATAATATCATTTATAAAAAATAATAACATCCCTTACCTCGAAAAGACAGTACTTCTGACTAGAATACCGGATATAGTGCTGAAGGAACTTGCACCGTATAGCAACACTCAAAGTATCAAAATACTCACAAGAATACGCTTGATAATATAGAGAGAGAAAACTTTAGTTTCTGGTGTGATTTTCAATTCTAACCTAAGCACCCTATTTATAGAAAAATGCTTAGAACACCAAAGCAGAAAATTTAATAAAATAATAATATTTATAAATTAAATTCCTACGCACACCTTACCAGCTGATTTCAACCATTTAACACATGCCCACAAATGAAAAAACGTTTTTATTTTAAAAATTATTTAAAACTTCAAAAATCAATTATTCCGAAACTTCAATAATTCATAATAAATAGCTCTTTTATCAGAAAAATTCGAATCTTATGTCCTTCTATATGAAATTCAATTCTCTACAACTTTGTAACTTTAAGTTTTTTTAAATTCCAAACATAAATTGACCGAAATCCACATACGGACGATTTTATAGGCTATAATTAAATTTCAGTCAAGAAATGGGGTCTACAAACATGAAAAACATGTTTTAAATATTTTTAGTAACAAAATACTCTTCCTCCTCATTTATTCATATATCCCACATTCATTGTAAAAATATCACCATTATTATATTATTATAATATAATAATATATTAAAATAAAATATTTTATCAGAAAAGATAAAATATCAATTTTTAATAATTGTCACATTAAAAATTTTCTCCATCTATATCCACATAAAATAAATATTTTTCTTATCATATAAATTAATAATTAATTATTCACAAATAATATTACAGAATCATAATACTGACAACCAAGCCGTTCCCAAGAAAGAAGGGGCTTTTCAATAAGGATTTTTTCTTACTGGCGCGCAATTAGGTGACCAAACCTCTCCTTAGACTGAACTTTCTAGACATTGCCAATAATGCTATATAATAATATTATTCCAATATGAATTATTAAACTGATAATGGAAAATACTGTATAGTGACAATTATTGAAACAACAACAATATAAAATATCAACGTAGCAATTATTGAATCAATAAAATAAAATATTAAACAGTAATTACTATAACCATTATTGAGTAGTGTCTTCTTACGTAAGAATCAATAATTGGTTCAATACCGTGTGCAACTGTGCAACAACGCGTATTACTGTGTTTTAATCACCGGGTATTCTAACAGTGTTAACGGTAACAACTACGTCGTTATTTATAAACAACTTATACTTGTCGTTTTCTTCATCCAATCGCTTTCCGTTATGGGGCCCGTACTAGACTACGTCGTCGTACGAATATTCCCCGACAGTAAGAATATTCCACAACCAGACGAATATTCCACGACAACAATAAATATTTTATAACCACTTGCTTATTTAAAATATTTGCGCATTTTAACCATAACTAACCATATTAATCAAATCAATCCTTACTATTTCAAAATAATAAATAGAGAAATTTAATTTTAGTTATAATAAGGTGGGGTCTTACAGCCTCCCCTCATTAAATTTCGTCCTCAAAATTGACGTACGTACATGGTGTTTCGAAAAGGTGAGGATACCTTGCTTTCATTTCTATTTCTAACTCCCAGGTCATTTCCTCAATAGCATGGTTCCTCCACAAAACTTTGACTTGTGGTATGACCTTTGTGCGTAGGACATGCTTCTTTCTATCCAAGATCTTGACAGGTGCCTCCTCATACGTTAAGTCTTAGGCTATTTTGTCCGGTTCTAACTCAATAACGTGGTTCGGGTCTTTCACATATTTACGAAGCACAGATATGTGAAAAATATTATGAACACAACACATGCTTGGAGGTAACACGAGTCTATAGGCCACATTTCCTATTCGGTCAAGAATCTGAAATGGACCAATAAATCGTGGATTGAACTTTTCTCTCTTCCCAAATCTTGTAACTCCCTTCCATGGAGCAACTCGCAACAATACATGATCCCCAATACTAAATTTCACGTCCTTTCGATGAAGATCCCCATAACTCTTTTGTCGATCTTGTGTCATTTGTATACGTTGTCGAATCATTTGAATCTTTTCCATAGTCATATGTACCAACTCTGGTCCCAATAATGTTGCTTCACCCACCTCATCCTAATATATTGGAGAGCGACACTTTCGTCCATATAATGCTTCGAATGGAGCCACACCTATACTTGCCTGATAACTATTGTTGTAGAAGAATTCTACCAATGGTAAATACTTATCCCAACTCCCTTTGAAGTCTAGAACATAGAGTCTTAATAGATCTTCAAGAGTTTGAATAGTCCTCTCTGATTGTCCGTCTGTTTGAGGATGGTATGCCGAACTAAATCGTAAATCTATGCCTATAGCTTTTTGCAAGCTAACCCAAAATCGTGAAGTGAATCTTGGGTCACGATCCAAAACTATGGATACTGGCATGTCATGCAATCTCACAATTTCATTTACGTACATACTAGCAAGACGTTCAAGGGAATAAGTCTCCCGTATAGATAAGAAATGTGCAGACTTGGTTAATCTATTGACAATAACCCAAATGGCATCTATGCCTTGAGAAACCTTGGGAAGACCCGTAACGAAATCCATAGTAATGTGTTCCCACTTATGTGAAACCCCAGATTTTATGAATAAAGATTTAATTTTTTTCGAAATATTTTTTTTAATATTATGGTGTAAATTTGAGATAATGTTATAGTTGCGGGTAGTATTTATAAATTTTGTAAAGTATGCAAGTTGTTGTATTATATTCGATTGGTCGGGGAATATTATTTTTGTCGGGAAATATTCGTACGACGGAACAATTATTGGTGGACCCCACAACGGAATTATTATCGGATTGAGAAAACGACAAAAAATATTTTATTAAAAATAACGGCGGAAGTTTTACCGTTGATATTGTTGAACTGCTCGGTAGTAAAAGTACAGTAATATGTGTGGTTGCATAGTAGCAAACGGTATTGATTATTGAGGCTTACGTGATTAGTCACTCAGTTTGATTCAATTATTGTCATTATTTAGCGATAATGAAGTTTTGTTTTATTTGTATTATTAACGTAATAAAACAGAAACATCTTTTTATATAAAACAGAATACTTTATTAAAGTTATTTTATAAATAGAATATATTATATTTTATTTAAAAGATTTTTCTTTAAATATGGACCGTCAGATTAAAGTAAATCAATCTGGACCGTTCATGGATTAGTTACTATGCATTCCATTTTCTTATAAATAGAAGCTCATTCCTTCATTATTTTCTTACGAATTTACTAAAACTCTAGAGAGAGAAACTATAGAGAAAGTTCTTCTTCTATAATCTTGAGCGTATTTCTTTAGAGTTTAAGAAAGCTTTGAGCGTAGTACAAGTTTCTTCGAGTATATTCTCGCCCTACCAGTTGGAATACTCTTCTTTCAAAGGTAAGAGATATTATTTGTTGTACCTATAAGGGGTATTATTTCTTTTTTATTCATGAAGAGAACTTTTGTTATTCTATTATTTATTATTCTGTTGGAATAACCTGTATACGCGGTCTACCCTATACTTGGTGATATTCTTCTATTATTCTGTTGGAACATTCTGTCTGTGTGTTTTATACCGGACCTGGTTCCGTCTTTATTATTATTCTGTTGGAACATCCTATCTGTGTATTTTACACCGGACCTGGTTCCGTCTTTATTATTATTCTGTTGGAATATCATGTCTGTGCGTTTTACGTCGGACCTGGTTCCATTATTTATTATTCTGTCAGAATATCATGTCTGTGCGTTTTACGCCGGACCTGGTTCCGTTTTTATTATTCTGTTGGAACATCCTGTCGGTGTGAATTTCACCTGACCTGGTTCCGTTATTATTATTCTGTTGGAATAACCTGTCTATGCGAAGTACCGCATACATGGTGATTTCTTTTGTTATTCTATTCTTTATTATACTCAGTTGGTTAAAGTTTTGACTTCTATACTCCATGAAATTAGTAGAATATCCTTGATATTTGCGCTTCATCCAGTATCTTTTCATGAAAATATTCTTTTGAGCATTCTTGAATTTTACTCTACACAAAAGTATCATGTTGACAATTTGAACGTTATTGGTTCATGAACAAATTAATTCTTGAACTTGTTTTATTGAATTCTTATATCATTGTCATCGTCCTCATGCTTATATTATGTTGAAAGTCATCTGTGGCCTGTAGTGCATAGATGGACTTGGTATGATTATGACCAGGGATTATTCGGTATAATCATAACCGTAATGTTATAAATGATGTGAAAAAAGTCCTCATTGGCCCGTAGTGCATTGATGGACATTTTTTTGGTATGATTATGGCTATGGATTTTCTTTAGCCATAGTGCAAAGATGAATTATTTTATGGCATGATCAGGACCGTTGATGAAAACACGATTATCTTTGGCCCGTAGTGCATGGATAATTCGTGGTCGTGATACTAAAGAATATCCTTGGCCATAGTTAAACTTGACTCTTTTAATGGATTGCTTGATCCGCTGTAGTTAAACTTGATGTCTATTGTATTTTATCAGTTTAACATTGTTGAAGACTAATGATAATTTATTCTGCATTATCTTAGTCATAATATTTCTTACTGGGCTAGTTGAGCTCACCCTTTATTTCATTGTTCTCTCCAGAAAATGAGAATATAGTTGGACGAGTCGGGAAATGGAGTGATGGACCAGATGATAGCATTAGTAGTCCTCACTATTCTATGTAATAGTGTGATAATAATTGTAATAAGGACTCCTTTTGAGTATGGATACTCTCTAGAAGATAATATTTGTATTCAAACTCACAGTTTATATTTTGTCGTATTGTACACGACAGTTGTATTAGTAAGTTGTATTTGAATTCCGTACCATGTATCTGGCGACCCAAGATGGGTGATGTATACCTAATTTTGGGGGCGTCACAACTTACATTTCGGAATCTCAAGTGATTGCAATGGACCCTTTGGCATTTGATGCTCTGCCTTTACACGTTGACAAGTTAAACACCTCGAGATAAACTTCGCGAACCCTCTTTTCATATTGTTCCACCAAAATGTATGTCGAAGATCACTATACATTTTGGTACTTCTAGGATGGATTGCAAACGGTGTATTATGTGCCTCCATCAGGATCTTGTATTTCAAATCAAAGTCATTAGGAACACAAAGTCTGGAGTGGACTCGAAGTATTCCTTCTTCATCGATTCTTGCTTCTGGAATAGCACCTTCTTGTACTTTCTTCTTCATACGCATCAGCTCCGGGTCTGTGGCTTGAGCAATTTTAACTTTATCGATTAAAGTTGGTTCTATGTGTATACTTGACATCATCGCATGGGTCCCCGGAGTCTTGAATTCTATCTTCATCCGTTGTAAATCACACAAAATGGGCATTTGTGTTGACAACATCGCACTCGTTCCCGCATATGATCTTCTACTTAATGCGTTAGCTACCACGTTTACTTTTCCAAGATGGTATTGAATGGTATGGTCGTAGTCTTTCAATAGCTCGAGCCATCGTCGTTGCCGCATGTTGAGTTCCTTTTGGGTGAAGAAATATTTGAGGCTTTTATGATCCGAATATATCTCCACTTTCTCTCCATATAGATAGTGCCTCCAGATTTTTAACGCGAAAACGACTACTTCTAACTCTAGATCATGAGTAGGGTTTTTCCTCTCATATTCTTTGAGTTGTCGCTAGGCATAAGCTATGACCTTCCCATGTTGCATGAGAACACATCCTAATCCTTTGTCTGAAGCGTCGCTGTAGATAACAAATCCATCCGAACCAGATGGTATTGTTAGGACAGGTACCGAAATGAGTCTCCTCTTAAGCTCTTAGAAACTCTTCTCACATTCCTCGCTCCATACAAATTTTATATCTTTCCGAGTCAGTTGAGTTAACGGAGTAGCGATTCGAGAAAATCCTTCCACGAATCTCCGATAATAACCAGCTAAGCCCAAAAAGCTACATACTTCGGTCAAATAATCCATATTTTGACACCACGTGCCCAAGGAATGCTACTTCCTCAAGCCAGAACTCGCATTTCTTTAACTTGGCATATAGCCTATTTTCACGAAGCCTTTGGAGTACCAGCTTCAAATGGTGCTCATGATCTTCACGGCTTTGAGAATATATGAGGATGCAATCAATAAAGACAACAACAAACTGATCCAAATATTCCTTGAATACTCGGTTCATCATATCTATGAAAGCTGCAGGAGCATTAGTCAATCCAAAAGACATGACTAGAAATTCATAATGCCCATACTAACTTCTGAAGGTAGTCTTTGGAATATCCTCAGTTCTAATCTTTAGCTGATGATATCCAGAACAAAGATCGATCTTTGAAAAAAATTGTGCTCCTTGCAACTGGTCAAATAGGTCATCAATACGAGGTACCGGATACCTTTTCTTGATGGTGACATGGTTCAATTCTCGATAGTCAATATAAAGTCGCATACTCTCGTCTTTCTTCTTTACAAATAAAACAGGAGCACCCCAAGGAGATGTACTAGGATGAATGAAACCGATGTCCAACAACTCCTGTAGTTGGACCTTTAACTCCTGAAGTTCAATAGGAGCCATTCGATATGGGGTTTTAGAAATGGGCTTTGTACCATGTTCAAGATCAATAAAGAATTCAACTTCACGTTCTGGGGGTAGACCGGGAAGTTCTTCAGGGAATACGTCAGGAAAGTCACTAACAACAGGAATATTATTCAAATCTGACGTGTCTTTATTCAAATCCATAACATGGGCTAAGAAAGCTTGACATCCATTTTTTAATAAATGAATAGCTTTATGGCTTGATATGACAGTGATTGATTTCAGTGGTTTAGTTGCTTGAATTCGAATAACAGGTTGGTTAAGAATATGAAAACTAACAACCTTACGAAAACAATCAATTTTGGCATGATGATTAGTTAACCAATCAATCCCTAAAATAACGTCAAATGCAAGTATCTTTAAAGTGATAAGGTTAACAGGTAGTGTGATGGTGCCAACTTGGATAAAACAAGATTTATAAACAGTGGATGTAATGGAAGTTTTTCCTAACGGAGTCTCCATAGATAAGTCAAAGTCTAATTTCTCCAGAGTCAAGTTTAAATGTTGAGCACAAGTAGGAGAAATAAATGAATGGGTAGAACCGGTATCTAGTAATGTATAAACTTCGCAAGAATTTATGATTTTACCCGTGATTACCTCGTTTGGGTTCCTTGTATTTTGACCAGTCACAACAAACGCTCTTCCAGGAACCGTTGACTTTGACTTTTTTGGGACAGCCTTTTGAGTCACCATCCCCGCTGGACTGGGTTTCGCTAACGTACAATCTCGAGCGCTATGTCCTTCTTTTCCATATTTATAGCATACCTTGAACTGTTGTGGGCAGTTTGGGCTGATGTGCCCCTCTTTTTCACATTTATAACATACAACCGGTGGTCGTTCTCTTCCCTTAGAAACAGTTGTTGCTGGTGCTGACGTCTTTACATTATCATTGTTGAATCTCCTCTTTTTAAAATTTCCACCCGACTAGCTTCTTCTATTATCATGACCACGATTACCACCAGAGTGGTTACCGCTTTTGTCTGCATTCTTTCCTCCCCGCTGGTTATCATTGCTCCAATGACTGCCGCCACTGGTCTGACCCTGGTTGTTGTCCCTCGGTTGAACGTACTCATTATCTCGCTCTAATAATTGAGCCTTGTTGACAATATCTGAATATAGAGAAAATTTATGAGAAATGAGATACTGACGTATATCGGGTTTCAAACCTCTCAGAAACATCCGCGTCATACGTTCCACATTCTCCACCAAATAAGGTGCAAACCTGGATAACTTAGTGAACTTCGCCTCGTACTGGGACACCGTTATGTTATTTTGTTCTAGTCTAATAAACTCCACTTCCTTCATATGATGAATACTTTCAGGAAAGTACTTGTCATTGAACAGTTTCTGAAATGTCTCCCAGGACATGCTGAGTGCGGCTGGATGGGTACGCTTCACAGATTCCCACCAGTAATCTGCCTCATTACGAAACATAAAAGTGGCGAATGGAACCTTCTGTTCCTCCATGCATCCCAAGACATCGAATATCTTGGTAATTTGTTTGACCCACGTCTCCGCCTTAATCGGATTCGGCTTTCCCCAGAATTCTAGTGGTCTCAACTCTTTGAACTGCTTGGCTGTGACAAACAGTGCGTTGCTATCATTTCCACCTGTATTTTGTACACGAGTCTCCCTCGTCTGATTTTTGCATGAACTGCAAAAAGCTTCTAAACATTCCATCATTCATCATCTGCTCAGTGGTGTTGTTTACAGGAGGAACATTGCCAGCCTGCTGCACGTTCTCCTTGTTGGTGATTAATGGTGTCTCCACGGTCTCATTTACTCCACTGTTAAAATTCTCGGTTGCCATTCTCAATTACTGCCATAAAATAAGGGTTAATTAAAGAAATATCACATAATATCCCTATATTTTGACCAACCAACAAATAAGCTTAGGTAGGACACACTAGCGAAAGATTTACTCGTCTCTCCCCTCCTAGTTCTATTCCCCGATTTCTGCCAGAGACCATATGTAGCATCCCCAAATCTGGTACTTTTTACCTCAGATCTGGTACATCATTTCTATAACTTTTGCGGAAGATATAAACATAAATTATTTATACATTAAACTTTTACACATCATTCCCAAGGTCTACAACCTTAACTTAATACATACCTTCAATATCTTAAAGGTTTACAATGCTATTTTCATCAAAAAATTTAATAGATCTAACTGCATCATAATTTAATCTTGTACTTTGACTTTTCTTATGTCTTTACTCAAGCTTTCATCTTAATCTGAAATTTTTTATCATGATATAGCAAGGGTGAGCATCAAATTTTCCCAGCAAGTTAAATTTATTTGAGGATATATCATGATTGAAAGAATATGAATAAAAGGCTAGTTACGTTCAACAATATAATTGTGAATTAGCAAGAATCAAATTTCATAACTGAATGATCAGGACGACATGAATAAATGTCAATAATGAATATCAATAATTCAACTGAAGCAGATGGTAATGAAGGTGATCAGTCTTTCATACCTGATGAACATATGCAAAATGCATTAAGTGCGAATCAATAATCAGTATAGATGTGAATAATCAACAATAATTATTCACTAGCATGCTTTGAAAATACAACTCGAGTTTGAGTTAAGGAAACTTGCCTGATTCACTGACTACTGCTACGCAGTTTAAGTTAACTTCTTTTGGTAAGACCTATAATTAATAATAAGATTGGTCTTTCAATCAGCATATTCTACTTTGTATCATAATACAATTACTTTATTAATAGATTATCTAACACTTAATCAAATATTAGATAACATCTTAACACATCAGTATTATTATCATTCTTTGAAAATTCTTTAATCGATATATCATATCCATTATGATTTAACACTCGCTTATTCATTCCATAAGTTCTTCTTTAACATCTAATAAGTTAAATATTAATCTAGCCACCTGGATTCTAAATCCAACAACCCAAACTGCAATCCAGCTAACTGGATTCCAAATCTAACAATTAGATTGCAATCCAGCAAGCCTGGATTCACTAATCTATCAATCCAGCAACCTGGATTCTAAATTCTTCAATTCAGTAAGCCTCTTTTCAATCCAGCAAGCTGGACTCATCAGATTTTTCAATCCAGCAAGCTGGATTCCATATCTTTTTTTCACGAAAATACTAAATCAACTTATTATTTTTCTATCCTTTGTCCAAACACGTATACACATATTTCATACACAAAAAGTATTTTTCCATATTTTTCCAACTTCCTTTAGTATTTTTCAAAAATTCATTTTTAGTGTGTGGCTTAAGAATTTAGCCCCATCATGCTCAACTCCAGAAATTCTCATCTTTTGATACAATCTTATACGTGTTAACATGACACTCCAGTTTAAATTTCGTGGCCATCAGAGTTATAAAACTCCGGTTATAGCGATTTTCGTCCGAAAAACCCAAATATTAAAATGGTCATAACTTGGTCATTTTAACTCGGAATGAGCTCATTTTTGGACAGGAGGTACTTAATACCATATATTTTCATGTCCCAAAAGACCGGAATTTTTCTCACAAATTAAGTGGCCGAAACTGCCATTTTAAAATTTTGGGCAGTAGCTAAATTGGCATTTTGCAGTTTTTCGTGCTTTGCTAAAAATATTTCATACGGAAATCTACAACTCCTTTTTCAGTGATTCCACTTGGAGATGTTAGATAACTTATCATATTATCCTCCCAAAGTTTTCCAGAATTTTTAAATGTTTGAAAAATGACAAAACTGCCCCTACTCTTTGACTGTCCAAAATAGTCTATTTTTCATTTTTAACAACAAAACTATTTTCGGTAAAACAGTCATTATAGCTTGTGTTCTCAACATTTTTGAGTGCTACCACTTGGGTTTAGTAGATAACTTACATATCTAGCACCCCACCTTGACGGATCACAAAAAGAAGGTGTAGATCAAAAATGGTGAAAATCCAAAGTACATAGAATTTTTAGGGCTTATAAACTAGAAAATCACTTTTTCTTTACTTTTGATTTCCAACTAAAATAACACCCAATATGGGTATATCTAAACATGAAATACTTATTAACATGTACATATATGGTTTTTGAGTTTAGAAATATAGTTTCAAGATTTAATTTACAATAATTAAAAATTACATAAGAAAATGTATTTATACTTTTGATTACCATGCTCTCCTTCTTCTTCTTCTTTGTTTGATTATGGAGCTTTGATGTCTAACCAAAGACTCTCCTTCCTTTTCTCATGGCTGCCGAATCTCTTCTTTCTCTCTCCCTCTCTCTAGTTCTTTTTAGTTAGAAAAAAAATAAAAGAGATGAAAGAGAAAATAAGATAGATTTTTATTAGATATAGATGTATATCAATTATCTATACACATTCTCCTCATGTTGTCGGCCATGTGTGGCCTCCTTTCCCTCCACTACATTCTCTTTCTCTTATTTTGGCCAAGTGGCCTCTTATTCTTCCACCCATTTAATTTAATTCCATGGTTAGTGCTTTTATTAATTGCCCAATATTGGTTCATTCTTTTCTTTTCCTTGTGGTCAATTCCTGGCCATTCCTTTTCTCTTCTATGTTTGCCAACCATGTGGCCACTTCTTCTTCCACTACATTCCCTCTCTCCCACACTAAATCACCAAATAAACATGTGGAAGATTAGTGAACAAGGCGGCTTCATAAAATAAATGTCACCTAGCTTGATTTGTGTAAGATCTTGTGCCACATGTGTGGTGCTTAAATTGATGATGTGCATGCACATCTTCCTCTCTTTTTCTCCCTCATCATATTCGGCCAAGTGGCCTTAATATTTACCAAGTCTTGCTTTGATTTTTGTTGCTCCACTTAGTATAACAAATGTCTAAAATGCCCTCCATAATTGTGCCAACACTTGGGCCACCATTTATAATCTTTTGGGCTTCTAAATTAAATTCTTGGGCCATGAAAATAGATTAGGTCCAATACTTTTAACATTATCACTCCCTAATTATTTAATTAGGGTTTTCATTTACACAACTATAATTTACATCCTTACTCACATACACTTAATTTCTTAACCCAATTAGACTTACATTAATTAGGTTATAAAATTAATTAATTGAGATATATAAAATAAATCTCTTAGAATTAGTATATATTTTAAATACTATAATTCTCTCATCCCATAACCCTTACGTTATTTAATTCTTCATTCCTAATATATAATTAGGATCACACTAGTTTCTTTTATTTGTCATCATATAATATTCGTATTCACTTACTCACATAATCATTAAATAAATTGTGACATGCTCCACAATTCTCTTAGATTAGCTCACTAGTATATATTTAAATACTAGAACCACTAAATAACAATAACCATTTAGGTTATTTAATTATCATACTTAATTTAAATAACTTATTTAAGTTATACAATTTATATTGTATAATTAAATTTAATTTCCTCCTCCTCTCCATAAATTGTTCTCAAACAATTTATTTATATATTAAATATATAAATTAATATATTTAATCATTTATTCAAATATGAATTTAATTTACTAATTTTTTTGATACCAATATATATATTTGCATATTGGATCTCATCTCATATTTTTACCTTACATCCTTTGGTATAATATTAAATATTATACCATTATCCATATAACCTAATATCATATATCCATTTATTTTCTCTCCTTTCTATAAATTGTCTTCATCGTTTATTTAATTGTAGTAAATATATTAATATATTCACCACATACACATTCTTATGAACTTATACACTAAACATATACTTCATTATTAGACTATTACTTATTGTCTATCAAATCATTCAAGTTCTTCACCAAAAATTTTGAAATTCTTAAAATTCCTTCACAGAAACGTCAAATTCATACACTTATTTTTTGTCTAGGTTCATCTTATAACCTTTAATCCATCATTTTAGGATTTTAATAATTATCTAAATTCTCGGGTTGTCACATTCACCCCTTCTTCTGTAACAATCCAGATTTTTATTATAATATTTAAATATTTATTGAATTATATAAATATTTAATGGATGTGTTTATCGTTGAATAAATATTTGTTTAATTGATTTGATGTGATTTCATTATTTATTTGTTTAATAAATAATTAATGAGTTAAGGAAAGTAATTATTTTGAAATAGTAATCCAATTTAATTAAATAATTAAGTTAGAGAGTTTATAATGATCAAATAAATTATTATATTTTGCAATGAATTGTTATTAGAATTAATTAATTAAGTATGAAAACTTAATTAAAAGAAGTGCGACAAATAACTATATTATAATTAGTTATTAAAATAAATTAAAGTAGTTTTGATTTGGTTTTACCCAAACAATGCTTAAGGATATAGATTCCTTAATTTTAAATTGTTTTGCCAAACAAAGCCCTATGGCTTTTGTTTTTTTTAAATTTTGAATTTTAATAAATAAAATATAAATAATATATATATATATATATATATATATATATATATATATATATATATATATATATATATATTAATTTGGTAACTGATAAATTGAATAGGGGTATTGAGTAGGCGTCGGTTTTGTTTAAACGGGCGTGCGTTGGTTTTATTTTGTTTTTACGTAAGGAGTATTTGGGTTTTGGCTCAAGAGAAAAGAAAAGGAAGATGACAGAAATTGAGAGAGAATAGAGTAAATTGAGAGGAAAAGGTGTCTGAAGTTGCAAGGTTGTCTATGACTAACAAGGGTTAACAAGAATTTCTTAACAACAAAATGTATGTTTTAAAACCTTAATATATATATATGTTTTTACGTCTCTGTGTTCTTCTATTTCATTGTAAATATAAAGTTTTTACAAAACTCTGTAGTAGTTGTTATATAACTGAACTATGGTGTTTTTTATGGGTGTATGATGTTGGAAGTACATGAAAGGTTATGTTAATTTCATTTAAAAGGAAGGAAACTATTGTGCAGTTTATGTTTCGGTACATGGCTATTAACAGTCAAAATATTCATTAGTTTGGTTGTTAAGAGGATAAAAATCGGTAAATTGTTGATAGCTAATTGGGAAATTAAAACCGTGAACATGTTAATTCTGTTGTTAAGAAGTTCAGAGAATCGTAGTTAAAGTAAACGAATTGGTTGTTATTAGAATTTACAGTGTTTATTGTGTTAAAATATATCAACTATGGAGTTTTGGTTTTAAAACAGTGTTTTCAAATAATTAAGTTTTCTGAAATCGTTGTTCAGTGGTTAGTAACTAGTCTGTGGATGATTATTAACGTTTATATGTAGTTTACAATGAAGTTATGCATGTTAATTGGGGTTAATTGTCTTTAAAAATAAAGACAGTAGCTTTGTTATGTTCTTCGTGGTTGGGTTCTGCAAGTTTCGGCGCCCTAGCACCAAAATTTGAGCCCCAGCGCCAAAATTCGTGCCCCGGCGCCAAAATTCGCGCCCCAGCGCCAAAAGTTGGCACCCCAGCGCTGAAATTAGCGCCCCAACGCCAATCTCGCGCCCTGGCGCCACTGTATAGCCTAGTCCTCGCGCCCCGGCGCCGGAAAAGGGGTCTGGGTTGGACAGTTTTGACCTCCTGTAGTAAAATGCCCATAACTTCCTCATACGAACTCCGATTGAGGTGATTCAAGAAGATCCGGAACGAGAACGAGTAGACCTACAACTTTAGTTCTTTAAGTGCTTCAATTTGAGGTCATTAGGATGGGTCAAAATGGTCATCTTTAGAACTATTGTGTTTTCAGAGGCAATCGGAGGGTGTCGAACATGCACATATGCATTTGTAGTGCTCCAGACCATAAAAGATGATGTCCTAAGTTATAAAACATGAATGTTAGTAAATATAATTATGCTTAACATTAATATATGATGTATTAGATGAGTTATAAAAGCATAGTAAGCATACGCAAGAGAGGCAAATCGGGCGTGTGACGAATGAACGTCGAAACGCCGTGCTAAGTGTTAATGAACTTAAAAAGTGTTTCAATTCAATTGAAATGAGTATTATAGGATATGAAATGGGTTTAACATAAAATCAATAAGTAGTCCTAGCAAGACTTAAGCACTTGAATGAACTTCGATTATGAAATATAGTGAGATATAAGTTGAAAGTTAACACAATCTAATTGAGCATTGTGTGCTAATTAATAGGAAAGATTATGAGACGTAGAGTAGAGTTTAAATTACAATTACTATGTGTTTGTATGTGACTAATATTTGATGTGATTATATAATTGCGTAGGGCACGTGAAGTGCAGATAGCTGTAAGCTTTTAAACTGTTATTGGTAAACAACGAACTAGGCAAGTCTTTCGGTTCCTATTTTCTACATGGATTTGATGAACTGTTTTAAATTACATGATATGTTATGCATGTTGAAATCATGAAATGTTAAAGTCAATATATGACTGTATTGTTTTGGCTAAGTAATGATGATTGAGTAAGGAACTCAATCTTTATATTTGTTATGTGAATTAAAAGCATGTATGCCATGTTACTTTAATGAGATGTATGTCGAGCATGTTATTAGGTGCTTTGTGATGCATGAAAACTGTTAGACTTTGCTGGGATGTCGAGCTCACTCTTGTAAATAACCACTTTTGCAGGTACAAATTTTAAGGTAAAGATATGTGCTAAGTGAGTTATAGAGATCTATATTCATGAAGATTACTTATGTTTTATGAGAAATGTATTTCATATTTTGAACGTAACATGCTGAATTGTAAGTTGAGCTATCCAATGTATATGGATATTTAGTTATGATGTAAGACTTTGTATAGTCATTTTGTTGTAACGATTCATGATATAAGATTGAATCAAAGAGATGTAATGTAAAGGTTGCGATTCAGGGCAAGAAAGAAGGAAATGTATAAAAGTTTTAAATATTCCTCAATTTTAGTTTTTTTAATATCGAATAATGATGTAAAATTTGAGATTTAATGTATGGTTAACGACCGAAATGGAGATTTAAATGGTATGAATTTTGGGGTCGTTACAAATTTCGTCCCCGAAATTAATGCATACTAATCTCTGCTTATTCTCTTGATCAAAACTAGGTTTTTAACTTAACCTTTACAGTTTTCTCCTTTGAGGATTTCTCATCTATTATCATATTTCACCATAACTACTCACTAGGAGTTTACATCTTCTAAACATTTACCAAAACTAGGTTGTCATAATAACCTTTATTCAATCATCTCAGATTCTACTCGTACGCAACGAGTTCACAATATTTCATATCCATCATCACATACTACCACAACATTACTCTAAAGAGTTTAAAATTTTTCATATCTGTCCGAGGGATCATAAAATCATGAACTTTGAGGTTTAAGGTATTTCTACCTGCTACCTCTTTCAATTAAGAAAGAAAGGTACTATACCTCTGAAATATTTTATATTTGGTATGTTTACAATCACAAAGAAGGTAAACTACCGGTGCGGGTATTTTAGATGATTAGTCTGTTGTACCTTAATAATCGGAACGACTATATGCGTTCTTAGATTGGAATATTTTATCCAATTAGTATATCCCCATTTTTAGGGGTTTTCACCTTAGACTTATCATAAGATTCCGCACCAAAACAATTTGGTTCCGCATAAGCTTTCAAAGAATACTTTGAATTTCATAAACACTTGTCTAGCTGAATCAAATAGCTTAGACGCATATCAAATAATTTGAATTTCAATCGAAACATTGCTAGCCAAATTTAGTTGGCAATAAATTATTTTTAAAATTCTTAAAATCATTTTGACGTCATGATACCGCACTGTATTTACAGTCCGTTTGAGGATTTTGTCATTTTGTGACTTTGTCATACTACATCATTCCATAGTGGGCTGACGATCCTTAGATCACATCCAACACTAAGTAATTCTGCATTGATAACTCCATCATTTTTATCATTCTGCATCAGGTTCCATGATACATTGATGATATATAAAACACATTTTGACATCTTAAATCATTTTTGTCTAGCCGAATCAATTAGCATAGACTCTTCTTTAAACAGCTCAAAACCATCGAAAATCATTTTTTTGTTCATGCTATCATGCCGCAACAGGTAACGATGTGTTAGTAGTACGAAGCCCACTTCCACACAGTTGTAACCGTGTGTTGCTGATAACAAAAATTCATTTTATTTCGAAAGGCACATAAATGCGAATTTAGCTTGATGTCAAAAACTTCGAAGTCTAGCATAGCTAGAAGATTTGGAATACCTATACTTCCACTATCAACTTTAATTTCTCTACTGATCCATTACTTAATAAGTCTATCTATTTCTATCATCCTCCATTCTCCATTCTCCATTCACAACTTTCTCATACCCAGTTCATCAAACTTACCACACATTATGAGTTCAGGAATTTTCCATAATCATATGAGTTTTAGAACTTATCCTAGTCAGACCATAGGCGTCCATTCGCTGAGGGGTTCAAAAACATACCATATGATTATGAGTCATGAACTTACTATAAGTATGAGTTTTAAGAACTCGTACTTAATCTTATATTCTCTAACTATACCCTACCAATCTGTTATACACCTAAGAAAAGAATCACACTCTCAACAAATATATAGCAAATAGCATGACACTAGGTTCCAATGATTATCAATTTAAGAAACTAAGTAGTTGTCAAACCAAACTCGGCCACTAATCAATATAGGAAGCTAAGCGAACAATTCCCTGCCCATACAAAGAATTGGTCAACCTAACCACTATATCGACCAAGAAGCTAAGTGATTTAAAACCAAGTACAAATTCCCCGCCTATACAAGGAATCATACAACTCAGCTGCTGACATGAGTCCTCAATTGAAATTCTACACAATTCTAACTTTCTCTTTTAAAATAAATTTTCTTTAATCTGCATCTTAACATTTACCACTCTTTTCTGAGTTTACAATGTACCATTTCATAGTACCTTCTATTTATAGCGTCAAGCTATATCATACCAATCACTTAACATATCATATGTTATTCAATAATTTAATCTGATCACGTCGTGATCTTATTTCGTAATCATTTCTCCTTATACTTATGATCGTTTTATTTTACGATCTTCTTATTCTTCTCTTTAATCATATTATACTATGATTTTATTAACATTTCTCATCTTATAGACACAGTCTATTTATTTTCACTTTTTATCTTTATTACTGGAGTCAGGTAACTCCGGATTCTTATCCTTATATCTTTTCAAGATTCTTCTTTGAATCTTATTTACTAAATAATGAATTTTTCAAATTCATCTCTTAACAAATTAAACTCTATTTGAGTTTATTCCTTATCCTCATCTCTTGCGGTTATAGCCTAAGGTACACCTACCTAAAGTTTATAACCTACAGCTCTGATACCAATTGTAGCATCCCCAAATTCGGTTACCTCAGATCTGATACATCATTTCTATAACTATTGCGGAAGATATACATAAATTGTTTATACATTAAACTTTTACACATCATTCCCAAGGTCTACAACCTTAACTTAATACATACCTTCAATATCTTAAAGGTTTACAATGCTATTTTCGTCAGAAAATTTAATAGATATAACTGCTCACAATTTAATCTTGAACTTTGACTTTTCTTCTGTCTTTACTCAAGCTTTCATCTTAATATGAAATTATTTATCATGATATAGCAAGGGTGTGCATCAAATTTACCCAGCAAGTTAAATTTATTTGAGGATATATCATGATTGAAAGAATATGAATAAAAGGCTAGCTACGTTCAACAATATAATTGTGAACTAGCAGGAATCAAATTTCATAGCTGAATGATTAGGACGACATAAATAAATGTCAATAATGAATATGAATAATTCAACTGGAGCAGATGGTAATGAAGGTGATCAGCCTTTCATACCTGATGAACATATGCAACATGCACTAAGTACGAATCAATAATCAGTATAGATGTGAATAATCAACAATAATTATTCACTAGTATGCTTTGAAAATACAACTCGAGTTTGAGTTAAGAAAACTTGCCTGATTCGTTGACTACTGCCACGCAGTTTAAGTTAACTTCTTTTGGTAAGACCTATCATTAATAATAAGATTGGTCTTTCAATCAGCATATTCTACTTTGTATCATAATACAATTACTTTATTAATAGATTATCTAACACTTAATCAAATATTAGATAAAATCTTAACACATCAGTATTATTATCATTCTTTGAAAATTTTTTAATCACTATATCATATCCATTATGATTTAACACTCGCTTATTCATTTCATAAGTTATTCTTTAACATTTAATAAGTTAAATACTAATCCAGCCACCTGGATTCTAAATGCAACAACCCAAACTGCAATCCAGCTAACTGGATTCTAAATCTAACAACTAGATTGCAATCCAACAAGCCTGGATTCTAAATTCTTCAATTCAGTAAGCCTCTTTTCAATCCAGCAAGCTGGACTCATCAGATTTTCCAATCCAGCAAGCTGGATTCCATATATTTTTTTCACAAAAATACTAAATCAACTTATTATTTTTCTATCCTTTGTCCAAACACGTATACACATATTTCATACACAAAAAGTATTTTTTTCATAATTTTCCAACTTCCTTTAGTATTTGTCAAAAAATCATTTTTAGTTCGTGGCTTGAGAATTTAGCCCCATCATACTCAACTCCAGAAATTTCCATCTTTTGACAAAATCTTATACGTGTTAAGGTGACACTCTAGTTTAAATTTTGTGGCCATTGGAGTTATAGAACTCCGGTTATAGCTATTTTCGTCCGAAAAACCCAAATATTGAAATGGTCATAACTTGGTCATTTTAAGTCGGAATGAGCTCATTTTTGGACAGGAGGTACTTAATACCATATATTTTCATATCCCAAAAGGCCAGAATTTTCCTAATGAATTAAGTGGCCGAAACTGCCATTTTAAAATTTTGGGCAGTAGCTAAATTGGCATTTTGCAGTTTTTCGTGCTTTGCTAAAAATATTCCATACGGAAATCTACAACTCCTTTTTTAGTGATTCCACTTGGAGATGTTAGATAACTCATCATATTATCCTCCCAAAGTTTTCCAGAATTTTTAAAAGTTCAAAAAATGAATAAATTGAACCTACTCTTTGACTGTCCAAAACAGTCTGTTTTTTATTTTTAACAACAAAACTGTTTTTGGTAAAACAGTCAGTACAAATTGTGTACTCAACATTTTTGAGTGCTACCACTTGGGTTTAGTAGATAACTTACATATCTAGCTCCTATCCTTGATGGATCACAAAAAGAAGGCGTAGATCAAAAATGGTGAAAATCCAAAGTACATAGAATTTGTAGGGATTATAAATTAAAAAATCACTTTTTCTTTACTTTTGATTTTCAACTAAAATAACACCCAATATGGGTATATCTAAATATGAAACACTCATTAACATGTATATACATGGTTTTTGAGTTTAGAAATATAGTTTCAAGATTTGATTTACAATAATCAAAAATTACATAACAAAATGTATTTATACCTTTGATTACCATGCTCTCCTTCTTCTTCTTCATTGTTTGATTATGGAGCTTTGATGTCTTACCAAAGACTCTCCTTCCTCTTCTCATGGCTGCCGAATCTCTTCTTTCTCTCTCCCTCTCTCTAGTTCTTTTTAGTTAGAAAAAAAATAAAAGAGATGAAAGAGAAAATAAGATAGATTTTTATTAGATATAGATGTATATCAATTATCTATACACATTCTTTTTTTTCTCCTCATGTTGCCGGCCATGTGTGGCCTCCATTCCCTCCACTACATTCTCTTTCTCTTATTTTGGCCAAGTGGCCTCTTATTCTTTTACACATTTAATTTAATTCCATGGTTAGTGCTTTTATTAATTGCCCAAGATTGGTTCATTCTTTTCCTTTCCTTGTGGCCAATTCTTGGCCATTCCTTTTCTCTTCTATGTTTTCCAACCATGTGGCCACTTCTTCTTCCACTATATTCCCTCTCTCCCACACTTAATAACCAAATAAACATGTGGAAGATTAGTGAACAAGGTGGCTTCATAAAATAAATGCCACCTAGCTTGATTTGTGTAAGATCTTGTGCCAAATGTGTGGTGCTTAAATCGATGATGTGTATGCACATCTTCCTCTCTTTTTCTCCCTCATCATATCCGGCCAAGTGGCCTTAATATTTACCAAGCCTTGCTTTGATTTTTGTTGCTCCACTTAGTATAACAAATGTCTAAAATGTCCTCCATAATTATGCCAACACTTGGGCCACCATTTATAATCTTTTGGGCTTCTAGATTAATTTCTTGGGCCATGAAAATAGATTAGGTCCAATACTTTTAATATTATCACTCCCTAATTATTTAATTAGGATTTTCATTTACACAACTATAATTTACATCCTTACTCACATACACTTAATTTCTTAACCCAATTAGACTTACATTAATTAGGTTATAAAATTAATTAATTGAGATATATAAAATAAATCTCTTAGAATTAGTATATATTTTAAATACTATAATTCTCTCATCCCATAACCCTTACGTTATTTAATTCTTCATTCCTAATATATAATTAGGATCACACTAGTTTCTTTTATTTGTCATCATATAATATTCGTATTCACTTACTCACATAATCATTAAATAAATTGTGACATGCTCCACAATTCTCTTAGATTAGCTCACTAGTATATATTTAAATACTAGAACCACTAAATAACAATAACCATTTAGGTTATTTAATTATCATACTTAATTTAAATAACTTATTTAAGTTATACAATTTATATTGTATAATTAAATTTAATTTCTTCCTCCTCTCCATAAATTGTTCTCAAATAATTTATTTATATATTAAATATATAAATTAATATATTCAATCATTTATTCAAATATGAATTTAATTTACTAATTGCTTTGATACCAATATACATATTTGCATATTGGTTTTCATCTCATATTTTTACTTTACATCATTTGGTATAATATTAAATATTATACCATTAACCATATAACATAATACCATATATCCAATTATTTTCTTTACTTTCTATAAATTGTCTTCACAATTTATTTAAGTGAAGTAAATATATTAATATATTCACCACATACACATATTCTTAGGAACGTATATACTAACATAAACCTCATTATCAGACTATCACTTATAGTCTATCAAATCATTTAAGTTCTTCTCCAAAAATTTTGAAATCCTTAAAATTCCTTCACAGAAACGTCAAATCCATACACTTATTTTCTGTCTAGGTTCATCTTATAACCTTTAATCCATCATTTTAGGATTTTAATAATTATCTAAATTCTCGAGTTGTCACACCATATCCCTAAGCTCTGATACCAACTGTGACGTCCCCAAAACAGGTATACATAAACCATTCTGAGTCGCCAAAACATGGTACAGAAATAACTACAACTTTATTAATACAATTATCGTGAAAAATACGACAACACTTAAATTGTGAGTTTAAATACAAATATTGTCTTCTAGACAATATCCATACTCAATTAAGTCCTCATTATAATTATTGATACATTATTTTACAAAAATATTGAGGACTGCTAAATAACTTTCTAGAACCATTATTCCATACTCCGACTAGTACTTGTTACATTCTCGCCTCCTGAGAAGAAAAATGGAACAAAAAGAAAAAGGGTGAGCTCAACTAGCCCAGTAAAGAACATTATGACTAGGATAATATAGAATAAATTATCGTTAGTCCTCAATAGGAAAAAATATAATAGAATACAATAGACAACAAGTTTTAAATCAATATTCGCAACGGAAATAATAATTCATTAGAAGAGTTAAGTAAAGAATAAAATCTACTATCTTCTATTTATAAATTTAAACGTTTATCGTCAATATTTTATCCCTGTAGCATCAATCAATATATATATCTGGAATTAAATGTTCATCTTTGCACTACAGGCCAAAGATATTCATCAGTTGGTCATGTTCATCTCAACACCTGTTCATCTTTGCAATACGACCCAAATATATTCATCAGAAAATCATTCATCTTTGCATTACAGGCCAAAGATATTTAATAATATCATCATTTAGGACTGAAGATGATGAAAAATATTTTAAAGAAAACGAATCCAGAGAAACAAAAGAACAAATATTAAGGATTCGTACTTTAAACAATCAGAGTTTAAAAATACTTCATAAATAATCATAGTGAAGTAAAATTTAAGAATGATCAAAACATGGATACAATCAAAGCTAGTATCCATAATAGATATCTTGGACAAAAAACGAAAATTTAATTTTTCGGTGAATAGTGTCATATTCGTGAATAGTACCGTATACGTGAATAGTGTCATATACGTGAATAGTAACCCCGACACAAAAAGTTTTAAATTTGATAAAAAATTCAGACCAATATTTCAGCATAATGATATTGAATGAAATAATATCATTTATAAAAAAAATAACATCCCTTACCTCGAAAAGACAGTACTTCTGACTGGAATACCGGATATAGAGCTGAAGGAACTTGTACCGTATAGCAACACTCAAAGTATCAAAATACTCACAAGAATACACTGGATAATGTAGAGAGAAAAACTTTAGTTTCTGGTGTGATTTTCAATTCTAACCTAAGCACCCTATTTATAGGAAAATGCTCAAAACACCAAAGCAAAAAATTTAATAAAATAAAAATATTTATAAATTAAATTCCTATGCACACCTTACCAGCTGATTTCAACAATTTAACACATGCCCACAAATGAAAAAAACATTTTTCTTTTAAAAATTATTTAAAACTTCAAAAATTAATTATTCCGGAACTTCAATAATTCATAATAAATAACCATTTTATCAGAAAAATTCGGATCTTATGTCTTTCTATAGAAAATTCAATTCTCTACAACTTTGTAACTTTAAGTTTATCCAAATTCCAAACAGAAATTGACCGAAATTCACATACGGACGATTTTATAGGCTATAATCAAATTTCAGTCAACAAATGGGGTCCACAAACATGAAAAACATATTTTAAATATTTTTAGTAACAAAAATACTATTCCTCCTCATTTATTTATATATCTCACATTCATTGTAACAATATCACCATTATTATATTATTATAATATAATAATATATTTAAATGAAATATTTTATCAGAAAAGATAAAATATCAATTTTCAACAATTGTCACATTAAAAATTTTCTCCATCTATATCCACATAAAATGAATATTTTTCTTATCATATAAATTAATAATTAATTATTCACAAATAATATTACAGAATCACAATACTGACAACTAGGTCGTTCCCAAGAAAAGGGGGCTTTCTAATAAGAATTTTTTCTTACTGGCGCGCAATTAGGTGACCAAACCTCTCCTTATATAGAACTTTCTAGACATTGCCAATAATGCTATCTAATAATATTATTCCAATATGAATTATTAATCTGATAATGGAAAATACGGTGTACTGACAATTATTGAAACAACAACAATATAAAATATCAATGTAGCAATTATTGAATCAATAAAATAAAATATTAAACAGTAATTACTGTAACCATTATTGAGTAGTGCCTTCTTACGTAAGAATCAATAATTGGTGCAATACCGTGTGCTACTATGCAACAACGTGTATTACTATGTTTTAACCACCGGGTATTCTAACAATACTAACAGTAACAACTACGCCGTTATTTATGAACAATTTATACTTGTCGTTTTCTTCATCCAATCGTTTTCCGTTATAGGGCCCACACAAGGTTGCACCTTCGTACGAATATTCCCCGACAGTAAGAATATTCCACGACCAGACGAATATTCCCCGACAACAATGAATATTTTATGACCACTTACTTATTTAAAATATTTGCACATTTTACTCATAACTAACCATATTAATCAAATCAATCCTTACTATTTCAAAATAATAAATAGAGAAATTCAATTTCATTTATAATAAATTGGGGTCTTACATGAGATTTGTTTGAAAAAATAAGTTGTGAAAAGGTTCGACATGTATATGCTGACTATTGGACTGTAAGAGTCGCCAGTTGATTTTTTAAATGGTTGTACCAACACAATTGAGAAAAAATTTGTACATTGACCTAGTGATGTGACACTACTTAATGAGTCTGTAAAACCGAGATTCGTTAGAGTCCGGGAACTTGGTTATGCGAATAGAAGGTGTTAGGCACCCCCCGACATCTGTGTTGCCACGGTGACACTTTTCAATTAAATTATTATATGACTGTGTGTGTGTGTATGTGTGTGTGTGTGGATCAATATGTAATTATTTAGAAGTAGTGTTATGCCTCGTTGCACCTATATACAAAGGGTTTGAATTTCTGTATAAAAATTTAGTTTTAACAAGATATAGCAATGATGTTTTGTAAAAAGAGGTTTTTCAAACACTTGTGCTCAATAGTAATTGAGACCTTTGATAATTCTATTTTTATTATGTGTTCGGCTTGGTTGCTTTTATTTTTGAAATGCGAAGCATCTTCGAGAAAATAATATACAAAGCAGTGCCGAACTCCTTGTGGGCATGAGAGCCGTCTAAGGAAATTCAAACACCGTGAATAACTTACAAGCCATGTACAGCTAAAAATGTCCATCACCGGAACCGAATTTAGATTCAGTAGACTGAATTTGTGATCACATGATTCCTAGGTTCGCATGATGTAGCAATTTGTATGAAATCTATAAACATTTATATATATATTAGCAGTATATATATATATATATATATATATATATATATATATATATATACACACACACACACACACACAGATAATCAACCACTACGAAGCACCTCCATAGGGGGATTGAGAAAATATAAATAAAGTAGTAAAAAACCCAATCAACCACCACGAAGCACCTCCATGGGTGATTGAGAAAAATGTAAATAAAGCTATAAAAGCGATCAACCGCCACGAAGTAAACTCTATGCGGGATGAAATATAAATAAAGCTGTAAAAGGCCACGAAGTAAACTCCAGGCCAGATTGAAAATGTAAATAAATACATATATATATATATATATATATATATATATATATATATATATAAAAGCAGTAAAGGCTCCGGATGTAAATCCATGCTCAATCGAGGTATAACTCGATAATATTAGTATATATATAATATATAAATATATATACAAAAAGAAATAAAAGCCACGGACCGAAGTCCGGGCATACACACGCAACACGACTCTCAACGTGCAGAACTGTGCGTGCACAGTAATGAAGAAAGACTTTAGAAAGTGTAAGAAGGCTTACAGTGGACTGCTAAAGAAGACTTCAATGACTTTAAATGGATGAACACTCGGCTCCCGCCGGTAAAAATATAACAATATAGAAGTTCACAAATGTTTAAAATGAGAAAGCACTTAGTTTATAGTGTGTACAGAGCAAATTGGACAGGGCTTCCTCGCCTGTTCTCTTTCAAATATGGCCACCCCAAGCCCTTTATTTATAGAGGGGGGAGCCGCATGTGTACCTGCGACTGGCCGGGGTTCCCTGTACAGTATGGGTCCCACCGTCTCGAAGTACGTGCACTCGAACATCGCGCTATTCGCTCGAACCTTCATAACTTTCAATCCGAGAGTCCGATAGAAGCGTGCCATACCATTCCGGAAAGCTCTTTTCGAGGACTATGAAATGACTTAAGATTTACCATTTTTTGAATCCGGGAGGATGAGCCCATGACTGAAATGGCATTTTTGAGTTTTTATCACACATTCCGTTGAGTCTTTTTGCGTAGTTTGCTCTCGTAAGTTAAGATATGGTTCTTGTGGGACTTCTTTTGAAGTAATTTGAGTTGAAATGAGTTGAGTTGATTTGAATTGAGTTTAATTTGGCAAAATGACCATTTTGCCCCTCCCGAAGTTGTTTCTAACTTTATCACAGTTGTAGCTGTCTTTTCCCAGGGTTATCTCTGAGATTGTCATGTTGTTGACTCTGAATGTCCTCAGGTTTATCTCTGAGGTTGGCTTGACCTCCCGGGGTTGACTCTGGGCATTAGACTTGATCTCTTGGGGTTATCTCCGGGTTCGGAATCGCCTTTCCCGTGGTTATCTCTAGGGTTAGAAACTAATTTCCCGTGGTTATCTTCGGGCTTTGAACTGGATCTATCGGGGCTATCTTCGAGGTTGGAATTGATTTTTTGGTCCTCCAGGGTTATCTCTAGAGTATAAAAAAGATACTTTTGTCCTCCTGCATTGTTAGTAACAGGAAAATAAAATTTTGAGTGTCTTTAGAGCTTTATTACATATGTCTACTGTAAGACCCCAACTTTTTATGAATAAAGATTTAATTTTTTCTAAATGTTATTTTGAATAAAAAGGTATTGATTTGATATAATGCTATAGTTATGGGTGATATGTGCAAATTTTACAAAGTAAACAAGTTATCATAAAATATTCGTTTGGTCGGGAAATATTCTTTTTGTCAGGAAATATTCGTACGACAGCGCAATCATTGGTGGATCCCACAACGAAATAAATATCGAATATAGAAAGCGACAAAAATAACCTTTTCATAAAATAATAGCAAGACTTTTACCGTTAAATTGTTGAAATACCCGGTAATAAAAGTACAGTAATACGCATTGTTGCACAGTAGCACACGGTATTGTACAATATCTCTGATTATTGATGCTTACGTAAGAAATCACTCAATTTTATTCAATAATTGTCACAGTAGTTGCTGCAGAGTATCTCATATTATTGATTCTATTATTGTCACAGTATCATATGCACAATATTTTATATTATTAAATCAATAATTGAGACGACACAATTATTCATATTATTATTTGCATTATTGATAATGTCTAGAAAGTTCTGTCGAGAAAATTGGTTAGGTTATTTAATTGCGCGCCAATAAGAAGAAATCCTTATCGGAAAACCCTCTCTTTTTCTGAGAACGATTTGGTTGTTAATATTGTGAATTATAATATTAATGATGAATAATTATTGATAAAAATATTTCTATTATCTTGGGAATGTTAATGTTAGTGGAAATTGACATTTATTTGTATAATAGTTGATTTCTGGATGTTAAATTGACCAAACGGATAATTCATAAGATAAATGAGTAATTAATTACTATTGGTTCACATGCAAGGAACTATTGGATCACATGCCAGTACTATTAGGGGAGGTTATGCAAGATTGATAATATTTGAAGGACTAAATTAAAAATAGAGACAAAGATGAACGTACTAAAGTATAATTAACCTTGTAATTTGCCACATTTTCCTAGCCTATAAATACTCCACCATCCATTCATTATTTCCTACGATTTTTGAAGAGCAAAGTTATAATCACAAGTTATAGTAAGAGAAACTATAAAGAAGGAAAGAAAAAGAGTATTCTGTTACTACACTATTGTATTATCCAATCTCCTACAAATGCAAGGGATATTATTTTTCGTATTCGCAAGGGATATTATTTTTCGTATTCGTAAGGGATATTGTTTTTCATATTCGTAAGGGATATTATTTTTCGTATTCGTAAGGGGTATTATTTCTTTCGTATTCGTAAAGGATGTTATTTTCTTTATACTCATAAGGGTTGTGATTCCATTCCTTATTAATCTGTGGGAATAATCTATCTACGCGGATTACCGCATGCCTGGTGAATAACCCTTTATATTCATTCTTTATTAATCTGTGGGAATAACCTGTCTATGCGGATTACATCATGCCTGGTGAATAACCATTCGTATTCATTCCTTATTAATCTGTGAGAATAACCTTTCTACACGGACTCCCGCATGTCTGGTGAATAACCATTCGTATTCATTCTTTATTAATATATGGGAATGATCTATCTACGCGGATTACCGTATGACGGGTGAAAATCTAATTTTCTTGTATTATTTCATTTTATATTTCTAAATCTAAACTTACTATCGCTTCTATAATTCTTGAAATGATTAAATATTCTATTGAGGTTTGTGCTTCATCTAATCATTTCACTAAAATATTGGTCTGAACTCTCTTATTGAAATTTTTATCTTTTCATGTCGGGGTACTATTCATTCGGGGTACTATTCATATGGTACTATTCATGAGTACTATTCATAATGTAATTTAATTTTCTATTTTGTCTAAATTATTTGTGATACATGATTATCATTTTTGAATTTTACTCCACAATTGGAGATCATGTTGATAATTTGGACATTCTTTGGATAAATTAAATTATAAATCTCTAATATTTATCCTTGATCTCACTTGATTCATTCCTTATATCATTGTCATTATTTGCATGTTTATATTGTAGTGAAAGTTATTTTTTGCCCGTAGTGCATAGATGGACTGTTGATGGGTATGATTATGACCAAGAATTGTGTATTAGTATAATCATGACCTGTAATGTTACAGACAAAGGTTGTGGTGAAAGTCCTCTTTGGCCCGTAGTGCATAGATGAACATGTGTTTGGCATGATCATGACCACTGGTGATATAAACGATTATCTTTGGCTTGTAGTGCATTGATAATTCATTGATTGGTGTTACAAGGATAAAATATTGATGATGAACTTTTAAATCATAGAAGATAGTAGACATCATGCTCTACTTGACTCTTCTAATGGATTGGTATTTTCGCTGCAGTTGTTGATCTAAAACTTATTGTCTGTTGTATTCTATCAGGTTTTTCCCTATTGAGGACTAAGGATAATTTGTTCTACATTGTCTTAGTCATAATATTACTTACTAGGCTAGTTGAGCTCACCCTTTTTCTTTTGGTTCCATTGTTCTTCTCAAGAGGCGAGAATGTCGCTGAGACTAGTCGGAGAGTGGAGTAATGGTCCAGGATGGTTATTATAGTAGTCCTCACTATTTTGTAAAATAGTGTGACAATAATTGTAATGAAGACTTTATTTGAGTTTGGATATTATCTGCAAGATAATATTTGTATTGAAACTCTCAACTTATGTGTTGTCGTATTTTGCACGATAGTTGTATAAATGAAGTTTGTATTTAGATTTTGTACCATGTATTTGGCGACTCATAATTGATCGTGTGGACTTATTTTGGGGGCGTCACATCTATAAATTTTTTTGCTATTTTTTGACTGAAACTAAACACACACACACACCCTACTTGGCCACTGTCAAGGTCCAACAATAATTAATATCAATAATTCAGTGCAAGATTTCAAACTCATTTAAAGTCTGACCTAACTCGGTTCAATTAACTTTTAAACGAGTTTATGTTCGCAAGTCAAAACCCAAATTAGCACGTTTACAACCCTAACTCTTTGCATCCTTGAAATAATAGAATTGACTTTTTTTGGTGACTTTTGTTTCGAGTTTAAAAATTTTACTTACGACAAATGTTTCTATTAATATTTCTATATTAAATGTTGTAACAGTGGCAAAATTAAGGTTAGAATTTATGGTTTTGAAGCCGTAAAAATGCATTTTCAAAGTGATAATTCCTCTCATCCTTTAATTGAGTTTAATGTCATTTTAATGAGCAATTCACTTCCAAGTAAGAATGACAGTTTGACACGTCCATGGTACGCCCGCCCGATCCTAAATGAGATCGCGATTTTAACTTTGACTAAGAATAAGAATAGGGAATCACTAAATAGTTAAATGATTCGAACCCTTGATATTTATTTACCATTTTTGTCCAATTATTATCTAAAATCCGTCATCGATAGTTATATATTAATTAAATTAATATTTATTCTTTTTTATGTTCACATAATTACAATATATAGCCTTATAGCTTTTTCAAGAAATTTTGCACACTTGTAAATGTTGTAATACTTGATAAACTAAATATATTTTGATAAATTTTATATTATTAAATTAATATATTTTGTTGTTCCCAAAAGTACAAAGAGATTTAGAAGACGGTGTTGAATAGATCTTTTAAAATTTTTGGTTTAGAGAATTATTATCAGGGTTAAATTAAACAAGTTAATTTATAAATTATACACAGCGGAATGATGTTTTGAAAACCCCCTCCAAAGATTAATAAGAAATCACAATTCTAAATTTAGTATAAGAAAGTGAAGACAAATTAAAGGAATAAAAATAGACTTAAATACAAAATCTAGAGTGTAGAAAGTAAATGACATAGATTTTTAAAAGGTTCGGAGTACAAACGCCACCTAGTCTTCTCTTCTACTCCGAGAGTAGGGATTTCCCACTAAAGAAGGGTAATCACTCAAATTACAATTCATTAAGAACTAATTTACAACTGATTCACTAAGAATCATTCAAGTCACACATACTTCGAATATACACAGCTCAGTAAGATCGAATCACATAGAAATTGATGCTTAAGGCGCTGCTAAGTAACGTTAAATTTCTTAATCACATTACTTAGGAGCAATTGAAATTTCTAAATCGTAGAGTGAGTAGATTATGAGCTTAGACAGAAAACACTTCGACTTGATCAATTCTTATCCCTATATATTTTGTTTGTTTGAAGTTGCTAGCTGTTGACAAATTATGACAAACACAATAAATCAACGGAGAAATATAAAGACAATAACACAAGATTTTACGTGGAAGCCTAATCAGAGAAAAACCATGGAGAAGGCAGAAGAAATCCATAAAATAAATTTTTGAAGAATACAAGATAAAGAGAGAGTTATGAGAATTCTTAGAATACTTCTGAAATGTCTCTACTCCACAAACACAAGACCTATATTTATAAAAATTTGATATTCAGACATTACTTTTTAATATTTACAGAAGAAAAGTGTCGTTATAGATATATAGCGACGGTAAAAATCGTCGTTATAGGATCTATAGTAACGAAATTCATGTAGAAATATTAAAAAGTCATGTGAAAATATCAGTTTCTTATTTATAGGCTATAGAAAAATTCCATAACCAAATAGGATTAGAAATACTTTATTAAGTATAGCTAGGAAAGATAACTTTCCTAAACCAAGATGAATTCTAGGTAATACCTAAATCCAAATTCAATAAATATTCATGTCATACCCAACAAATCTCCACCTTGACTTGAATCCTCCAAATATAGCACAAATAATAAACTTTCTCTTCTTCTCAAATGCATAACTTAAGTGTGTGCATTTAACACTAACCAAGTCCAAGCAATATTCGAACTTGGTATGTGGTAACGACTTCGTTAAAATGTCAGCTAGATTGTCTACAGTACTGATCTTCAAGATCTTAATGTCACCATCTTCAATAATGTCTCGAACAAAATGATATATAAAATCAATATGCTTCATCATCTCATGATACATCTGATCCTTGCTTAAGTGTATAACACTCTGACTATCACAATGAATAATAATAACTCCATGATCCATGTTGATCTCTCTAAACAAGCCTCGCAACGAAATAACTTCTTTAACAGCCTCTGTAATTGCTATATACATTGCCTCTGTAGTAGAGAGCAACTATACATTGTAAAGTAGGTCCCAATTAATTGCACAGCCTCCAAGGGTAAATATATAACCTGTCGACGATCTCCTCTTATCAAGATCACTAGCATAATCTGAATCAGCATACCCTATAAGGATATCGTCATTCCTTCCCAACTAAACCAACGTTGGAGGTACCTCACAAGTATCTTAAAATCCATTTAACAGCTTCCCAATGAATTTTAACTAGATGTGATAAGTATCTACCTACCACACTAATGACATGTAAAATATCTGGACGACTACAAACAATAGCGTACATGAGGCTACCAACTACACTAGAGTAGGGAACACTTGACATATACTTAACCTCCTCATTTGTCTGAGGAGATAATTCAGTTGATAACTTGAAGTGAGCTGTAAGAGGATTACATACTAGTTTTGCATTCTTCATATCAAAACGATTTAGCACCTTCGCGATGTAGTCTTTCTGGGATAAGTACAATTTCTTAATTCTACAATTTCGCTGAATCTCCACACCAAGAATCTTCTTAATAGCCCGTAAATCTTTCATCTCAAACTCCGTGCTCAACTGTGATTTTAGTTTACCAATATCTGAACTATCTTTTGCTACAATGATCAACATATCATCAACATAAAGCAACAAATAGATAAATGAGCCATCCTAAAGTTTTCTGAAGTACACACAACTATCATATTTACTCTTGCTATATTCAATACCAACCATAAATGAATGAAATTATTTATATCACTATTGTCTACTTTATATACTAACAATACACTCAATTGCACACGGTCAATCAAGTAATATAGAAGTAAATAAAAGTATCGAACCCATAGAGAACATTTACTAATAATTACTTCAATTACCAAGTTTTTAGCAATTTAACTCCACTTAAACAGTCACCTCAATTAATTTGTGAAAATTAACTAAATAAAAGTTATAAAACTAATAAACTAACAAAGATTGATCACCAGATGATTAAAACATAGGAGTGCAATTTCCCCAATTTCTTTTCAATAATCCCCTTACTATATTTCCCTTTATTTAATCCAATGAGTTGCCAACTAGGATTGCCTATCAATTTATTAACATTTTTCAATGAATAATAAAAAGAACAATTTTAGTTATTTTGCTATTTTTATGCAAGACACTTAAAATAGATTCATTAAACACAAACTCCTAACAAAGTTACGCATGTCATACAAGTACTTTCGTCTCATACACTATTATGTTATCCTTAACCAGAATCAACAAATTCATGTGTTATTATATTTAGATCTAATCTAAGATTTCCCCTTTCAATTCCATCAAAGATATCATGTTAATTATTGACCAAATAATTATTTAATTAAGCACAAAATATAATAATCAACTCAATAGGATAAATAAGGAGAAATAATCGTTATTAAATTATTGAATTGCAAACGGATCTATTGTACCTCTAATTGGGAAATTAGTTCATCATCACAATAAAAACTGGAAGATTAAAATTAAATAGCATCATAAATACAAATAATGAAATTAAGAGAAGAAGAAAAACTCTGTCGAGGAGTCTCTAGTCTCTAAACTTCAATCTCTGTCTTGTTTGTTCTCCAAAGCAATCTCCAATTTCCAGTAGAAGTGGCTCTTAATGAATTATAGTAAAAACATCCTTTAAACCTTATTAAAAACTAGTCTTTATAGTCCTAACAAAACCCTATTACATAAGATAAGTCAAAGTCCTCATATGAATCAACTTTAAGCAAAAAGGAAATAAAATATGCAGAATTCACTAGAGTGGCGCACCCCGCGCCGCTTCTCTGTGTTAACTAGCTCACCCCGTGCTAGGTGTGCAGAAACTCCAACTTCTCTAGCATGCCCTGTGCCATCCTCTGTGTAATCCCAGCGCGCCTCGCGCCCTACTATCAGGTTGCCCAATTATTCCTAATTCTTTCCCTTTTTAACCTCTTAAGCCCATCCATGCTCCTTTTCCCGCAAAGTATCACAAAACACAAGAAGATAACACGAACAATACCCAAAAACTCAAAATATTTCAATTTAAAAAATATCCCATTCATAGGTTTTAACCCACTCATCAAATTCCCCTAAACTTGAGTAATTTCTTGCCCTCAAGCAATATAACACAACTAATCTAACACAAAGAAAACACAACGAATCCAACTCATAAGATCGAGCGAAACCCATAGTAGTTATATAATGTGCATGCCTCAGAGATTGTGACGCCCCCAAATTCGGGTTCCCTAACTACGGGTTTGGTGCTCACGATCCATCAAATATATCACATCTAACTACTCATTCATTAATGAAAAATATCATTCATAATATTCCTTAATACAACTTATAGCAATATCCCAGGTTAACTAACCTTGACATAATTTACATACCCTTATATAACCAAAAGGGTTTACATAAATAATTACATAATAAAACATAACCATTAAAAGTTGACACTAACTACTCCTGAACATTGCCTTTGCCTTTGTCCCTGTTAGAACCTTCTGCTACTTCGGCATTAGCTGAAATATTTCATTTAAGCAAGGGTGAGCAACGAGTTTGCCCAGCAAGTTAAAATATACAATAAATGATATATATATATATATATATATATATATATATATATATATATATATATATATATATATATATCACATGAATAGAAGGGTCTAGCTTCTTTAGAACTTCAACAATAATCAAAAGATTTCGAAGTAGTTGAATAATAATTCAATCTCAATAATAAAACTTTCTCCCATTTCATACTACATAACATATCAGAGATGAAAGAGTAAAATTCTTTCAAAGATTCAATAATATTCAATTGAATAATAAGAATTAACAATACTGCAACAATATTCAATAAAGTGGGATATACCCAGATTTCATGCTGAGTGATCACAAAAGGATCATGAACTACTAGAGGAATCATTTAGTTATTAAAACTAAACTACCACAAGAATATTAATTAGTTATAAAAACTAAACTATACTCTTCTGCAAGTACCTGGAGCGGCCAACTCCTTTGTACCCTATATTATGCATAATACTCAATAATAGCGTATAGGTCGATTTACGACATTAAAATTTGTTCATCTCAGTCTTACATCACGAGTCCGTACCACAACAATATGGGTTGGATTACTTTCAAAGAAATACTATGATTTCAATAATTAATAACAATACTAATCTAGCCGAAACCAATGGCATAGATCTTCTAATAACAATTCAGTTCATAATAAATAGAACATTTCAAGCTTTAACAAATATTAGTCTTGCTAAAATAATTAGCTGAGACATGATTTATAAATAGTTTAAATAATAGAACAAGAATCAATTGCACTACGTGCGAATTACAACAATCTTTATAGATGTGAATAACTATCAATAATTATTCACTACCATGTTTGAAAAATAGTAACTCAAGTTGAGTTAGGAAACTTGCCTGATTCGTTAACTACTGCTACGCAATTTAAGTTAACTTCTTTTGTAATACCTATCATTAATAAGATTGATCTTTTAATCAGCATATCATACTTTGTATCATAGTACAATTACTTTATCAATCAATTATCTAACACTTAATCACATAATTAAATATTAGTTAACACCTTACAATATTAGTATTATTATCATCCTTTACTAATTCTTTAATCTATATATCATATACATTCTGATTTAACACTTACTTTTTCATTTCATAAGTTATTCTTTAACATCTAATAAGTCACATACTAATCCAGCAACCTGGATGCTAAATCTAACAATCAAATTACCAATTCAGCAGACTGGATTCCAAATCCAGCAACCTAGATTCTAAATTCATCAACTAGATTACAATTCAGCAAGCTGGATTCAATTTATTTTCAATTCAGTAAACTTCTTTTCAATCCAGCAAGCTGGATTCATCAGATTTTTCAATCCAGCAAGCTGGATTCCATATCCTTTTCACGAAAGTACCAAATTAACTTATTATTTTGCTATCCTTTGTCCAAACACATATACATATATTTCATACACAAAAAGTATTTTTCCATAATTTTCCAACTTCTTTTAGTATTTTTCAAAAAAATATTTTTAGTTAATTCTTTAAGAAATTAGCTACCTCGTGCCTAACTCCAGAAATTCCTATCTCTTGACATAATCTTATACGTGTTAACGTGAGCCTCCATTTTAAATTTCGTGGCCATCGGAGTTATAGAACTCCGGTTATAGCGATTTTTGTCCAAAAAACCCAAATATTTAATTGGTCATAACTTGGTCATTTTAAGTCAGAATGAGCTCATTTTTGGACACCACCTACTTTATCCCATATATTTTCATTCCCCAAAAGGACTGAATTTATTTCACAACTTAAATTGCCGAAACAGCCCTTACAATTTCTTTCGCAGCTTGTTTTCGTCATTTTGCAGCTTTGGAGTCCTTTGCTAAAACTAGTCCATACGGAAATATACAACTCCTTTTTCAGTGATTCCACTTGGAGATGCTAGAAAACTTATAGATCTAACTCTAGGACTTGACCACACTCAAAAATTCGAAATATAATAGGAGATATGGTCATTTGAATTTCATGTTTCATTTTTACAAAAATCTGACTTTCCATCCTTTGTGGTTTCTAAGAAAACTTCTATGTTCTCACATAATAACCAACATACCTCATCATACTACCTACTCATACTTCATATACCCATGAATCTACCATAATACATGATCTATTTCATCAATCAAGCATCAAACACAAAGTTAAACACCATCAAGGCTAATAAAAATTAGGTTCTCTACATTTTGAAAAATCTAGTTTCTATCTCATACTTTAGATTTAACTTTTGATCCTCAAAAAGGTTAGATCTAAACATGAAACACTTATATACACCTTGATCTATGGTTTTAAATCTCAAGATCAAAACTTCAAATTAAAAAAAATCAAATCAAACTAAAAAGGAAATTAGACTACATAAGTATAAATTTTGTTATACCTTAGCCTTTCCTTCTTCTCATTCTTCCTAAACCTTGATTAGGAACTATGAAGCTTTCAAAAACTCTCCCTCTCTCTCTATAGCCGAATTCTCTAGGCTTTCTCTCTCTCTTAGTTGCTTTTGCTAACTTAGGAAGTGAGAGATATAAAAGATGAAAATGAAATAAAAAGATAAAAGAGAAAGGAATTAGATGCTAGTAAAGTTGTATAGATATAAGATATGTAAGTATATTATTTGCCCAATACTTCTCCCCTTCTCTCTCTTACTCATCTCCTAGAGGTTTCTTGCACTTAATGCTTAATGTGTTGGTCAAATAAAAATTGGACACTTGTTGGAAGTTGTCCACCTACTAAAGTAAGCAATCATTACATTTTTCTCCCCTTTCTCTCCTCTCTAAATTTCGGCCAAGTGACCTTTCTATTGCCCAAAGTTGTTTTCATTTTATGCTTTAATTAACTTACTTAATGTCCAACATGTCCCCTCCCACTTGGGCTAAAGGTTGGGCCACTCCTTTAATTCGTTGGGCTAGTAATTTTAATTCTATGGACTTGCAAATCAACATAGTTCTATACTTATTAATTTTTATCCATTTCCCACTATTTAATTAGGGTTCCATTACACCCATTAGCAAGTTAATTTTTTACTCATAGATTTTTAATTTCATAACCCAATTAGACTTGCTATTCTTTAGGTTATAAGATTAATTAATTGAGATGCATCAAATAAATCTCTTAGGATTAGTATATATTTTTAAATACTATCATTCTCTTAAATTATAACACATTAGGTTATTTAATTATCATACCTAATAAATGTATTAGGTTACATAACTTTGTTCTTCATCTCTTTTAAATGTAGACACATTATATAATACATATTTACTCAATCACGTACATAACTCACATATGTCATAACATATCCCTCTAGTGTATTAACTTGATACCCCTAATCGACTTAATAAGTTATAAACACTCACATAATCATCAATACAATTACTTAAGGATTGTAAATCCTTTTAATTTAATAATCAAGGCTAACATTCAAGCCATGTTAATTTCTTACATAACTTTTATTACTCTTCCTTGAAAATGATTAAGTATACTTCTTAGTTAATAAATTAACTATCTAGCTTCATTATCATATACGTTTATATGATTCAAGTACTTTCTCTTTATTCTTTTTCAAAAAAAAAAAATTTATTCGAAAATTTTGAATTATGTGAAATTCTGGGCTCTCACAGAGATAAACACTTAGCTCACAGTTAATATCGCATCATGTACAGTCATAAACTATCACATCCTCACCTCACTAACATAACTTTAGCCTCTTTCTATGTGTGTGTGTGTCCAATATCGTATCAACGGTTTCAAAGTTACTTATGTGATCAATTCCATGTACACACGCACCCTTCTCACCAATTTTCAACCAAACACGACATCCACACAAAGAATATGGAAATTAGGCTTTAAAGCAAGTAAATGTAATTCATTAAGTGCTCATGCTTCGCGGGTGCGTGTTACGCTCCATCCCACTATTTATTTACTGTCTGAATTGTGCAATGTCCAACCCAAGAGGCTTTTTAATGTTACCCTTTTAGCAAACTTTCGACCAAAGACTCCAAAACCATACTGTTTTAGGGATCTGGATGTAAAAATATCCCCTAGAGTTTACTTGTTCGAGCAACAAAGGCTACAGAGTTGAACTAAGAAAACTTTTATTCCTTATATATCTATATTTTTTTTCTTTTCACTTTTTTTCCATATTTTCCTGTGTTTTTGTTTTTATTTTTTAATAATATATAATTATAAGACTCCCCCAAACTTATGTATCAACCAATGTTCAGCTTTAATCAGTGATCAAGTAAGTGTTCATGTCCTATCACACGTAAAGTTTCTAATCGCCATTGATAGTCAACTGGTGTGCTTGAATGTGAAAGAGGACAATAATAGTGCTATGAGGTTCTTATGATCAAGACTAATTAGTACATGTTACTCAACTTTCTGCAAATAAGAGTCAGCCAAACTCATCGTCGGCCATCATCTAGACTACCTAGGCACAATGCTCAATCTCAATTCAGGAGGCTATGTTCATGCTTCTACTAACATAAATCATACGTGAATGAATGCAAATGAATGAATGAAGCAATAAATATTATTTAAACGAATGACCTACGTGCATGCACAATTATCAATGTAATCCTAACTATTCAATCATATTTATGCAATCACAGTTTGAAGAATTCTCAAAGAAATAAAATAATGAATCCCACCTAAACATAAAATAAGTAATGTCCTCATTAAATCAAGATAGAAAAATTAAAGGCAGAGGACTTCCCTAAGTGGCAAGTCAATACTTGCCATACTCATCGTCGTTTTCCTCATCTTCTGAAGGGGGATAAGCAGGCAAGACAGGAGGAATGGGCATCACACTTGAATTGGACTCAAATAACATGTAAACACAATAGAAGGAAGTTTATAAAATCATAATAAATGTAAATTTATTAACTACTATAAAAACTAATGAAATAAAACAAAACCAAAAACTAAAAATTAAACTTTGGTTGCCTCCCAATAAGCGCTTGTTTTAGAGTCGTCAGCATGACTTCTTCAACACTCTATCCAATTCCTCTTCCAAAATTGAGGAATCTTCCATCCATCAATAGAAATATAACATATGTGGGATTTGCTTCAATAAGGGCCATCGTTTCAAGTTCACCTAGCTTATTACTTTTAGATAAAATCTCCTTTATGAATTGCAAATAGTTAGGCGTTTACTCCGTTGTGTCTGTGAACGGAATATTAAATTGAAGCTTCTTGAACACAACTAGATCTTCATCCATATTCTCATGGACCCTTATCTCATTCCACCATAGCTGCAAAGTTATACTGGCTCCCATGTCACACAGAGCTCTGCCTACAGAATGACTACCAATTGGGCACAGGATTGCAAAGCTGCCCGGATCCTTGAGCTTTGGTAGAGAAGGTACATGGGGCACTATCAAAATTAGGTTAACAACATTGGAAATCAATGTTAGATCATCTTCGGCCTCCTTTTCCTGCTCCTCACTCGTCTCCTCCTTTTCAACATCCATGACTATTGGCTTGAGTACTCCATTAGTTTTAGGAACTATGTTTCTTGACAATTCACCTTGAGGGCGATTGTTAATGGCATTTAACAACTGCCCAATCTGATTCTCTACATTTCTCAGAGTCACTTCATGACTATTTTTACACGTCTCATTCCGTTTTATGTACTTAATCAGAAGCTTTTACAGTTCTTGTGTTTCTAGTTGTGGGGGTGGTGTTGTCGTGACGCTTGAGGTTGGGCTTGATTATCGCGCTACGTGAATTTTGGGTGATACCCCCAATCCAGATGATAGTTGTTGGGATAGGTATAATTGATGGGGTAACATCGAAGTTGCCACCATACTGTATTGACTCTAAACTGATGTCGCACTAATGATTTGAATAATTTTCAGCACAATAATTACAAATCACCGAAGGTGTCTCTATCTATTCTAACAACTCATCGAGTTCATATATCCCTATTGCATTTGGCCGAGTCATTCTCGTATAAGGCCATTTATAATTATAGTTAGCCAGTGTGACGACCCCAAATCCGGGTACTTTGAACCTCGGACTTGGTACGTTACGGTACTTCATCATCATACATATTCTATCATCTAATGCGGAACAAATAAACATATATTGTTTATTTTACATAATTCTATAACATTTTCCCAGGTTTATTAACCTTAACTGAATACATACTTTTAAAATTACAAAGGTTTACAATAAGATAACTAAATAGTTATTCTTGTAACAATCTATTACTGTATTTTGCTTTTGTCTCTGTCCTTCTTCAAGCCTTCGCCTTTATCTGAAATTTATTATCATGATATAGCAAGGGTGAGCAACTACTTTGCCCAGTAAGTTTAAATTCAATAAAGATATATCATGATTAAAAGAATAATAAGCTTTCAAGTTTTCAACAATTCAATATTTGTGAAGGAACATGAATCAAGATGTCAATAATTGAATGACTGAATCAATAACGTTTAAAGTCAACAAGGACTAGAAATAACTTTATCTGAACCTTAGGGTAATGAAGGTGATCAGCTTTTCATACCTGATGAATATATGCAACATGCACTAAGTGCGAATCAATAATCAGTTTAGACGTGAATAATCATCAATAATCATTCACTAACATGCCTTGAAATATAAGTCGAGTTTGAGTTAAGGAAACTTGCCTGCATAGTAGATTACCGCTACGCAACTTAATTTATTCTCTTTATTGAAAAGACCTATCAGGTATAAGATTGATCTTTCAATTAGCATATCATACCGTATTTCATAATACTATCTAACACTTAATCACATAGTCAAATATTAGATAATCTTACAACCATATTCATTTACTTACTTATAATCTCATCATATTATATTAACTTGTCCAGCCTTCAATCACAAAGTTAAGTATTAGACATTACATCTTAATCTTAGTATTATCATTATGCTTTGATAATCTTTTCAACACTTATAACTTATACTTATAAGTTTTTCCTTTATATATGTTATCTTAGTAAGCTAGATAACCTTTCAGTAAACTGAAATATCATTTCAGTAAACCAAATTACATTTCAGCATCCTGAAATCATCATTTCAGCAGACCAAAATCAGCTACAGTAAACTGAAATCAATTTCAGCAACCCAAAATCAAATTCAGCACCTTGAAATCAAATTCATCACCCCGAATTCTCATTTTACTCTATTATAAACATAACATAGTTCATTGAATATCAAATTCAACAACCATATCAAAAAAAATAACGTAAATCTCTTATTTTAATCTCCCGTCGAATATTATTATTTATGTAATAATATTTTACGCTAAGGTTATCAACCTTTTAATAACATTTTAGTCAAATACTACTAATAATATCTTAATCCAATATTATTAGCCCTATAAAAATAATTTAAATCATTAATCACATTAATAAACAATTATTTCAACTATTTTCCTTTTATTAAATAACTAGTTTAAACATTCTAAAATGCCATAAACTTTATAACACCTCACACCCGACCCTAAAACTTAATCAAATACTTGCATAAATCATGCTCAAGGGTCTCAAGTCATAAATCACATTTTTCATATTTTTGGACATCATATCTTTAATTAAATCCATTTATCCATTTCTCATCATTTAGATGAAAAATACCAAATCACATCCAAAAATATTTCTTTTCCAGGATTTGACATAATATAGTTTCATATTGAACATATATTTTTTTCGAAATTTTTAAAATAGATTTACTGTATTTAAATAGTCCATAATAGTCGAATCTTCACCGATTTTTCATAAATCGAGATTAGCTCCAACAATTCTGAAATTTTTACAGTATGTTCCTGTAATACACATGTACTTCCAGTAAAACTTTTATAATTTTTGGACTTATATACAGAGAGTTATACGGGCGGTTTCTTAAAAGAAGTCCTTCACCGTAAAATTCATATCTCTCAAACAATATGGCCAAAAATTCCCAAATTTTTACACAACCTGCATAACAACTGATATTATATCTCCAAATTTTCCCAGAATTTTTAAAGCACAAAAAGTGGACGAAATTGCCCCTGCTACGGACTGCCCTGAAACAGTCTAAAAAACGGGACTATTTTCAACAAAATCCATCCCAAAATTTTTAGAAACTTGATTTTTGAGTTCTACCAATTGGGTTGACTACTAAACACATATATCTAGCACCCCTCTTTGACGGATCGCAAAAAGAAGTTATAGATTTAAAACGGTGAAATTTCAAAGTATATAGAAATTTCGATTTTCAAAACTAGAAAATTTATTTTTCTTTTCCTTTTGGGTTCCACCAAATCAACACCCAAATTAGGTAAATCCATACTTGAAATCATATAAATCACATAGATTATAGTTGTTTACACTTCCATATCAAAAACTCTCTTTTCATCAAATCACAAAAATAAAGAAAGAAAGAAAAGCTTAGGAAGAAAAATTTTATACCTTTCTTTCTTCTTCTTCTTCTTCATCCATCTATGGAGAATTTTCTCCTCCTTCTTTCTTCTTCTAGCATCCGATCTCCTTCTCTCTCTCTCCCTCACGGTTTCTTCTCCCGTTCTCTTCCTTTCTCTTTCTATTTCACGTTTTCTTTTTCTTTTCTCTTTCTCTCTCTTTCTTCTTTCCTTCTTATCCTTATCCTCTTTTATTATCCTTCTTTCCTCTCTCTTCTTATCTCTAATCCGTTCCACTCTTTCTTTTTTTTCTTCTTTTATTGCTTTAGCAAATGCCCAACATGTCCTCATTCATTTGGCTTTAAAAAAATTTTGGGCCACTCTCTTAACTCATTTGGGCTTTCAATTAATCTTTTGGGTCATGTAATATTTACATAGTCCAATCATTTCATCTTATCCCACCCTAAATATTTAATTAGGGCATCCATTCCAAATAAATAGAATTTAAATCATCATTGTAGCACATTAAATTCTATAACCCAATTAAACTTGTTTTAATTAAGTTATGAAATTACTAACTTGAGATAATAAAAATATATCTCTTAACTTAATATAATTTTTAATATTATAATTCTCCCACAAGTGGGCTTATTTTTGGGCCTTTAATTAATTCTATTGAGCTAGCAATTTACTTGTTTTACTTACTAACAAAAACGAATTTGGGCTTTAAACCCTAATTAAATTGGGTCATGTAATACTTGTCTCATACATAACATATTGGGCTAGATTAAATAATTTAATTGTCCTTAATCACTTTATCTATAAGTGTCATGCTTAATTAATTAATTGGGCTTGTTTAAATAATAAAACTTCCTTAGTCCATTAAATTTAATTCGCTTGGACTCTATTTAAATTATTGGGCTATGATATCATTAAAGTCCAATACTTTTAATTCTATTTTACCCTAATCATTTAATTAGGGTTTTTATTTCTCGCACTAGAAATTAAATTCCTTACTTATGCCATTTTAATTTCATAACTGAATTAGACTTGGTTATAAAATTAATTATTTGAGATATATAAAATAAATCTCTTAATGTTAGTATATATATTTATATACTAATATTCTCCCATATTATAACCTCTTAAGTTATTTAATTAACACACCTAATATATATATTAGGTTACATAACTTAATTCTTAATTCACTTTTATATACAAAATAAATATATTCACATTATATAATTTACATTTATTTAATCATACACATAATTCATATAATCATAACATATTTCACTTCTCACACTAATTTTGATTTTTCTCCATAAAAAGTCAATTGTTGACTTTGACCAAAAGTCAACCCTTACACATTTTGTGTTTACTGTCTATTTTGACTAAACTTGACGTTTCGAACGCAACCGAGCAGTCCATGCTTCAAAATTCTATCTCTAAGTCAAATTTTGAGTTTTAAATTACTCTCTTCTCATTGTTAATCATATTAACTAACGACTTTAAACTTATTTATCTTCTTATTTGCCAATCAAGGCCCACATTCAAGCTATGTTAATTACTAACATAGTTTTATCTTAATCCTTATATCCTTAACTTAATTCATTATTCCTCTTGCTAAAATATTTACAGCACCTTACTACGTAAATATATTTCTATACATATACTCATCTTCGTTTAACATCATAGCATCTCTTCATGTGAAATCTTATCTCCTTAATAAAATTTCCATATGTACTTATATAACATTTCTTAGACTATTCAGTTCACATCGAATGTACAGGTATCGTAATACATTATTCTTGATATTCTTTCAAGTACATATTAATTCATTTCTAGGGTTTTGGAATTTTGTAAACTATTTTTCTCTATTCTCTTTCGAATAGCAAATCATATAGGTTTTACTTGAAAATTTTAAATAAATCCTCAAATTCTCATCTAGGTTTTATTCTTTAACCTTTATTCTAGTCATTCAAGAATTTATAAATTTTTGGGTTGTCACATTCACCCCTTCTTCTAAGAATTTTGTCCCAAAAATTAAAGTATACTAATCTCGGCTTATTCTCTTGATCAAAACTAGGTTGTTAACTTAACCTTTACAATTTCCTCCTTTGAGGATTTCTCATCTATTATCACATTTCAACATAACTACTCACTAGGAGTTTACATCTTCTAAACATTCAGCAAAACTAGGTTGTCATAATAACTTTTACTCAATCATCTCATATTCTACTCATACGCAACGAGTTCACAATATTTCATATTCATCATCACATACCACAACAACATTACTCTAAAGAGTTTAAAATATTCATATCTGTTTGAGGGATCATAAAAACATTGAACTTTGAGGTTTAGGGGTATTTCTACCTGCTACCTCTTTCAATTACGAAAGAAAGGTACTCTACCTCTGAAATATTTTATATTTGGTATGTTTACAATCACAAAAAAGGTAAACTACCGATGCGGGTACTTTAGATGATCAGTCTGTTGTACCTTAGTAATCGGAACGACTATATGCGTTCTTAGATTGAAATATTTTATCCAATTAGTATATCCCCATTTTCAGGGTTGTTCACCTCAGACTTATCATAAGATTCCGCACCAAAACAATTTGGTTTGGCATAAGTTTTCCAAGAATACTTTAAATTTCATAAACATTTGTCTAGCTGAATCAAATAGCTTAGACTCATACCAATAATTTGAATTTCAATTGAAACATGTTTCTGTCCAAATTTAATTGGCACTTAACTTTTCTTTAAAATTCTAAAAATTATTTTATGACGTCATGATACCGCACTGTATTTACAGTCTGTTTGAGGATTCTGTCATTTTGTGACTTTGTCATACTACATCATACTATAGTGGGCTGACGATCTTTAGATCACATACCACACTAGGTAATTATGCATTGATAACTCCATCATTTTTATCATTCTGTATCAGGTTCCATGGTACATTGATGATATATAAAATATATTTTGACATCTCAAATTATTTTTGTTTAGCCGAATTAATTAGCATAGACTCTTCTTTGAACCGTTCAAAAATCTTTGAAAATCATCTTTGGTGTCCTCATACCACAACAGGTAACGATGTATTAGTAGTACGAAGCCCACTTCTACACAGTTGTAACCCTGTGTTGAGGATAACAAAAATTCATTTTATTTCGAAAGGCACATCAGTGCGAATTTAGCTTGATGTCAAAAATGTCGAAGTCAAGCATAGCTAGAAGATTTGGAATACCTATGCTTCCACCATCAACTTCACTTTCTCTACTGATTCATTGCTTAATAAATCTATCTATTCCTATAATCTTCAATGCTCCATTTACAACTTTCCTATACCCAGTTCGTTAAACTTACCACACATTATGAGTTCAGGAACTTTCCACAATCATATGAGTTTCGGAACTTATCCTAGTCAGACCATAGGCGTCCATTCGCTGAAGGGTTCAAAAACATACCATATGATTATGAGTCATGAACTTACCATAAGTATGAGTTTTAAGAACTCGCAACTAACCTTATATTCTCTACCTATTCATTATACACATGAGAAAAGAATCACCTTCTCAATATGCATATAGCAAATAGCGCGACACCAGGTTCCAATGATTATCAATGCCGGAAACTAAGTGGTTGTCAAACCAAACTCGGCCACTAATCAATATAGGAAGCTAAGCGAACAATTCCCTGCCCATACAAAGAATTGGTCAACCTAACTACTATATCGACCAGGAAGCTAAGTAATTCTAAAACCAAGTACAAATTCCCCGCCCATACAAGGAATCATACAACACAGCTGCTGACATGAGTCCTCAATTGAAAACCCTCATCATTCTTAGTTTCTCTTTTCTTAATACGAATTTTCTTTAATCCGTATCTTAACATTTACCACTCTTTTCTGAGTTTACATCATATAATTTCATAGTACCTTCTCTTTATAGTGTCAAGCTATATCATACCAATCACTTAATATATCATATGTTATTCAACGATTTAATCTGATCACGTCGTGATCTTATTTTGTAATCATTTCTCCTTATACTTATGATCGCTTTATTCTACGATTTTCCTATTCTTCACTTTAATCATATTATATTATGATTTTATTAGCATTTCTCATCTTATAGACATAGTCTATTTAGTATCACTTTTCATTATTGTTACTGGAGTCAGGTAACTCCATATTCTTATCCTTATAGCTCTTCAAGATTCTTCTTTGAATCTTCTTTATCTTTTTCTTTACTTTAATGATGAATTTCCTAAATTCATCTCTTACCACATAAACTCGATCTGAGTTTATTCCTTATCCTCATTTCCGCGGTTATAGCCTAAGGTACACCTACGTAAGGTTTATAACCTACAGCTCTGATACCAATCTGTGACGCCCCCAAATCCGGGTACTTTGAACCTCGGACTTGGTACGTTACGGTACTTCATCATCATACATATTCTATCATCTAATGCGGAACAAATAAACATATATTGTTTATTTCACATAATTCTATAACATTTTCCTAGGTTTATTAACCTTAACTGAATACATACCTTTAAAATTATAAAGGTTTACAATAAGATAACTAAATAGTTATTCTTGTAACAATCTATTACTGTATTTTTCTTTTGTCTCTGTCCTTCTTCAAGCCTTCGCCTTTATCTGAAATTTATTATCATGATATAACAAGGGTGAGCAACTACTTTGCCCAGCAAGTTTAAATTCAATAAAGATATATCATGATTAAAAGAATAATAAGCTTTCAAGTTTTCAACAATTTAATAATTGTGAAGGAACATGAATCAAGATGTCCATAATTGAATGACTGAATCAATAACGTTTAAAGTCAACAAGGACTAGAAATAACTTTATCTGAACCTTAGGGTAATGAAGGTGATCAGCCTTTCATACCTGATGAATATATGCAACATGCACTAAGTGCGAATCAATAATCAGTTTAGACGTGAATAATCATCAATAATCATTCACTAATATGCCTTGAAATATAACTTGAGTTTGAGTTAAGAAAACTTACCTGCATAGTCGATTACCGCTACGTAACTTAATTTATTCTCTTTATTGAAAAGACCTATCAGGTATAAGATTGATCTTTCAATTAGCATATCATACCTTATTTCATAATACTATCTAACACTTAATCACATAGTCAAATATTAGATAATCTTACCACCATATTCATTTACTTACTTATAATCTCATCATATTATATTAACTTGTCCAGCCTTCAATCACAAAGTTAAGTATTAGACATTACATCTTAATCTTAGTATTATCATTATGCTTTGATAATCTTTTCATCACTTATAACATATACTTATAAGTTTTTCCTTTATATATGTTATCTTAGTAAGCTAGATAACCTTTCAGTAAACTGAAATATCATTTCAGTAAACCAAATTACATTTCAGCATCCTGAAATTATCATTTCAGCAGACCAAAATCAGCTACAGTAAACTGAAATCAATTTCAGCAACCTAAAATCAAATTCAGCACCTTGAAATCAAATTCATCACCCCGAATTCTCATTTTACTCTATTATAAACATAACATAGTTCATTGAATATCAAATTCAACAACCATATCAAAAAAAATAACATAAATCTCTTATTTTAATCTCCCGTCGAATATTATTATTTATGTAATAATATTTTACGCTAAGGTTATCAAACCTTTTAATAACATTTCAGTCAAATACTACTAATAAAGTCTTAATCCAATATTATTAGCCCTATAAAAATAATTTAAATCATTAATCACATTAATAAACAATTATTTTAATTATTTTCCTTTTATTAAATAACTAGTTTAAGCATTCTAAAATGTCATAAACTTTATAACACCTCACACCCGACCCTAAAACTTCATCAAATACTTGCATAAACCATGCTCAAGGGTCTCAAGTCATAAATCGCATTTTTCATATTTTTGGACATTATAACTTTAATTAAATCCATTTATCCATTTCTCATCATTTAGATAAAAAATACCAAATCACATCCACAAATATTTCTTTTCCAGAATTTGACATAATATAGTTTCATATTGAACATATATTTTTTCCGGAATTTTTAAAATAGATTTACTATACTTAAATAGTCCATAATAGTCGAATCTTCTCCGATTTTTCATAAATCGAGATTAGCTCCAAAAATTCTGAAATTTTTACAGTATGTTCGTGTAATACACATGTACTTCCAGTAAAACTTTTATAATTTTTGGACTTATATACAGAGAGTTATACGGGCGGTTTCATAAAAGAAGTCATTCACTGTAAAATTCATATCTCTCAAACCGTATGGCCAAAAATTCCCATATTTTTACACAACCTGCATAACAACTGATATTATATCTCCAAATTTTTCCAAAAATTTTAAAGCACAAAAAGTGGACGAAATTGCCCCTGCTACGGACTGCCCCGAAATAGTCTAAAAAAACGGGACTGTTTTCAACAAAATCCACCCCAAAATTTTTAGAAACATGATTTTTGAGTTCTACCACTTGGGTTAACTACTAAACACATATATCTAGCACCCCTCTTTGACGGATCGCAAAAAGGAGTTATAGTTTTAAAACGGTGAAATTTCAAAGTATAAATAGAAATTTCGATTTTCAAAACTGGAAAATTTATTTTTCTTTTCCTTTTAGGTTCCACCAAATCAACACCCAAATTGGGTAAATCCATACTTAAAATCATATAAATCACATAGATTATAGGGGTTTACACTTCCATATGAAAAACTCCGTTTTCATCAAATCACAAAAATAAAGAAAGAAAGAAAAGCTTAGGGAGAAAATTTTTATACATTTCTTTCTTCTTCTTCTTCTTCTTCATCCATCTATGGAGAATTTTCTCCTCCTTCTTTCTTCTTCTAGCATCCGATCTCCTTCTCTCTCTCTCCCTCACGGTTTCTTCTCCCGTTCTCTTCCTTTCTCTTTCTATTTCACGTTTTCTTTTTCTTCTCTTTCTCTCTCTTTCTTCTTTCCTTCTTATCCTTATCCTCTTTTATTATCCTTCTTTCCTCTCTCTTCTTATCTCTAATCCGTTCCTCTCTTTTATTTTTCTTTTTTTATTGCTTTAGCAAATGCCCAACATGTCCTCATTCATTTGGCTTTAAAAAAATTTTTGGGCCACTCTCTTAACTCATTTGGGCTTTCAATTAATCTTTTGGGTCATGTAATATTTACATAGTCCAGTCATTTCATCTTATCTCACCCTAAATATTTAATTAGGGCATCCATTCCAAATAAATAGAATTTAAATCATCACTGTAGCACATTAAATTCTATAACCCAATTAAACTTGTTTTAATTAAGTTATGAAATTACTAACTTGAGATAATAAAAATATATCTCTTAGCTTAATATAATTTTTAATATTATTATTATCCCACAAGTGTGCTTATTTTTGGGCCCTTAATTAATTCTATTGAGCTAGCAATTTACTTGTTTTACTTACTAACAAAAACTAACTTGGGCTTTCAACCCTAATTAAATTGGGTCATGTAATACTTGTCTCATACATAACATATTGAGCTAGATTAAATAATTTAATTGCCTTTAATCACTTTATCTACAAGTCTCATGCTTAATTAATTAATTGAGCTTGTTTAAATAATAAAACTTCCTTAGTCCATTAAATTTAATTCTCTTGGACTCTATTTAAATTATTGGGTTATGATATCATTAAAGTCCAATACTTTTAATTCTATTTTACCCTAATCATTTAATTAGGGTTTTTATTTCTCGCACTAGAAATTAAATTCCTTACTTATGCCATTTTAATTTCATAACTCAATTAGACTTGGTTATAAAATTAATTATTTGAGATATATAAAATAAATCTCTTAAAGTTAGTATATATATTTATATACTAATATTCTCTCATATTATAACCTCTTAAGTTATTTAATTAACACATCTAATATATATATTAGGTTACATAACTTAATTCTTAATTCACTTTTATATATAAAATAAATGTATTCACATTATATAATGTACATTTATTTAATCATACACATAATTCACATAATCATAACATATTTCACTTCTCACACTAATTTTGACTTTTCTCCATAAAAAGTCAATTATTGACTTTGACCAAAAGTCAACCCTTACACATTTTGTGTTTACTGTCTATTTTGACTAAACTTGACGTTCCAAACGCAACCGAGCAATCCATGCTTCAAAATTCTATCTCTAACTCAAATTTTGAGTTTTAAATTACTCTCTTCTCATTGCTAATCGTATTAACTAACGACTTTAAACTTATTTATCTTCTTATTTGCCAATCAAGGCCCACACTCAAGCTATGTTAATTACTAACATAGTTTTATCTTGATCCTTATATCATTAACTTAATTCATTATTCCTATTGCTAAAATATTTACAGCACCTTACTACGTATATATATTTCTATACATATACTCATCTTCGTTTAACCTCATAGCATCTCTTCATGTGAAATCTTATCTCCTTAATAAAATTTCCATATGTACTTATATAACATTTCTTAGACTATTCAGTTCACATCGAATGTACAGGTATCATAATATCTTATTCTTGATATTCCTTAAAGTACATATTAATTCATTTCTAGGGTTTTGGAATTTTGTAAACCATATTTTCTCTATTCTCTTTCGAATAGCAAATCATATAGGTTTTACTTGAAAATTTTAAATAAATCCTCAAATTCTCATCTAGGTTTTATTCTTTAACCTTTATTCTAATCATTCAAGATTTTATAAATTTTCGGGTTGTCACAGCCAGGATGTATCTCGTAAAGAAAAAAATTAAAACAGAAAAAATTAAAAACGTTTAAATAAACTAAATTGATAAAAACTAATAACGAAATAGTTATTAGAACCGTTCCTCGACAACGATGCCAAAAACTTATTTTTCGTTCTATATACTAACAATACACGCAAGTGCACACGGTCAATCAAGTACTGTAGAAGTAAATAAAAGTGTCGAACCCAAAGAGAACAGTTACTAACAATTACCTCAATTATCAAGTTTTTACAATTTAACTCCACTTAAACAATTACCTCAATTGATTTATGAAAATTAACTAAATAAAAGTTATAAAACTAATAAACTAACAAAGATTGATCACCAGATGATTCAAATATAGGTGTACAATTTTCCCAATTTCTTTGCAATAATCTCCTTACCATATTTCCATTTATTTAATCCAATGAGTTGTCAACTAGGATTTCCTATCAATTTATTAACATTTTTCAATGAATAATAAAAAGTCCTATTTTAGTTATTTTGCTATTTTTATGCAAGAAACTTAAAATAGATTTATTAAGTACAAACTCATAACAAAGTTACGCATGACATATAAAAACTTTCGTCTAATACATTATTATGTTATCATTAACAAGAATCAACAAATTCATGTGTTATTATATTCAAATCTAATATAAGATTTCCTCTTTGAATTCCATCACATATATCATATTAATTGTTGGCCAAATAGTTATTTAATTAAGCACAAAATATAATAATTAACTATTTCGTTATTATAAGGATATTCCTTGAAATAGTCTTTATAGTTGTCATGTAGTGAAGTCAAGTCCAACTGGGACGGTGACACCAAATGTCGTCCCAAACAAGTCAAAGTTGGTAGTCAAAGGGAGAGCGTTTGTTGTGACCTCCCAAAAAGAGAGGAACCCGAACGAAGTTATCACGGGTAAGCTAATCATAAACTCTTACGAAGTCTATACTATATTTGATACCGGTTCTACCCATTCTTTTATTTCACCTACTTGCGCTCAACGTTTAAATTTGACTCCAGAGAAATTAGACTTTGACTTATCTATTGAAACTCCGCTGGGAGAAACTTTCATTACATCCATTGTTTATAAATCTTGTTTGATTCAAATCGGCACCCTCACATTACCTGTTGATCTCATCTCTTTGAAAATACTTGCATTTGATGTGATTTTAGGGATTGATTGGTTAACTACTCATCATGCTAAAATTGATTATTTTTAAGGTTGTTAGCTTTTATATTCCTAACCAACCTATTATGCGAATTCAAACAACCAAACCACTAAAGTCAATCACTATCATATCAAGCCATAAAGTCATTCGTTTATTGAAAAACGGATGTCAATCTTTCTTAGCCCATGTCACATATTTAAACAAAAATACATCATATTTGAATGATATTTCTATTGTTAATAAATTTCCTGACGTATTCCGTGAAGAACTTTCTAGGCTACCCCAGAGCTTGAAATCGAGTTTTGTATTGATCTTGAACCCAGTATAAAACCTATTTCCAAAACCCCATATCAAATGGCTCCTATTGAACTTCAGGATTAAAAAAACCCAACTGCAGGAACTGTTAGACATCAGTTTCATTCGTCCTAGTACGTATCCTTGGGGTGCTCCTATTCTATTCGTAAAGAAGAAAGATGGGAGTATGCGACTTTGCATTGACTATCGGGAGTTGAATCATGTCACCATAAAAAATAGGTACCCATTGCCTCGCATTGATGACCTGTTTGACCAATTGCAAGGTGCTAAATTCTTTTCAAAGATTAATCTTCGTTTCAGATATCATCAGTTAAAGATTAAAACTAATGACATTCGAAAGACTGCTTTTTGAACTTGGTATGTGCATTACGAATTCCTAGTCATGTCTTTTGGATTGACTAATGCTCTTGCCGCCTTCATGGATATGATGAACCGAGTATTCAAGGAATATTTGGATCATTTTGTGGTTGTCTTTATTGATGAAATCCTCATATACTCCAAAAGCCATGAAGATCATGAGCAACACTTGAGACTGATACTCCTAAAGCTTCGTGAAAATAAGCTATATGAAAAAATTGAAGAAATGTGAGTTTTTGCTTGAGGAAGTAGCATTCCTTGAGCACGTGATATCAAATCACGGAATATCTGTTGACCCAGCAAAGATTAAAGCAATACAAAGCTGGTAGTAACCTAAGTCAGTGACTAAAATACGTAGCTTTCTAGGCTTAGATTATGACGCCCCCAAAATAGGTCCAATCCATCCAACCTATTCTGAGTCGCCAAATACATGGTACAGAAAACAACTACAACTTTATTACTATAATTATCGTGCAATATACAACGACTCATATATTGAGAGTTTTGATACAAATATATACCAAATGTGACTCTCATCCCAACCTTGGACAGCACGTCACAATGGCACCTTACATAAAAGTACAGTCAATAACTATTTTAGAAATTAAAATCTTCGAAAAGTGCTCAAGGAAACCTTCGTACATGGGAGGCCATGCGTCCAGGTTATGATAGATATCATATGTCCACAAAATTATCCTTGGTTGACCCAATAGACCCCAAAGAAAAACGAGAAGATTACTATCATATTCTTTCCAATAATGAGTATTCTCTTGACATATCATTATCTCCACTGTCTCTAATTGAGAATTATACTTCAACCAAACACCAAGATTATATAGGTAGTGCTCGTAGATATACTCAGCAAGTGGATGTGCACAACTCTATCTTATTATGACACGAGGTTGTATGTCATTAGACATCTTGTATGATAGTTGCAAATCAGCCTTCCAAAATTGGGTTTGTCTCACCCTATATGATTCACCAAATATAACTACTAAATAATGTATAGAATACAACACACTTTTCTATACTGTTTAGGGAGAACTTTCACAGCTAGAGACCACCGTTCTATTCCCCTGTTATCCCCGTTCGGCCCAGCTACACTTTTATTACCTGAAAAGAATTGTGAAGCAAAAGGGTAAGCACAACTAACCCAGTAAAGAATATCATGACTAAAGATAATTAAATTATCCATAGCCTTCGTAAGTAATGAATCAGAGATTTAGAATATATGGTAGATGATAAAAAATTTCAACCATAGTTGCAGCGGAACGAGCAATCCATTAGAAGAGTCAAATAGACCATAAAGTCTATTATCTTCTCCATGTTAAAAGTCCATCAACAATGTTTTATCCCTGTGACATCAATCAACAGTTCTGGTCCACAATCATATGAATAACTCATAATCATAATTGTGGTTCTAAATTCCTCTTCTCATCCAGGACGAAGATAATTTTCATCACATGTCTTTACCTAAAACATCAAAGATCATGGTTATACCAAATCGCATTTCCTGTTCATAATCATACTAACAAATTCATCTTTGTACTACGGGCCAAAGATATTCGTCAACAGTTTATCTTTGTACTACTGGCCAAAGATATTCAACAACATATCATCTTTACACTACAGGCCAAAGATATTCAACAACAGATCATCTTTGCACTACATGCCAAAGATATTAATATCTCAAAGAAATATATAATCATTTCAGAATTTATGTAAACAATAATTATAACCATGTTGATCAATTCACCTTTGCACTTAAGCTAAAGATATTCAATTATAAATTCAAAGGTCATTATTGTACCAGTCAATAATTTAACTTTGCACTACTGGCCAAAGAGAACCCATAGTCACGATCATACCAATAATCTACCCATCTTTACACTCAAGTCAAAGAGAAATTCCATCACCAGGATTATAAAAATGTTATATATGATAATCAAAACAATATGATCAAACATGGATTTAATTTCAAGAGCAATATTCATAAATCAACTATAATTTGGTCAGAAAAAGAAACCAATTTTGTCGTGAATAGTAACTCGTGAATAGTAACTCATGAATAGTAACTCATGAATAGTACTCCGTATTTGTACATAGTACCGTTACGTAAATAATGTCATATACGTAAAGAGTGCCATATACATAAATAGTGATGTATACGTGAATAGTACTGTATACGTGAATAGTGTCGTATACGTGAATAGTAACCCCGACATGAAAAAGGTAGAAATTCTACAATAAAATCCATACCAATATTTTGGTATAATGATATTGAAAGAATAACATCATTAGGAAGAAAATAACATCCCTTACTATCCCTTACAATCCCCTACTATCCCTTACCTCAAAAGAGCAGTATTTTTGACTGGAATATCAGATATGACGCTGAAGGAAACTTGAACTGATTAGCAACTCTCAAAGTATCTAAATACTCACAAAATACGCTCGATAATATAGAGAGAAAAAGAGAGAAAACTTGTTTCTGGTGTGATTTTTAATTCTAACTCAGCACCCTATTTATAGGAAGATGTTAGAACGCCAAAGCAGACTTGACCTGCAACCTGATGGCTTTACCTGCTACTATTCCCACCCACCAAAAATTTCAGCACATTTCTTCACCAACCAAAAGTGGGGCCCACCCATGTTTTTAATAAAAATATTTTAATTTTTGAAACTTCAATAATTCATAATAAATAGCCCTTTTATCAGAAAAATTCGAATTTCATGTCCTTTTTATAAGAAATTTAATTCTCTACAACTTTGTAAGTTTAAGTTTTTCCAAATTCCAAATAAAAAATGCCCGAAATCCACATACGGACGATTTTTTATACCTCCATTCTGACAAAATACTGATAAAATACCCCAACATTAATTCTTTCATTTATAACCACATAAAATAAATAAATCCATCATTTATATCCACATAAAATAAATATTTTCTTATCATATAAATCAATAACTAATTATTCACAAATAATATTACAGAATCACAATTATGACAACCAGACCGTTCCCAAAAAAGAGGGGGCTTTCCGATAAGAATTTCTCCTTACTGGCGCGCAATTAGGTGACCAAACCTCTCCTTGACAGAACTTTCTAGACATTGCCAATAATGCTATCTAATAATATTATTCAAATAATATGAATTATTGATCTGATAATGGAAAATACTGTGCAATGATAATTATTGAAACAACAATAATATAAAATAAAATATTGGACAGTAATTACTGTAACAATTATTGAGTAGTGCCTTCTTACGTAAGAATCAATAATTCAATACTGTGCAATACCGTGTGCTACTGTGCAACCATGTGTATTACTATTTTTTAACCATGGGATATTTCAACAGTGTTAACGGTAACAACTACGACGTTATTTGTAAAAACTCAAATTGTTCATTTTCTTTATTCGACTGTTATTCTGTTATGGGGCCCACAAGTGGCTGCGCCGTCATACGAATATTCCCCAATAGCAAGAATATTCCACGACCAAATAAATATTTCCCGACAAAATAAATATTTTATAACCACTTGCATATTTTGAAAAACATTCATATATCACCCTTAACTTTAACTTTTTATCAATTTAACCATTTACTAAATAGAAAAATTGAGTACTTTTATTTCATAAAATTCGGGGTCTTACATAGATGGTTATTATCGAAGATTCGTGGAAGAATTTTCTCAAATCGCTACTCCATTAACTTAGCTGAATCGAAAAGATACAAAATTCAGTTAGAGCGAGGAATGTGAGAAGAGTTTTTAAGATCTCAAGAGGAGACTCATTTTAGCACCTGTTCTGACAATACCATCAGGTTCGGAGGGATTTGTCATCTACAGTAATGCTTTAGGCAGAGGTTTAGGATGTGTTCTCATACAACATGGGAAAGTCATAGAATATTCCTCACGACAACTCAAAGAATATGAGAGGAATTATCCTACTCATAATCTAGAGTTGGCAGCAGTCGTTTTCGCATTAAAGATCTGGAGACATTACCTGTATGGGGAGAAGGTGGAGATCTATACAGATCATAAAAGCCTCAAATATTTCTTCACCCAAAAGGAATTCAACATGCGGCAACGACGTTGGCTCGAGTTGTTGAAAGATTATGATCATACCATTCAATACCATCCTGAAAAAGCGAATGTGGTAGCTGATGCATTGAGTAAAAGATCATATGCGGGTACGAGTGCGATATTGTCAACGTAAATGCCCATTTTGTATGACTTAAAAAGGATGGAGATTGAGTTAAAGATTCTAGGGACCCACGTGATGATGTTAAATATACAAGTACAATTGACTTTATTCGATAAAGTTAAAGCTGCTCAAGCTACAGACCTGGAGCTGATGCGTATGAGGAAGAAAGCACAAGAAGGTGATATTTCGGAAGCAAGAATCGATGAAGAAGGAATACTTCGAGTCAACTCCAGACTTTGTGTTCCTAACGACTCTGATTTGAAGTATAAAATCATGATGGAGGTGCACAACACACCGTTTGCAATCCATCTGGAAGTACCAAAATGTATCGTGATCTTCGACAAACATTTTGGTGGAGCAATATATTTAAAGAATACAAGATAAAGAGAGAGTTATGAGAATTCTTAGAATACTTCTGAAATGTCTCTACTCTAAAAACTCAACACCTATATTTATAGGTCATAGGAAAATTTCATAACCAAATAGGATTAGAAATACTTCTAAAATGTCGCTACTCCAAAAACCCAACACCTATATTTATAGGCCATGGGAAAATTTCATAACCAAATAGGATTAGAAATACAAAATTGAATATAGCTAGGAAAGATCAGATTTTAGGTAATACCTAAATTCAAATCCAATAAGGATTCATGTCATACCCAACACTAGCCTTTTATAGATTCACAATGGGATCTTTCCATTGTGACATTACCGTTAATCCATTCTAACTTGGACACTTGTCGATTTCCAATTGTTTGACTTCGAAATGTTGTCGGCTAGGACCACTTCAAGTCCTTTTTATCGTACTTTGTTAGGTGCAGATGTAGCCGCGTATTTTTGTCCTTAGCATATATAGTTGTTAGAAATAATTTCAAAACAGCCTTATTCTTATTGCCAACTTTTGCGAGAATTATCCTTGAAATCTTCAGTACTAGGTATATGACATTGTCATAACTTGTCAGAAGAAATGAACTCTACGATTCTGCATAATTGCAGAGTTATATGTCCAATAATAAAGTGACATACAGAAAGCTTGACTCTACGATCATTTTTCATACTCTACGATCTTTATAAGTATACTAAATGCTCTACGATCTTAGAATACTTTCTAGTTTTCAACTCTATGAACAGTCTTCAACTTTAGCTTTTTAACAATACATTTATATTAAGTAATTGATCAACTTAACAAATTTGATCTCTACACTAAGTCCTTTTACATAAATTATTTTTAAAAAACTTTACAAAAGTTACTGATTTTACAAATATACATTAAATTCTCATTTCATCATCAAATCAAATATATACATAAACTAGAGTACTAACATAATATTTTTTGTATAGTTAATTTTATTATATATGCTTTAACAATGATTTCTTTTTATGTATGAATTATCGTAAATATGGTTAAATAAGTGACTTTTTAAAGAAAAATCATTAAAATATTAATCTCTGCAAGTATAATAAGGATTATGAAATTATTATATTACTTTTATATTAATTTTGTGATTTTTATGATGTAGAGGATATAATAGGAAATATAAAAAATTTATTTATGTGATTTATATAATTTTGGTCTAAATTCGACCATTTTTAAACAAAAGACTTTGACATGTAAAGTACTCAAAATTTTCATTCATTTTTTTTATTTTCGCTCAATAGCAAGAGAATTGGACAAAAATTGACTTTTAGTCATTTTCTTGTTTTCTTCCTGTAAGGCCAAAACTTTTATGAATAAAGATGAATTTTCTATAAATATCATTTTTTAATATTAAGGAGTGAATTTGATATAATGTTATAGTTGTGAGTAATATTTATAAATTTTGCAAAGTACGCAAGTTGTTATATTTTATCCGATTGGTCGAGGAATATTCATTTTAACAGGAAATATTCGTACGATGGCACAATCATTGGTGGACCCCACAACAGAATTATTGTCAGAATGAGACAACGATAGAAATATTTTTATAAAAATAACGGCGAAAGTTTTACCGTTAACTGTTGAAATACCTGGTGTTAAAAGTACAGTAATACGCGTGATTGCATAGTAGCACACGGTATTGATTATTGATGCTTACATGAGAAGTCACTCAGTTTTATTTAATTATTGCTATAGTAATTGCTGCATAGTATCTCACGTTATTTGATTCAATTATTGTTAATATTTTATATATTATCAAATCAATAATTGAGACGATACAGTTATTCATATCATTATTTGTAATATTGACGATGTTTAGAAAGTTCTGTCGAGGAGAGGTTTGGTAACCTAATTGCGCGCCAATAGGAAAAAATTCTTATCAAAAAGTCCCCTCTTTCCTAGGAACGATCTGATTATTAAATATTGCGAATAATAATAATGATGAATAAATGTTGTTAAAAATATTGAGGGAATTTTTATGAAGTATTTGTTGTAAATTTACTTATTATTTGGACCCCCATTTACCTATTTTTCAAAATAATCTATAGAGTATATAAATAAATAAATATATATATATATATATATATATATATATATATATATATGTGTGTGTGTGTGTGTGTGTGTGTGTGTGTGTGTGTGCGTATGAAAGAGACTTGTGTGGATAGAATTTGAAAATGTGTGTGTGTGTGTGTCGTGTGGGTGACGGAATGAGGAAAATGTAGGATGATATGTGATGGTGGGAAGAAAATAAGAGGTGAAAGTGATGTGTGTGTGTGTGATAGTGATGTGTGTGTGTATGTTGATAATGATGGGGGTGAGTGTTGAATTTGAAAATCAGGCGTCCGTGATTTTTTAAGAAATCCGTGAATTCTCAAATGACATCCGTGAAATCGTCAGCCTGTGCGCCCGTGCTCAAACAGTACCCTTTCCATTCTCCTATAAATAGAATGCTTAGTTGGAATTGAAAATCACACCAGAATCAGAGAATTCTTCTTCTATAATCTTGAGCATATTTCTTTAGAGTTTAAGGAAGCTTTGAGCGTAGTAAACAGTTCAAGTTTTCTTCAAGAATATCTCCGCCCTACAAGTCGAAATACTCTTCTTTTTAAGGTAAGGGATATTATTTTTTTGTTCAATATTCGTAAGAAATAATATTTTCTTCCATACTCTATAATATGTAAGTAATATTATTTCGTTTCAGATTCCGAATTCTATACTTATTTTTGTTAAAATTGTAGCTTGTATACTTCATGAAATAAGTAGAATATCCTTGATATTTGTGCTTCATCCAGTATCTTTTCATGAAAATATTATTCTGAGTATTCTTGATAAGATTTAACTTTTTCATGTCGGAGTACTATTTACGGGGTTACTATTCCCGAAGTACTATTCACAAGATATTATTCACTCGTTCACTATTCACCCAGAGTACTCTTTATAACAAAAATTGATTTCTTTTTGGTCCAAATCATTTTTGATACAATATTATTCTTGAATTTTACTCCACAAAGCAGTATCATGTTGAAAATTTGGACATTATTGAATTCTGGATAAATTAAATTATAAATCTTTAAAAATTTGTCCTTTACTTTCTTTTAATTGAATTCTTATATCATTGTCATCATCCTCATGCTTATATTATTATGAAAGTCAAATGTGGCCCGTTGTGCATAAGATGGACTTGGTATGATTGTGATCAGGGATTATTCGGTATAATCATGACCGTAATGTTATAAATGATGTGGTAAAAGTCATCATTGGCCCGTAGTGCATTGATGGACAGTTGTTGGCATGATCATGACCATTGATGAAAACACGAATATCCTTGGTCATAGTGCAGGGATGATTCGATGATGTAGATTATTTATTCAGCCGAGTCTCAGCGATAAAACTGTTGACAAACCTTTTAAATCGTAGAAGATAGTAGATATCATGCTCTATTTGACTCCTTTAATGGATTGTTTGTTCCGCTATAGTTAAACTTGATGTTTATTATATTTTATCAGCTTAACACTGTTGAAGGCTAACGATAAATTATTCTACATTATCTTAGTCATAATATTTCTTAGTGTGCTAGTTGAGCTCACCTTTTTCTTTCATTGTTCTCTTCAGAAAATGAGAATATAGCTGAGACTAGTCGGGGAATGGAGTGACAGTCCAAATGGTTGCACTAGTAGTCCTCACTATTCTGTGAAATAGTGTGATAATAAATGTATTGAGGACTTATTTTGAGTTTGAATACTGTCTAGAAGATAATATTTGTATTAAAACTCACAGCTCATGTTGTATATTTAACTTTGTATTTGTATTATGTACCATGTATTTGACGACCCAAGATGAGTGATGTATACCTATTTTGGGCAGCGTCATAGTTGGTATCAAAGCTTAGGGATACGATCCCTAGCTGAGATGTGAGACAAGACCTAGGAGGGGAGAGACAAGGAATTCCTTCGCTAGTATAACCTACCTAAGTTTATTTGGTATTTAATTGGTCGGTCAGAGTATAGGGATAATATGTTGCATGTCAATTAACCCTTGTTTTGTGGCAGTATTTGAAAATAACATCCGAGAATGTTGAGAATAGCAATGGTGCACATGAGACCGTTGAATTACCAACGATCAATACCCAGGATAATGTGCATCAGGAAGGTAATAATCCTCAGGAAAATAACAATACTGACTAAATGATGAACAATGGGATGTTTAGAGGCTTTATGCAATTCATTTAATATCAAGCGAGAGCAACTCCTGTTCAAAATGCAGGTGGAAACACTGGCAACTCTCGAATGGTCACCGCTAAATAATTCAACGAGCTGAGACCACTGGAGTTTATTGGAGAGCCAAACCACTTAAGGCGGAGATGTGGATAAAGCAGATCACCAAGATATTTGATGTCTTGGGATGCTCCGAGAAGCAAAAGGTTCCCTTTGCCACTTTTATGTTGCGAGGAGAGGTAGATTACTGGTGGAAATCGGTAAAACGTACTCAACCTGCTGCACTAAAGATATCTTGGGAGAAGTTCCAAGAACTATTCAACGACAAATACTTTCCTGAAAGTATTTGTCACATGAAAGAGGTAGAGTTCATCAAGCTGGAGCATAACAATATGACTGTGTCGCAGTACGAAGCTAAGTTTTTCGAGTTGTCCTGGTTAGCATCTCACTTGGTTGATAATGAGAAGAGAATGATGTGGATGTTTCTAAGAGGTTTATAACCCGAGATACGATAATATCTAATTTCTCACAAACTGTATTTGTATTCAAATATTATAAATAGGGCTCAGTTATTGGAGCGCGATAACGAGTCAACCCAACCAAGAGAAAGCATCCGGCAAAATGATAATAACAGTGGTAGCAGTTATCGAAGCAGTGACAATAAACGTGGAGGAAATTAACATGCCATAAATGGTAACCACTTCGGTGGTAATCATGGCTAAGACAATAAAATTGGACATTTCAAGAAGAGGAGATTCAACAATGATTGAAAGATGTCAGCACCAGCACCCATTGTTAAAGAAGGAGAACGGCCACTGATCGTATGTTTTAAATGCGATGGGGAGGGACACATCAGTCCAAACTGTGCGCAACAGTCCAAAACGTGTTACAATTGTGGAAGAGAAGGTCACCTAGCTTGATTTTGTCATATAGTAAAGCCAAATTTAGCTGGTATGGAGGCACCAAAGGCCGTCCTAGAGAAGTCAAAAATAATAGTGTAAGGGAAAGCGTTTGTCGTGACCTCCCAAAAAGCAAGGAACCTGAACGAGGTCATCGCGGGTAAGCTAATCATAAACTCTAGCAAAGTATATACCTTATTTAATACCGGTTCTACCCATTCTTTTATTACTCTTACTTGCGCTTAACGTTTAAATTTGACTCCAGAGAAATTAGACTTTGACTTATATGTTGAAACTCCGTTGGGAGAAACCTTCATTACATCCACTGTTTATAAGTCTTGTTTGGTTCAAATCGGTACCCTCACATTATCTGTCGATCTTATTTCCTTAAAAATACTTGCATTTGACGTGATTCTAGGGATTGATTGGTTAACTATTCATCACGCTAAAATCGATTGTTTTCGTAAGGTTATTAGCTTTCATATTCTTAACCAACCTATTATGTGAATTTAAGCAACCAAATCACTAAAGTCAATCACTGTCATATCAAGCCATAAAGCTATTCGTTTATTGAAAAATGAATGTCAAGCTTTCTTAGCCCATGTAACAGATTTAAATAAAAATACGTCAGATTTGAATGATATTTCTATTGTTAATTAATTTCCTGACGTATTCCCTGAAGAACTTCCTGGCCTATCCCAGAGCGTGAAATAAAATTTTGTATCGACCTTGAACCCGGTACAAAACCCATTTCCAAAGCCCCATATCGAATGGCTCCTATTGAACTTCAGGAGTTAAAAACCCAACTGCATGAATTATTAGACATCGGTTTCATTCGACCTAGTACGTCTCTTTGGGGTGCTCCTATTCTATTCGTGAAGAAGAAAGATGGAAGTATGCGACTTTGCTTTGATTATCGGGAGTTGAATCATGTCACCATTAAAAATAGGTACCCGTTGCCCCGCATTGATGACCTGTTTGATCAGTTGCAAGGCGCCAAATTCTTTTCAAAGATCGATTTTCGTTCTGGATATCATCAGTTGAAGATTAAAATTGATGACATACCAAAGACTGCTTTCAGAACTCGGTACAGGCATTACAAATTCCTAGTCATGTCTTTTAGATTGACTAATGCTCCTGCGGCCTTCATGGATATGATGAACCGAGTATTCAAAGAATATTTGGATCATTTCATGGTTATCTTTATTGATGACAACCTCATATAATCCAAAAGCCGTGAAGATCATGAGCAACACTTGAGGCTGATACTCCAAAAGCTTCGTGAAAACAAGCTTTATGCCGAGTTGAAGAAATACGAGTTCTGGCTTGAGGAAGTAGCATTCCTTGGGCACGTAGTATCAAGTCATGGAATATCTATTGACCCGACAAGATTAAAGTAATACAAAGCTGGGAGCAACATAAATCAGTGACCGAAATACGTAGCTTTCTTGACTTAGCTGGTTATTATCGGAGATTCGTAGATGGGTTTTTTCGAATCACTACTCCATTAACTTAGTTGACTCAGAAAGATATAAAATTCGATTGGAGCAAGGAATGTGATAAGAGTTTTCCAAGAACTCAAGAGAAAACTCATTTCAGCACCTGTTCTGACAATACCATCTGGCTCGGAGGGATTTATCATCTACAGTGATGCTTCAGGCAAAGGTTTAGGATGTGTTCTCATGCAACATGAGAAAGTCATAGCCTATGCATCTCAAGAACTCAAAGAATATGAGAGAAATTATCCTACTCATGATCTAGAGTTGGCAACTGTTGTCTTCGCACTTAAAATTTGGAGGCATTATCTTTATGGGGAGAAAGTGGAGATCCATACAGATCATAAAAGTCTCAAATATTTCTTCACTCAAAATGAACTTAACATGCGGCAACGACGTTGGCTCGAACTATTGAAAGATTATGATCATACCGTTCAATACCACCTTGGAAAAGCGAACGTGGTAGCTGACGCATTGAGTAGAAGATCATATGCAAGTACGAGTGCGTTATTTTCATTGAAAAGGCCCATTTTGTATGACTTGCAATGGATGGAGATAGAGTTAAAGACTCTAGGGACTTACATGATGATGGCAAACATATGAGTAGAACTGACTTTAATCGATAAAGTTAAAACTGCTCAAGTTAAAGACTTGGAGCTGATGTGTATGAGGAAGAAAGTACAAGAAGGTGTTATCCCGGAAGCAAGAATCGATAAAGAAGGAGTACTACGAGTCAATTCTAGACTTTGTGTTCCTAACGACCCTGATTTAAAATATAAAATCATGATGGAGGCGCACAGCACACCGTTTGCAATCCATCTTGGAAGTACCAAGATGTATCGTGATCTTCGATATACATTTTAGTGGAGCAATATGAAAAGAGAGATTGCGGAGTTTATCTCAAGGTGTCTAACGTGTCAACGAGTCAAGGCGGAGCATCAAGTGCCAAAAGGTCCATTACAACTACTTGAAATTCTAGAATGGAAGTGGGAGCACATTACCATGGATTTCGTTACTGGTCTTCCTAAGGTTTCTCAAGGCATAGATGTGATTTGGGTCATTGTTGATAGATTGACCAAGTCTGCTCATTTCATACCGATACAAGAAACTTATACACTTGAACGTCTTGCTCGTATGTACATAAACGAGATTGTAAGATTGCATGGTATGCCAGTATCCATAGTTTCTGATCGAGACCTAAGTTTCACTTCACGATTTTGGATTAGTTTACAAAAAGCTATGGGCACGAATTTACGATTTAGTTTGACGTATCGTCCTCAAACGGACGGACAGTCGGAGAGAACTATTCAAACTCTTGAGGATCTATTAAGACTCTATGTCCTTGACTTCAAAGGAAGTTGGGACAAGTTCTTATCGTTGGTGGAATTTTCTTACAACAACAGTTATCAAACAAGTATTGGCATGGCTCCATTTGAGGCGTTGTATGGAAGAAAGTGTCGTTCTCTAATATGCTGGGATGAGGTGGGTGAAGCAACGTTATTGGGACCGAAATTGGTACGCATGACTATAGAAAATATTCAAATGATCCGGCAACGTATAAAAATCTCACAAGATCGTCAAATGAGTTATGCTGATCTTCATCGGAAGGACGTGGAATTCAATGTTGGAGAACATGTGTTATTACGTGTTGCTCCATGGAAGGGAGTTACGAGATTTGAAAAGAGAGGAAAGCTCAATCCTCGATTCATTGGCCCATTTGAAATCCTTGACTGAGTAGGAACTGTGGCCTATAGACTCGCTTTACCGCCATGTATGTCTCGTGTTCATAACATTTTTCACATATCCATGTTACATAAATATATGGAAGACCCGAACCACATTATTGAGTTAGAACCGGATGAAATAGCGGAAGATTTAACGTATGAAGAGGTTCCTGTTAAAATCTTAGATAAGAAGGAACATATTCTATGCTCCAAGGTTATACCTCAAGTCAAAATTTTGTGGAGAAACCACAATGTTGAGGAAATGACCTGGGAGGTAGAATCTAAAATGAAATCAAGGTATCCTCACCTCTTCGACATACCAGGTACGTACCCTAATATCGAGGGTAAAATTTCATAAGAAGGGGAGGTTGCAAGACCCTAACTTTTATGAATAAAGATGAATTTTTTATAAAAATCATTTTTGAATATTAAGGAGTGAATTTGATATAATGTTATAGTTGTGGGTAATATTTATAAATTTTGCAAAGTACACAAGTTGTTATATTATACTCGATAGGTCGGGGAATATTCGTTTTAACAGGAAATATTCGTACAACGGCACAATCATTAGTGGACACCATAACGGAATTATTGTCAGAATTAGAAAACGACAGAAATATTTTTATAAAAATAACGGCGAAAGTTTTACCGTTAACTATTGAAATACCCGGTGTTAAAAGTACAGTAATATGCGTGGTTGCATAGTAGCACACTGTATTGATTATTGATGCTTACGTGAGAAGTCACTCAGTTTTATTCAATTATTACTACAGTAATTGCTGCATAGTATCTCACTTTATTTGATTCAATTATTATCGATATTTTATATATTATCAAATCAATAATTGAGACGATACAATTATTCATATTATTATTTATAATATTAACGATGTCTAGAAAGTTCTATCGAGGAGAGGTTTGGTCACCTAATTGCGCACCAATAGGGAGAAATCCTTATCGAAAATACCCCTCTTTCTTGGGAACGAGCTGGTTGTTAAATATTGCGAATAATAATAATGATGAATAAATATTGAGGGAATTTTTATGAAGTATTTGTTGTAAATTTACTTATTATTTGGACCCCCATTTACCTGTTTTTCAAAATAATCGATAGAGTATATAAATATATATATATATATATATATATATATATATATATATATATATATATATATGTGTGTGTGTGTGTGTGTGTGTGTGTGTGTGTGTGTGTATGAAAGGGACTTGTGTGGGTAAAATTTGAAAACATGTGTGTGTGTGTGTGTCGTGTGGGTGAGGGAATGAGGAAAATGTAAGATGATATGTGATGGTGGGAAGAAAATAAGAGGTAAAAGTGATGTGTGTGTGTGTGTGATAGTGATGTGTGTGTGTGGTGATAATGATGAGGGTGAGTGTTGAATTTGAAAATCAGGCGTCCGTGATTTTTTAAGAAATCTGTGAATTCTCAAATTGCATCCGTGAAATCGTCTGCCTGTGCGCCCGTGCTCAAACAGTACCATTTCTATTCTCCTATAAATAGAATGCTTAGTTAGAATTGAAAATCACACTAGAATCAGATGATTCTTCTTCTATAATCATGAGCGTATTTCTTTAGAGTTTAAGGAAGCTTTGAGCGTAGTAAACAGTTCAAGTTTTCTTCAAGAATATTCTCGCCCTACAAGTCGGAATACTCTTCTTTTTAAGGTAAGGGATATTATTTTTTTGTTCAATATTCGTAAGAAATAATATTTTCTTCTATACTCTGTAGTATGTAAGTAATATTATTTCGTTTCAGATTCTGAATTATATACTCATTTTTGTTAAAATGTTAGCTTCTATACTTCATGAAATTAGTAGAATAACCTTGATATTTGTACTTCATCCAGTATCTTTTCATGGAAATATTATTTTGAGCATTCTTGATAAGATTTAACTTTTTCATGCCGGAGTACTATTCACAGGGGTTACTTATTCACGAGATACTATTCACTTATTTACTATTCAACCAGAGTACTATTTATGATAAAAATTAATTTCTTTTCGGTCCAAATAATTTTTGATACAATATTATTCTTAAATTTTACTCCATAAAGCAGTATCATGTTAAAAATTTGGACATTATTGAATTCTGGATAAATTAAATTATAAATTTTTAAAAATTTATCATTTGCTTTCTTTTAATTGAATTCTTATATCATTGTCATCATCCTCATGCTTATATTATTATGAAAGTTATCTGTAGCCCGTACTGCATAGATGGACTTGGTATGATTATGACCAGGGATTATTCAGTATAATCATGACCGTAATGTTACAAATAATGTGGTAAAAGTCCTCATTGGCCTGTAGTGCATTGATGGACAGTTGTTGGCATGATCATAATCATTGATGAAAACACAAATATCCTTGACCCGTAGTGCATGGATAATGTGTGGTCGTGATACTAATGAATATCCTTGGTCGTAGTGCAGGGATGATTCGATGATGTGTATTATTTATTAAGCTGAGTCTTAGCGATAAAACTGTTGACAAACCTTTTAAATCATAGAAAATAGTAGATATCATGCTCTACTTGACTCTTCTAACGGATTGCTTGTTCCGCTGTAGTTAAACTTGATGTTTATTATATTTTATCAGTTTAACACTGTTGAAGGCTAACGATAAATTATTTTGCATTATCTTAGTCATAATATTTCTTACTGGGCTAGTTGAGCTCACCCTTTTCTTTCATTGTTCTCTTCAAGAAATGAGAATATTTCTAGGACTAGTCGGGGAATGGAGTGAAGGTCCAAATGGTTGCATTAGTAGTCCTCACTATTCTGTGAAATTGTAACGCTCGAGAATTTCGGATTTTTAATGGATTAAATTTTTATTTGATTATGTGAATTAAATGAATTTAATTAATGAATCATGTGAGTAAAATGTATGAAGGTCATTCTATGACCTAGAATATGCGGATGTGGTTAGTATTCTGGCTATATGCTATGATTAATTGTTTTGAATTATCAAGACGAAAATGAAGGATTTCCGAGAATTTTCCCATAAAAACACTATTCATCCGATTTCATTCAGAGCTTAGGTTTGGAATTTCGAGAAATGCGTAATGATAGAATAGGAAGACGAGATGGAATATGTGATAATATTTCAGTTATGGCAAAAATGAAGTTTTCGCCTGCGGACTTAAAACCTAAGGGTTTGTGAAAGAGATTTCCGAATGGGAAATGTAATGCGTATACTCATTTCGGTTATTTTACGTATGAGATACGAGTATTATATTAGTTTGAATAGGAGTATGGTATGAAGAATAATATGACGTACAATATGAATATCGTATGAGTATTAGACGAAGAGAATACGGGAGTTATACGCGTAGAATACGGGAGTATAAGGATTTTGGTCTAATCTAATTGGACTTGGACTAATAGCAAGACCAATAAATTAAGTGAGCAAGCCCAAGTCAAAGTCTGATAGTAATTAAAGACAAGCCCAATTCAAGAAGTTCAACTACGGGTCGAACCGGCGGGTCACGGGATGGGTAAAACCCATGGGGCAACCCATAGGAGGATCCAAGAGGGAGTGGGCCGGCCACTTGGTGGCCAAGCAAAGTGTAGAACTTGCTCACCAAGTACTTTACTTGGTGATCAAGAAGGGAATAGTAAGGAGGTAGGTTTTTGGACCATTTTGCCCTCATGCTGCTTTTCTATAAATACAAGGCAAAGGTTGGTCTTTTGTTGTTTTACAAAGCTTGTCCAACTATATTGAGAGAGAGAAAGAGCTAGAAACTTATAAACAATCTACTTCCAAGCAAACATTTAGACGTTTGTCAAGAACGTGAAGTACGTCAAATGTAAATTCTCATAAATCGTAATCTTCATCTTTTTCGATTTCTTTCTAATAGAGAATCATAGATTGGTGGAGCATGTTTAGTGAGGAAGAATAAGGATGTTTATTAATGATCAAATCATTGATAAGTTATGACCAAATAGAAATCGTAAGTGGTTGCGTAAGTTAAAAACCTAAGAAAGTTAGGAACGTAAACTTAGTTGTGATGAACAATTTGAAAACCGTCATAGCTAAGGTATGTGCATATTGGTTGGTTAGGATATAGATGATAAATCAATGAAGTGTTCCATTTAATTTGGCTTATAGAACACGAGTAATGAAGTTATGGTGAATTTTACGAAAATAGACGTAAAACGTCGAAATCGTAGAAATCTCGGATTAATGGTCAAAAGTTGTCGTGTGACTTGAAAATGTTGGTTTCCAATGTCAACACATGAGATAAGGTAATTAAGAGTCGTGGACACAAGGATCGTCGAATTCTGACTTATAACGAAGAAAACGAGTATTGAACGGTCGAAAACATTAAACGAATGCTCAAAAATGAACTCAAAGGTGAATTCCAAGTTAACAGATTTGAAAATGTGAAATTCTTATATGATCATATAGAGGATGTAATTTGTGAGTTGTAGGCTTTCGAATGGGTCAATTCGGATGTAAAACGAAGAAGTCATGAAGCCAGGAAGTTCGTAGAAAAAGTTAACCGTCAAAACCATCTGAGGCACAGGGGTGGCGCCGCAGCGCCAAACCCATTAATAATGGTTGTGCTGCAGCACCGGCTCCGGGCTCTGGATACTGTTAGTTGGTGCCGCAGTGCTAATAATGTACTAGAGTCTAGCGCCGCAGCGCTAGTAGTAGAAAAATGTTGACCAAGATAGGTTTTGTTCTATTTGAATGTAGACCTAAGGTAAGACAATGAAGGTACTTAAGGTACATAATTAGACTGACCTTAAATCACTAATGAAGTGATAACGTTAGAAGATTGAGTATGGTTTAATAAGAATTAAACGAAGAATGTGAGAACGTAATAAGCGCACCGTGAATGATGTTCAACATTGGTAGTTCACCAATGAGGATCGAATGTTGGTTAATAACGTAAGAACGTTAATAAGCCGTAACGAAGTATAAAAAGATAGATTGACTTTATTAAACGAAATAAATTCAAGTAAGACATAGAAGAGAAAGAAGTTGGTTAAAGCTATAAAGTTAGTTTGTTTGATAACTAATTACAGTGTGCTATGTGAATATATCATGTAGATCCTGTAAGGACTGAAAATTGATTGAATTATATATTCGAAGACACTTGAAGGCAAGTCTTTCTTGACGCTTGTCTAACCTCCGTGTTAGCCATGTTTTATATGATGCATGTTTTGAAATGCATGAATGCTTCTAAAGAAAGAGTCGATGCCTGATTTAACTCGGCTAGACTGGTATTGAAGAATGGATTGATTTGTTTACAAGTCTTTCATTATAGAATTGTTAACGCTATCATATGCCAAGTATTTGGTACGGATGAGAAGGTAAGTTTGTCTTTGTACAAACAAAAGTATTTTCATCGATAATTCGATGGGCACGCGAGGTTTCCAAATTTTAAACGTAACGGAAGAGTGTTGATCAACATAGTGTACAGAAGGTTGATCACCTAGAAATGCTCGTAAGTGAAGACGGATGGATGGCCTTAGTGCCGGATGTCCTTTTCAAGTATAAAAATGGAAAGAGTACGTTCATGGTCTTCTGACCGATTCGGAATTCCTAAGCTATGATATATACTTTGGAATTGTTGATATGAAATGAGAAGTACTAGTCAAATGTTTCATAGTGCTTCATAATTAACTATTCAGTTATGGAAGATAAGCATGTAATTCCTAATGTGATATTCATATGATTCTTTGTGTGAGACTTGCTGAGCTAGTTATGCTCATTCTTGCTTGGACCATATGTTTGCAACTAAAGCCAAACGAGCTGAGAGTTCTAAGAGAGATAAAGGCAAGGCTAAGATGGACAATTAAACGTCCTGTAATAGAATAGTGTATTTGTATGTAATATACTCGTGAAGAACAAAGAATGTATTCGGTTATGAACCTGGGGAAGATTTTGTTATTGTTGTAATACAAAGATAGCTAATACAATCATTTTATTATTGTGTCAAGGGAATGATTGTATGAATTATAGTATCGTGGAGCACCATTTATCGGGTTGTAAGATACCTGAATTTGGGAGCGTCACAAGTTGGTATCAAAGCATTAGGTTATAAAACTTAAGGGGGGAAGAACCTTAGGCTAATAACCTCGTTAGGAAAGGAAAGGTCCGAAGAAAGTTAACTCGAGTCAAATGAGTTAATAAGGTATTGAGGACACTCAGTACCGAAAGATTTAAAAGATGGAAAGTAACCCTAAATGGATTAAATGTGATTTGTGCTTATATTATTGTATATTATGTACTAATCAATTTGTTATGTGTTATTATAGATGTCAATCGATAGCTTGATGTATAGGGATATACATGTGGTAAGCGAGGAGTCCGTGAACCGAGTAGAACCAGTACCTATGTCTGTAGCGGATATACCTGTAGTGATTCTAGAAGAATCAGAACCCGAGGAGTATTTTTCAGAGGAGGATTATTCCGAGGAGACGATGGGATTAGCATCATATCTGAATATGATGATAGATGTGGAGGATGATATGGAGGTAACATCAGTTAATACGGTGATGCCTGCCTTAGAGTCAACACCGATAGAGACGATGAGGGCAATGTACCTCTCAGTGCTTGACCGTAATGTGCAACTGCACAATATGGTGCAACACCAGAAAGAGGAGATCAATGATCTTTACGGGGTTAAGGAGTCTGCAAAGTCAGACTATGAGATAGAGCATGATGAGAAGGTGCTCATGACTGACAAGGCTAGGGACTATAAGAACGAGGTTGTTGAACTTTGTAAGAAACTGGTTGAGAAAGACCAGAAGATAGCACGAATGTCATATCTAAATGACAGTGCGCACGAATATTTCAAGCTTAAAATAGCTTGTTATTCTATTGAGTCGGGACAGATTCGACATACTATAAGTCGAGATATTGTGTCGGTTCTAGCAAATGAGAAACATGAGAACGCTGTTAGGCAGTATTAGAAGTTAGAGTAGTAGATATTTTGTGTAGTGACATAAAATTCTCTTTTATATAATTAAATGGTAGTCTTTTTGTAAATCCCAATTTTTATGAAAGTCAATCGCGGGATATAAATGTAATAGCTTTTGGCTATGGAAAGCAAGTTGTAAATAGTTTTGAACTATAAAGAGGCATATTAATATAAATGAAGTTTTTATTTAATGTGTTTTGGATGTATGAGTTATTGTTTAATGGTACGACGAATAATAACCAAGTAAGTAAATAAGTAATAACGGAACTTTATTTATTTAATCAGAAATGCCGCCAAGAAGAAGATAACGTAATCAAGAGGCGGAATCGCATAACGATAACCAGGGGGTCCTAATAACCCAATGCAAGAGTTCGTTAATTTATTAACGGCTGCATTTAATCAAGCCGAGGGTAGAGCGCCCGTAGGACCTAGGGTAGCACGAACAACTACCTTTAAGGAATTTAAAAGTGTAGGTCCACCTGAGTTCAAGGGAATGATGGACCCAATGGAGGCCCAGACATGGGTCAAAGAAATAGAAAAGGCGTTCGTTATTACAAACGTAGCTGAGGCGCAAAAGACTTCTTTTATGACTTATTGATGAAGGGGGAAGCCAACTACTGGTGGGAGGCTCACCAGGGTGGGGCTAGAGCTGATACTATTACATGGGAATAGTTCAAGAAGGTATTCTTCGAGAACTACTTCCCTACTAGCATGCAAGGGCGAATGGAGATTAAGTTCCTAGAACTTAAACAAGGGGACATGACGGTTCCCCAATATGCAGCCAAATTCAATGAATTGGCAAGGTTTGCTCCACACCAAGTGGACACGGAGGAGAGGAAGGCTCGTAGGTTTGAGCAGGGCCTAAAACCTTGGCTCTATAGTAGAATTTTAGTTTTTCAGAGTGTTTTCTACGGGACCATTCTAGAAAAGGCGATAATAGAAGAGGATGGTAGTGAGGCGTTGACCCAATACCATAAGGAAAGAAAGAATAAAAGTAAGGGAGAGGGAGGAAATAAGGCAGAGGTTGCCAGTGGTAGTGGCAATATGCCTAAACAGAAGAATTTTAACCTTGGGAATACTGGGGTGAAACAAGGGGATCCTAAATGTAGGATGGAGGCATGCAAGACATGTGGCAAGCCTCATCTGGGAGTTTGTCTAAAAGGAAAAATAGGTTGTTATAACTGTGGCAGGAGGTTCACATATCTCCCAACTGTCCTAATCCGAAGAAAAGTCAGGGCTGTTTTGTGTGTGGGTCGATGGACCACATGGCAAGAAATTGCCCGAAGAAGGGGGCGGAGGTCAGTAAAGGTTATGGTAGTGGTAAGTTAGCCATTTCTGGACCAACACCATCGTTGGGTAGACCCTCAGCCCGAACGTTTAATATGACTGCCCAAGATGCGGTTGCATCGACGGATGTAGTAGCAGGTATCATTCCAGTCAATGAAATAAATGCTTATATGTTATTTGACTCGGGTGCTACTTGTTCTTTTATGGCATGTGGATTTGCTAAGCAATTGGAATTAAATTCTGAAAAGTTAGAAATACCTTTAGACGTTAATGTAGCAAACGAGGAGATAATTCCTATTGAACGCATCTACAGGAATTGTTTTGTAGATATTAATGGTAATAGATTATTGATAGATCTTTTACCGATAAGGTTAAGAGAATTCGATGTGATTCTCGGTATGGATTGGTTAATTAACCATAAAGCGGTAATTGACTGTCATAGAAAGAGTGTAAACCTAAGGCTTTCTAAGAAACCTGAGGTGGTGTTTTATGGTAATAAATCTCCGGGACGTTCTTGTTGTCTAACCATGACATAAGCTAGAAAGATGTTGAAGAAGGGGTGTAAGGGTTATCTGTGCCATGTTGTGGATACCCAAAGAGTGGGAACATCATTGGAACAGATTAGCAGTAGTTCAAGAGTTTACGGATGTGTTTTCTGAGGAGTTACCAGGTATTCCGCCAGATAGGGATGTAGAGTTTGTGATTGATTTGTTGTCGGGTACGGCACCAGTTTCAAAGGCACCATATAGGATGGCGCCAGTTGAGATGAAGGAGTTAATGGTTCAATTACAAGAACTATTAGATAGAAAATACATTCAACCGAGTATGTCTCCATGGGGAGCACCAGTATTGTTTTTAAAGAAGAAGGATGGGTCGTTACGACTTTGTATTGACTATCGAGAGTTGAATAAGTTAACGATTAAGAATAAATACCCGTTGCCCAGGATCAATTATCTATTTGATCAGTTGAAAGGGACAAAGTCTTTTTATAAAATAGATTTACGCACGGGGTATCATCAGCTAAAAGTAAGGAAGGAGGATGTACCTAAGACGGCGTTCAGAACTCGTTATGGGCATTACGAGTTTCTGGTTATGTCGTTCGGGTTGACCAATGAGCCAGCCGCATTCATGGATATGATGAACAGAGTGTTAAAATAGTATTTGGACAAGTTTGTTGTAGTGTTCATTAATGATATTCTAGTCTATTCTAAGACGCCAGAAGATCATGCTGAACATTTAAGAATAGTGTTGGAAACACTACGAAAGGAGAAGTTGTATACGAAATTCACTAAGTGTGAATTTTGGCTTGAACGAGTGCAGTTTCTAGGACATGTTATAGACAAAGATGGCATATCTATAGATCCAGCGAATGTGGAAGCGGTGAATGAGTGGGAGCAATCGAAAATACCAACTGAGGTTCGGAGTTTTCTGGGGTTAGCGGGATACTATAGAAGGTTCATTCAAGACTTTTCTAAAATAGCTACTCCGTTAACAAATCTGACAAGGAAATCGGTGAAGTATGTGTGGACAGAGAAGTGTGAAAATAGTTTTCAAGAGCTAAAAAGGAGGTTAAGTGGTGCACCTATATTATCCTTACCAGATGATATGGGGAATTTTATAATTTATAGCGATGCTTCGCATAGAGGACTGGGTTGCGTGCTCATGCAGCATGGCAAGGTCATTGCGTACACGTCACGTCAGTTAAAAGATTATGAGAAGGTCTGTCCTACTCATGACCTAGAATTAGCAACTGTAGTTTTTGTCCTAAAAATATGGAGACATTATTTATACGGGGAGAAGTGTGAGATATACACGGTGTAAGACCCCAACTTATTATAAATGAAATTGAATTTCCTCTATTTATTAATTTAAAATAGTAAGGGTTGATTTGATTAATGTGATTTGTTATGGGTACAAATGCGCAAATATTTTTAAATAAGCAAGTGGTTATAAAATATTCATTGTTGTCGGGAAATATTCGTTTGGTCGTAGAATATTCTTACTGTCGGGGAATATTCGTACGACGGTGCAGCCTTGTGTGGGCCCCATAACGAAAAGCGATTGGATGAAGAAAATGACAAGTATAAGTTGTTTATAAGTAACGGCGTAGTTGTTACCGTTAATACTGTTAGAATACCCGGTGGTTAAAATATAATAGCACACGGTATTGCATCAATTATTGATTCTTATGTAAGAAAGCACTACTCAATAATTGTTACAGTAATTACTGTTCAATATTTTATTTTATTAATTCAATAATTGCTACGTTGATATTTTATATTATTGTTGTTTCAATAATTGTCACTGCACAGTATTTTCCATTATCGGAGCAATAATTCATATTATTTGAATAATATTATTAGATAGCATTATTGGCAATGTCTAGAAAGTTCTGTCTAAGGAGAGGTTTGGTCACCTAATTGCGTGCCAGTAAGGAAAAATCCTTATTGGAAAGCCCCCTCTTTCCTGGGAACGGCCTGGTTGTCAGTATTGTGATTCTGTAATATTATTTGTGAATAATTAATTATTGATTTATATAATAAAGAAAATACTCATTTTATGTGGATATAAATGGAGAAATTTTTTTTACGTGACAATTGTTAAAAATTGATATTTTATATTTTCTAATAAAATATATTATTATATTTTAATAATATAATAATGATGATATTTTTATAATGAATGTGTGATATATGAATAAATGAGGAGGAAGAGTATTTTTGTTACTAAAAATATTTAAAACATGTTTTTCATGTTTGTGGACCCCATTTCTTGACTAAAATTTGATTATAGCTTGTAAAATCGTCCGTATGTGAATTTCGGTCAATTTCAGTTTGGAATTTGGAAAACTTAAACTTTCAAAGTTGTAGAGAATTGAATTTCCTATGGAATAGATACAAGATTCGAATTTTTCTGATAAAAAGGCTATTTATTGTGAATTATTGAAGTTCCGGTATATCGGGTCTGAATTGATTTTTGGAGTTTTAAATGTTTTTGTTTAGAAAAAAGTTTTTATTGTTTTGGCACATGTGTGGCTGATGTTTTGGTCAAAAGGTGGGCTAAGGAAAATTATATAAATATATTAATATTTTATTAAATTTTCTACTTTGGTGTTCTAAGTATTTTCCTATAAATAGGGTGCTTAGGTTAGAATTAAAAATTACACCAGAAATAAGTTTTCTCTCTCTTTCTCTCTTTATATTATCGAGCGTATTCTTGTGAGTATTTTGATACTTTGAGTATTGCTATACGGTGCAAGTTCCCTTCAGCACTATATCTAGTATTCCAGTCAGAAGTACTGTCTTTTCGAGGTAAGGGATGTTATTTTTTTTATAGATGATATAATTTCTTTTAATATCATTATGCCAAAATATTGATCTGAACTTTTTATCAAATTTGGAACTTTTAGTGTCGGGATTACTATTCACGTATACGGCACTATTTACGTATACATCACTATTCACGAATACGACACTATTTATCGAAAAATTAAATTTTTATTTTTTTTATTTTCAAGATATCTATTATGGATACTAGCTTTGATTGTATCCATGTTTTGATTATTCTTGAATTTTACTCCACTATGGTTATTTATGAAGTATTTTTTAACTTGGATTGTTTAAAGTACGAATCCTTAATATTTGTTCTTTTGTTTCACTGGATTCATTTTCTTTAAAATATTTTTCATCATCCTCAGTCCTAAATGATGATATTACTGAATATTTTTGGCATGTAGTGCAAAGATGAATGATTTTCTGATTAATATCTTTGGCCCGTAGTGCAAAGATGAACAGGTGTTGAGATAAACATGACCAACTAATGAATATCGTTGACCTGTAGTGCAAAGATGAATATTTGATTTAAGATGTGTATTGATTGATGTTACAGGGATAAAATATTGATGATGGACTTTTAAATTCATAGATGATAAAAGATTTCATCTTCTACTTAACTCTTCTAATGAATTATTATTTTCGCTGCGAATATTAATTTAAAATTTGTTGTCTATTGTATTCTATTAGATTTTTCCCTGTTGAGGACTAACAATAATTTGTTCTATATTATCTTAGTCATAATATTCTTTACTGGGCTAGTTGAGCTCACCCTTTCCTTTTTGTTCTATTTTTCTTCTAAGGAGGCGAGAATGTAGCGAGTACTAGTCGGGGTATTGAATGATGGTTCTAGAAAGATGTTTTAGTAGTGCTCACCATTTTTGTAAAATAAAGTATCAATAATTGTTATGAGGACTTATTTGAGTGTGGATATTGTCTAGAAGACAATAGTTGTATTTTAAACTCACAGTTAAGTGTTGTCGTATATTGCACGACAATTGTATTAATAAAGTTGTAGTCGTTTTTGTAGCATGTATTTGGCAACTCAGAGTGGGTGATGTATACCTATTTTGGGGGCGTCACAGTTGGTATCAAAGCTTAGGGATATGGTCTCTAGCGAAGATCGGGAAATAGAACTAGGAGGGGAGAGACGAGTAAATCCTTCGCTAGTGTGTCTTGCCTAAGCTTATTTGTTGGTTGGTCAGAGTATAGGGTTATTATGTTGCATGTAAATTTCTTTAAATAACCCTTGTTTTGTGGCAGTATTTAAGAATGACAGTTGAGAATATTAACGATAGAGTAAATGCGACCGTGGAGACACCATTAATCACCGACGAGGAGAACGCGCAACAGGCCGGCAATGTTCCTCCTATAAACAACACCACTAAGCAGATGATGAACGATAGAATGTTTAGAAGTTTTTTGCAATTCATGCAAAATCAGACGAGGGAGACTTGTGTACAAAATATTGGTGGAAATGATAGCAACGCGCGGTTTGTCACGCCAAGCAGTTCAAAGAGTTGGGACCACCAAAATTCTGGGGAAAGCCGGATCCAATTAAGACAGAGACGTGGGTCAAGCTAATTACCAAGATATTTGATGTCTTGGGATGAACGGAGGAATAGAAAGTTTCATTTGCCACCTTTATGTTCCGTAATGAGGCAGATTACTAGTCGGAATCTGTGAAGCGTACCCATCCAGCCGCACTCAGCATGTCTTAGGAGATATTTCAGAAACTTTTCAATGACAAGTACTTTCCTGAAAGTATTCGCCATATGAAGGAGGTGGAATTTATTAGACTAGAGCAGAACAACAAGACGGTGTCCCAGTACGAGGCGAAGTTTGCAGAGTTATACAGGTTTGTACCTCATTTGGTGGAGAATGAGAAACGTATGACGCTGATGTTTCTGAGAGGTTTGAAACCCGACATACGTCAGTATCTCATTTCTCATAAATTTTCTCTACATTCAGATGTTGTCAACATGGCTCAATTATTAGAGCGAGATAACGAGTACGTTCAACCGAGGGACCACAACCAGGATCGTACCGGTGACAGCAGTCATCGGACCAACGATAATCAGCGGGAAAAGAAAAATTCAGACAATAGCAGTAACCATTTTGGTGGTAATCGTGGCCATGAAAATAGAAGAAGCGAGTCGGGGGGAGATTTTAAAAAGAGGAGATTCAATAATGACAATGTGAAGACGTCAGCACCAGCAGCAACTGGTTCTAAGGTAGGAGAACGACCACCGGTCGTATGCTATAAATGTGGAAAAGAGGGACATATCAGCCAAAACTGTCCACAACAGTTCAAGGTATGCTATAATTGTGGAAAGGAAGGACATATCGCTCGAGATTGTACGATAGCGAAACCAAGTCCAGTGGGGATGGTGACTCAAAAGGCTGTCCCAGAAAAGTCAAAGTCAACTGTTCCTAGAAGAGCGTTTGTCGTGACTGGTCAAAATACAAGGAACCCAAACGAGGTGATCACGGGTAAGCTAAATTCTTGTGAAGTTTATACCTTACTAAATATCGATGCTACCCATTCATTTATCTCTCCTGCTTGTGCTCAACATTTAAACTTAACTCCGGAGGAATTAGACTTTGATTTATCTATGGAGACTCCGTTAGGAGAAACTTTCATTACATCCACTGTTTATAAATCTTGTTTGATCCAAGTTAGCACTATCACATTACCTGTTGACCTTATCTCTTTAAAGATATTTTATTTTGATGTGATTTTAGGGATTGATTGGTTAACTACTCATCATGCCAAAATTGATTATTTTCGTAAGGTTGTTAGTTTTCATATTCCTAACCAACCTGTTTTACGAATTCAAGCAACTAAACATCTAAAATCAATCATTGTCATATCAAGTCATAAAGTTATTCGTTTATTGAAAAACGGATGTCAAGCTTTCTTAGCCCATGTTATGGATTTGAATAAAGACACGTCAGATTTGAATAATATTCCTGTTGGTAGTGACTTTCCTGACGTATTTCCTGAAGAACTTCCCGGTCTACCCCCAGAACGTGAAGTTGAATTCTTTATTCATCTTGAACCTGGTACAAAGCCCATTTCTAAAACCCTATATCGAATGGCTCCTATTGAACTTCAGGAGTTAAAGGTCCAACTACAGGAATTGTTGGACATCAATTTCATTCGTCCTAGTACATCTCCTTGGGGTGCTCCTGTTTTATTCGTAAAGAAGAAAGACGGGAGTATGCGACTTTGTATTAACTACCGAGAATTGAACCATGTCATCTTCAAGAATAGGTATCTGCTACCTCGTATTGATGACCTGTTTGACCAGTTACAAGGAGCACAATTCTTCTCAAAGATCGATCTTCGTTCTGCATATCATCAGCTGAAGATTAGAACTGACGATATTCCAAAGACTGTCTTCAGAACTCAGTACGGGCATTATAAATTTCTAGTCATGTCTTTTGGATTGACTAATGCTCTTGCGGCTTTCATAGATACGATGAACCGAGTATTCATGGAATATTTAGATCAGTTCAATGTTGTCTTTATTGATGACATCCTTATATATTCCAAAAGTCGTGAAGATCATGAGCACCATTTGAAACTGGTACTCCAAAGGCTTCGTAAAAATAAGCTATATGCCAAGTTGAAGAAATACGAGTTCTGGCTTGAGGAAGTAGCATTCCTTGGGCACGTGGTGTCAAAATATGGAGTATCTGTTGACCCGACGAAGATTGAAGCAATACAAAGTTGGGAACAACCTAAGTCGGTGACCGAAGTACGTAGCTTTCTGGGCTTAGCTGGTTATTATCGGAGATTCGTGGAAGGGTTTTCTCGAATCGCTACTCTGTTAACTCAGTTGACTCGGAAGGATATAAAATTCGTATGGAGCGAGGAATGCGAAAAGAGTTTTCAAGAGCTCAAGAGGAGACTCATATCGGCACCTGTCCTGACAATACCATCTGGTTCGAATGGATTTGTTATCGACAACGATGCTTCAGGTAAAGGGTTAGGATGTGTTCTCATACAACATGGGAAAGTCATAGCCTATGCCTCGCGACAACTTAAAGAATATGAGTGGAATTATCCTACTCATGATCTAGAGTTGGCAGCAGTCGTTTTTGAGCAAAAGATCTGGAGGCACTATCTATATGGGGAGAAAGTGGAGATATATTCAGATCATAAAAGCCTCAATATTTCTTCACCCAAAAGAAACTCAACATGCGGCAACGACGTTGGCTCGATCTGTTGAAAGACTACGACCATACCATTCAATACCATCTTGGAAAAGTGAACGTGGTAGCTGACGCGTTGAGTAGAAAATCATATGCTGGAACAAGTGCGATGTTGTCAACACAAAAGCCTATTTTGTGTGATTTACAAAAGATGAAGATAGAATTCAAGACTCTAGGGACTCATGCGATGATGTCAAGTATACGCATTGAACCGACTTTAATCAAAAAAGTTAAAGTTGCTCAAGCCACAGACCCATAGCTGATACGTATGAAGAAGAAAGTACAAGAAGGTGCTATTCCAGAAGCAAGAATCGATGAAGAAGGAATACTTAGAGTCCATTCCAGACTTTGTGTTCCTAACGACTCTGATTTAAAGTATAAGATCATGATGGAGGCATACAATACACTATTTTTAATTCATCCTGGAAGTACCAAAATGTATCGTGATCTTTGACATACATTTTGGTAGAACAATATAAAGAGAGAGATTGCGAAGTTTATCTCGAGGTGTTTAACTTGTCAACGTGTAAAGGCGGAGCATCAAGTGTCTAAGGGTCCATTGCAACCACTTGAGATTCTAAAATGAAAGTGGGAATACATTACCATGGATTTCGTTACAGGTCTTTCCACGGTTTCTCAAGGCATAAATGCTATTTGGGTTATTGTTGATAGATTAACTAAGTCTGCTCATTTTTTACCGATACGGGAGACTTATTCCCTTGAATGTCTTGCTCCTATATACGTAAATGAGATTGTGAGATTGCATGGCATGCTAGTATCCATAGTTTCGGATCGTGACACAAGATTCACTTCATGATTTTGGGTTAGCTTACAAAAAGCTATGGGCACAGATTTACGATTTAGTTCGGCATACCATCCTTAAACGGACGAACAATCAGAGAGGACTATTCAAACTCTTGAAGATCTATTAAGACTTTGTGTCCTAGACTTTAAAGGGAGTTGGGATAAGTATTTACCATTAGTGGAATTCTCCTACAACAACAGTTATCAGGCAAGTATAGGGGTGGCTCCATTCGAAGCATTGTATGGACGAAAATGTCGCTCTCCAATATGTTGGGATGAGGTGGGTGAAGCAACATTGTTGGGACCCGAGTTGGTACGTATTACTACAAGAAAGATCCAAATGATTCGATAACGTATACAAACGGCACAGGATCGACAAAAGAATTATGCGGATCTTCATCGAAAGGACATGAAATTTAGTATTGGGGATCATGTATTGTTGTGTGTTGCTCCATGGAAGGGAGTTACAAGATTTGGGAAGAGAGAAAATCTCAATCCACGATTTATTGGTCCATTTCAAATTCTTGGTCGAGTAGGAAATGTGGCCTATAGACTCACGTTACCTCTAAGCATGTCTCGTGTTCATAATATTTTTCACATATCTATGCTTCGTAAATATGTGAAAGACCCGAACCACGTTATTGAGTTAGAACCGGACAAAATAGCCGAACACTTAACGTATGAGGAGGCACCTGTCAAGATCTTGGATAGAAAGGAGCATGTCCTACGCACAAAGGTCATACCACAAGTCAAAGTTTTGTGGAGAAACCATGCAATTGAGGAAATGACCTGGGAATTGGAAACAGAAATGAAAGCGAGGTATCCTCACCTTTTCGAAACACCAGGTACGCACGTCAATTTCGAGGACGAAATTTCATAAGGAGTGGAGGTTGTAAGACCCCAACATATTATAAATGAAATTGAATTTCGTCTATTTAGTATTTTAAAATAGTAAGGGTTGATTTGATTAATGTGATTAGTTATGGGTACAAATGCGCAAATATTTTTAAATAAGTAAGTGGTTATAAAATATTCATTGTTGTCGGGGAATATTCGTTTGGTCGTGGAATATTCTTACTGTCAGGAAATATTCGTACGACGGCGCAGCCTTGTGTGGGCCCCATAACAGAAAACGATTGGATGAAGAAAACGATAAGTATAAGTTGTTTATAAGTAACGGCGTAGTTGTTACCTTTAATACTGTTGGAATACCCGGTGGTTAAAATACAGTAGCACATGGTATTGCATCAATTATTGATTCTTACGTAAGAAGGCACTACTCAATAATTGTTACAGTAATTACTGTTCAATATTTTATTTTATTAATTCAATAATTGCTACGTTGATATTTTATATTATTGTTGTGTTAATAATTGTCATTGCACAGTATTTTCCATTATCAGAGTAATAATTCATATTATTTGAATAATATTATTATATAGCATTATTGGCAATGTCTAAAAAGTTCTGTCTAAGGAGAGGTTTGGTCACCTAATTGCGCGTCAGTAAGGAGAAATCCTTATTGGAAAGCCCCCTCTTTCCTGAGAATGACCTGGTTGTCAATATCGTGATTCTGTAATATTATTTGTGAATAATTAATTATTGATTTATATGATAAAGAAAATACTCATTTTATGTGGATATAGATGGAGAAAATTTTTTTATGTGACAATTATTGAAAATTAATATTTTATCTTTTCTGATAAAATATATTATTATATTTTAATAATATAATAATGATGATATTTTTACAATGAATGTATGATATATGAATAAATGAGGAGGAAGAGTATTTTTGTTACTAAAAATATTTAAAACATGTTTTTCATGTTTGTGGACCCCATTTCTTGACTGAAATTTGATTATAGCTTGTAAAATCATCCGTATGTGGATTTCGGTCAATTTCTGTTTAGAATTTGGAAAAACTTAAACTTACAAAGTTGTAGAGAATTGAATTTTCTATGGATTGGACATAAGATTCAAATTTTTCTGATAAAAGGGCTATTTATTATGAATTATTGAAGTTCCGGTATATCGGGTCTGAATTTGATTTTTGTAGTTTTAAATGTTTTTGTTTAGAAAACAATTTTTGTTGTTTTGGCACATGTGTGGCTGATGTTTTGGTTAAAAGGTGGGCTAAGGAAAATTATATAAATATATTAATATTTTTTTAAATTTTCTGCTTTGGTGTTCTAAGCATTTTCCTATAAATAGGGTGCTTAGGTTAGAATTAAAAATCACACCAGAAATAAATTTTCTCTCTCTTTCTCTCTCTATATTATCGAGCGTATTCTTGTGAGTATTTTGATACTTTGAGTATTGCTATACGGTGCAAGTTTCCTTCAGCATTATATCAAGTATTCTAGTCAGAAGTACTGTCTTTTCGAGGTAAGGGATGTTATTTTTTTTATAGAAGCTATTATTTCTTTCAATAACATTATGCCGAAATATTGATTTGAACTTTTTATCAAATTTGAAACTTTTAGTGTCAGAGTTACTATTCACGTATACGGCACTATTCACGTATACGACACTATTCACGAATACGGCACTATTCATCAAAAAATTAAATTTTCGTTTGTTTTCACGATATCTATTATGGATACTAGCTTTGATTGTATCCATATTTTGATCATTCTTGAATTTTACTCCACTATGGTTATTTATGAAGTATTTTTGAACTTGGATTGTTTAAAGTACGAATCCTTAATATTTGTTCTTTTGTTTCACTGGATTCATTTTCTTTAAAATATTTTTCATCATCCTCAGTCCTAAATGATGATATTACTGAATATTTTTGGCATGTAGTGCAAAGATGAATGATTTTCTGATTAATATCTTTGGCCCGTGGTGCAAAGATGAACAGGTGTTGAGATAAACATGACCAACTAATGAATATCGTTGACCTGTAGTGCAAAGATGAATATTTGATTTAAGATGTGTATTGATTGATGTTACAGGGATAAAATATTGATGATGGACTTTTAAATTCATAGATGATAAAAGATTTCATCTTCTACTTAACTCTTCTAATGAATTATTATTTTCGCTGCGAATATTAATTTAAAATTTGTTGTCTATTGTATTCTATTAGATTTTTCCCTGTTGAGGACTAACAATAATTTGTTCTATATTATCTTAGTCATAATATTCTTTACTGGGCTAGTTGAGCTCACCCTTTCCTTTTTGTTCTATTTTTCTTCTAAGGAGGCGAGAATGTAGCGAGTACTAGTCGGGGTATTGAATGATGGTTCTAGAAAGATGTTTTAGTAGTGCTCACCATTTTTGTAAAATAAAGTATCAATAATTGTTATGAGGACTTATTTGAGTGTGGATATTGTCTAGAAGACAATAGTTGTATTTTAAACTCACAGTTAAGTGTTGTCGTATATTGCACGACAATTGTATTAATAAAGTTGTAGTCGTTTTTGTAGCATGTATTTGGCAACTCAGAGTGGGTGATGTATACCTATTTTGGGGGCGTCACAGTTGGTATCAAAGCTTAGGGATATGGTCTCTAGCGAAGATCGGGAAATAGAACTAGGAGGGGAGAGACGAGTAAATCCTTCGCTAGTGTGTCTTGCCTAAGCTTATTTGTTGGTTGGTCAGAGTATAGGGTTATTATGTTGCATGTAAATTTCTTTAAATAACCCTTGTTTTGTGGCAGTATTTAAGAATGACAGTTGAGAATATTAACGATAGAGTAAATGCGACCGTGGAGACACCATTAATCACCGACGAGGAGAACGCGCAACAGGCCGGCAATGTTCCTCCTATAAACAACACCACTAAGCAGATGATGAACGATAGAATGTTTAGAAGTTTTTTGCAATTCATGCAAAATCAGACGAGGGAGACTTGTGTACAAAATATTGGTGGAAATGATAGCAACGCGCGGTTTGTCACGCCAAGCAGTTCAAAGAGTTGGGACCACCAAAATTCTGGGGAAAGCCGGATCCAATTAAGACAGAGACGTGGGTCAAGCTAATTACCAAGATATTTGATGTCTTGGGATGAACGGAGGAATAGAAAGTTTCATTTGCCACCTTTATGTTCCGTAATGAGGCAGATTACTAGTCGAAATCTGTGAAGCGTACCCATCCAGCCGCACTCAGCATGTCTTAGGAGATATTTCAGAAACTTTTCAATGACAAGTACTTTCCTGAAAGTATTCGCCATATGAAGGAGGTGGAATTTATTAGACTAGAGCAGAACAACAAGACGGTGTCCCAGTACGAGGCGAAGTTTGCAGAGTTATACAGGTTTGTACCTCATTTGGTGGAGAATGAGAAACGTATGACGCTGATGTTTCTGAGAGGTTTGAAACCCGACATACGTCAGTATCTCATTTCTCATAAATTTTCTCTACATTCAGATGTTGTCAACATGGCTCAATTATTAGAGCGAGATAACGAGTACGTTCAACCGAGGGACCACAACCAGGATCGTACCGGTGACAGCAGTCATCGGACCAACGATAATCAGCGGGAAAAGAAAAATTCAGACAATAGCAGTAACCATTTTGGTGGTAATCGTGGCCATGAAAATAGAAGAAGCGAGTCGGGGGGAGATTTTAAAAAGAGGAGATTCAATAATGACAATGTGAAGACGTCAGCACCAGCAGCAACTGGTTCTAAGGTAGGAGAACGACCACCGGTCGTATGCTATAAATGTGGAAAAGAGGGACATATCAGCCAAAACTGTCCACAACCAAAAAAGGGGGACATATCAGCCAACTGGTTCTAAGGTAGGAGAACGACCACCGGTCGTTCTTTTGTTTCACTGGATTCATTTTCTTTAAAATATTTTTCATCATCCTCAGTCCTAAATGATGATATTACTGAATATCTTTGGCCTGTAGTGCAAAGATGAATGATTTTCTGATGAATATCTTTGGCCCGTAGTGCAAAGATGAACAGGTGTTGAGATAAACATGACCAACTAATGAATATCTTTGGCCTCTAGTACAAAGATGAATATTTGATTCAAGATGTGTATTGATTGATGTTACAGGGATAAAATATTGATGATGGACTTTTAAATTCATAGATGATAAAAGATTTCATCCTCTACTTAATTCTTCTAATGAATTATTATTTTCGCTGCGAATATTGATTTAAAATTTGTTGTCTATTGTATTCTATTAGATTTTTCCCTATTGAGGACTAATGATAATTTGTTCTATATTATATTAGTCATAATATTCTTTACTGGGCTAGTTGAGCTTACCCTTTCTTTTTTGTTCCATTTATCTTCTCAGGAGGCGAGAATGTAGCGAGTACTAGTCGGGGTATGGAATGATGGTTCTAGAAAGATATTTTAGTAGTCCTCACCATTTTTGTAAAATAAAGTATCAATAATTGTTATGAGGACTTATTTAAGTGTGGATATTGTCTAGAGGACAATAGTTGTATTTTAAACTCATAGTTAAGTGTTGTCGTATTTTGCACGACAATTGTATTAATAAAGTTGTAGTCGTTTCTGTACCATGTATTTGGCGACTCAGAGTGGGTGATGTATACCTATTATGGGGGCGTCACACACGGACCATAAAAGTCTGAAATATATCTTCACACAGAAGGAGTTGAATATGAGGTAGAGAAGGTGGTTAGAGTTAATAAAAGATTACGACTGTGATATTTTGTATCATCCGGTAAAAGCAAATGTTGTAGCCGATGCGTTAAGTCGGAAGGGTAGAGAAAAACTGTCAATGTTAACGACTCAAAATGAGTTAATAATAGATATGACAAGGATGGAGTTAGAAGTTAAGTTACCAAGTGAAATAGTGGAGATGTTATTCTCAATAGAGACTCGACCAACAATAGTGGAACGGGTTAAGGAAGTACAGATAAGTCCTGAAGAATGTGAGCAAATGAAAAAGATAATGAAGGATGACGTGAAGACGTGAAGACTAAGTATAACCTTAATAAAGAAGGTTTACATTATTTTGAGGGAAGAATTTGGGTTCCAAATAATTTCGAGTTGAAAGAAGAGATTATGTATGAGGCCCATAGTTCGAGGTACTCAATACATCCTGGTAGTACTAAGATGTATCAAGACCTTCGACAAAACTTTTGGTGGCCAAACATGAAGAGGGAGATCGCAGAATACGTTAGTAAGTGCTTAACTTGTCAGAAAGTTAAGGCTGAACACCATCAACCGAGTGGGTTGTTGCAGTCACTAGAAATTCCAGAGTGGAAATGGGAGCATATCACCATGGACTTTGTGATGGGACTTCCCACAACGAGGAAAGGATACGATGCTATTTGGGTAATAGTGGATCGGTTGACAAAATCGACTCATTTTCTACCAATAGGAGTTAGGTATAACCTAGAGCAGTTAGCTAAGCTTTATGTCAATGAAATTATTTCTAGACATGGAGTACCTGTTTCGATTGTGTTCGATCGTGATCCACGATTCACGTCGAACTTTTGGAGGAGTTTGCAAGAGCAAATGGGAACGTATTTGAGATTGAGCACGGCGTATCATGCACAGACGGATGGACAAAGTGAACGAACAATTCAAACGCTAGAAGATATGTTAAGATCTTGCGTTATGGATTTCAAGGGGAGTTGGGACGAACATCTACCTTTTGTAGAATTCGCTTACAACAATAGTTATCACGCTAGTATAGGTATGCCGCCTTACGAAGTGTTGTATGGGAGGAAGTGCAAAACACCACTTTGTTGGGATGAAGTAGGTGAACGTCGAATGTTGGGACCTGAGATGGAACAACAAACGGCAGACATGGTTAAGCTGATAAGAACCCGATTGGTAGCAGCTCAAGATAGACAAAGAAAGTATGCAGATCCTCATCGAGAGAAGAGTGAGTTTGAAGTAGGATCGTATGTCTTTCTAAAAGTGTCACCATGAAAAGGGAAGATACGTTTTGGGAAGAAAGGGAAGTTAAGTCCAAGGTTTATAGGACCTTTTGAAATTTTAAGAAGGGTGGGAGAGGTAGCTTATGAAGTAGCTTTACCTACAGAGATGGAAAGAATACACAATGTGTTTCACGTGTCAGTGTTACGTCCTTATAAATTGGACTACAAACACGTAATAGAATATGAATCTATTCAAGTAGAAAAAGACTTAACATATGAAAAAGTTCCGATTCAGATTGTTGATAGGAAGGAACAAGTCTTGAGAAATAAAGTAATACCTTCTGTAAAGGTAATTTGGAGTAACCACGATGCTGAAGAAGCAACGTGGGAGCTCAAAAGTAAAATGAAGGAAAGGTTTCCTCATTTGTTTATGTAATTAGAATGAGATTCTGGGGACAGAATCCTTATAAGGAGGGAAAAATTTAACGCCCGAGAATTTTGGATATTTAATGGATTAAATTTTTATTTGATTATGTGAATTAAATGAATTTAATTGATGAATGATGTGAGTAAGATGTTTGAAGGTCGTTCTATGACCTAGAATATGCGGATGTGGTTAGTATTCTGACTATGTGCTAGGATTAATTGTTTTGAATTATCAAGACGAAAATGAAGGATTTTCGAGAATTTTCCCGTAAAAACACTATTCATTCGATTTCATTCGGAGCTTAGGTTTGGAATTCCCAGAAATGCGTAACGATAGAATAGGAAGACGAGATGGAATATGTGATAATATTTCAATTATGGCAAAAATAAAGTTTTCGCCTGCGGACTTAAAACCTAAGGGTTTGTGAAAGAGATTTTCGAAAGGGAAATGTAATGTGTATACTCATTTCGATAATTTTACGTATGAGATACGAGTATTATACTAGTTTGAATACGAGTATGGTATGAAGAATAATATGACGTATAATATGAATATCGTATTAGTATTAGACGAAGAGAATACAGGAGTTATACGCGTAGAATACGAGAAGTATTAATGGGGTATGATTTAAGGGACTTGGACTAATAACAAGACCAATGAATTAAGTGAGCAAGCCCAATTCAAAGTCCAATAGTAATTAAAGACAAGCCCAATTCAAGAAGTTAAACTGCGGGTCGAACCGGCGGGTCACGGGATGGGTAAAACCCATGGGACAACCCATGGGAGAATCCAAGAGGGAGTGGGCCGGCCACTTGGTGGCCAAGGAAAGTGTAGAACTTGCTCACCAGGTACTTTACTTGGTGATCAAGAAGGGAATAGTAAGGAGGTGGGTTTTTGGACCATTTTGCCCTCATGTTGCTTTTCTATAAATACAAGGCAAAGGTTGGTCTTTTGTTGTTTTACAAAGCTTGTCCAACTATATTGAGAGAGAGAAAGAGCTAGAAACTTATAAACAATCTACTTCCAAACAAACATTTAGACGTTTGTCAAGAACGTGAAGTACGTCAAAGGTAAATTCTCATAAGCCGTAATCTTCATCTTTTTCGATTTCTTTCTAGTAGAGAATCGTAGATTGGTGGAGCATGTTTAGTGAGGAGGAATAAGAATGTTTATTAATGATCAAATCATTGATTAGTCATGACCAAATAGAAATCGTAAGTGGTTACGTAAGTTAAAAACCTAAGAAAGTTAGGAACGTGAACTTAGTTGTGACGAACAATTTGAAAACCGTCATAGCTAAGGTATGTGCATATTGGTTGGTTAGGATGTAGATGATGAATCAATGGAGTGTTCCATTTGATTTGGCTTATAGAACACGAGTAACGAAGTTATGGAGAATTTTGCGAAAATAGACGTTAAACGTCGAAATCGTAGAAATCTCGGATTAATGGTCAAAAGTTGCCGTGTGACTTGAAAACGTTGGTTTCCAATGTCAACGCATGAGATAAGGTAATTAAGAGTCGTGGACGCAAGAATCATCGAATTTCGACTTATAACGAATAAAACGAGTATTGAACGGTCGAACACGTTAAACGAACGCTCAAAAATGAACTCAAAGGTGAATTCCAAGTTAACAGATTCAAAAATGTGAAATTCTTATATGATTACATAGAGGGTGTAATTTGTGAGTTGTAGGCTTTCAAATGGGTCAATTCGGATGTAAAACGAAGAAGTTATGAAGCTGGGAAGTTCATAGAAAAAGTTAACTGTCAAAATCAACTAAGGCACAGGGGTGGCGCCGCAGCGCCAAACCCATTAATAATGGCCGCGCCGCAGCGCCGACTCCGGGCTCTGGCTACTGTTAGTTGGCGTCGCAGCGTCAATAATGTACTAGAGGCTGGCGCAGCAACGCTAGTAGTAGAAAAATGTTGACCAAGATAGGTTTTGTTCTATTTGAATGTAGACCTAAGGTAAGACAATGAAGGTACTTAAGGTACATAATTAGACCGACTTTAAATCACTAATGAAGTGATAACGTTAGAATAGTATGGTTTAATAAGAATTAAACGAAGAATGCGAGAACGTAATAAGCGCACCGTGAATGATGTTCAACAGTGGTAGTTCACCAATGATGATCGAATGTTGGTTAATAACGTAAGAACGTTAGTAAGCCGTAACGAAGTATAAAAAGACGGATTGACTTTATTAAATGAAATAAATTCAAGTAAGACATAGAAGAGAAAGAAGTTGGTTAAAGCTATAAAGTTAGTTTGTTTGATAACTAATTACAGTGTGCTATGTGAATATATCATGTAGATCCTGTAAGGACTGAGAATTGATTGAATTATATATTCGAAGACGCTTGAAGGCAAATCTTTCTTGACGCTTGTCTAACCTCCGTGTTAGCCATGTTTTATATGATGCATGTTTTGAAATGCATGAATGGTTCTAAAGAAAGAGTCGATGCCTGATTTAACTCGACTAGACTGGTATTGAAGAATGGACTGATTTGTTTACAAGTCTTTCATTATAGAACTGTTAACGCTATCATATGCCAAGTATTTGGTACGGATGAGAAGTTAAGTTTGTCTATGTACAAACAAAAGTATTTTCATCGATAATTCGATGAGCACGCGAGGTTGCCAAATGTTAAACGTAAATACGTTTAACGGAAGAGTGTTGATCAACATAGTATACAGAAGGCTGATCACCTAGAAGTGCTCGTAAGTGAAGACGGATGGATGGCCTTAGTGCCGGATGTCCTTTTCAAGTATAAAAACGGAAAGAGTACGTTCATGGTTTTCTGACCGGTTCGGAATTCCTAAGCTATGATATATACTTTGGAATTGTTGATATGAAATGAGAAGTACTAGTCAAATGTTTCATAGTGCTTCATAGTTAACTGTTCAGTTATGGAAGATAAGCATGTAATTCCTAATGTGATATTCATATGATTATTTGTGTGAGACTTGCTGAGCTAGTTATGCTCATTCTTACTTGAACCATATGTTTGCAGCTAAAGCCAAACGAGCTGAGAGTTCTAAGAGAGATAAAGGTAAGGCTAAGATGGACAGTTAAACGTCCTATAATACAATAGTGTATTTGTATGTAACATACTCGTGAAGAACAAAGAATGTATTCAGTTATGAACCTGAGAAAGATTTTGTTATTATTGTAATACAAAGATAGCTAATACAATCATTTTGTTGTTGTCTCAAGGGAATGATTGTATGAATTATAGTATCGTGGAGCATCATTTGTCGGGTTAGAAAATACCCGAATTTGGGGGCGTCACAAAAATAGTGTGATAATAAATGTATTGATGACTTATTTTGAGTTTGAATACTGTCTAGAAGACGATATTTGTATTAAAACTCAAAGCTCATGTTGTATATTTAAGTTTGTATTTGTATTCTATACCATGTAGTTACCGACCCAAGATGAGTGATGTATACTTATTTTTGGGGGCGTCACACTGCCAATTTTAAAAGGTGGAAGTATTATTCTTTAAAATAATTCTACAGTGACAAAAGATAGTTGTAATAAATTAGACATAAAATATGTTTTGAATTATAATCTGTCTAACAGAATACAACTGATTTTAAATTTTTCGCTCACCCTTATAAATCATCTGACCCGTCCAAAATTTGGAATAAAATTCCACCGTCCATATAGTGCCGGAGGCACAGAACACAACTAGTTAGTGGATATTTTATCATACATGTGTGAATCTAATAGTTATAACCAATAAATACTATCCACATCATTTTGTATGCTCTTTTTATATCTAATCTTTTATTACCAAAGTATTATCGTTGTGATTTAGGCTTATCAACATCGACAAAGCAAAATTAACTTTGGCGATCAACTTCTTTTCTTGATAAGATTATTCCCTTTTATATTTAAAATAATACAAAAGGAAAAATAAGTTTGAAAATTAAGCCTTATTAGACCTCTAAAGTTATTCCATCCTACTAGCTAAAGATCTTATGTGCGTGCAAAATATAAAGTTTTGATCACCATTTTTCTTTCCCATTACTTCATCCATTAATTTTATTTATTATTCGCCAAATAGCAATACTTCAAAGATAAAGTAATTAAAATTGCTTCAATCAAACAATTCTTTTGACGAGAATGTTATTTTCACAAGTAAAAATAATAATTTCTCAAAAAAAAATTGCATAAATAGTAAATGGGGTCCACTTCATATGAGAGGAAGCATATGACAATATAAATTTAGATAAATCTTATTATGTTTATTCAAAAAAAAATCAAAATTTTCAATGAATAGATTAATGATATAACTCGTACACAAGTATTCCAATTTCACGGACATATTATTATTGTTTTTACTCGATTGAAAAGTCTAAAGATTTTCTCGAATATATGACTTTTTATACAAGAAATGGCAGCACATTGATTTTTCTTTATTTAATGAATAATTGTGAATGTTTTTTAAGATCAAGGAACGGGTCAATAAATAGGGAAAAAAAGTATATGAATACCAATAAAATGGGTTTTGGATAAGAATATTAAACTTTATTTATAATTAGTGATTAATCTACGTGTTATTTTGTCTTAGTAGGAAGCAAAGCTTTTGTACATTGCCCCGTGAAAAAGAAAGATGAATGTAAAGGCACCTAGCTCTAGCAGCCCCTAAAGTATCAAACCTTCTACTTTCTTTGTCCCTTTCAAGCTTTTGCAAAATTAAAAGATAAATACTTTGACTTTTTAATTTGATTTTTATATGAAAAATCTAAATTTAAAATTAATATAAATTCATTCAAAACTTAAATGGAACGACTAATTCACACTAAATTAAAGTAAAGATTGTTGCGAGCTATCAATTTTAAATATTAATATTTTATAAATTAACTTTTAAAAAATTAAATTAAAACTCTTTTTATAGAACAAAGGGAATACCTCAATTGTACATTATTCTTAACACCCATCACAACTAAAATGCCATTTGATCACTATATAAAAAACACAAAGTATAAAATAAAGAAGAAGACTGTTCCGTAATTGGGAATTCAAGCATATATACTTTGTAATGTCTTAATTTATATTCAAACTTTTAAAAAACTTGATCTTTATAGTTTGTTTGTTTTTTGCTATTGATGGTAGTACCTTTCGAATGTTTTCATTTTCAAGGGTTATATTTATTTATAAAAATTATACTTGAGATAAGAATATTAATTTTAAATGTCTTGTTTGTTTTTAAATTTAGACTTGCGATTATTAGTTTAGAGATTATAAATAGACTTAATAGTCTTGGGTTTATAATCTTAGGATAGTCTTGGGATTATAATATATAAGATTATAATACCGAGATTATAATCCTTACAAACAAACATAATCCAGGTAACTTACTACATTTGCCAACTCGGCTAAAACACAATAGAATTAAAGACAATTCAGTTATGTATTTTGAAAGTTTTTTTTTATCGAATTATGACTGTGACGTATGTGACGCCCCCAAAATAGGTCCACACAACCCATTCTGAGTCGCCAGATATAATACTAAAAAAATCAAATACAAACTTCATTTATACAACTGTTGAACTGTCGTGCAGAATACGACCACAGTAAAACTGTGAGTTTTAATACAAATGTATGTAACTCTCATGGTGCCTCGACCACAACCTTACAATGGTATTTTACATAAAAGTACAGTCAAAAACTGTTTTAGAAATTAAAATCTTTGGGAAGTGCTCAAGAAAACTTTCGTACATGGGAAGCCATGCGTCTAGGTTATGATAGATATCATGTATCCACAGAATTATCCTTGGTTGACCCAATAGACCTCAAAAAAATGAGAAGATTACTATCATCTTTTTTCTAATGGTGAGTCTTCTCTTGACATATAATTATCTCCGTTGTCTCCAAGTGAAAATTATATTTCAAATAAACTCCAAGATTATATAGGTAGTGCTCGTAGATATACTCAGCAAGTGGATGTGCACAACCCTGTCTTATGATAACACGAGGTTATATGTCATTAGACATCTTGTATGATGGTGGCAAAACACCCTTCCAAAATTGGGTTCATCTCACCCTATTCGATTCACCAAAATTAAATATCAAATGACTTATACAATACGACACACTTATCTAAATTTCTCAATAAAATTATTTCCATACTATTTAGGGAGAACCTCAACAGCTATAGACCATCGTTCTAATCCTCTTAATACCCTGCTCGACCCAGCTACACTTTTATTACCTGAAGGGAATTGTGAAGCAAAAGGGTGAGCACAACTAGCCTAGTAAAGAATATCATGACTAAAGATAATTAAATTATCAATAGCTTTCATCAATAATAAATCAGAGATTTAGAACATATGGTAGATGATAAAACTTTTCAATCATAGTTGCAGCGGAACAAGCAATCTATTAAAAAAGTCAAATAGACCATAAGGTCTATTATCTTCTCTATGTTAAAAGTCCACCAACAATGTTTTATCCCTATAACATCGATCAACAGTTCCTGTTCACAATCATATGAATAACTCATAATCATAATTGTGGTCCTAAATTTCCTCTTCGCACCCAGGACGAAGATAATTTTCATCACCTATCTTCACCTGAAACATCAAAAATCATGGTTATACTAAATCACAGTTCCTGCTCATAATCATACTAATAAATTCATCTTTGCACTACGGCCAAGATATTCATTAACAATTCATCTTTGCACTAGAGGCCAAAGACATACAACTATATTTTAAAAGAGTCAAGTAGAGCATGATATCTATTATCTTTTACAAATTAAAAGTGTATAATCAATATTTTATCGCTGAGACTCAGCTTAATAAATAATTCACATCATCGAATCATCACTGCACTATGGCCAAGGATATTCATGTAATCATCAATGGTCATGATTATACCGAATAATCCCTTGTTTTAATCATACCAATAACTGTCTATCAATGCACTACGGGCCAATGAGGACTTTTACCACATCATCTATAACATTACGGGTCATGATTATACCGAATGATCCCTAGTCATAATCATAACAATAAACAGTTCATCTATGCACACAAGCCAAAGATACTCATCAATCAATAGTTCATCTTTGCATGTAAGCCAAATATATACAACTGTCAACAGTCCATCTTTGCATGTAAGCCAAAGATATACAACTGTAAAACCAATAATCAATAGTCCATCTATGCACGTAAGCCAAAGATGGCTTTCATCAGAATATAAGCATGAGGATGATGACAATGATATAAGCATTAATCAAACGAAATCAAAGATAAATATTAAATACTTTAAATTTATCCAAATATTATCAATCACTTAATAAATTAATAATCTAATATTATTAATATTATAATAATATTTTAATCACTTCTTAAACTTATAAATAATTTATTTTAATTGTTTATACTTTACCAAATAATGCATTTAATTATTCAAAATGCCATACTGATAAGATTTCATCACCAATATCAATCACTCATAAAAAATCTGCATATACCTTATATAGGAATTCCAAGCCATAAACTCTTATTTACCATTTTTTTAACTTCACATAACATATTTAATTCATATATTTGTAACTAAATAATTTTTATGAAAAATACCAAACCAATCCCAAAAAATATTCATTTATGAGATTTAGCAGAATATAGTCCCATATTGAACATATATTTTTCTCAAAATTTTTAAAATTCATTTACTATTTTTTTCATATGGCCAAAATTATCGAATATTTAGACATTTATCATAAATTGTACTTTTGTCCAAAAATTCTGAAATTTACAAGGTATACTCCTGTTATATATATGTACTTCCAATAAAAATTTCACCAATTTTGGAGCTAACCACAAGGAGTTATAAGGGTTTACTTTTAAAATAGTCTTTTCCTATAAAATTCATAACTCCTTATCTATACATCCAAAAATCTCCATTTTTAGACACAATCTAGAAAACTCATCAAATTATCATTTCAAATTTTTCCAGAATTTTTGAGTGTCAGAAAAATTACGAAACTGCAAATGGATTTTTACTCACCATGCGGTAATTCACGTAAACAGATCATTTCCATAATTTAATAATGAATGAATACAAATGATCATTCACCATGCATGTGGTAATCCACATAGACAGGTTATTCTAATAGAATAATAAAGAATGGAACCAGGTCATGTGTAATCCGCAGAAACAGGATATTCCAACATAATAGTAAAGAATGAAATAATAGAAGAATTTCACCATGTATGCGATAGACCGCACAAACATGTTATTCCAACAGAATAATAAATAATGGAACAAGGTCATGCGTCATCCGCACAGACAGGTTATTCTAACAGAATAATAAAGAATGGAATAACAGAATAATTCACCATGCATGCGATAGACCGCACAGACAGGTTATTCCAACATAATAACAAAGAATGGAATAACAAAAGAATTTCACCATGTATACGGTACTTCGCATATACAGGTTATTCCAACAGAATAATAAGAAATGGAATAACAATAGCGCTCTTCATGAATATGAAAGAAATAATATCCCTTACGAGTACAACAAATAATATCCCTTACGAGTACAACAAATAATATCCCTTACCTTAGAAAGAAACTGGATATTGGAGTAGTGAAGTAGCAGAATACTTTTCTTCTTTCTCTTTATAGTTTCTCTCTCTAGAGTTTCAGTGAATTCGTAAGAAATAATGAAGGAATGAGCTTCTATTTATAGAAGAATTGAAAGTAGCTCTTGGTCTTAACGAAGGGTCAAAATGACTCTTGGTAATATTGAAGAGACAACTACTGTTTGCGAAGGACAATTAACTCTTGGAACACCGAAGAGACAAGTAACTCTTGGAAAACCGAAGAGACAAATAACTCTTGAAAAACTGAAAGGACAAGTAACTCTTGAAAAATCGAAGGGACAAATAACTCTTGAAAAACCAAAAGGACAAGTAACTCTTGAAAAATCGAAGGGACAAGTTACTATTAAAACTTTAAACCAACGATCCATATTGATTTACTATTATAATTTCAACCAACTGTCTGAAAAATTATCGCATCTTCTCATGGAATAATATTGTACTCAAAAATGATTTGGACCGAAAAAAAATATATTTTTCAGGTGAATAGTACCCTATGAATAGTACTCTGACATGAAAAGTATCCCAAATACCCGATTGAACAATACTAGAGTGAATAGTAATTGGGTGGATAGTAACTCGTTAATAGTAACCCGTGAATAGTCTTCCGACACAAAAAGTGTCCCGAATACCCGATTGGTCAATATAACCTCCAGACATCAATTATTATCGAAATAAATATCAATTTCTACTAACACTAATAATTCCCACACAATAGAACTATCAATTTTATCTTTAATCAACACGAACTTATTCGTCATTAATATTATAATTCACAATATTTAACAACCAGGCCGTTTCCAGGAAAGAGGGGGCTTTCTGATAAGGATTTTTCCTTATTGGCGCGCAATTAGGTGACCAAACCTCTTCTTGACAGAACTTCTAGATATTGTCAATATTGCAAATAATAATATAAATAACTTTGCCGTCTCAATTATTGATTTAATAATATATCATATTATGCAGATGATACTGTGACAATAATTGAATCAATAATATGAGAGATATGATGCAGTAATTACTGTAGCAATAATTGAGTATAACTGAGTGACTTTTCACGTAAGCATGAATAATCAATACCGTGTGCTACTATGCAACCACGCGTATTACTGTACTTTTACTACCGGGTAGTTCAACAGTTTTAACAGTAACACCTCCGCTGTTATTTTTATAAAAAGATAATTCTGTCGTTTTCTAACTACGACAATACTTCCGTTGGGGGATCCACCAATGACTGTGCCGTCGTACGGATATTCCTCGATAAAAAGAATATTCTATATCAACTTGCTTACTTTGCATAATTTTCACATATCACCCTTAACTTTAATCCTTTTATCAATTTAGCCATTTACTAAATAACATAATAATTATAAGAAAATTAAATACTTTCATTTCATAAAATTCGGGGTCTCACAATCTCCCCTCCTTATGAAATTTTGCCCTCAAAATTTACGTACCTAGTAGTTCGAAGAGATGAGAATACCATGCTTTCTTTTCGGATTGTACCTTCCCAGTTATATCCTCTATTTCATGATTTTTCCATTGCTCATCTCATGTATTTCAGATATCATTCTAGAATATATCTTCAAAATAAAGGTCAATTGACATATCACAAATTGTCAACTTATCCAGTAAAAATTTCAGCTTAGGTAACTCACACACTAGCGAAGTATATTACTCGTCTCTCCCCTCCTAGTTTTAGACTCATATCTCCGTCAGCGACCATATTCTTAAGCTCTGATACCATTTGTGATGCCCCCAAAATAGGTCCACACAACCCATTCTGAGTCGCTAGATATCATACTAAAAAAATCAAATACAAACTTCATTTATACAACTGTTGAACTGTCGTGCAGAATACGACCACAGTTAAACTGTGAGTTTTAATACAAATGTATGTAACTCTCATGGTGCCTCGACCACAACCTTACAATAGTACTTTACATAAAAGTACAGTCAAAAACTGTTTTAAAAATTAAAATCTTTGGGAAGTGCTAAGGAAAACCTTCGTACATGGGAGGCCACGCGTCTAGGTTATGATAGATATCATATGTCCACAAAATTATCATTGGTTGACCCAATAGGGCCCAAAAAAAACGAGAAGATTACTATCATCTTCTTTCCAATGGTGAGTCTTCCTTCGACATATAATTATCTCTGTTGTCTCCAAGTGAAAATTATATTTCAAATAAACTCCAAGATTATATAGGTAGTGCTTGTAGATATACTCAGCAAGTGGATGTACAAAACCCTGTCTTATGATAACACGAGGTTGAATGTCATTAGACATCTTGTATGATGGTGACAAAACACCCTTCCAAAGTTGGGTTCACCTCACCCTATTCGATTCACCAAAATTAAATATCAAATGACGTATACAATACGACACACTTATCTAAAGTTCTCAATAAAATTATTTTCATACTATTTATAGAAAACCTCAATAGCTATAGACCATCGTTCTAATCCTTTTAATACCCCGCTCGACCCAGCTACACTTTTATTACCTGAAAGGAATTGTGAAACAAAAGGGTGAGCACAACTAGCCTAGTAAAGAATATCATGACTAAAGATAATTAAATTATCAATAGCTTTCATCAATAATAAATCAGAGATTTAGAACATATGATAGATGATAAAACTTTTCAACCATAGTTGCAGCGAAATGAGCAATCCATTAAAAGAGTCAAATAGACCATAAGGTCTATTATATTCTCCGTGTTAAAAGTCCACCAACAATGTTTTATCCCTATAACATCAATAAACAGTTCCTGTCCACAATCATATGAATAACTCATAATCATAATTATGGTTCTAAATTCCTCTTCGCACCAAGGACGAAGATAATTTTTATCACCTATCTTCACCTAAAACAACAAAATCATGGTTATACCAAATCACAATTCCTGTTCATAATCATACTAATAAGTTCATCTTTGCACTACGGCCAAGATATTCATTAACAATTCATCTTTGCACTACAGGACAAATACATACAACTGTATTTTAAAAGAGTCAAGTAGAGCATGATATCTACTATCTTTTACGAATTAAAAGTGTATAATCAATATTTTATCGTTGAGACTTAGCTTAATAAATAATCCATATCATCGAATCATCACTGCACTACGGCCAAGGATATTCATGTAATCATCAATGGTCATGATTATACCGAATAATCCCTGGTTATAATCATACCAATAACTGTCCATCAATGCACTATGGGCCAATGAGGACTTTTACCACATCATCTATAACATTACGGGTCATGATTATACCGAATGATCCCTGGTCATAATCATACCAATAAAAAGTTCATCTATGCACATAAGCCAAAGATACTCATCAATCAATAGTTCATCTTTGCACGTAAGCCAAAGATATACAACTATAAAACCAATAATCAACAGTCCATCTTTACATATAAGCCAAAGATATATAACTGTAAAACCAATAATCCAACAGTCCATCTTTGTACGTAAACCAAATATATACAACTATAAAACCAATAATCAACAGTCCATCTATGCACGTAAGCCAAAGATGACTTTCATCACAATATAAGCATGATGACGATGACAATGATATAAGCATTAATCAAACGAAATCAAGGGTAAATATTAAAGACTTTAAATTTATCCAAATATTATCAATCACTTAATAAATTAATAATCTAATATTATTAATATTATAATAATATTTTAATCACTTCTTAAACTTATAAACAATTTATTTTAATTGTTTACACTTTACCAAATAATGCATTTAATCATTCAAAATACCATACTCATAAGATTTTATCACCAATGATTAAATCACTCATCAAAAATTTGCATATACCTTATATAGGATTTCCTAGCCATAAAGTCTTATTTACCAATTTTTCAACTTCACATAACATATTTAATTTATATATTCGTAACTAAACTATTTTTATGAAAAATATAAAATCAGTCCCAAAAATTATTCAATTCTAAAATTTAGCAGAATATAGTCCCATATTGAATATATATTTTTCTTAGAATTTTTAAAATTCATTTACTATTTTTCATATGGCCAAAACTGTCGAATATTTAGACATTTATCATAAATTGTACTTTTGTCCAAAAATTTTGAAATTTACAAGGTATACTCCTGTTATATATATGTACTCCCAATAAAAATTTCACCAATTTTGGAGTTAACCACAAGGAGTTATAAGGGTTTACTTTTAAAATAGTCTTTTCCTATAAAATTCATAACTCCTTATCTATACATCCAAAAATCGCCATTTTTGGAAACAACCTAGAAAACTCATCAAATTATCATTTCAAATTTTTCTAAAATTTTTCAGTGTCAGAAAAATTACGAAACTGCAAGTGGATTTTCACTCGCCACGCGGTAATCCGCGTAGACAGATCATTTTCATAACTTAATAATGAATGAATACAAAGGATCATTCACCATGCATGTGGTAATCCACATAGACATGTTATTCCAACAGAATAATAAAGAATGGAACCAGGTCATGCGTAATCCGCACAGACAGGATATTCCAACAGAATAATAAAGAATGAAATAACAGAAGAATTTCACCATGTATGCGATAGACCGCACAAACATGTTATTCTAACATAATAATAAATAATGGAACCAGAATATCCGTCATCCGCACAGACAGGATATTCTAATAGAATAATAAAGAATGAAATAACAGAATAATTCACCATGCATGCGATAGACCGCACAGACAGGTTATTCCAACAGAAGAATAAAGAATGGAATAACAAAAGAATTTTACCATGTATGTGGTACTTCCCATATACAGGTTATTCCAACAGAATAATAAGAAATGGAATAACAATAGCTCTCTTCATGAATATGAAAGAAATAATATCCCTTACGAGTAAAACAAATAATATCCCTTACGAGTACAACAAATAATATCACTTACCTTAGAAAGAAATTGGATACTGGAGTAGTGAAGTAGCAGAATACTTTTCTTCTTTCTCTCTATAGTTTCTCTCTCTAGAGTTTCAGTGAATTCGTAAGAAATAATGAAGGAATGAGCTTCTATTTATAGAAGAATTGAAAGTAGCTCTTGGTCTTAACGAAGGGTCAAAATGACTCTTGGTAATATTGAAGAGACAAATACTATTTGCGAAGGGGCAATTAACTCTTGGAACACCAAAGAGACAAGTAACTCTTGGACAACCGAAGAGACAAATAACTTTTGGAAAACTGAAAGGAGAAGTAACTCTTGGAAAATCGAAGGGACAAATAACTCTTGAAAAACTGAAAGGACAAGTAACTCTTGGAAAACCGAAGGAACAAGTTACTATTAAAACTTTAAACCAATGATCCATATTGATTTACTATTATAATTTCAGCCAAGTGTCTGAAAAATTATCACATCTTCTCATGGAATAATATTGTACTAAAAAATAATTTGTACTGAAAAGAAATATATTTTTCGGGTGAATAGTACTCTAGGAATAGTACCCCGTGAATAGTACCCTGACACGAAAAGTGTTCTAAATGCCCGAGTGAATAATACTAGAGTGAATAGTAACTGGGTGAATAGTAACCCGTGAATAGTCTTCCGACATAAAAAGTGCCCCGAATACCCGATTGGTCAATATAACCTCCAGACATCAATTATTATCGAAATAAATATCGATTTCTACTAACACTAATAATTCTCACACAATGGAACTATCAATTTCTTCTTTAATCAACACGAACTTATTCATCATTAATATTATAATTTATAATATTTAACAACCAGGTAGTTCCCAGGAAAGAGGGAGCTTTCCGATAAGGATTTCTCCTTATTAGCGCGTAATTAGGTGACCAAACCTCTCATTGACAGAACTTCTAGATATTGTCAATATTACAAATAATAATATGAATAACTTTATCGTCTTAATTATTGATTTTATAATATATCATATTATGCAGATGATATTATGACAATAATTGAATCAATAATATGAGAGATATGATGCATCAATTACTGTAATAATAATTGAGTATAACTGAGTGACTTCTCATGTAAGCATCAATAATCAATACCGTGTGCTACTATGCAATCACGCGTATTACTGTACTTTTACTACTGAGTAGTTCAATAGTTTTAATGGTAACACCTCCGTCGTTATTTTTATAAAAAGATAATTCTGTCGTTTTCTAACTACGACAATACTTTCGTTGCGGGGTGTAAGACCCCAACTTATTAATGAATAAAATTAATTTTTCTCTAAATATTATTGTGAATAATAAGGGGTTAATTTGATATAATACTTTGGTTATGGGTGAAATGTGCAAATTTTACAAAATAAGCAAGTGGTTATAAAATATTCATTTTGTCGGGGAATATTCATTTGGTCGTGGAATATTCTTACTGTCGGAGAATATTCGTATGACGGCGCAGCCTTGTGTGGGCCCCATAACGGAAAGCGATTGGATGAAGAAAACGACAAGTATAAGTTGTTTATAAATAACGGCGTAGTTGTTACCGTTAATACTGTTGGAATACCCGGTGGTTAAAATACAGTAGCACACGGTATTGCACCAATTATTGATTCTTACGAAGGAAGGCACTACTCAATAATTGTTACAGTAGTTATTGTTCAATATTTTATTTTATTGATTCAATAATTGCTGCGTTGATATTTTATATTCTTGTTGTTTCAATAATTGCTGCTGCACAGTATTTTCTATTATCAGATCAATAATTCATATTATTTGAATAATATTATTAGATAACATTATTGGCAATGTCTAGAAAGTTCTGTCTAAGGAGAGGTTTGGTCATCTAATTGCGCGCCAGTTAGGAGAAATCCTTATTGGAAAGCCCCCTCTTTCTTGGGAACGGCCTGGTTGTCATAAATGTGATTCTGTAATATTATTTGTGAATAACTAATTATTGATTCATATGATAAGGAAATATTTATTTTATGTGGATATAAACGAGGGATATATTTTTGTGGTTAAAAATGAAGGAGTTAATGTTGAGGTTTTTATCAGTATTTTTATCGGAATGGAGGTATTAAAAATCAGGGTTTTTGAGATATTTTACGGGGGTTATAATTTTTAATCCGACCGTTGGATCGTGGTAATTTTTGGATATGTTATACATATATAAGTTGAGTATATGTCCACAAATTTTGAACCGTTAAAAATGAACGTATGATTTATTATGAATTTTACGAGATGACTGGTTCAGAAATTGTTGAATTTTCGGAGTTTATCATTTTGATTGAAAATTCTATATTTTGTGGGCCCCACTCTTGGTTGGTGAAGAAATGTACTGAATTATATTTCAAATGTGGTGGGTGGGAATAGTAACAGGTAAAGCCATCAGGTTGCAGGTCAAGCCTACTAAAATTTTCCTATAAATAGAGGGCTAAGTTAGAATTGAAAATCACACCTGAAACAAGTTTTCTCTCTTTCTCTCTCTAGATTATTGAGTGTATTTTGTGAGTATTTAGATACTTTGAGAGTTTCTATTCATCAGTGCAAGTTTCTTTCAGCCTTATACCGGTATTCCGACCAGAAATACTGATATTTTGAGGTAAGGGATATTATTTTCTTCTTAAATGATATTATTTTCTTCAATATCATTATGCTGAAATATTGATATAAACTTTTTATCAAATTTGGAACTTTTTGTGTCGGGGTTACTATTCACGTTTACGTTACTATTCACGTATACGGCACTATTCACGAATATGGCACTATTCACCAAAAAATAAAATTTTCTCTTTTTGTCCAAGATGTCTATTATGGTTACTATCTTTGATTGTATCCATGTTTTGATCTTTATTTTTGAATTCTGCTTCACAATTGATTATTATGAAGTATTATTGATCTTGGATAAAATGTTATACGAATCCTTAATGTTTGTCCTTCTGTCTCACTGGATTCGTTCTCTTTAAGATATTTTTCATCGTCCTCAGTCCTAAATGATGATATTACTGAATATCTTTGGCCTGTAGTGCAAAGATGTATGATTACTTGATGAATATCTTTGGCCTGTAGTGCAAAGATGATCAGGTGTTGAGATGAACATGACTGACAGGTGATACAAATGAATATCTTTGGCCTGTAGTGCAAAGATGAATATTTGGATAAAGATGATTATTAATTGATGTTACAGGGATAAAATATTGATGATGAACTTTTAAATATTAGAAGATAGTAGAATTCTTTCTCTACTTGACTCTTCTAATGGTTTGCTGTTTCCGCTGCAGTTGTTGATCTAAAACTTGTTGTCGATTATATTCTATCAGATTTTTCCCTGTTGAAGACTAACGATAATTTGTTGTATATTATCTTAGTCATAATATTCTTTACTGGGCTAGTTGAGCTCACCTTTTTCCTTTTTGTTCCATTTTTCTTCTCAGGAGGTGAGAACATAGCAGAATCTAGTCGGGGTATGGAGTGATGGTTCTAGAAAGATGTTTTAACAGTCCTCACTATTTCTGTAAAATAGTGTTTGAATAATTGTAATGAGGACTTATTTGAGTGTGGATATTGTCTAGAAGATAATATTTGTATTTAAACTCACAGTATGTGTTGTCGTATTTTGCACGGCAATTGTATTATTAAAGTTGTAGTTTGCTTTCTGTACCATGTATTTGGCGACTCAGAATGGGTGTTGTATACCAATTTTGGGGGCATCACACGGGGTCCACCAATGATTGTGCCGTCGTACGGATATTCCCCGACAAAAAGAATATTTTATATCAACTTGCTTACTTTGCACAATTTTCACATATCATTCTTAACTTTAATCCTTTTATCAATTTAACCATTTACTAAATAACATAATAATTATAAGAAAATTAAATACTTTTATTTCATAAAATTCGGGGTCTCACAATGTATATCAATATATGAGATTGGTTAGGATTACAAGGTTGATTCATTATATTAAATGCATCGTTAAAGTATTACTGATTATAGTTATCCACGTAATCCACAATAAAAAAAAGTTGATATACAAAGTCGCAAGATATATCATTTACCGTTTTAATACTAGACATATATTTTATTTAAAAATAACTTTTTTTTTATTTTTTAAACATATATCTAACATTTGTTAGAAATTAATAGCAATGACACGTGTAGAAACTCGAAATTTTGCATTCCTATTACTAACCTTGTAGGGGGGCATAATCGTCTTCCAAAGATAATCCTGGAAGTCAAATCAGCTCAATCCCAGAGACAACCCCGAGATACTCAGTTTGTCATCTTGGAGACAACCCCGAGATACTTAGTTCCAGTCCCGGAGAGAACCCCAAGAGATTTAGTTCCAACCTCGGAGACAACCCCGAGGAATGCAGTTATAGTTCTGGAGATAACCCCAGAAAAGGCTATTTTAAATCCCCAAAAGTTAGCTTCAACCTCGGAGATAACCCCGAGGCACTCAGTCCCAACCCCGGAGATAACCCCGGGAGATCAGGCACATCTTTGAGACAACCCTGAGGACATTTAGTACTCATAGCAGCCCAATCTCAGAGATAACCCTGAGCAACGACTGCTAAATTAGCCCAGAACCAGAGATAACCCTGGTGAGGGGAAAAATCATCATTTTGCCACCTCGATTCCACATTCACCCCATCTCAGCACCATTTTCACACCACATTCTACACAGAAGTGTCCTACAAGAACTATAGCTCAAATCCCGAGTGACTACTACACAATACAGTACACCAGCTAAAATTTGAAGACTTGAAGACCTGGCATAGACCCATCTTCCTGGCTTCGTACAACCTCTTATCCTATTTCATTGTTTAGGTATCGACAACAGCATTTCGAAAATGTAATATACGCCTCAATCAGATGCCCAAATTTAAAGTTATGAATGTTTAAGCGGATAAACGCGTTGCATGCGTGCACGTACTTGGAGACGACGGGACCCACGGAGCCCGGGGCAACCCGGGTAGCCGCAGGTGTAACAATCCAGAATTTTAAATTATAATATTAAATATTTATTAAATTATATAAATATTTATTTGATGTGTTTATTGTTAAAATTGATGAAATAAATATTTTATTGATGTTGTTATTATTAGTAAATAATTATGAATTTAAATTTATTAGATAATATTCTAAATTAATTGAATATATAATTTAGAGAGTTGTAATATAATATGAGATGTTATATTGTTGTTTTAATTTAATAATTTAGAGTGGTATGTTAAATTATTAAATAAAGTTATAGCGAAATTATAATTTTGTGATATTTGTTAAAGTGGAATTTTTATTTAAAATATAGTATGTATAATTAATTTATTTGATTAATGTTGGATATGGAAATCCAAATAAATAAAATGTGATTATAAAATAAATGGTTTATTAAAATAAAATTAAAGTAGTTTAAAAAATTGATTTACCCAAACAAGGCTTAAAATATTAAGTCTTTATTTTAAAGACTTTTTGCCAAACAAAGCCTTATGGCTTTTTGATATTTAGTTTTTGAATTTTTAGATAATATAAATGAAACAAATAAAATAAAATAAATAATAAATATAATATATTTATAACCTAAGCGTTATATTTGTAACTGACATTCTAATAATTAAACGTATTATTGTAAGACCCCGAATTTTATGAAATAAAAGTATTCAATTTTTCTTATAATTACGATTCAGTAAATGGTTAAATTGATAAAAAGTTAAAGTTAAAGGTGATATATGATTTTTTTTTTAAAATAAGCAAGTGGTTATAAAATAATCATTGTTGTCGGGGAATATTCGTTTGGTCGTGGAATATTCTTTCTGTCGGGGAATATTCGTACGACGGCGCAGCTATTTGTGGGCCCCATAACGAATAACTGTCGGGTGAAGAAAACGACAAATTTGAGTTTTTACAAATAACGGCGTAGTTGTTACCGTTAACACTGTTGGAATACCCGGTGGTTAAAATACAGTAATACGCGTTATTGCACAGTAGCACACGGTATTGCATAGTATTTTTGAAATTATTAATTCTTACGTAAGAAGACACTACTCAATAATTGTTACAGTAATTACTGTTCAATATTTTATTTTATTCAATAATTGATGCGTTGATATTTTATATTATTGTTGTTTCAATAATTGTTGCTGCACAGTATTTTCTATTATCAGATCAATAATTCATATTATTTGAATAATATTATTAGATAGCATTATTGGCAATGTCTAGAAAGTTCTGTCTAAGGAGAGGTTTGGTCATCTAATTGCGCGCTAGTAAGGAAAAATCCTTATTGGAAAGCCCCCTCTTTCCTGGGAACGGCCTGGTTGTCATAAATGTGATTCTGTAATATTATTTGTGAATAATTAATTATTGATTCATATGATAAGGAAATATTTATTTTATGTGGATATAAACGAGGGATATATTTTTGTGGTTAAAAATAAAGGAGTTAATGTTGAGGTTTTTATCCGTTTTTTTGTCGGAATGGAGGTATTAAAAATCAGGGTTTTTGAGATATTTTGCGGGGGTTATAATTTTTAATCCGACCGTTGGATCGTGGTAATTTGTGGATATGTTATACATATATAAGTTGAGTATATGCCCACAAATTTTGAATCGTTAAAAATGAATGTATGATTTATTATGAATTTTACGAGATGACTGGTTCAGAAATTGTTGAATTTTCGGAGTTTATCATTTTGGTAGAAAATTCTAGAATTGGTGGGCCCCACTTGTGGTTGGTGAAGAAAATGTGCTGAATTTTATTTCAAATGTGGTGGGTGGGAATAGTAGCAGGTAAAGCCATCAGGTTGCAGGTCAAGCCTACTAAAATTTTCCTATAAATAGAGGGCTAAGTTAGAATTGAAAATCACACCAAAAATATAAGCTTTCTCTCTTTCTCTCTCTATATTATGAAGCATATTTTATGAGTATTTAGATACTTGGTGAGTTGCTATTCATCAGTGCAAGTTTCCTTCAGCGTCATATCCGATATCCAGTCAGAAGTGCTGCACTTTTGAGGTAAGGGATAGTAAGGGATATTAAGGAATTTTAAGGGTTGTTATGTTTTTCAGTTTTGTAATTTTTCTGATCTTTAAAAATTCTGAAAAAATTTAAAATGATATGTTGATGAGTTTTCTTGATTGTGTCCAAAAATGGTGATTTTTGGATGTATAGATTGAGAGTTATGAATTTTATGAGAAAAGACTATTTTAAAAGTAATCGCTTATAATTCCTTGTGGTTAACTCCAAAATTGATGAAATTTTTATTGGGAGTACATGTATATGATAGAAGTATACTATGTAAATTTCAGAATTTTTGGATAAAAGTATAATTTTTGATAAATGTCTAAATATTCGGCTGTTTTGGCCATATGAAAAATAGTAAATGACTTTTAAAAATTCTGAGAAAAATATATGTTCACTATGGGACTATATTATGCTAAATCCCAGAAAAGAAATATTTTTGGAATTGATTTGGTATTTTTTTATGAAAATGGTCTAGTTATGAGTAAATGAATTAAATATGTTTTGTGAAGTAAGAAAATTAGAAAATAGGATTTTATGACTTGAGAATCCTATATGAGGTATATGCAGATTTTTGATGAGGGTTTTTGGTTATTGGTGATGAAATTTTATGAGTTTGATATTTTAGGATGATTAAATGCATTATTAGTAAAGTGTAAATAATTTAAATAAATTATTTATAAGTTTAAGAAATATTATTATTTCAATATCATTATACCGAAATATTGGTGTGGATTTTATTGTGGAATTTCTAGATTTCTATCTTTTTGTGTCGGGTTTACTATTTATGAGTTACTATTCACGAGTTATTATTCATGAGTTACTATTCACGAGTTACTATTCACGATAAAAATTGGTTTCTTTTTCTAACCAAATTATAGTTGATTTACGAATATTACTCTTGAGATTAAAACTAGATGTTGATCATATTATTTTTATTATTATATATAACATTTTTATAACCCTAATGATGATATTTCTCTTTGACTTGAGTGTAAAGATGGGTAGATTTTTGGTATGATCATGACTATGGGTTATCTTTGGCCAGTAGTGCAAAGTTAAATCGTTGATTGGTATGATCATGACCATTGAATTTATAAGTGAATATCTTTAGCTTAAGTGCAAAGGTGAATTGATCAACATGGTTATAATTATTGTTTATATAAATTCTGAAATGATTATATATTTTTTTGAGATATTAATATCTTTGGCCTGTAGTGCAAAGATGAAATATTGATGAATATCTTTGGCCTATAGTGCAAAGATGAAATATTGATGAATATCTTTGGCCTGTAGTGCCAAGATGAATTGTTGATGAATATCTTTGGCCTGTAGTGCCAAGATGAATTGTTGATGAATATCTTTGGCCCGTAGTGCAAAGATGACATGTTGTTGAATATCTTTGGCCAGTAGTGCAAAGATGAACAGATGTTGAGATAAACATGACCAACTGGTGATACAAATAAATATCTCTGGTCGTAGTGCAAAGATGAAGTTATTAGTATGATTATGAACATGAAATGTGATTTGGTGTAACTATGATCTTTGATGTTTCAGGTAAAGATAGGTGATGAAAATTATCTTCGTCCTGGATGAGAAGAGGAATTTAGAACTACAATTATGATTATGAGTTATTCATATGATTGTGGACCAGAATTGTTGATTGATGTTACAGGGATAAAACATTGTTGATGGATTTTTAACATGGAGAAGATAATAAACTTTATAGTCTATTTGACTCTTCTAATGGATTGCTCGTTCCGCTGCAACTATGGTTGAAATTTTTATCATCTACCATATGTTCTAAATCTCTGATTTATTATTGATGAAGGCTATTGATAATTTAATTATCTTTAGTCATTATATTCTTTACTGAGCTAGTTGTGCTCACTCTTTTGCTTCACAATTCCTTTCAGGTAATAAGAGTGTAGCTGGGTCGAGCGAGGGTAACGGGGAAATAGAACGGTGGTCTCTAGCTGTGGATGTTCTCCCGAAACAGTATAGAAAAGTTCATTTAGTAGTTTTATTTGGTGAATCCAATAGGGTAAGGTGTACCCAACGTTGGAAGGGTGGTTTGCCACTATCACACAAGATGTCTAACGACATACAACCTCGTGTCATCATAAGACAGGGTTGTGCTCATCCACTTGCTGAGTATATATACAAGCACTACCTATATAATCTTGGTATTTGTTTGAAGTATAATTCTCAATTAGAGACAGTGGAGATAATGATATGTCAAGAGAAGACTCACCATTGGGAAGAATATGATAGTAATCTTCTCGTTTTTCTTTGGGGTCTATTGGGTCAACCAAGAATAATTCTGTGGCCATATGATATCTATCATAACCTAGACGCATGGCCTCCCATGTACGAAGGTTTCCTTGAACACTTCCCAAAGATTCTAATTTCTAAAATAATTTTTGACTATACCTTTATGTAAGGTGTCATTGTGAGGTGATGTCCACGGTTGGAACATGAGTCACATTTGGTATATATTTGTATCCAAACTCACAGCATATGTGTTATTTTATTTTGCACGACAATTGTTGTAATAAAGTTATAGTTGTTTTCTGTACCATGTATTTGGCGACTCAGAATAGGTTGGATGGAATGGACCTATTTTGGGGTCGTCACAGGTGGTATCAGAGCTTAGGGATATGATCTCTGGCGGAGATCGGGGAATATAACTAGGAGGGGAGAAGATGAGTAAATCCTTCGCAAGTGTGTCCTACCTAAGCTTATTTGTTGGTCAGTCATACTATCGGGATATGATGTGATATGTTAATTTGTTAAATTAACCTTTGTTTTTGAAGCTGTATTCTAGAATGATATCTGAAATACAGGAGTTGAGCAATGGAGAAATCATGATGATAGAAAAGATGGAATCTGAAATGAAAGCAAGGTATTCTCAACTCTTCGAAATATCAGGTACGCAAATTTCGAGGACGAAATTTCATAAGGAGGGGAGATTGTAAGACCCCGAATTTTATGAAATAAAAGTATTCAATTTTTCTTATAATTACGATTCAGTAAATGGTTAAATTGATAAAAAGTTAAAGTTAAAGGTGATATATGAATATTTTTTTCAAAATAAGCAAGTGGTTATAAAATAATCATTGTTGTCGGGGAATATTCGTTTGGTCGTGGAATATTCTTTCTGTCGGGGAATATTCGTATGACGGCGCAGCTATTTGTGGGCCCCATAACGAATAACTGTCGGGTGAAGAAAACGACAAATTTGAGTTTTTACAAATAACGGCGTAGTTGTTACCGTTAACACTGTTGGAATACCCGGTGGTTAAAATACAGTAATACGCGTTATTGCACAGTAGCACACGGTATTGCATAGTATTTTTGAAATTATTAATTCTTACGTAAGAAGGCACTACTCAATAATTATTACAGTAATTATTGTTCAATATTTTATTTTATTCAATAATTGCTGCGTTGATATTTTATATTATTGTTGTTTCAATAATTGTTGCTGCACAGTATTTTCTATTATCAGATCAATAATTCATATTATTTGAATAATATTATTAGATAACATTATTGGCAATGTCTAGAAAGTTCTGTCTAAGGAGAGGTTTGGTCATCTAATTGCGCGCTAGTAAGGAAAAATCCTTATTGGAAAGCCCCCTCTTTCCTGGGAACGGCCTGGTTGTCATAAATGTGATTCTGTAATATTATTTGTGAATAATTAATTATTGATTCATATGATAAGGAAATATTTATTTTATGTGGATATAAACGAGGGATATATTTTTGTGGTTAAAAATAAAGGAGTTAATGTTGAGGTTTTTATCCGTATTTTTGTCGGAATGGAGGTATTAAAAATCAGGGTTTTTGAGATATTTTGCGGGGGTTATAATTTTTAATCCGACCGTTGGATCGTGGTAATTTTTGGATATGTTATACATATATATAGGTTGAGTATATGCTCACAAATTTTGAACCGTTAAAAATGAATGTATGATTAATTATGAATTTTACGAGATGACTGGTTCAGAAATTGTTGAATTTTTGGAGTTTATCATTTTGGTGGAAAATTCTAGAATTGGTGGGCCCCACTTGTAGTTGGTGAAGAAATGTGCTGAATTTTATTTCAAATGTGGTGGGTGGGAATAGTAGCAGGTAAAGCCATCAGGTTGCAGGTCAAGCCTACTAAAATTTTTCTATAAATAGAGGGCTAAGTTAGAATTGAAAATCACACCAAAAACATAAGCTTTCTCTCTTTCTCTCTCTATATTATGAAGCATATTTTATGAGTATTTAGATACTTGGTGAGTTGCTATTCATCAGTGCAAGTTTTCTTCAGCGTCATATCCGATATCCAGTCAGAAGTGCTGCACTTTTGAGGTAAGGGATAGTAAGGGATAGTAAGGAATTTTAAGGGTTGTTATGTTTTTCAGTTTCGTAATTTTTCTGACCTTCAAAAATTCTGAAAAGATTTGAAATGATATTTTGATGAGTTTTCTTGATTGTGTCCAAAAATGGTGATTTTTGGATGCATAGATTGAGAGTTATGAATTTTATGAGAAAAGACTATTTTAAAAGTAATCGCTTATAATTCCTTGTGGTTAACTCCAAAATTGATGAAATTTTTATTGAGAGTACATGTATATGATAGAAGTATACTATGTAAATTTCAGAATTTTTGGATAAAAGTATAATTTTTGATAAATGTCTAAATATTCGGCTGTTTTGACCATATGAAAAATAGTAAATGACTTTTAAAAATTCTGAGAAAAATATATGTTCACTATGGGACTATATTGTGCTAAATCCCAGAAAAGAAATATTTTTGGAATTGATTTGGTATTTTTTTATGAAAATGGTCTAGTTATGAGTAAATGAATTAAATATGTTTTGTGAAGTAAGAAAATTAGAAAATAGGATTTTATGACTTGAGAATCCTATATGAGGTATATGCAGATTTTTGATGAGGGTTTTTGGTTATTGGTGATGAAATTTTATGAGTTTGACATTTTAGGATGATTAAATGCATTATTAGTAAAGTGTAAACAATTTAAATAAATTGTTTATAAGTTTAAGAAATATTATTATTTTAATATCATTATACCGAAATATTGGTATGGATTTTATTGTAGAATTTCTAGATTTCTACCTTTTTATGTCGGGTTTACTATTTATGAGTTACTATTCACGAGTTACTATTCATGAGTTACTATTCACGAGTTACTATTCACGATAAAAATTAGTTTCTTTTTCTAACCAAATTATAGTTGATTTACGAATATTACTCTTGAGATTAAAACTAGATGTTGATCATATTATTTTTATTATTATATATAACATTTTTATAACCCTAATGATGATATTTCTCTTTGACTTGAGTGTAAAGATGGGTAGATTTTTGGTATGATCATGACTATGGGTTATCTTTGGCCAGTAGTGCAAAGTTGAATCGTTGATTGGTATGATCATGACCATTGAATTTATAAGTGAATATCTTTAGCTTAAGTGCAAAGGTGAATTGATCAACATGGTTATAATTATTGTTTATATAAATTCTGAAATGATTATATATTTCTTTGAGATATTAATATCTTTGGCCTGTAGTGCAAAGATGAAATATTGATGAATATCTTTGGCCTGTAGTGCCAAGATGAATTGTTGATGAATATCTTTGGCCCGTAGTGCAAAGATGACATGTTGTTGAATATCTTTGGCCAGTAGTACAAAAATGAACAGATGTTGAGATAAACATGACCAACTGGTGATACAAATGAATATCTTTGGCCGTAGTGCAAAGATGAAGTTATTAGTATGATTATGAACAGGAAATGTGATTTGGTGTAACTATGATATTTGATGTTTCAGGTAAAGATAGGTGATGAAAATTATCTTCGTCCTGGATGAGAAGAGGAATTTAGAACTACAGTTATGATTATGAGTTATTCATATGATTGTGGACCAGAATTGTTGATTGATGTTACAGGGATAAAACATTGTTGATGGATTTTTAACATGGAGAAGATAATAAACTTTATAGTCTATTTGACTCTTCTAATGGATTGCTCGTTCCGCTGCAACTATGGTTGAAATTTTTATCATCTACCATATGTTCTAAATCTCTAATTTATTATTGATGAAAGCTATTGATAATTTAATTATCTTTAGTCATGATATTCTTTACTGAGCTAGTTGTGCTCACCCTTTTGCTTCACAATTCCTTTCAGGTAATAAGAGTGTAGCTGGGTCGAGCGAGGGTAACGGGGAAATAGAACGGTGGTCTCTAGCTATGGATGTTCTCCCGAAACAGTATAGAAAAGTTCATTTAGTAGTTTTATTTGGTGAATCCAATATGGTAAGGTGTACCCAATGTTGGAAGGGTGGTTTGCCACTATCACACAAGATGTCTAACGACATACAACCTCGTGTCATCATAAGACAGGGTTGTGCTCATCCACTTGCTGAGTATATATACAAGCACTACCTATATAATCTTGGTGTTTGTTTGATGTATAATTCTCAATTAGAGACAGTGGAGATAATGATATGTCAAGAGAAGACTCACCATTGGGAAGAATATGATAGTAATCTTCTCGTTTTTCTTTAGGGTCTATTGGGTCAACCAAGAATAATTCTGTGGCCATATGATATCTATCATAACCTAGACGCATGGCCTCCCATGTACGAAGGTTTCCTTGAACACTTCCCAAAGATTCTAATTTCTAAAATAGTTTTTGACTATACCTTTATGTAAGGTGTCATTGTGAGGTGATGTCCATGGTTGGAACATGAGTCACATTTGGTATATATTTGTATCCAAACTCACAGCATATGTGTTATTGTATTTTGCACGACAATTGTTGTAATAAAGTTATAGTTGTTTTCTGTACCATGTATTTGGCGACTCAGAATAGGTTGGATGGAATGGACCTATTTTGGGGTTGTCACAATTATGGTTTATCAGTTTAAATGTGTATTAGTTTTACGTGAATTGTTATTTGGCCTAAGAAGAAAAGCTGTAGAGAACTTGAGAGAGGATAGAGGGAGAGATTGAAAAAAAACCTAAGAATTTCCAAAGCAATTTCAGTGGTTTTAGCAAGGGTTATCAAGCAATTTGAATGTATTTTCTTTAACCTTAATATATATATATATATATATATATATATATATATATATATATATATATATAGTTTTACGACATGAAGCTTCAAACTCTATAAATGCAATTTTTTTTAATTCTTGCTATACAACTATTTACTTGTGATTGTACGTGGTTGTGATGATTAGAGTTTGTATTTAAACAAGAATTCGTATGCTAATTTCGTTTAAAAGTAAGAAAAGTAATGACAGTGTTTATATTTTTCATATGGTTTGTAAAAGTACCAATTTTAGTGGTCAATTTGTATGTTAAACTGTAAATTAAGTTTTTATTATACTAGTCCATTAAGAAACAAAAAGAACGTAGTTTGAACGAAGTGATTTGGTGTACAACTGTGTTTACAATGTGAATTTTATGAAGGAACTCAGAAAAGGAGTTTTTATATGAAAATATGGAATTGGAGGATTTAAATTAGTTAAAGTTGTTGTTAAATTATTCTATGTTGATGAATATGTGAGGAAACATGTTTCTGATAGTTTTATATTAATTGTATATGCTAATTTCACTATTTTGTGGGCAAAATTCGTGTTAGTTGGGCTAAAAACGGCTACTGTTCATCACGTTTCTGGTTCTGTCTGTGCTCCAGCGCAGCTACGCTGGTGCCAAGGCCAGAAACGGTGCAGCCGTGCTGGCACAGCTACGCCGGTCCCAGGCTTGTGTATGGTGCAGCTGCGCCATACCCTGTCATGAGACAATGACTTCTGCTGCTGCTGCAAATCTTGAGTACCCTTACCACTTGGTCTAAGGTTATGTTAATGTGTCAAACATGTATCGTGAAGGTTAAAAACAAAACCGTGTCATGTCATTGCTAATTTGAAATTTGTAAAAGGATGTATAAGTTATGAATGTGATATGTTAGAAATTAGTGTACACGAGGATTAATAAATAAGTGTTGTGAAGGTTAACACTTGGAATTTCTGATATTTATATAGTAGCATAAGATTTGTACTAAATTAACAAGTTTAGCTAGAAATGGGTGTTATTTTGTAAGTGGAAGTTAACATGTCTAATAGATATTGTGATTCCACTAAAATGTGTAGGTGAACGTGAGTTTTAATATTATAGCTTACGCTCGAGGCAAGTTTCTAAACCTTACTTCTTTACTTTGAGCAAGTTACTTACTTTAAAACTTTGATTAAGCAAATTCTTTTATTCTTAATCTTTATTTGAGCAAGCTCTAATTCTAACGTTATTCAAGCAAGTTTGACTTCTAATCATTGTTGAGTTGTTCTAACTTGTTTATAGTTAAGTAAGTTTTCTTAAAGTTCTATTCTTTTGTGATAAATGCCTATTTTTGAACTCAAATCTCTAACTAAGTTGTTCTATTTCATTTATTTATCGCAAATCGAAATATTATTGTTATTTGAGCAAGTTTTATTATTAAGCTTGTGATTCCTTAGAAAATGTTCTTAACTTAACTCTTTTGTCTCAAGATCTTAGCCTTAGCTTAATATTGTTCAAGCAAGGTTTATTGTTTTACTCAATACTCATGCTTTTTAGTTGTTTATAAGCATGAGTTTAATATATAGTTAGTTTACTTATGATTATTCGTTATCCATATTAAACTAGTATTGATCACCTGTGGTGTTGTTAAGTCTTGCTTATTCAACTAATCCCTTAGTTGATGATTTGTGAAACTCTAAATTACCTTGAAAGCTTATCCAAACCAAACTTTCTTTGGTACGGACTTGTACCCTAAAAACTGAGATGAACAACCCTATTATAGAGGATACGTAATGCGTTTAGATGTTTGTGTACAATACATGGTGTAAAGGACTGATCCCCCTAAGTACGTGAAGTACCTACAGTATAACTGTTAACGTTAGAGTTGAAAGATTACTTGTAACCGTGGACATAGTTCGTGGTATTATGACCCTCAGTTATAATTCGTATTTTGATTTCAGTTTTAGTTATCATTGATAGGGTACTATTCAGCTTTGACGAGCCTATACATTGGCAGTTATTATTCTTTTGTTGATTCATTGTTATATCTAGTGAGCCATTGTTTTGCTTACGCTTGCATATATATAATTATTGCAGCTAAAGTTGAAAAGGTCGATGAACCTTCAAATAGCAAAGGAAAGGGAAAAATGTACAAGTGATGAAGACTTATAATTTCATTAATGGTTATGATGATAAATTTTATATTTAATGATGTGATGTAATTATTTTATTTCCGCACTTAATTGATGTTTTAAGGTTAGACAACCCGGAAAGACTTTTCGATTAATGATATAGCCCTTTTTAAAGGGAGGATTTATGATTTAATTTTATTATATTTGGGTAGTATATATGAATGTTGATCAAGTGAACACCAAATTCGGTGAAAATAAAGTACCCGGATTTGGGGGTGTCACAAGTTGGTATCAAAGCTTTAGGTTATGAACCTTAGGTGGGGGAAAAGTCTTAGGAAGTAACCTTTAAAAAGATAGTGGTGATAAACTCTTATCGAGTTTTAGGAAGGAAATAATAAAACACTTATGTGCTTATGTGATTACAACTTATGTGCTCGTGAGTGTCGAGTAGTAATGATTAGTAATTAAAACTTAGAATTTTTGTTGTCAGGATGACTAATGTCGGAGAATTCAGTCAGGCTAGGGAGGAAGTACGTCAGACACCTAGAGAAGAGGAGTCTTGTGACATTCAAGTGGTTTGGGAACAACTACTTCCACGGGAATCAGATGAGAAGGATCCCGTTGAGATGCCACAGGTGAATGAGGATGATGAGGATGAGGAGGAAGAGATTCCACTGAACTCGATAGCTGCTCGTATGTACGATGAAATCTACGACCGCAATGTGGAACTTTAGGATACTGTCGAGGAGTTGCAAGAGATAGTAGCTGAACAACAGACCTTGATGACACAGAAGGACGACGAGATCCAAGATCGAGATGAACGACTGACTAATGTCGAAGAAAAGTTGGTCCACACTGAAGAAGAAAATGAACAAATGACAGTGGAGATCGCAGAACTGAAGAACAAGCTGAGGGAAGAGTTTACTAAGAGGGAAAGAGCCGAAGACGCGTATGAAGAAGCTTATCAACGAGTCAAAATAGCAAAGAGAGACACACAAGCAAAGAGGATGAAGATAGAAGAGATGAATAACGCATTCAACACCGTGATTAATCGAGCTCAAGATCGGGTCATGGGTTATCTTATTCAGTTCGAGACGCTGCTATCATTTATATTAGATCACAGAACAATGTTCCGAATCATGGAGGAAGAGTGTCGTAAGGCTACACAATATCTTAGTAGGACATCGTAGGGAATGTACTTGTTATGCAAATAATAAAATGTTAAATAATATGTAAATCTCAAGTGTTATGTAACCTATGGGATATGATGATGATGTTATCCTGAAACTTTAGTAGTTCAGGAAAGTAATGTAAGTAGCAGTGATGCTATTATTTTTTCATAAAGATTATGAATAAATAAAAGTTACTATTTTATTTTCTTCAAAGTGTTATGTGTTATGTGATGATTTCTTTTATGGAATGCAAGTTAAGTAGAAAATACTTAAAGGAGTACTTGAGTAATAATCTAATGAGTGTATTTTATCAGAAAATGCCTCCAAGATGTCAACCACGACAAAGAATAACTGAGGGAACCATTAATGACGACAATGTTAATGCTAACCTAGTTCAGCAGCAGGTGACGTTACTGACGGGCGCACTGCAGAATCAACCACAGAATCAAGCTACAACATTTAAGGACTTCAAGGCGGTTGGCCCACCTAAATTCCATGGGTCCGTGAAGTCAGTGGAGGCACAGACCTGGATCATGGAGATAGAGAAAGTATTCGATGTTACGAAAGTAGGAGAAGATTAGAAGACTGCTTTTGCAACATTCATGTTGAAAGCAGAGGATAGTTATTGGTGACAGGCTAATAAAATGCGGGAAGGACAAGTGGTGATGACTTGAGATATGTTTAAGGAGATATTCTTCGAGACCTATTTCCTAGAGAGTTCGAAGAGTCAGCTAGAAGTGCAGTTTTTAGAACTGAAGCAGGGAGCGATGACGCTGTCTAAGTATGCCGCGATATTTAACGAGTTGGCGAGGTTTGTGCCATATCAAGTCAGCACAGACGAACGTAAGGCAAAGAGGTTTGAACAGGGACTGAAGCCCTGGTTGTACAGTAGGGTCTCTCTGTTCCAGTTGAAGACATTCGCAGCGGTAATGGAGAAGGAAATTCTCGCTGAAGGTGGAGGCGAGGCGGTAACAAAGTACAATCAAGAGTAGAGAAAGAAGAAGAATGAAGGTGAAGTTAAGAATGGTGGTGGTAATAGTGGAAATGGTTACAATAACCTGAAGAGGAAGTGGAATACAAGTGCGGGAGCTGGAAATCAGCAAGGTAACCAGTAGAAGAAGAAGATTGACTCATGTGCTACATGTAGGAAGTTTCACGGGTATATGCTTAATGGGAAAGCGTGTATGCTTTAACTGTGGCCAGGAGGGTCACATTGCCCCAAATTACAATCAACCCAAGAGGAATGTTTGCTACACCTGCGGGTCGAAGAATCATTTTGCTCGCGAGTGTCCAAAGAAGAAATCTGGTGAGACAGCTGGAAGCAAGGGAAATGACGGTGGAGGTACACTGACTATTGTTGGAGAAACGTCATCAAATAAGTCCATAGCTAGAACCTTCAACATGATAGTGCAGGACGCAGTGCAATCAAAAGATGTCGTGTCAGGTATTATCCCAATCAATGATATAAATGCATATGTATTATTTGATTCGGGTGCTACTTGCTCGTTTATATCTGAAGAATTTGCTAAGAAGTTAGAATTACCTAGCGAAGAGTCGAATTTCCCTTTACAAATAGAAATTACGAATAAGGAAGTAATTTCTGTTAGGTTCGTATACAAGAATTGTAGAGTGAATATTAAGGGGAATATCATGATGGTAGATTTATTTCCAATTAGACTTGGAAAGTTTGATGTTATTTTGGGAATGGATTGGCTGTTCAATTATGGAGCAATAATTAATTGCCAAAAGAAATGTGTAAACCTTATGACTCCGTCAAATGTAGTTTTCCATGGTAGCAAATCTCCTAGACAAATGAGATGTCTGACGATTATGCAGGCCAGGAAGTTATTGAGTCAAGGCTGTGTAGGATACTTAGTTACATAGTCGATACTCAAAAGGAGAAGGGTGTGAAACTAGAGGAGATACTAGTGGTTAGGGATTTTGTAGACGTGTTTCCGGAAGATTTGCTAGGACTTTGGCCAGATAGAGAAATTGAGTTCGTGATCGACTTAGCTCCAGGAACTGCTCCAATATCAAAGGCCCCATATAGAATGGCTCCGGTAGAGATGAAGAAACTGATGGTACAACTGCAAAAATCACTGGACAAGAAATATATTCAACCAAGCGTATCACCGTGGGGAGCGCCGGTGTTATTCGTGAAGAAGAAGGATGGGTCAATGCGTCTTTGCATTGATTATAGAGAATTAAACAAAGTCACTATTAAGAATAAATATCCTTTACCAAGAATAGATGACTTGTTTGATCAATTGAAGGGTGCAAAATACTTCTCGAAAATAGATCTGAGAAGTGGGTATCACCAATTAAAAGTAAGGAAGGAGGATGTACCGAAGATGGCATTCTGAACTCGGTATGGACATTACGAATTTTTGGTGATGTCTTTTGGTTTAACAAACGCCTCTGCAGCGTTCATGGATTTGATGAACAGGGTGTTTAAACCATTTCTAGATAAATTTACGGTGGTATTCAATGATGATATTTTGGTGTACTCCAAATCTGAAGAAGAACATGTGGAACATTTACGTTTGACGCTGGAGACACTAAGAAAAGAAAAGTTATACGCGAAGTTCTCTAAATGTGAATTTTGGATGGAACGTGTATAATTTCTTGGACATGTGATTGACAAGGATGGGATTTCAGTGGATCCATCAAAAGTCGAAGCTGTGATAATTTGGGAACAACCAAGAACTCCATCAGAAGTAAGAATTTTCTTGGGATTGGTAGGTTATTATAGACGGTTTATTCAGGATTTTTCCAAAATTGCCACTCCGTTGACAAATTTGACGAGAAAAGCTATAAAATTTGTTTAGACGGAAAAATGTGAGGAGAGTTTTATCGAATTGAAGAAGAAGCTCACTATAGCACCTGTGTTGCCATTACTAGATAATACATGAAATTTTGTAGTGTATAGTGATGCATCACACAAAGGATTAGGTTGTGTCCTTATGCAGAATGACAAGGTCATTGCGTATGCATCAAGGCAATTGAAAGATTACAAGAAAGGGTATCTGACTCATGACTTAGAATTGGCTGCGGTGGTGTTTGCTCTGAAGATATGGAGACATTATCTCTATGGAGAAAAGTGTGAGATCTACATAGATCATAAGAGTTTGAAGTATATTTTCACACAGAAAGACCTGAACATGCATCAAAGGAGATGGATAGAATTAATAAAAGATTATGATTGCGAGATCTTTTATCATCCGGGTAAAGCAAACGTGGTTGCGGATGCCTTGAGTAGGAAATGTAGAGAAAAGTTGATGTTGTTAACCAACCAGGAAGAGCTTATTTCACCGATGGCAAAGCTAGAGTTGGAAATCAAATTTCCAAAAGAATCCGATGAAAAATTGTATCAGATAGAAACTAGTCAAACTTTGGTCGACAAGGTGAAGAATGCTCAACTACAGGATGAAGAATGCAGAAAAATAAAGGAAAGTGTGGTCGAGGATAAAGAGGTGAAGTATAAGGTTGATAATGATGAAATGCTAAGATTCGAGGGACAAATTTGGGTTCCAGTAGTACATGATGTTAAGGAGAAAATCTTGACAGAAGCTCATAGCTCAAGATATTTGATTCATCCAGGAAGTACGAAAATGTATCAAGATTTGCGGTGACATTTTTGGTGGCCAAAAATGAAGAGAGACGTTGCAGAATGCGTTGTAAAGTGCTTGACATGTTAGAGAGTGAAGGCCGAGCATCAAAGACCAAGCGGGTTACTTCAGCTGTTAGAAATATCAGAATGAAAGTGGGAGCATATCACAATAGATTTTGTTGTAGGTCTTCCAACAACTCAGAAGGGATACGATGCGATATAGGTGGTAGTGGATAGATTAACAAAATCAGCACACTTTTTGCCCATAAAGATTAGATTTAATCATGATCTGCTGGCAAAACTATACGTCAAAGAGATCGTATCGAGACATGGAGTTCTAGTGCCAATAGTATCAGATAGAGATCCGAGATTCACATCAAATTTTTGGAAGAAACTGTAAGAATGCATGGGAACGCAAATGAGGATGAGTACAACATATCACCCACAAACCGATGGGCAAAGAGAACGAATAATTCAGACGTTAGAAGATATGCTTAGAGCGTGCATCATGGATTTTAAAGGAAACTGGGACGATCATTTACCGCTGGTAGAATTCACCTATAATAACAGTTACCATGCAAGCATAGGCATGCTGCCTTATGAAGCATTATACGGCATGAAGTGCAGAACTCCACTGTGTTGGGATGAAGTTGGTGAACGTCAATTATTAAGACCAGAACTGGTTCAACAAACTACTGAGGTTGTCAAACTCATCAAAATAAGGTTGGTAACTGCTCAAGGTAGACAGAAGAAATATGATGATCAACACAGGCAGAATCAAAAATTTGAAGTAGAAAATTTTGTTTTCATAAAAGTTTCTCCTTGGAAGGGGAAAATTCGTTTTGGCAAGAAAGGAAAGCTCAGCCCAAGGTTTATTGGACCTTCCGAGATACTACGAAGAGTTGGAGAAGTGGCTTATGAGGTAGCTTTACCTCCAAAATTAGAACATGTGCACAACGTTTTTCATGTGTCGGTGTTGCGACAATATAAACCCGATTACAAGCATGTGATCGAGTATGAACCGTTGCAGTTCAGTTAATATTTTTCTTATGAAGAGGTTCCTATCCAGATAGTCGACAAGGAAGAATAAGTGCTCAAGAATAAAGTCATATCTTCTGTGAAGGTGATATGGAGGAACCACAATGCCCAAGAGGCTACGTGGGAACTCGAAGCTGAAATGATGAAGAATTACCCTGAGTTATTTGTTTAGTCTGTGTCTTCTATTCTGGGGACATAATCTTTGTAATTAGGGAAGAATGTGACGATTTGATTGTTTGAGTTGTGATTCTGGGGACAGAATCCCTTATAAAGAGGGAATGATGTAACAATCTGGAATTTCAAATTATAATATTTAATATTTATTAAATTATATAAATATTTATTTGATGTGTTTATTATTGAAATTGATGAAATAAATATTTTATTGATATTGTTATTATTAGTAAATAATTATAAATTTAAATTTATTAGATAATATTCTACATTAATTGAATTTATAATTTAGAGAGTTGTAATATAACATGAGATGTTATATTGTTGTTTTAATTAAATAATTTAAAGTGGTATGTTAAATTATTAAATAATGTTATAGCGAAATTATAATTTTGTGATATTTGTTAAAGTAGAATTTTTATTTAAAATATAGTATGTATAATTAATTTATTTGATTAATGTTGGATATGGAAATCCAAATAAATAGTATATGATTATAAAATAAATGGTTTATTAAAATAAAATTAAAGTAGTTTAAAAAATTGATTTACCCAAACAAGGCTTAAAATATTAAGTCTTTATTTTAAAGACTTTTTGCCAAACAAAGCCTTATGGCTTTTGGATTTTTAGTTTTTTAATTTTTAGAAAATATAAATAAAACAAATAAAATAAAATAAATAATAAATATAATATATTTATAACCTAAGCGTTATATTTGTAACTGACATTCTAATAATTAGACATATTATGGTTTATCAGTTTAAGTGTGTATTAGTTTTACGTGAATTGTTATTTGGCCTAAGAAGAAAAGCTGCAGAGAACTTGAGAGAGGATAGAGAGAGAGATTAAGAGAAAGCCTAAGAATTTTCAAAGCAATTTCAGTGGTTTTAGCAAGAGTTATCAAGCAATTTGAAGGTGTTTTCTTTAACCTTGATATTACATATATATATATATATATATATATATATATATATATATATATATATATATATATGAGTTTTACGGCATGAAGCTTCAAACTCTGTGAATGCAATTTTTTCGAATTCTTGCTATACAACTGATTACTTGTGATTGTACGTGGTTATGATGATTAGAGTTTGTGTTTAAACAAGAATTCGTATGCTAATTTCGTTTAAAAGTAAGAAAAGTAATGACAGTGTTTATATTTTTCATATGGCTTGTAAAAGTACCAATTTTAGTGGTCAATTTGTATGTTAAACTGTAAATTGAGTTTTTATTATACTAGTCCATTAAGAAACGAAGAGAACGTAATTTGAACGAAGTGATTTGGTGTACAACTGTGTTTACAGTGTGAATTTTGTGAAGGAACTCAAAAATAAAGTTTTTATATGAAAATATGGAATTGGAGGATTTAAATTAGTTAAAGTTGTTGTTAAATTATTCTATATTGATGAATATGTGAGGAAACATGTTTATGATAGTTTTATATTAATTGTATATGTTAATTTCACTGTTTTGTGGGTGAAATTCATGTTAGTTGGGCTAAAAATGGCTATTGTTCATCACGTTTCTGGTTCTATCTGTGCACCAGCGCATGCGCTGGTGCCAAGGCCAGAAATGGCGCAGCTGCACCGGTCCCAAGCTTGTGTATGGTGTAGCTGCCCCATACCCTGTCCTGAGACAGTGACTTCTACTGCTGCTGCAAATCTTGAGTACCCTTACCACTTGGTCTAAAGTTATGTTAATGTGTCAAACATGTATCGTGAAGGTTAAAAACAGAACTGTGTCATGTCATTGATAATTTCAAATTTGTAAAAGGATGTATAAGTTATGAATGTGATATGTTAGAAATTAGTGTACACGAGGATTAATAAATACGTGTTGTGAAGGTTAACACTTGGAATTTCTGATATTTATATAGTAGCATAAGATTTGTACTAAATTAACAAGTTTAGCTAGAAATGGGTGTTATTTTGTAAGTGGAAGTTAACATGTCTAATAGATATTGTGATTCCACTAAAATGTGTTAGAGTTTATGCCCTAGAGGCCAATTATTTGATATAATTGCTTAACGTTTTGATATTATGTTTGATTGAATAAATGAATGATTTTATTATGATTTTATTTACTGCGTTATATAAATGTTAACATAATAAAAATCCTTAGAATAATGATACAAATTATATAGTTTCAAGTATGTGACTTGAACATGAGATTATATAATTATAATTAGTATCAATGTTCTTAAATGTCCCTAGTCGAGTATCATTGTTGATGGGACAACAATGATGCATTAAGACTAGTATATGGATTGACTGATGACCAAATCTCATTGGTCATAAGTATATGAGATATTAAGTCAATGCATAGGTACATGTTAGAGAACGATGTACTGGACAGACTCACCATGAGAATTCTATATGGAGCATTATGCAAAGTGTCATTAGTAATTCTCATAGTGACAATGATGTAATCGTCCTCCGACCTGAAATTACTATATTACTACACGAGAATTTATGTACTTTGATATCATCAAATGTCACCTTTAATAGGGTGGACTATAAAGGTGATTATTGGATACATCATGAATCGTGTGAGGAATATGAGTGATTTAGATGGAATTTAACCATCCTATATATTAGGGGTGATATCCATAGGCCTCTTGATTGAGTAGGACTATGAAATGCATGGACATGCTCAAATAGTGATTTGTTTCATATAGTCTAATCATTGATCAAGAAAAACTCAGATTAAATTATGAAGAGTATGACACATTCCATGACTCGAGTTTAATCTTAGATATTAAGGTTAAAAAGATTAAATTACATTGAAACATTGGTCACGAAAAGGTTGCATCGAATCATCGATCTTATTATTACTTGGGTACGTAGCAGTGATGCATTACTAGATGCCGCTCACCGTTTATAACTTTATAATATGATTTTAAAATTATTGCCAACGTAATAATAACCTATAGGGTCACACACACAGAACGTAATTTAAAAGGGAATTAATTTAAATTTTAAGGATTTAAATATATTAATATAATTAATAATATTTAAATTACGAATTTAAATTAAAAAGATAATTTGTATATATGTATATTAATTAAGTAAGACTTAATTAAGAGATATATATATATATATATATATATATATATATATATATATAAATTCAGATTTTATGAAGTTAGGTTTTGATTAATACCTTTTAACTACTATATATATGATATATAGCAGCCACTTAGGGTATTATTCAAAACCAAAAACCCTAGCCACTCTCAGAGAGAGACTAGAGAGAAACAGTTCTGAAATCCTCATCCTTGGTGGCTAGTACCGCAGTTTCTTCTTCTGCAGATCGTAGGAGATTCGCGGAGCATTTGTGTGGATACCGTAGAGGCGCGATTCATTTGGATTGCGTTGGATATTCGAGCGCATCAATTTAATTTTCATAATCGGTATAATTTCTAACCACCGAGTTAATTGATTTTCGCATGGATCATGTTTAGGGTTTCGAAATTGCTTTATATATATTCTATTTCCGCTGTGTGTTTCTGTCGAAACCCTTCAAAATGTGTAGGTGAACGTGAGTTTTAATATTATAGCTTATGCTCGAGGCAAGTTTCTAAACCTTACTTCTTTACTTTGAGAAAGTTACTTACTTTAAAACCGTGATTAAGCAAATTCTTTTATTCGAGCAAGCTCTAATTCTAATGTTATTCAAGCAAGTTTGACTTCTAATCATTGTTGAGTTGTTCTAACTTGTTTATAGTTAAGCAAGTTTTCTTAAAGTTTTATTCTTTTTTGATAAATGCCTATTTTTGAACTCAAATCTCTAACTAAGTTGTTCTATTTCATTTATTTATCGCAAATCGAAATATTATTGTTATTTGAGCAAGTTTCATTATTAAGCTTGTGATTCCTTAGTACATGTTCTTAACTTAACTCTTTTATCTCAAGATCTTAGCCTTAGCTTAATATTGTTCAAGCAAGGTTTATTGTTTTACTCAATACTTATGCTTTTAGTTGTTTATAAGCATGTGTTTAATATATAGTTAGTTTACTTATGATTATTCGTTTTCCATATTAAACTAGTATTGATCACCCGTAGTGTTGTTAAGTCCTGCTGATTCAACTAATCCCTTAGTTGATGATTTGTGAAACTCTAAATTACCTTGAAAGCTTATCCAAACCAAACTTTCTTTAGTGCGGACTTGTACTCTAAAACCTAAGAAGAACAACCCTATTATAGGGGATACGCAATGCGTTTAGATGTTTGTGCACAATACATGGTACAAAGGGTTGTTCCCCTTAAGTACGTGAAGTCTCTACAGTATAACTGTTAAGGTTAGAGTTGAAAGATTAGTTGTAACCATGGACATAGTTCGTAGTCTTATGACTCTCAGTTATAATTCATATTTTGATTTCAGTTTTAGTTATCATTGATAGAGTATTATTCAGTTTTGATGAGCCTATACATTGACAGTTATTATTCTTTTGTTGATTCATTGTTATATATAGTGAGCAATTGTTTTGCTCACTATTGCATATATATAATTATTGTAGCTAAAGTTGAAAAAGTCGATGAGCCTTCAAATAGCAAAGGAAAGGAAAAAATGTACAAGTGATGAAGATTTGTAATTTTGTTTATTGTTATGATGATAAATTTTATATTTAATGATGTGATGTAATTATTTTATTTCCGCACTTAATTGATGTTTTAAGGTTAGACAACCTGGGAAGACTTTTTGATTAATGATGTAACCCTTTTTAAAGGGAGGATTTATGATTTAATTTTATTATATTTGGGTAGTATATATAAATGTTGATCAAGTGAACACCAAATTCGGTGAAAATAAAGTACTCGGATTTGGGGGTGTCAAAGTATGTACATCTGCGGCTGCCACAGGTACACTTGCGGCTTCCCCCCTCTATAAATAGAGGGCTTGGGGTGACCATTTTGAAGAGAGAAAAGGCGAGGAAGCCCTATCCATTTTGTTTTGTACATATTTTAAACTGAGTACTTTCTCTTTTTAAACACTTATGAGCTCGTGTTTTGTTATATTTTACCGGTCAAAACCGAGTATTCATTCATTTAAAACTATCTGAAGTCTTCTTGGCAGCACACTATAAGACACCTCACATTTCTTAAAGCCTTTCTCCACTTTCATTCACACACAGTTATTTACGTTGAGAGTCGTGTTGTGTACGTATATCCGGATTGTCGATCTGTGGCTTTTATTGCTTATATATATATAATTATTATCGAGTTATGCCTCGATTGAGCCCTAATATAATATTCGAGGCATAACTCGATAATAATATTAGGGCTCAATCGAGGCATAACTCGATATATATATATATATATATATATATATATATATATATATATATATATATATATATATATATATATATATATATATATATATATATATCCTCGAATTCGAAATTCGATTGAGCCTGGATAGACACATCCGGTGCGTTTATATTTCTGTAAGGCCTAGAGATCACTTCGTGGCCATTTATCGCTTATATATATATATATATATATATATATATATATATATATATATATATATAACTGTTTACAACTTTTGTACATACTGCGTCATCATGTGATCACAGATTCAGTTCTTGAATCTTGATTCAGTTCCCGTGATGTACATTTTCAGCTGCAACCAGCTTGTAAATTATTCACGGTGTCTGAATTTCCTTAGATGCCTCTTATGCCCACAAGGAGTTCGGCGCTGCTATGTATCTTATTTTCTTGAAGATGCTTTGTATCTCGAAAATAATAAAAGCAATTAAGCTGAACACATAATAATATGGAAGTATCAAAGGCCTTAATTATTATTGAGCACAAGGGTTGAAAAACGTGTTTTACAAAACATCACTGCATTATCTCGTTGAAGTTGAACTTTTATACAAAATTCAAACCCTTTGTATATAGGTGCAAACGAGGCATATCACTACTTTCAGATAATTGCATATAGACCAACACACACACACACACATTCACATAAAAGTTTAAATTGAAAAGTGGTGGTCACCGTGTTACTACGGATGTCGGGGGGTGCCTAACACCTTCCCTGCACATAATTAAGCCCCCGGACCCTAATGAATCTCGGTTTCATAGACCAGTCAAATAGTGTCACATCACTAGGTCTATGTGCAAGCCTTTTCTTGGTTGAGTTGGTGCAACCATTTAAAAATAACAACTGGCGAATCTTACAGTCCAATCGTCGACATATACATGTCGGACCTTTTCATAACTTGTTTTTCAAATAAATCTCACCTAACATGAGAACACCAAGAGACAAGAACAAAAAAGGGACAAATAAAAATCTTGACGTCGACATGTGGCGACTCTGCTGGGGACTTCCAGTAAGAGGGCTTAAGGCACTATTAAAGCTTTTTAAAAATTTTATCTGCTTGTGTGTGATTATTGCATTTACATTGAATGAATGTGTACTAATGCATTTACTTACTGCACTTAGTGCTTCGCACTATATTTGCCTGTAATATTAGTGCTTCACACATGTCATCATTTCCATACGGTGAGACGCGATGTATGTGAATGTATGTTGTGTGGTCCCTCCATCAGGAGGCTATCCTGTCGGTGTTTGATTACTGGACTCGTAGGGAGACTAATTCCAACGAGGCTCAGGAAAGACACCACCCAGATTCACTTCAGTTGAAAGACTAGATTATCTTCCCGTCGAGTAAATTGCGATGATCTGGGAACCTTCATGCCAAAAAGCCGCGAGAGTAGCTTAAGATAGGTCAGCCTCTGATAAACCAAACGCGTAGGGAAGTCTCTTTATACCTTCCCATTTCAATTACTTGTAATTTCACTTACTTGTAATTTCATTTCCATGTCAATTTCAATGTAATGGAAAATATAAAGGAATATGTGTACATGCATTCCATTTCATATCACAACCTGTCATGCTATATTGTCATTCAAACAACTGACATCCGTTTTGCAGGATAATACTCCTAAACGGACACATTACATAGCATGTAACATTTCCTACATTACCTCAAGACTAAACTACATAAGTCTTTTTGTGGGGAAACAATCGGTCATGTTACCCATTCAAAGTCCAAAAAGGCAATAAGCCTATAACCAAGCATGACAACATCAGGCCAGTCTAATCCTACTCCTGTTTCTCACGAGAAGTTCGAAGGAATGAGCAACCAAATTACAGAGTTGGCTGTTCTAATCAAAGAACTACACAAGTCCACTCAAGGTCCCACAAATACCCATACATACAGAATCCTTTGCACATGGAGGAACCCAGGGTCCAGACAATGAAGTTCTAGTACTTGAGTCTCAATTGGACAAAACCAACAAAACCTCTAAAATCAGCCATCTCAAAGAAGATCCAGACACCGGTGATATTAGGAAGAAAGTGCTACAAATGGAAGAGACTGTTAGGTCCATCAAAGGGATTGGAGCACATGGGAGTGTTTCATATTCAGACCTGTGTATCTTCCTCGGGGTTCATTATCCGGAAAAGTTTAAGACTCCCAATTTTAAAAAATATGATGGATTGGAAGATCCTTACACACATTTAAAGGTATTCATTGGAGAGCTCAGATCTTATGCCGAGGATGAAAAGCTCAGAATGCAGCTATTTCAGAAAAGTCTGACTGGAGAAGCCATAGCATGGTACACCAGGTTAGACAACTCCAAGATTTATAGCTGGGAGGAGTTAGCCCATTCTTTCCTTAGTCAGTACAGTTTCTAAACTTAGATGGTTCCAGATCGGTATCAAATTACCAAGGTCAAGAAACAAGACAATGAGTCTTTTAGAGAGTATTCCCAAAGATGGAGGCATCTGGCCGCTTAAGTTATTCCATCTATGACTAAGTCTGAAATGGTGATAACCTTCATAGACATTCAAGAAGCTCCATTTTATGAGAGGGTCTTAGCTGGCATAGGCAAACCATTCTCTGAAATGATCAAACACGGAGAAATGACTGAGATGGGATTAAAATCTGGGAAGATTCAAGACCTTGCCACTCTAAAGGCTGTAGCTGAGCACATCCAGTCTGGAAGTTATGGAAATAAACCCCGAAGGGTCCATAAGAAGAAAAAGGAGGATGTTTCCTTGATACTACAAGGACAAAAAGGCCATCAGAACATTCCTATTCAGAGGAAAAACTACTCCCCTTCTCAAGCTCAGTCTTCACACCCTCCATTGCCAAAAAAGTGGAGTAGTCAGACGTACCCGAGTGTTCACACCCTTAGGGGACTCACTCGATAACATTCTCAAACTTCTGACAGCTCTGAAGAAAATTGTAACATTCCAGAATTTTAAAGTGTAATATTAAATATTTATTGAATTATATAAGTATTTAATGGATATATTTATTGTTGAATAAATAATTGTTCAATTTAAGTTGATGTGGCTTAGTTAATTATTTGTTGAATAAATAATTAAGGAGCTAAGAAAATTAATTGTTATGAGATTATATACCAATTTAATTTAATAAGTAAGCTAGAGAGTTTATAATGATTTAAATAAATTATAATATTGTAAATGAGAGATTGTAATTTAAAATGATAGTTGGTTGAATAAAATTATAATTATAAAGGAAATTATAATTATGAGATAATGATTTATGTGTGAAAGTAATTTAATAGATTAGTATTTGAATTAATTAAAGTGATTATTTAATTTAATAGAAGTGCGACAAATAACCTTGCTATAAACGAGTTATTAAAATAAATTAAGGGAGTTTAGTTCAGTTTTGCCAAATAAGGCCTAATGCCTATTAAGTCTTTAATCTAATTGTGTTTTACCAAACAAGGCATAAGGGTTAATGGATTATATTTTTAGTGGTTAGCCAAACAAGCCTTATGGCTTTTAATTTTCAAAATAAAAATAACTGATGTCAGTTAAGTTAGAGTTATATTATATATTTAATATATACATTATATCCATATACGTTATATTTTTATTACGTAAACTAGAGTTGGGATAAGAGAGAAGAAGAAGAAGAAGAAGAACACAGAGAAAAATTTGAGAAAACTCTAGAGAGAAATTGAGTGATTCTAACAGGTTTTTGAGAAAGGAATTGGAGAGAAGAAGATTGAGAATAACCATCATCTTCTTTATCAAAGGTAGGAGCTTAATCTTTTCTTTAAAAAGTTAGTTTTCTTCTTCTTCCAAAAAGTTCTCTGTGAAATTATTATAAAGGGAAAAAAATTATTGTTATGTATATAGTTTTGTATGATTATTGATTATAAGGTTATTCAATGAGTTTATATATGATTATAGATATAGTAATTCATGTATGTATATGTTTTATGGAAGAAAATATATTACAGTGTTTACATGAAAATATATATATGAACATGGCTTAGTTTAAAATAGAATTAAGGTTTAATTAGTTGTTAAATTGATAAGTTGATTATGGAAATTGATTGAGTATGTAAAATCATAACTATGATGTTTTGAAATTTTTGTTTTGATTGAAAAACAAAATCATAGTGTTTATTTTCATAAAAAAATATCTACAATGGAGTTTTTGCCAAAAACATTGAAATTGGGTGTTGTAACTTTGATGTTTATGTTATTTTATGAGTAGAAACATGTTAGAAGTCTTCACAACATGTTTATATGAAGTCTATATATGTATTACATGTTAATCAGTCTATTAGATTTGAGCTTTTAGGCCAATTTGGCTTTTGTTCATATTGTTACCGAGCTTGGTCGCCAGATTCTGGAGTCTGGCACCGCAGCGCGGCCCAGCAGTATAAATCTCGCGCCGCAGCGCCAACTCAGCACCGCAGCGTGAACCACAGTGCAAACTGTGGCGCCGCAGCGCGAGTTAGCAGAATGGTCTGATAGTGTACTTTTTGTACACGAAATTTTAAGAAACACTATGTGATGATAGTAGGACTGTAAAATATTGATTTTAGTATTTCTATACTATGAATAATTATGTTATTAAGGATTAACTTGTGTTATAATTTGATTATGTAATTAAATAATCAAACCTACATGATGAATGTATTAGTTATGTGATAATGACTAACTATGTCACGATGACATATGTATATAGGATATTGTGATTTAAATTGATTCGGTTTATTCTATTAAGAAGGCAAGTTTTCGAACTCTATTTTTATAATTAAGCAAGTTCTCTAACTCAAAACTTCATTGTGTGAGTTTAATTTCATTTGGTACATTATTGTTTTCAAATTCAATTACAATTGTTGTAAGTTGCTACTTCTACACTTTCGTAGACCTAGATTACCTATTATTGAGTAAGTCATTGTATCTAATTACTCATGGCGATACAAGTTCTCTAATCTATTATCTTGTTAATTCAATTACTGTTTTCAATTCGATTATAATATAATGATGTAAGTTATTTGGAGCAAGTTATTCTTGTATTTAACTTGTGGTTTAGCATGCACAACTATATATATGCTATGTATGCTTATTATTCAATTCTAATTAACCTTGGCTTAGTATTGTTCAAGCAAGGTATGTTATAGTTATTCAAATTATATGCTATTAGATTATTCCTAAAGCATGATTTTAGTTTACTATAATTGATTCAATCACGATTATTCTATAGTATAGTGTTATTGGTCTTATTCAACTACTCCTTAGTTGATGTTCGTTGAATTCCAAATTATCTTGAAAGCTTATCCAAACCAAACTTCATTTGGTGCGGACTTGTACTCTAAATACTGAGATGAATAACTCTTTTAATAGAGGTTTACGCTTAGCGTTGAAATGGTTGTGCACAATACATTGTACGAAGGGTTGATCCCCCTAAGTACGTGGAGTCCTTATAGTCTTATGACTGTTAAAGTTAAAGTTGAAAGATTATTTATAACTGTGGACATGATTCGTGGTCATTAGACCCTCAGTGAATGTTATAATTTTCAGAAAGTTAATAGAATATATTGTTCTGTTCTATTGAGCCTAATATTGGCAATTGATGTAAAAGTTTAAAGATTTATTTATTGTTATTTCAAGTGGGCCTTGTTTGCTCACTCTTGCCTATAAAATTTCTTACAGCTAAAGTTGAAACGGGTCACGTACCTAGCACCAGTAAAAGAAAAGGAAAGATAAATAAATACTGAAGACTTGTAATAGTTTTGATAGTTTACTTTCAGACTTTGATTTAAAGATTGTAATGATGTTTATTTTATTTTTCGCAGTTGAATGTTTGTAATTAAAGGTTAGATAACATGGGAGATTTTATTTAAGTTTAATCCTGTATGGGCAGGTTTTGATTAATCAATTTTATTATAATTGGGTACTTAGAAATGAATGTTTTGATTAAGTGAACACCGAATCTTGAGGAAATGAAGTACCAGGATTTGGGGGTGTCACAGGTTGGTATCAAAGCCTTAGGTTATGAACCTTAGGTGGGGGAAAAAGCCTTAGGAAGTAACCTTTGAAAAGATAGTGTAGATAACTCTTATCGAGTTTTAGGAAAGAAGTAATAAAACACTTATGTGCTTATGTGATTTTAAATTATGTACTCGTGAGTGTCGAATAGTAATGATTAATAATTAAAACTTTAAAACTTTATTGTCAGGATGACTAATGTCGGAGAATCCAGTCAGGCTAGGGAGGAGGGACCTCAAATGCCTATTGAGGAGGAGCCTCATTCAGGTAGTTTGGGAACAACTACTGCCACGGGAGTCAGCCCCGTTGGTCACAGTAGTTGAAGATGAGGATGATGATGTGGAGACAGATGAGGAGGATCCCATTGAGTTACCACATGAGGATGAGGATGATGAGGACGAGGAAGAAAGGATTCCACTTAACTCGATAGCTGGCCGTATATACGATGAGGTGCATGACCGTAACGTGGAACTTCAGGATACAGTTGAGGAGTTGCAGGAGATAGTAGCTGAACAACATACTACAATGACACAAAAAGACGGCGAGATCCAGGATCGTGAGGAACGATTGACAAATGTCGAGGAGAAACTAGTACAGACTGAAGGAGAGAAAGAGCAACTGATCGAAGTGGTCTCTGAATTGAAGAACAAGCTGAGAGAAGAAGCTGCTAGGAGGGCAAGAGCTGAAGATGCATACAAGGAAGCTTATCAACGAACTGGAAGAGCAGTAAGGAACTCACAGGCGAAAAGGATGAAGATGGAAGAGATGGATAAAGTATTTGACACCGCAATTAATCGAGCTCAAGATCGGGTTATGGGATATCCGATTCAGTTCGAGACGCTGCCATCATATGTATTAGATCGCAGGACAATGTTTCGAGTCATGGAGGAAGAACATGATAGGGCTAAGAAGTATCTTAATAGAACATCGTAGTTGTTGCATGATGAGTGAAAGGTTAAATAAATTGTAAATCCCAAGTGTTATGTAACCTATGGGATATGACTATGATGTTGTCCTGAAACTTTTGTAGTTCAGGAAAGTAATGTAGATAGCAGTGATGCTATTGTTTTATGTTTTCCAAAAAGGTTTTGAATAAATAAAAGTTGTTACTTTATTCAAAGTGTTATGTGGTTATTTCTTTTATGGAGGCAAGTTAATTATAAAATACTTAAAGAAGCTGAGTAATAGTCTAATAGATGTTTTGTTTTAACAGAAAATGCCTCCCAGACGTGAACCACCCCGACAGAGAAACAATGAGAGAACTATCAATAACGACAATGTAGACGGTAACCCCGTTCAACAACTAGTGACAATACTGATAGGAGCGTTGCAGAATCAACCACAAAACTATGGTACAACGTTTAAGGATTTTAAGGCGGTTGGACCACCTGAATTCCGTGGGTCTATGAGTCCAGTCGAAGCACAAACCTGGATTATGGAGATAGAAAAAGTATTCGATGTTGCTAGGGTAGGGGATGATCAGAAGACTGCTTTCACAACGTTCATGTTGAAGGAAGAAGCTAGTTATTGGTGGCAGGCCAATAAAACTCGTGAAGGGCCAAGAGTGATGACCTGGGATAAGTTCAAGGAGTTATTCTTCGAGACCTATTTCCCGGAGAGTTCGAAGAGTCAGCTAGAAGTATAGTTTTTGGAACTAAAACAAGGGACGATGACGGTATCCGAGTATGCCACAAAATTCAATGAATTGGCAAGGTTTACGCCATATCAAGTCAGCACAGACGAGCGTAAGGCGAAAAGATTTGAACAGGGACTAAAGCCCTGGTTGTACAGTAGGGTTTCCCTGTTCTAGTTGAAGAAATTTGCAGCGGTGATGGAGAAAGAAGTACTCGCTGAAGGTGGAGGCGAGTCAGTGACAAAGTTCAATCAGGAATAAAAGAAGAAGAAGAATGAGAATGAGATTAAGAATGGAGGTGGTAGCAGTGGAAACAACAACAACAACAACAACAACAACAACAACAACAACAACAACAACAACAACAACAATGGCATGAAGAGGAAGTGGAATGGGAACGTGGGTGCTGGAAACCATCAGGGTAACCAGCAAAACAAAAAGTTTGAAGCATATGAGACATGTGGGAAATTTCACAAGGGTGCGTGCTTGATGGGGAAATGAGTTTGCTTCAATTGTGGCCAGGAGGGTCACATCGCCCTAAATTGCACTCAACAGAAGAAGAATGTATGCTTCACGTGTGGATCTAAGGATCACTTTACTCGTGAATGCCCTAAGAAGAGGGAAAGAGTAACAACTACAAGCAATGGAGGTAACAATGGAAGTACATCGGCCATTGCAGGACCTGTAACATCAAACAAACCTACAGCCAGAACCTTCAACATGACTGTACAAGATGTTGTGCAATCAAAAGATGTAGTGTCAGGTATTATCCCAATCAATGATATAAATGCTTATATATTATTCGATTCGGGTGCTACTTGTTCGTTTATATCTGATGAATTTGCTAAGAGGTTAGAATTGCCTAGAGAAGGACTGAATTTTCCTTTGAACATAAAAATTGCGAATAAGGAAGTAATCCCTGTTAGATTCGTATACAAGAACTGTAGGGTGAACATTAAGGAGAATATCTTGTTGGTAGATTTGATTCCGATTAGACTCAGGGAATTTGATGTAATTTTGGGAATGGATTGGCTGTTCAAATATGGAGCAGTAATCGATTGTCACAAGAAGTGTGTAAACCTTATAACTCCGTCAAAGGTAGTATTTTATGGTAGCAAGTCGCCTAGACAAATGAAATGTCTGACGACTATGCAGGCCAAGAAATTGTTGAGTCAAGGTTGTGTGGGCTATTTAGCTTACATAGTCGATACTCAGAAGATGGGTGTAAAACTAGAAGAAATACCAGTAGTGAGGGAATTCAAAGATGTGTTTCCAGAGGATTTGCCAGGACTTTCGCCTGACAGAGAAATTGAGTTCGTGATCGACTTAGCACTGGGAACATCACCGATATCGAAGGCCCCGTACAGAATGTCTCTGGTAGAAATGAAGGAACTGATGGTACAATTGCAAGAGCTGTTGGACAAGAAATATATTCAACCAAGTGTATCGCCGTGGGGAGCGCCAGTTTTATTCGTTAAGAAGAAGGATGGATCAATGCGTCTTTGCATTGATTATAGAGAGTTAAACAAAGTCACTATTAAGAATAGGTATCTGTTGCCTAGAATAGATGACTTGTTTGATCAACTGAAGGGTGCTAAATGTTTCTCGAAAATAGATTTGAGAAGTGGGTATCACCAATTGAAGGTAAGAAAGGAGGATATACCTAGAAAGGCATTCAGAACTTGGTACGGGCTTTACGAGTTTTTGGTGATGTCTTTTGATTTAACAAATGCCCCTGCTGCGTTCATGGATTTGATGAACAGGGTGTTTAAACCATTCTTAGACAAGTTTGTAGTGGTATTCATTGATGACATTATGGTGTATTCCAAAACTCAAGAAGAACACGTGGAAAATTTTCATTTGACATTGGAAACACTAAGGAAGGAAAATTTGTACGCAAAATTCTATAAGTACGAATTTTGGCTCGATCGTGTACAATTTTTGGGTCATGTTATTGACAAGGATGGGATTTCAGTGGATCCATCAAAAGTGGAAGCTACAATCAATTGGGAACAACCAAGGACACCTTCGGAGGTGAGGAGTTTCTTAGGACTGGTCGGTTATTATAGAAGTTTTATTCAAGATTTTTCTAAGATAGCCACTCAGCTAACAAATTTGACAAGAAAAGCTGTAAAATTCGTTTAGACGGAGAAGTGTGAAGAGAGTTTCCAAGATTTGAAGAAAAAGTTAAGTATGGCACCTGTGTTGACATTACCAGATAATACAACAAATTTTGTGGTGTATAGTGATACCTCACACAAAGGGTTGGGTTATGTTCTTATGCAGAATGGAAAAGTTATTGCCTATGCATCTAGACAACTGAAGGATTATGAGAAAGGGTATCTGACTCATGATTTGGAATTGGCTGCAGTTGTATTTTCTCTGAAGATATGGAGACACTATCTTTATGGAGAGAAATGTGAGATCTACATAGACCACAAAAGTTTGAAGTATATTTTCACTCAGAAGGATTTGAACATGCGTTAAAGAAGGTGGATGAAATTGATAAAAGATTATGATTGTGAAATCTTTTATCATCCGAAAAAAGCGAATGTGGTTGCAGATGCTTTAAGTAGGAAAGGTCGAGAGAAGTTGATGCTGATAACAACTCAGGAGGAGCTCATTTCAGCAATGACAAAACTGGAGTTGGAAATCAAATTTCCAAAAGAATCTGACGAACAACTATTTCAGATAGAAGCTGGTCCAACTTTAGTGGACAAAGTGAAGAATGCTCAACTACAAGATGAAGAGTGTGGGAAAATCAAAGAGAATCTGGTTGAGGGCGGTGATGTAAAATACAAGGTCGATACCGAAGGATTACTACAATTCGAGGGAAGAATTTGGGTTCCAGTAGTGCTAGTACTGAAAGATGAAATCTTAACCGAAGCACACAACACAAGATATTTGATTCATCCAGTAAGCACGAAAGAACAATTCAGACCTTGGAAGATATGCTGAGAGCATGTGTCATGAACTTTAAAGGAAGCTGGGAAGAACAATTACCGTTAATGGAATTTGCTTACAACAACAGTTATCACGCGAGCATCGGCATGCCACCTTACGAGGCATTGTACGGCAGAAAGTGCAGAACTCCACTGTGCTGGGATGAAGTCGGTGAACGCCAACTATTAGGACCAGAACTGGTACAACAAACTACTGACGTTGTCAAACTCATCAGAACAAGATTAGTAGCAGCCTAAGACAGACAAAAAAAGTATGCCGATCAACACAGACAAGATCGTGCATTTAACGTAGGAACTTTTATATTCCTAAAAATTTCTCCCTGGAAGGGGAAAATTCATTTCGGTAAAAAGGGAAAGCTAAGCCCGAGGTTTATTGGACCCTTTGAAGTGCTACGAAGAGTGGGAGAAGTTGCTTACGAGGTAGCTCTACCTCCAGAGTTGGAAAACATTCATAATGTTTTTCACATTTTGGTGTTACGACCATATAAACCTGACTACAAACATGTGATCGAGTATGAACCGTTACAGTTCGAGAAAGATTTGTCTTATGAAGAGGTTCCTATTCAGATAGTCGACATGAAAGAACAAGTGTTCAGGAATAAAGTGATACCTTCTGTGAAGGTGATATGGAGGAACCACAACGGTGAAGAAGCTACGTGGGAACTCGAAGAGAAAATATTGAAAGAATACCCTGAGTTATTTGTTTAATATATTTCTTCGATTCTGGGGACAGAATTTTTGTAAGTAGGGAAGAATGTAACGAATGATTTGTTTGAGTTGTGATTCTGAGGACAGAATCCTTGTAAGGAGGGAATGATGTAACATTCCAGAATTTTAAAGTGTAATATTAAATATTTATTGAATTATTTAAGTATTTAATGGATATGTTTATTGTTGAATAAATAATTGTTCAATTTGAGTTGATGTGGCTTAGTTAATTATTTGTTGAATAAATAATTAAGGAGCTAAGAAAATTAATTGTTATGAGATTATATAACAATTTAATTTAATAAGTAAGCTAGAGAGTTTATAGTGATTTAAATAAATTATAATATTGTCAATGGGAGATTGTAATTTAAAATGATAGTTGGTTGAATAAAATTATAATTATAAAGGAAATTATAATTATGAGATAATGATTTATGTGTGAAAGTAATTTAATAGATTAGTATTTGAATTAATTAAAGTGATTATTTAATTTAATAGAAGTGCGACAAATAACCTTGTTATAAAGGAGTTATTAAAATAAATTAAGGGAGTTTAATTCAGTTTTTCCAAACAAGGCCTAATGCCTATTAAGTCTTTAATCTAATTGTGCTTTAACAAATAAGGCATAAGGATTAATGGATTATATTTTTAGTGGTTAGCTAAACAAGCCTTATGGCTTTTTGATTTTCAAAATAAAAATATCTAATGTCAGTTATGTTAGAGTTATATTATATATTTAATATATACATTATATCCATATACGTTATATTTTTATTACGTAAACTAGAGTTGGGAGAAGAGAGAAGAATAAGAACACAGAGAAAAATTTGAGAAAACTCTAGAGAGAAATTGAGTGATTCTAACAGGTTTTTGAGAAAGGAATTGGAGAGAAGAAGATTGAGAATAACCATCATCTTCTTTATCAAAGGTAGGAGCTTAATCTTTTCTTTAAAAAGTTAGTTTTCTTCTTCTTCCAAAAAGTTCTCTGTGAAATTGTTATAAAGGGAAAAAAAATTATTGTTATGTATATAGTTTTGTATGATTATTGATTATAAGGTTATTCAATGAGTTTATATATGATTATAGATATAGTAATTCATGTATGTATATGTTTTATGGAAGAAAATATATTACAGTGTTTACATGAAAATATATATATATGAACATGGCTTAGTTTAAAATAGAATTAAGATTTAATTAGTTGTTAAATTGATAAGTTGATTATGGAAATTGATAGAGTATGTAAAATCATAACTATGATGTTTTGAAATTTCTGTTTTGATTGAAAAACAAAATCACAGTGTTGATTTTCATAAAAAAATGCCAACAATGGAGTTTTTGCCAAAAATATTGAAATTGGGTTTTGTAACTTTGATGTTTATGTTATTTTATGAGTAGAAACATGTTAGAAGTCTTCACAATATGTTTATATGAAGTCTATATATGTATTACATGTTAATCAGTCTATTAGATTTGAGCTTTTAGGCCAATTTGGCTTTTGTTCATACTGTTGCCGAGCTTGGTCGCCAGATTCTGGAGTTTGGCGCCGCAGCACGGCTTAGCAGTACAAATATCGCGCCTCAGTGTCGGCACCACATCGCAGCGCCATCCAATGGCCTGTGAGCCGAGCCGCAGCACCAACTCAGCGCCGCAGCGTGAACCACAGTGTAAACTGTGGCGCCGCAGTTCGAGTTAGCAGAATGGTCTGACAGTGTACTTTTTGTACACGAAATTTTAAGAAACACTATGTGATGATAGTAGGACTGTAAAATATTGATTTTAGTATTTCTATACTATGACTAATTATGTTATTAAGGATTAACTTGTGTTATAATTTGATTATGTGATTAAATAATCAAACCTACATGATGAATGTATTAGTTATGTGATAATTACTAACTATGTCACGATGACATATGTATATAGGATATTGTGATTTAAATTGATTCGGTTTATTCTATTAAGAAGGCAAGTTTTCGAACTCTATTTTTATAATTAAGCAAGTTCTCTAACTCAAAACTTCATTGTGTGAGTTTAATTTCATTTGGTACATTATTGTTTTCAAATTCAATTACAATTGTTGTAAGTTGCTACTTCTACACTTTCGTAGACCTAGATTGCCTATTATTGAGTAAGTCATTGTATCTAATTACTCATGACAATACAAGTTCTCTAATCTATTATCTTGTTAATTCAATTACTGTTTTCAATTCGATTACAATATAATGATGTAAGTTATTTGGAGCAAGTTATTCTTGTATTTAACTTGTGGTTTAGCATGCACAACTATATATATGCTATGTATGCTTATTATTCAATTTTAATTAACCTTGGCTTAGTATTGTTCAAGCAAGGTATGCTATAGTTATTCAAATTGTATGCTATTAGATTATTCCTAAAGCATGATTTTAGTTTACTATAATTGATTCAATCACGATTATTCTATAGTACAGTGTTATTGGTCTTATTCAACTACTCCTTAGTTGATGTTCGTTGAATTCCAAATTATCTTGAAAGCTTATCCAAACCAAACTTCCTTTGGTGCGAACTTGTACTCTAAATACTGAGATGAACAACTCTTTTAATAGAGGTTTACGCTTAGCGTTGAAATGGTTGTGCACAATACATTGTACGAAGGGTTGATCCCCCTAAGTACGTGGAGTCCTTATAGTCTTATGACCGTTAAAGTTAAAGTTGAAAGATTACTTATAACTGTGGACATGATTCGTGGTCATTAGACCCTCAATGAATGTTATAATTTTCAGAAAGTTAATAGAATATATTGTTCAGTTCTATTAAGCCTAATATTGGTAATTGATGTAAAAGTTTAAAGATTTATTTATTGTTATTTCAAGTGGGCCTTGTTTGGTCACTCTTGCCTGTAAAATTTCTTACAGCTAAAGTTGAAACGGGTGACGTACCTAGCACCAGTAAAGGAAAATGAAAGATGAATAAATACTGAAGACTTGTAATAGTTTTGATAGTTTACTTTCAGACTTTGATTTAAAGATTGTAATGAAGTTTATTTTATTTTCCGCACTTGAATGTTTGTAATTAAAGGTTAGATAACCTGGGAGATTTTTATTTAAGTTTAATCCTATATGGGCAGGTTTTGATTATTCAATTTTATTATAATTGGGTAGTTAGAAATGAATGTTTTGATTAAGTAAACACCGAATCTTGAGGAAATGAAGTACCAGGATTTGGGGGTGTCACAAAAATTATTCATCTTCTTCCACTAGCCAATCCGAGTGGGAAGGGTTTTAATGCAAGCAAAACATGTGCTTATCATGCTGGAGCGCCAGACCATGACACACAAGATTGTTGGGCCCTCAAGCATAAAATCCAAGATTTAATTGACAATGGTGAGATTGTGGTCACTAAACCCGACCAACCCCATGTGCAAGACAACCCTCTTCCTTAACACAAGGAAGAGGAGGTTAACATGATTAACTAGAGCAGTGGATAGAGCTCCAACTCTGTGGGTGGTTCATCCCAAACCAGTAAGGATAGTGCTGACATGTGGGATTATGCACAGTTCCAGTTTATGATGGAACGGAAAATGAAGGCTCTTGGTGAAAAAGTCAATCAATTGGCAGAACTGGTGGTTCATCAACACCAAGTCACGCGTCAATTATTTAGTCAGGAGTAGGCTAGCCTCCTTTCTCTTATTCCAAGTACCCCACCACTTGCTCCAGATAGTGAAACATTAGAGGATAAAATTTGAAAAAGAGCAAAAGCTAAAGCCCATCGGGACTTCGCCAACAAAAGGGAATTCATCTATTTAGGCCAACCGATGGAAAAGATATTGCAGATACTGATCAATGAGGGAATAATAACAACTCTGCTACCTCCAATCAGCCCACGCTCAAGATGGTTTGATTCTAATGGAGTATGTCAATATCACTCCCACTCTCGCGGTCACAGCACTGAAGAATGCTGGGCATTCCGCCATCTTATTCAGAACCTAATTGACAGCGGTGTACTGCAGATGGAAGACAATAATGCTGTATTACTTGAGAGTGGGGGCACATTTCCTACTAAATGGAAGGAAGTCGTAGCAGTTATATCCTCTGAGGGAGATTTGGCTGCCACACCACTTACAGTTCAACCTATTCAGCTCAAAAGTGTTGAAAATCCTTTGAAAGTGGCTGCACCAAAGCCCATCATATTGTCATTCAGGCCACAATATCATGTTATCAGCCAACAAAAAGTGCCATGGAATTATGGAGAGGCTGAAGGATCCACATCCAATATAACTACTACAGTGTTGAAAGAAAATCCACTATATCTTCCCCAATGGGTGATGAAGCCTACCATCAGGTTAAAGGGGAAAGTTCCCATGGAGAAGATTAAAGAATTCCTCCGTACTATGGGACACAATGAAGTCAAGGTGGTTTTAAGCTTGAAAGAAGCTCCACAACAAATTTCTATACTGGACTTGGTTTTCTACTAAGAGGATCACTGAAAGGTCTTACTAAGAGTATTAGAAGAAGCCCACTTGCCAAAATTAGTGGATGTTGAAAAGTTCCATCATCTGGTTGATCACATCTTTAACAGTAATGTGATATCCTTCAGTGACATACCTCCCGAAGGGACGGGTCATTGCAAACTATTGCACATAGCGGTTATGTCCTTCGAATATATGGTTGGAGGAGTTCTGATAGATGGAGGATCATCCTTAAACATCTGACCCTACACCACCTTGGAGAAAGTGAATATCAATCTCAACAGGATCCGAAGCAGCCATACAATTATCAAAGCTTTTGATGGATCCTGACGAAATGCTGTCGGAGAGATTGAACTACCTGTGGAGATTGGTCCACATACATTCCGCGTATCCTTTCATGTGCTCAAGATAGCTACATGATACAATCTACTTTTGGGAAGATCGTGGATTCATATGGTTGGAGCCGTCCCTTCCACCCTTTATCAGCAGCTCAAATACATCATTAACAGTAGCCTGGTCACTATTAATGCTCAGCCAGAATGTCTTGTACAAGGTGACGTACCACTCATTAGTTTCAATGCTGAAGTTGAGCTTGTCAGCTTCCAAGCCCTTGAGCTGAGCAACACTCACTATCAACCCATTAGGGCGCCACCTCTGATACCTAGAGTTTTTGGCGAGGTAATGTCGACAAGTCAAGAGATGATATCCTTGGGTTTTCAACCTGGATAAGGGTTAGGAAAGGATCATCAAGGCATTAAGCGCCCAATTCAAGTTTCCAGTCAAACAAAGACAGCCAGACTAGGCTATTCTCCTGGATCCAGTCACAGGAACCCTCACAAAGCACAAGCCAATTCCTTCATCTTCAAGACAATTACCCAAACCTACAGAAGTTGAGCCTTATACCCTTTAGTAAAGGTTCCTACACATGTGGTAGCTATGCTATTTCCTAAGCTGATACTTGTCAAAGGAAAGGAAGTCCTGATTCTAGACCCCAAATCGGAGGAAAAGGAGCTAAGGCGTAAGCAAGACTTTGCAAGGCGGTTATCAAACCTGCGCATCCTGGTCCATACGGAGGGTATGAACAGAGACATCTCAGATGATGATTGTCCAAACCTTATAGTAATCATTCAAGAGAAGGAGGACAACAACAGCCCCTTCATCACAACCATCCACTAGGATTTCACCCTTGGCAATTAGAGCAGCACTCCTTGCATTTGCCGACAAGGGTAAAAAGGACAGAAACTCCCTCTGCCCTGTAGATAACAATAACTGCTTACTTTTGTTGTACGATATTAGCAGTTTCTTTTGTCATTTTATGCTAACACTTTGTATGATTTAATAGTTTCATATATTAAGTGAAAGCATTTTGTTTCAGGACTCTAAAGTTAGATGTGCCTAAACTTGCTGATGAGGTGCCTATTCTCCACAAAGACTGTAACGTTGATGTAAAGTTGGACTCAGACTTGATGAAAATACAAGAGGACTATGAGATACCTCAGGAGATCAAAGAATGGGTTGAAGACAAACCCAAGCCAAATCTTGATCAAACCACCTCTTTTAACCTCAGAACCTCAGAAAACCCCAAACAAATTCAGATTGGTACGAACCTTACTCTAAACCAAAGGAATGACATGGTTACTCTATTGATCCAATTTTAGGATGTGTTTGCATGGTCTCATGAAGACATGGTCGGTTTGTCCACTAACATTGTCATTCATCGCCTCCCCATCAAAGAGGGATTCAAGCTAGTCAGGCAGAAGCTCAGGCGATTAAAACTTGAGTGGAGTTTAAAAGTTAAAGAAGAAATTGTGAAATAATTTCAAACCGACATCATCATGGTGTCAACATACCCTGGGTGGTTATCCAACATAGTCCCCGTGCCTAAACCCGGAGGAAAGGAGCGAGTTTGCATGGATTATAGGGATCTGAATAAAGCTTGTCTCAAAGATAGCTTTCTCGTGCCATTCATCCACATACTCATTGACAATACAACTCAATATGACATGTACTCCTTTGCTGATTGCTTTGCGGGGTACAATCAAATCATGGTTGCTGAAGAGGATCGTGAAAAAACTGCATAAGGAGATAGAAATAATGCACAAGATGGCTCTTTTGCTATAGACGGTTGTCATTCGGCCTCATCAATGCCGAAGCTACCTATCAGCGAGCCATGATGGCTCTTTTCCATGATCTAATGCACAAGGAGATAGAAATCTACGTGGATGACATCATTGTCAAGTCTCGAAGGGAGGAAGACCACCTAGACCATCTCAAAAAGCTCTTCAATAGGTTACGTAAGTACAACTTGAAGTTGAATCCAACTAAGTGTGCCTTTGGTGTTAAATCAGGCAAGTTACTAGGATTCCTAGTCAGTCACAAAGGGATTGAGCTGGATCTCACAAAAATTTAGGCCATCACGAAAATGCCCATACCCCAAACAGAGAGGGAAATACGGGGATTTTTGGGAAGAATCAACTTCATCAGCCGATTCATCTTCCAACTCACAGCAACTTGTGAGCCTATTTTCAAGTTGCCAAGGAAGAACTCCTCCATGAAATTGAATGATGAGCGTCAGAAAGCCTTTCTTACAATCAAAGAACAGCTAATCAATGCTCCTATTTTGTTACCTCCCAAGGATGGTGTTCCCCTGTTCATGTACCTGTCAATCAATGACAATTCCATGGGCTGTATGCTGGGATAGAAAGACAATAGAGGCGAAGAAAGAGCTATCTATTACCTCAGCAAAAAATTCAGCAGCAGTGAACACAAGTACACTCTGATTGAGAAAACTTGTTGTGCTTTAGCATGGGCTTCCAGGAGATTACAACATTATCTCCATGGTCACACAATCCATCTCATATCCCGCATGGATCCTCTCAAGTACGTGCTTAATAAACCCATGTTGAATTGCCTACTATCCAAATGACAGTTGATCCTACAACAATTTGACATTGTCTACGTGACTTAAAAGTCTATCAAAGGTCAAGGAATTACGGATTAACTGGCCGACGCAGCTTCAGGGGATTTCAAACCCTTAGAAATATACTTCCCTGATGAAGGGGTAATGACAGTTCAACAACACCATCAGGACAATACACACCAGTCATGGAAGATGTATTTTGATGGAGTCATAAACATGGAAGGTTCTAGAGCTGGAGTAGTTCTAGTATCCATTACGGGGGAGCAACATCCCGTCACCGTCAAATTACAGTTTGCCAGGACCAACAACACAGCTGAGTATGAAGGCTGTATCATGGGGTTAAAACTAGCCCAATCCATGGGTATCAGACGATTAACTGTCTTTAGAGATTCCAAATTGGTAATCAAAAAACCACTAGGATTTATCACACCAAAGAGCTACATTTACTACCTTACCATTGGCAGGTTCTACAGATGGCCTTGGAGTTTGAAGAAATATCCTTCCTCCACATTCCTCGGAATAGGAATGACTTTACAGATGCGCTAGCAACTTTGGCCTCCTTAATCAACATACTTGACAAAGAAAACATGTCAACCATCACATTTTTCCGGCAAAAGGCTCCAGCTTACGGGAAGTACATTGGAGAAGTATCGGATGAGCTACATCCCATCCAACACCCTTGGTATCAGCATATCAAGGAGTATCTGCGAGATGGATCTACACCCGCTGAGGCGAGTCAGGCTGAAAGAAAGCGGATTCATCGAATGACTATAAAATTCTACCTGAGCAGAGACGCACTCTACAAAAGAGATGCAGGACTAGGTCTTCTCAGATGTCTGGACAAGGACCAAGCTCAGAGGCTTATGGATGAAATCCATGGTGGAGTATGTGGCCCACACATGAGCGGCCCTCTACTTGTCAAGAAAATCCTAAGAACAGGGCATTACTGACTCTCTCTCAAGGCTAACTGTGATAATCATGTCAAGAGATGTTACTACTGCCAAATTCATGGGAATGCTATCCACGCCCCTCCAAGGGAGCTCCACAATATGAGTTTGCCCTGGCCCTTCTCAATGTGGGGAATGGACTTGATCGGGCCCATCGAGCCCAAATCCAATAATGGTCATCGATTTATCTTCACCATGATCGACTACTTCACCAAGTGAGTAGAAGGAGCCTCTTTCCCCAGGGTTACTAAAGAAGTTATCATTGGTTTCATCAGAAACAATGTCATTTGTCGATATGGACAACCAGAAGTGATTATGTCAGACAATGTTAAAAACCTCAATAATCAAATGATGGAGGAGTTATGCAGTAAATTTCACATCAAACATCTCAACTCCGTCATCTATCGTCCATAGATGAATGGTGATGTTGAAGCGGCTAATAAGAATATCAAAAAGATTATGTAAAAGATGTCCGCCAATCACAAAGGATGGCCTGACTTGTTGCCTCTGACTCTATTAGCCTACAAAACATCAAAGCACACTTCCACTAGAGCAACCCCTTACTCATAAACCTATGGGATGGAAGCAGTACTCCCCATAGAAGAGGAAATGGTGTAATAACCCAATATTTTTAATATAATTAAATAATAAATTTTGCATTTTATTTTTTATATATATTTATAAAGGGGAGATATGTGCAAATCAAAATATATGTATGTTTGTGATAAATAAAATTTATTTATTACATGAATAATTGTAAATAATTTCTTTTTAAGAATTATTAATCGTTAAAGATTATATTCCTATAATAATCTAATTTTTGGTAATAATAAGAGTATTAGTTATTTTTCGTGAAAATATGATTATTGTATGATATGGTTATTTGGAATTTTTAAATGAACAATTAATTTATATTGATTGTTATGAAAATTATAATTACGTTAATCAATGAGGAAATGAATAATTAATATTATTGTTAATTAATCAATAAATAATTTTTCTAATTGAAACAAGTAAGTTATTAATATAATAAGATTACTTGATTGTTATGTGCAAGTGAGCAATAATTAAATATCTGTGTATTCTAGAATCTGGGAAGGAGGTTAAATGTTTAAATAAACATTAATATTAAATAATGTTATAATATGGTTATGTGAGTAGTAGAGGTAATTATGGAACTACCCGGACAATAATACTTGACTGCGTTGTTTTAATGCGTATATTTAATGTACATGGATTATATGTATGTTACATTTCTATATTACATCTACTACCTTGAAATATTAAATTATATTGTGGCATTAAGATTTAGCCTTGTATGGTTAATATGTGTATACAATATAGCATAAGAATAAGAGTTGTGTATAAGTATATGGTCTAATGGTGTAAGAGTGCTGAGTTCATTTGCTTGTCCCAAAATGAGTGTCCCATTTGCTCAAATCTTAGTCACGTGTAGAACAAAAGGCTAAGGCCTAGGTTCTTACTTTTCTTCCAAACTTTCCTAGCTAATGATCATTAGGGAGTGGTGATCATGATGCAAATCACCAACCAATTACCAACTCCTCCTTACCTGTCATGTAATCCTTCAATCCATAGGTTTGATTCAGTGGGAAATGTCAATATCTAGTCCAAATTCCTTTTATAAATATAAGCTCTATTTTCAGTTTTTGGTTGCTTAAGAATTTGTCTGATAAGTATAGGAAGAGAGTGAGTGTACTGAGCATTGAGGGAGTATAATTAGTGCTTTGAGAAATCAAAATTAAGCTTCAAATAGGTATAAATTTTGTTTGTGTTCCTGAGTTTAAGTTTTGTCAAATTTTTGCAGTTACTTGAATTCTCTGTAATTGGTAGATGCTAGCATGCCATTGTGTTAATTAAGTGTGTATGCATGTCTAGAAGTAGTCTATGTTGCAGCAGAAGATGTTGGCAATGCTTGTGATTGAGGCTCTACAAAAGTAGAGCCATATTTTTTTGCCTCTGGACGAAGTGGCGCGGTCGCGCCACTTCCTTAGTCCTTCACCGCGCGGCCGCGCGGGTTGCCTATCACAATTACCACTGTTGATTCCTTAAGATGTCATGAGCATGCTACTTAAGTTTGAATATGAATATAAATGAACTCAACACATTAATAAATGTTGTTATGAGCATGGTAAGTTATTTTAGATTGACTTAGTATGTATTCAAAGAAAACTTAGCAAATTAGGAACTAGAATATGTGAACTTATCATGCATGCTTAAGTAAGTTTTACTAAGGGAGACTTAAAGTTTCAAAAACAAACTTGATAAACTATATACGCTTGAGTTAGGAGTTTGTGAGCATGTTTATATGTTCTATATATACATATGTGAAAATATGATGCATAGTAAGTAAAGTAGCTTTGCATGCTTGATGGCTTAACATGGGATTTTCACAAGGAACCTTGAAATCTAGTTTTGTCAATATTACGAGTATTCTAGAATTTGACAACATGATTAGGTATGTCATACATGTAGACAAGATTTTCAAGCATGCTAGCTAATAGTATGCCTTACAAAGTAGTTGGGAATGGTTAGATCAAGTCTAAATGAATGAAGTAGAACTCCACAGCTTGACATACATGATTTAACTAATGCAAGCATGTGTAGTAGAAACCTATGGACCACATAGCATGTGTTTAACGACTAAACGTAAGAAAATTATGAATTTAAACACTTAAAGTCTTGATTAAATAAGAATAGATGGCGACATATGTTAATGTTAGGATATAAGGTCAAACTTAGTTATCCACATACTAACATGTGTGTTTTGCATGATTATTCGTATTTGTGCTAGGCATGTGTTCACTGGTTTTCTACAGGAGCAGCCATGTCCTGGTTTGAACTGGGAGCCGCGCGTCTCCTTAGTACAAATCAGGCACGACCGCGCCAGTCTGCTGTAGGAATAATTTTCTGTAAATGGTTTGAAGGTGGTTGCATGCTTGTATTATTACTCTAATAGGTATAATATGACCAGTGCAAAACTAATATGTTAAGAAGCATACTAAATGATTGAATTGAATGATTAATGCAGTGATTAAGAACTTCAAAGTGTTAAGTCCAAAAGATATTTGCGAACTATAAGGCAATGATTAAGAAACTATATTGTTAACTTTATAGTATCTTATAAACTAATGTGGTAATATAGGTATAAGGTATATGTAAGGAGTATACAACTAACTTAGATGTTTATGTATGCATTTACACTTATATATCATGTATGAGCATATGTAACTAATGAATATCCTATACGCGTATTATATTATGTTAGGATTCGAAAGAGTATTGATAAGCGATATTTTGGTAAACTACGCTTAAGGCAAGTTCTCTAACCTTACTCAAATCTATATTGAGCAAGTATCCGAACCATACTTTTATCGTGCAAGTATCCTAAATCCTTGCTTTACTTTATTCAATGAATATCGTAAGCTTATCTCTTTGAATGTAAGTATCTTTACTCTTTATATCTATTTATGCAATAAACCTGCGTAAATAAGTTATTGAATTATATTCTGGTTATACGGGTTTTTAAATTTTATTGTTATTAATCATAGTATTCATGCAAGTTCCATGAACTCTTCTTTTATTGAGCAAGTATCCTATCTTTGCATTTTCTTTATGCAATGGACAGAAGTAAAAAAGTTTTATAATTATATTATTATTGTACCAGATTATTAACTCTATTGTTATATATATTATATCTGATCTTTGATTATCAACATGTTATTATAATGTATTGCGGATATATATATTCTGTTCGTTAATTTCTATATATATGGTTATACAAGTGTCCACACTTGGATAATCATTGTATTTAATCACATGTTAATATATATATATATATATATATATATATATATATATATATATATACACACACACACTATTGATTGCCAGTATGTATACGTTAAGTAAAAGTCATCTAAGCTATTTGATCAGCTAGACACAGATTTAGAAATATCGTTGAATATGATAAAACCATTTTGTATCCAATCAAATTATTTTGGTTCGGATTCCCGACTAAGTATGAACATCCCGAACATGGGAGAACTTTTGTGCGTCTGAGGCGGATATGATGAACGAGAATATCTTCTTGGTATGTAGTATTAATCATTACAGGGCATAACGGGCTGATCACCCCCGCGCTCGTAAGTTATGACGGTTTGCGGATGAAGTTCTGCTAAACCTATTCGAAAATTGAAAATAATGTTCATAGTATGTCACCTTAATCCTATTTATAGTCGGTACGTAGTTTCAAAAATTTGATAGAAAGCTGTTATGTTATTATTATCGGTTCAGATTGTTTCACAACTATTGATTCGTTGTAGAAGGGTAGTACAAAGAAAACATTTAATCCTTTCAGCTAATATTTATAATTGTTGCTACTTGTTGGGCACTCAAATGCTTATCCTTGCTTAATTTAAATATTTTCAGTTTAGTATGATCAACTAGAGGACTCTGCCCAGAATAAAGACAAAGGAAAGCTGTCAGAATAAGTTCTGTTATCATATGTAATAGTTGGACTTAAATAAGATGGTGATATTTATTAGGTATCATGTAATGAATGTTTTAAGGTCGCGTACCTGGGATTTAGACAACTCTGATATGTAAATTAAGTTTGATATTTATGACATTATTATTATTATTCCGTTCAAAGAAATGGTATCGTGAAGTATTGAATTCGGGTTTCAAGTACTTGAATTTGGGGGAGTCACAGGTTGGTATCAGAGCTTTAAGGTTAGAAACCATAGGTGGGGGTAGACCTTAGGCTATAACCTTAGAGCAGAGGAAAACGTTAAAAATACAAATAACTCGTATAGAGTTTTAAAGGAGATGAATTGAATAAATTCATCGTCAAATCAAATAAAAGATAACTTATATAAAATTATTATTTGTTGTGTGTATATGTTATATACTAATCTAAATAAATTATGTGTAGATGTTAGGAGGAAGAGGATTAGGATGCCTTCGGGTCGTAAAGAAGGAGTAAATCTCCATAATCGAGCCAATATCGAAGTCAATAGCTGAAATAGAGGCTCACATTGAAGATAACATCAATGAGGTGATCATTTTGGAAAATATAGTACCGGAGAAATGGTGGAACTAACAGATAGTGATTTGGACACCAAAGTTGGAGCTGATCAAGCATTTGAAAGTAGTATGCACACAAGCCAATCATGTTTGATGACAAAGCATATACTTTGTAACAATCTTATTCATTTATTAATAAAAAGTATTAATTTATTAAAGACTTTTAATTATCTACATGATGTTGCTTTATAATATATGATAAATCCATAGTTTAAAGCAATGCTTTTAGAATAATGATGATGATCATTCTAATGAGATCTAAATTCTTAAAAAGCTTAAAACTAAAATAGTTTCCAATCGTTGGATTACTAACTTGGGGATTAATGAATCCGGATAGATTGGTACATACGTTGCTTGCTCATTGGATGAGGATGATTGATCTTATGATCATTTTTGTGGAGACACTAAAGCAAGTATGTAGGTGCTTATTAGAGAATAAGTTCACTGAATGTGACTCACTAAGGAATACCTAATGGAGTTTTACTTGCCTGTTAATAGGAATTCCTGTAGTGATAGTAGTACAAGTGATCATTGGACTTGAGATCATCATAGTATCTTGTGTATGATGAATTATACTTTGACTTATTCCTTAAGACCCTTAGGGTATATCAAAGGGTATGCTAGGGTATAATAAGTTGTACATGGAGATAATGTATGATCAATAAAGAATCTACCGTTTCTAGTAAAAGAAGAGAAATGTCCTATGTGATTCGACAAATGACTACCCAGTAGTCCTTGGCCAAGGCAGAATGAAATTAGAAAGGAGTTTCTAATTTGTATTATTTAGATTTCTGCATTTAAGGATCGAAATACATATAATTAAATTAAATAAGACTTGACAGTAATTTCATGTATTATATTTAATTGGGACATTGTATGGTGGAAGGATTGAATTGTACGGTAAGTATTTACTCAAAGGTTCTTTTATGATTAATGTTGAAATCTATATTATCTGGAAAGTCGTTGATCGATAGGGAGGCTTATCCCTATTGTAGAATAAATATTATTTATTTAAATAAATTAATAGTTTAATTTATTTATTTAAATAAGATTAGAATTGTTTTAATTGATTTATTCACAACCGGTTTAATATGGAGAACCTAAAAGGTCACACCATAATAGGAAGAATAATTATTTAAGAAGTTAATGACATAATCGTAATAATAAGTTAAGTATATTTAATTTAATCTATTGTAATAGAATAAATTAAATAGCTTAATATTTATTATTTAATATTTTGGAAATATTAAATATAAATTAATAAGAGGAGTCTTATTATTATTACTACTATTATTATTATTTAATTCATAAAAGAGTTTGAGAATTAATTAATAAAAGTACTCTTATATATTCCTAATAAGATTAGGAGGCTAATTAATTAAAAGATTTTAATTAATTATTCCTAATAAGATTGAGAGCCTAATTAATTAAAGGAGTTTAATTAATTAAAATAAATCCCAATTCCTTAATTGTTAAGGAGGGTTGCCCACATCTATAAATAAGAGGAGTTTTATTATGGGTGAGAGTGGTTGTTGACTTTTTCACAACAGACGTAATTTCAATTGTTAGAGAGTACGCTCCTTTTCTATGAGAGATATAAAAACTAGGGTTTTGCCAAACACCCATCTTCTTGAATCTTTATTCTTTCTTGGTGGTTCACCTCTAGAGGCTTAACACTTAGGTGGCTAACGTTGATCAAAGGAAGGAACTCAACCCGGTGGATTCAAGTTGAACACGAAAAATATTTGGAGGTGAACTTGTACCTGAGGAAGCTCGGATCTTCAAGGATATGATTCTCGTCCTTTATTTTTTGTTTAATTAATAATTGTGCATAAAAGATGATCCGGGTATATGGTTTGTAAAATTTTATACTCTGATTTTTACATGTTTTCGCTTATTTTGTGCAATTTGATTACGTTCATGAATATTACAAACCTAACAGTGGCATCAGAGCCAAACCTTTATGCGAATTATTAATTATTTTAATTTGATATGTATATTGATATGTGTTTAGAATAATTTAATTGGGAATAATTTTGTTGTATAAAATTTATCTAAAATAAAAAAAAATCGCAAATTCCTTGATTCCTGTTTGGCGTGCTTGATATCGTAATTCACGTGGTCACCATGATTATAAGTCCATGATTATATATATAAGTAATTGTTAACATGGTTTGAATTTGTTTTTTTTTGAAAAAGGTGGACAAGGGGCAATCAGTTATCAACAGACGTGATTTCGTTTTTAACATAATTTGTTCCCCGCGTTATATATTAAAAGAAGTTTGTTACTTCAAGGGAAACATGATATATATATATATATATATATATATATATATATATATATATATATATATATATATATATATTTTATATATTAAAATAAAAATAAAAAGTTTATTTTAATCTTAAAATAAAAAGGTTTATTTTAATTTTAAAAATAGAATTTCATGCTAACTAATTAGAGTTTGAATTGAATTCCATGATAACTAATTGGAGTTAAAATTGGATTCCATGTTTCCTTAAATAAAGAAGTTTATTTAGATATAAAATAAGATTTTATATTATTCAAAATAAAAGAGTTTATTTGTGAATAGGAAAGAGAATCTGTATTTTCTTAAATAAAGGAGTTTATTTATATATGAAATAAGATTTCATATTATTCAAAATAAAGGAGTTTATTTGTGAATAGGAAAGAGAATCTGTGTTTCCTTTAAATAAAAGAGTTTTTTTTTGACTTGGAATTGGATTCCATAATTAATTAAAATAAAGAAGTTTATTTTGATTAAAGATTTTGATTAAAATAAAATAGTTTATTTTATTTAAAATTGGAGAAATTAAAATAAAAGAGTTTATTTTTATTTAAATTTGAATTAAAATAAAGGAGTTTATTTTGATTCAAAATTAAATTTTATACTAACTAAATTTATCCATTAAATGATATCAATATATATATTGAATGTTTATTATTCATAAGATGAATGTTATTTATTGATACATATGGTGATGTGTATGATAATAAATGGGATTGATCATGGACTATTGACCAATGTGATTGGATTTTATTTTAGTTAGATATATGAATGTATGGGTTTTATTAAATGGGGTATGCGTACCTCATCTTCTCTAATCTTTTCTTAATGTAAATTCTAACTCCCTCCTATGTACTTCCCCTTGACTGCTGATCAAGATTTCTATTTATTTTAAAATAGTTTTGTAAGAGAAATAGTTAGAATTAATTTTGAAGAATTGGATATCAAGGAGCAAGGAGCAAGAAGCAAGGAGCGCTTGAAGAACCGTTTGTAAAAGAGCTCGGGTTTAAATGTAATAGTTATATTTAAATATTAATTCTTGCACCCCTAGAGTTTGACCTTTTGGTTCACTTGGTGGCTCTAGTGAACCAAACTAGAATAAAAGTTTATAATCAATCCGGGTAGAATATAGTATTCTATATGTGCATGTTTATACTAAATATATTATATATTATGCAAACATGCTTCACATGTTAATTAATATGACGCGTATTTTATATATATATATATATATATATATATATATATATATATGTGTGTGTGTGTGTGTGTGTGTGTGTGTGTGTGTGTGTGTGTGTGTGTGTGTGTGTGTGTGCTACGTGTGCTCTAAACAAGATGAGAAAAATTAATAACAAACCCCTCAAATATTTTATATTAAGTCTTAAGCATTCAAAGATATTTAAAATATCGAACGTCGCCTTCTAGCATGATAAAATTAATAGAGTATTAAATATTTAATATGAGTTTGTTGTGTCACCACAAGGCAAGTATTAAGTATTTAAGATGTTAATTTATCACATTTGATGCTTATAAAGAAAATTGAACAATATTATTTTGTTGTGTCACCACAAGGATAATATTTCTCTTTTTTGAATATATGGAGTGCTAGGTTGGACTTAACTTAAATCATTTTGATTCGGATGTGCCACCACTTGGTCAAAATAATCTAAGAGGCAAAATACAAGTGTGACGCCCCCAAAATAGGTATACAACACCCATTTTGAGTCGCCAAATACATGGTACAGAAAGCAAACTACAACTTCAATAATACAATTGTCGTGCAAAATACGACAACATATACTGTGAGCTTAAATACAAATATTGTCTACTGGACAATATCCACACTCAAATAAATCCTCATTACAATTATTCAAACACTATTTTACAGAAATAGTGAGGACTGCTAAAACATCTTTCTAGAACCATCACTCCATTCCCCGACTAGATCCTGCTATGTTCTCACCTCCTGAGAAGAAAAATGGAACAAAAAGGAAAAGGGTGAGCTCAACTAGCCCAGTAAAGAATATTATGACTAAGATAATATACAACAAATTATCGTTAGTCCTCAACAGGGAAAAATCTGATAGAATATAATCGACAACAAGTTTTAGATCAACAACTGCAGCGGAAACAGCAAACCATTAGAAGAGTCAAGTAGAGAAAGAATTCTACTATCTTCTAAGATTTAAAAGTCCATCATCAATATTTTATCCCTGTAACATCAATTAATAATCATCTTTATCCAAATATTCATCTTTGCACTACAGGCCAACGATATTCATTTGTATCACCTGTCAGTCATGTTCATCTCAACACCTGTTCATCTTTGCACTACAGGCCAAAGATATTCATCAAGTAATCATACATCTTTGCACTACAGGCCAAAGATATTCATTAATATCATCATTTAGGACTGAGGATGATGAAAAATATCTTAAAGAGAACGAATCCAATGAGACAGAAGGACAACTAGTAGGGATTCGTATAACAGTTTATCCAAGATCAATAATACTTCATAATAATCAATTGTGAAGCAGAATTCAAAAATAAAGATCAAAACATGGATACAATCAAAGATAGTAACCATAATAGACATCTTGGACAAAAAGGAAAAATTTTATTTTTCGGTGAATAGTGCCGTATTCGTGAATAGTGCCGTATACGTGAATAGTGCCGTATACGTGAATAGTAATCCCGACACAAAAAGTTCCAAATTTGATAAAAACTCATATCAATATTTCAGCATAATGATATTGAAGAAAATAATATCATTTAAGAAGAAAATAATATCCCTTACAAATATCAAACGAAAATAATATTCATTACGAATATTAAACGAATATAATATTTCTCACGAATATTGAAAGAAATAAAATTTCTTATGAATATTGAACAGAAATAATATTCATACGAATACGAAAAATAATATCTCTTCAGAATGTGAAATAAATAATACCCCTTACCTCAAGATATCAGTACTTCTGGTCGGAATACCGGTATAAGGCTGAAAGAAACTTGCTCTGATGAATAGAAACTCTCAAAGTATCTAAATACTCACAAAATACACTCAATAATCTAGAGAGAGAAAGAGAGAAAACTTGTTTCTGGTGTGATTTTTAATTCTAACTTAGCCCTCTATTTATAGGAAAATTTTAGTAGGTTTGACCTGCAACCTGATGGCTTTACCTGCTACTATTCCCACCCACCACATTTGAAATATAATTCAGCACATTTCTTCACCAACCACAAGTGGGGCCCACCAATTCTAGAATTTTCTATCAAAATGATAAACTCCGAAAATTCAACAATTTCTGAACCAGTCATCTCGTAAAATTCATAATAAATCATACGTTCATTTTTAACGGTTCAAAATTTGTGGACATATACTCAACTTATATATGTATAACATATCCAAAAATTACCACGATCCAACGGTCGGATTAAAAATTATAACACCCGCAATATTTCTCAAAAACCCTGATTTGATTTTTAATACCTCCATTCCGATAAAAATACTGATAAAACACCTCAACATTAACTCCTTCATTTTTAACCACAAAAATATATCCTTCATTTATATCCACATAAAATAAATATTTCCTTATCATATGAATCAATAATTAATTATTCACAAATAATATTACAGAATCACATTTATGACAACCAGGCCGTTCCCAGGAAAGAGGTGGCTTTCCAATAAGGATTTCTCCTTACTGGCGCGTAATTAGATGACCAAACCTCTCCTTAGACAGAACTTTCTAGACATTACCAATAATGTTATCTAATAATATTATTCAAATAATATGAATTATTGATCTGATAATGGAAAATACTGTGCAGCAACAATTATTGAAACAACAATAATATAAAATATCAATGCAATAATTATTGAATCAATAAAATAAAATATTGAACAATAACTACTGTAACAATTATTGAGTAGTGCCTTCTTACGTAAGAATCAATAATTGGTGCAATACCGTGTGCTACTGTATTTTAATCACCGGGTATTCCAACAGTATTAACGGTAACAACTACGCCGTTATTTATAAATAACTTATACTTGTCATTTTCTTCATCCAATCGCTTTCCGTTATGGGGCCCACACAAGGCTGCGCCGTCGTACGAATATTCCCCGACAGCAAGAATATTCCACGACCAAACGAATATTCCCCGACAAAATGAATATTTTATAACTACTTGCTTATTTTGCAAAATTTACACATTTCACCCATAACCAAAGTATTATATCAAATTAGCCCCTTATTATTCACAATAATATTTAGAGAAAATTTGATTTTATTCATTAATAAGTTGGGGTCTTACAACCTCCCCTCCTTATGAAATTTCTTCCTCGAAATTGACGTACGTACCTGATGTTTCAAAAAGGTGAGGATACCTCGCTTTCATTTCTGATTCCAACTCCCAGGTCATTTCTTCAATAGCATGGTTTCTCCACAAAACCTTAACTTGTGGTATAACCTTCGTGCGTAGGACATGCTCTTTCCTATCCAAGATCTTAACAGGTACCTCGTACGTTAAATCTTGAGCTATCTCGTCTGGTTCTAACTCAATAATGTGGTTCGGGTCTTTAACATATTTACGAAGCATAGATATGTGAAAAATATTATGAACACGAGACATGCTTGGAGGTAATGCGAGTCTATATGCCACATTTCCTATTCGCTCAAGAATCTCAAATGGACCAACAATTCTTGGATTGAGCTTTTCTCTCTTCCCAAATCTTGTAACTCCCTTCCATGGTGCAACACGTAATAATACATGATCCCCAATATTAAATTCCACGTCCTTCCGATGAAGATCCGCATAACTCTTTTGTTGATCCTGTGCCGTTTGTATACGTTGTCGAATCGTTTGGATCTTCTCTGTAGTAATGCGTACCAACTCTGGTCCCAACAATGTTGCTTCACCCACCTCGTCCCAGCATACTGGAGAACGACATTTTCTTCCATACAACGCCTCGAATGGAGCCACACCTATGCTCGCCTGATAACTGTTGTTGTAGGAGAATTCCACCAATGGTAGGTACTTATCCCAACTCCCTTTGAGATCTAGGACACAAAGTCTTAATAGATCTTCAAGAGTTTGAATAGTCCTCTCTGATTGTCCGTCCGTTTGAGGATGGTATGCCGAACTGAATCGTAAATCCGTGCCCATAGCTTTCTGCAAGCTAACCCAAAATTGTGAAGTGAATCTTGGGTCACGATCCGAAACTATGGATACTGGCATGCCATGCAATCTCACAATCTCGTTCACGTACATACTAGCAAGGCGTTCAAGGGAATAAGTCTCACGTATCGGAAAGAAATGAGCGGACTTGGTTAATCTATCAACAATAACCCAAATCGCATCTATGCCTTGAGAAACCTTGGGAAGACTCGTAACAAAATCCATAGTAATGTGTTCCCACTTCCATTTCGGGATCTCAAGTGGTTGCAATGGACCCTTTGGCACTTGATGCTCCGCCTTTATACGTTGACAAGTTAAACACCTCGAGATAAACTCCGCGATCTCTCTTTTCATATTACTCCACCAAAATATATGTCGAAGATCGTGATACATTTTGGTACTCCCAGGATGGATTGCAAACGGTGTTTTGTGTGCCTCCATCATTATTCTATGCTTCAAGTCAAAATCGTTAGGAGCACAAAGTCTAGAGTTGACTCGAAGTATTCCTTCTTCATCGATTCTTGTTTCTGGAATAGCACCTTCTTGCACTTTCTTCTTCATACGCATCAGCTCCATGTCCGTAGCTTGAGCAGCTTTAACTTTATCGATTAAAGTCGGTTCTACTCATATATTTGATATCATCATGTGGGTACTTGGAGCCTTCATCTCTATCTCCATCCTTTATAAGTCATACAAAATAGGCCTTTGTGTTAACAATATTGCACTCGTACCCGCATATGATCTTCTACTCAATGCGTCAGCTACTACGTTTGCTTTTCTAGGATGATATTGGATGGTATGATCGTAATCTTTCAACAGCTCGAGCCAACCTCGCTGCCGCATGTTGAGTTCTTTTTGAGTGAAGAAATATTTGAGGCTTTTATGATCTGTATAGATCTCCACGTTCTCCCCATACAGGTAGTGTCTCCAGATCTTCAACGGAAAAACGACTGCTGCCAACTCCAAATCATGAGTAGGATAATTCCTCTCATATTCTTTGAGTTGTCGTGAGGCATAGGCTATGACTTTCCCATGTTGCATGAGAACACATCCTAACCCTTTGCCTGAAGCATCGCTGTAGATAACAAATCCATCCGAACCATATGGTATTGTCAGAACAGGTGCCGAAATGAGTCTCCTCTTGAGTTCTTGGAAACTCTTCTCGCATTCCTCACTCCATACGAATTTTGTATCTTTCCGAGTCAGCTGAGTTAACGGAGTAGCGATTCGAGAAAATCCTTCCACAAATCTCCGATAATAACCAGCTAAGCTTAGAAAGCTACGTACTTCGGTTACCGACTTCGGTTGCTCCCAACTTTGTATGACTTCAATCTTCGCCGGGTCGACAGATACTCCATGTTTTGACACCACGTGCCCAAGGAATGCTACTTCCTCAAGCCAGAACTCGCATTTCTTCAATTTGGCATATAGCTTATTTTCACGAAGCCTTTGCAGTACCAGCTTCAAATGGCGCTCATGATCTTCACGGCTTTTGGAATAGATGAGGATGTCATCAATAAAGACAACAACGAACTGATCCAAATATTCTTTGAATACACGGTTTATCATATCCATGAAGGCAGCAGGAGCATTAGTCAGTCCAAAAGACATTACTAAGAATTCATAATGCCCGTACCGAGTTCTGAAGGCAGTCTTTGGAATATCTTCAGTTTTAATCTTCAGCTGATGATATCCAGAACGAAGGTCGATCTTTGAAAAGAATTGTATTCCTTGTAACTGGTCGAACAGGTCATCAATGCGAGGTAGCGGATACCTATTCTTGATAGTGACATGATTCAATTCTCGATAGTTGATACAAAGTCTCATACTCCCGTCTTTCTTCTTTACGAATAAAACAGGAGCACCCCAAGGAGACGTACTAGGACGAATAAAACCGATGTCCAACAACTCCTGTAGTTGGACTTTTAACTCCTGAAGTTCAATAGGAGCCATTCGATATGGAGTTTTAGAAATGGGCTTCTGGGGGTAGACCAGGAAGTTCTTCAGGAAATACATCGGGAAATTCTCTAACAATAGAAATATTATTCAAATCTGACTTGTCTTTGTTCAAATCCATTACATGGGCTAAGAAAGCTTGACATCCGTTTTTCAATAAACGAATAGCTTTGTGGCTTGATATGACAGTGACTGATTTTAGTGGTTTAGTAGTTTGAATTCGTATGACAGGTTGGTTAGGAATATGAAAACTAACAACCTTACGAAAACAATCAATTTTAGCATGATGAGTGGTTAACCAATCAATTCCTAAAATCACATCAAAAGTAAGTATCTTTAAAGAGATAAGATCAACAGGTAATGTGATAGTGCCAACTTGGATCATGCAAGATTTATAAACTGTAGATGTAACGAAGGTTTCACCCAACGGAGTTTCAACAGATAAGTTAAAGTCCAATTTCTCCGGAGTCAAGTTTAAACGTTGAGCACAAGCAGGAGAGATAAAAGAATGGATAGAACCGGTATCTAGTAAAGTATAAACTTCTCAAGAATTCAAGATTAGCTTACCCGTGATCACCTCGTTCGGGTTTCTCGCGTTTTGGCCAGTAACGACAAACGCCCTTCCAGGAACCGCTGATCTCGACTTATCCGGGACAGCTTTTGGAGTAACCATCCCCGCTGAACTTGGTTTTGCTACAGAACACTCTCGAGCTATATGACCCTCCTTTCCATAGTTATAACATACCTTGGATTGTTGTGGGCAATTTGGGCTGATATGTCCCTCTTTCCCACATTTGTAACATACAACCGATGGTCGTTCTCCTCCCCTAGAAACAGTTGATGTTTGTGCTGACGTCTTCACGTTATCATTGTTGTACCTTCTCTTCTTGAAATCTCCTCCCGACTCGCTCCTTCTATTATCACGACCACGATTACCACCAGAGTGGTTACCGCTTTTGTCCGAATGTTTTCCTCCCTGCTGGTTTTCATTGCTTCGATGACTACCGCCACCGGTATGACCCTGGTTGTGGTCCCTCGGTTGCACATACTCATTATCTCGCTCTAATAATTGAGCCATATTTACAACATCTGAATATAAAGAAAATTTATGAGAGATAAGATATTGTCGAATCTCGGGTTTTAGACCTCTCAGAAACATCCTTGTCATTCTTTCCTCATTTTCGACCAAATGAGGTGCAAACCTGGATAACTCTGCAAACTTCACCTCGTACTGGGACACCGTCATGTTGTTTTGTTCCAGTCTGATAAACTCTACCTCCTTCATATGACGAATACTTTCAGGAAAGTACTTGTCATTGAACAGTTTTTGAAATGTTTCCCAGGACATGTTGAGTGCGTCAGGCTGGGTACGCTTCACAGACTCCCACCAGTAGTCTGCCTCACCGCGGAACATAAAGGTGGCGAATGGAACCTTCTGTTCCTCCGTGCATCCCAAGACATCGAATATCTTGGTAATTTGCTTGACCCACGTTTTCGCCATGATCGGATCCGAGTTTCCCTTAAATTCTTGTGGTCCCAATTCTTTGAACAAGCTGTGACAAACCGCGCGTTATCATTTCCACCCGTATTCTGCACACGAGTCTCCCTCGTCTGATTTTTCATGAACTGCAAAAAGCTCCTAAACATTCCATCATTCATCGTTTGCTCGGTAACGTTGTTTACAGGAGGAATATTGCCTTCCTATTGCACGTTCCCCTGGGTGGTGATCAAAGGTGTCTCCACGGTCTGATTTACTCCATTATTAACGTTCTCAGCTGTCATTCTTAAATACTGCCATAAAACAAGGGTTAATAGTCATGTCATATATTATCCCTATACTCTGACCGACCAAATAAACATCAAATAAACTTAGTCAATTCATACTAGTGAAGGAATTCCCCGTCTCTCCCCTCCTAGTTCTTGTCTCACATCTCAGCCAGGGATCATATCCCTAAGCTCTGATACCAACTGTGACGCCCCCAAAATAGGTATACAACACCCATTTTGAGTCGCCAAATACATGGTACAGAAAGCAAACTACAACTTCAATAATACAATTGTCGTGCAAAATACGACAACATATACTGTGAGTTTAAATACAAATATTGTCTACTGGATAATATCCACACTCAAATAAATCCTCATTATAATTATTCAAACACTATTTTACAGAAATAGTGAGGACTGCTAAAATATCTTTCTAGAACCATCACTCCATACCCCGACTAGATCCTGCTATGTTCTCACCTCCTGAGAAGAAAAATTGAACAAAAAGGAAAAGGGTGAGCTCAACTAGCCCAGTAAAGAATATTATGACTAAGATAATATACAACAAATTATCATTAGTCCTCAACAGGGAAAAATCTGATAGAATATAATCGACAACAAGTTTTAGATCAACAACAGCAGCGAAAACAGCAAACCATTAGAAGAGTCAAGTAGAGAAAGAATTCTACTATCTTCTAAGATTTAAAAGTCCATCATCAATATTTTATCCCTGTAACATCAATTAATAATCATCTTTATCCAAATATTCATCTTTGCACTACAGGCCAAAGATATTCATTTGTATCACCTGTCAGTCATGTTCATCTCAACACCTGTTCATCTTTGCACTACAGGCCAAAGATATTCATCAAGTAATCATACATCTTTGCACTACAGGCCAAAGATATTCATTAATATCATCATTTAGGACTGAGGATGATAAAAAATATCTTAAAGAGAACGAATCCAATGAGACAGAAGGACAAATAGTAGGGATTCGTATAACAGTTTATCCAAGATCAATAATACTTCATAATAATCAATTGTGAAGCAGAATTCAAAAATAAAGATCAAAACATGGATACAATCAAGGATAGTAACCATAATTGACATCTTGGACAAAAAGGAAAAATTTTATTTTTTGGTGAATAGTGCCGTATTCGTGAATAGTGCCGTACACGTGAATAGTAACCCCGACACAAAAAGTTCCAAATTTGATAAAAACTCATATCAATATTTCAGCATAATGATATTGAAGAAAATAATATCATTTAAGAAGAAAATAATATCCCTTACAAATATCAAACGAAAATAATATTCATTACGAATATTAAACGAATATAATATTTCTCACGAATATTGAAAGAAATAAAATTTCTTATGAATATTGAACAGAAATAATATTCATACGAATACGAAAAATAATATCTCTTCAGTAAGTGAAATAAATAATACCCCTTACCTCAAGATATCAGTACTTCTGGTCGGAATACCGGTATAAGGCTGAAAGAAACTTGCTCTGATGAATAGAAACTCTCAAAGTATCTAAATACTCACAAAATACACTCAATAATCTAGAGAGAGAAAGAGAGAAAACTTGTTTCTGGTGTGATTTTTAATTCTAACTTAGCCCTCTATTTATAGGAAAATTTTAGTAGGTTTGACCTGCAACCTGATGGCTTTACCTGCTACTATTCCCACCAACCACATTTGAAATATAATTCAGCACATTTCTTCACCAACCACAAGTGGAGCCCACCAATTCTAGAATTTTCCATCAAAATGATAAACTCCGAAAATTCAACAATTTCTGAACCAGTCATCTCGTAAAATTCATAATAAATCATACGTTCATTTTTAACGGTTCAAAATTTGTGGACATATACTCAACTTATATATGTATAACATATCCAAAAATTACCACGATCCAACGGTCGGATTAAAAATTATAACACCCGCAATATTTCTCAAAAACCCTGATTTGATTTTTAATACCTCCATTTCGATAAAAATACTGATAAAACACCTCAACATTAACTCCTTTATTTTTAACCACAAAAATATATCCTTCATTTATATCCACATAAAATAAATATTTCCTTATCATATGAATCAATAATTAATTATTCACAAATAATATTACAGAATCACATTTATGACAACCAGGCCGTTCCCAGGAAAGAGGGGGCTTTCCAATAAGGATTTCTCCTTACTGGCGCGCAATTAGATGACCAAACCTCTCCTTAGACAGAACTTTCTAGACATTGCCAATAATGTTATCTAATAATATTATTCAAATAATATGAATTATTGATCTGATAATGGAAAATACTGTGCAGTAACAATTATTGAAACAACAATAATATAAAATATCAATGCAACAATTATTGAATCAATAAAATAAAATATTGAACAATAACTACTGTAACAATTATTGAGTAGTGCCTTCTTACGTAAGAATTAATAATTGGTGCAATACCGTGTGCTACTATATTTTAATCACCGGGTATTCCAACAGTATTAACGGTAACAACTACGCCGTTATTTATAAATAACTTATACTTGTCATTTTCTTCATCCAATCGCTTTCCGTTATGGGGCCCACACAAGGCTGCGCCGTCGTACGAATATTCCCCGACAGCAAGAATATTCCACGACCAAACGAATATTCCCCGACAAAATGAATATTTTATAACCACTTGCTTATTTTGTAAAATTTGCACATTTCACCCATTACCAAAGTATTATATCAAATTAGCCCCTTATTATTCACAATAATATTTAGAGAAAATTTGATTTTATTCATTAATAAGTTGGGGTCTTACAACAAGGAGTTGCATAGTTGATGTAATTGACAAGAGTTGTCTACCTATTTATTTATATGTATTTTGTTGTGTCACCACAAGGCTATATACATTTGAAATGTGATCCTTATTCTCACTAGCATATCTTCAATTAGATATTGCCGAACTATATATATTGAGGGTAATATAGTTTGAAAAAAAATAGATGGAGATACTAATTTAAAACAAGACCTAAATTATTTTGGTAATTAATAAAATAGTGTATGCTAAAATGTTGTTAAGAATAAATTCATTTACATAATTTTACAATGTCTAAATTACTATCACTGCGTAGCATATTAGATGCTAAATTAACCGGACTGAATTAAACGGGTTGGTTAAGGAAATTGATAATAGTTCTCACAGCTGAAAAACTATCTTATGTCCTTAATACGCCTATCCCTGCAATGGTTGCAGACAATGCCTCAGAGGAAGAGATTGCTACTTTTAGAAAGTGACAAGATGATGCACAGTTGGCTCAATGCATCATTCTCATATCCAAGAGTAATGAGCTTCAGCATCAGCATAAAACTATGGATGCTCCTACTATACTCCTGCACGTCAAGTAGTTGATGGTGAGGAAAGTAGGACTAATAGATATCAGATATCTAAGGAGCTCTTCCGATCCAGAACGACCAATGACACTATAGTACAGACAAAAGTCCTTATACTAATCAATTTGATTGATCAATTAGGACAACGAGTTTTGTCATGGATGGAGAGTTGACCCAAGATTTGATCTTGCACTCACTCCCGGACTCCTTTCATAATTGTTGTGAATTTTTCATATGAACAAGCTAGATATCAGCTTCGCTGATTTACTTAACATGTTAAAAAATAGTTGAGAGTCACTTTCCAACTAAGAAAGACCAACTCTTATTGGTAGGGCCAAAGGATCTTCTGAAAAGAAGAACAATTCAAAGAAGGTAAATAGAAAGACAAAAACAAAGGATAATAAGAATAAAACTGATACGGATAGCAAAGGAATTTGCTTCCACTGCAATAAGCCTAGACTTTGGAAAGAAACTGCGAGAAGCATCTTGCAGAGGCTAACCAAAAGAAGCTTAGTAAAGTTTCGGTTACAAATACAAATTTATTCATGATTGAAATAAATTTTGCTTTAAGTCAAGGTTCTACTTGGGTATTAGATACCGGCTTTGGTTATCATAAATATAGATTTATGAAGGGACTAAGAAGAAGTAGAAAGCTAAATAAAGGATAAGTAATTATATGTCTGGTAAATGAAGTAAAGGTTGCTGGATTAACTATAGGAACTTGTAGTTTAGCAATGTAAGACCCCGAATTTTATGAAATAAAAGTATTCAATTTTTTTTTATAATTACTATTCAGTAAATGGTTAAATTGATAAAAATTTAAAGTTATGGGTGAAATATGAATTTTTTTCAAAATACGCAAGTGGTTATAAAATATTCATTGTTATCGGGGAATATTCGTTTGGTCGTGGAGTATTCTTTCTGTCGGGGAATATTCGTACGACGGCGCAGCCTTGTGTGGGCCCCATAACGGAAAGCGATTGGATGAAGAAAACGACAAATATAAGTTGTTTATAAATAACGGCGTAGTTGTTACCGTTAATACTGTTGGAATACCTGGTGGTTAAAATACAATAATACGCGTTGTTACACAGTAGCACACTGATTGCACAATATTTTTGAATTATTGATTCTTACGAAGGAAGGCACTACTCAATAATTATTACAGTAATCACCGTTCAATATTCTATTTTGATTCAATAATTGCTGCGTTGATATTTTACATTACTGTTGTTTTAATAATTGTCACTGCACAGTATTTTTTATTATCAGATCAATAATTCATATTATTTGAATAATATTATTAGATAACATTATTGACAATGTCTAGAAAGTTCTGTCTAAGGAGAGGTTTGGTCATCTAATTGTGCGCCAGTAAGGAGAAATCCTTATTGAAAAGCCCCCTCTTTCCTGGGAACGGCCTGGTAGTCATAAATGTGATTCTGTAATATTATTTGTGAATAATTAATTATTGATTCGTATGATAAGGAAATATTTATTTTTATGTGGATCTAAATATTGGATATATTTATGTGGTTATAAATGAAGGAATTAATGTTGAGATTTTTAATCAGTATTTTTGTCGGAATGGAGGTATTAAAAATTAGTATTTTTGAGATATTTTACGGGGGTTATAATTTTTAATCTGACCGTTGGATCGTGGTAATTTTTGGATATGTTATACATATATAAGTTGAGTATATGTCCACAAATTTTGAACCGTTAAAAATGAACGCATGATTTATTATGAATTTTACAAGATTACTGGTTCAGAAATTGTTGAATTTTCAGAGTTAATTATTTTGGTAGAAAATTCTAGAATTTGTGGGCCCCACTTGTGGTTGGGGAAGAAATGTGCTGAATTATATTTCAAATGTGGTGGGTAGAAATAGTAGTAGGTAAAGCCATCAGGTTGCAGGTCAAACCTACCAAAATTTTCCTATAAATAGAGGGCTAAGTTAGAATTGAAAATCACACTAGAAACATAAGCTTTCTCTCTTTCTCTCTCTATATTATGAAGCATATTTTGTGAGTTTTTAGATACTTGGTGAGTTGCTATTCATCAGTGCAAGTTTCCTTCAGCATCATATCCGATATCCAGTCAGAAGTACTGCTCTTTTGAGGTAAGGGATAGTAAGGGATAGTAAGGGATTTTAAGGGTTATTATATTTTCCAGTTTCGTAATTTTTCTGACCTTCAAAAATTTTGGAAAAATTTGAAATGATATTTTGATGAGTTTTCTTGATTGTGTCCAAAAATGGTGATTTTTGGATGTATAGATTAAGAGTTATGAATTTTATGAGAAAAGACTATTTTAAAAGTAACAGCTTATAATTCCTTGTGGTTAACTCCAAAATTGATAAAATTTTTATTGGGAGTACATGTATATGATAGAAGTATACTCTGTAACTTTCAGAATTTTTAGACAAAAGTACAATTTTTGATAAATGTCTAAATATTCGGCTATTTTGGCCATATGAAAAATAGTAAATGACTTTTAAAAATTCTGAGAAAAATATATGTTCACTATGGGACTATATTATGCTAAATTCCAGAAAAGAAATATTTTTGGAACAGATTTGGTATTTTTCATGAAAATAGTCTAGTTATGAGAAAATGAATTAAATATGTTATGTGAAGTAAGAAAATTGGAAAATAGGATTTTATGGCTTGAGAATCCTATATATGAGGTATATGCAGATTTTTGATGAGGGTTTTAGTTATTGATGATGAAATCTTAAGAGTTGGCATTTTATGATGATTAAATGCATTAATTAGTAAAGTGTAAACAAGTTAAATAAATTGTTTATAAGCTTAAGAATATTATTCTTTCAATATCATAATACCGAAATATTGGTATATATATTATTGTGGAATTTTTATCTTTTTCATATCGGGGTTACTATTCATGAGTTACTATTCATGAGTTACTATTCACGAGTTACTATTCATGAGTTACTATTCACGACAAAATTAGTTTCTTTTTCTAACCAAATTATAGTTGATTTATGAATATTGCTCTTGAAATTAAATTCATGTTTTGATCATATTGTTTTTATTATCATATATAACATTTTTATAACCTTGATGTTGAAATTCTCTTTCGCTTGAGTGTAAAGATGGGTAAATTATTGGTATGATCATGACTATGGATTCTCTTTGGCCAGTAGTGTAAAGTTGAATTGTTAACTGGTATGATCATGACAATTGAATTTATAAGTGAATATCTTTAGCTTAAGTGCAGAGGTGAATTGATCAACATGGTTATAATTATTGTTTATATAAATTCTGAAATGATTATATATTTCTTTGAGATATTAATATATTTGGCCGTAGTGCAAATATGAACTGTTGACGAATATCTTTGGCCTGTAGTGCAAAGATGAATTGTTAACTGGTATGATCATGACCATTGAATTTATAATTGAATATCTTTAGCTTAAATGTAAAGATGAATTGATTAACATGGTTATAAATATTGTGATTATATATTTCTTTGAGATATTAATATATTTGGCCTGTAGTGCAAAGATGAATTGTTGATGACTATCTTTGGCCTGTAGTGCAAAGATGATCTGTGGTTGAATATCTTTGGCATGTAGTGCAAAGATGACCTGTTGATGAATTTCTTTGGCCTGTAGTGCAAAGATGGTCTGTTGATGAATATCTTTGGCCCGTAGTGCAAAGATGAAATTGTTAGTATGATTATAAATAGGAACTGTGATTTGGTATAACAATGATCTTTGATGTTTCAGGTAAAGATAGGTAATGAAAATTATCTTCGTCCTGGATGAGAAGAGGAATTTAGAACTACAGTTATGATTATGAGTTATTCATATGATTGTGGACCAGAATTGTTGATTGATGTTACAGGAATAAAATATTGTTGATAGATTTTTAACATGGAGAAGATAATAGACTTTATAGTCTATTTGACTCTTCTAATGGATTGCTCGTTCCGCTGTAACTATGGTTGAAATTTTTATCATTTACCATATGTTCTAAATCTCTGATTTATTGTTGATGAAGGCTATTGATAATTGAATTATCTTTAGTCATGATATTCTTTACTGAGCTAGTTGTGCTCACCCTTTTGCTTCACAATTCCTTTCAGGTAATAAGAGTGTAGCTGGGTCGAGCGAGGGTAACGGGAAAATAGAACGGTGGTCTCCAGCTGTGCATATTCTCCCGAAGCAGTATAAAAAAGTTCATTTAGTAGTTTTATTTGGTGAATCCAATAGGGTAAGGTGTACCCAACGTTGGAAGGGTGGTTTGCCACTATCATACAAGATGTCTAACGACATATAATCTCGTGTCATCATAAGACAGGGATGTGCTCATCCACTTGCTGAGTATATATACGAGCACTACTTATATAATCTTGGTATTTGTTTGAAGTATAATTCTCAATTAGAGACAGTGGAGATAATGATAAGTCAAGAAAAGACTCACCGTTGAGAAGAATATGATAGTAATCTTCTCATTTTTCTTTGGAGTCTATTGGGTCAACCAAGGATAATTCTGTGGCCATATGATATCTATCATAACCTAGAAGCATGGCCTCCTATGTACGAAGGTTTTCTTGAGCACTTTCCAAAGATTCTAGTTTCTAAAACAATTTTTGACTGTACCTTTATGTAAGGTATCTTTGTGAGGTGCTGATACATGATGGTGTCCAATGTCACATTTGGTATATATTTGTATCCAAACTCACAGCATATGTGTTGTTATATTTTGCACAACAATTGTTGTAATAAAGTTGTAGTTATTTTATGTACCATGTATTTGACGACTCAGAATGGGTTGGGTGGAATGGACCTATTTTGGGGTTGTCACAAGCAATCCCTACGGGCAAATCTATTAAGTCAATAAGTTGTTATTGTATTCCAGTACTTGTTGGAAACATTATTTCCATTTTATTGTTGGACAATAAAATCTTTGGTATTATATTTAAGAACAATTGTTGTTCTATTTATAATAATAATAATATTTTGTATAGAACTGGAATATTACTTAATGGATTTTGTATATTTGACTTACGTAATTTTATTTTTTTTTGAATATTGAACAAATTAGTATAAGAAAAGGAGATGATCATTCAAAGAGTTGAATGTGTGTATTTGCTGAAATACAAGTATGAATTATTTGAAAGGTTCAACGAATTCAAAAGTGAAACTAATTTGAAAAGTATTAAGATTCTTTGATTAGATCGAGGAAGGAATACTTGTGCAATGAGTTTATAGATCATCTCAAATAGTTTTGTCACAATGGACGCCTCCGGATACACAATAATTAATTGATGTATCTGAAAGGAAAAATTATACCTTGTTGGACATAGTGCGGTCCATAATGATTTTACCGACATTCTAGTATCCTTCTGGGATAATGTCCTAGAAATGACTGCATATCTACAAAAAAGGTAACCTCAAAATTTGGCCCCAAAGACTCTATAAGAGTTATAGACAGGGAGGATTCCTAATCTTAAGTATGTTAAGATAAGGGGTTGTCCAGCTTATGTGAAAAGGTTTCAAAGGATAAGCTTGGGATAAGATTTGACAAGTGTAGATTTGTGGGATATCCTAAAGTAAGTTTAGGGTATATGTTCTATAATCCCACTTAGCAAAAAGTGTTTGTTGCCAAACACGCAACCTTCTAAGATAAAGGTGTTTATCATTGAAGGGGCTAGTGGGAAGATAATAGATCTTGAAGAGTTCAAGAACCACAAAACACTATAAGTCAAATAAGAGGAACCTGTAGATAAAACTATTGTACCACAATTGAATTGTAAATCTGGAATAGTACCGAAGATACCTTGGAGGTATGGATTTATCATAGATGATGATGATGGTACACATTATAGAAGATGATGATCCAGAGTTACATACGATGAGGTAAGAGTTCTAGTGTGTACAAAAAGGGTCAGTGGGAGCGCCGTGACATTCCTAATATTATATATTGATATACTATAGATAAGGAATGACATACTAATGCTACAATCAGTAAAGATAAAATTGTCTAAACATTCCTCCATGAATGATTTGGGAAGAGTATCTTAATTGGGGATACAAATCTATATAGATAGATTTAAAAGGATGGTCGGCTTAACCCAAGGAACGTATATTCATTTGATGCTAAAATTGTTTAGCATGGCAAACTCTAAGAGATGTCTCATGTTGATGAGCCCTGGAGTGTATCTCTCTTAATAGTCCCCATAGACAAATAAAAGAGAGATCGCATGCGTAATTATCATGTATGCAATGAAATGTACAAGACATGATGTTGATCAGTTATATTCTGAAGAAGTTCACTATGAGTCAGTGAAAAAACATCTTAAAGTACTTAACCGGCACTAACGATGTGATCATATTTATGGTGGATCTAAATTAAAACTAGAGGACTTAACAGACTCAAGTTTTTCAGACAAACTAAGACGACATAAAATCCACTTTAAGGTAAAGCTTTACCTTGAATGCTGGTGCAGTGAATTGGAAAGGTTCCAAATAGCAAAGAGTTGATGGTTTAGTGACAAAGACTAAGTAACTAGCTGTAATTGAAGCTGCAAGTTGATTGTTTGGATAATAAGTTCATTACAGAACTAGGAATAGTTCCTAAGTTTCATCTTGGATCTAAACATGTGTTGTGGCACTTTCACTAGATTATAAAAATCATTGAAAGATGGGAAATTACAATAGAGATAGTGGACTCTCAAAAATAATATTACATATCTATTAACTAAAGCTTATCCAATAGCAGATTAATCGTCACTTAGAGAATAAGAGTATGAGATACTATGACGATTAGCTTTAATGCAAGTGAGAGATTGAAAGTAGTATGCACACAAGCCAATCTTGTTTGATGATAAAGCATATACTTTGTAACAATCTTATTCATTTATTAATAAAAAGTATTAATTTATTAAAGGCTTTTAATTATCTATATGATGCTGCTTTATAATATGTGATAAACCTATAGTTTTAAGCAATGCTTTTAAAATAATGATGATAATCATTCTAATGAGATCTAAATTCTTAGAAAGCTTAAAACTAAAATAGTTCACAATCGTTGGATTACTAAATTGGGGATTAGTGAATCCGGAAAGATTGGTACATACGTTGCTTGCTCATTGGATGAGGAAGATTGATCTCATGATCATTTGTGTGGAGACACTAAAGCTAGTATATAGGTGCTTATTAGAGAATAAGTTCACTGAACGTGGCTCGCTAAGAAATACCTAATGGAGTTTTATTTGCCTGTCAATAGGAATTCCTGTAGTGATAGTAGTACAAGTGATCCTTGGACTTGAGATCATCATAGTATCTTGTGTATGATGAATTATACTTTGACTTATTCCTTAAGACCCTTAGGATATATCAAAGGGTATGCTTGTGTATAATAAGTTGTACATGGAGATAATATATGATCAATAAAGAATCTATCGTTTCTAGTAAAAGAAGAGAAATGTCCTATGTGATCCGATAAATGACAACCCAGTAGTCCTTGGCCAAGGCAGAATAAAATTAGAAAAGAGTTTCTAATTTGTATTATTTGGAGTTTTGCATTTAAGGATCGAAATATATATAATTAAATAAAATAAGACTTGACAGTAATTTCATATCTTATATTTAATTGAGACATTGTATGGTGGAAAAATTGAATTATACGGTAACTATTTACTTAAAGGTTCTTTTATGATTAATGTTGAAATCTCTATTATCTGAAAAGTCGTTGATCGCTAGGGAGACTTATCCCTATTGTAGAATAAATATTATTTATTTATTTAAATAAGATTAGAATTGTTCTAATTGATTTATTCACAACCAGTTTAATATGGAGAACCTAAAGGATCACACCATAAAACGAAGAATAATTATTTAAGAAGTTAATGGCATAATCGTAATAATAAGTTAAGTATATTTAATTTAATCTATGTTGATAGAATAAATTAAATAGCTTAATATTTATTATTAATACTATTATTATTATTTAAATCCTAAAGGAGTTTGAGAATTAATTAATAAAAGTGCTCTCATATATTACTAATACGATTACGAGGCTAATTAATTAAAAGAATTTAATTAATTATTCCTAATAAGATTGGGAGCCTAATTAATTAAAGGAGTTTAATTAATTAAAATAAAATCCAATTCCTTAATTGTTAAGGAAGGTTGCCCACATCTATAAATAAGAGGAGTCTTATTATGGGTGAGAGTGGTTTTTGACTTTTTCACAACAGACGTAATTCTAATTATTGGAGAGTACGCTCCTTTTCTATGAGAGATAGAAAAACTAGGGTTTTACCAAGCACTCATCTTCTTGAATCTTTATTCTTTATTGGTGGATCACCTCTAGAGGCCAAACACTTGGGTGGCTAACGTTGATCAAAAGAAGGAACCTAATCCGGTGGATTCAAGTTGAACACGAAAAGGATTTGGAGGTGAACTTGTACCTGAGGCAGCTCGGATCTTCAAGGGTATGATTCTCATCCTTTATTTTTTGTTTAATTAATAATTGTGCATAAAGGATGATCCGATTTGTAAAATTTTTAAACTTTGATATTTATACGTTTATGCTTATTTTGTGCAATTTGATTGCGTTCATGAATATTACAAACCTAACAGCACCAACCGAAGTACAGAATCTGAGGAACAATGTTTCTTCTTTGGAAAAGTTGTGAGAAATAGAAAACCTACTAAATAGTTAATTGCGAAAGGCATTAATCGAAACGATGGAAGAAAAAATAAGCTGAAGATCCAAATTGATCATATGGGAGCCAAGAGCAACACATCGTGTGCAGCTCTGAGCAATAAGGGAAAAAGAAAGATACAAGACCACAACGTAGGAAAACCCGGTAAGAAGAAAGGGAAAAAGATATGTTACATTTACGGATATGAGGAACATATCTCTCATCATTGTCCCGACTTTCAGCTAGGTGCATGTTTTATTTGTGGGGTGGTGGCCAGGATCAGGAAAAGGCGTAATATAAGTACTATTTGAATATGTGTGTTCTATGACAAGTATGTCTATGTAATGTAATATTTTCACTTTTGTATAAGTTGTAGTAGCGATTCCCGACTTTTATGGTCGCAAAGGGATATCAGATGTTTAAGGCAGTGTGTGCTATGCTATGTACTATGAAGTAGTTGAATAAACATGAATCTATGTTTGATTAATAAAACAAGTTTAAAATATTAAACTTATACGATAATGTTTAGAATGTAAGTTAATAAAATATAGATTATGTTTTATTTAACCAGAAAATGCCTCCAAGACGTCAAACTCGAAACCAAAGGGCAGAAGAATCTGTCAACAATGCTGGAGGACAACAACCAGACCTGATGTAGAATTTCACAAACATGGTAGCCCAAGCCATACAGAATGGAATGCCGGCCGCGGGAAATCAACTAGACAATCGATTTGAGAACTTTAAAGATTTTAAGGCTGTAGGATCGCCAGAATTTAGAGGTACCACTGACCCGATAGAAGCCCAAACTTGGGTTAAGGAAATAGAAAAAGCATTTGTAGTCGCTAGGGTAGATGAGGGGCAAAAGAAAACTTTTGCCACCTATATGATGAAAGGAGAGGCGAATTTCTGGTGGATGGCAAATCAAGTTAGGGCAGGACAAGGGGTGATAGCATGGACTAGGTTTAAGACACTGTTATTTGAGAACTATTTCTCGTCTAGTGTGCAGGCTAGGATGGAGGTGAAGTTTATGGAGTTAAAGCAGGAGAACATGACCGTTGCGGAATATGCCGCAAAGTTCAATGAATTAGTTAGGTTTACTCCGCATCAAGTTGATACGAAGGCTAGAAAGGGAAGGAGGTTTGAGCTGGGATTAAAACCCTGGCTCTACAATAAGGTGGCCGTGTTAAAAATAAATACTTTTACAACACTTTTGGAGAAGGCTATCATAGCCGAAGGGGGAAGTGAGGCCATGAGCCTCTACAATAAGGAAAAAAAGAGCAAGGTTAAGGTTGAGGCCTTGAGGGAGCTGGGAAGGTAGAAGCAGGTAGTGGTAATGGGAATGGAAAAAGGAAGTGGAACAATTTTGGAAATGTCCATGTCAAACAGGAAGGTGTGATGAAGCAGGTTGTGAAGTGTAAAAATTGTGGGAAGAATCATTTAGGTAAGTGTCTTAGTGGTAGGTTCGTGTGCTATAAATGTGGGCAGGAGGGACATATCTCTCCTAACTGCCCTAATCCCAGGACGAGCAATTGGTGTTTTCTGTGTGGATCAACGGAACATAAGGTCACGGACTGTCCGAAGAGGAGAATGGATGCAGGAAGCGTAAATGCGGGGAAAGGCAACGGAACACTAGAGATAACGGGACCAACTTCAACAAAATCAACAGCAAGAGTCTTCAATATGACCGTTCGGGATACCGTAGCTGTAGCGCCCCCAAAATAGGTCCATTCCATCTAACCTATTCTGAGTCGCCAAATACATGGTACAAAAAATAACTACAACTTTATTACAACAATTATCGTGCAAAATACAACAACACATATGTTATGAGTTTTGATACTAAAATATACCAACTGTGACTCTGGACACCAACCTTGGATAGCACGTCACAATGACACCTTACATAAAGGTATAGTCAAAAACTGTTTTAGAAATTAGAATATTTGGGAAGTGCTCAAGGAAACCCTCGTACATGGGAGGCCATGCTTCTAGGTTATGATAGATATCATATGGCCACAGAATTATCCTTGGTTGACCCAATAGACCCCAAAGAAAAATGAGAAGATTACTATTATATTCTTCTCAATGGTGAGTCTTCTCTTGATATATCATTATCTTCACTGTCTTTAAGTGAGAATTATACTTCAAACAAACACCAAGATTATATAGGTAGTGCTCGTAGATATACTCGGCAAGTGGATGTGCATAACCATGTCTTATGATGACACGACGTTTGTAAGACCCCAACTTATTAATGAATAAAATCAAATTTTCTCTAAATATTATTATGAATAATAAGGGGTTAATTTGATATAATACTTTGGTTATGGGTGAAATGTGCAAATTTTACAAAATAAGCAAGTGGTTATAAAATATTCATTTTGTCGGGGAATATTCGTTTGGTCGTGGAATATTCTTGCTGTCGGGGAATATTCGTACGACGGCGCAGCCTTGTGTGGGCCCCATAACGGAAAGCGATTTGATGAAGAAAACGACAAGTATACGTTATTTATAAATAACGGCGTAGTTGTTACCGTTAATACTGTTGGAATACCCGGTGGTTAAAATACAGTAGCACACAGTATTGCACCAATTATTGATTCTTACGTAAGAAGGCACTACTCAATAATTGTTACAGTAGTTATTGTTCAATATTTTATTTTATTGATTCAATAATTGTTGCGTTGATATTTTATATTATTGTTGTTTCAATAATTGTTGCTGCACAGTATTTTCCTTTATCAGATCAATAATTCATATTATTTGAATAATATTATTAGATAACATTATTGGCAATGTCTAGAAAGTTCTCTCTAAGGAGAGGTTTGGTCATCTAATTGCGCGCCAGTAAGGAGAAATCCTTATTGGAAAGCCCCCTCTTTCCTGGGAACGGCCTGGTTGTCATAAATGTGATTCTGTAATATTATTTGTGAATAATTAATTATTGATTCATATGATAAGGAAATATTTATTTTATGTGGATATAAATGAAGGATATATTTTTGTGGTTAAAAATGAAGGAGTTAATGTTGAGGTGTTTTATCAGTATTTTTATCGGAATGGAGGTGTTAAAAATCAAATCAGGGTTTTTGAGAAATATTGCGGGTGTTATAATTTTTAATCCGACCGTTGGATCGTGGTAATTTTTGGATATGTTATACATATATAAGTTGAGTATATGTCCACAAATTTTGAACCGTTAAAAATGAACATATGATTTATTATGAATTTTACGAGATGACTGGTTCAGAAATTGTTGAATTTTTGGAGTTTATCATTTTGATGGAAAATTCTAGAATTGGTGGACCCCACTTATGGTTGGTGAAGAAATGTGCTGAATTATATTTCAAATGTGGTAGGTGGGAATAGTAGCAGGTAAAGCCATCAGGTTACAGGTCAAACCTACTAAAATTTTCCTATAAATAGAGGGCTAAGTTAGAATTGAAAATCACACCAGAAACAAGTTTTCTCTCTTTCTCTCTATAGATTATTGAGTGTATTTTGTGAGTATTTATATACTTTGAGAGTTTCTATTCATCAGAGCAAGTTTCTTTCAGCCTTATACCGGTATTCCGACCAGAAGTACTGATATCTTGAGGTAAGGGATATTATTTTCTTCTTAAATGATATTATTTTCTTCAATATCATTATGCTGAAATATTGATATGAGTTTTTATCAAATTTGGAACTTTTTGTGTCGGGGTTACTATTCACGTATACGGCACTATTCACGAATACGGCACTATTCACCGAAAAATAAAATTTTTCCTTTTTGTCCAAGATGTCTATTATGGTTACTATCTTTGATTGTATCCATATTTTGATCTTTATTTTTGAATTCTGCTTCACAATTGATTATTATGAAGTATTATTGATCTTGAATAAACTGTTATACGAATCCCTAATATTTGTCCTTCTGTCTCACTGGATTCGTTCTCTTTAAGATATTTTTCATCATCCTCAGTCCTAAATGATGATATTACTGAATATCTTTGTCCTGTAGTGCAAAGATGTATGATTACTTGATGAATATCTTTGGCCTGTAGTGCAAAGATGAACAGGTGTTGAGATGAACATGACTGACAGGTGATACAAATGAATATCTTTGGCCTGCAGTGCAAAGATGAATATTTGGATAAATATGATTATTAATCGATGTTACAGGGATAAAACATTGATGATAGACTTTTAAATCTTAGAAGATAGTAGAATTCTTTCTCTACTTGACTCTTCTAATGGTTTGCTGTTTCCGCTGCAGTTGTTGATCTAAAACTTGTTGTCGATTATATTCTATCAGATTTTTCCCTGTTGAAGACTAACGATAATTTGTTGTATATTATCTTAGTCATAATATTCTTTACTGGGCTAGTTGAGCTCACCCTTTTTCTTTTTGTTCCATTTTTCTTCTAAGGAGGTGAGAACATAGCAGGAACTAGTCGGGGTACGGAGTGATGGTTCTAGAAAGATGTTTTAGCAGTCCTCACTATTTCTGTAAAATAGTGTTTGAATAATTGTAACGAGTACTTATTTGAGTGTGGATATTGTCTAGAAGACAATATTTGTATTTAAACTCACAGTATGTATTGTCGTATTTTGCACGACAATTGTATTATTGAAGTTGTAGTTTATTTTCTGTACCATATTTTTGGCGACTCAGAATGGGTGTTGTATACCTATTTTGGGGGCGTCACAACGTTGTATGTCGTTAGACATTTTGTATGATAGTGGCAAAACACCCTTCCAACGTTGGATACACCTTACCCTATTGGATTCACCAAATAAAACTACTAAATGAACTTTTCTATACTGCTTCGGGAGAACCTCCACAGCTAGAGACCACCGTTCTATTTCCCTGTTACCCTTGCTCGACCCAGCTACACTCTTATTACCTGAAAGGAATTGTGAAGCAAAAGGGTGAGCACAACTAGCTCAGTACATAATATTATGTCTAAAGATAATTAAATTATCAATAGCATTCATCAGTAATAAATCAGAGATTTAGAACATATGGTAGATGATAAAACTTTTCAACCATAGTTGCAGCGGAACGAGCAATCCATTAGAAGAGTCAAATAGACCATAAAGTCTATTATCTTCTCCATGTTAAAAATCCACCAACAATGTTTTATCTCTGTAACATCAATCAACAGTTCTGATCCACAATCATATGAATAACTTATAATCATAATTGTGATTCTAAATTCCTCTTCGCATCCAGGACGAAGATAATTTTCATCACCTGTCTTTACCTGAAACATCAAAGATCATGGTTATACCAAATCACATTTCCTGTTCATAATCATACTAATAAATTCATCTTTGCACTACGATCCAAAGATATTCATCAAATGTTCATCTTTACACTACAGGCCAAAGATATTTAACAACATATCATCTTTGCACTACAGGCCAAAGATATTTATATCTCAAAGAAATACATAATCATTTCAGAATATATATAAACCATAATTATAACCATGTTGATCAATTCACCATTACACTTAAGCTAAAGATATTCAATTATAAATTCAATGGTCATGATCATACCAGTCACAATTCAACTTTTCACTACTGGCCAAAGAGAACCCTAGTCATAATTATACCAATAATCTACCCATCTTTACACTCCAGTGAAAGAGAATTTCAACATCAGGGTTATAAAAATATTATATATGATAATAAAATCAATATAATCAATAAATAGTTTTAATCTCCAGAGTAATATTCATAAATCAACTATAATTTGGTTAGAAAAAGAAACCAATTTTATAGTGAATAGTACCCGTGAATAGTAACTCATGAATAGTAACTCATGAATAGTAACCCGTCGTGAATAGTAACTCAAGAATAGTAACCCGTCGTGAATAGTAACTCATGAATAGTAAATTGTGAATAGTAACTCATGAATAGTAACTCGTGAATAGTAACCCCGACATGAAAAAGTTTGAAATTTGATAAAAAGTTTTAACCAATATTTCGGCATAATGATATTGAAGGAATTAATATCATTTAAGAAGAAATAGACTCCCTTACTATCCCGTACCTCAAAAGAGCAGTACTTCTGACTGGAATAACGCAGAACGAACTTGCACCGTATAGCAACACTCAAGATATCAAAATAATCACAAGAATATACTTGATAATATAGAGAGAGAAATAAAGAGAAAACTTCAATTTCTGGTGTGATTTTCAATTCTAATCTAAGCACCCTATTTATAGGAAATTGCTTAGAACACCAAAGCAGAAAATTGAATATAATTATATTATATTTACAAAATTGTCAAGCCCACCTTAGAAGATCTGAATTCAGCCCATTCTTATCACATGTTGAGCCCACTAATTTGTAAAAAATATTTTTCTTTAAAATAATAATTAAAACTTTCGAAAATCAATTATTTCAGAACTTCAGAACTTCAATAATTCATAATAAATAGCCCTTTTGTCAAAAAATTCTAATCTCGCAAATTTTTATAGGAAATTCAATTCTCTACAACTTTGCAGAAGAAAGGTTTTCAAAATTCCAAACAAAAATTGACCGAAATCCACAAACGGACGATTTTACAGGCTATAATCAAATTTCAGTCAAGAAATGGGTCCACCGACACACAAAACATGTGTTAATCATTTAATGCAACAAAAATACTCTTTCTCCTCATATACTCATATATCCCACATTAATTATAAAAATATCACCATTAATATATTATAAAAATAATATATTTAAATAAATTATTTTATCGAAAAAAGATAAAATATTAATTTTCAATAATTGTCACATTTAAACATTTTCTACATAAAATCAATATTTTTCTCATCATATAAATCAATAATTAATTATTCACAAATAATATTACAGAATCACAGTACTGGCAACCAGGCCGTTCCCAGGAAAGAGGGGGCTTTCTAATAAGGATTTCTCCTTACTGGCGCGCAATTAGGTGACCAAACCTCTCCTTAGACAGAACTTTCTAGACATTACCAATAATGTTATCTAATAATATTATTCAGATAATATGAATTATTGCTTCGATAATGGAAAATAGTGTGCAGTGACAATTATTAAAACAACAGTAATATAAAATATCAACGCAGCAATTATTGAATCAAAATAAAATATTGAACAGTAATTACTGTAACAATTATTGAGTAGTGCCTTCTTACGTAAAAATCAATAATTTGTGCAATACAGTGTGCTATTGTGCAACAACGCGTATTACTGTGTTTTAACCACCGGGTATTCTAACAGTATTAACGGTAACAACTACACCGTTATTTATAAACAACTTATACTTGTCATTTTTTTTATCCAATCGCTTTCCATTATGGGGCCCACAAAAGGCTACGCCGTCGTATGAATATTCCCCGACTGTAAGAATATTCCACGACCAAACGAATATTTCCCGACAACAATGAATATTTTATAACCACTTGCTTATTTTGAAAATTTTGCACATTTCACCCATAACTTTAAACTTTTATCAATTTAACCATTTACTAAATAGAAAAATTAAATACTTTTATTTCATAAAATTCAGGGTCTTACAGTAGCAGCCGGGGATGGAACTCCAGGTATTATTCGGATCAATTTTTATTTTCCTATATATGTTTTTCGTATATATATAGTAAATTATTTTATAAAGAAATTTTGAGAGAGAAATTTGAATTCTGTTAGAAATCAAATTTTCGTATGATCAGATAGACAAGTTTTATGTTGAATAGTTAAAGATCAGTCCGATCGAATCTGATCGGGATCTACTTGAAGTTATTGTGTATGCTATTTGCCCTAGTGTTTATAAGTTTTTAAACGGTAATTCTGGGGACGGAATCTTTATAAGGGAGGGTGGATGTAATAACCCAATATTTTCAATATAATTAAATAATAAATTTTGCATTTTTTTATATATTTATAAAGGGGAGATATGTGCAAAGCAAAATATATGTACGTTTGTGATAAATAAAATTTATTTATTACATGAATAATTGTAAATAATTTCTTTTTAAGAATTATTAATCGTTAAAGATTATATTCCTATAATAAATTAATTTTTGGTAATAATAAGAGTATTAGTTATTTTTTGTGAAAATATGATTATTGTATGATATGATTATTAGGAAATTTTAAATGAACAATTAATTTATATTGATTGTTATGGAAATTATAATTACGTTAATCAATGAGGAAATGATGAACTAATACTATTGTTAATTAATCAATAAATAATTTATCTAATTGACACAAGTAAGTTATTAATATAATAAGATTACTTGACTGTTATGTGCAAGTGTGCAATAATGAAATATCTATGTGTTCCAGAAGGAGGTTAAATGTTTAAATAAACATTAATATTAAATAAGGTTATAATATGGTTATGTGAGTAGTAAAGGTAATTATGGAACTATCCGGACAATAATACTTGACTGCGTTGTTTTAATACGTATATTTAATGTACATGGATTATATGTATGTTACATTTTCATATTACATCTACTACCTTGAAATATTAAATTATATTGTGGCATTAGGTTTTAGCATTGTATGGTTAATATGTGTATACAATATAGCATAAGAATAAGAGTTGTGTATAAGTATATGGTCTAATGTTGCAAGAGTGTTGAGTTCATTTGCTTGTCCCAAAATGAGTGTCCCATTTGCTCAAATCTCAGTCACGTATAGAACAAAAGGCTAAGGCCTATGTTCTTCCTTTTCTTCCAAACTTTCCTAGCTAATGATCATGGGGGAGTGGTGATCATGATGCAAATCACCAACCAATTACAAATTCCTCCTTACCTATCATGTATTCCTTCAATCCATGGGTTTGATTCAGTGGGAAATTCCAGTATCTAGTCCAAATTCCTTCTATAAATATAAGCTCCATTTTCAGTTTTTGGTTGCTTAAGAATTTGTCTGATAAGTGTAGGAAGAGAGTGAGTGTACTGAGCATTGATGGAGTATAATTAGTGCTTTGAAAAATCAAAATTAAGCTTTAAAGAGGTATACATTTTGTTTGTGTTCCTGAGTTTAAGTTTCGTCAAATTTTTGCAATTACTTGAATTCTCTATAATTGGTAGATGATAGCATGCCATTGTGTCAATTAAGTGTGTATTCATGTCTAGAAGTAGTCTATGTTGCAGCAGAAGATGTTGGCAATGCTTGTGATTGAGGCTCTGCAAAAGCAAACCCATATTTTTTGCCTCTGGACGAAGTGGCGCGGCTGCGCCACTTCCTTTGTCCTTCATCGCGCGACCGCGCGGGTTGCCTATCACAGTTACTGTTGTTGATTCCTTAAGATATCATGAGCATGCTACTTAAGTTTGAATATGGATATAAATGAACTCAACACATGAATAAATGTTGTTATGAACATGGTAAGTTATTTTAGCTTGACTTAGTATGTATTCAAAGAAAACTTAGCAAATTGGGAACTAGAATATGTGAACTTATCTTGCATGCTTAAGTAAGTTTTACTAAGGGAGACTTAAAGTTTCAAAAACAAACTTGATAAACTATATACGTTTGAGTTAGGAGTTTATGAGCATGTTTATATGTTCTATCTATACATATGTGAAAATATGATGCATAGTATGTAAAGCAGCTTTGCATGCTTGATGGCTTAACATGGGATTTTCATAAGGGACCTTGAAATCTAGTTTTGTCAATATTACGAGTATCCTAGCATTTGACAACATGATTAGGTGTGTCATACATGTAGACAAGATTTGCAAGCATTCTAGCTAATCATATGCCTTACAATGTAGTTAGGAATGGTTAGATCAAGTCTAAATGAATGAAGTAGAACTCCACAACTTGACATACATGATTTAACTAATGCACACATGTGTAGTAGAAACCTATGGACCACATAACATGTGTTTAACGACTAAATGTAAGAAAATTATGAATTTAAACACTTAAAGTCTTGATTAAATAAGAATAGATGGCGACATAAGTTAATGTTAGGATATAAGGTCAAACTTAGTTATCCACATACTAACATGTGTGTTTTTGCATGATTATTCGTATTTGTGCAAGGCATGTGTTCACTGGTTTTCTACAGGAGCAGCCATGTCCTGGTTTGAACTGGGAGCCGCGCGGCCGCGCGTCTCCTTAGTACAAATCAAGCGCGGCCGCGCCAGTCTGCTGTAGGAATAATTTTCTGTAAATGGTGTGAAGATGGTTGCATGATTGTATTGTTACTCTAATATGTATAATATGACCAGTGCAAAACTAATATGTTAAGAAGCATGCTAAATGATTGAATTGAATGATTAATGTAGTGATTAAGAACTTCAAACTGTTAAGTCCAAAAGATATTTGCGAACTATAAGGCAATGATTAAGAAACTATATTGTTAACTTTATAGTATCTTATAAACTAATGTGGTAATATGGGTATAAGGTATATGTAAGTAGTATACAACTAACTTAGATGTTTATGTATGCATTTACACTTATATATCATGTATGAGCATATGTAACTAATGAATATCCTATACGCGTATTATATTAAATTAGGATTCGAAAGAGTATTAATAAGCGATATTTAGGTAAACTACGCTTAAGGCAAGTTCTCTAACCTTACTCAAATCTATATTGAGCAAGTATCCAAACCCTACTTTTATCGTACAAGTATCATAATTCCGTGCTTTACTTTATTCAACGAATATCGTAAGCTTATCTCTTTGAATGCAAGTATCTTTACTCTTTATATCTATTTATGCAAGAAACCTGCGTAAATAAGTTATTGAATTATATTCCGGTTATACGGGTTTTTAAACTTTATTGTTATTAATCATAGTATTCATGCAAGTTCCTTGAACTCTACTTTTATTGAGCAAGTATACTATCTTTGCATTTTCTTTTTGCAATGGGCAAAAGTAAGAAAGTTTTATAATTATATTATTATTGTACCAGATTATTAACTCTGTTGTTATATATATATATATATATATATATATATATATATATATATATATATATATATATATATATATCTGATCGTTGATTATCAACATGATATTATATTGTATTGCAGATATATATTCTGTTCGTTAATTTCTATATATATGGTTATACAAGTGTCCCCCCTTGGATAATCATTATATTTAATCACATGTTAATATATATATATATATATATATATATATATATATATATATATTGATTGCCAGTATGTATATGTTAAGTAAAAGTCGTCTAAGCTATTTGATCAGCTAGACACAGATTTAGAAATATCGTTGAATATGATAAAACCTTTTTGTATCCAATCAAATTATTTTGGTTCGAATTCCCGACTAAGTATAAACATCCCGAACATGGGAGAACTTTTGTGCACCTGAGGCGGATATGATGAACGATAATATCGTTCTGGTATGTAGTATTGATCAATACAGGGCATAATGGGCTGATTACTCCCGCGCCCGTAAGTTATGATGGTTTGCGGATGAAGTTCTGCTAAACCTATTCGAAAATTGAAAACAATGTTCATAGTATGTCACCTTAACCCTATTTATAGTCGGTAAGTAGTTTCAAAAATTTGATAGAGAGTTGTTATGTTACTATTATCGGTTCAGGTTACTTTATAACTATTAATTCGTTGTAGAAGGGTAGTACAAAGAAAACATTTAATCCTTTCAGCTAATATTTATAATTGTTGTTACTTGTTGGGCACTCAAATGCTCATCCTTGCTTAATTTAAATATTTTCAGTTAAGTATGATCAACAAGAGGGCTTTGCCAGGAGCAAAGAGAAAGGAAAGCTGTCAGAATAAGTTGGGTTATCATATGTAATAGCTGCACTTAAATAAGATGATGATATTTATTAGGTATCATGTAATGAATGTTTTAAGGTCACGTACCCGGGATTTAGACAACTCTGATATGTAAATTAAGTTTGATATTTATGACATTATTATTATTATTCCGCTCAAAGAAATGGTATCGTGAAGCACTGAATTCGGGGTGCAAGTACCTGAATTTGGGGGCATCACAAGTTGGTATCAGAGCTTTATGGTTAGAAACCATAGGTGGGGGTAGACCTTAGGCTATAACCTTAGAGCAGAGGAAAATGTTGAAAATACAAATAACTCGTATAGAGTTTTAAGTGAGATGAATTGAATAAATTCATCGTCAAATCAAATAAAAGATAACTTATATAAAATTATTATTTGTTGTGTGTATATGTTATATACTAATCTAAATAAATTATGTGTAGATGTTAGGAGGAAGATGATTAGGATACCTTCGGGTAGTAAAGAAGGAGTCAATCTCCATAATCGAGCCAATATCGAAGTCAATAGCTAAAATAGAGGCTCACGTTGAAGATAACATCAATGAGGTGATCATTTTTAAAAATATAGTACCGGACCCAGAAATGGTGGAACTAGTAGATAGTGATTTGGACACCAAAGTTGGAGCTGATCAAGCATCAACCGAAGTGCAGAATCTGTGACACCCCCAAATCCGGGTACTTCGATTCCACGGGATTTGGTGTTCACTGTACAAATATCATCTATCTATCTACCCATAATAAATGCAAACCATGCAATAGATAGAATAAAACTTCTCCTTAAAAGGATTACAACATTCGAATAATAATAATAATACAATCCCAGGTTTAAACTAACCTTAAAACATCTGTGCGGAATTCTAAACAATTAAGTCTTAACAACATCATAACTCAAGTCTTAAACAAATACATCAGTTAATAAATAACAGTTCTTCAACACTTGCTAACTTTACCCTTGCCCTTACTAGTCGAAGGTTCATCACTTCTTTCATTCTTAACTGCAATGTTATTATATAGCAAGAGTGAGCACAAATGCCCACAAGTATAATAATGAAACAACAAGATAATAACATGCGAATAATCAAAGACATCTGAATAAAAGCTCAACTTTTGAATCAAGAATAATTAACAAGAATCAAAAGAATTCTGAGGGTCATAAGACCTTGAACTATGTCCTAGGTTAACAAGGGTTATACTTGAAACCTTTAACAGTCATAAGACTATGGACCTTCTTCTCGTACTTAGGGGGATCAGCCCTTAGTACCATACTGTGCACAATATCTTAACGCTTACGCATAAGTAAATCCCTTTACATGGTTGTTCATCTCAGTTTGACATTCGAGTCCGCACCAAAGGAAGTTTGGTTTGGATAAATTCATCAAGGGTTCTGAAATTTAGAACGCTCATCAACTATGGACTAGTTGAATCAATAAGGTTCACTAGTCTAATAAGGTTCAACAATAATTGATATTTGATTTGAATAAAAATCTCAAAAGTATACAATAGGACAATTATTGTATAACTGAATCATGCTTTGGAAAGATAATTAATCTTTAATATCATGCTTGAACTTGAATAATAACAAGGATAATTTATTCAAGGTAAATAATAAACTTGATCAATAATGACAAGTAGGGTTAGGGAAACTTACTCGACATAAAAGTAACGTTTAAGTTAAAATAAACTTGCTCAATAGAATGGAGTTAGGGATAAGATACTTGCTCAATGTAAAAGTAGAGTTAAGAAACTTGCCTCGTGCGTAGATTACACTTTAACTAAGCACGTTCTTTGAATTAAATCCTACATACCATTCACATACACAATACCAGTTAATTATAACTTAATTGTTCATCAAAAACTCATTCTCTTTGTCTACTTTGATTTATTGACTATACTTAATCACTTTATCACATTTACTGCCACATAATACCACTTCATGAATAATAATCTAATTATGTAATCAATAATTTAATCCACATGCAATTATGTTATTTACAGGTTATACAACTATTTAATCATCACATTATTCTTCTAACATGTTTACATGTTCATTACAATAATCCACTAACACATTGTTAGACTTAAACATTTTTAAAATTGCATTTCTGAAAAAAAAAAAAATTTGGAGAGTGGCGCTGCGGCGCCACGTTTGTACTAAGGCTTCGCGCTGCGGCGCGATGGCGCTGCGGCCGGACACTTGGAGCTGCGGCGCCGTGGCACTGTGGCTCGAGTCATGGCGCTACGGCACGGTGGCGCTGCGGCGCGGGAAATGAACTGGTAGCCGGCGCTGCGGCGCGGCATACCAGACACAGAAATGGCTGTTCGCGAAAAATCGCAGAACATGCCAATTTCTCCCAATTTCTTATTTTCTACTCAAAATTAGACATACCCACAAGTTATAGTTCATGTATATTCATAATACAACATCTATAAAGTGATTTTAACCCATTAAAACATATAATCACAGATTTAAATCATGTAAAATTGGACTGTTCTTGATGTTCTTGAAGTTTTTGAACAAAACACATAATTTAGCCGTACGGATTCGTTATAACACCGAATCTGTTCGTTTAAGGCTTGATCTCTTCGTATTAACATGCTCAATAATATAAGGGTGTAAAATTTATGAAAACATTTATGTTTGACATACTAAAATCACGTATAAGGCCTTGAGGCCATAACTCATACTCTGTAAATTTGAAAAACATATGTACGATATGTTTTCATGACACTGATGTTATGGTTTACAACACATATATAATAAAATACGATTTGATATGTCATAACACACATACAACTCATAATCATTACTCTTAATCTAATTACAGAGGTTAAACTAAAAACTTAAAAACCATATTCATGAAACTTTTAAAAGACGTAAAAATAATAATTGGGTTGAAGAGATTACCCAAGCATAGATTAGTAGGATTGAAACCTTTCCCAATTTCTTCTTAAATCTCAAAATCTCTCTCTGATATGCTATTCTAGACTTAGGCAAAATGACAAAGAAAAAAAAAGACGTATTGTTAAAGAGAAGACAAACGCGCGTTGGTGGTCAGTTACCCAGTCATGGGTAACTGCCCTCAACTCCCCATAGAGCCATGTTTGGCTAGTTAGAATAGGTATAAAAATCATTTAATTTAATAAAGCTTTATCATATAGTTTAATTAATGTCACACTCCTTCATAAAATAAATCAATATCTTATTTAATATTAAATATAATAATTTCTCATACTTCACATAATCATATAATTAATTTTCTCATTAATAAATAATGTCCAATTAGTAACTCTCTAATTAATAATTAGATTAATTAAATAACATCATGCTTAATTAAATAACTTATTTAATTCGACAAGCTCACATAATTACATACTTGAATAATAATTATTCTCCACATTAATTTAATAAATGTAACACATAAAATTAAATTAATCTACCACAATTGCATCACTTAATTATTAAATCTAATAATTAAATCATTGAAAATATTTATTTAACTCAATAAATATTAAAATTAATTTACAAAATTCTCGTTCGTCACATCTTTCCCCCCTTAAAAGGATTCTGTCCCCAGAATCACGACTCAATAATTTCGACCCGTTACATTCTCCCCCCCTTACAAAGATTCTGTCCCCAGAATCGCATACACATAATTAAGTAAATAAATGAGGGTAATTCTTCATCATATTCTTTTCGAGTTCCCAAGTAGCTTCTTCAGCGTTGTGGTTCCTCCAAATTACCTTAACAGAAGGTATAACTTTATTTCTGAGAACTTGTTCTTTTCGGTCGACAATTTGGACAGGAATTTCTTCATAAGATAAATCTTTCTCAAAATGCAGGGGTTCGTATTCAATTACATGCTTGTAATCAGGTTTGTAAGGTCGTAATACAGAAACATGGAAGACGTTGTGGATATTCTCGAGTGCTGGAGGTAAGGCTACCTCATACGCAACTTCTCCAATTCTTCGCAGTACCTCAAAGGGTCCAATAAATCTTGGGCTCAATTTTTCTTTCTTTCTGAACCTGATCTTTCCCTTCCAGGGAGAAACCTTCAAGAAAACATAACTACCTGATTCAAACTCGATATTTTTACGATGTGGATCAGCGTATTTCTTCTGTCGATCTTGAGCTGCTACCAGTCGTGCTCGGATCACTTTGACTATTTCTGCCGTCTGCTGTACCAATTCTGGCCCTAGCAATTGTCTTTCACCAACTTCATCCCAATAAAGCGGAGTTCTGCACTTTCTGCCGTATAACGCTTCGTAAGGCGGCATACCAATACTAGTGTGGTAACTGTTGTTGTAGCCGAACTCTACTAACGGTAGGTGATCATCCCAATTTCCTTTGAAGTCCATTACACAGGCTCGTAACATATCTTCCAGTGTTTGAATCGTTCGTTTGCTTTGTCCGTCTGTTTGAGGGTGGTAAGCTGTACTCATTCGCAATTGTGTACCCATGCATTCCTGAAGACGTTTCCAGAAATTTGATGTGAAGCGCGGATCCCTATCGGAAACAATAGACACCGGCACTCCGTGCCTCGAAATAATCTCTTTCACATATAATCTTGCCAACTGATCTAAGTTAAATCTGATTTTGATAGGAAGGAAGTGCGCGGATTTCGTCAGTCGGTCAACGATAACCCATACTGCGTCGTAGCCTTTCTGAGTCGTCGGAAGGCCAACCACGAAGTCCATCGTAATATGTTCCCATTTCCATTCTGGGATCTCCAACGGTTGTAGCAATCCACTCGGTCTCTGATGTTCCGCTTTAACATTCTGACAGGTTAGACACTTGGCAACACATTCTGCAACATCACGCTTCAAATTCGGCCACCAGAAATGTTGTCTAAGATCTTGGTACATCTTGGTACTACCAGGGTGAATCGAATATCGTGAACTATAAGCCTCGCTTAAAATATCTTCCTTAATCTCTTGTACTGGTGGTACCCAAATTCTACTCTCAAATCTCAGTATTCCTTCCTTATCCATCTTAAATCTCGGTTCGGTTCCTTCAGATATCTTTTTTGTCATCTTTTTGCATTCATCATTCTGAAGTTGAGCCTCCTTCACTTTATCTAGTAGAGTTGTACCAGATTGCATCTGAAATAGTTTCTCATCAATCTCCATAGGATACTTCACTTCTAACTCCAGTTTCTCCATATCTGCAATTAGCTCCTGCTGAGCAGTCAACATCATCAATTTCTCACGACCCTTTCTACTTAAGGCGTCGGCAACCACATTAGCCTTACCCGGATGGTATAAAATCTCACAGTCATAATACTTGATTAATTCCAACCATCTTCTTTGACGCATATTCAAATCTTTCTGTGTAAAAATATATTTCAGACTCTTGTGGTCATTATATATTTCACACTTCTCCCCGTATAGATAGTGCCTCCAAATTTTCAAAGCAAAAACAACTGCAACTAACTCCAAATCATGGGTTGGGTAACCCTTCTCGTAATCCTTCAACTGCCGTGATGCATACACAATGACTTTGCCGTTTTGCATCAGCACACAGCCAAGTCCTTTATGCGACGCATCGCTAAAAACAACAAAATTTCCTGTATCATCCGGAAGAGATAACACAGGCGCTGTACTCAACCTCTTCTTTAATTCTTGAAAACTCTCCTCACACTTCTCCGTCCAAACAAATTTCACAGCTTTTCGAGTTAAATTCGTCAACGGAGTTGCGATCTTAGAAAAATCTTGTATAAATCTTCTATAATATCCTGCTAATCCAAGAAAACTTCTTACTTCTGACGGCGTTCTCGGCTGATCTGTGACATCCCAGATTTTTAGAAATTATAAATGAGAATTTTATAAACAAAAGTATTATTTATGAGATATGTTGGGTGTGAGTATGTGTATGTCATATATTATAGAATATGTGAATTGATGTGAAGAGAATGTTATATATTAATTTTAATATATATAAATATTTAATTGAATTATTTATTGAGTTAAATAAATACATTTTGTTTTGATTATAGAGTAATGTAATTAAGTGTAGCAGATTAATTAAATGAATATTTAGTATTTAATTTAATTAATATAATAATTTTATGTTATAGTTTTAATTTAATTGAGATAATTAAATTAGATGAGTTATGTGATGATTGTTACACAAAATTATAATTAACAAGTAAATATAATTATGGGACAATTTGATGAGATTGATTGATGTTAAGCTATTGATTAATTAAAATAATGAGTATTTGCCAAACATGGTCTTAGGCTTTTCAAGTTCAAATTGGTGTAACCTATGTATTAACTAGTAATTAGTATATCTAATAATTACTATGAGTTACATATATTATATATTACTAGTATTGTATATTATATGTATATACTACAAGTTAGTATGTTAGTTTTAGAAAACAAACTAAAGAAAGAAGAAGAGACTTAGAGAGAGTTGTAGGAGAAGAAGAAGATGAAGAAAAAGAAGAAGAAGGGAAAGTTTTGAGAAGACAAAACAAGCCCCATCATCATCATCTTCATCTCTCTTAAATTCATACTAATAAGACTATAATCTAAATACCTTATTTTAATTATATTTTATGTTCTTCAAAATGTAGGATAATGGTTCTATAGAAGTTGTATTGAGAAATCTAGAGAGATAGAGGAATTGAGATGAGCTAGAAGAAGAAGAAGAAAAAGTTAGAAGAAGGTAACTTCTAAACTCTTATTTAATCTTTGATTTTTTTGGGTAGATTTATGTTCTAGGATAGTAGATCATGCTTAATCTATTTGTATTAGTTTAATCTTGGACTATCAAGAATCAAACAAGAGGATTCAAGAAAGAAAATGAAATGGAAAGAAAATTTGAAGAACAAAATTCGTAGGTTTTGAGTAATTGTGGACATATCTTGTGAAATTCACATCTCTTTGGGTATAATGAGTTAGAAAATGAGCCTTATATCAAATCGAAGATATGGAAGTAAGATATATTCTGAAAGTGGAATCACATGAAAACTCCTTGTAGATTTCTCGCAATCTCTATTTTAGTAAGGCTGGTCCGAAGGGAAAATAATCTGTCTAGAAAATCAAAACTGTTACGGTTTCTGACTTTGAAAAATTCATATAAATTCATGTGTTTTGAATCTGAAGAAACTTAAAACTGCAAAGTTGTAGATATGGATGTTTACTAGCTAGACTCGCGAGATTGAGCTATTTTATGGACCGGATCATGTCCGAAATAAATTGTTTAGCAAGGATGTCCAGAAAATGAAATTTTTCTACACTAGTTGATGAATTGCAGAATCTGGTTTAGATGGATAAGGGTCTGACTTTAAGGCCTAGATGAGGTTGTAGTACACTGATTAAGGGTTAATTTTATATAAAAAGGAACAAAAACGGACATGTAACGAAGGAGATAAGTTAAAAACAAAAACAACGTTTTGTTAAAAAAATTGTGAAAATGAGTTTTATAATTATGTTTGAATTAAGATTTTGGGTGATGGTATATTTTGATGATTAAAAATATGTTTTGACATATGTAATGAATATAGATATGTGTTATCATATTCTATGCATAATTAACCATTTAAGATCAAGAGTTGAGATAAGTTAATGTGTGCACATAACGTGCTCGATAAAATGCCTAAAAGTAATAATGTTTCTAAACTTTGGTATACAAAGTGCCTAACTAATGGCTAATATTGGATATCTAAGTATGAAAAGATGATAATACAAGAATAATAATGGAAAGAAATCAAAAAAGGGAAATTTTTGATTTATGAAGGAAAATTAAGCATGTAAACAAATGTGTTGAATATGCATTTTTGAAACCAACTTGGTAAAATAAAATGGTGTGGTATATGCACATTAAACTGCAAGTGAGATAGTCTAGCATGTGTGGTGATGAAAATGAAAATAAAACCGAATTGCATATAAAATACAATTAGATGTCTATAAAGATATTATAAAGGATAATAAGATAAAGTAAGGTCTTAGAATAAATTTGACCATGAGATTGAGTATTGATTTTATTTATTATCAATCTCGCATACAGTGTAGGTTGTGCAAGGACGCGAAGTATTAGCGTGTTAGTAAAATGCCGGTTAAGGCAAGTCTTTCAGTTCCTTTTTGCTATGTGAACTTGATGATGAACTACTTTAAAATTTTAATGTATGATGTATTGTATATGTCAAATGTATGAAATGTAAAAGTCAATCTATGACTATGATGATTGAAGTATGAATGTTGATTGAGTAAGGAATTCAATCCTTATAGTTGTTATGTGAACTAAACATGTATGCTATGTTTGTTTATGATTATTCTTGTATGTTGAGCATGTTATTATGTGCTACGTGATGCATGAAAATTGTTAGATTTTGCTGAGCTGTCAAGCTCATTCTTGCAAATAACCATTTTTGCAGATTCAAGAATTAAATGTAACGCTATGTGCTACTTGATTGTTATGGATCAAAAGTGATATATGAAGATTTAATATCCTAGCTAAGTTGTTATTCTTGTAAACCATGTCTAATGTTTCGAATAATGTATTAATGTTGAATTTTAATATTGTTTTGCGAATGTAAACTATTGTAGTATTAAAATGATTCTGAGATATTTAGATGTAAAGGGTGAAGGTTTTGGGAACGAGGATAGTTTGTAATAGAAAATTTTAATTATTCCGCAAATTTCAATGGTTGTATTATCGTTTAATGATGTAAAATTAGAGGTTGAATGTATTATTAACGACCGAAGTCGAGAATTAAATTGTATGAATTTTGGGGTCGTTACAGTTGGTATCAAAGCTGATAGGTTAGAAACCTTAGGTAAGAGTACTTTAGGCTATAACCTTAGAGAAAAGAGGTGAAAATAAGGAACGAATAAGCTCAAATAGAGTTTGAACAATAAGGGATTAAAACTTGCGTGAAATGATTCAAAGAAGAATCTCGCAGAGTTATAAGGAATGTGAATGTGGGGTTACCTAACTCCAATAATAAGGATGTAAGGTGATAATAAATAGACAATGTCTATAAAAAAGAGAATGATAAAGAAGTTAAGAATAGATAGTTATATTTAAGTATGGCGCAATTGTACTCTTTAGTAGTTGATGTATGGTATCTGGGCTAAACGATTCGTTCATAGAGCGGAGGTATATACGAACTAGCAACTCGGAACCTAGTTTGTTGGTTGTTTGTGGGAAACCACTCAGCGTACCATATTGAAACTGTTAGAGACTCGATGTGTACCAAGTGTAGAAAGTGGATACGTATGATTAAAGTGTAGAACTTGAATGAAATGTTGAGCAATGTAAATGAAGTTAGAAATTCTTAAAGGAAGAAATGTTATATAAATAAGAAGATTCAAAGAAGAATCTTGAAGAGATATAAAGAAAAAAAAATGGGAGTTTCCTAATTCCAAAAAGCCAAGATAGCGAATAATGTCGTAAATGATAAAAAAGAGAAAGAAAGAGGATCGTAAAACAAAACGATCACGAGTTAAGAAAAGAATTTTAAGAGAGATGATTATAGAATAAGATCACGACGTGGTCTGTTTAAGTTATAAAAGAAAGATGGTCTATAATGTTTGAATAATTATAGCTTAATGCTATGAAGATGGAGTACTATGAAAAAGTACGAGATAACTCATGAGGAGTTATAGATGATATGATACGAGGAATTCGTATCGAGCAAAGAGCAAGTTATAAGCACGATAGAGTTAGGTGGGATTTCAATTGAGGACTCATGTGATGGCTGAATTGTACAAACCTTTGTATGGGCGAGGGTTTTGTGCTTGCACTCAGTTTATCACATTGATAGTCATTGGAATGTTTGTGTCGCGCTATTTGATATATGCCTGTTGAGAAGGTGATTCTTTTCTCATGTGTATAACAGATAGGTAGAGTATAGTTAGAGAATATTATAAGATTAAGTGCGAGTTCTTCAAACTCATACTTATGGTAGGTTCGTGACTCATAATTATATGGTATGTTTTTGAACCCCTCAGCGAATGGACGCCTATGGTCTGACTAGGATACGTTCTTAAACTCATATGATTGTGGCAAGTTCCTGAACTCATAACGTGTGATAAGTTTGACGAACTGGGTATAGATAAGTGTAAATGGAGTATTGATGATGATAGGAATAGATATACCTATTAAGAAATGGATCATTATAGAAAGTGGAGTTGATGGTGGAAGCATAGGTATTCTAAATCTACTAGCTATTTTATTGACTTCGTGTTGATGTTTACACTTCTATTTTCTTGAAAAGCATTGGATCAAATGATGGAACCAATGAGTTTTAACAACAATAATGTTATTTGTATGTCTATGCTAATTGCTTCGGCTAGACAAAAATGATTTGCAATATCAAAATGTATTTTATATCATTAATGCATCATGTAACTTGATGCAAAGATGAAAAAAATGATAGAGTCATCAATGCAGTATTACCTAGTGTTGGATGTGATCTAAGGATCGTCAGCCCACTATGGTATGATGTAGTATGATAAAATCACCAAAAGACGGAATTCTCAACGGACTGTAAATACAGTGCGGGATCATGACGTCATAAAAAGTTTTTTGAGATTTCTTTAAGATATGAGAATTCATATCTATGTATATATATGTATATTTCGGTTGATGTCCGAATTGTTGTAGAGGTCTATGCTATTTGATTCAGCTAGACGAATATTGAAAGATGTTCATGAAACTTAAGCGTTTATTGAAAAGTTATGCCAACCCAAATTATTTTGGGGCGGATTCAGATGTTGAAAAGCTGAGGTGAACAACCCTATAAGGGGAAATGTTTTCGGGGACAATGGTTCCGAGCGTAACACATATAATCGTTACAAAACACTACGTTGCGGCCCAACATAATGGTACAATAGGTTGGCCACCTAGTGTACGTAAGGAGGGTGTTTTCAGTCTTTGTGATTGATAAACACTCTGGTTTGCAGTGTGAAGGATTGAGTTGAAGCACTAGTAAACCAAGAATAGAGTTCACGGTCTTGTGACCCCTCAGCATGATTTGGAATCTTTTAAATTTCTGAGTTATTCATACTACTTCCTAATTATTGAGCAATTATGGAAGATTCTTGCTATTCTAAAAGGCGAATATGGTAAGGATGATATTTTTTAGAAAGAAGTAAGTCGTATGATGCGACACTGAATGATGAATATATTGAATAAGTGAGAAAAAAAAGTGTTGATATGAGAAGGAGATGAGTTATCAAAGAATAATGTAAAACTTTTAATAGAAAAGTTAATAATTGTAGAAAGATCTTTGTGGAAAGGAAGTGGTTATAGAATCCAATGAATGAATAAGGTATTAACGTAAAATCTATTTTTGATAGATTGAATGAATAAAGATTAATAAATAAAAATTTCGATGACGAAATTCTTAGAAGAAAGGGTGAATGTAATGTCCTGAGAGTTTGATCATATAGTATATGATAATGATCCTTAGAGAAAGATAATGAACGGGTCAAAGAATATGTAATACTCAAATATAATTGAGTCTAAGTAAATGTTATGAAATAAAACTTATAAGAATTTATTATCAAGAATGGTGAGAGTAGAAAATATAAAACCTATATTAAGGTAATGTGTTGAAGTTATTCAATGAATAGATTTGAGGAAAACCCGAGTAAGATAGGGTTTCTGTGATTCCGAGGACGGAATCCTTATAAGGAGGGAAGGATGTGACATCCCAGATTTTTAGAAATTATAAATGAGAATTTTATAAACAAAAGTATTATTTATGAGATATGTTGGGTGTGAGTATGTGTATGTCATATATTATAGAATATGTGAATTGATGTGAAGAGAATGTTATATATTAATTTTAATATATATAAATATTTAATTGAATTATTTATTGAGTTAAATAAATACATTTTGTTTTGATTATAGAGTAATGTAATTAAGTGTAGCAGATTAATTAAATGAATATTTAGTATTTAATTTAATTAATATAATAATTTTATGTTATAGTTTTAATTTAATTGAGATAATTAAATTAGATGAGTTATGTGATGATTGTTACACAAAATTATAATTAACAAGTAAATATAATTATGGGACAATTTGATGAGATTGATTGATGTTAAGCTATTGATTAATTAAAATAATGAGTATTTGCCAAACATGGTCTTAGGCTTTTCAAGTTCAAATTGGTGTAACCTATGTATTAACTAGTAATTAGTATATCTAATAATTACTATGAGTTACATATATTATATATTACTAGTATTGTATATTATATGTATATACTACAAGTTAGTATGTTAGTTTTAGAAAACAAACTAAAGAAAGAAGAAGAGAGTTAGAGAGAGTTGTAGGAGAAGAAGAAGAGGAAGAAAAGGAAGAAGAATGGAAAGTTTTGAGAAGACAAAACAAGCCCCATCATCATCATCTTCATCTCTCTCTTAAATTCATACTAATAAGACTATAATCTAAATACCTTATTTTAATTATATTTTATGTTCTTCAAAATGTAGGATAATGGTTCTATAGAAGTTGTATTGAGAAATCTAGAGAGATAGAGGAATTGAGATGAGCTAGAAGAAGAAGAAGAAAAAGTTAGAAGAAGGTAACTTCTAAACTCTTATTTAATCCTTGATTTTTTTGGGTAGATTTATGTTCTAGGATAGTAGATCATGCTTACTCTATTTGTATTAGTTTAATCTTGGACTATCAAGAATCAAACAAGAGGATTCAAGAAAGAAAATGAAATGGAAAGAAAATTTGAAGAACAAAATTCGTAGGTTTTGAGTAATTGTGGACATATCTTGTGAAATTCATATCTCTTTGGGTATAATGAGTTAGAAAATGAGCCTTATATCAAATCGAAGATATGGAAGTAAGATATATTCTGAAAGTGGAATCACATGAAAACTCCTTGTAGATTTCTCGCAATCTCTATTTTAGTAAGGCTGGTCCGAAGGGAAAATAATCTGTCTAGAAAATCAAAACTGTTACGGTTTCTGACTTTGAAAAATTCATATAAATTCGTGTGTTTTGAATCTGAAGAAACTTAAAACTGCAAAGTTGTAGATATGGATGTTTACTAGCTAGACTCGCGAGATTGAGCTATTTTATGGACCGGATTATGTCCGAAATAAATTGTTTAGCAAGGATGTCCAGAAAATGAAATTTTTCTACACTAGTTGATGAATTGCAGAATCTGGTTTAGATGGATAAGGGTCTGACTTTAAGGCCTATATGAGGTTGCAGTACACTGATTAAGGGTTAATTTTATATAAAAAGGAACAAAAACGGACATGTAAGGAAGGAGATACGTTAAAAACAAAAACAACGTTTTGTTAAAAAAATTGTGAAGATGAGTTTTATAATTATGTTTGAATTAAGATTTTGGGTGATGGTATATTTTGATGATTAAAAATATGTTTTGACATATGTAATGAATATAAATATGTGTTATCATATTCTATGCATAATTAACCATTTAAGATCAAGAGTTGAGATAAGTTAATGTGTGCACATAACGTGCTCAATAAAATGCCTAAAAGTAATAATGTTTCTAAACTTTGGTATACAAAGTGCCTAACTAATGGCTAATATTGGATATCTAAGTATGAAAAGATGATAATACAAGAATAATAATGGAAAGAAATCAAAAAAGGGAAATTTTTGATTTATGAAGGAAAATTAAACATGTAAACAAATGTGTTGAATATGCATTTTTGAAACCAAATTGGTAAAATAAAATGGTGTGGTATATGCACATTAAACTACAAGTGAGATAGTCTAGCATGTGTGGTGATGAAAATGAAAATAAAACCGAGTTGCATATAAAATACAATTAGATGTCTATAAAGATATTATAAAGGATAATAAGATAAAGTAAGGTCTTAGAATAAATTTGACCATGAGATTGAGTATTGATTTTATTTATTATCAATCTCGCATACAGTGTAGGTTGTGCAAGGACGCGAAGTATTAGCGTGTTAGTAAAACGCCGGTTAAGGCAAGTCTTTCAGTTCCTTTTTGCTATGTGAACTTGATGATGAACTACTTTAAAATTTTAGTGTATGATGTATTGTATATGTCAAAAGTATGAAATGTAAAAGTCAATCTATGACTATGATGATTGAAGTATGAATGTTGATTGAGTAAGGAATTCAATCTTTATAGTTGTTATGTGAACTAAACATGTATGCTATGTTTGTTTATGATTATTCTTGTATGTTGAGCATGTTATTATGTGCTACGTGATGCATGAAAATTGTTAGATTTTGCTGAGCTGTCAAGCTCATTCTTGCAACTAACCATTTTTGCAGATTCAAGAATTGAATGTAACGCTATGTGCTACTTGATTGTTATGGATCAAAAGTGATATATGAAGATTTAATATCCTAGCTAAGTTGTTATTCTTGTAAACCATGTCTAATGTTTCGAATAATGTATTAATGTTGAATTTTAATATTGTTTTGCGAATGTAAACTATTGTAGTATTAAAATGATTCTGAGATATTTAGATGTAAAGGTTGAAGGTTTTGGGAACGAGGATAGTTTGTAATAGAAAATTTTAATTATTCCGCAAATTTCAATGGTTGTATTATCGTTTAATGATGTAAAATTAGAGGTTGAATGTATTATTAACGACCGAAATCGAGAATTAAATTGTATGAATTTTGGGGTCGTTACATGATCCCAGTTAATCACAGCTTCTACTTTGGATGGATCTACCGAAATTCCATCTTTATCGATTACGTGACCAAGAAATTGTACTCTCTCGATCCAGAATTCGCATTTCGAAAATTTAGCATACAACTTCTCCCTTCTCAATACATCCAACGTTAACCTCAAGTGTTCTTCATGTTCCTCTTTGGTTTTGGAATATACCAAAATGTCGTCTATAAATACCACCACGAATTTGTCCAAAAACGGCTTGAATACACCATTCATTAGTCCCATAAATGCTGCAAGAGCATTCGTAAGACCAAACGACATTACTAAAAACTCATAATAACCATATCGCGTTCGGAACGCTGTCTTCGGTACATCCTCTGGCCTCACCTTCAGTTGGTGATAACCACTCCTCAAGTCAACCTTGGAAAACTATTTTGCTCCCTTCAACTGATCAAACAGATCATCGATCCTCGGTAATGGATATCTATTCTTAATCGTGACCTTATTTAATTCTCTGTAGTCAATGTAGAGCCTCATCGATCCGTCCTTCTTTTTCACGAACAACACCGGCGCTCCCCACGGCGATACGCTCGGTTGAATGTACTTTTTGTCCAACAATTCTTGTAGTTGTACCATTAATTCCTTCATCTCTACTGGCGCCATTCGGTATGGTGCCTTCGATATTGGAGCAGTTTCGGGTGCCAAATCAATCACAAAGTCTACTTCTCTATCTGGTGGAAGTCCTGGCAAATCGTCTGGAAATACATCGACGAAGTCCCTCACAATCGGTATCTCCTCTACCTTCGGGTTCTCTTTTCGACTGTCGACTATGTAAGCTAAATATCCTACACAGTCTTGTCTTAATAACTTTCTGGCCTGCAACATCGTCAGACAACTCGCTTGTCTAGGCGACTTGCTACCATAAAACACAACCTTTAACGGAGTCATAAGGTTAATACGTTTCTTTTGGCAGTCAATTACAGCCCCATAATTGGATAGCCAATCCATACCCAATATAACGTCGAATTCCCCCAATCGAATAGGGATAAGATCTACGTTCATGATATTACCCTTAATATCCACCCTACAGTTCTTAAACACGTACTTAACAGGAATTATCTCTCTATTCGCAATTTGTATATTCATAGGATATTCCAATTCATCCTTAAGCAAATCTAAACTATTAGCGAAGTCATCGGATATAAAGGAACAAGTAGCACCCGAATCAAATAAAACGTAAGCGTTAATTTCATTGATCGGAATGATACCTGACACCACATCACGAGACTGGATTGCATCCTGCACCGTCATATTGAAAGTTCTGGCGGTTGGTCGGTTTGTTGCAGGTGGTCCGGTGATGGTTAAGGTATTTCCACTGCTATTTCCCCGGTTTCCTCCTTGTCCTGATCCTCCCGATCCCTTCTTGGGACAGTCTCTTGCTAAATGATCTCTCGAACCACAGTTGAAACAAGCACCCTTCTTTGGGTTTGGACAATTTGGTGCTATGTGGCCTTCCTGACCACAATTGTAACACACTCTCTTTCCCTTCAAACAAACTCCTAGATGTGCCTTGCCGCAAGTCAGACATGCTTCTATCTTCTTTTTCTGCCCTCCGTGTTGACTTCCAGCTGTCGAGTTATCCGTCCACTTCCTCTTCTGATTATTATTATTCCTAGTATTACTTCCACCAGTCTTGTTATTACCTTCATTCTCACTCTTTTTCTTTTTCTGTTCTTGGTTGTACTTAGTCACTGCATCACTTCCTCCTTCCGCGAGAATGGCCTTTTCCAAAACTCCCGTAAACGTGTTAAGTTGAAACATTGATACCTTGCTGTATACCTAAGGCTTCAGTCCTTGTTCGAATCGTCTGGCTTTCCTCTCATCAGTGTGTACTTGATACGGGGCAAACCTTGCCAACTCATCGAATTTAGCCGCATATTCAGGCACACTCATGTTTCCCTGTTTCAGTTCCAGAAATTGCACCTCCATCTGATTCTGTGAACTAGCTGGGAAATACATTTCGAAAAATATCTCTTTGAATCTCTCCCACGTAATTACACCTTCACCTCCTCGCATCTTGTTTGCCTGCCACCAGTAGCTAGCCTCGGACTTCAGCATAAATGTCACAAAAACGGTCTTCTGATCTTCTCGAACCCTAGCAACGTCAAAAACCTTCTCCATTTCCATCACCCACGTTTGAGCCTCGATCGGGTTTCTGGAACCTTTGAACTCTGGCGGTCCCACTGCCTTAAAATCTTTAAACGTTGTGCTAGGTGGAGCTTGCGGTTGGTTATTCATGACTCCAGTTAGTAAATTAACTAGCTGTTGAACTGGATTAACGTTGGCATTATTGTTATTATTGGTTGACCCTTCCTGAGCCGGTTGACGTTGTTGTCTTCTCCTTGGCGGCATTTTTCTGTTAAATAAACGTTTATTAGAACTTTATTTATTTCTCTACATAGTTAAGACATTACTCAACAATTTAACATATCACTTAACACATCATCTCAAACAACTTGATATCTTTTCATTCAAATAAAAAGTTTTAACATTAAACTATAGCATACTGCTATTTACATCATCTATCTTGGAATAAAGAATCCACAGGATTTAAAACATTCAAATATTAACATATTCCTTAGTTCATAAACACATCGGAATTTACATAAAACTATATAAGTCTTTCATATAATTAAACGGATTCTATTTCTGTCTTCCAAGGTGCTCAATAGCCTTACCACGCTCCTCATTCATGATACGAGACATCGTCCTGCGATCCAACATATACGATGGAAGTCCTTCAAACTGGATGGGGTACCTTAACACTCGCTCTTGAGCCTCATCCATCGCATGAATAAGTGTGGCGTACGTGTCTTTAAGCTTTGCCTTCTTTGCACGACTATCATTTTCTGCACGATCAGCTCGATGTGATTCTCTTACCCATCCTTCCTCTGCTATTTTCAGTCTTCCGGAGGTTTCCTTCAGTTCCTTCTTCAGCTTCTCTATCTCCTCGGTCTTATCTTTGGTTTGACCCTTCTCATGAAATAGATCCCACTCCACGTTTCCTAAACATGTATGAAGGGTCACAATCTCTCTATCCTTCTCCTCTAAAGTAGACTGCTGAACAGTCGCTCGCTCAGTCAATTCCTGAACCTCATCTTGTAACTCCACGTTACGATCATATAGTGTGTCATACATCTCAGCATCAACAGTGTATCGTGGTAGCTCCTCTTCTTCCTCTTCCTCATCAAACTCCTCCTCAGGATCCTCCTCAGGATCAATCTCGGGCTCATGCTCCTGACCAACAACGGTGATCAATGGAGATGACTCCCTCTGAACCAACTGCTCCCTAACAACATGTATGTCTCGGGTCTCCTCCTCTGTAGGTACTATATGTAATCGGGGTTCTTCCTCCCCAGCTTGACTAGCTTCTCCATCATTCATCATCCTGACAACAAAATTTTAAGTTTTAGTTACTAAGTCATACTAACGAGCACATAAATTAACACATAGACACATAATGTATTTTATTATCTTCAATGAATTACAAAAATTCATTTCTTAGAACTCGATAAGAGTTTTCAATTTCTATCTTCTTCTATAAGGCTACTACCTAAGGTTGTTACCCCCACCTAAGGTTCATAACCTACAGCTTTGATACCAACCTGTGACACCCCCAAATTCGGGTACTTCGATTCCATGGGATTTGGTGTTCACTGTACAAATATCATCTATCTATCTACCCATAATAAATGCAAACCATGCAATAGATAGAATAAAACTTCTCCTTAAAAGGATTACAACATTCGAATAATAATAATAATACAATCCCAGGTTTAAACTAACCTTAAAACATCTGTGCGGAATTCTAAACAATTAAGTCTTAACAACATCATAACTCAAGTCTTAAACAAATACATCAGTTAATAAATAACAGTTCTTCAACACTTGCTAACTTTACCCTTGCCCTTACTAGTCGAAGGTTCATCACTTCTTTCATTCTTAACTGCAATGTTATTATATAGCAAGAGTGAGCACAAATGCCCACAAGTATAATAATGAAACAACAAGATAATAACATGCGAATAATCAAAGACATCTGAATAAAAGCTCAACTTTTGAATCAAGAATAATTAACAAGAATCAAAAGAATTCTGAGGGTCATAAGACCTTGAACTATGTCCTAGGTTAACAAGGGTTATACTTGAAACCTTTAACAGTCATAAGACTATGGACCTTCTTCTCGTACTTAGGGGGATCAGCCCTTAGTACCATACTGTGCACAATATCTTAATGTTTACGCATAAGTAAATCCCTTTACATGGTTGTTCATCTCAGTTTGACATTTGAGTCCGCACCAAAGGAAGTTTGGTTTGGATAAATTCATCAAGGGTTCTGAAATTTAGAACGCTCATCAACTATGGACTAGTTGAATCAATAAGGTTCACTAGTCTAATAAGGTTCAACAATAATTGATATTTGATTTGAATAAAAATCTCAAAAGTATACAATAGGACAATTATTGTATAACTAAATCATGCTTTGGAAAGATAATTAATCTTTAATATCATGCTTGAACTTGAATAATAACAAGGATAATTTATTCAAGGTAAATAATAAACTTGATCAATAATGACAAGTAGGGTTAGGGAAACTTACTCGACATAAAAGTAACGTTTAAGTTAAAATAAACTTGCTCAATAGAATGGAGTTAGGGATAGGATACTTGCTCAATGTAAAAGTAGAGTTAAGAAACTTGCCTCGTGCGTAGATTACACTTTAACTAAGCACGTTCTTTGAATTAAATCCTACATACCATTCACATACACAATACCAGTTAATTATAACTTAATTGTTCATCAAAAACTCATTCTCTTTGTCTACTTTGATTTATTGACTATACTTAATCACTTTATCACATTTACTGCCACATAATACCACTTCATGAATAATAATCTAATTATGTAATCAATAATTTAATCCACATGCAATTATGTTATTTACAGGTTATACAACTATTTAATCATCACATTATTCTTCTAACATGTTTACATGTTCATTACAATAATCCACTAACACATTGTTAGACTTAAACATTTTTAAAATTGCATTTCTGAAAAAAAAAAAAAATTGGAGAGTGGCGCTGCGGCGCCACGTTTGTACTAAGGCTTCGCGCTGCGGCGCGATGGCGCTGCGGCCGGACACTTGGAGCTGCGGCGCCGTGGCACTGTGGCTCGAGTCATGGCGCTACGGCACGGTGGCGCTGCGGCGCGGGAAATGAACTGGTAGCCGGCGCTGCGGCGCGGCATACCAGACACAGAAATGGCTGTTCGCGAAAAATCGCAGAACATGCCAATTTCTCCCAATTTCTTATTTTCTACTCAAAATTAGACATACCCACAAGTTATAGTTCATGTATATTCATAATACAACATCTATAAAGTGATTTTAACCCATTAAAACATATAATCATAGATTTAAATCATGTAAAATTGGACTGTTCTTGATGTTCTTGAAGTTTTTGAACAAAACACATAATTTAGCCGCACGGATTCGTTATAACACCGAATCCGTTCGTTTAAGGCTTGATCTCTTCGTATTAACATGCTCAATAATATAAGGGTGTAAAATTTATGAAAACATTTATGTTTGACATACTAAAATCACGTATAAGGCCTTGAGGCCATAACTCATACTCTGTAAATTTGAAAAATATATGTACGACATGTTTTCATGACACTTATGTTATGGTTTACAACATATATATGATAAAATACGATTTGATATGTCATAACACACATACAACTCATAATCATTACTCTTAATCCAATTACAGAGGTTAAACTAAAAACTTAAAAACCATATTCATGAAACTTTTAAAAGACGTAAAAATAATAATTGGGTTGAAGAGATTACTCAAGCGTAGATTAGTAGGATTGAAACCTTTCCCAATTTCTTCTTAACTCTCAAAATCTCTCTCTGATATGCTATTCTAGACTTAGGCAAAATGACAGAGAAAAAAAAAGACGTATTGTTAAAGAGAAGACAAACGCGCGTTGGTGGTCAGTTACCCAGTCATGGGTAACTACCCTCAACTCCCCATAGAGCCATGTTTGGCTAGTTAGAATAGGTATAAAAATCATTTAATTTAATAAAGCTTTATCATATAGTTTAATTAATGTCACACTCCTTCATAAAATAAATCAATATCTTATTTAATATTAAATATAATAATTTCTCATACTTCACATAATCATATAATTAATTTTCTCATTAATAAATAATGTCCAGTTATTAACTCTCTAATTAATAATTAGATTAATTAAATAACATCATGCTTAATTAAATAACTTATTTAATTCGACAAGCTCACATAATTACATACTTGAATAATAATTATTCTCCACATTAATTTAATAAATGTAACACATAAAATTAAATTAATCTACCACAATTGCATCACTTAATTATTAAATCTAATAATTAAATCATCGAAAATATTTATTTAACTCAATACATATTAAAATTAATTTACAAAATTCTCGTTCGTTACAGAATCTGAGGAACAAGGTTTCTTCTCTGAAAAAGTTGTGGAAAATAGAAAAGCTACTAAATAGTCAATTGCGAAAGGCATTAATCGAAACGATGGAAGAATAAGATAAGCTTAAGATCCAAATTGATCAGATGGGAGTCAAGAGCAACACATCGTGTGCAGCTCCGAGCAATAAAGGGAAAAGAAGGATAGAAGACCACGACGTAGGAAAACCCGATAAGAAGAAAGGGAAAAAGATATGTTACATTTGCGGATATGAGGGACATATCTCTCATAATTGTCCCGACTTTCAGCTAGGTGCATGTTTTATTTGTGGGGTGGAAGGTCATCGAGCGAAAGGTTGTCCAGGATCAGGAAAAGGCGTAGTTTAAGTACTATTTGAATATGTGCATTCTATGATAAGTATGTCTGTGTAATGTAATATTTTCACTTTTGTATAAGTTGTAGCAGCGATTTCGGACATTTGTGGTCACAAAGGGATATCGGATGTTTAAGGTAGTATGTGTTATGCTATGTACTATGAAGTTGTTGAATGAACATGAATCTATGTTTGATTAATGAAACAAGTTTAAAATATTAAACTTATACGATAAGGTTTAGAATGTAAGTTAATAAAATATAGATTATGTTTTATTTAACTAGAAAATGCCTCCAAGACGTCAAACTCGAAACCAAAGGGCAGAAAAATCTGTCAACAATGCTGGAGGACAACAACCAGACCTGATGCAGAATTTCGCAAACATAGTAGCTCAAGCCATGCAGAATGGAATGCCGGCCGCGGGAAATCAACCAGACAATCGATTTGAGAACTTCAAAGATTTTAAGGCTGTAGGACCGCCAGAATTTAGAGGTGCCACTAACCCAATAGAATCCCAAACTTGGGTTAAGGAAATAGAAAAAGCATTTGTAGTCACTAGGGTAGATGAGGGGCAAAAGATAGCTTTTGCCACCTATATGATGAAAGGAGAGGCGAATTTCTGGTGGGAGGCAAATCAAGTTAGGGCAGGAGAAGGGGTGATAGCGTGGACTAGGTTTAAGACGCTGTTATTTGAGAACTATTTCTCGTCCAGTGTGCAGGCTATGATGGAAGTGAAGTTTTTGGAGTTGAAGCAGGAGAACATGACCATTGCGGAATATGCCGCAAACTTCAATGAATTAGATAGGTTTGCTCTGCATCAAGTTGATACGGAGGCTAGAAAGGCAAGGAGGTTTGAGCTGGGATTAAAACCCTGGCTCTACAATAAGGTGGTCGTGTTACAAATAAATACTTTTGCAGCACTTTTGGAGAAGGCTGTCATAGCTGAAGGGGGGAAGTGAGGCCATGAGCCTCTACAATAAGGAGAAAAAGAGCAAGGGTAAGGTTGAGGGAGCTGGGAAGGTAGAAAAAGGTAGTGGTAGTGGGAATGGAAATAGGAAGTGGAGTAATTTTAGAAATGTCCAAGTGAAACAGGAAGGTGTAAGGAAGCAGGTTGTGTAGTGTAAAAATTGTGGGAAGAATCATTTAGGTGAGTGTCTTAGTGGTAGGTTCGTGTTCTATAAGTGTGGGCAGGAGGGACATATCTCTCCTAACTGCCCCAATCCTAGGACGAGCAACAGGTGTTTTCTGTGTGGATCAACGGAACATAAGGTCAAGGACTGTCCGAAGAGGAGAATGGATGTAGGATGCGTGAATGCGGGGAAAGGCAACAGAACACTAGCGATAATGGGACCAACTTCAACAAAATCAACCGCAAGAGTCTTCAATATAACCGTTCAGGATACCGTAGCAGCGGGGAATGGAACTCCAGGTATTATTCGGATCAATTTTTATTTTCTTATATATGATTTTCGTATATATATAGTAAATTGTTTTATAAAGAAATTTTGAGGGAGAAATTTGAGTTCTGTTAGAAATCAAATTTCCGTATGATCAGATAGACAAGCTTTATGTTGAATAGTTAAAGGTCAGTCCGATCGAATTTGATCGGGATCTACTTGAAGTTATTGCGTATGCTATTTGCCCTAGTGTGTATAAGTATTTAAGCGGTGATTCCGGGGACGGAATCCTTATAAGGGAGGGTGGATGTAATAACCCAATATTTTCAATATAATTAAATAATAAATTTTTTGTTTTACTTTTTTTATATATTTATAAAAGGGAGATATGTGCAAAGCAAAATATATGTATGTTTGTGATAAATAAAATTTATTTATTACATGAATAATTATAAATAATTTCTTTTTAAGAATTATTAATCGTTAGAGATTATATTCCTCTAAGAAATTAATTTTTGGTAATAATAAGAGTATTAATTATTTTTCGTGAAAATATGATTATTGTATGATATGATTATTAGGAATTTTTTAGTGAACAATTAATTTATATTGATTGTTATGGAAATTATAATTACGTTAATCAATGAGGAAATGATGAATTAATACTACTGTTAATTAATCAATAAATAATTTATCTAATTGACACAAGTAAGTTATTAATATAATAAGATTACGTGACTGTTATGTGCAAGTGTACAATAATTAAATATTTGTGTGTTCTAGAAGGAGGTTAAATGTTTAAATAAATATTAATATTAAATAAATTTATAATATGGTTATGTGATTAGTAAAGGTAATTATGGAACTACCCGGACAATAATACTTGACTGCGTTGTTTTAATGCGTATATTTAATGTACACAGATTATATGTATGTTATATTTCCATATTACATCTACTACCTTAAAATATTAAATTATATTGTGGCATTAGGATTTAGCCTTGTATGATTAATATGTGTATACAATATAGCATAAGAATAATAGTTGTGTATAAGTATATGGTCTAATGTTGCAAGAGTGCTGAGTTCATTTACTTGTCCCAAAATGAGTGTCCCATTTGCTTAAATCTCTGTCACGTGTAGAACAAAAGGCTAAGGCCTATGTTCTTCCTTTTCTTCCAAACTTTCCTAGCTAATGATCATGGGGGAGTGGTGATCATGATGCAAATCACCAACCAATTACCAACTCCTCCTTACGTATCATGTAATCCTTCAATCCATGTGTTTGATTCAGTGGGAAATGCCAATATCTAGTCCAAATTCCTTCTATAAATATAAGCTCCATTTTCAATTTTTGGTTGCTTAAGAATTTGTCTGATAAGCGTAGGAAGAGAGTGAGTGTACTGAGCATTGAGGGAGTATAATTAGTGCTATGAGAAATCAAAATTAAGCTTTAAAGAGGTATAAATTTTGTTTGTGTTCCTGAGTTTAAGTTTTGTCAAATTTTTGCAATTACTTGAATTCTCTGTAATTGGTAGATGATAGCATGCCATTGTGTTAATTAAGTGTGTATGCATGTCTAGAAGTAGTCTATGTTGCAGCATAAGATGTTGGCAATGCTTGTGATTGAGGCTCTGCAAAAGCAGAGCCATATTTTTTTGCCTTTGGACGAAGTGGCGCGGCCGCGCCACTTCCTTAGTCCTTCACCGCGTGGCCGCGTGGGTTTCCTATCACAATTACTACTGTTGCTTCCTTAAGATGTAATGAGAATGCTACTTAAGTTTGAATATGGATATAAATGTACTCAACACATGAATAAATGTTGTTATGAATGTGGTAAGTTATTTTACCTTGACTTAGTATGTATTCAAAGAAAACTTAGCAAATTGGGAAATAGAATATGTGAAATTATCTTGTATGCTTAAGTAAGTTTTAGTAATGGGAGACTTAAAGTTTCAAAAACAAACTTGATAAACTATATACACTTAAGTTAGGAGTTTGTGAGCATGTTTATATGTTCTATCTATTCATATGTGAAAATATGAAGCATAGTAAGTAAAGTAGCTTTGCATGCTTGATGGCTTAACATGAGATTTTCACAAGGAACCTTGAAATCTAGTTTTGTCAATATTACGAGTATTCTAGCATTTGACAACATGATTAGGTGTGTCATACATGTAGACAAGATTTGCAAGTATGCTATCTAATCGTATGCCTTACAAAGTAGTTAGGAATGGTTAGAACAAGTCTAAATGAATGAAGTAGAACTCCACAACTTGACATACATGATTTAACTAATGCAAGCATATGTAGTAGAAACCTATGGACCACATAGCATGTGTTTAAAGATTAAACGTAAGAAAATTATGAATTTAAACACTTAAAGTCTTGATTAAATAAGAATAGATGGCGACATATATTAATGTTAGGATATAAGGTCAAACTTAGTTATCCACATACTAAAATGTGTGTTTTGCATGATTACACTACTACAAAATAGTAAATAGACAACACTTAAACCACAACGTTTTTATAAAAAACGTTGTGGTATTTTTTTCCACAACGTTTTTTAACAAAACGTTGTAGATACATATGAAAAAATGTTATCTATTTAAAATGACATTTTTTTGGTTTTAAATAGATAACTTTTTTTTAAAAAAATGTTGTGTAGGTCAAAAACACGGAGGTCAAAAAAAAATCTCGCGGCTTGAAATTAGAAACCCTCCCCTTCCTGAAGCAGCTCTCCCAAATCCCAATCTACACCCTCCCCTTGCTAATTTCACCACCATCCACTACTAGAAATCTCATAAGACGAAATCATCTTACCCAACCTCTAAATGGCCAGCAACGATCCAGAGCAAAGAGAAGAGGAAGAAACTGATGCCGACAAAGATGAAGATACCGGAGCACAAGTCGCTCCGATCGTAAGGCCAAAAATAGTCGTCGTCACTACCGGTGAAGAAGATGAAGACACAATCCTCGATCTATACTTTCTCTCCATCTATTATTTGTTAATCGATTTGTTAGAAATTTCTCAAACCCTAACCCTCTTATTTACCCCTAAATATTTCTTATTCCATTAACATTTATATACAATTGCACAAAAGAAGCTCAATGAAGAGTAAGCTTTTAGATTTCGTATTTTTTGCTTCTCAAAATGTTTTGAACAGTTTATACGTGTTTTGTTGATCTTCAATTTCAATTTAATTTGATTTTTACTTTGTGATGTGAAGTTTGGCGAAAGATGATTCAGATTCCAAGTTGATGAAGCGTCCTCCCAGTGCTTTCTTCCTCTTCATGTGAGATCTACTTTTGAATTCTACATATATAGCGATTCTTTGTTTTGATCAATAGAAATTCTTTGCAGTAATTTTTGTTTTTTGTTTTTATCTTAATGATTTGACAGGGGGGGTTTATGAATTTATTAAAGCAAAATTTTCCTGAAAACAAATCAGCGGCAGCTGTATGTTGTTTTAGGCATCCTTTCTAAGCATTTTGATACTTTCAATCAAATTTTCTGCAATTTCACTTGCATTCTTTTAGTTGTGCTCATTCAGCATAGTTGAACCAGGGAATTTAATGATCATGATATCATATAAGGAACAGAATAACCTCATATCCCATGTGCCATGTGATTTTACTGTTTATATAGGTGGGCCTTTTAGTGTATGCATTTTTTGGAACTTCTATATCCTATTATCCTGCCATCATATGCTCTTGATAAAGTTTCATCATCTCTTTTTGTCAATTTTATAAAAAATGTTGCAGGCTAGTGGTTCATTTCCTCTTCCCATCACCATCTCTGGCTGCTGTAGTTCTGACTTTGGTCAGTTGCAGTGTCAAGAATAGCATTTACATTTTGATAAATCATGTTTTGTTTTCCCCTCTTAGAAGTAAATATTTTGTTTATCAGAGCTTAAATATGATGTATTGTTTGTAAATTTAGTGGTGGCTTGACTGATTTTTATGTGAAGTTAACAATTTGAAAAAGATCCTTAAGATGAAAAGTTTTCTTTGTGTATGAATGTATCTGATGAATGATTAGTGCATGCATATATTATTTGCCAATATGAGTTGTGGAGTGGTGAGCATAAATGGGAATGTAAAAACTAACATCAATCTCCTCTTCTCGTGCAATATAAATAGTGAAACGTGGGTTGCAGGCTGCATTGGCTAATGAGTACACTCATTGGCCTTTCACTTGTGTTTTTGGCTTCTGGCAGGTTGCTGGAGCAAAAGCAGATTTGAACTATATTGGGTTGCAGACAACTGAACAACAGGTGCATGAGGTAATTCACCTACTAGTATAATTATTGAAGACAAAAAATTACTAACAAATATATTTTTTTTAAAAGGAGATTTATACATTTGGTTATTTATTCTTTTTATGTTTTATTCCATATGGTTCTTCTGCATGGTGCAGGATGGAGCTTAAGAGGAGACTAACATCTGCAATATCTCAAGGATGATGAAAAGAAAGTAATTGTACATAGAAAAGCTTTTAGTACTTTCTTTGGACTACGAATTTTCAGAGATTCTGTTGAATTACACGTTCAATAATAACACCAAGAGGAAGCCAACTAAATCTACATGACCGAGCTCAATGTAATTGTCAACTAAATCTACCTCATAGACTCCAAATTGTTTTTGACTGTTAAAGAGCATGATTTCTTTTGAGTCTCTACACATAATATTATCCCTTCATTCCAGGATCAGAGAACAAATTCAAATTCTGCAGTCAATTTCTCTCGACAAGGTGCTGATATGGGAGCACTAGTACAAAGTTAAGGACACGTGATTGTAAAATTATGATGAGATGTTTTATATGCCGTACAATATAAATGCTCAGGTTTTTGGTAGTGCTCTGCTTGAATTGCTTATTATGACCTTTCTCCGCTACAGGTGTGTTATATTATAATTTATTATGTTCCCTAGCTCAACTTTCTTTAGCACAGTACCCTGTTGATATGATCAGATAGCCATAAAACATGAACTTAAATATGGAGCCATCTTATAGCATGAGCATACATCTCTTTAAATTGGATAGTTTGTACTTCTGCAGTTGTATTGTACATGTTCTATGATCTTATCAGGACCTTAAGGTCTTGAACAATTAAAATGGATAGGTTGGCCTAAGCCAGACTAAACCAGAGTAGGAGAAGGAAGAAAGGGACATAAAAAAGAGGGAAATGGGGAAGGGAGATGGGCTCACAGCTCTCTCAATATCATATATTCATCAACATAATGGAAACATCTCATTCCTTTCATATTTATACCAGACTTACTAGCTGGAAAATTAAGCTTAAACTATAACTACTCACTTATCCTACACCACATAGTAACCAACTCACATGGAGTATGCTGATTCTAGAGACTACTATTAGTAACTACTTTCCCAAAATAACCTTAACTAACAATTCAAATTGCTGGGTCTTGATAATATGTTGTTTATGTTTTTTATTCTCAATATAATATCATAAAGAATAAGTATTTGATTTTAGTTTGTCAACACGATGTTCTAATGTTGTGAGTTCTTTTACAATTTTTAGGTGTTCAGTAAACTTACCAATAACATGAGGTGATTTTAAAATTCCTACTTTTGATTGAGCCCAGGCCTCAGTATTGTCAATAACATTGAGTTCTACACTACTAGTTATGTGTTTAATTCTCAAGTCAGACTTGACTTTATGTCTATATGATTATATCATCCATTTCAGTAATTTCTGAAGTGAGGAGCTAAACTATAGGGACAGAAAAATCCAACCTTACCATGGTAAACTTTCGAGAACTGGCAGGTGTAACATTATAGAAGTTGATACCTAGCGTAGTTACGTAGTGAGAATTTGAATATGGCAAATTGGTCAGATTAGTGGTGAAAATATATTAACTGTGGTTTAATAGTTTTTGGCTGTTGTGTGTAATTACTAGCTCAATTAATTATACTAGTATTTTGGTGTTACCAGTGCACACATACATAATTGAGATCCACACCCATAAATTACTTTCTTGTAAAAATTAGATTTGCTAACCTGCAGTAGCTAAACAAATGTTTTCCATAATTTCAATGACAATATTTAACGTTTCTTCAACATTAAAACCTATATATACACAGTAAACTTTCTTTCATGTTGATTATGCAGTATCCCATTATGGATTTTTGCACTCATCTTCTTGCTTCTAAATGTCTACAGTTAGTAACTCTCTCTATCAATCACTGTCTCAAACACAAATACACAATATTATGTATGAGTTCAATCATTCTAAATATTTGTGTCCCGTGTTTTAACAATGTTGCAGAGTGGCATACACTAGCTTGGCTTTCAGTAGTGCCACTTTTGGTAAGATATTTGGTCCCTGACTTAATTAGCACAAATTGATCTCCGCTAAAATATGTATTTAAATTGGTCTTAATATGTACTAGCGATCATTATCAATGCTTCTGATTAAATTGTTAGATTGAATAAAGGCATACCTCATTTAAATTGGTGTTCAGATACTTCTGCTGGTGGGTACAAAACTTGAACTGGTGATCATAGAGATGGCTCAGCAGATCTAAGATCGAACCACCGTTGTAAGAGGAGCTGGTGTTCAGATAATAATTGTGTGTTTTTTGCATGTTTTTTTTAAAAAAAACTTAATAACATGTGTTGACAATTGTAATTAATGCAATATCATTTCTCTTTGTTTTGGTGTCACTTCAGGATTAAATCAAGGTGTCATTGGTCTTCAATTGAAGGGTTGGCCTCTAATAGTGAGTTATTCATGAAATTTTTTATGTTTGTTCCTTTAATATCTGTAACATGGAGGTGTATAAGTGCTTGCCGATTGGATATCATGCAGGGAATTGACAGATTGGAAATGGATATGCCCCAGTTCTTGATTGCCACACCTCTCACATTGCTGTCAAGTTTGCTGAGCTCTTGACCAAGATCGACAGCTTAGGTAGTGCACCACAGCTTAGGTAGTGTTCCACAACTTAATTTTATGGATAGTTTGGTATATTTTGTGGATGTAGTAATTTGAAACTGTAAACGAATGATATTATTGGGATGTATTTTGAATGGTTGATATATTTTGGCTTTAAATTTAAATGAGAATTTAGACCTTTTAGCTATATATCATGGCATTAGTATATTGCAGGTGAATTGGTAATATAGGTGAACCACAACCTTTTTTTTCTTTTTTTTATCTACAACATTTTAAAAATGTTGTATAAATTAGTTAAAAACGCTGTCTAATATATTAAACTACAACGTTTTTATCTAAAAAATGTTATGGAATCATATCTTCTACAACGTTTTTCAGCATATGTTAATTTATGAAAAACAAATTTACAAAATTTTTTTCTTAAAAATGTTGTGTAATGTGCTTAACTACAACGTTTTAAAAACGTTGTGTAAGGATGTCAAATAGATGACACTCTTAACCACGACGTTTTTCTGACAGAAACCACAACGTTTTTTTCGAGTTATCTATTTACTGTTTTGTAGTAGTGTTATTCGTATTTGTGCAAGACATGTGTTCACTGGTTTTCTACAGGAGCAGCCATGTCCTGGTTTGAACTAGGAGCCGCGTGGCCGCGCGTCTCCTTAGTACAAATCAGGTGCGGCCGCGCCAGTCTGCTGTAGGAACAATTTTTTGTAAATGGTTTGAAGGTGGTTGCATGCTTGTATTGTTACTCTAATAGGTATAATATGACCAGTGCAAAACTAATATGTTAAGAAGCATGCTAAATGATTGAATTGAATGATTAATGCAGTGATTAAAAACTTCGAAGTGTTAAGTCCAAAAGATATTTGCGAACTATAAGGTAATGATTAAGAAACTATATTGTTAACTTTATAGTATCTTATAAACTAATGTGGTAATATAGGTATAAGGTATATGTAAGGAGTATACAACTAACTTAGATGTTTATGTATGCATTTACACTTATATATCATGTATGAGCATATGTAACTAATGAATATCCTATACGCATATTATATTATGTTAGGATTCGAAAGAGTATTGATAAGCGATATTTTGGTAAACTACGCTTAAGACAAGTTCTCTAACCTTACTCAAATCTATATTGAGCAAGTATCCGAACCATACTTTTATCGTGCAAGTATCCTAAATCCTTGCTTTACTTTATTCAACGAATATCGTAAGCTTACCTCTTTGAATGCAAGTATCTTTACTCTTTATATCTATTTATGCAATAAACCTGCGTAAATAAGTTATTGAATTATATTCCGGTTATACGGGTTTTTAAACTTTATTGTTATTAATCATAGTATTCATACAAGTTCCTTGAACTCTACTTTTATTGAGCTAGTATCCTATCTTTGCATTTTCTTTATGCAATGGACAGAAGTAAGAAAGTTTTATAATTATATTATTATTATACCAGATTATTAACCCTGTTGTTATATATATTATATCTGATATTTGATTGTCAGCATGTTATTATATTGTATTGCAGATAAATATTATGTTCGTTAATTTCTATATATATGGTTATACAAATGTCCCCACTTGGATAATCATTGTATTTAATCACATGTTGATATATATATATATATATATATATATATATATATATATATATATATATATATATATATATATATATATACGTATGATTGCCAGTATGTATACGTTAAGTAAACGTCGTCTAAGCTATTTGATCAGCTAGACACAGATTTAGAAATATCGTTGAATATAATAAAATCTTTTTATATCCAATCATATTATTTTGGTTCAGATTTCTGACTAAGTATGAACATCCCGAACATGGGAGAACTTTTGTGCGCTTGAGGCGGATATGATGAACGAGAATATCGTTCTGGTATGTAGTATTGATCAATACAGGGCATAACAGGCTGATTACCCCCGTGCCCGTAAGTTATGATGGTTTGTGGATGAAGTTCTGCTAAACCTATTCGAAAATTGAAAACAATGTTCATAGTATGTCACCTTAACCCTATTTATAGTCGGCATGTAGTTTCAAAAATTTGATAGAGAGTTGTTATGTTACTATTATCGATTCAGATTACTTCACAACTATTGATTCATTGTAGAAGGGTAGTACAAAGAAAACATTTAATCCTTTCAGCTAATATTTATAATTGTTCTTACTTGCTGGCACTCAAATGCTCATCCTTGCTTAATTTAAATATTTTCAGTTAAGTATGTTCAACTAGAGGGCTCTGCCAGGAACAAAGAGAAAGGAAAGTTGTCAGAATAAGTTGTGTTATCATATGTAATAGCTGGACTTAAATAAGATGATGATATTTATTAGGTATCATGTAATAAATGTTTTAAGGTCGCGTACCTAGGATTTAGACAACTCTGATATGTAAATTAAGTTTGATATTTATTACATTGTTATTATTATTCCGCTCAAAGAAATGATATCGTGAAGCACTGAATTTGGGTTTCAAGTACCTGAATTTGGGGGCGTCACAAATGGAATCCCTCAGAGTGTTGATAGACATTCAGCAGGATGAAGACTAATGTTTACAGGATAGATATCACCAATTGTCTCTAATAGATGAAAGGCAAGCCGCTGCTATCTTCCATGGTCAGTTATACCAACAGAGGATCGCCAGATCCTACAACAGAAAAGTCTGGCTGCGACAATTAAAGGAGCATGACTTGGTCTTGAAGAAAATTCTTGACAACCAAGATCAATCCAAAGGAAAATTTTCCCCGCACTGGGAAGGCCTATTTGTTGTCAAGTAGGTATTGACAGGAGGTGACCTCAGGTTATAAGAAATGGATGACGATGAATTTCCATAACTCATCAATTCAGACACCGTGAAACGGTACAATGTTTGAAGTTACCAGCAAACTAGCATCCTGGGTTTGGATCACCAGATCCCCAGTCAGTTCAGGTTTTCTAAACTTTTCTCACTACATACAACCTATCTTCACATTCGTTTGCCATATCAGGGACAAGCACCCCTTCCAACCAGCAACCTAGTTTCGGATCACCAGATCCATCACTCAACTCAGGTTTTCAAAATCTTTTATACCTTCAGGTTATCCCACAAGGGATTAAACCTTTCACACCTTCAGTTTGTCCCACCAGGGATAAAACTTTTCACACTTTCAGTTTGTCCCACCAGGGATCAAACTTTTCATTTGCAGTTTGTCCTTTACATAGGGCAAACTACGTAGACCTGATCTCCCTAATACATGGGAGTACGTAGGTAGCTATTTTTATGGTCCGGTCTCACAACAAAAAATAACAACAAAAATAAAAATGTCTCTATGCCCACTTTACCGCATACAACTTTGAACCTTTACACCAGGTTCGAACTACGCAGACCTGATCTCCTCTTCAATGGGAATACGTAGGTAGTCATTCATGGTTCGGTCTCATCCCCTACCAAAACACAAAAACTTGCCATCGGTAATGGGATCATCTTTCAAACCACACTTCATTGGCTTTAGACCAAATCGATGGAACTACCTGGTCTTCCCACATAAATGGGAGAATCGGCGACCATCTAAGCTGTGGTTGAGTCCTTAAAGAGAAACACCAATCCATAAGAGATGGAACTACCTGGGCTCCCCCATACAAAGGAGTACCGGCGACCATCTGTGGTGCGCTCAACCTCAGAGAGGAAAGCCACACTCCTCTCCATACACCAGTCCCAAGACACCAAAGAGGGTAGGGAATATACACAGATCAATGATCCATTCTGAAAGATCCTGAGATATCTCAATGTCCATCCATCAAGGGGGAGTTCAGAATACATCCAGATCACAAGCCCTGGAAAAACAGGCAAATATCAAGCAAGTAACAAGGCATAACTAAAAGGGAAGTGAATCAAAATATATTTCCCTGCCATATATAATATTGTTTGATATATACAATATGTACTGTACATGACAAAAATGGCTAAGCTAGTGTGTGCAGGAAAATACAAGCCCATCTACAAGTCAGTGTATATGCGCGCTATCAAGTCCAACATGGCATCCCTCTCAGAAGAAGGGGGTAACGCTGTAAGCTTCTGCCCAAGGGTATCTACACGAGCCAACAGATCCACAGCCAACTGCATGGTGACACTATGCTCATCAATATATGTGTTCATCGCTGCAATAATATCAGTAGTATGGGACCTCAAGGCAGTGCTATCTGTAATAGCGGCATCCCGGGCAGATATAGCGCCATCTCGCTCAACAACCTCTGCATCTCTAGATGATCTAGCCTCATCCCGCTCAGCAACAATGGTGTCTCTATGAGCTAAGGCATCATTTCTCTCTACTAGAGCAACATCTCTCCCAGTCAGAGCGATCAACATCAGGGCTCTAGCCTAATCTCTCTCAAATGTCATCAGATGCAGACTCTGCTCTAAATACTCTGCCGAATGCGGGGTCATAGTAGTAGTCATACTGGGAGAATCAACAAGAGCTGTTGTCAACCGAGTGAATTGCTCTTCCTCGATGGGAGAATTAGTGTCCTCCATGGGCTCCCCACTGACATAATCAATCCCGACTGGCACGGTGGATACAACCTCGGCTGATATAATCTCTGCCTTCATCCATGCAGAATACTCTGTAGAATGACCCAGATGGCTAACAAAAAACTTAGCCCTCTCCCACTGAGCCCAACAAGCATACACCCTGGATCTATCCTCTGCTGATAAATGCCGAGAAGACAAACGCTGACCCAATGCCCCCACAAAAGGATAAACATCTTGAAACTGGTCAAACTGTCCCATCACAGCCAGTGGATGATACGTGGTCATGCCCCTCAAACCAGCTAGAGGCAGATAATCCATGCAAGATGCATGAGTAATGAAGCTGTAGGGAGAGCTAAGCCCTGAACATAACAAGATGTCAAATGGATCCTCGATCTCTGCCAGAAACACCTACCAAGATGTAGCGTCTGTAAACTCTGCTGGCTGAAAGGATTAAGACATGGCTATCTCATGGGAAAAGAAATACCCATGGCATCGGAAGGTGCCTATCAGTCTCAAGTGTGACATGAACCACACATATAGTAAGACCGAGATGCCTATGAATACCCCTGTAGAATGGGTGTGGCAATACGTGGCTGACCTCAATGTCTCTGCCACAATCATCGGTATAATAGTATGTCCCTCCTAGAGACCCCACACTGCCGTAACTACACCGATGTCCAAGTGATCCATGTACAGTGGATAAGCCACTACACACATCATAATTATGTTTACTCTGGCAACATGCCACTGATCCTCCGACGTGGTAAAATCCCCGGAGTGCTGCGCATATATGACACCCCAAAAATAGGTATACATCACTCATTCTTAGTTGCCAGAGACACGGTACAGAATCAAATACAAACTTCTTTTATACAATACGACAAAAGCGTAGCTGAGAGTTTTTACACGAATATTATCTTCTAGATAGTATTCAAACTCAAATGAAGTCCTCATTACAATTATTGATACACTATTTTATAGAATACTGAGGACTACTATAGCCACCGTCTTGGACCATCACTCCGTTGCCCGACTACAAATTTCCTCATACAACTGTCGTGCACAATACAACAACACATATGCTGTGGATACCAACTGTGACTCTTATCCCTTTACTTGGATAGCACCTCACAGTGATAACTTACAATAGTACCTTACATAAAGGTACAATCAATAATTATTTTACAAATTAAAATCTTTGGAAAATGCTCAAGGAAATCTTCGTACATGAGAGGCCATGCATCTAAGTTATAATTGATATCATATAACTCGAGAATTATCCTTGGTTGACCCAATAGACCCCAAAGAAAAATGAGAAGATTGTTATCATATTCGTTCCAATGGTGAGTCTTCTCTTGACATATAATTATATCCATTGCCTCCAATTGAGAATTATATTTCAACCAAACTCCAAGATTATATAGGTAATGCTCGTAGATATAATCAGCAAGTGAATGTGCACAATCCTGTCTTATGATAACACGAAGTCGTAGGTTATTAGACATCTTATATTATATATAGTGGCAAAACACCCTTCCAAAGTTAGGTTCACCTCACCCTATTCGGTTCACCAAAATCAATGGTTAAATGACATATAAAATACGACACACTTATCTAAAATTCTGAATAAAATTATTTCCATACTATTTTAGGGGAAACCTCAACATCTATCGACCACCGTTCTATTCCCCTGTTACCCCCGCTCGACCCAGCTAAACTCTTATTACCTGAAAGGAATTCTGAAACAAAAGGGTGAACATAACTAGCCCAGTAAGGAATATCACGACTAAAGAAATTAAATTATCAATAACCTTTGTGAGTAATGAATCAGAGATTTAGAACATATGGTAGATGAAAAAACTTTTCAACAATAGTTGCAGCGGAACGAACAATCCATTAGAAGAGTCAAATAGACCATAAAGTCTATTATCTTCTCCATGGTAAAAGTCTACTAACAATGTTTTAACCCTGTAACATCAGTCAACAGTTCTTGTCCACAATCATGTGAATAACTCATAATCATAATTGTAGTTCTAAAACATAATTTTCATCACCTCTCTTTACCTAAGACGTAAAAGATCATGGTTATACCAAATCACAATTCCTGTTCATAATCATACTAATAAATTCATCTTTGCACTACGACCCAAAGATATTCATTAACAGTTCATCTTTGCACTACATGCCAAAGACATGCAACTATATTTTAGAAGAGTCAAGTAGAGCATGATATTTACTATTTTCTACGAATTAAAATTTTATTATCAATATTTTAACGCTGAGACTCAGCTAAATAATCCACATCACTGAATTATCCATGCATTACGGCCAAGGATATTCGTTAGTATCATATCCATGAATTATCCATGCACTTCAGGCCAAGGATATTCATAATTATCACATCCATGAATTAATATTTCATCACTGAGACTCAGCTTAATAATTAACCCAGATCACTGAATTATCCATGCACTACAGGCCAAGGATATTCGTTAGTATCACGACCACAAATTATCCATGCACTACGAGCCAAGGATATTCGTGTTTTCACCAATGGTTATGATCATGCCAAACAACAATTCATCTTTGCACCCTTGGCCGAAGAGAACGCATGGTCATGATCATACCAATAACTGTCCATCAATGCACTACAGGCCAATGAGGACTTTTACCACATCATTTGTAACATTACGGGTCATGATTATACTGAATGATCCCTGGTCATAATCATACCAATCAACAGTCCATCTATGCACTACGGCCAAAGATGACTTTCATCATAATATAAGCATGAGGATGATGACAATGATATAAGAATTTAATTGAAAGAAAGCAGGGATAAATTTTAAAGATTTATAATTTAATTTATGCAGAATTCAATAATATTCAAATTGTCACATGATACTGCTTTGTGGGGTAAAATTCAAGAATAATATTGTATCAAAAATGATTTGGACCGAAAGAAAATTAATTTTTGTCATGAATAGTACTTCGGGTGAATAGTACCCGAGTGAATAGTACCCTATGAATAGTACTTTGAGAATATTATTTCATGAATAGTACTTTATGAATAGTACTTTGTGAATAGTACCCCATGAATAGTACTTTGTGAATAGTACCCTATGAATAGTACCTTATGAATAGTATCGTACTTATGAATAGTACCATATTTATGAATAGTGCCCATAAATAGTACTCTATGAATAGTACCGTACATATGAATAGTGCCGTATAAATGAATAGTATCCATGAATAGTACTCCGGTATGAAAAGCTTAAAATTTAACATGAATATTTAGAAAAATATCATTGTGAAACGATACTAGTTGAAGTGCAAATTTCAAGGATATTCTACTAATTTCACAGAGTATAGAAGTAATACTTTAACAAAATGAGTGTATAATCAGGAATACGAGACGAAATAATATTACTCACATACTACAGAGTATGAAAAAAAAATATTATTCCTTATGAATACTGAACAAAAATAATATCCCTTACCTCAGAAGAAGACTGGATACTGGAATAGTGAAGTAGAAGAATACTCTTCTTCTTCCTCTCTATAGCTTCTCTCTCTATAATTGCTCTTGTGAGTCTTAGTGAATTGGTGAGAATGAAAGAAGAATGAGCTTCTATTTATAGGAAAACATAGTTTCGATAATTACACATTTTGAGGCTCAAATTATTATAGTATATTATCTTCATCTTTGCCTATATTTTTAATTTAGTCCTTCAAGTATTATCAATCATGCATAACCTCCCCTAATAGTACATGTATGTGAACCAATAGTTCCATGCATGTGAACATATAGTTATTTGCATGTGAACTAATAGCAATTAATTGCTCATTTATCCGATTAATTTCCCGATTGGTCAATTTAACATCAAGAAATCAACTATTATCGAAATAAATGTCGATTTCCACTAACACTAATAATCCCAACACAATGGAAATATTTTTATCAATAATTTCATCTTTAATTAACACGAACTTATTCATCATTAATATTATAACTCACAATATTTAACAACTAGATCAATCCCAGGAAAGAGGGGCCTTTTCGATAAGGATTTCTCCCTACTAGCGCACAATTAGGTGACCAAACTCCTTTCCTTGACAGAACTTTCTAGACATTGTCAATATTGTAAATAATAATATGAATAACTTTGTCGTCTCAATTATTGTTTTAAAAATATAAAATATTATGCAGATGATACTATGACAATAATTGAATCAATAATATAAGATATATTATGCCGTAATTACTGTAGCAATAATTGAGTATAACTGAGTAACTTCTCACGTAAGCATCAATAATCAAAGATACTGTATAATACCGTGTGCTACTATGCAACCACGCATATTACTTTACTTTTATCACCGGGTATTTCAACAGTTTAACTGTAAAACTTTCACCCTTATTTTCATAAAAATTATTTCTGTCATTTTCTAACTCTGACAATACTTCTGTTGCGGGTCCACTAATGATTATGTCGTCGTATGAATATTCCTCGACAAAAAGAATATTCCCCTACCAAATGAATATTTTATGACAACTTGCTTACTTTGTAAAAAATTTCACATATCACCCTTAACTTTAACCTTTTATCAATTTAACCATTTACTAAATAAAATAATATTTATAAGAAAATTGAATACTTTCATTTCATAAAATTCGGGATCTTACACATAGCTGTCCAATGACCCAAATCTGTCTATCAGAAAATGCTGGGACACTACATGCCCGGAGGTAATCTTATCATGGGCTACTCTGCACCTCAACCCAGTGAGGGTCATAAACTGTCGGCTCATATCCCCGATAGCCATCTGAACGCAAGGCCTGTTCAATGGCAAAGCCGTCAACCGCTCATACTCCTCTAAGGTGGGAGTCAACTCTTGGGTCTCAAATTGGAAAATCTGTCTCTACGGTACCCAGTTCTCTAGAATGCCCTCTACAAAGCCCAATGGAACCTGGAACATCAGGAGGGTCATAGAATGCGGCAACAGCTGATCTACAGTCATCCGTTATGGATGTTACAAACTATCATGCCATGATCTCAAACACGAGGCTACCAATACTGGTGGGGTGTGATCAATACGGCTAACTGTCGAGGAAGACATCTATGTGGGCTGTATCATAAGACCATCCAGAGGTCAATGCTAAACATCTCTAGACATACATTTGCATGACATAATACATGCATTGCAAATAATAGATGTCAATATGATGTAGGAAATGTAAAATAGTATACATACATTCCTAAGTACATCATCTAATACATCATCTCTGTGTACATCTAGAAAATACAGGGAAATAGGGCACAACTGCCCAACAACTAACAGAGACCTATCAAAAGATATAACGAGAATGGCGCACAACCACCCAGTATCTAACAGAGGGCTATTAAAAGATATAGCAAGAAATACATCAAAAAAAGTAAATGGTGCTGATGTTTACATCATCTATCCTATTCATCTGATATAACTCCTCCTGAGTCACTAGATCTCCGCCAAGAGGGATGTCAGGCCTATACAATAGAAGATCTGCACCGACAAAATCATATAGGTCACCTGAAGGGCTAGCCCCAGAGCTGGAAGGATCAAAAGTATCCGTCTTGAAAGGATCTCTGCCCAAATATCGGATGAAAAAAATGTGCCCGGTCCAACTGCCGGGTCAAGCTATCAATCTGCGTCAAATGAGTAGAATCTCGGACGCAAGCCATCCATTCCGTCATCATCACAGATCCAGGAACCATATTCCCCATGAACTGAGCGGCGCGGGTCTGAGCTCTGATGGTATGAGGGGACCACCAATGGTGGAATGCCTCTTGAGTGAATGGACCCTCTGACAAAGTAAAGCCGTCAACTTCCATCAACGAGATATCACTGACAGGCGACTGCGACACATGCCATTAACGCCTGGCAGGAGGATAGATCGGCATACGGATCTCTCCTATGGTGCTCCTAATAGCACGTTATCCTAAATAGAGATCCCATCCTTCATCTATAAAGAGAGAAATCTGACGGGTGGACATCACATGCTCGACAGTAGTCGGGAATCCATCCTCGAAGCCAATTGTTAAGTAGTCCCTAGAATATGGAACCCATATAATGACATCGGCTGTCAATAACTCCAACTCTAGGTAACAATAGGTGAAACCCTCAGCTACATGAACCTCTGCTAACGTGGAGTAATACCATCGTCGTCCCCATGGGTAGGTATCTAAACCTAACACGCTGATGGGACGCAGACATGAGAGCCTTTCATAGGCCTAAAATTGCCAATACAAAGGTAAACATCTGCGGTCAGTTAACACTCTTAACCTGTATTTGAGAAATTAAAAGAGAAATACTCACCAGCAGAAAAGGGTAATGTGACAACCCGAGAATTTAGATAATTATTAAAATCCTAAAATGATGGATTAAAGGTTATAAGATGAACCTAGACAGGAAATAAGTGTAAAGATTTGACGTTTCTGTGAAGGAATTTTAAGGATTTCAAAATTTTTGGAGAAGAACTTGAATGATTTGATAGACTATAAGTGATAGTCTGATAATGGGGTATATGTTTAGTGTATAAGTTCATAAGAATATGTGTATGTGGTGAATATATTAATATATTTACTACAGTTAAATAAATAGTGAAGATAATTTATAGAAAGGAAAGAAAATAATTAGATATATGATATTAAGTTATATGGATAATGGTATAATATTTAATATTATACCAAAGGATGTAAGGTAAAAATATGAAATGAGATCCAATATGTAAATATGTATATTGGTATCAACTAGTTAGTAAATTAAATTCATATTTGAATAAATTATTGAATATATTAAATTATATATTTAATATATTAATAAATTGTTTGAAAACAATTTATGGAGAGGATGAGGAAATTAAATTTAATTATACAATGTAAATAAGTCATTTAAATTAGACATGAGAGTTAAATAACCTAAATAGTTATCGTTATTTAGTGGTCCTAATATTTTATTTATATACTAGTGACCTAATCTAAGAGAATTATGGAACATGTCACAATGTATTAAATTATTTTGTATGAATATGTGAAAAAATGAATAGGAATATTATGTGATGGTTTATATTTGTTTATTACAGAAACAAATAAAAGAAACTAGAGTGATCCTAATTATATATTAGGAATGAAAAATTGAATAACTTAAGGGTTATGGGATGAGAGAAGTATGATATTTAGAATATATACTAATTCTAAGAGATTTATTTTATACATCTCAATTAATTAATTTTATAACCTAGTTATAGCAAGTTTAATCGGGTTAAGAAATTAAATGTACTTAAGTAAGAATTTGTATTTCACTTAAGTACATGGAAACCCTAATTAAGTGATTAGTGTAAGATAAAAATTAGTATATTGGACTATGTTATTTTATACATGGCCCAAAACAATTATTAGAGAGCCCAAACAAGTAAAGGATTGTCCCAACATTTTATGGACATTCTAGAACCAAAATTGGCAAATAAAATAAAATCAAAATGGGCACATGTTATTTTCATAGATTTGCTAAGATATTTGGAGAGATTTGTAAGATTATGGAAATATATGAAAGAGATATGGAAAGATATGAAAGAGATATAGAAGGGATTTTGAGAGATTTTATATATACATATGTATGTTATATATATATATATATATATATATATATGCATTTCTCCTACTATAAATATCCCTAATCTATTTTGTAAATAAATTTTTCCATCTCATTTTAAATAGATAAGGAAAGAAAAAAAAAGAGAGCAAGGATAAGTTTTAATGTGTTGTCAAAGATCATTAAGTGCTCCACATGTGTCCATATATAATTGGTCCAACACATTTAGTATAGCTTGCAAGCAAACATAGATATATTGATGAGTGAGAAAGATAAGATAAATATTGGGTGATTAACCTTAGATATACAATTTGTATGTATAATTTTTCATCAATACATTTTTAATTACCTACTTCATTTCTCTCTCTACAAATATACATTCCTAGAACTAAAGAGAGAGAGAGATAGAGAAAAGGAAAGAGAGGGCTGCCATTAATGGAAGGAAGATGAGAGAAGAGGAGAGATAAAATTCAATCATGGAAGAAGAAGAAGAAGGAGAAGAGTTGGAGCAAAAAGGTATAAATATCTTTTGTTATGTATTTTTAATTATTCTTAACCAAATCTTGAATCTATATTTCTAAACGAAAAAGCCATGTATATACGTGATAATGAGTGTTTCATGTTGAGATATACCTATATTGGGTGTTGTTTTGTTTGAAAATCGAAAATAAAGAAAAGTGATTTTTCTAGTTTATAAGCCATAAAATTGGTATGTACTTTGGATTTCTAACGTTTTTAATCTACACCTTCTTTTTGTGATCCGTCAAAAAGGGGTATTAGATAGATAAGTTATCTACTAAACTCAAGTGGTAACACTCAAAAATGTTGAGTACACGGTCCGTAATGACTGATTTAGCAAAAATAGTTTTGTGTCTTTTAAGGAAAAGCATACTGTTTTGGACAGTCAAGGGTAAGGGCAGTTTTGTCATTTTTTTGACATTCAAAAATTTTGGAGACCTTTGGGAGGATACTATGATAAATTTTTTAACATCTTCAAGTGGAATCACTAAAAAAGGAGTTGTCGATTTCCGTATGGAATATTTTTAACAAAGCACGAAAAATTGAAAAATGACAAAAAGCTACTGATCCAGAAATTAAAAGGGCAATTTAAACCACTTAATTTGTGAAATAAATTTTTCCCTTTTGGGACATGAAAATTTATGGTATAAAGTACCTCCTGTCCAAAAATGAGCTCATTCCAACTTAAAACGACCAAGTTATGGTCATTTCATATTTTGTGATTTTTCGACAAAAACGGCTATAACCGGAGTTCTATAACTCCGATGGCCACAAAATTTAAATTGGAGGCTCACATTAACACTTATAAAATTGTGACAAGAGATGGGAATTTTTAAAGTTAAGCATGATTGGGCAAAATTCTTAAGCCGCACTAAAAATATTTTTTGAAAAATACTAAAAGAAGTTAGAAAATTATGGAAAAATACTTTATGCATATGAAATATATTTATATGTGTTTGGACAAAGGATAGAAAAATAATAAGTTGATTTGGTATTTTCGTGAAAAGGATATGGAATTCAGCTTACTGGACTGAGTAATTTGTGAATCCAGTTTGCTGGATTGGAAAATCTGATGAATCCAGCTTCCTGGATGGAAAAGAAGTTTACTGAATTGAAAATACGCTAAATCCAGCTTGCTGGGTTGCAATCTAGTTGCTGGATTTGGAATCTAGTTTGCTGGATTGCAGTTCAGTTTGCTGGATTGACCATCCAGGTTGCTGGATTTGGAATCCAGGTTGCAGGTTTGGTATTTGACTTATTAGAGTTTAAAGAAGAACTTATAATATATAAGATTAGAGTGTCAAATCATAATATATATATGATATAGTGATTAAGGAATTATCAAAGGATGATAATAATGCTGATGTGTTAAGATGTTATCTAATATTTGATTAAGTGTTAGATAATTTATGGATAAAAAAATAGTATTAACAGCTACAAGGTATGTTAGACTAATTGAAAGATCAATCTTATAATTGATAGGTCTATCATGAGAGATTAAATTAGATTGATTAGCGGTAATCAGCGGTACATGCAAGTTCCCTGACTCAAACTTGAGTTGTATGTTCAAAGCATGTTAGTGAATAATTATTCTTGATTATTCACATCTATACTGATTATTGATTCGCACGTTGTGCATGTTTTAAATGTTCATCAGGTATGAAAGGCTGATCACCTTCATTACCATTTGGTTCAGTTAATCTGTACATTTTCATGCTTGACCATTCATTTTTATTGGCTTGGTCGTTCAGCTAAGAAAATTTGTTTATGCTCTTTCACAATGTTTATATTGTTGAAAGTTAGCTAGCTTATTGTTCAATTCTTTCAATCATGTTATATCCCTAAATAAATTTAAACTTTCTAGGCAAATTTGTTGCTCACCCTTGCTATATCATGATCAAAAATTTCAGATTAAGATGAAAGCTCGAGTAAAGACAGAAGCAAAGACAAAGTGCAAGATTAAATTATGGTGCAGTTAGATCTATTAAATTTTATGACGAAAATAGCATTGTAAACCTTTTTAGATATTGAAGGTATGTATTTAGTTAAGGTTGTAGACCTTGGAAATGATGTGTAAAAGTTAAATGTATAAACAATTTATGTTTATATCTTCCGCAATAGTTATAAAAATGATGTACCAGATCTGAGGTAAAAAGTACCGGATTTGGGAGTGCTACAATTGGTATCAAAGTCGTAGGTTATAAAACTTAGGTAAGGGTACCTTAGGCTATAACCGCATAGATGATGATAAGGAATAAACTCAGATCGAGTTTTAGTGATAAGAGATGAATTTAAGAAATTCATTATTAAAGTAAAGAAGAAAATAAAGAAGATTCAAAGAAGAATCTTGAAGAGATATAAGGATAAGAATCCGGAGTTACCTGACTCCAGTAATAAAGATAAAAAGTGATAATAAATAGACGATGTCTATAAGATGAAAAGTACAAATAAAATCATAATATAATATGATTAAAGAGAAAAATAAGAAAATCGTAGTATAACACGATCGTAAGTATAAGGAGAAATGATTACAAAATAAGATCACGACGTGATCAGATTAAATTGTTGAATAACATATGATATGTTAAGTGATTGGTATGATATAGCTTGACGCTATAAAGAGAAGGTACTATGAAATGGTACGATGTAAACTCAGAAAAGAGTGGTAAATGTTAAGATGCAGATTAAAGAAAATTCATATTAAGAAAAGAGAAAGTAGAACTGTGTGGAATTTCAATTGAGGACTCATGTCAGCAGCTGAGTTGTATGATTCCTTGTATGGGCAGGGAATTTGTAATTGGTTTTAGAATCACTTAGCCTCCTGGTCGATATAGTGGTTAGGTTGACCAATTCTTTGTATGGGCGGGGAATTGTTCGCTTAGCTTCCTATATTGATTAGTGGCCGAGTTTGGTTTGACAACCACTTAGTTTCTTACATTGATAATCATTGGAACCTGATGTCGCGCTATTTGCTATATGTATGTTGATAAGGTGATTCATTTCTCATGTGTATAACGAATCGGTAGAGGATATAAGGTTAGTTGCGAGTTTTTAAAACTCATACTTATGGTAAGTTCATGACTCATAATCATATGGTATATTTTTGAACCCCTCAGCAAATGGACGCCTATGGTCTGACTAGGATAAGTTCTTAAACTCATATGATTATGAAAAGTTCCTGAACTCATAATGTGTGGTAAGTTTGACGAACTGGGTATAGTTATGTGTGAATGGAGAATTAAAGATGACAAAAATAGATAGACTTATTAAGTAATGGATCAGTAGAGAAATTAAAGTTGATGGTGGAAGCATAGGTATTCCAAATCTTCTAGCTATGCTAGACTTCGAAGTTTTTGACATCAAGCTAAATTCGCACCGATGTGCCTTTAAAAATAAGAATGAATTTTGTTATCCTCAACACATGGTGACAAGTGTGTAGGTGTGGACTTCGGGCCACTAACACATCGTTACCTATTGTGGCCTGATGACACCAAAAATGATTTTCAATGGTTTTGAACTGTTTCAAGAATAGTCTATGCTAATTAATTCGGCTAGACAAAAATGATTTGAATTATTAAATTGAATTTTTATATCATTAATGCATTATGTAACCTGGTGCAGAGATGATAAAAATGATGGAGTTATCAATTTAGAATTACTTAGTGTCGGATGTGATCAAAAGATCGTCAGCCCACAGTAGTATGATATAGTATGACAAAGTCACAAAATGACAGAATCCTCAAACGGACTGTAAATATAGTGCGGTATCATGACGTCAAAATGATTTTAAGAATTTTAAAGATAATTTATTGCCACCTGAATTTGGCCAGAAATGTTTCGATTGAAATTCAAATTATTGACATGCGTCTAAGCTATTTGATTCAGCTAGACAAATGTTTATGAAATTCAAAGTATTCTTTGAAAGCTTATGCCGAACCAAATTGTTTTGGTGCGGAATCTTATGATAAGTCTGAGGTGAACAACCCTAAAAATGAGGATACACTAATTAGATAAAATATTCCAATCTAAGAACGCATATAGTCATTCCGATTACTAATGTACAATAGATTAATCATCTAAAGTACTCGCACCGGTAGTTTACCTTCTTCGTGATTATAAACATACCAAATATAAAATATTTTTAGAGGTAGAATACCTTTCTTTCATAATTGAAAGAGGTAGCAGGTATAAATACCCTACACCTCAAAGTTCATGGTTTTTATGATCCCTCAAACAAATATGATTTTTTTTTACTCTTTAGAGTAATGTTGTGGTAGTATGTGATGATAGATATGAAATAGTGTGAACTCATTGCGTACGAGTAGAATCTGAGATGATTGAATAAAGGTTATTATGACAACCTAGTTTTGCTGAATATTTAGAAGATGTAAACTCCTAGTGAGTAGTTATGGTAAAATGTGATAATAGATGAGAAATTCTCAAAGGAGAAAATTGTAAAGGTTAAGTTAAAAACTTAGTTTTGATCAAGAGAATAAGCAGAGATTAGTATGTTTTAATTTCAGGGACGAAATTCTTAGAAGAAGGGGTGAATGTGACAACCCGAGAATTTAGATAATTATTAAAATCCTAAAATGATGGATTAAAGGTTATAAGATGAACCTAGACAGAAAAAAAGTGTATGGATTTGACGTTTCTGTTAAGGAATTTTAAGGATTTCAAAATTTTTGGTGAAGAACTTGAATGATTTGATAGACTATAAGTAATAGTCTGATAATGAGGTATATGTTTAGTGTATAAGTTCATAAGAATATGTGTATGTGGTGAATATATTAATATATTTACTACAATTAAATAAACGATGAAGACAATTTATAGAAAAGAGAGAAAATAATTGGATATATGATATTAGGTTATATGGATAATGGTATAATATTTAATATTATACCAAAGGATGTAAGGTAAAAATATGAGATGAGATCCAATATGTAAATATGTATATTGGTATCAACTAGTTAGTAAATTATATTCATATTTGAATAAATGATTGAATATATTAAATTATATATTTAATATATAAATAAATTGTTTGAAAACAATTTATGGAGAGGAGGAGGAAATTAAATTTAATTATACAATGTAAATAAGTCATTTAAATTAGACATGAGAATTAAATAACCTAAATGGTTATCGTTATTTAGTGGTCCTAATATTTTATTTATATACTGGTGACCTAATCTAAGAGAATTATGGAACATGTCACAATGTATTAAATTATTTTGTATGAATATGTGAAAAAATGAATAGGAATATTATGTGATGGTTTATATTTGTTTATTATATAAACAAATAAAAGAAACTAGTGTGATCCTAATTATATATTAGGAATGAAGAATTGAATAACTTAAGGGTTATGGGATGAGAGAAGTATGGTATTTAGAATATATACTAATTCTAAGAGATTTATTTTATACATCTCAATTAATTAATTTTATAACCTAGTTATAACAAGTTTAATTGGGTTAAGAAATTAAATGTACTTAAGTAAGAATTTATATTTCACTTAAGTACATGAAAACCCTAATTAAGTGATTAGTGTAAGATAAAAATTAGTGTATTGGACTATGTTATTTTATACATGGCCCAAAATAATTATTAGAGAGCCCAAACAAGTAAAGAATTGGCCCAACATTTTATGAACATTCTAGAACCAAAATTGGCAAATAAAATAAATTCAAAATGAGCACATGTTATTTTGATAGATTTGCTAAGATATTTGGAGAGATTTGTAAGATTATGGAAAGATATGAAAGAGATATGGAAGGGATTTTGGGAGATTTTATATATGCATACATATGTTATATATATGCATTTCTCCTACTATAAATATCCTTCATCTATTTTGCAAATATATTTTTTCATCTCATTTTGAATAGATAAGGAAAGAAAAAAAAAGAGAGCAAGGATAAGTTTTAATGTGTTGTCAAAGATCATTAAGTGCTCCACATGTGTCCATCTATAATTGGTCCAACACATTTAGTATAGCTTGCAAGCAAACATAGAGATATTGATGAGTGAGAAAGATAAAATAAGTATTGGGTGATTAACCTTAGATATACAATTTGTATGTATAATTTTTCACCAATACATTTTTAATTACCTACTTCATTTCTGTCTCCACAAAATATACATTCCTAGAACTAAAGAGATAGAGAGAGAGAGAGAGAGAAAAGGAAAGAGAAGGCTGCCATTAATGGAAGGAAGAAGAGAGAAGAGGAGAGAGAAAGTTCATCCATGGAAGAAGAAGAAGAAGGAGGAGAAGAGTTGGAGTAAAAAGGTATAAATACCTTTTGTTATGTATTTTTGATTATTCTTAATCAAATCTTGAATCTATATTTTTAAACTCAAATATCATGTATATACATGTTAATGAGTGTTTCATGTTGAGATATACCTATATTGGGTGTTGTTTTGTTTGGAAATCGAAAATAAAGAAAAGTGATTTTTCTAGTTTATAAGCCATAAAATTGGTATGTACTTTGGATTTTCACCGTTTTTAATCTACACCTTCTTTTTGTGATTCGTCAAAAAGGGGTGTTAGATAGGTAAGTTATCTACTAAACTCAAGTGGTAGCACTCAAAAATATTGAGTACACGGTCCGTTGTAACTGATTTAGCAAAAATAGTTTTGTGTCTTTTAAGGAAAAATAGACTGTTTTGGACAGTCAAGGGTAGGGGCAGTTTTGTCATTTTTTTGACATTCAAAAATTTTGGAGACCTTTGGGAGGATACTATGATAAGTTTTCTAACATCTTCAAGTGGAATCACTAAAAAAGGAGTTGTCGATTTCCGTATGGAATATTTTTAACAAAGCATGAAAAATTGAAAAACGACAAAAAGCTATTGATCCAGAAATTAAAAGGGCTATTTTGGCCACTTATTTTGTGAAATAAATTCCAGCCTTTTTGGACAAGAATAGTTATGGTATAAAGTACCTCATGTCCAAAAATTAGCTCATTCTGACTTAAAACGACCAAGTTATGGTCATTTCAATTTTTATGATTTTTCGACAAAAACGGCTATAACTGGAGTTCTATAACTCCGATGGCCACAAAATTTAAACTGGAGGCTCACGTTAAGACGTATAAAATTGTGCCAAGAGATGGGAATTTCTGGAGTTGAGCATGATGGGGCTAAATTTTTAAAGCTACGCACTGAAAATGATTTTTGAAAAATACCAAAGGAAGTTGGAAAATTATGGAAAAATACTTTTTGTGTATAAAATATATGTATATGTGTTTGGATAAAGGATAGAAAAATAATAAGCTGATTTGGCATTTTCATGAAAAGGATATGGAATCCAGCCTACTAGATTGAGTAATTTGTGAATCCAGTTTGCTAGATTGGAAAATCTGATGAATCCAGCTTGCTGGATTGAAAATGTAGGAAACGATTTCCAAAAAAAAAATTAATAATTTTTACTTTTAAAAATTATTATCCCAAGATCTTTCTCATAATTTAGCATAATCAAATAATTAAATAGATTATATTACATACCTCGTGTTTGGTTGTAGCACAATGGAGAATTTTGGTATTCTGATGAAGACTTTTTCTTCCTCCTGATCTTCCTCCCTATGACCCTTATTTTGATATTACGTCCTTTTTCTGAGTGTGGGCTCAAAATACTGCAAACTGATATAATATATAGAGTCCTCAACTCCCTGATATTTATCAGGATAATTTGAAAACTTTTCTGATATATTTTATCCTGCTATTTTGTTATATCTTAATAAGGGCTAGAGTGGGGATCAAGTAGGATTCTACAATTCTAGCTCCAATAAAATACTAATTTCTGATTAACTCTTTAATCAATTAGAATTATATTAATTATAACTAATTCCACTAAATAGTTATAATTGCACTCTTGAATTAATAGAATTAAAATTAATTAATTAAATCCTTCCACTATTAGTATCTTGCAAAAATACTCCTCTACAATAATATCCATAAACGCGTGTAGGAATAAAACTGTTAACCCACTACGTTTACTTCTTATATCCTTGACTACATAATTTATAAATTTTTGATCACACATTAATTTAATAAATTAAACTAATACTTTAGTAATTTGAATTACTAAAATACTTGGCCAAGATTCTGGTGATCAACCAATAAATTATATCAAGGGGATATTATAATTTAATTGTAGAATTCCATCTTGACAAATACATGTTCCTAATTTCATAACATATATCACCCAACATATTGAGGTATTGATTGTATTTAAAATCTCACTCTTAAATATATTAAAGTGACATACATTATAAAATTAAGTTCATTATTCTCTCAGGATTAAGAGTAATTGCACATTAATAGTAATTGAAAAATTTATTTATAACAACAGTATTTAACAAATAATTTTTCGCAACGATCCAATTCTATGTATTTCATTAATACACCAATACACTAGATTAAAGTCTCCACTTTACATGACTAAGACAAATCATCCAATCAAGTGTATTACAATCTACTAGAATGGTTTGTCCATTTTCATCTAAGATTGAGAACAATATATTTCTTTAATTATACATAACATATAATTTATGTCTTCTGTATATGGCACTACTTCATATACATAAATTATAAAATATATAATTATGGACAAAAATTATGACACATTTAATTATGCAAAATGAAATTAAATATTATTATTAAAATAATAAAATAAATATCAACATTGGGTTTTTCTGGGCTTAAAACCTTACAATCTCCCACTAGCCCTAAACCCAATCTACCATATGTCTAATACCCATTCCTTCAAGATGAGAATCAAAAACTTTAGAAGACAAGGTCTTCGTAAAAGGATCAGCCAAATTTTGTGCAGAAGCTATCTTTGAAACTATCACATCTCCTCGTTGAACTATATCTCGGATGAGGTGATATTTTCTTTCAATGTGTTTGCCTTTCTTGTGGTTTTTAGGCTCCTTTGATTGTCCAATCGCCCCATTATTGTCGCAAAACAGGACAATAGGAGATGATACTGAAGGTATCATTCCTATTTCTAACAAGAACTTTTTGAGTCATACAGCCTCTTTTGCAGCTTCGGAAGCAGCAACATATTCAGCTTCCATGGTGGAGTCAGCTATGCAAGACTGTTTAACACTCCTCCAACTGGCAGCTCCACCTCCAAGAGTAAACACATAACCAGATGTTGACTTTCTAGAATCTCTATCCGACTGAAAATCTGAATCTGTATATCCTTTCGGAACAAGATCATCACTAGAATAAACAAGCATATAATCTCTTGTTCTCCGTAGATACTTAAGTATATGCTTTACTGCTATCCAATGTTCAAGTCCAAGGTTAGACTGATATCTGCTGACCAGGCCTACTGCAAAATAAATATCTGGTCTAGTACACAACATTGCATACATAAGACTTCCCACCGCCGAAGCATAAGGGATTGTCTTCATACGCTCTTATTCTTGAGGTGTCTTAGGACACTGCTCCTTAGTAAGAGGAATTCCATGTCTGATAGGAAGTAGTCCTTTCTTGGAATTCTGCATGTTGAACCTAGCCAAAATTATATCTATGTATGCAGCTTGGGATAGGCCTAACATTCTATTCTTGCGATCACGCCAAAGCTTGATCCCTAGAATGTAATTAGCCTCTCCTAGGTCCTTCATCTCAAAATTACTAGACAACCAAATTTTAACACTAGATAATACTCCCACATCATTACCAATAAGCAATATATCATCCACATAAAGAACTAAGAATACCACCACCCCATCTTTATTCTTCTTGTACACACAAGATTCTTCTGGATTTTGTTCAAAACCATAAGATTTGATTGCTTGATCAAACCTTATATTCCAAGACCTTGATGCTTGCTTAAGTCCATAAATGGACTTTTGCAACTTGCATACCATATTTTCTTGGCCTTTAACTATGAAACCATCAGGCTGCTTCATATAGATTTCTTCATCAAGATATCCATTAAGAAAAGCAGTCTTGACATCCATTTGCCATATCTCGTAATCGAGATGAGCTGCAATGGATAAGAGTATTCTGATAGATTTAAGCATAGCTACTGGTGAAAAGGTTTCCTCATAATCAATACCTTCTTTTTGAGTAAAACCTTTTGCTACCAACCGTGCTTTAAAGGTTTCCACCTTTCCATCTACCCCTCTTTTTCTTTTGTAGACCCACTTGCACCCTATAGGTTTGACCCCATTAGGTGCTTCTACAAGTTCCCATACTTTATTTGAGTACATGGAATCCATTTCTTGTTTCATAGCTATGTGCCAGTTGGATGTATCTACATCATTAATAGCTTCATTGAAGTTAGAGGGATCCGACTCTACTTCTTCTGAATAACATCATAAGTTTCTCTAAGAAGTGAAAATCTATCAGGAGGCCTGATACTCCTCCCACTACGACGAAGCTCCGGTGTATTAGAAGAATTAGGTTCATTAATTTGTGGCAATTCATCCAAGTCTTGTGGTGGATTAATTGATTGAGTAATTGATGTACTTGACATTTCTTCTAAGACAATTTTACTACTCGACTTGTGATCCATTATGTAGTCATTTTCCAAAAAAACTGCATTTGCGCTAACAAATACTTTCTGATCTAAAGGACTATAAAATAGACCACCTCTAGTTCCTTTTGGATATCCTACAAATAAACATACTTCTGTTCTTGTACCTAATTTATCTAAATCTGTCTTTCCTTTTCGTACATGTGCAGGTGTGCCCCATATATGAATATGGTGCAATACTGGCTTTCGCCCACTCCACAATTCTCTAGGAGTTAAAGGAACAGATTTTAATGGTACAAGATTCAATAAGTACATTGCCGTTTCTAGTGCATAACCCCAAAAATAAATAGGAAGAGTAGAAAAACTCATCATAGACCTTACCATATCCAAAAGAGTCCTGTTTCTTCTTTCTGCCACACCATTTTGCTGGGGTGTACCCGGTGCAGTCAATTCAGATATAATTCCTATATTAGATAAGTAATCTTTGAATTCCCCAAGAAGGTATTCACCTCCTCGATCCGATCGAAGGGCCTTTATGTGTTTACCTGATTGCCTTTCTACTTCTGCCTGAAATTCTTTGAATTTTTCAAAAGCTTCAGACTTTCGATGCATGAGGTACACATAACCAAATCTTGAGTAATCATCAGTAAAGGTGATGAAATACTCAAACCCTCCTCTTGCTCGGATATTCATAGGACCACATACATCTGTATGAATTAATTCTGACTTATCACTAGCTCTATATTTTTTTGCCTTGAAAGGTCCTTTGGTCATTTTTTCCTCTATACAGGATTCACAAACTGGAAGATTTTCAACTTCTAAGGAACTTAGTGAACCATCTTTAACCAGCCTTTGGATCCTATTTAGATTAATATGACCCAATCGTAGATGCCAGAGATAAGTTTGATTAACTGAAGAAACTTTTCCTTTTAATGGTATATGTTGAATACATTCAGTTTGCATTAATGAATAATAATTTGGAGTAAGAATATATAAATTATCTACCAATGAGCCAGAACAAATGAAATTTCCATTCTTGCGAATAACAATCTTAGAATGAAAATTAACTGAATATCCATGATTAAACAAGCAAGAAACTGAAATTAAATTTCTACGAATGTCTGGAACATAAAGACAATCTACTAATTCTAAAGTCCTATCATTATTAAAATTGAGATGCACAACTCCCACTGCAATAGCTGCTAATTTTGCGCTAGAACCAAGGTGTAGATAAATCTTGCCTTCATTCAACTTTCTGGTTTCCTGAAACCCCTGCAAAGAATTGCAGACATGATTAGTAGTTCTCGAATCTACACAGCAGGATTCAGTAGAACGGACCACAAAACATGTTTCATGAACGAAAGATTGATATTTACCTATCTTGCCAAACTGATCAATGAGACAATCAATCATACCTTGATTTTTGATCTTTGCTAGGTAAGTAGAACAATTCCTTTTCCAGTGACCTTTCTCCCCACAGTGAAAACATTTCCCTTTAGGTTTTGCTTTTTCCTTTTTCTTCCCAACCCCTCCAGTTGGAGGAATGTTTCCATTTGCATCTTTCTTACTTTTATTCTTTTTCCAGTTCTTGCCCTTAGGCTTTCCCTTAAAAGTACCAGTTTCTGCAATATGAATGTTTCCTCTTGCACGAAGAATACCCTCTGCTGCTTGAAGTTCCTTCATCAGTTCAGGTAAGGTTAAAGACATTTTGTTCATAGTGTAATTAAGTTTGAACTGATTGAAGGAATCAGGTAAGGTCTCCAACAACATGTCAACCTGGGTTTCCCCATCAACTGTTGCTCCCAGGATTTCCAGTTCGTTTAAGTAAGAAATAATTTTTAAACAATGATCTCGAACTGAAGATCCCTCGGACATCTTGGAATTCATAAGTGTTTTCATCACAGTCTGTCGTGCAGCACGACTCTAGTCAGCAAACATTTCATGAAGGCTATCCAAGATTTCCTTAGCAGTGGTAGTGGTGTTGCAATATATTTGACAAAGATGCCAATATATAACAACGAGCCATATCATCTGCCTTTTGTCACCTCTTATGGCTATTCTTTTGTGCAACAATAGGATTTTCTGGAAGAACTGGGCAAGGTTCAGTCATCAGAAACTTGTAGTCCTCAGCAGTCAACACAATGTCTAGGTTTCTTTTCCAGTCCACATAATGTTGTCCAGTTAACTTATTTTCTTTAAGGATAACAGCAAGGGGATTAAATGACGACATGGTAATCTGTAAAATTATACAATATGCATAAATTAAATGGTCATTCCATAAAAAATAAACTTTTGCATATAATATGAAAGTGTAATCCTCAAACACAAACATAAAATAAACATGGCAACTTAATTTCAAATAATTCTCTTTTCGATGGGAAAAATAAGAATAATTTAAAATTACAATCATTTTTATATCTTGACATCTCATGAAATAAAAATAATTCACCTTTTAATTCAACCCAAAACAATAATAATAAGTATCACTCCGATGGGGAGAATTATTATTTATGTTTTGTCAAGTGTATACCATCCATTTAAATTTTCTCTAAAATTTTAATACAAATACTTCGATGGGAAATAATTTGTAATACAATTTTAAATAAATTTATCACAAGGAAATCAATATCTAATATATCTAGATTCATGCATCTTTCGAAGGGAACTCACAAGATTTGAGACTAGATACATGTATCAATATAATGAACTAATGATGGAGGCCGTAAGAAATACATTCTTTCTCCCACTTGAATTTTTTTTTATTTTAAAAAAAATGAGGATTTTTTTTATTTAAAAAAAAAATAATAATAATATCTCATATTAATACATATAACATGTAAACTAAGATCCATGCATATTCATATATAACAATTACAAAATTATGAAATTTTAACAATTAAACAAATTTAATTGTTAACTACAATAAATATAAATGAATCTGCTTATTTAAACAAAATGTAAGTTGGTACAGTTGGTAGAGTTGTTAACTTTGACAGCAGGTCCCAAGTTCAAAACCTTGCAACTGCTTGGATCATTTTATATATTTCTAAACAGTTTTTCAAAAATAATTACAAAGTTGCTTAGAAAGATTTGAACTCCTGACCTCTCATAAACAAATACTTATATTCCATCAAATTCCGCTAGGCCAATTAACAAACCATACTGGAATTAGTCAAACGTTAATATTTATTATGACTGACCGACAAAACAATAGCACAAGCAGATATCAGTATATATCAATTTGCAGTAATTGTCACAACCGCATAATGCATGAGGAGAGCAGATTTCAACTTACAAAATTATTATTATTATTATTATTATTATTATTTTATTATTAATAACCCACATATATACGAATATCCATATATATCCGAAGAGCAATATTAACAAAAAATAATATATCCATACATGCATCTCATCGAATATAATTCTAAATAAATAACATAAACATGATTTAAGAAAATTATGAGTTAGCTCTGATACCAATTGTAGGAAACGATTTCCAAAATTTTTTTTAATAATTTTTACTTTTAAAAATTATTATCCCAAGATCTTTCTCATAATTTAGCATAATCAAATAATTAAATTGATTATATTACATACCTCGTGTTTGGTTGTAGCACAATGGAGAATTTTGGTATTCTGATGAAGACTTTTTCTTCCTCCTGATTTTCCTCCCTGTGACCCTTATTTTGATATTACGTACTTTTTCTGAGTGTGGGCTCAAAATACTACAAACTGATATAATATATAGAGTCCTCAACTCCCTGATATTTATCAGGATAATTTGAAAACTTTTTTGATATATTTTATGCTGCTATTTTGTTATATCTTAATAAGGGCTAGAGTGGGGATCAAGTACGATTCTACAATTCTAGCTCCAATAAAATACTAATTTCTGATTAACTCTTTAATCAATTAGAATTATATTAATTATAACTAATTCCACTAAAAAGTTATAATTGCACTCTTGAATTAATAGAATTAAAATTAATTAATTAAATCCTTCCACTATTAGTATCTTGCAAAAATACTCCTCTACAATAATATCCATAAACGCGTGTAGGAATAAAACTGTTAACCCACTACGTTTACTTCTTATATCCTTGACTACATAATTTATAAACTTTTGGTCACACATTAATTTAATAAATTAAACTAATACTTTAGTAATTTGAATTACTAAAATACTTGGCCAAGATTCTGGTGATCAACTAATAAATTATATCAAGGGGATATTATAATTTAATTGTAGAATTTCATCTTGACAAATACATGTTCCTAATTTCATAACATATATCACCCAACATATTGAGGTATTGATTGTATTTAAAATCTCACTCTTAAATATATTAAAGTGACATACATTATAAAATTAAGTTCATTATTCTCTCAGGATTAAGAGTAATTGCACATTAATAGTAATTGAAAAAATTATTTATAACAACAGTATTTAACAAATAAATTTTCGCAACGATCCAGTTCTATGTATTTCATTAATACACCAATACACTAGATTAAAGTCTCCACTTTACATGACTAAGACAAATCATCCAATCAAGTGAATTACAATCTACTAGAATGGTTTGTCCATTTCCATCTAAGATTGAGAACAATATATTTCTTTAATTATACATAACATATAATTTATGTCTTCTGTATATGGCACTACTTCATATACATAAATTATAAAATATATAATTATGAACAAAAATTATGACACATTTAATTAAGCAAAATGAAATTAAATATTATTATTAAAATAATAAAATAAATATCAACATTGGGTTTTTCTGGGCTTAAAACCTTACAGAAAAGAAATTTACTGAATTAAAAATACGCTGAATCTAGCTTGCTAGATTGCAATCTAGTTGCTGGATTTGGAATCTAGTTTCCTGGATTGCAGTTTGGTTTGCTGGATTAACCATCCAGGTTGCTGGTTTGGTATTTGACTTATTAGAGTTGACAGAACAACATATATATATATATATATATATATATATATATATATATATATATATATATATAAGATTAGAGTGTTAAATCATTATATATATGATATAGTGATTAAAGAATTATCAAAGGATGATAATAATGCTGATGTGTTAAGATGTTATCTAATATTTGATTAAGTGTTAAATAATTATTGGATAAAGAAATAGTGTTAAGAGCTACAAGGTATGTTATACTAATTGAAAGATCAATCTTATAATTGATAGGTCTTTCAAGAGAGATTAAATTAGATTGCTTAGCGGTAATCAGCGGTACAGGGAAGTTTCCTGACTCAAACTTGAGTTATATGTTCAAAGCATGTTAGTGTATAATTGTTGTTGATTATTCATGTCTATACTGATTATTAATTCGCACGTTGTGCATGTTGTAAATGTTCATCAGGTATGAAAAGCTGATCACCTTCATTACCATTTGGTTCAGTTAATTTGTTAATGTTCATGCTTGACCATTCATTTTTATTGACTTGGTCGTTCAGCTAAGAAAATTTGTTCATGCTCTTTCACAATGTTTATATTGTTAAAAGTTAGCTAGCTTATTGTTCAATTCTTTTAATCATGATATATCCTCAAATAAATTTAAACTTGCTGGCCAAATTTGTTGATCACCCGTGCTATATCATGATAAAAATTTTCAGATTAAGATGAAAGCTCGAGTAAATATAGAAGCAAAGACAAAGTGAACGATTAAATTATAGTGCAGTTAGATATATTAAATTTTTTGACGAAAATAACATTGTAAACCTTTTTAGATATTGAAGGTATGTATTTAGTTAAGGTATGTGTAAAAGTTTAATGTATAAACAATTTATGTTTATATCTTTCGCAATAGTTATAGAAATGATGTACCGGATCTGAGGTCAAAAGTACCAGATTTGGGAGCGCAACAGGTAAAATCCTAACCAAGCCTCTGTCAGACCATGCGAATGCATGCGCATTCCCTTGAGGAAATAGGCAAAGGTACAGGAGCCCCAGTCATACTCTCCAATACGGTCCACCTCTCGTGTTGCGCTACCCAAAATGAATGACACCGTGAAAGAGTTATCTTCTATGAAGCAACCCCTTAGCATGACCAGGAATAATCGCTGAAGAATGTGATCCCTAACTCTCACATCAGCAGGTATGGGCTCATTCAAATTCTCACTCATAGCATCTACACTTAAACGACCAGTGCGAACTGTCCTGCCTTTGAGCACCTCAACCGGGACTCCTAGCAAGGATCTGACGACAGTTGGGGTAATGTTTGCCACACAAGGCACTGGCGCCCCTCCAAACTCCATACCGGTGATAAACTGCTAATCCATCGGCGTCATCATCACCTCACAGTCCAGCAAATAGAGAGACTGAGTTTGGTGAAACCAGCACTCAAATAACGCCCTGAGATAACCCCATGGACAACGACGGGGGAGGATGGAAAAGAATGCCTCAAAGCCCAAACCATGCACAATCTCTCGATACTCTAGATTAAGTGCCAGATATAGAGAGTGTATGTTGAACTAGTTCCCTCGAGGCTGCGTAAAGCCGAAAACCTACATCACAAAAGTAAATCCACATCAGAATCCTTGCTCCTCATCAATAGGAAAAAAAGAAGATTAAAACCCAGCTTTTACCTCGTTCACATACAAGTAGACCGAGGGGTGGCAACTTAAATCACCAAGAAGTTCTGGAATTATCACATTAATGGCTAGAAGATCCCTGCGGGGAGCATGAGCAGCAGGAGCTGGAGCCGCAACCGGTACATCCTCCTCCTCGTCCTCAACATCTGGTACCTCAACCCGGATTAGACGAATCACTGCCTCCACCAAACGAAGAGGCCATCTAACTACACGAGGCTGAGGCACATTAGAAGCCCTACTCTTCACACCTGAAGTGGTCCTACGGGAACTACTCGGCTGATTCAGATCCATATATCTGAACACAAGTCTCCAAATCACCTCAGAAAGGGTGTGGTAAATTCTAACCTAGAGCTTTTCAAATGCATTTTATGACTATATGCATGCATGCATTACTTTAACATACGCCCACAGTAGAGTTAAAAATGCATGACCACTCAATGCCTAGTCTCATGGAAATTTTTTGCTAGAGTCTCCTTTGTAAAAAAACTATCCACATGCACATAGGCATGACTAGGTGGCCATTTAGTAGCACACCAATCCACAGTTATAAACATCTTATTTTCATAAAAATATCAAAGTCATAATCCGTAAGGGTAGCCTAATTACCAGGATTACTTTGCTTTACAACCTTTGCTCATTTGTCCTACGTAGGATAAGAAATAGTAGAAAAAGGTGTCAATTAGACTGTTTCAAAAGTTAAATTTTTTTCACATCATTACATTCAACATGGTTAAATACTAACATTTACTATGTTGAATATTTTTTATCAAGTTATATGAGCATGCATATTCACTACTATGTGTTTAGAAGAATTTCATGTAATAACTCATTTTCCAACAGATAAAAACTGGAAAAGAGGACATGCATACGTTACCAGGATAGCGCAGAACACTTGTACAGTGATGAATTTTGCAGAAAATAGCCCGAACTCAGCATATCTGAAGAACTCTCGGATTCTCTATGTGGTGTAACTTAAAAATGACTTGTGAAAGCAATGGGAGCCTCAAATACACCCACGGATAGCCGTAGGTGTACTTGTGGCTGCCACAGGTGGGTCCCACCCCTCCGGCTCGGTCTAGTTTGAGTTGCAAAGGAGGTCTCACAAGTTAAAAAAATCAAATCAGGAAAAAAGACGCTACACGATTAAGAGGAAAAGCCCGAAATCCTAATTTTCAGAGACCAAACTGTAGGTCTACATATCACTCATTGGTATTCGGCTAAACACATGGTACACAACACTGATGATCACAATTGTTACAAACTACACTCAGCAATACCTCACAAAGGTCTGATGCCGTAAGTTCGGGGTCGTAACTCCAAAAACCCTTCCCCAGCGGGAACTTCATACAACATCAGCCGTTGAAGCACATTTCAATGAAGGTCAAGTAACCTTGACATTCTTCAGCCGTTGGCAAGTAAATCCAGCGAAGCATCGGAGGTGTTTCGATGATCTCAGCCGTTGGCAAGTAAATCTAGCGAAGAATCGGGGGTAGTCCGATGATCTCAGCCGTTGAAGCACATTTCAATGAGGGTCAATCAACCTTGACGTTCTTCAGCCGTTAGCAAGTAAATCCAGCGAAACATCAGAGGTGTTTCAATGATTTCATCCTTTGAAGCACATTTCAACTAAGGTCAAGCAGCCTTGACATTATCAGCCGTTAGCAATTAAACCCAGCAAAGCATCGGAGATGGTCCAGTGGTGGTACCTATTAAAGTACATTTCAATGAAGGTCAGGTAGCCCTGACAACACACACTATTTGCAGTAACTCCGACAGAATATGGGAAAAACCTGGCGATACAAACCAGGAAAAATCATCTTCATCGGGAAGGACAGATGATGAAATTTGTTATACAAATCTTCATTAGACGAAACATCATTCCCCTAGAGTCTCTTACACATGAGAGGAAAAACTGTGGTAGAAAATATGTACCAAGGATTAACGACTTTGGTGATAACCCCAATGTCAACATCCTGGAAGTTCCTAGGAGCTTTGGAGTAGACAACCAAGTAGTTCGTCAGGATCATCAGTGATAACTCCAATCCCCAACAGAAAGTATGGGAGTAGAGAGTCATCACGTCCCGTTGGAAAATGGTCCAACAAACCACATTCATCATGCATTTGCATTATGCTGCATTACATTGCATCATGATTATCCCATTACATTTCAAGTGTCTAGTATTCTTTATCCTATCTATGCCATTAAACTACATGAATATGATAAAGAGAGGCGTCTGTAGACACTATAAATTTTGCATTCCTGTTACTAATCTTGCATGAGGGCATAATCGTCTTCCAGAGATAACCCTGGAAGTCAAATCAGCTCATTTCCGGAGACAACGCCGGGATACTCTGTTTGCCATCTTGGAGCCAATCCCGAGATACTCAGTTCTAGTCCCGGAGACAACTCCGAGAGATTTAGTTCCAATCTCGAAGATAATCCCGAGGAATGCAGTTGCAGTTCCGGAGATAACCCCAAAAAGGCCATTTTAAATCCCAAGAAGTCAGCTTTAACCTCAGAGATAGCCCCAATGCACTCAGTCCTAACCCTGGAGATAACCCCGAGAGCGCAGGAACACCTCAGAGATAACCCTGAGGACATTCAGTACTCACAGTAGCCCAATCTCAGAGATAACCCTGAGCAACGACTGCTAAATCAGCCCAAACCCAGAGATAACCCTGGTGAGGGGAAAAATCATCATTTTTCCACCTCAATTCCACATTCACGTCGTCTTAACATTATTTCACACCACATTCTACACAGAAGTGTCCTATAAGAACCATAGCTCAAATCCCGAGTGACTACTACACAAGACAGTACACCAGATAAAATTTGAAGACTTAAAGACCTAGGCATGGACCCATCTCTCCGGCTTCGTACAACCTCTTATCCCATGCCATTGTGTAGTTCTCGACAATAACATTCTGAAAAGGTATTATATACCTCAATCAGATGCCCGTATTAAAAGTTATGAAGGTTTAAGCGGACAAACATGTTACATGCATGCACGTACTTCGAGACGATGGGGCCCACAGAGCCCGGGGGACCCCCGGTAGCCGCAGGTACATCTGCGGCTCCCCCCTCTATAAATAGAGGGCTTGGGGTGGCCATTTTGAAGAGAAAAATGGCGAGGAAGCCATGTCCATTTTGCTTTGTACACACTTTAAACTGAGTGCTTTCTCTTTTCAAACACTTGTGAGCTCATGTTTTGCTATATTTTACCGGTGGAAACTAAGTATTCATTCATTTAAAGCTATTTGAAGTCTTCTTGGCAGCCCACTGTAAGACACCTCACATTTCTTAAAGTTCTTCTCCACTTTCATTTTCATACAGTTATTCATGTTAAGAGTCGTGTTGTGTGTGTATGCCCGAATCGTCGATTCGTGGCTTTTATTACTTATATATATATATATATATATATATATATATATATATATATATATATATATACTCGAATCCAAAATTCTATTGAGCCTGGATAGACATATATACTCGAATCCAAAATTCTATTGAGCCTGGATAGACACATCTAGCGCGTTTACATTTCTGTAAAGCCTTGAGATCACTTCGTGGCCATTTACCGCTTTAATATATATGTACACACACACACACACACACACACACACACACACATATATATATATATATTTACATTCATGTCCTGCCTGGAGTTTACTTCGTGGCAGTTGATTGTTCATATATATATATATATATATATATATATATATACTTACAGCTTTTATATATATAACTATTTATAGCTTTTGTACATATTGCGTCATAATGTGAGCCTAGGAATCATGTGATCACAGATTCAGTTCTTGAATCTAAATTCGGTTCCCGTGATGGATATTTTCAGTTGCAACCAACTTGTAAATTAATTACGGTGTCTGAATTTCCTTTGATGGCGCTTATGCCCACAAGGAGTTCAGCACTGCTATGTATCTTATTTTCTCGAAGATGCTTCGCATCTCGAAAATAATAAAAGCAATCAAGCCGAACACATAATAAAATGGAAGTATTAAAGGTCTCAACTACTATTGAGCACAAGGGTTTGAAAAACCTATTTTACAAAACATCACTGCATTATCTCATTGAAAATGAACTTTTATACAAAATTCAAACTCTTTGTATATAGGTGAAAACGAGGCATAGCACTACTTCCAGACAACTGCACATAGACCTACATAAACACATTCAGATAAAAGTTTAAATTAAAAAGTGGCGGTCACTGTGTTACTACGGATGTCGGGAGGTGCCTAACACCTTCCCTCCGCATAATCAAGCCCCCAGACCCTAATGAATCTAAGTTTCACAGACTAGTCAAATAGTTTCATATCACTAGGTCTATGTGTAAACCTTTTCTCGGTTGAGTTGGTGCAACCATTTAAAAATACCAACGGGCGACTCTTACAGTCCAATCGTCGACATATATATGTCGAACCTTTTCACAACTTGTTTTTCAAACAAATCTCACCTAACATGAGAACACCAAAAGACAAGAACAGAAAAGGGACAAATAAAAATCCCGGCATCGACAACATGATAATATTCAATCTACTCATAGTCAGGGCTGTCGACGTCGAGATTTTTATTTATCCCTTTTCTGTTCTTGTCTTTTGGTGTTCTCATGTTAGGTGAGATTTGTTTGAAAAAATAAGTAGTGAAAAGGTCCGACATATATATGTCGACGATTGGACTGTAAGAGTCGCCAGCTGGTATTTTTAAATAGTTGAACCAACTCAACTAAGAAAAAGTTTGTACATAGACAGAGTGATGTGACACTATTTAACAGGTCTATGAAACTGAGATTCGTTAGGGTCAGGGGGCTTGATTATGCGGAGGGAATGTGTTAGGCACCCCCCGACATCCGTGGTAACACAGTGACTGCCACTTTTCATTTTAAACGTTTATCTGAATGTGCGTGTGTGTAGGTCAATATGCAATTATCTAGAAGTAGTGATATGCCTCGTTTGCACCTATATACAAAGGGTTTGAATTTTGTATTAAAGTTCAATTTTAATGAGATATGGCAATGATGTTTTGTAAAACAGGTTTTTCAAACCCTTGTGCTCAATAGTAATTGAGACCTTTGATACTTCCATTTTATTATGTGTTCGGCTTGATTGCTTTTATTTTCGAGATGCGAAGCATTTTCGAGAAAATAAGATACATAACAGCGCCGAACTCCTTGTGGGCATGAGAGCCGTCTAAGGTAATTCAGACGCCATAAATAATTTACATGCTGGTTGCAGCTAAAAATGTCCATCACGGGAATTGAATCTAGATTCAGGAACTGAATTTGTTATCACATTTTTCCTAGGCTCACATGATAATGTAGTATGTACAAAAGCTGTAAACAATTATATATATAAAAAAGCTATATATATATATATATATATATATATATATATATATATATATATATATATATATATATATAGCAGTAAAAGCCACGGACCAACGATCCAGGGATACGCACCCAACACGACTCTTAATGTGAATAAATGTGTATGAATGAAAGTGGAGAAAGGCTTTAAGTAATGTGAGGTGTCTTATAGTGGGCTACCAATAAGACTGCAGATAGCTTTAAATGAATGAATACTCGATTTCTACCGGTAAAATACTCGATTTCTGCCTTGTCGAAATGTTTTTCATTCCTGGGTAACCCAGAAAATGAAGAACAACTCTGACAGCTTGTTCTTGAGCTTAGATCTTGCATTTGGTACATGCTATTGCCTTGTTTGTTGTTGGTTCTTATAGTATTACATTAGTACTACAACATCTAACCTTTACTTTATCCGGAAACATCAAAGATTGAAAGTTAATGTTGGTCAAACATGCTACCTCGAAACTGGCTTATGAATGTTCTTGAACTCCAAGAACACCTAAGGCGACAGATTCTGTCGCTAAAGGCTTTAGCGACAGACTTTTTAATTTTAATTAAATTAATTTTTAAAAATCATTTAAAAATATAAAATAATTTCTGAAAATTATAAAAATAATTTCTAAAAATTAAAAAAATTATTTTAAAAGTTATTTTAAGTTATAAAAATTAACTTTTAATTATTTGACATATTTTTCATAAATATTAGTATTTATTTTAATATTATTGATATTTAATTTATTTAATAAATGCATTAAATAAATTAATTAAAAATAATTTTATTATATTAAAAATCATTTTAAATGATAATAAGGTATTTAAAAATATTTTAAGTTATAAAATATAACTTTTCATATTTTAAGACAAATTTCATTAATTATTTAATATTAATGATATTATATTTATTTAATAATTATATTAAATAAATTAATTAAAAATAATTTTAATATTATAAAAATCATTTTAAATGAAAATAAATAGTTTAAAAATATTTTAAGTTATAAAATATAAATTTTAATATTTAAAGGTAAATTTTATTAACAATTTAATATTAAATGATATTAGAGTTATTTAATAATAATATTAAATAAATAGTTTAAAAATGATTTTATTAATTTATAAATCATTTAAAAAGGATATAAATGTTTTAAAAAAATTTAAATTATAATTAATGACTTTTAATATTTTGATAAATAATACATTAATATTTAAACATTAATAGCAATTATTTAAAAATGATTTTAAATATTTTAAAAATCATTTAAGGGTAATAAAATAATTTTAAAAATATTTTGAGTTATTATAAATAACTTTAATATTTTGGCAATGGTTTCATTAATAGTTTAATATTATTTAAATATTAATGATAATAGAATTATTTAATATTTAAATCATTTAAAATTGATTCCAGTCTTTGCAAAATCATGATAAATTATAATAATTATTTAAAAATTATTATACGGCTATGAAAAATAATATGACTAATATTTAAATTATTTAAACTAATATTGAACTACAGAGTATAGTTTTAGACTTGATAAAGCCGTCGGTACACCAAAATGTTTCAGAAATTGATCTGGACTTGGATTGTTTGACTGTATACGTGTTTGTTTGTGATCCAATAACTGCTAAACCTATGTGATAATGTGATTAGGTTATGTGCTAACTATAAATAACAGTACTATGTGATATGATATATTATTCTAATCGAACGAATGATCTTATTAATGATAGGTTTCGATATATAAGATAAAACTAAGTTGCGTAATTATAAGCAGCAACTCAGGCAAGTATCCTAACTATACATTTACTTTAGGCAATGGACATGAGTAAAAAAGTTTCAGAATTATATGATCATTGTGCCAGATTATTAACTTTATTATTATCGATTATGTATCCAATCATTTCTATTCATACAAGTTCTTAAATTATTCGATCATTGTTTATCAACACAGTATTATTGTATAATCCAGTTATTTATTCTGTTCGTTAATTTCTAAACTGGATTATACAAGTGACCTCACTTGCATAATCAATGTATTTAATCACATGTTGATACATACTTATTGGTTTCCAGTATGTATACGTTGACTTAAAAATCGTCTAAGCTATTTGATTCGGCTAGACTCAAATTTAAAAATATTATTGAACAAGATAGAACTTTATTGTTATCCAACTGAGTTGTTTTGGTTCGGATTCCCGACTAAGTATGTGACACCCCCAAATCTGGCCACTTCTATCCCACAGATTTGGTGTTCACTGTCCAATTAAATCATAACTAACTACCCATATCCAAAGGATAAAATTAAACTCAAAAGTTAAAATAATAAATCTCCCATTAAGGGGTTACATAATCTCAAATAAATCCCAGGTCATCTAACCTTTATTACAATCACCAGCGGAAAATTAAAACATGATTATAATTAAATCCATTACATAAGCTTCATAAATAAAAATATAAATTAAACGTTGTCGTCTAATCAAGCACTTTGTCCTTGCCCTTGCTTGTAGAAAGCTTTTCAAACTTCGTAACTTCATCTGCATTATTTTGTGCAAGAGTGAGCTAACAATTACTCACAAAAAAGATAATATACAATAACGTTTTATGAATGACAATTAACTGAGCTTTCAATGGTAAAGTATTCTTACCAGAACAAGAAACTTTAATTCAACATCAATGAGTTCAAAGGAATAATGAACGTTTAAGTTAACAATAGATAACAACAAGAAAGAATATACTGAGGGTCACAAGACCACGAACTCTATTCTAGGTTTACAAGTATTTCTACTTTAACCTTTAACAGTCTAAAAGACTATAATCATCATCTATATCCTAGGTTCACAGGTGTTTCTACTGTAACCTTTAAAAGTCTAAACGACTATATGGACCATCATTTCGTACTCCAGGTGATCAGCCCTTTGTACTATGTATTGCGTAAACATTTTAACGCTATTGCGTATTTCTAAAATAATTCCCTAATAATAAGGTTGTTCATCTCAGCTTAGATCATCAAGTTCCGAATCAAATGAAGTTTGATTGGGAATTAGCTTTCAAGGAATTCTAGATCTTTAGAATGCTCATCAACCAAGTACTGGTTGAATCAGATAGAAACAAATAACTATTCAAGAGTTTGATTATAATATCTTTATGAACAAGGTATATCGATGAATCAATAAGAGCTAGAGTATTAATAATTTCTAAATTAAACAAATGTTATCATCGACAACATGCTTTCAAAATTTGTGTGAGTACATATGCAAACCAAAGGAAGTTTGGTTTGGATAGACTTCAAGGGTAATTTAGAGTTTAGAACATTCATCAACTAAGGATTAGTTGAATTGGTAAAGAATCGCTAAGCAACTTAGAGTTCGGTACAATAACGTAAGATAGTACAGTGATATTAAAGAACGAAGATCAAACAACAGTTATTAGTAGCTGAATAAACACACTTCTTACAATAATAATACAGACTTTGAATAAAGAAACAAAGATTAACTAGCTTGCTCAACAATAAATGAGGGTTAAAGAACTTGCATGACAATAAATAATTAAACAATAGATTAGAAATAGAGAATTTGCATAAGTATAACATAACAGTGAAAAGTAACATTGCTGAATAATAAAGTAGCAAAGGTTAGGGAACTTGCCTCGTGCGTATGTTAAACAATCACTACTCACGTTCACCACAAGTCCTACACATACCATATGTATTGAAAATACACATTAGTTACACTAATATTAGTTTCATATAACTTACTAACAATATCACATCTTTTCATGAACATCACTATTTAGCTTTATTACAACTACTTAAGTGATCAAGTCATTGCACCACATACACATTAACAACTTGATACAACATCATATTACATGTCCACCATGTTATCATTAAGTTATACTAATACACAAAGGGTTGCACTTGCATTTGCGCATCCCGGCGCCCTCCGATTGGCTCTAAATACACAATAGTCGTATAGATGACCATTTTGACTACTGTTACATACCTCAAATTAACAAACTTAAAGCATGAAAGTTGTAGGTCTATTCGTCCTCGTTCAGGATCATCTTGAATCAACTCAATCGGAGTTCGTATGAGAAAGTTATGGCCGTTTTACTACAAAAGGTCAAAACTGTCCGACACAGACCACTTTTCCAGCGCTGGGGCGCGAGACAGTGGCGTCGGGGCGTGAATTCCAGCGCTGGGGCGTGAACTGCTGGCCTATTTTTGGCGATGGGGCACGAAATTTGGCGCTGGAGCGTGAATTTTGACGTTGGGGCGCCGAAACTCACAGAACCAAAACGAAGAACAAAGCCAAAGCTACTGTGTTAAATTTGTAACAACAATTCGCCCCAAACAACATGTATAACTAATATAAACTACACATAATTACTAACAATCATCCATATACCAATTTCTAACAATTGAACAACAAATTTAAAAGACTTAAATCACTAAAATAATATTTGGTTAAAACTCAAAACTCCATTGTTGATATCTAAAGTTCAGTGAACGAAATTTTCACTGTTATCAACCAAATTTGATTCCTTTGAAATACAAGTATACCAACATATAAGAAATTAACATGTATAGTTCAATTCCTCAGTCAGCATACATAACTTTTGATATTTCTACAAAACAAATATTCGTATATATATACTTCACTGAACAAATCAATTTCTTCCTTTAGCCTATAATTAGCATACAGTCATATATATATATATATATATATATATATATATATATATATATATATATATATATATATATATATATATATACATGCTAGTGATAACAATTACAACTATACATATACATGCTTATCTAACCAATTATACAAACATAGTTTTAGTTTTGTAAAAATCTTATACACCGTAAAGTTGAAGAACGCATAGACATTAGTCATAATGAAACCAAAATATATATATATATATATATATATATATATATATATATATATATATATATATATATATACATAAATTAAGGTTAAAGAAACCCACCTTTTTGCTTGCTTACGAATCTTTGTTAACGGACTTGCTTTGAGAATCACGTTCTCTCTCAAACTCTGAACTTCTATCTTTTTCTGAAAACTCTCTCTAGCCCTTCTTTCTTTTCTCAGTAATAATTTAGACTACTAACCACGTAACTCAACTGATATCCAATACGCGTAACATAAAACGGACACGGCCATAATAAGCCTAATCAATAATAACATCAGTTATAAAAATATATAACGTGCCATTTATAAATATATACATACATACATATATATATATATATATATATATATATATATATATATTAGTTTATTTTATAAACAATTTAAATTTCAAAAATTCAAAAGCCATAGGGTTTTGTTTGGCAAATCCCTTTAAAATAAAATAGTTTATATCCTTAAGCTTTGTTTGGGTAAAACTAAAATAAACTACTTTAATTTATTTTAATAACTCTTATAACATAGTTATTTGTCACACTTTATTTAATAATAATTTATTAAATTAATTACTTAATCACATAACTCAATCCACATAACACATTAATTATTTAACAAATAAATAATTAACTAATCACATTAATTATTTAACAAATAAATAATTAACTAAATCAGCTAAATCAAATTGAACACTTATATAATAAACACATCCAATAAATATTTATATAAATCAATAAATATTTATAACTTATTCGTTACATTCTTCCCTACTTACAAAGATTCTGTCCCCAGAATCGAAGACACAGATTAAACAAATAACTCAGGATAATTCTTCATCATTTCAGTTTCGAGTTCCCACGTAGCATCTTCGACATTGTCGTACTTAATCACATAATTGTAGTCAAGCTTGTTCGTTCATCTCACCGAAACATGAAAAACATTTTGAATGCGCTCTAACTATAGAGGTAAGGCTACCTCAAAACCATCTTTCAACTTCATCAACGCTTCCTATACTATAACCGCTTTATACCCAATAGTTCATCAAACTTACCACACTTTGGAAATTCAAGAACTTGTCATAATCATATGAGTTTAGGAACTTATCCTAGTCAGACCATAGGCATCCATTCGCTGAGGGGTTCAAAACATACCATATGATTATGAGTCACGAACTTACCATATGCTTTAGTTTTAAGAACCGAACCTAATCCTAATATCATCTAACTTAATCTTAAAAACCTCTAGCTATTAAATATATACATGAGAGAAGAATCACCTTTCCACCACATATACCTTGATAGCGCGATACCGATATTTCAATGATTATCAATGTGATAAACCAAGTACATGCACAAAACTTCTGCCCATACCAAGGTTTGTACGGCTTAGTCACCATATGAGTCCTCAGTTGAAATCCCACCTAACATTACCTTACTCTTAAATTATTTTAACTTACCCATAACTTGCTCAATACGGATTCCTCGTAGGACATTATCAAAAACTTCTCGTGCGCTTAGCACGTCTTTCGATGTTTGGACTTCCTTTTAGTTTGGCAATCGATTTGCAAACGATATGACATACTTCTTTCTAATTGCGTTCCACACGTTCTTGCAAACCCTTTTGAAAATTTGATGTAAATCGTGAATCTTGGTTCGACACAATTGACACAAAAACATCGTGTCTTGAAACGATTTAATAACTTCACACACTGCTCGATATGTAATATGCTAACTTTGACATATCAAAAATCTACTGCCATATCTTGCCACCAATAGTAATATTGAAGGCAATATATAATTTCGTGCTTCCTAGTTGATTCAATATATAAATTTTATGCAAAACTTCCTTTTTAAATTCCTCGTATTAGCGAAACCTAGTTTCTTCCTTCTACTTTCAACTATGACTATTTAGGACTTTGTATTCACAATCCTTGATCAACTCCCACTATAACTTCAACGCATGTTTAAATACCCCTATCTCTGAATCGTGAGTCAGATCCCTTTTCAATTAAAAATTTTAACTGACGTGATCCGTAAGAAATGACCATGTCATTCTGCCTAAACACATCGCCTAATACATGGTACGATACGTCGCTATACAACACAATGTTTTCTGTACTATCTGGTATAGACAACATAGGTGCTAACTAAATTCTTCTTCAATTCTTGAAAATTCACTCTATAATTTCTTGCCCATATAAATTCCACCGATTTCCTCCTCAACTTAGCTAACTAAGCAACTATCTTGATCTTTACATAACCCACAAATTATTTTCTTAATAACTTCTTATTTTACAAAATCGATAAATAACTTTACTATGCAGACGTCTTATAGCTAAAAGAATAAAATACTACCTTTGATTTCCTCAAAGTCTTAAGATTATGCACTTTCTTTGACAATAACTTATCACCACATGATTTAACACGTGGCCTTTAATACAACACGACAATTCTACACATCAACTTAAAAGAAATCACTATTCACACTTTCTAATTTTTAAGGAATAATCTAACTCTTCCCGAAGCGAATCTAGTTTTCTAAATTAATTCATCAGACATAAATTAACAAGTGGCGGTTAAGTTAAATAACATGCAGTCGTATAGATAATTGATCGAAACCATACCTTGAATTGCGTTCTGGATCTTCATGTTGGATGATTGTTCAGTTGGTCGACATGGCGGAGTTGACTCTACAATAACCAGTTTTCTACTGCCCCCTTTGCTTTCACTTGCTTTTCCTACCGCTTTCTTTGGGTAACCTCGAGCCAAGTGCTCCTTCGATCCACACGTGAAACAGGCTCTCTTCCTCTGTCTTGAACATTTTGGTGCAATGTGATCCTTCGATCCACAATTAAAGCACACCCTTTTTTCCCCTCAAACAAACACCTACATGTTTCTTTTCGCAGTTGCTACACGCCTCTACCTTCTTCTTTTCCTTCCCTTGCTGATTTTCAGCGCTAATATTACTGTCCCACTTTCTTTTACAAGCGTTACCGATATGACTATCACCCACCTTATCATCTTCACTCTTCTTTCCCCTCTGCTCTTGATTATATGCCAACGTATTACCTTCCCCGTCTACATCAATCGTTCTTTCCAACCCTGTTGTAAACGAATTTGGTTGGAGCAACGAGATTTGATTATACAGCCAGAAATTCAGTTGATTTGCTCGTGCTCCCACCAGCAAATTCACCAATTGTGGCACTGGATTTTCTTTAGCTTCCCTATCGTATGCATTTTCCTTGGGGCTCTGTTGACGCTGTTGTCTTCTTCTAGGTGGCATTTTACTGTTTAAAACTTGACCTATTAGATAACACATAATATTTCTTAATAAACAATGATAATAATTTATTCATTTATTACATCACCACATCACAAAATAACCACACTGCTATTTATATTATTTATCCCGAAATAATAAAATTCTAGGATTACTTCATCACATCCCACTATTTAATTCAAAAGTTAGGATCCACATCTATTAATTTTTATTCTAATTTATATATCATCTTATTATTTTTCTTGCAATCTACAAGAACAGTCTACGTTGTACAGCTTCATTTCGCTCTTGCTCCATGATACGAATCTTCAGGAGAGTGGAAGATTAAATGCTAAGTTCCATCATTCGTTTGGCACTCTTCAACTTATCTTCAACACGATTTTTACGTCTAGAAGCCTTCATCCATGCGTCCTCAGCTTTCATCCGCTTTGTTGACTCCTTTCCCTAACCATTCATGCGCAATCTCGTTAATAACTAATAACTATCTCTACTCTACTCTACATCTGCAAGTCGTGCGGTAAAGTCTTGAGTCACGACATCTTTTTACGCTAGCTCTATGGCTTTCCTAACTCTTGTTACTTATACTTCATATTTACCTTCTAAAATTCATCTTTCGGATCAAACTCAAGCTCATACCCAAGTTTTACAACAAAAATCCACTGGTATGGCTTTCCCAATACCAACCATACTCAAACTATATAACTTTTCAGGGCTCCTAATCCCTATCTTCCTTCATCAATCTCTCTGACAACAAAGTTTAAATAACTCCACAACTTGATATATATAATACTTGCTACTCCTAAGTACTCACGAGCACATAAGTCATTAACATATAAGCACATAAAGTTATTTATCATTTTATCTTCAATGAATTTCCTTAATTCATTCCTTAGAACTCGATAAGAGTTTATCACCTCTATGTTTTTCGATCTCCTAGAAGGTTATAGCCTAAGGTTTCCTCCACCTAAGGTTCATAACCTAAGGCTCTGATACCAATTTGTGACACCCCCAAATCTGGCCACTTCTATCCCACAGATTTGGTGTTCACTGTCCAATTAAATCATAACTAACTACCCATATCCAAAGGATAAAATTAAACTCAAAAGTTAAAATAATAAATCTCCCATTAAAGGGTTACATAATCTCAAATAAATCCCAGGTCATCTAACCTTTATTACAATCACCAACGGAAAATTAAAACATGATTATAATTAAATCTATTACATAAGCTTCGTAAATAAAAATATAAATTAAACGTTGTCGTCTAATCAAGCACTTTGTCCTTGCCCTTGCTTGTAGAAAGCTTTTCAAACTTCGTAACTTCATCTGCATTGTTTTGTGCAAGAGTGAGGAAACAATTGCTCACAAGAAGGATAATAGACAATAACGTTTTATGAATGACAATTAACTAAGCTTTCAATGGTAAAGTATTCTTACCGGAACAAGAAACTTTAATTCAACATCAATGAGTTCAAAGGAATAATGAACGTTTAAGTTAACAATAGATAAAAACATCAAAGAATATACTGAGGGTTACAAGACCACGAACTCTATTCTAGATTTACAAGTATTTCTACTTTAACTTTTAACAGTCTAAAAGACTATAATCATCATCTATGTCCTAGGTTCACAGGTGTTTCTACTGTAACTTTTAACAGTCTAAACGACTACATGGACCATCATCTCGTACTCCAGGTGATCAGCCCTTTGTACTATGTATTGCGCAAACATTTTAACGTTATTGCGTATTTCTAAAATAATCCCCTAATAATAGGGTTGTTCATCTCAGCTTAGATCATCAAGTTCCGAACCAAATGAAGTTTGATTGGGAATTAGCTTTCAATAAATTCTAGATCTTTAGAATGCTCATCAACCAAGTACTGGTTGAATCAGATAGAAACAAATAACTATTCAAGAGTTTGATTATAATATCTTTATGAACAAGGTATATCGATGAATCAATAAGAGCTAGAGTATTAATAATTTCTAAATTGAACAAATGTTATCATTGACAACATGCTTTCAAAATTTGTGTGAGTACATATGCAAGCCAAAGGAAGTTTGGTTTGGGTAGACTTCAAGGGTAATTTAGAGTTTAGAACATTCATCAACTAAGGATTAGTTGAATTGGTAAAGAATTGCTAAGCAACTTAGAGTTCGGTACAATAACGTAAGATAGTACAGTGATATTGAAGAACGAAGATCAAACAACAGTTATTAGTAGCTGAATAAACACACTTTTTACAATAATAATACAGACTTTGAATAAAGAAACAAAGATTAACTAGCTTGCTCAACAATAAATGAGGGTTAAAGAACTTGCATGACAATAAATCGTTAAACAATAGATTAAAAATAGAGAATTTGCATAAGTATAACATAACAGTGAAAAGTAACCTTGCTGAATAATAAAGTAGCAAAGGTTAGGGAACTTGCCTCATGCATAGGTTAAATAATCACTACTCACGATCACCACAAGTCCTACACATATCATATGTACTGACAATACACATTAGTTACACTAATATTAGTTTCATATAACTTACTAACAATATCACATCTTTTCATGAACATCACTATTTAGCTTTATTACAACTATTTAAGTGATCAAGTCATTACACCATATACACATTAACAACTTGATACAACGTCAACATGTTATCATTAAGTTATACTAATACACAAAGGGTTGCACTTGCATTCGCGCATCCCGACGCCCTCCGATTGGCTCCAAATACACAACAGTCCTAAAGATAGCCATTTTGACTACTGTTATAGACCTCAAATTAAAAACTAAAAGCATGGAAGTTGTAGGTTTATTCATCCTCGTTCCGGATCATCTTGAATCAACTCAATCGGAGTTCGTATGAGAAAGTTATGGCCATTTTACTACAGGAGGTCAAAACTGTCCGACACAGACCACTTTTCCAGCGCTGGGGCGCGAGACAGTGGCATCGGGGCGCGAATTCCAGCGTCGGGGCATGACCTTCTGGCCTATTTTTGGCGCTGGGGCGCGAAATTTGGCGCTGGGGCACGAAATTTGGCGCTGGAGCATGAATTTTGACGTTGGGGCGCCGAAACTCACAAAACCAAAACGAAGAACAGAGCCAAAGCTACTGTCTTAAATTTGTAACAAAAATTCGCCCCAAACAACATGTATAACTAATATAAACTACACATAATTACTAACAATCATCCATATACCAATTTCCCATAATTGAACAACAAATTTAAAAGACTTAAATCACTAAAATAATATTTGGTTAAAACTCAAAACTCCATTGTTCATATCTAAAGTACAGTGAACGAAATTTTCACTGTTATCAACCAAATTTGATTCCTTTGAAATACAAGTATACCAACATATAACAAATTAACATGTATAGTTCAATTCCTCAGTTAGCATACATAACTTTTGATATTTCTACAAAACATATATGAAAGTAGTATGCACACAAGCCAATCATGTTTGATGATAAAGCATATACTTTGTAAACAATCTTATTCATTTATTAATAAAAGGTATTAATTTATTAAAGGCTTTTAATTATCTACATGATGCTGTTTTATAATATGTGATAAACCCATAGTTTTAAGCAATGCTTTTAGAATAAGGATGATGATCATTCTAATGAGATCTAAATTCTTAGAAAGCTTAAAACTAAAAAAGTTTCCAATCGTTGGATTACTAAATTGGGGATTAGTGAATCCGGATAGATTGGTACATACGTTGCTTGCTCATTGGATGAGAATGATTGATCTCATGATCATTTGTGTGGAGACACTAAAGTAAGTATGTAGGTGCTTATTAGAGAATAAGTTCACTGAACGTGACTCACTAAGGAATACCTAATGGAGTTTTACTTGTCTGTCAATAGGGAATTCCTGTAGTGATAGTAGTACAAGTGATCCTTGGACTTGAGATCATCATAGTATCTTGTGGATGATGAGTTATACTTTGACTTATTCCTTAAGACCCTTAGGGTATATCAAAGGGTATGCTTGGGTATAATAAGTTGTACATGGAGATAATGTATGATCAATAAAGAATCTACCACTTCTAGTAAAAGAAGAGAAATGTCCTATGTGATTCGATAAATGACAACCCAGTAGTCCTTGGCCAAGGCAAAATGAAATTAGAAAGGAGTTTCTAATTTGAATTATTTGGAGTAGTGCATTTAAGAGTCAAAATACATATAATTAAATAAAATAAGACTTTACAGTAATTCCATGTCTTATATTTAATTGGGACATTGTATGGTGGAAGGATTGAATTGTACGGTAACTATTTACTCAAAGGTTCTTTTATGATTAATGTTGAAATCTATATTATCTGGAAAGTCGTTGATCGCTAGGGAGGCTTATCCCTATTGTAGAATAAATATTATTTATTTAAATAAATTAATTATTTAATTTATTTATTTAAATAAAATTAGAATTGTTCTAATTGATTTATTCACAACCGGTTTAATATGGAGAACCTAAAGGGTCACACCATAAAAGGAAGAATAATTATTTAAGAAGTTAATGGCATAATCGTAATAATATGTTAAGTATATTTAATTTAATCTATGGCGATAGAATAAATTAAATAGCTTAATATTTATTATTTAATATTTTAGAAATATTGAATATAAATTAATAAGAGGAGTCTTATTAATATTATTACAATTATTATTATTTTAATTTCTAAAAGAGTTTAGGAATTAATTTAATATATGTACTCTCATTTATTCCTAATAGGATTAGGAGGGAAAATTAGTTAAAGGAGTTTAATTAATTATCCCTAATAAGATTAGGGAGCCCATTTAATTAAAAGAGTTTAATTAAATAAATAATACCTTATTTTTAATAGGGTTACTTGATATCTTTATAAGAGGAGTCTTATATCTGATATCAAATATATGTTATTCCAATGGTTGGAGAGTACGCTCTTTTCTATAGAGATAGAAAAAACTAGGGTTTTGCCAAACACCCATCTTCTTGGATCTTTCTTCTTCCTTGGTGGATCACCTCTAGAGGCCAAACACTTGGGTGGCTAACGTTAATCAAAAGAAGGAACCAAACCCGGTGGATTCAAGTTGGATACGAAAAGGATTGGAGGTGAACTTGTACCTGAGGAAGCTCAGATCTTCAAGGGTATGATTCTTGTTATTTCTTTTTTCGTTTAATTAATAATTGCACATAAAGGGTGATCCGGGTATATGGTTTGTAAAATTTTAAACTCTGATTTCTCCACGTTTCCGCTATTTTGTGCAATTTGATTGCGTTCATGAATATTACAAATCTAACAGTGGCATCAAAGCCAAACCTTTATGCTAATTATTAATTATTTTGATTTGATATGTATATTGATATGTGTTTAGAACAATTTAATTGGGCATAATTTTATTGTATAAAAAATAATAATAATAATAATAAAATTCTCGCGAAAACAAATACAGCGTTTTAAAAACCAAGATGCTATTCGCGTGGGTTATTCAAGGGATTCGGCAGGAGCATGCATTTTTTTTTTGAGATTCACGTGACCCATTTTTTTAAAGTTGCAGGAGATTATTTTTTAAAAGGTTTTAAGTGGATTCTTGTTAAGTGAGTTAACAAGATGATAGATAATCAACATTTTTTTGGGCTGAATCCATGATTTGCGTTGACCAGTAGCATGATTATGGAAGCACGTGACTCACTTATTATATTATAAATATATATAAGTTTATTTTAATCTTAAAATAAAAAGGTTTATTTTAATTTTAAAATTGAATTTCATGCTAACTAATTAGAGTTGGAATTGGATTCCATGATAACTAATTAGAGTTGAAATTGGATTCCATGTTTCTTTAAATAAAGGAGTTTATTTAGATATGGAATAAGATTTCATATTATTCAAAATAAAGGAGTTTATTTGTGAATAGGAAAGAGAATCCGTATTTCCTTAAATAAAGGAGTTTATTTAGATATGAAATATGATTTCATATTATTCAAAATAAAAGAGTTTATTTGTGAATAAGGAAAGAGAATCTGTGTTTCCTTTAATAAATGAGTTTTATTTTTTTGACATGGAATTGGATTCCATAATTAATTAAAATAAATAAGTTTATTTTGATTAAAGATTTTGATTAAAATAAAATAGTTTATTTTATTCAAAATTGGATAAATTAAAATAAAAGAGGTTTATTTTGATTTAAATTTGGATTAAAATAAAGGAGTTTATTTTGATTTAAAATTTGATTTTATACTAACAAAATTTGCCCATTAAATGATATCAATATATATATTGAATGTTTATTATTCATGAGATAAATATTATTTATTGATGCATATGGTGATGTGTATGATAATAAATGGGATTGATTATGGACTATTGACCAATGTGATTGGATATTATTTTAGTTGGATGCATGAATGTATGAGTTTTATTAAATGGGGTCTGCGTACCTCGTCTTCTCTAATTTTTCTTAATGTAAATTCTATCTCCCTTCTATGTACTTCCCTTTGATTGCTGATCAAGGTTTCTATTTATTTTAAATAGTTTTGTAATAGGAATAGTTAGAATTAAATTTTGAAGAATTGGAGATTAAGAAGCAAGGAACGCGTGAAGACTCGTTTGTAATGGAGCCCGGGTTTAAATGTAATAGTTATATTTGAATATTGCACCCCTAGGGTTTGACCTTTTGGTTCACTTGGTAGCTCTAGTGAACTAAACTAGAATAAAAGTCCATAATCAATCCGGATAGAATATAGTATTCTATATGTGCATGATTATACTATATATATATATATATATATATATATATATATATATATATTATGCAAATATGCTTCGCATGTTCAATAATATGTCGCGTATTTTATATATATATGTGCATGCGCGCTAAACAAGATGAGACAAATTAATAACAAATCCCTCAAATATTTTATATTAAGTCCTAAGCGTTCAAAGATATTTGGAATATCAAACGTCGCCTTCTAGCATGATAAAATTAATAAAGTATTAAATATTTAATATGAGTTTGTTGTGTCACCACAATGCAAGTATTAAGTATTTAAGATGTTAATTTATCACATTTGATGCTTATAAAGAAAATTGAACAGTATTGTTTTGTTGTGTCACCACAAGGACGATATTTTTCTTTTTTGAATATATGGAGTGCTAGGTTGGACTTAACTTAGATAATTTTGATTCGGATGTGGCACCACTTGATCAAAATAATCTAAGAGGCAAAATACAAGGAGTTACATAGTTGATGTAATTGACAAGAGTTGTCTACCTATTTATTTATATATAGTATGTTGTGTCACCACAAGGCTATATACATTTGAAATGAGATCCTTATTCTCACTAGCAAATCTTTAGTTAGATTTTGCCGAACTATATATATTGAGGGTAATATAGTTTGTAAAAAATAGTGGGAGATACCAATTTAAAACAAGACCTAATTTATTTTGGTAATTAATAAAAGAATGTATGCTAAAATGTTGTTAATTACAAATTCATTTACAGAATTTTACAATGTCTAAAATTACTATCACTGCGTAGCATATTAGATGCTAAATTAATCGGACCGAATTAAACGGATTGGTTAAGGAAGTTGAGAATAGTTCTCATGGCTGAAAAGCAATCTTATGTCCATAATACGCCTATCCCTGCAATGGTTGTAGACAATGCCTCTGAGGAAGATATGCTACTTTTAGAAAGTGGCAAGATGATGCACAGTTGGCTCAATGCATCATGCTCGCATCCGTGAGTAACGAGCTTCAGCGTCAGCATGAAACTATGGATGCTCCTACTATATTCCTGCACATCAAGTTGTTGATGGTGAAAAAAGTAGGACTAATAGATATCTAAGGAGCTCTTCCGATCTAGAATGACCAATGACACTACAGTACAGACGCATGTCCTAAACATGATCAATATGATTGAACAATTAGGACAATGGGTTTTGTCATGGATGGAGAGTTGAGCCAAGATTTGATCTTACACTCACTCCCGGACTCTTTTCACAATTGTTGTGAATTTTTCATATGAACAAGCTAGATAGATATCAGCCTCGCTGATTTGCTTAACATGTTGAAAAATGTTAAGAGTCACTTTCCAACCAAGAAAGACCATGTCTTACTGGTAGGAGCCAAAGGATCTTCTGAAAAGAAGAACGATTCAAAGAAGGTAAATAGAAAGGCAAAAATAAAGGATAATAAGAACAAAACTGATATGGATAGCAAAGGAGTTTGCTTCCACTGCAATAAGCATGTACACTGGAAAGAAACTGCGAGAAGTATCTTGCAGAGGCTAACCAAAGAATCTTAGTGAAGTTTCGGTTACAAATACAAATTTGTTCATGATTTAAAATAAAAAATTTCTTTAAGTCAAGGTTCTACTCGGGTATTGGATACCGACTTTGGTTATCATAAATATAGATTTATGAAGGGGCCAAGTAGAAGTAGAAATCTAAACAAAGATAAGTAATCTTATGTGTGGTAAATGAAGCAAAGGTTGCTACATTAGCCATAGAAACTTATAGTTTAGCATTGCCTACGGGCAAATCTATTAAGTCAATAAGTTGTTATTGTATTCCAGTTCTCGTTGGAAACATTATTTCATTTTATTGTTGGACAATAAAATCTTTGGTATTATATTTAAGAACAATTGTTGTTCTATTTATAATAATAATAATGTTTTATATAGAATTGAAATATTACTTAATGGATTATGTATACTTGACTTACGTGAAAATAATTTTACAAATTGAACAAACTAGTATAAGAAAAGGAGATGATCATTCAAAGAGTTGAATGTGTGTATTTGTTGAAATACAAGTGTGAATTATTTGAAAGGTTCAAAGAATTCACAAGTGAAACAAATTGGGAAAGTATTAAGATTCTTTGATTAGATCAAGGAATAAATACTTGTGCAATAAGTTTCTAGATCATCTCAAATGGTTTTCTCATAATGGACGCCTCCTGATACGCAATAATTGATTGATGTATCTGAAAGGAAAAATCGTACCTTGTTGGACATGGTGCGGTTCATAATGATTTTACTGACATTCCAGTATCCTTCTGGGATAATGTCCTAGAAATGGCTACATATCTACAAACCTCAAAATTCGACCCCAAGACTCCATAAAAGTTATGGACAGGGTGGATTCCTAATCTTAAGTATGTTAAGATAAGGGGTTGTCCAACTTATATGAAAAGGTTTCAAAGGATAAGCTTGGGACAAAATTTGACAAGTACAAATTTTTGGGACATCCTAAAGTAAGTTTAGGGTATATATGTTCTATAATCCTACTTAGCAAAAGGTGTTTGTTGCGAAACATGCTACCTTCTAAGATAAAGGTGTTTATCATTGAAGGGGCTAGTGGAAGGATAATTGATTTTGAAGAGTTCACGAACCACAAAACACTATAAGTCAAATAAGAGGAACCTGTAGATAGACCTATTGTACCACAACCGAATCGTAAATCTGAAATAGTACTGAACATACCTGGGAGGTATGGATTCATCATGGATGATGATGATGAGGTACGCATCATAGAAGATGATGATCTAGTTACTTACGATGAGGTAAAAGTTCTAATGTGTACAAAAGGGTCAGTGGGAGCATCGTGAAATTTTTAGTATTATATGTTGATATACTACAGATGAGGAATAACATACCAATGCTACAATCAGTAAAGATAAAGTCGTCTAAATATTCCTCCATGAATGATTTGGAAGAGTATCTTAATTGGGGATACAAATCTATATAGATAGATTTAAGAGGATGCTCGACATAACCCAAGGAATGTATATTTATTTGATGCTAAAGTTGTTTAGCATGGCAAACTCCAAGAAATGTCTCATGTTGATGAGCCATGGAGTGTATCTCTCTTAATAGTCCCCATAGACTCCAAAAAGAGAGATCGCATGAGTAACTATCATGTATGCAATGAAATGTACAAGACCTGATGTTGATCAGTTATATTCTGGAGAAGTTCACTGTGAGACAGTGAAAAATATCTTAAAGTACTTAACTGGCACTAAGGATGTGATCCTACATGGTGGGTCTGAATTAAAACTAGAGGGCTTAACCGACTCAAGTTTTTCAGGCAGACCAAGACGACAGAAAATCCACTTTAAGGTAAAGCGTTACCTTGAACAGTGGTGCAGTGAATTGGAAAGGTTCCAAACAGCAAAGAGTTGTTGGTTTAGTGATAAAGACAAAGTATATAGCTATAAATGAAGCTACAAGTTGATTGTTTAGATGAAAAGTATTACAGAACTAGGAATAGTTCCTAAGTCTCATCTTAGATCTAAACATATGTTGTGGCACTTTCATTTGATTATAAGAATCATTGAAAGATGGGAAATCACTATAGAGATAGTGAACTCTTAAGAACAATATTAAATATCCATTAACTAAAGCTTATCCAACAGCAGGATAATCGTCACTTAGAGAAGAAGGGTATGAGATACCATGGCGATTGGCTTTAGTGCAAGTGGGAGATTGAAAGTAGTATGCACACAAGCCAATCATGTTTGATGATAAAGCATATACTTTGTAAACAATTTTATTCATTTATTAATAAAAGGTATTAATTTATTAAAGGCTTTTAATTATCTACATGATGCTGTTTTATAATATGTGATAAACCCATAGTTTTAAGCAATACTTTTAGAATAATAATGATGGTCATTCTAATGAGATCTAAATTCTTGGAAAGCTTAAAACTAAAATAGTTCTCAATCGTTGGATTACTAAATTGGGGATTAGTGAATCCGGATAGATTGGTACATACGTTGCTTGCTCATTGGATGAGAATGATTGATCTCATGATCATTTGTGTGGAGACACTAAAGTAAGTATGTAGGTGCTTATTAGAGAATAAGTTCACTGAACGTGGCTCGCTAAGGAATACCTAATGGAGTTTTACTTGTCTGTCAATAGGGAATTCCTGTAGTGATAGTAGTACAAGTGATCCTTGGACTTGAGATCATCATAGTATCTTGTGTATGATGAGTTATACTTTAACTTATTCCGTAAGACCCTTAGGGTATATCAAAGGGTATGCTTGGGTATAATAAGTTGTACATGGAGATAATGTATGATCAATAAAGAATCTACCACTTCTAGTAAAAGAAGAGAAATGTCCTATGTGATTCGATAAATGACAACCCAGTAGTCCTTGGCCAATGCAGAATGAAATTAGAAAGGAGTTTCTAATTTGAATTATTTGGAGTTGTGCATTTAAGAGTCGAAATACATATAATTAAATAAAATAAGACTTGACAGTAATTCCATGTCTTATATTTAATTGGGACATTGTATGGTGGAAGGATTGAATTGTACGGTAACTATTTACTCAAAGGTTCTTTTATGATTAATGTTAAAATCTATATTATCTGGAAAGTCGTTGATCGCTAGGGAGGCTTATCCCTATTGTAGAATAAATATTATTTATTTAAATAAATTAATTATTTAATTTATTTATTTAAATAAAATTAGAATTGTTCTAATTGATTTATTCACAACCGGTTTAATATGGAGAACCTAAAGGGTCACACCATAAAAGGAAGAATAATTATTTAAGAAGTTAATGGCATAATCGTAATAATATGTTAAGTATATTTAATTTAATCTATGGTGATAGAATAAATTAAATAGCTTAATATTTATTATTTAATATTTTAGAAATATTGAATATAAATTAATATAAGGAGTCTTATTAATATTATTACAATTATTATTATTTTAATTTCTAAAAGAGTTTAGGAATTAATTTAATATATGTACTCTCATTTATTCCTAATAGGATTAGGAGGGAAAATTAGTTAAAGGAGTTTAATTAATTATCCCTAATAAGATTAGGGAGCCCATTTAATTAAAAGAGTTTAATTAAATAAATAATACCTTATTTTTAATAGGGTTACTTGATATCTTTATAAGAGGAGTCTTATATCAGATATCAAATATACGTTATTCCAATGGTTGGAGAGTACGCTCTTTTCTATAGAGATAGAAAAAACTAGGGTTTTGCCAAACACCCATCTTCTTAGATCTTTCTTTTTCCTTGGTGGATCACCTCTAGAGGCCAAACACTTGGGTGGCTAACGTTGATCAAAGGAAGGAACCAAACCCGGTGGATTCAAGTTAGATACGAAAAGGATTGGAGGTGAACTTGTACCTGAGGAAGCTCAGATCTTCAAGGGTATGATTCTTGTTCTTTCTTTTTTCGTTTAATTAATAATTGCACATAAAGGGTGATCCGGGTATATGGTTTATAAAATTTTAAACTCTGATTTCTCCACGTTTTCGCTATTTTGTGCAATTTGATTGCGTTCATGAATATTACAAATCTAACAATATATTCGTATATATATACTTCACTGAACAAATCAATTTCTTCCTTTAGCCTATAATTAGCATACAGTCATATATATATATACAGATACACATGCTAGTGATAACAATTGTAACTATACATATACATGCTTCTCTAACTAATTATACAAACATAGTTTTAGTTTTGTAAAAATCTTATACACCGTAAAGTTGAAGAACACAGAGACATTAGGCATCATGAAACCACAAATATATATATATATATATATATATATATATATATATATATATATATATGAAAGTAGTATGCATACAAGCCAATCATATATGATGATAAAGCATATACTTTGTAATCAATCTTATTTATTTATTAATAAAAGAATTATTTATTAAAGGCATTTATTATCAACATGGTGCTGTTTAATAATATGTGATAAACCCATAGTTTTAAGCAATGCTTTTAGAATCATGATGAGATCATGCTAATGAGATCTAAATTCTCAGATAGCTTAAAACTAAAATGTTCCTAATCAATGGATTACTAAAAAGGGGATTAGTGAATCCGGATAGATTGGTACGTGCGTTGCTTGCTCATTAGATGAGGATGATTGATCTCATGATCATTTGTGTGGAGACACTAAAGCAAGTATGTAGGTGCTTATTAGAGAATAAGTTCACTGAACGTGACTCGCTAAGGAATACCTAATGGAGTTTTACTTGCCTGTCAATAGAAATTCCTGTAGTGATAGTAGTACAAATGATCCTTAGACTTGAGATCATCATAGTATCTTATATATAATGAATTACACTTTGACTTATTCCTTAAGACTCTTAGAGTATATCAAAGGGTATGCTTGGGTGTAATAAGTTATATATGAAGGTAGTGAATAATCAATAAAGAATCTACCACTTCTAGTAAAAGAAGAGAAATATCCTATGTGATTCGATAAATGACAACCCATGAATCCTTGGTCAAGGTGGAATGAAATTAGAAAGTAGTTTCTAATTTGCATTCATTAGGAGTTGTGCATTTAAGAATCGAAATACATATAATTAAATAAAATAAGACTTGACAGTAATTCCATGTCTTATATTTAATTGGGACATTGTATGGTGGAAGGATTAAATTGTACGTTAACTATTAACTCAAAGGTTCTTTTATGATTAATGTTGAAATCTATATTATCTGAAAAGTCGTTGATCGCTAGGGAGGTTTATCCCTATTGTAGAATAAATATTATTTATTTAAATAAATTAATCGTTTAATTTATTTATTTAAATAAGATTAGAATTATTCTAATTGATTTATTCACAACCGGTTTAATATGGAGAACCTAAAGGGTCACACCATAAAAGGAAGAATAATTATTTAAGAAGTTAATGGCATAATCGTAATAATAGGTTAAGTATATTTAATTTAATCTATGGTGATATAATAAATTAAATAGCTTAATATTTATTATTTAATATTTTAGAAATATTAAATATAAATTAATAAGAGAAGTCTTATTAATATTATTACAATTATTATTATTTTAATTTTTAAAAGAGTTTAGGAATTAATTTAATATAAGTACTCTCATTGATTCCTAATAAGATTAGGGAGCCCATTTAATTAAAAGAGTTTAATTAAATAAATAATACATTATTTTAATTAAATAGGGTTACCTGATATCTTTATAAGAGGAGTCTTATATTAGATATCAGATATACGTAATTCCAAGAGTTGGAGAGTACAACCCCTTTTTCTACAGAGATAGGAAAAACTAGGGTTTGAGCCAATACACCATTCTTCTTGAAAATTCTTCTTCCTTGGTGGATCACTTCTAGAGGCCATACACTTGGGTGGCTTACATTGATCAAAGGAAGGAATCTACCCGGAGATTCAAGGAGATCGTGGAGAAGTAGGAGTTGAACTCGTACCTGTTGAAGCTCGTATCTACAAGGGTATGATTCCATAACTTCTTGTTCTTCGTTTTAATTAATAATATGCATAAAGGATGATCCGGATAATTGGTTTGTGAAAAAATTTAAAATCTGATTTTATTACGCTTCCGCTATTTTTGCAATTTGATTGCTACTTTGATTTTCACAAAACGTAACAGTGGTATCAGAGCCAAACCTTTATGCGAATTATTAATTGTCAGATTTTATATGTATATTGATATGTGTTTAGAACAATTTAATTGGGCATAATTTTGTTGTATAAAATTTATTAAAAAAACCGTGATAATCAATTACGCGAAATCCGTGACTGCTAATTTTTGAAAAGTTCATCACGTTTCAGTTACTATAATTACCGAATATTCATCATTTTTTTATTTTCCCGAAAGGAAGGGATTCGGCAGGAGCATGTAATTTTTGAGATTCACGTGACCCATTTTTTAAAGTTGCAGGAAGTTTTTTTTTTTTTTTAAAAAAAGGTTTTAAGTGGATTCTTGTTAAGTGAGTTAACAAGATGACAGATAATCAACATTTTTTTTTTGGGCTGAATCCATGATTTGCGTTGACCAGTAGCATGATTATGGAAGCACGTGACTCACTTATTATATTATAAATATATATAAGTTTATTTTAATCTTAAAATAAAAAGGTTTATTTTAATTTTAAAATTAAATTTCATGTTAACTAATTAGAGTTAAAATTAGATTTCATGTTTCCTTAAATAAAGGAGTTTATTTAAATATGAAATAAGATTTCATATTATTCAAAATAAAGGAGTTTATTTGTGAATAGGAAAAGAATTCGTGTTTCCTTTAATAAAGGAGTTTTTTTTTATAACTTGGAATTAGATTCCATAATTAATTAAAATAAATGGTTTATTTTGATTAAAGATTTTGATTAAAATAAAATAGTTTATTTTAATCAAAATAGGATAAATTAAAATAAAAGAGGTTTATTTTGATTTATATTTGGATTAAAATAAAGGAGTTTATTTTAATTCAAAATTAAATTTTATACTAACTAAATTTGCCCATTAAATGATATCAATATATATATATTGAATGTTTATTATTCATGAGATGAATATTATTTATTGATGCATATAGTGATGTGTATGATAATAAATGGGATTGATTATGGACTATTGACCAATGCGATTGGATTTTATTTTAGTTGGATGCATGAATGTATGAGTTTTATTAAATGGGGTCTGCGTACCTCGTCTTTTCTAATTTTTCTTAATGTAAATTCTATCTCCCTCCTATGTACTTCCCCTTGACTGCTGATCAAGGTTTCTATGTATTTTAAATAGTTTTGTAATAGGAATAGTTAGAATTAATTTTGAAGAATTGGAGATCAAGGAGCAAGGAACGCTTGAAGACCCATTTGTAATGGAGCCCGGGTTTAAATGTAATAGTTATATTTAAATATTAATTCTTGCACCCCTAGGGTTTGACCTTTTTGGTTCACTTGGTGGCTCTAGTGAACCAAACTAGAATAAAAGTCTATAATCAATCCAGATAGAATATAGTATTCTATATGTGCATGCTTATACTATATATATTATATATTATGCAAACATGCTTCGCATGTTAATTAATATGACGCGTATTTTATATATATATGTGCATGCGCGCTAAACAAGATGAGACAAATAATAACAAATCCCTCAAAGGTTTTATATATTAAGTCTTAAGCGTTCAAAGATATTTAGAATATCGAACGTCGCCTTCTAGCATGATAAAATTAATAGAGTATTAAATATTTAATATGAGTTTGTTGTGTCACCACAAGGCAAGTATTAAGTATTTAAGATGTTAATTTATCACATTTGATACTTATAAAGAAAATTGAACAATATTGTTTTGTTGTGTCACCACAAGGACACTATTTTTCTTTTTTTTTAATATATGGAAGTGCTAGGTTGGACTTAACTTAGATAATTTTGATTCGGATGTGCCACCACTTGATCAAAATAATCTAAGAGGCAAAACATAAGGAGTTACATGATGATGTAATTGACAAGGAGTTGTCTACCTATTTATTTATATATAGTTTGTTGTGTCACCACAAGGCTATATATATTTGAAATGGGATCCTTATTCTCACTAGCAAAAACTTTAATTAGATTTTGCCGAACTATATAAACGAGGGTAATATAGTTTGAAAAAAATAGTGGGAGATACCAATATAAAATAAGACCTAATTTATTTTGGTAATTAATTAAATGAATGTTTGCTAAAATGTTGTCTTTTTTACATGCAGAATTTTGAAAATGTCACATTCACTAATTTCACTGCGTAGCATACTTGATGCTAACAAACTGACTGGACCGAACTACACGGACTGGTTAAGGAATCTGAGAATTGTTCTCACTGCTGAAAAGATTTCTTATGTCCTAAATTCGCCCGTACCTGCAAAAGTTGCAGAGACAGCCTCTGAGGAAGAGATTGGTACTTTTAAACAGTGGCAAGATGATGCATCTGTGGCTCAATGCATCATGCTCGCATCCATGAGTAACGAGCTTCAGCGTCAGCATGAAAATATGGATGCTCCTACTATACTGCTGCACCTGCAAGAGCTGTATGGTGAGCAAAGTAGGACTGCTAGATATGAAATATCTAAGGAGCTCTTTCGATCTCGGATGACCGAGGGCACTACCGTTGAGACTCATGTCTTAAAGATGATCAATTTGATTGAACGTCTTGGACAGCTTGGGTTCGTCATGGATGGGGAGTTGAGTCAAGATTTGATCTTGCAGTCACTCCCTGACACCTTCTCACAATTTGTTGTGAATTTTCACATGAATAAGTTGGACGTCAGCTTGCCTGAGTTACTTAACATGTTGAAAACTGCTAAAGGTCACTTCCCATCCAAGAAGAACCAAGTCTTACTGGTGGATGATTCTTCCAAGAAAAGGAAGAGGCCCAAGGTATCTTCTCAAAAGAAGAAATCCAAGAAGGCTAAGGGAAAGGTGAAAGTGAAGGATCAAAAGAAACCTGATCCAGCTAGCAAAAGAATTTGCTTCCATTGCAATAAGCCGGGTCACTGGAAGAGGAACTGCAAGGATTATCTTGCGGAACAAAAGCAGAAGAAGCTTGGAGAAGCTTCGAATCCTAATCAAGGTTTGTTTATGATTGAAATTAATTTTTCTGAAAGTCAATCTTCTACTTGGGTATTGGATACCGGCTGTGGTTCTCATATATGTAATAATATGCAGGGACTGGTCAGAAGTAGAAAGCTGAACAAGGATGAGGTCGTCCTACGAGTGGGAAATGGAGCAAAGGTTGCTGCATTAGCTGTAGGGACTTATTATTTAGCACTGCCTACGGGCAAGTTCATTAATTTAAATAATTGTTATTTTGTTCCAAATATCATTAGAAACATTATTTCTATCTCTGTATTGGATATGGATGGTTTTAATATTATAATAAAGAACAACAGTTGTTCTATTTATAATGATAATGTTTTATATGGTGTTGGTAATTTGCGAAATGGACTTTATATACTTGACTTGCATGAAAATATACTTCAAATTGAACAAACTAAGAAAAGAAAAAGATATGATGTTAATTATACCTTCATGTGGCACTGTAGACTCGGTCATATTAATGAAACAAGATTATTCAAGTTGCATAAAGATGGGCTCCTAGAGCTATCGGATTATGAATCATATCCAACTTGTGAATCTTGTCTCATGGGAAAAATGACTAAATCTCCTTTTAGTGGAAAAGGAGAAAGAGTTACAGAGTTGTTAGCGTTGGTACACACAGATGTATGTGGACCTATGTCAACGAATGCACGAGAAGGGTATTCTTATTTTATTACATTCACTGACGATCACTCAAGATTTGGATATGTGTATTTAATGAAATACAAATCTGAATCATTTGAAAAGTTCAAAGAGTTCAGAAGTGAAGTAGAGAAGCAAACTGGTAAGAGTATTAAGATTCTTCGATCTGATCGAGGAGGAGAATACTTAAATGGTGAGTTTCTCAATTGTCTCAAAGAAAATGGTATAATCTCAGAATGGACTCCACCAGGGACGCCACAGATGAATGGTGTATCTGAAAGGAGAAATCGAACATTGTTGGACATGGTTCGATCCATGATAAGCTTTACCGACCTTCCAGTTTCCTTCTGGGGATATGCCCTAGAATCGGCTGCATACCTACTTAACAAGGTACCTACAAAATCCGTCCCCAAGACCCCATATGAGTTATGGACAGGGAGGAAACCAAATCTTAAGCATGTTAAGACTTGGGGTTGTCCAGCTTATGTTAAAAAGTTTGAAAACGATAAGCTACAGACTAGATCTGACAAATGTAGATTTGTGGGATACCCTAAAGAAACATCGGGGTATTATTTCTATCATCCAACTGATCAAAAGGTGTTTGTTGCGAAACATGCTGCCTTCTTGGAAAAGGAGTTTATCCTTGAAGGGGTCAGTGGGAGTAAGATATATCTTGAAGAGGTTCAAGAACCACAAAATACTACAGATCATAGTGAGGTACCTAACCAAGTAGAGATTCCTTCTATACCACACCCTATTCGTAAATCTAGAAGAGTACCAAAGATACCTGAAAGGTATGGACTTGTCATAGAGGATGACGATGAGGTAAGCATCATAGATGATGATGATCCGTTGAATTACGAACAGGCTATGAGTAGTAAAGACTCAGAGAAGTGGCAAGAAGCCATGAAATCCGAGATGGACTCCATGTATGAGAACCAAGTATGGACTTTGGTTTCACCACCTGAAGGCATTAAGCCTATTGGGTGTAAATGGGTCTTTAAAAGAAAGACTGGAGCAGATGGCAAGGTAGAGACCTATAAGGCCCGACTGGTCGCAAAAGGTTTCAAACAAAGACAAGGAGTTGACTATGACGAAACCTTCTCACCAGTAGCAATGCTCAAGTCCATTCGGATTTTGCTTGCAATTGCAGCTTACCATGACTACGAAATCTGGCAAATGGACGTGAAAACGGCCTTCCTCAATGGAAAACTTGAGGAGGATGTGTATATGACATAGCAAGAGGGATTTATTTCAAAGGTTGGAACAAATCAAGTCTGTAAGCTGCAACGATCCATTTATGGATTGAAGCAAGCTTCTCGTAGGTGGAATATCCGTTTTGATGAGACAATCAAAGAGTTTGATTTTATCAAAAATGAGGATGAACCATTTGTGTACAAGAAGGTTAGTGGGAGTGTTGTTTCATTCCTCATATTATATGTTGATGATATATTACTGATAGGGAATGATATTCCTATGCTACAATCAATTAAAATCTGGTTATCTAAACACTTCTCCATGAAGGACTTGGGAGAAGCATCCTATATTTTGGGGATAAAGATCTATAGAAATAGATCTAAAAGGATGCTTGGCTTGTCCCAAGGAACGTACATTGACTCGATGCTAAAGAGGTTTAGCATGGAAGATTCCAAAAGAGGTCTCATGCCGATGAGCCATGGAATACATCTCTCCAAGAAACAGGCCCCAAAGACACCTGAGGAGAGAGACCGTATGAGTAAGATCCCTTATGCTTCAGCAATAGGATCTATCATGTACGGTATGATATGTACTAGACCGGATGTCGCTCATGCACTTAGTATAACAAGCAGATATCAGTCGAATCCAGGAGAAGAACACTGGAAGGCAGTGAAAAATATCCTAAAGTACTTAAGAAGAACTAAGGATGTATTTCTTGTCTACGGTGGGTCTGAATTGAAACTAGAGGGCTTCACAGACTCAAGTTTTCAAACAGACCAAGATGACAGTAAATCCGTTTCGGGATATGTGTTTACCTTAAACGGTGGCGCAGTGAGTTGGAAGAGTTCCAAACAGCAAACAGTTGCTGATTCAGTGACAGAGGCAGAGTACATAGCTACAAGTGAAGCTGCAAAGGAAGCTGTTTGGATGAAGAAGTTCATTACCGAACTTGGTGTGGTTCCTAGCATTACAGGACCAGTGCCTTTATTCTGTGACAACACCAGAGCTGTTGCGCAGGCTAAGGAACCCAGGTCTCATCAGAAATCCAAACACGTGTTGTGGCGATTTTATTTGATCAGAGAGATCATTGAAAGAGGAGACGTCACCCTGGAGCGTGTAGACTCTCAAGACAATATTGCAGATCCATTTACTAAAGCGTTAACACAACAGCAGTTTGATCGTCACTTAGAGAAGATGGGTATGAGGTACCACGGCGATTGGCTTTAATGCAAGTGGGAGATTGAAAGTAGTATGCATACAAGCCAATCATATATGATGATAAAGCATATACTTTGTAATCATTCTTATTTATTTATTAATAAAAGAATTATTTATTAATGGCATTTATTATCAACATAGTGCTGTTTAATAATATGTGATAAACTCATAGTTTTAAGCAATGCTTTTAGAATCATGATGAGATCATGCTAATGAGATCTAAATTCTCAGATAGCTTAAAACTAAAATGTTCCTAATCAATGGATTACTAAAAAGGGGATTAGTGAATCCGGATAGATTGGTACGTGCGTTGCTTGCTCATTGGATGAGGATGATTGATCTCATGATCATTTGTGTGGAGACACTAAAGCAAGTATGTAGGTGCTTATTAGAGAATAAGTTCACTGAACGTGACTCGCTAAGGAATACCTAATGGAGTTTTACTTGACTGTCAATAGGAATTCCTGTAGTGATAGTAGTACAAATGATCCTTAGACTTGAGATCATCATAGTATCTTATATATAATGAATTACACTTTGACTTATTCCTTAAGACTCTTAGAGTATATCAAAGGGTATGCTTGGATGTAATAAGTTATATATGAAGGTAGTGAATAATCAATAAAGAATCTACCACTTCTAGTAAAAGAAGAGAAATATCCTATGTGATTCGATAAATGACAACCCATGAATCCTTTGCCAAGGTGGAATGAAATTAGAAAGTAGTTTCTAATTTGCATTCATTAGGAGTTGTGCATTTAAGAATCGAAATACATATAATTAAATAAAATTAGACTTGACAGTAATTCCATGTCTTATATTTAATTGGGACATTGTATGGTGGAAGGATTGAATTGTACGTTAACTATTAACTCAAAGGTTCTTTTATGATTAATGTTGAAATCTATATTATCTGGAAAGGCGTTGATCGCTAGGGAGGCTTATCCCTATTGTAGAATAAATATTATTTATTTAAATAAATTAATCGTTTAATTTATTTATTTAAATAAGATTAGAATTATTCTAATTGATTTATTCACAACCGGTTTAATATGGAGAACCTAAAGGGTCACACCATAAAAGGAAGAATAATTATTTAAGAAGTTAATGGCATAATCGTAATAATATGTTAAGTATATTTAATTTAATCTATGGTGATATAATAAATTAAATAGCTTAATATTTATTATTTAATATTTTAGAAATATTAAATATAAATTAATAAGAGAAGTCTTATTAATATTATTACAATTATTATTATTTTAATTTCTAAAAGAGTTTAGGAATTAATTTAATATAAGTACTCTCATTGATTCCTAATAAGATTAGGGAGCCCATTTAATTAAAAGAGTTTAATTAAATAAATAATACCTTATTTTAATTAAATAGGGTTACCTGATATCTTTATAAGAGGAGTCTTATATTAGATATCAGATATACGTAATTCCAAGAGTTGGAGAGTACAACCCCTTTTTCTACAGAGATAGGAAAAACTAGGGATTGAGCCAATACACCCTTCTTCTTGAAAATTCTTCTTCCTTGGTGGATCACCTCTAGAGGCCATACACTTGGGTGGCTTACATTGATCAAAGGAAGGAATCTACCCGGAGATTCAAGGAGATCGCGGAGAAGTAGGAGTTGAACTCGTACCTGTTGAAGCTCGTATCTACAAGGGTATGATTCCATAACTTCTTGTTCTTCGTTTTAATTAATAATATGCATAAAGGATGATCCGGGTAATTGGTTTGTGAAAAATTTTAAAATCTGATTTTATTACGCTTCCGCTATTTTTGCAATTTGATTGCTACTTTGATTTTCACAAAACGTAACAATATATATATATATATATATATATATATATATATATATATATATATATATATATATATATATATGTACATAAATTAAGGTTAAAGAAACCCACCTTTTTGCTTGCTTACAAATCTTTGTTAACGGACTTTCTTTGAGAATCACGTTCTCTCTCAAACTCTGAACTTCTATCTTTTTCTCAAAACTCTCTCTAGCCCTTCTTTCTTTTCTCAGTAATAATTTAGACTACTAACCACGTAACTCAACTGATATCCAATACGAGTAACATAAAACGAACATAGCCATAATAAGCCTAATCAATAATAACATCAGTTATAAAAATATATAACGTACCATTTATATATATATATATATATATATATATATATATATATATATATATATATATATATATATATATATATATTATTTAGTTTATTTTATAAACAATTTAAATTTCAAAAATCCAAAAGCCATAGGGCTTTGTTTGGAAAATCTCTTTAAAATAAAATAGTTTATATCCTTAAGCTTTGTTTGGGTAAAACTAAAATAAACTACTTTAATTTATTTTAATAACTCTTATAACATAGTTATTTGTCACACTTTATTTAATAATAATTTATTAAATCAATTACTTAATCACATATCTCAATCCACATAACACATTAATTATTTAACAAATAAATAATTAACTAATCACATTAATTATTTAACAAATAAATAATTAACTAAATCAACTGAATCAAATTGAACAATTATATAATAAACACATCTAATAAATATTTATATAAATCAATAAATATTTGTAACTTACATTTTAAAAAAATCTGGAATGTTACAAAGTATGAACATCCCTTACATGGGAAACTTTTGTGCGTCAAAGGCAGATAAGATGAACGATAATCTCGTTCTTACATATAGTATTGATCAATACAGGGCATAACAGGTTGATCACCCCCCGTGCCTGTAAGTTATGACGATTTGCAGATGAAGTTCTGTTAAACCTTATCAAAAAATTGAAAACGAAGTTTATAGTCTGTCGACTGATCTCCAATTATAGTCAATACGTACGTAGTTTCAAAATTTTGATATAGAATTGATATGTTGTTATTATTGGTTCAGTACTTTACAATTGTTGATTCGTTGTAGAAGTATTATTCAAAGAAAACATTTACTTCTTTCAGCTAATAATTATTGTTGTTATTACTTGCTGGGCAATCAAATACTCATTCTTGCTTTAAATTTAAATCTTTTCAGCTAAGCGTGATCAACCTGAAGGTTCAGGCAAGAACAAGGGAAAAGGAAAGCTGACCGAATAAGTTTTATGATATTCTGTGTAATTGTTAAACTTTATCAAGACAATGATACTTATTAATTATCATGTAATGAATGTTTAATGGTCGCGTACCTGTGGATTAGACTCTGATATATGTAAATTAAGTTTGGTATTCATATTATTTATATTATTCCACTCAAAGAAATGGTATCATGAAGCACTAAGTTAGGGTTTCAAGTACCTGAATTTGGGGGCGTTATAGGTTGGTATCAGAGCTTAGGGTTAGAAACATTAGGTGGGATAGACCTTAAGCTATAACCTTAGAACAGAGGGAAACATTGAAAATACAAATAACTCATATAGAGTTTAAAAGTAGATGAATTGGATAAATTCATCGTCAAACAAAATAAAAGATAACTTATATAAAACTATTATTTGTTGTGTGTATATATTATATGCTAATCAAGATAATTTATGTGTGTTGATGTCAGGTAAAAAAGAATTAGGATACTCTCAAATCGTAAAGAAGGAGCCAATATCAAAGCCAATAGCTGAAATAGAGGCTCACAATGAAAGCAACCCTGATGAGGTGGTGGTATTAGAAAATATAGTACCAGATCCAGAAACAATAGAACTGACAGATAGTGATTCAGACAATAAAGTTGGAGCTAATCAAGCATCAATGGAGGTGCAGTATCTGAAGAAAAAGGTTTCTTCTCTGAAAAAGCTATGGGGAATAGAAAAGATGTTAAATAGTCAATTGCGAAAAGCATTAGTAGAAACAATGGAAGAACAAGATAAGCCTAAAATCCAAATTGATCAAATGGGAGCCAAAAGTAACAAATCGTGTGCAGCTCTGAGCAAGAAAGGGAAAAGAAAAATGAAAGACCGTGATATAGGAAATCCTGATAACAACCAAGGGAACTCTAACAAAGTAGAAAAGTGTACAAACTGTAACAAGAAACATGATGGCTTATGCAGAAACGGGGAAAATGTTTGCTACAATTGCGAACATGAGGGACATGTCTCTCCTCATTGTCCCAATCTGAAGCAAGGTGTCTATTTTATTTGTGGGATAGAAGGTCATCAGGCAAAAGGTTATACAAGATCAAGAAAAAGGCGTAGTGAACCAATAGTATAAGTACTATTAGATTATGCGTGTTCAATATGTGTTCTATGATAAGTATGTCTATATAATGTAATATTCTCAACTTTTTTATAAGTTGTAATAGTAAATCTCGACTTTTGTTGTCACAAAGGGATAGCAGTATGTGCTATGTTATGTAAAGTACTATGAGTTAGTTGAATGAATGTGAATCTATGTTTGATTAATGAAATAAGTTTTGTATAAAACTTCGTGTTATATGTTAAAGTTATATAATAAGGTTTAGAATGTAAGTTAATAAAGTATATATTATGTTTTATTTAATCAGATAATGTCGCCAAGACGTCAAACTCGAAATTAAATGGCAGAAGAATCTGTCAACAACACTGGAGGACAACAACCAGACCTTATGCAAAACTTTGCAAACATGGCAGCTCATGCTATGTAACAGGGAATGCCAACCGCGGGGAACCAGCCGGATAATATATTGGCAAACTTCAAAGATTTTAAGGTTGTAGGATCGCAAGAATTTAGAGGGACAACTGACTCAATAGAAGCCCAGACTTGGGTTAAGGAAATAGAGAAGGCGTTCGTGATTTCTGTGACAGCCCCAAATCCGGGTACTTCGATTCCACGGGATTTGGTGTTCACTGTACAAGCATCATCTATCTATCTACCCATAAATAATATCAAACCATACAATAGATAGAAATCATAATAAAATCTCTTCCCTTAAGGGTTACATCAACTGAATCATAAATAAATCTCAGGTTACTCTAACCTTAAAACATCTGTGTAGAATTCTAAGCAATTAAGTCTTAACATCAACATAACTCAAGTCTTAAACAAATACATCAGTTAATAAATAACAGGTCTTCATCATTTGCTAACTTTGCCCTTGCCCTTACTAGTGGAGGGTTCATCGCTTCTTTCATTCTTAACTGCAATGTTATTATTAAACAAGAGTGAGCACAAATGTCCACAAGTATAAAAAAAATGAAGCAACAGTATAATAACATGCGAATAATCAACGACATTTGAATAAAGCTTAACTTTTGAATCAAGAATAAATAACATGAATCAAAAGAATACTGAGGGTCATAAGACCTTGAACTATGTCCTAGGTTATCAAGGATTATACTTGAAACCTTTAACAGTCATAAGACTATGGACCTTCTTCTCGTACTTAGGGGGATCAGCCCTTAGTACCATACTGTGCACAATATCTTAGCGCTAAAGCGTAAATAATCCCCTATACAAGGTTGTTCATCTCAGTTTGACATTCGAGTCCGCACCAAAGAAAGTTTGGTTTGGATAAATTCATCAAGGGTTCTAAAATTTAGAACGCTCATCAACTATGGACTAGTTGAATCAATAAGGTTCACTAGTCTAATAAGGTTCAACAATAATTGATATTTGATTTGAATAAAAATCTCAAAAGTATACAATAGGACAATTATTGTATAACTGAATCATGCTTTGGAAAGATAATTAATCTTTAATATCATGCTTGAACTTGAATAATAACAAGGATAATTTATTCAAGGTAAGTAATAAACTTGATCAATAATGACAAGTAGGGTTAGGGAAACTTGCTCGACATAAAAGTAACGTTTAAGTTTAAATAAACTTGCTCAATAGAATGGAGTTAGGGATAGGATACTTGCCTTGCTTGTAGATTACACTTTAACTAACTCGCTCTTTGAATTAAATCCTACATACCATTCACATACACAATACCAGTCAATATAAACTCACTCATTTTGTTTACTTCGATTATTGACTATACTTCGTCAATTTATTACATTGTCACATAATTGTACTTCATGAATTATCAAACTAATTATGTATTAAATTCACATGTAATTATGTTGTTTACATGTTAAACAGCTATTTTTATTATCACATTATACGTCTAGCATGTTTACATGTTCATTACATTAATCCACTAACACATTGATAGTCGTAAACATTTTAAAATCTCATTTCTGAGTTTTCTGGGAGTGGCGCTGCGGCGCCACGTTTGAACTGGCCCTTGGCGCTGCGGCGGGGCCTCTGGCGATGCGGCGCGGTGGCGCGGGAAATGAATAGGCAGCCGGCGCTGCGGCGCGGCGTACCAGGTACAGAAATGGTAGTTCGCGAAAATCGCAGAACTTGCCAATTTCTCCCAATTTCTTAAAGTTCTACTCGAAATTAAACATACCCATATGCTATAATTTATATATAATCATTACCCAACATTTATATACTGACAAAACCAATTTTAAACACTTATTAACAGATTTAAAGCATAACAAAATTACTGACTTTGATGTTCGTGAAGTATAGAAAACTTTATATGAAAATTCTCCCTACGGATTCGTTATAACACCGAATCCGTTCATTTAAACTCCGATCTCTCCGTATCGACATGCTCAATAATGTAAGGGTATAAAATTTATGATAGTATTTATGTTTAACATACTAAAACCACGTATAAGGCCTTAAGGCCAAACCCAAACTCTGTAATTTTGTAGAACATTCATACGACATGTTTTCATGGCACTGATCACATGGCTTACATGGTATATATAATTAAACACTAATTGGTATAACATAACACATATATATAAATTTATACTTATCTCATATACTAAACACAGAGATTTTTAGAAAACTGTGAAAGCCATTTTATGAAAACTTAAAAGACGTAAAATAAGAATTTGGGAAGAAGAAGATTACCCTATAGAATATAATTAATGAAGAGTGATTCCAAATGACCCTTTTACAAAAACCTGTTGATTACACACTCAAACTTTTCTCTTAAATTTCTTAATCTTTTCTCTTTGTGATGCTTATCAGACTTAGAGAAAGAAATAGAAAAAGAATACGTAATATAATTGCAAAGAACTGACGCGCATACTAGTCAGTTAACCCAGTCATGGGTAACTGCTAGTAACCCCTCCCCCCCTAAGGCCATGTTTGGCTAGCCTTAAAGGCTTAAACTCAATTAATTTAATAAACTCTTTTATTATATAGTTTAATAAGTGTCACACCCAATTGCATAATAATTCATATATCTTATTTAATTTAATATAAATAAAATATAATAATTTCTCATAAATTCACATAGTCACGTAAATAAATATTTTATTAATAAATAATGTCAATTTATTAAATTTCTAATTAATAATTTAAATTAATTAAAATAACATCATGCTTAATTAAATATTTATTTAATTTAATAAGCTCAATTAATCACATACTTGAATAATAAAAATTCTCTATATTAATTTAATAAATGCAACACATATAATTAAATTAATCTACCACAATTGCATCAATTAATTATTAAATCTAATAATTAAATCTTCGAAAAATATTTATTTAATTCAATAAATATTAAAATTAATTACAAAATTCTCGTTCGTCACATATTTCCCCCCTTAAAAGGATTCTGTCTCCAGAATCACGACTCAATAAATTCGACCCGTTATATTCTCCCCCCCTTACAAAGATTCTATCCCCAGAATCGCATACACATAATTAAGTAAATAAATGAGGGTAAGTCTGCATCATATTCTCTTCGAGTTCCCACGTAGCTTCTTCAGCGCTGTGGTTCCTCCAAATTATCTTAACAGAAGGTATAACTTTATTTCTGAGAACTTGTTCTTTTCGGTCGACAATTTGGACAGGAATTTCTTCACAAGACAAGTCTTTCTCAAAATGCAGGGGTTCGTATTCAATTACATGCTTGTAATCAAGTTTGTAAGGTCGTAACACAGAAACATGGAAGACGTTGTGGATATTCTCGAGTGCTGGAGGTAAGGCTACCTCGTACGCAACTTCTCCAATTCTTCGCAGTACCTCAAAGGGTCCAATAAATCTTGGGTTCAATTTTCTTTTCTTTCCAAACCTGATCTTTTCCTTCCAGGGAGAGACCTTCAAGAAAACATAACTACCAGGTTCAAACTCGATATTTTTACGATGTGGATCAGCGTATTTCTTCTGTCGATCTTGAGCTGCTACCAGTCGTGCTCGGATCACTTTAACTATTTCTGCCGTCTGCTGTACCAATTCTGGCCCTAGCAATTATCTTTCGCCAACTTCATCCCAATAAAGCGGAGTTCTGCACTTTCTGCCGTATAACGCTTCGTAAGGCGGCATACCAATACTTGCGTGGTAACTGTTGTTGTAGCTGAACTCTACTAATGGTAGGTGATCATCCCAATTTCCTTTAAAGTCCATCACACAGGCTCTTAGCATATCTTCTAATGTTCGAATCATTCGTTCGCTCTGTCCGTCTGTTTGAGGGTGGTAAGCTGTACTCATTCGTAGTTGTGTACCCATGCATTCCTGAAGACGTTTCCAGAAATTTGATGTGAAGCGCGGATCCCTATCGGAAACAATAGACACCGGCACTCCGTGCCTCGAAACAATCTCTTTCACATATAATCTTGCCAACTGATCTAAGTTAAATCTGATTTTGATAGGAAGGAAGTGCGCGGATTTCGTCAGTCGGTCAACGATAACCTATACTGCGTCGTAGCCTTTCTGAGTCGTCGGAAGGCCAACCACGAAGTCCATCATAATATGTTCCTATTTTCATTCTGGGATCTCCAACGGTTGTAGCAATCCACTCGGTCTCTGATGTTCTGCTTTAACTTTCTGAAATGTCAGGCATTTGGCAACACATTTTGCAACATCACGTTTCAAATTCGGCCACCAGAAATGCTGTCGAAGATTTTGGTATATTTTTGTACTACCAGGGTGAATCGAATATCTTGAACTATGAGCCTCACTCAAAATTTCTTCCTTAATTTCTTGTACTGGCGGAACCCAAATTCTGCTTTCAAATCTCAATATTCCTTCTTTATCCATCTTAAATCTTGGTTCGGTTCCTTCAGATATCTTCGATGTTACCTTTTTGCATTCATCATCCTGAAGCTGAGCCTCCTTCACTCTATCTAGTAGAGTTGTACCAGATTGCATCTGAAATAGCTTCTCATCAATCTCCATAGGATACTTCACTTCTAACTCCAGTTACTCCATATCTGCAATTAGCTCCTGCTGAGCAGTCAACATCATCAATTTCTCATGACCCTTTCTACTTAAGGTGTCGGCAACCACATTAGCCTTACCCGGATGATATAAAATCTCACAGTCATAATCCTTGATTAATTCCAACCATCTTCTTTGACGCATATTCAAATCTTTCTGTGTAAAAATATATTTCAAACTCTTGTGGTCCGTATATATTTCACACTTTTCCCCGTATAGATAGTGCCTCCAAATTTTCAAAGCAAAAACAACTGCAGCTAACTCCAAATCATGGGTTGGGTAACCCTTCTCGTAATCCTTCAACTGCCGTGATGTATACGCAATGACTTTGCCGTTTTGCATCAGCACACAGCCAAGTCCTTTATGCGACGCATCGCTAAAAACAACAAAATTTCCTGTATCATCCGGAAGAGATAACACAGGCACTGTACTCAACCTCTTCTTTAATTCTTGAAAACTCTCCTCACACTTCTCCGTCCAAACAAATTTCACAGCTTTTCGAGTTAAATTCGTTAACGGAGTTGCGATCTTAGAAAAATCTTGTATGAATCTTCTATAATATCCTGCTAATCCAAGAAAACTTCTTATTTCTGACGGCTTTCTCGGCTGATCCCAGTTAATCACAGCTTCTACTTTGGATGGATCTACCGAAATTCCATCTTTATCGATTACGTGACCAAGAAATTGTACTATCTCGATCCAGAATTCGTATTTCAAAAATTTAGCATACAACTTCTCCCTTCTCAATACTTCCAACGTTAACCTCAAGTGTTCTTCATGTTCCTCTTTGGTTTTGGAATATACCAAAATGTCGTCTATAAATACCACCACGAATTTGTCCAAAAACGGCTTGAATACACCATTCATTAGTCCCATAAATGCTGCAGGAGCATTCGTAAGACCAAACGACATTACTAAAAACTCATAATGACCATATCGCGTTCGGAACGCTGTCTTCGGTACATCCTCTGGCCTCACCTTCAGCTGGTGATAACCACTCCTCAAGTCAATCTTGGAAAAGTATTTTGCTCCCTTTAATTGATCAAACAGATCATCGATCCTCGGTAATGGATATCTGTTCTTAATTGTGACCTTATTTAATTCTCTATAGTCAATGCAGAGCCTCATCGATCCGTCCTTCTTTTTCACGAACAACACCGGCGCTCCCCACGGCGATACGCTCGGTTGAATGTACTTTTTGTCCAACAATTCTTGTAGTTGTACCATTAATTCCTTCATCTCTACTGGCGCCATTCGGTATGGTGCCTTCGATAGTGGAGCAGTTTTGGGTGCCAAATCAACCACAAAGTCTACTTCTCTATCTGGTGGAAGTCCTGGCAAATCGTCTGGAAATACATCGAAAAAGTCCCTCACAATCGGTATCTCCTCTACCTTCGAGTTCTCTTTTCGACTGTCAACTATGTAAGCTAAATATCCTACACAGCCTTGTCTTAATAACTTCCTGGCCTGCAACATCATCAGACAACTCGCTTGTCTAGGCGACTTGCTACCATAAAACACAACCTTTGACGGAGTCATAAGGTTAATACGCTTCTTTTGGCAGTCAATTACATCCCCATAATTGGATAGCCAATCCATACCCAATATAACGTCGAATTCCCCCAATCGAATAGGGATAAGATCTACATTCATGATATTACCCTTAATATCCACTCTACAATTCTTATACACATGCTTAACAGAAATTTTCTCTCTATTCGCAATTTCTATAATCATGGGATATTCCAATTCATCCTTAAGCAAATCTAAACTATTAGCAAAGTCATCGGATATAAAGGAACAAGTAGCACCCGAATCAAATAAAACGTAAGCATTAATTTCATTGATCAGAATGATACCTGACACCACATCACGAGACTGGATTGCATCCTGCACCGTCATATTGAAAGTTCTGGCGGTTGGTCGGTTTGTTGCAGGTGGTCCGGTGATGGTTAAGGTATTTTCACTACTATTTTCTCGGTTTCCTCATTGTCCTGATCCTCCCGATCCCTTCTTGGGACAGTCTCTTGCTAAATGATCTTTCGAACTACAGTTGAAACAAGCACCCTTCTTTGGGTTTGGACAATTTGGTGCTATGTGGCCTTCCTGACCACAATTGTAGCACACTCTCTTTCCCTTCAAACAAACTCCTAGATGTGCCTTGCCGCAAGTCAGACATGCTTCTATCTTCTTTTTCTGCCCTCCGTGTTGACTTCCAGCTGTCGAGTTATCCGTCCACTTCCTCTTCTGATTATTATTATTCACAGTATTACTTCCACCAGTCTTGTTATTACCTTCATTCTCACTCTTTTTTCTTTTTCTGTTCTTGGTTGTACTTAGTCACTACATCACTTCCTCCTTCCGCGAGAATGGCCTTTTCCAAAACTCCCGCAAACGTGTTAAGTTGAAACATTGATACCTTGCTGTATACCCAAGGCTTCAGTCCTTGTTCGAATCGTCTGGCTTTCCTCTCGTCAGTGTGTACTTGATACGGGGCAAACCTTGCCAACTCATCGAATTTAGCCGCGTATTTAGGCACGCTCATGTTTCCCTGTTTCAATTCCAGAAATTGCACCTCCATCTAATTCTGCGAACTAGCTGGGAAATACATTTCGAAAAACATCTCTTTGAATCTCTCCCACGTCATTACACCTTCACCTTCTCGCATCTTGTTTGCCTGCCACCAGTAGCTAGCCTCAGACTTCAGCATAAATATTGCAAAAACGGTCTTCTGATCTTCTCGAACCCTAGCAACGTCGAAAACCTTCTCCATTTCCATCACCCACGTTTGAGCCTCGATCGGGTTTCTGGAACCTTTGAACTCTGGCGGTCCCACCGCCTTAAAATCTTTAAACGTTGTGCTAGGTGGAGCTTGCGGTTGGTTATTCATGACTCCAGTTAGTAAATTAAGTAGCTGTTGAACTGGATTAACGTTGGCATTATTGTTATTATTGGTTGACCCTTCCTGAGCCGGTTGACGTTGTTGTCTTCTCCTTGGCGGCATTTTTCTGTTAAATAAACGTTTATTAGAACTTTATTTATTTCTCTACATAGTTAATACATTACTCAACAATTTAACATATCACTTAACACATCATTTCAAACAACTTGATATCTTTTCATTCAAATAAAAAGTTTTAACATTAAACTATAGCATACTGCTATTTACATCATCTATCCTGGAATAAAGAATCCACATGATTTAAAACATTCAAATATTAACATATTCCTTAGTTCATAAACACATCGGAATTTACATAAAACTATATAAGTCTTTCACATAAATAAACAGATTCTATTCCTGTCTTCCAAGGTGCTCAATAGCCTTGCCACGCTCCTCATTCATGATACGAGACATCGTCCTGCGATCCAACATATACGGTGGAAGTCCTTCAAACTGGATGGGGTACCTTAACACTCGCTCTTGAACCTCATCCATCGCATGATTAAGTGTGGCGTACGTGTCTTCAAGCTTTGCCTTCTTTGCACGACTATCATCTTCTGCACGATCAGCTCGATGTGATTCTCTTACCCATCCTTCCTCTGCTATTTTCAGTCTTCCGGAGGTTTCCTTCAGTTCCTTCTTCAGCTTCTCTATCTTCTCGGTCTTATCTTCGGTTTGACCCTTCTCATGAACCAGATCCCACTCCACGTTTCCTAAACGTGTATGAAGGGTCACAATCTCTCTATCCTTCTCCTCTAAAGTAGACTACTGAACCGTCGCTCGCTCAGTCAATTCCTGAACCTCATCTTGTAACTCCACGTTACGATCATATAGTGTGCCATACATCTCAGCATCAACAGTGTACCGTGGTAGCTCCTCTTCTTCTTCCTCCTCATCAAACTCCTCCTCAGGATCCTCCTCAGGATCAATCTCAGGTTCATGCTCCTGACCAACAACGGTGATCAATGGAGATGAAACCCTCTGCACCAGCTGCTCCCTAACGACATGAATGTCTCGGGGCTCCTCCTCAGTCGGTCCTACAAGTACACAAGATCCCTCCTCAGTAGGTACTATAGGTAAATGGGGTCCCTCCTCAGCTTGACTAGCTTCTCCATCATTCGTCATCCTGACAACAAAATTTTAAGTTTTAGTTACTAAGTCATACTATCTAACGCATACTTAACACATAAACACATAATGTATTTTATTATCTTCAATGAATTACAAAAATTCATTTCTTAGAACTCGATAAGAGTTTTCAATTACTATATTCTTCTATAAGGCTACTACCTAAGGTTGTTTCCCCCACCTAAGGTTCATAACCTACGGCTCTGATACCAACCTGTGACACCCCCAAATCCGGGTACTTCGATTCCACGGGATTTGGTGTTCACTGTACAAACATCATCTATCTATCTACCCATAAATAATATCAAACCATACAATAGATAGAAATCATAATAAAATCTCTTCCCTTAAGGGTTACATCAACTGAATCATAAATAAATCCCAGGTTACTCTAACCTTAAAACATCTGTGCGGAATTCTAAGTAATTAAGTCTTAACATCAACATAACTCAAGTCTTAAACAAATACATCAGTTAATAAATAACAGGTCTTCATCATTTGCTAACTTTGCCCTTACCCTTACTAGTGGATGGTTCATCGCTTCTTTCATTCTTAACTGCAATGTTATTATTAAGCAAGAGTGAGCACAAATGCCCACAAGTGTAAGACCCCGAATTTTATGAAATAAAAGTATTCAATTTTTCTTATAATTACTATTCAGTAAATGGTTAAATTGATAAAAGTTTAAAGTTATGGGTGAAATGTGAAAATTTTTCAAGTGGTTATAAAATAATCATTGTTGTCGGGAAATATTCGTTTGGTCGTGGAATATTCTTTCTGTCGGAGAATATTCGTACGACGGCGCAGCCTTGTGTGGGCCCCATAACGAAAAGCGATTGGATGAAGAAAATGACAAGTATAAGTTGTTTATAAATAACGGCGTAGTTGTTACCGTTAATACTGTTGGAATACCCGGTGGTTAAAATACAGTAATACGCGTTATTGCACAGTAGCACACGGTATTGCACAGTATTTTTGAAATTATTGATTCTTACGTAAGAAGGCACTACTGAATAATTGTCACAGTAATTACTAATCAATATTTTATGTTATTGATTCAATAATTACTACGTTGACATTTTATATTATTGTTGTTTCAATAATTGTTGCTGCACAGTATTTTCTATTATCAGATCAATAATTTATATTATTTAAATAATATTATTAGATAACATTATTGGCAATGTCTAGAAAGTTCTGTTTAAGGAGAGGTTTGGTCATCTAATTGCGCGCTAATAAGGAAAAATCCTTATTGGAAAGCCCCCTCTTTCTTGGGAACGGTCTGGTTGTCATAAATGTGATTCTGTAATATTATTTGTGAATAATTAATTATTGATTCATATGATAACGAAATATTTATTTTATGTGGATATAAATGAGGGATATATTTTTGTGGTTAAAAATGAAGAAGTTAATGTTGAGATTTTTATCATTATTTTTGTCGGAATGAGGGTATTAAAAATCAGGGTTTTTGAGATATTTTGCGGGGGTTATAATTTTTAATCCGACCGTTGGATCGTGGTAATTTTTGGATATGTTATACATATATAAGTTGGGTATATGTCCACAAATTTTGAACCGTTAAAAATGAACGTATGATTTGTTATGAATTTTACGAGATGACTGGTTCAGAAATTGTTGAATTTTCGGAGTTAATTATTTTGGTGGAAAATTCTAGAATTGGTGGGCTCCACTTGTGGTTGGTGAAGAAATATGCTGAATTTTATTTCAAATGTGGTGGGTGGGAATAGTAGCAGGTAAAGCCATCAGGTTGTAGGTCAAGCCTACTAAAATTTTCCTATAAATAGAGGGCTAAGTTAGAATTGAAAATCACACCAGAAACATAAGCTTTCTCTCTTTCTCTCTCTATATTATGAAGCATATTTTGTGAGTTTTTAGATACTTGGTGAGTTGCTATTCATCAGTGTAAGTTTTCTTCAGCGTCATATCCGATATCCAGTCAGAAGTATTGCTCTTTTGAGGTAAGGGATAGTAAGGGATAGTAAGGAATTTTAAGGGTTGTTATATTTTCCAGTTTCGTAATTTTTCTTACCTTCAAAAATTTTGGAAAAATTTGAAATGATATTTTGATGAGTTTTATTGATTGTGTCCAAAAATGGTGATTTTTGGATGTATAGATTGAGAGTTATGAATTTTATGAGAAAAGACTATTTTAAAAGTAACCGCTTATAATTCCTTGTGGTTAACTCCAAAATTGATGAAATTTTTATTGGGAGTACATGTATATGATAGAAGTATACTCTGTAAATTTCAGAATTTTTGGACAAAAGTATAATTTTTGATAAATGTCTAAATATTCGGCTATTTTGGCCATATGAAAAATAGTAAATGACTTTTAAACATTCTGAGAAAAATATATGTTCACTATGGGACTATATTATGTTAAATCTCAGAAAAGAAATATTTTTGGAACTGATTTGGTATTTTTCATGAAAATAGTCTAGTTATGAGTAAATGAATTAAATATGTTTTGTGAAGTAAGAAAATTGAAAAATAGGATTTTATGACTTTAGAATCCTATATAAGGTATATGCAGATTTTTTATGAGGGTTTTGGTTATTGGTGATGAAATCTTATGAGTTTGGCATTTTAGAATGATTAAATGCATTATTTAGTAAAGTGTAAACAATTAAAATAAATTGTTTATAAGCTTAAGAAATATTATTCTTTCAATATCATTATACCGAAATATTGGTATGTATTTTATTGTGGAATTTCTACTTTTTTGTGTCGGGGTTACTATTTATGAGTTACTAATCACGAGTTACTATTCACGATAAAAATTGGTTTCTTTTTTTAACCAAATTATAGTTGATTTACGAATATTACTCTTGAGATTAAAACTAGATGTTGATCATATTATTTTTATTATTATATATAACATTTTTATAACCCTAATGATGATATTTCTCTTTGACTTGAGTGTAAAGATGGGTAGATTTTTGGTATGATCATGACTATGGGTTATCTTTGGCCAGTAGTGCAAAGTTGAATCGTTGATTGGTATGATCATGACTATTGAATTTATAAGTGAATATCTTTAGCTTAAGTGCAAAGGTGAATTGATCAACATGGTTATAATTATTGTTTATATAAATTCTGATTTGATTATATATTTCTTTGAGATATTAATATCTTTGGCCTGTAGTGCAAAGATGAAATATTGATGAATATCTTTGGCCTGTAGTGCAAAGATGAATTGTTGATGAATATCATTGGCCCGTAGTGCAAAGATGACATGTTGTTGAATATCTTTGGCCAGTAGTGCAAAGATGAACAGATGTTGAGATAAACATGACCAACTAGTGATACAAATGAATATCTTTGGCCGTAGTGCAAAGATAAAGTTATTAGTATGATTATGAACAGAAAATGTGATTTGGTGTAACCATGATCTTTGATGTTTCAGGTAAAGATAGGTGATGAAAATTATCTTCGTCCTGGATGAGAAGAAGAATTTAGAACTACAATTATGATTATGAGTTATTCATATGATTGTGGACCAGAATTGTTGATTGATGTTACAGGGATAAAACATTGTTGGTGGATTTTTAACATGGAGAAGATAATAGACTTTATAGTCTGTTTGACTCTTCTAATGGATTGCTCGTTCCGCTGCAACTATGGTTGAAATTTTTATCATTTACCATATGTTCTAAATCTCTGATTTATTATTGATGAAGGCTATTGATAATTTAATTATCTTTAGTCATGATATTCTTTACTGAGCTAGTTGTGCTCACCCTTTTGCTTCACAATTCCTTTCAGGTAATAAGAGTGTAGATGGGTCGAGCGGGGGTAACAGGAGAATAGAACGGTGGTCATCATATAGTAGTTATATTTGGTGAAGAAAATAGGGTGAGGTGAACCCAACGTTGGAAGGGTGTTTTGCCACTATCATACAAGATGTCTAATGACATACAACCTCGTGTCATCATAAGACAGGGTTGTGCTCATCCACTTGCTGAGTATATCTACGAGCACTACCTATATAATCTTGGTGTTTGTTTGAAGTATAATTCTCAATTAGAGACAGTGGAGATAATGATAAGTCAAGAGAAGACTCACCATTGGAAAGAATATGATAGTAATCTTCTTATTTTTCTTTGGGGTCTATTGGGTCAACCAAGGATAATTCTGTGGCCATATGATATCTATCATAACCTAGAAGCATGGCTTCCCATGTATGAAGGTTTCCTTGAGCACTTCCCAAAGATTCTAATTTCTAAAACAGTTTTTGACTATACCTTTATGTAAGATGTCATTGTGAGGTGCTGTCCACGGTTGGGACATGAGTCACGTTTGGTATATATTTGTATCCAAACTCACAGCATATGTGTTGTTGTATTGTTGTAATAAAGTTGTAGTTATTTTCTGTACCATGTATTTGGCGACTCAGAATGGGTTGGATGGAATGAACCTATTTTGGGGTTGTCACAGGTGGTATCAGAGCTTAGGGATATGATCTCTGGCGGAGATCGGGAAATAGAACTAGGAGGGGAGAGATGAGTAAATCATTCGCTAGTGTGTCCTACCTAAGCTTATTTGTTGGTCAGTCATAATATCGGGATATTATGTGATATGTTAATTTGTTAAATTAACCCTTGTTTTGAAGCTGTATTTTAGAATGATATTTGAAAAATGGGAGATGAGCAATGGAGAAATCATGATGATCTGAAAGATAGAATCTGAAATGGAAGCAAGGTATTCTCAACTCTTCGAAATATCAGGTACGTAAATTTTGGGGACGAAATTTCATAAGGAGGGGAGATTGTAAGACCCCGAATTTTATGAAATAAAAGTATTCAATTTTTCTTATAATTACTATTCAGTAAATGGTTAGATTGATAAAAGTTTAAAGTTATGGGTGAAATGTAAAAATTTTTCAAGTGGTTATAAAATAATCATTGTTGTCGGGGAATATTCGTTTGGTCGTGGAATATTCTTTCTGTCAGGGAATATTCGTACGACGGCGCAGCCTTGTGTGGGCCCCATAACGGAAAGCGATTGGATGAAGAAAATGACAAGTATAAGTTGTTTATAAATAACGGCGTAGTTGTTACCGTTAATACTGTTAGAATACCCGGTGGTTAAAATACAGTAATACGCGTTATTGCACAGTAGCACACGGTATTGCACAGTATTTTTGAAATTATTGATTCTTACGTAAGAAGGCACTACTGAATAATTGTCACAGTAATTACTAATCAATATTTTATGTTATTGATTCAATAATTGCTGCGTTGATATTTTATAATATTGTTATTTTAATAATTGTTGCTGCACAGTATTTTCCATTATCAGATCAATAATTTATATTATTTAAATAATATTATTAGATAGCATTATTGGCAATGTCTAGAAAGTTCTGTCTAAAGAGAGGTTTGGTCATCTAATTGCGCGCTAGTAAGGAAAAATCCTTATTGGAAAGCCCCCTCTTTCCTGGGAACGGTCTGGTTGTCATAAATGTGATTCTGTAATATTATTTGTGAATAATTAATTATTGATTCATATGATAAGGAAATATTTATTTTATGTGGATATAAATGGGGGATATATTTTTGTGGTTAAAAATGAAGGAGTTAATATTGAGATTTTTATCAGTATTTTTGTGGGAATGGAGGTATTAAAAATCAGGGTTTTTGAGATATTTTGCGGGGGTTATAATTTTTAATCCGACCGTTGGATCGTGGTAATTTTTGGATATGTTATACATATATAAGTTGAGTATATGTCCACAAATTTTGAACCGTTAAAAATGAACGTATGATTTATTATGAATTTTACGAGATGACTGGTTCAGAAATTGTTGAATTTTCGGAGTTAATCATTTTGGTGGAAAATTCTAGAATTGGTGGGCTCCACTTGTGGTTGGTGAAGAAATGTGCTGAATTTTATTTCAAATGTGGTGGGTGGGAATAGTAGCAGGTAAAGCCATCAGGTTGTAGGTCAAGCCTACTAAAATTTTCCTATAAATAGAGGGCTAAGTTAGAATTGAAAATCACACCAGAAACATAAGCTTTCTCTCTTTCTCTCTCTATATTATGAAGCATATTTTGTGAGTTTTTAGATACTTGGTGAGTTGCTATTCATCAGTGCAAGTTTTCTTCAGCGTCATATCCGATATCCAGTCAGAAGTATTGCTCTTTTGAGGTAAGGGATAGTAAGGGATAGTAAGGAATTTTAAGGGTTGTTATATTTTCCAGTTTCGTAATTTTTCTTACCTTCAAAAATTTTGGAAAAATTTGAAATGATATTTTGATGAGTTTTATTGATTGTGTCCAAAAATGGTGATTTTTGGATGTATAGATTGAGAGTTATGAATTTTATGAGAAAAGACTATTTTAAAAGTAACCGCTTATAATTCCTTGTGGTTAACTCCAAAATTGATGAAATTTTTATTGGGAGTACATGTATATGATAGAAGTATACTCTGTAAATTTCAGAATTTTTGGACAAAAGTATAATTTTTGATAAATGTCTAAATATTCGGCTATTTTGGCCATATGAAAAATAGTAAATGACTTTTAAACATTCTGAGAAAAATATATGTTCACTATGGGACTATATTATGTTAAATCTCAGAAAAGAAATATTTTTAGAACTGATTTGGTATTTTTCATGAAAATAGTCTAGTTATGAGTAAATGAATTAAATATGTTTTGTGAAGTAAGAAAATTGAAAAATAGGATTTTATGACTTTAGAATCCTATATAAGGTATATGCAGATTTTTTATGAGGGTTTTGGTTATTGGTGATGAAATCTTATGAGTTTGGCATTTTAGAATGATTAAATGCATTATTTAGTAAAATGTAAACAATTAAAATAAATTGTTTATAAGCTTAAGAAATATTATTATTTCAATATCATTATACCGAAATATTGGTATGTATTTTATTGTGAAATTTCTACTTTTTTGTGTCGGGGTTACTATTTATGAGTTACTGATCACGAGTTACTATTCACGATAAAAATTGGTTTCTTTTTTTAACCAAATTATAGTTGATTTACGAATATTACTCTTGAGATTAAAACTAGATGTTGATCATATTATTTTTATTATTATATATAACATTTTTATAACCCTAATGATGATATTTCTCTTTGACTTGAGTGTAAAGATGGGTAGATTTTTGGTATGATCATGACTATGTGTTATCTTTGGCCAGTAGTGCAAAGTTGAATCGTTGATTGGTATGATCATGACCATTGAATTTATAAGTGAATATCTTTAGCTTAAGTGCAAAGGTGAATTGATCAACATGGTTATAATTATTGTTTATATAAATTCTGAAATCATTATATATTTCTTTGAGATATTAATATCTTTGGCCTGTAGTGCAAAGATGAAATATTGATGAATATCTTTGGCCTGTAGTGCAAAGATGAATTGTTGATGAATATCATTGGCCCGTAGTGCAAAGATGACATGTTGTTGAATATCTTTGGCCAGTAGTGCAAAGATGAACAGATGTTGAGATAAACATGACCAACTGGTGATACAAATGAATATCTTTGGCCGTAGTGCAAAGATGAAGTTATTAGTATGATTATGAACAGGAAATGTGATTTGGTGTAACCATGATCTTTGATGTTTCAGGTAAAGATAGGTGATGAAAATTATCTTCATCCTGGATGAGAAGAAGAATTTAGAACTACAATTATGATTATGAGTTATTCATATGATTGTGGACCAGAATTGTTGATTGATGTTACAGGGATAAAACATTGTTGGTGGATTTTTAACATGGAGAAGATAATAGACTTTATAGTCTGTTTGACTCTTCTAATGGATTGCTCGTTCCGCTGCAACTATGGTTGAAATTTTTATCATTTACCATATGTTCTAAATCTCTGATTTATTATTGATGAAGGCTATTGATAATTTAATTATCTTTAGTCATGATATTCTTTACTGAGCTAGTTGTGCTCACCCTTTTGCTTCACAATTCCTTTCAGGTAATAAGAGTGTAGATGGGTCGAGCGGGGGTAACAGGAGAATAGAACGGTGGTCATCATATAGTAGTTATATTTGGTGAAGAAAATAGGGTGAGGCGAACCCAACGTTGGAAGGGTGTTTTGCCACTATCATACAAGATGTCTAATGACATACAACCTCGTGTCATCATAAGACAGGGTTGTGCTCATCCACTTGCTGAGTATATCTACGAGCACTACCTATATAATCTTGGTGTTTGTTTGAAGTATAATTCTCAATTAGAGACAGTGGAGATAATGATAAGTCAAGAGAAGACTCACCATTGGAAAGAATATGATAATAATCTTCTTGTTTTTCTTTGGGGTCTATTGGGTCAACCAAGGATAATTCTGTGGCCATATGATATCTATCATAACCTAGAAGCATGGCTTTCCATGTATGAAGGTTTCCTTGAGCACTTCCCAAAGATTCTAATTTCTAAAACAGTTTTTGACTATACCTTTATGTAAGATGTCATTGTGAGGTGCTGTCCACGGTTGGGACATGAGTCACGTTTGGTATATATTTGTATCCAAACTCACAGCATATGTGTTGTTGTATTGTTGTAATAAAGTTGTAGTTATTTTCTGTACCATGTATTTGGCGACTCAGAATGAGTTGGATGGAATGGACCTATTTTGGGGTTGTCACAACAAGTATAAAAAAAATGAAGCAACAGTATAATAACATGCGAATAATCAATGACATCTGAATAAAGCTTAACTTTTGAATCAAGAATAATTAACATGAACCAAAAGAATACTGAGGGTCATAAGACCTTGAACTATGTCTTAGGTTATCAAGGATTATACTTAAAACCTTTAACAGTCATAAGACTATGGACCTTCTTCTCGTACTTAGGGGGATCAGCCCTTAGTACCATACTGTGCACAATATCTTAGCGCTAAAGCGTAAATAATCCCCTATACAGGGTTGTTCATCTCAGTTTGACATTCGAGTCCGCACCAAAGGAAGTTTGGTTTGGATAAATTCATTAAGGGTTCTAAAATTTAGAACGCTCATCAACTATGGACTAGTTGAATCAATAAGGTTCACTAGTCTAATAAGGTTCAACAATAATTGATATTTGATTTGAATAAAAATCTCAAAAGTATACAATAGGAAAATTATTGTATAACTGAATCATGCTTTGGAAAGATAATTAATCTTTAATATCATGCTTGAACTTGAATAATAACAAGGATAATTTATTCAAGGTAAGTAATAAACTTGATCAATAATGACAAGTAGGGTTAGGGAAACTTGCTCGACATAAAAGTAACGTTTAAGTTTAAATAAACTTGCTCAAGAGAATGGAGTTAGGGATAGGATACTTGCCTTGCTTGTAGATTACACTTTAACTAACTCGCTCTTTGAATTAAATCCTACATACCATTCACATACACAATACCAGTCAATATAAACTCACTCATTTTGTTTACTTCGATTATTGACTATACTTCGTCAATTTATCACATTGTCACATAATTGTACTTCATGAATTATCAAACTAATTATGTATTAAATCCACATGTAATTATGTTGTTTACATGTTAAACAACTATTTTTATTATCACATTATACTTCTAGCATGTTTACATGTTCATTACATTAATCCACTAACACATTGATAGTCGTAAACATTTTAAAATCTCATTTCTGAGTTTTCTGGGGAGTGGCGCTGCGGCGCCACGTTTGAACTGGCCCTTGGCGCTGCGGCGCCATGGCACTGCGGCCGGGCCTATGGCGATGCGGCGCGGTGCCGCTGCGGCGCGGGAAATGAACAGGTAGCCGGCGCTGCGGCGCGGCGTACCAGGTACAGAAATGGCAGTTCGCGAAAATCGCAGAACTTGCCAATTTCTCCCAATTTCTTAAAGTTCTACTCGAAATTAAACATACCCATATGCTATAATTTATATATAATCATTACCCAACATTTATATACTGACAAAACCAATTTTAAACACTTATTAACAGATTTAAAGCCTAACAAAATTACTGACTTTGATGTTCGTGAAGTTTAGAAAACTTTATATGAAAATTCTCCCTACAGATTCGTTATAACACCGAATCCGTTCATTTAAACTCCGATCTCTCCGTATCGACATGCTCAATAATGTAAGGGTATAAAATTTATGATAATATTTATGTTTAACACACTAAAACCACGTATAAGGCCTTAAGGCCAAACCCAAACTCTGTAATTTTGTAGAACATTCATACGACATGTTTTCATGGCACTGATCACATGGCTTACATGGTATATATAATTAAACACTAATTGGTATAACATAACACACATATACAAAGTTATACTCATCTCATATACTAAACACAGAGATTTTTAGAAAACTGTGAAAGCCATTTTATGAAAACTTAAAAGACGTAAAATAAGAATTTGGGAAGAAGAAGATTACCCTATAGAATATAATTAATGAAGAGTGATTCCAAATGACCCTTTTACAAAAACCTGTTGATTACACACTCAAACTTTTCTCTCAAATTTCTCAATCTTTTCTCTTTGTGATGCTTATCAGACTTAGAGAAAGAAATAGAAAAAAAATACGTAATATAATTGCAAAGAACTGACGCGCATACTCCCCCCCTAAGGCCATGTTTGGCTAGCCTTAAAGGCTTAAACTCAATTAATTTAATAAACTCTTTTATTATATAGTTTAATAAGTGTCACACCCAATTGCACAATAATTCATATATCTTATTTAATTTAATATAAATAAAATATAATAATTTCTCATAAATTCACATAGTCACATAAATAAATATTTCATTAATAAATAATGTCAATTTATTAAATTTCTAATTAATAATTTAAATTAATTAAAATAACATCATGCTTAATTAAATATTCATTTAATTCAACAAGCTCAATTAATCACATACTTGAATAATAAAAATTCTCTATATTAATTTAATAAATTCAACACATATAATTAAATTAATCCACCACAATTGCATCAATTAATTATTAAATCTAATAATTAAATCCTCGAAAAATATTTATTTAATTCAATAAATATTAAAATTAATTACAAAATTCTCGTTCGTCACAATTTCTAAGGTAGATAGGGGGTAAAAGATAACTTTTGCCTCTTAAATGATGAAGGGGGAGACGAATTTTTGGTGGGAGGCAAATCAGGCTAGAGCAGGTCAAGGTGTAGTTACATGGGTTAGGTTTAAGACTTTGTTTTTCGAAAACTATCTCTCAGCTAGTATGCAGACGAGGACGGAGGTAAAATTTCTAGAGTTAAAACAGTAGAATATGACGGGATCAGAGTACGCCACAAAGTTTAATAAGTTGGCTAGGTTCACTCTACATCAAGTTGATAGGGAGGCTAGAAAGGCAAGAAGGTTCGAGCTGGGCTTAAAACCCTGGCTCTACAATAAGGTGGCAGTGTTGCAGATTTCTACATTTGTAACACTTCTGGAAAAGGCTATCATAGCCGAGGAGGGGAGTGAGGCCATGAGCCTCTACAATAAAGAGAAAAAGAATAAGGGCAAAGTCGAGGGAGCTGTTAAGGTGGAAACTAATAGTGGAAATAGAGGTGAGAAAAGAAAGGGGAACAATTTTAGGAATATGCAGGTAAAGCAGGAAGGTGTGAAGAAGTAGGTGGTTCAGTGTGGGAACTGTGGAAAGAATCACTCAGGGGAGTGTTTGAAAGGAAAATTGTTTGTTATAAGTGTGGGCAGGAGACATATCTCTCCCAACTTCCCCAATCCAAGGTTGAAAAGTGGATGTTTCATGTGTGGGTCAATGGAGAATAAGGTGAAGGATTGTCCGAAAAGGAGAATGGAGGCAGGGAGTGCGACTACTGGGAAAGGCAGCGGGACTCTGGTGATAACTGAACCGACTTCAACCAATAAACCAACAAAATCAACCGTGAGAGTCTTCAACATGACAGTTCAGGATGCAGTGGCAGTTGGTGATGGAACTCTAGGTATTAATCGAATAAATTTTATTTTCGTGTATATAATTTTCCTTTATATAGTAAATTATTTTATAAAGAAATTTTGAATGAGGAATTTGATTTCTATTAGAAATCAAATTTTTGTTTTATCAGATAGGCAAGTTTGGTGTTAAATAGTTAAAGATCAGTCTGATCGAATCTGATCGAGATCTACTTGCAATAACTGTGTGTGTTATGTACCCTTGTATGTATAAGTTTTAAAACGGTGATTCCATGGACGGAATCTTTATAAGGGAGGGTGACTGTAATAACCCGATATTTTCTATATAATTAAATAAAAAATTTTGCGTATAATTTTTTTTAAAGGTGGGAATATGTATAAGATAAAGCGTATGTATTTATGTGATAAATAAAAATATATTTATTACATGAATAATTACAAATAATTTTATTTTAGAATTATTGATCATTATAAAGTATATTCTAATAATAATTAATTTTATAGTAGAAACGATTTTATTATTTATTTTTCATGAAAATATGATTATTATATTATTTAACTAATATATGAAATGATTATTATAATTATTATAATAACTATTTTATTATGTAAATTTGTTCAAGATTGTTAAGTTAATAATTTTAACTTAATTAATAATGCTATATTTGCAAGATATACCAGATTTGGAATCTAAACCCTAATTCTGAATTTTGACTAAGGAATGAGAATAATAATATTTTATTAATTATATTTCAGTGCTATAAATATATACTGTATGTATAGACTGATAATGGTTGGTCAATTATGCTGTAACAGTAGAAAACCTAGTATTACTGTGCTAAACCCTAATTTGAAACTCAAATTAGAGTAAAAGATTGTTATGTAATCGTGAAAATGTGATTAACGACCGGTATTATAGATATTAACCTTAATTAGGGAAACCCTAATTACTAAAAACCTTAATTTTTATATTTGGAACCGTAATTTCGAAATTAGAACCCTAATAGTTAAATTATAAAGCTTAATGCTAATTGTTGGATCTTAAACCCTAATGTTCATGTATAATATAATTAGAAAACTTAAACCAATTAGGAAACCCTAATTTGTAATTTAAGAAACTAAAATTTCTATTTTTAAACCCTAAATAAAAATCCTAGAAAAATTCATTTTTGTGAAATCTTAGGGTTAAACCCTAAGGGTTTGTCAAGTTACTAGATTACCATTAAAATCACAAGCTTAATGACTATTTTGCCCTTCTTGCATTTTTTATTAAGTTGCTTATGAAAATTGCTAATACTTTAGTTGTTTACCAACTCAAGACTTTTTATTTGACTTAAACTCCAGCCATCAGCCTATTTTGATCAGCTACATATATTGCATTCAATTATTTATAAGATCAAATAGAGAGAAAAGTTATATTCTTGCTCATTTGTTCAACAAATACTCAACCAACTCTCTCTCTCTCTCTAAACCCACGAATTTATCAAGCATTTCAGTCCCTTATCAAGTTCTTAGAACACCATAAACAGATCAAGAACCCTGGATCAAGAAATTGTTCATAAGAGGTATAAACCCTAGAACCAAATCTGATCTTGATTGAGGTGTTAGATCTTGTGTTTTTGTGTTGTATTATGTTGTTTATAGTGTAAATAAAAGATCTGAGTTGCTAGATGTAGATCCATAACATTTATAGGCTCAGAGTTGGTGTTTTTCAAAATATGGAAATTTTTGAAAATGTTTGTCTGACAATGAATGTCAGGTCTCCTAGATCTCTTTCTGTTTTTTGGTTTTGGTGTTTTAAATGTTTGAAGTTGTAGTATGCAATGTAGGCTTGGATCTGGAACTTGAATCAAGTCCATATCGTGTACAGATTGTAAGATATAGGTAGTTAAACCACGTTGACCGGCCATGACCAAACTGATCTGGGTAACCCAGATTGTTACCCAGAAACGCCTGACAAGAAATGTATGGACTCGGATCTGGCATATGTTTGATGATTTGTTATGTTTGTTGTATCTGAGTTGTATTTTGGTATATGAACTTTAAATTCAAGCCTTAATAGCACCTAAACATCAAATAGACTGAGCATAGTGGCTGGTCAAAGTAGGTAAAACGAGCACGTTTTCTGTTTTCTGGTTAACCAAGAAAACAGATGAACGTGTCGTTTGACGTGGTTTGACCGGACGATATTTGTTGATTCTGTTGTTGTTATATGTGTTTTATGTGATAGATCTAAACCTTGACATGTTGGCTACACACCGCAACACTTATATATCACAAAATCATCACACGGATTGGAAGTTGTGGAAGCCCAAATATGCCTTGTTGAACTGTTCTTCATTCCGGGGTAACCCATAAAATGAAGAACCACTCTGACAGCTTGTTCTTGAGCTTAGATCTTGCATTTGGTACATGTTATGACCTTGTTTGTTGTTGGTTCTTATAGTATTACATTAGTACTACAACATCTAACATTTACCTTATCCAAAAATATCATAAATTAGAAATTAATGTTGGTCAAACATGCTACCTCGAAACTGGCTTATGAATGTTCTTGAACTTCAAGAACACCTAAGGCGACATATTATGTCGCTAAAGGCTATAGCGACAGACTTTTAATTTTAATTAAATTAATTTCCAAAAATCATTTTAAAATAGAAATTTTTTTTTGAAAATTACAAAAATAAAAAAATTTATTTTAAAAATTATTTGAAGTTATAAAAAGTAACTTTTAATAATTTGACATATTTTTCATAAATATTAGTATTTATTTTAATATTATTGATATTTAATTTATTTAATAAATGCATTAAATAAATTAATTAAAAATTATTTTATTATATTAAAAATTATTTTAAATGATAATAAGGTATTTCAAAATATTTTAAGTTATAAAATATAACTTTTCATATTTTAAAACAAATTTCATTAATTATTTAATATTAATAATTTTAGATTTATTTAATAATTATATTAAATAAATTAATTAAAAATAATTTTAATATTATAAAAATCATTTAAATGAAAATAAATAGTTTAAAAATATTTTAAGTTATAAAATATAACTTTTAATATTTTAAGGTAAATTTCATTAACAATTAATATTAAATGATATTAGATTTATTTAATAATAATATTAAATAAATAGTTTAAAAATGATTTTATTAATTTATAAATCTTTTAAAAAGGATATAAATGTTTTAAAAATATTTTAATTTATAATTAATGACTTTTAATATTTTGATAAATAATACATTAATATTTAAATATTAATAGTAATTATTTAAAAATGATTTTAAATGTTTTAAAAATTATTTTAGGGTAATAAAAATGTTTTAAAAATATTTTGAGTTATTATAAATAACTTTAATATTTTGACAATGGTTTCATTAATACTTGAATATTATTTAAATATTAATAATAATAGAATTATTTAATAATTAAATCATTTAAAAATGATTCTAGTGTTTGAAAAATCGTGATAAATTATAATAATTATTTAAAAATTATTATATGGCTATGAAAAATAGTATGACTGATATTTAAATTATTTAAACTAATATTGAACTACAGAGTAGAGTTTTAGACTCGATAATTACTCGATAAAGCCGTCTGTACACCGAAATATTTTAGAAATTGATCTAGACTTATATAGTTTGACTGTATATGTGTTTGTTTGTGATCCAATAAATGCTAAACCTATGTGACAATGTGATTAGGTTATGTGCTGACTGCAAATAGCAGTACTATGTGATATGATATATTATTCTAATCGAACGAATGATCTTATTAATGAAAAGTTTCGATATAAAAGATAAAACTAAGTTGCGTAATTGTAAGCAACAGCTCAGGCAAGTATCCTAACTATACATTTACTTTATGCAATGGACATGCGTAAGAAAGTTTAAGAATTATATTATCATTATGCCATATTATTAACTCTATTATTATCGATTTTGTATACAGTCACTTGTATTCATACAAGTTCTTAAATTATTCGATCATTTTTTATCAACACAGTATTATTGTATAATTCAGATATTTATTTTATTCGTTAATTTCTAAACTGGGTTATACAAGTGACCTCACTTGCATAATCATTGTATTTAATCACATGTTAATACATACTTATTGGTGTCCAGTATGTATACGTTGACTTAAAAGCCGTCTAAGCTATTTGATTCGGATAGACACAAATTTAAAAATATTGTTGAACAAGATAGAACTTTATTGTTATCCAACCGAATTATCTTAGTTCGGATTCCCGACTAAGTATGAACATCTCGTACATGGAAAACTTGTGTGCGCCAAAGGCGGATAAGATGAACGATAATCTCGTTCTTGCATATATTATTGATCAATACAGGACATAACGGGCTGATCACCCCCCGTGCCTGTAAGTTATGACGGTTTTTGCAGGTCAAGTTCTGTTAAACCTTATCAAAAAATTGAAAACAAAGTTCATAGTCTGTCGACTGATCTCCAATTATAGTTAATACGTAGTTTCAAAAATTTGATATAGAATTGATATGTTGTTATTATTGGTTCAACTTACTTCATAACTGTTGATTCGTTGTAGAAGTATTATTCAAAGAAAATATTTACTTTTTTTAACTAATAATTATTGTTACTATTACTTGTTGGGCAATCAAATGCTCATTCTTGCTTTAAAATTAAATGTTTTCAGCTAAGCGTGATCAACCTGAAGGTTCAGCCAAGAACAAGAGGAAAGGAAAGCTGACCGAATAAGTTTTATGATATTCTGTATAATAGTTAAACTTTATCAAGACAATGATACTTATTAATTATCATGTAATGAATGTTTAAAGGTCGCGTACCTGGGATTAGACTCTGATATATGTAAATTATGTTTGGTATTCATATTATTGTTATTATTTCGCTCAAAGATATGGTATCGTGAAGCACTAAGTTCGGGTTTTAAGTACCTTAATTTGGGGGCGTCACAATTTTCCCATCTCTCCCCCTAGTTCTAATCTCACATCTTAGTCAGGGATCATATCCTTAAGCTTTGATACCAACTGTGACGCCTCCAAAATAGATATGCATCACCCATTCTTAGTCGCCAAATACATGGTACAGAATTCAAATACAAACTTAATTAATACAACTATCGTGTAAAATACGACAAAACATAGCTGAGTTTTTGCATGAATATTGCCTCATAGACAATATCCAAACTCAAATTTAATCCTCATTACATTTATTATAACACTAAATAGTGAGGTCTACTAAAATAACCATCTCGAATCGTCACTCCATTCTCCGATTAGTCCCGGCTACGTTCTCATTTCCTGAAAAGAACAATGAAAGCAAAAAGGTGAGCTCAACTAGCCCAGTAAGAAATATTATGACTAAAATAATACAGAATAAATTATCGTTAGCCTTTAACAGTGTTAAACTGATAAAATATAATAAACATCAAGTTTAACTGAAGCGGAACAAGAAATCCATTAAAAGAGTCAAGTGGAGCATGATATCTACTATCTTCTATGATTTAAAAAGTTTATCATCAATTTTATCGCTGAGACTTAGCTTAATAAATAAACCACATCATCGAATTATCCCTGCACTACAGGCCAAGGATATTCATTAGTATCACGACCACGAATTATCCATGCACTACGGGCCAAGGATATTCGTGTTTTCACCAATGGTCATGATCATGCCAATAACTGTCCATCAATGCACTACGGGCCAATGAAAACATTTATCAAATTATTTGTAACATTACATGTCTTGATTATACCGAATGATCCCTGGTCATAATCATACCAATCAACAGTCCATCTATGCACTACGGGCCAAAGATGACTTTCATAACAATATAAGCATGAAGATGATGACAATGATATAAGAATTCAATTAAATGAAAGCAAAGGATAAATTTTTAAAGATTTATAATTTAATTTATCTAGAATTCAAAAACGTCCAAATTGTCAACATGATACTGCTTTGTGGAAATTCAAGAATAATATTGTATCAAAAATAATTTGGACCGAAAAGAAATCAATTTTTGTCATGAATAGTACCTCGGGTGAATAGTAACTGAGTGAATAGTATCTCGTGAATAGTACTTCAAGAATAGTACCCCATGAATAGTACTCCGACATAAAAAGGTTAAAACTTATCAAGAATGCTCAGAATAATATTTTCATGAAAAGAAAGTGGATGAAGCGCAAATATTAAGGATAATCTACTAATTTCATGGAGTATAGAAGTTAAAACTTAACAAAATGAGTGTAGAATTCGAAATTTGAAACGAAATAATATTACTTATATACTAAAGAGTGTGGAAGAAAATATTATTACTTGCGAGTATTGAACACAAATAATATCCCTTATCTTAAAAAGAAGAGTATTCCAACTGGTATAGCGGGAATATTCTTGAAGAAAACTTGCACTGTTTTCTACACTCAAAGCTTCCTAAAACTCGAAAGAAATACGTTCAATATTATAGAAGGAGAATTATCTGATTCTGGTGTAATTTTCAATTCTAAACTAAGCATCCTATTTATAGGAGAATAGAAGGATACCGTTTAGAAAAATTTTCACAGATCAAAAGTTGAAAATAATTCACGGGCTGAACTTTGCAACTTCACTGACGCCTAATTTTCAAATGATAACATAATAATCAAATAAAATAAAACTTTATAATATATATATATATATATATATATATATATATATATATATATATATATATATATATATATATATGTAAACACATGCTTCACTGAAAAAAAACTCCCCACCCGTGAATTCCATCAGATTCCTCCCCCCAAAGTCTTCCATACGTGGGCCCCATCATATGCCATCATCACATGTGGGCCCCACACACACACACATACACACACACATATATATATAACGTTTACCGATTAATTTTAAAAATGGGTAAATGGGGGTCCATATAATAAGTAAAATTTATAACAAGTACTTCATAAAAATTCCCTCAATATTTTTAATAACATTTATTCATCACTATTATAACTCGCAATATTAACAGCCAGATCATTCCCAGGAAAGAGGGGGCTTTCCAATAAGGATTTCTCCCTATTGGCGCGCAATTAGGTGACCAAACCCCTTTCCTCGACAGAACTTTCTACACATTGTTAATTATGTAGGTAATAATATGAATAACTTGTCATCTCAATTATTGATTTAATAATATAAAATATTGACAATAATTTAATCAAATAACGTGAGATACTATGCAGTAATTACTGTAGTAATAATTGAATATAACTGAGTGACTTCTTACGTAAGCATCAATAATCAATGTCGTGTGCTACTATGGAACCATGCGTATTACTGTACTTTTCATCACCGGGTATTTCAACAGTTAATGGTAAAACTTTCGCCGTTATTTTTATAAAAAGATATTTATGTCATTTTTTAACTCCGATAATAATTCCGTTGTGGGGTCCACCAATGATTGTGCCGTCATAATAATATTTCATGTTTAAACGAATATTTTCTGACCAATCGAATATTTTATAACAACTTGTATAATTTTCCAAATTTATAAATATTACTCACAACTATATCATTATAACAAATTCACACCGTAATATTCAAAAATGATATTTGGAGAAAAATTCATTTTTATTCATAAAAGTTGGGGTCTTACATGTATGCTCATATGACTTGATAAAAAATATTCAACATAGTAAATGTTAGTATTTTACCATGTTGAATGTAATGATATGAAAAAATTTGACTTTTGAAACAGTCAAATTGGCACATTCTTTCTGTTATTTCTTATCCTATTTGAGGACAAATGAGCAAAGATTGTAAAGTAAAGTAATCCTGGTAATTAGGCTACCCTTACGGATTATGACTTTGATATCTCAATGCATATAGGATGTTTATGACTGTGGGTAGGTGTGCTACTAAATGGCCACCTAGTCATGTCTACGTGCATGTGGATAGTTCTTTTTATAAAGGAGACTCTGGCAAAAAATTTCCATGAGTCTAGGCATTGAAATAGACATGCATTTTTAACTCTATTGTAGTCGTATGTTAAAGTAATGCATGCATATAGTCATAAAATGCATTTAAAAAGATCTAGGTTAGAATTTACCACACCCTTTCTAAGGTGATTTGGAGACTTGCGTCCAGATATTATGGATCCGGATCAGCCGAGTAGTTTTCGTAGGACCACTTTAGGTGTGCGGAGGAGGGCTTCTGATGTGTCTCGACGCCGTTCAGTTAGACAGCCCTGTCGTTTGGTGGAGGTAGTGATTCATCCTATTCGGGTTGAGGTATCGGATGTTGAGGATGAGGGGGAGGATGTACTGGTTGCGGCTCTAGCTCTTGCTGCTCATGCTCCTAACAGTGATCTCCCAAGTAATAATGTGACGATTCTAGAGCTTCTGGATGATTTGGGCTGATTTAGCAGTCGTTGCTCATGGTTATGTTTGAGATTGGGTTGCTGTAAGTACTGAACATCATCAGGGTTATCTCTGAGGTGTGCTTGACCTCCCGGGGTTATCTCTGAGGTTGTAACTAAGTGCCTCGGGGTTATCTCCGAGGTTGAAGCTGACTTTTAGGGTTTAGAACAGACTTTTTCGGGGTTATCTGTGGAACTGCAACTGCATCCCTTGGGGTTGTCCCTGAGGTTGGAACTGAATCTCTCGAGGTTGTCTCCGGGACTGGAACTGACTATCTCGGGGTTGTCTCTGAGATGGTAAATTGAGTGTCCCGTGGTTGTCTCCGGGATTGAGCTAATTTGACTTCTAAGGTTATCTTTGGAAGACAATTCTGCCCTCCTGCAAGGTTAGTAATAGGGATGCAAAATTTTGAGTGTCTACAAGGGCCGCTCCAATAGTTAAGCCATTTAAGCAATGGTTTGAGGCCCCAAAATTGAGAATGCCCCCAAATTTTAATTATTCATATATGTTAGAACCCATTAAATAAGTCCAATTTTTTTCCCCAAGCAAATTAGTAGCTACAAGTACAATCATATAAGTTTGCATCGAAAAGAGTATGAAAAATAAAATTCTAATTTTAAAATAAAATCATAGATATTAATTTAATTTAGTATTGAATGGTTAAAAAAAAGAGACCCAATTTAAAATTTGGCTTGAGACCTCCAAAAAATTTGGATCGGCCCTGCTTATAGTATATGCTAAGAGTTTATGTAATTAAAAATTAAAAATTAAAAATATACCTCTAATTTTGTAACAAATTAAAGTGAAAAATGCATCTAAATTTTTGAACGAATAGATTAGTTTGGATAGTTTTAAGACCACTCAATACATATTTCTACTTTCATATATCTTCTAGCCAAACCTCGCCATTAATTTAAGGAACAATTACACTTTCTAGTACATTTTAAATAAAATTACAACAAAGGTGCATTTAGAAAATATTTACAAAATTAATATATTTTTAATATTTTATTTACAAAATTAGTATATTTGATATCCCTTTAATTTAGTTGGGTGTTTCAATGGGTTGCTGATGTGGCAAATCAGTTTTGTAATTATGTAACTGTTCCCGGTTGTTTCTATCCGCTGTGACAATTTGAATTGCATGCCAAACCCGAGTAGTCATTTGGTATATGGTGCAGTTGGTAACCAAACCTTCATATAAAGGTACTATTTTAGTTTATGTGGGTAACTAAATAGTCATAAAAAATTCAAAACAGTTACCAAGTGTTGTATATATTTGTTTTCTTTATCTTGTTAAGCCATGATGAAATCAGAGAGTAGTCATGTGGTTTTCCTCTTACTTAATGTAAGAAAAAAAATATAAAATATTATTCAATATTGTGTAACACACTCTCGGTTACCTTACATCAATAAAAAGGTGCAGTTGTTAGCCAAACCTTCATACAAAAGTAACCATTTTAGTTTTTGTGGGTAACCAAATAGTCATAAAAAAATTCAGAATAATTACCAAGTGTTACATGTATTTGTTTTCTTTATTTTGTTAAACCATGATGGAATCAGAGAGTAGTCGTGTGGGTTTAAAAAAAATTCAAAATATTATTCAATATTGTATAACACAATCTCTGTTACCTTACATCAACAAAAAGTTGCAGTTGGTAGCTAAACCTTCATACAAAAGTAACCATTTTAGTTTTTGTGGGTAACCAAATAGTCATAAAAAATACAATACAATTGCAGTCTCCAGCACAAGATGTATGGGAAGTAACACCAACAGAAGTTGCAACAGCAGCACCAACAATCTCAAAGTTTGGAAAGGATTAGTGCAAAACATCACTATTTAATACCAAACTTTGAAAGGATTGGTGCAAAACATCATGATTTGATACAATTTCATTCTTTCTCTTCCTAGATGTAGAGAGCTCATACTGAACAACGTGAGCGGATGCCTCAATAGAAGCAACTGGGAAGAAGGGGAGGAGAGAGGAGGCGGCAGAGGATGAAGGGGAGGAGAGAGGAGGCGACAGAGGATCGGAGGATGAAGGGGCATCAGATGAGGAGGAAGAAAGGGAAGAGAGTGGAGGCGGCAGAGGAGTAGGATAAAGGGGAGGAGAAAGGAGGCGACATATATGATCCTTCTTCTTCTTTACTTCTTCTCTGTTACTGATTTTTATTTTTCTCTGGCTTTCTTCTTTAATTCTTCTCATGATTCTTTTTTTTTCTCATGTATTTTGAATGTTTGTTTTGGTTGGTAACTGTCGCATACTATAGGAGAAGATTTCTCCTTGATTTAAGGGTTTTTTATTTTTGGGCAATTAAATAATATGACGTGGTTATTGTGTTGTACTATTTTTGTAATTATTTTGTTGATACACTACTCTTGTAATTATTTTCTAATTGTTGTATACTATTGTAAAGAACCCTTAATTTAACGAAAGAATTTATGTGAAAATTATATTGGCCCATAATATGAACAAAATCCCAATTTTAACCCAATTCCATGGCAAAGCTTTTAGAGTGGGGTGACCTTGTGGTTTGGTTTAGTTTGACAAGACTTTTGGCTTTAGTTTATATATGTGGAGGACTTTAATTCTTTTGGAGAGATTCCCTCTTAAATTTTTTTGTTTTTTTGTTTAATAATAATTTATTCTCACTTCATGTGCAACGTGTTTTTTATTTATTTATGGGATTTATTTTCTTAGTGAGATGATTAATTTCTTTCTTTCCATGGAAGAGTTTTATTATCACCTTTTATGAAATTTTGGCTTTTTCGTTTTGGATTTTATTTTTTCATTTGTGAGTTTTTTTTGTACAAATCCACGACGATAAATTTTTTTAAATTTGAGCTTGAGTTTTCATGACAACTTATTATTTCGTTGTTAGTATCAAATAATTGTCCAAATTTGCATATTTTACTATTATTTTTGGAATATTACTATGTTCAAGCGTATTTATTGTGTCCACTAGCTATGCTACAATTGACTCTCCTCATGATTACTTATTTTTTGTTTGAAAGAATTATAATTTCAATTTTTTTAGTACAATCTTTTTTTCTTTTACAACAAATTCTAATTTTAATATATTTCAATATGTTGTATTGTTTGATAAAAACAAATACAAGAAAAAGGGGATTTTAAATACTCATATTTCGTATCAAACTTACATTATGTTTGAGAGTTTTTTAGAGAAAAGAAAAGAAGAGAAAGTTGGAGAAGATATGGATGAAAATGATCCCGAATCAATCTGAACACCCTAATGCTCAGTCTCGACTTGGATTAGAAAAAATGTGTTCAGGTTCGACTCAAATTCAAACTAATAATTTCCAAAGCTGCTCAAGTTCGACTAGATAAATTACTCGATATTACTCGGCTTTGAGTTACTCAACTCATTTTCACAACGAGTAATTCGCGAGCCTTTCTTTTCAAGCTCGAGGCTAAGATGGATCACACAAAAATTAGACATAAAAATGAAAACATAGAAAAATTTCAATTTCATTTATATATAAAAATGTATGTGTTACAAAAATTATAATGATAACTTTATAATATTAATTATAATAGGATAGAATTTCTAGTAGCATCATTACATTTATCCAATCTTGTACATATACATATACGCCTCTTTGCAAAAAATTTAATTGTTAAGGTATCTATATAGATCTATCAATTGTCATTGTGTCAGATCATTTGGAAATGAGTGACTAGTTCTCATTAGTAAACATAGTTTCAGTTGAATATGAGTGGTCAAACTTAGATACCCCCGATTCATCTTTGACACTAATTCCATTCACCAACTATTCTCTCTTCCTTTGCATCTCTAGCCAGTGCTCTAGCTACTCAAATAACCACATAATCTGTCAAATAATACATATTTTGTGCTTTACAAGAATTTTAAATACACATAACTAACTAAAATACATCCTTGAATGATTTGAAGGCAAAAAAGTCTAAGAAATATTTGTTGAAAATAGTTAATTAGAAGTGTCAATGCCGGGAAATTTCGATTCCTAAATATTGTTTATGAAAGTAGTATGCATACAAACCAATCATGTATGCTGATAAAGCATATACTTTGTAATCAATCTTATTTATTTATTAATAAAAGAATTATTTATTAAAGGCATTTAATTATCTACATTATTCTGTTTTAATAATATGTGATGAACCCATAGTTTTAAGTAATGCTTTTAGAATCATGATGAGATCATGCTAATGAGATCTAAATTCTTAGATAACTTAAAACTAAAATGTTTTCAATCAATGGATTACTAAAAAGGGGATTAGTGAATCCGGATAAATTGGTACATACATTGCTTGCTCATTAGATGAGAATGATTGATCTCATGATCAGTTGTGTAGAAACAATAAAGCAAGTGTGTAGGTACTTATTGGAGAATAAGTTCACTGAACGTGACTCGCTAAGGAATACCTAATGGAATTTTATTTGTATGTTAATAGGAATTTCTGTAATGATAGTAGTACAAATTGTCCTTAGACTTGAGATCATCATAGTATCTTATGTATAATGAATTACATTTTGACTTATTCCTTAAGACCCTTATGGTATATCAAAGGATATGCTTGAGTGTAATAAGTTATATATGGAGATAATGAATGATCAATATAGAATCTACCACTTCTAGTAAAAGAAGAGAAATGTCCTATGTGATTCGATACATGATAACCCAGGAATCCTTGGCCAAGTTAAAATGAAATTAGAAAGTAGTTTCAAATTTGCATTTATTCGGAGTTGTGCATTTGGAAATCGAAATACATATAATTAAAGAAAATAAGACTTGGCAGTAATTCCATGTCATATATTTAATTAGAACATTGTATGGTGGAATGATTGGATTGTATGGTAACTATTTACTCAAAAGTTCTTTTATGATTAATGTTGAAATTTATATTATATGAAAAGTCGTTGATCGCTAGGGAGGCTTATCCCTATTGTAGAATAAATATTATTTATTTAAATAAATTAATAGATTAATTTATTTATTTAAATAAGATTAGAATAATTCTAATTGATTTATTCACAATCGGTTTAATATGGAGAACCTAAATGGTCACACCATAAAATGAAGAATAATTATTTAAGAAGTTAATGAAATAATCGTAATAATATGTGAAGTAAATTTAATTTAATCTATGGTAATAAAATAAATTAAATAGCTTAATATTTATTATTTTAAAAATATTAAATATAAATTAATAAGAGGAGTCTTATTAATATTATTATAATTATTATTATTTTAATTTCTAAAAGAGTTTAAGAATTAATTTAATATAAGTGCTTTTATTTATTCCTAATAGGATTTGGAGGCACAATTAGTTAAAGGAGTTTAATTAATTATCCCTAATAAGATTAGGGAGCCCAATTAATTAAATGAATTTAATTAAATAAATAATACCTTATTTTAATTAAATAGGGTTACCTGATATCTTTATAAGATGAGTCTTATATCAGATATCAGATATCAGATATATGTGATTTCAATTATTGAAGAGTACGATCTTTTTTCTATAGAGATAGGAAAAACTAGGGTTTGAGCCAATACACCTTTCTTCTTGAAAATTCTTCTTCGTTAGTGGATTACCTGTAGAGGTCATATACTTGGGTGGCTAACATTGATCAAAATAAGGAATCTACCAAGAGATTCAAAGAGATCGCGGAGAAATAGGAGTTAAACTCGTACATGTGGAAGCTCGTATCTACAAGGGTATGATTCCATAACTTCTTAGTCTTCGTTTTAATTAATAATATGCATAAAGGATGATCCAGGTAATTGGTTTGTGAAAAATTTAAAATCTAATTTTACTTTGCTTTCGCTAATTTTGTAATTTGATTGCGTCTAAGATTTTCACAAAACCTAACAGTGGCATCAGAGCCAAACTTTATGCTAATTATTAATTATTTTGATTCCATATATGTATGGGTATGTATTTAAAATAATTTATTGGGCGTAATTTGTTGTATAAAATTTATTTTTAAAAAAATAGTTTATTACTTCGCTTAGTCCTGAACCTGCACGGTACAAAAGTATTTGGTTAATCCAAAAGTTACAGGTGAATCTATATATATATATATATATTCTTAATAATTTTATAATTAAAATAAGAATTTATTTTAATCTTGAAATTAGATTTCATGCAACTTAAAATTGTCCATTAAAGGATATTCACATATATATGGAACGATTTTATTCATGATATGAATGTTTTATTTATTGATACATATGATGATATGTATGATAATAAATGCGGTTGATTATGGACTATTAACCAATGTGATTGAATTTATTTTGGTTGGATGCTTGAATGAATGTGTTTTATTAAATGGGGTCTCTGTACCTCGTCTTTTCTGGTTTTTTTCTTGATGTAAATTCTATCTCTCTCTTATGTACTCCCCCTTGACTGTTGATCAAGGTTTCTATTTAAATTAAATAGTTTATGTAATAGGATTAGTTAGAATTTTTTGAAGAACTAGAGATCAAGGAGAAAGGAGAGCTCGAAGACCCGTTTGTAATGAAGCCCGAATTTAAATGTAATATTTATATTTAAATTTTTATTCTTGCACCCTAGGGTTTGACCTTTTGGTTCACTTAGTGGCTCTAGTGAACCAAACTAGAATAAAAGTCCATAATCAATCCAGGTAGAATATAGTATTCTATATATGCATGCTAGTATTATATATATATATATATATATATATATATATATATATATATATATATATATATATATATAGTTCATCAGACTTAGAAAGACTCAGAGATTCTTCTCTGACTAATCTTTAGCCTCAACCGCTGTTAAGCCTACCTAGCCCCTCTTCTTCTAATGTTCTTTTTTTAGTTATCCATCTTTAAGTTATATTTGGTTTATGCACTTGTAAATAGTTTGAATAATCAATAAAATTATTTTTATTTTAGTAATTTAACTTGTGTTTGTATGCGCATCTATCTGTTCTTCATCTATTCCTGCTTCCACCCCTAAATGGTATCAGAGCCAAGTTGTTAGTTGTTTCTGACTGTCTAGTTAGATCTTTTTAATCAAACTTTTCTTTCTCTTTTCAAAATTATCTTCTTCCTCAGAGTTCTGAAGTTACCTTACTTACCTGTAGACCACCTAGTTCGTGTCTAACCTTTGTAAGTCTCCAGGGTGTGAGCAGTGTCGGGTTATAGAACATAGGTATGAGTCTACTTAGGGTAAAAGGGATATGCATGAAGGAACCTTGATTCAGATTTTATTTTGAAAACAGTCAAGATGAGTCGATTATTTAGATCCAGCTCCTCAGTTAGTAACCGGTCAACTTTGCCTCCAGTTCCAGACATTGTTAACCAGGAAGAACAGAGTTATGAAAACCTTATTCAAGTTTTACATAATTGGAACATACCTAGGGTTTCCCCTAAAGAAATTTATCAGTCAACTTTTTCAGATAAATTTAAAACCGACTATAATGTTAAAACAGTTGAAAGAGTTTTTGCAATTAATAAAGAATATGAAAATTGTAGCCTTTTATCACCTGATGTTATTAAAAAACATAGAAAAAGGGGTTATAATTTTATTCATATAGGATTAATTCAAGTTGTAGTTAAACCACTTAACAGGAAAGGAATTAATTCATCAATCTACCTCTGCCTTAGAGACGCCAGATTTTTAAATTATTATCCTAGTATAATTGGTGCCATGGAAGCAAGCCTGCATAATGGTCCAATTCACTTTAATTGTTTTCCCGATTTTCCTTAAGTCTTAGTGATCAAAACTTATTTAAAGCATTAACTTTAAATATTAAAACTGATGGAGAGATTACTCGAATGATTGAGGGATCTCAACCTATTGCTTTGATTTACCGAATTTACTATAAGACCATGAAGTCAAACTTGAATGTTCATGCTCTTAACAAGAGTCCTAGAGATCAAACAGTTTTAATTCAGAGTTTAACTAGTGATGCTAATATCCAGATCCCGAGAACAATCCTCTGGAAGGATATTACCTTACCTAGTCAATGGACTTTCCCTAATGAGTTACCACAACAACCCGTAGTTAATAATTCATTAAATATTGAAAACATCAAACAGTTTTCAGATGGTACTGTTAAAATTAGTTTTGAACGTACTAGAACCCCAGTTATTATTGAAGACATTTCCAGTTCTTCAGCCCCTTCAGTTATTCATACTAGAAGAGATTCTGAAATAATTAGTAACCTTCGGTTAAAGATATTAAACTTAAAGGAATCCTTAATCAAGGACAAGTTAGTCATCCCTGTTACACCCAGAATGACCCTGATGAAGATGAAAGTTCTTCTTCCCCAGCGTCTTCTGTGTATCCTACACAGTCTGATTTTAATGCCCCTATTCATAATCAATTAAGAGTCATTAAAAAGGAATTTATTTTAGATTGGGATAACTTAGTAAAAGATTTTAATTCAAAATCTAATAAAGAAAAAAAACATCTATTCAGATCTAATCACCCTACTGAAAAGGAAAGAGATAAGATAGTTAATAGATGGAAAAGATTCATAAAAAATGAAGAGATTAACGTTACTTTTTACGACTGGTATGAACAATACCAAAGTAAGTGTAATGTTATTAGTAAAACTCAATGGATTAAAGAAGACAAATCAAAAATTTCGTCTAGTCATCCACCCTTAGAAACAGTTTTAATTCCAGTTAAAAACACTTCAGTTATCGCTAGTCCCTTTAAAATTCCTGATGGAGTTAAAGACGATAAAAAGATAATTGAACAATTAAACTTTACTAATCAGTATCTTGCAACTGTTGGAAAACAGCTTGACAGGATTGAAGAAAAATTGAAGAAAACATTATTAAAAAACCTTATTCAAAGATTGAACAACCTTTAATAAAATTACCAGAAAATAGAAATAATTTAGATTTACCTAATAAAGATGAAGAATTAGTTCACTCTATTGATAAATTATTTAAAAAACTTAAAACAGAAGCTGGTCCAAGTGGAACTATAGCTGTCATTGATCAAGTGGAATCTGATGATGACGACGACAGTTCTTCTATTCACTCATCTGCTTCTAACCTTAATGAACAGCTAAATAAGTTAACTGTTAATAACACTAGTATTACCAGAAATTGGTACTCTAGACCTACTCCTCCGGATCTACAATTCGAAGAGAGAAATCTAGATAAACAATTTTCAGTTTCATCTAATAAAGTATATGAATGGAATATTGATGGATATAGTGAACAAGAAATTCTTAATAAATTAAATCATATGTCAATGGTGGCAAATAGCTATATTACCAAATTTCACAATTTATCTCAACCGAATATAGTTGAATTAATAGCAAGTGGATTCACTGGTATTCTCAGATCTTGGTGGGAGAAACATCTCACAGAAGATATTAGAATATCAATTATTCATGCTATCCAAAAGGATGATGACGGCAATCCCATCTTTGATGTAGATGTTGGTATTGGTTCACCAGATGGAGTTAATACTTTAATTTTCACCATAATCAAACATTTTATTGGAACTCCTAGTAATATCACTGAGAGAATTCATGATCAATTAAGTAATCTTACTTGTCCCACTCTAAGTGATTTTAGATGGTACAAAGATGTATTTACATCTAGAGTTATGACGCGTAATGACAGTAATAAGCCATTTTGGAAAGAGAAGTTTGTTAATGGATTACCTTCATTATTCGCACATAAAGTTAGAGAAGAATTAAGTAAAAATTTAGGTTATATTGATTAGGATAATTTAACATATGGAGATATTATAAGTTATATTCAAAAAATTGGATTAAAAATGTGTATTGACTTTAAGTTAGCCAAGCAAGCCAGTAAAGACAAGAAAAAGGCTAAATACGAGTTAGGCACTTTCTGTGAACAATATGGTTTACCGCCTGTTGCTCCCTCTAGGAGAAAGTACCGGCATCCTCATAAACATATTGAGTCACATAAGAGTTATAAACATCGTAAGAAGCGATATAATCAAGATAAGAAAATTATTAATAAAGATTCTTATTATAAGAAACCTCAGTCAACACATAGAAAATCAACCAAAAAATCAAAAAATTTTGATAAGAGTAAAATTGTCTGTCACAATTGTGGGCAGAAAGGACTCTTTAAAAGTGAGTGCAGAGTTAAGAAAAAATTAAGTCAATTAAACATCTCAGCCGAAGACACAGAGCAATTACTCGAGCTAATGAGAATTGAAAATAACAATAGTAATAAAGAAGCTTCAGACATTCCTGAATCTTCCAGTAGTAGCAGTACTTGTAACGATGAATCAAATAGTGATAACGAAGTTACAGTTTGTGCTAAAAACTGTAGTAACAATTGTTGTAAAAGAATTAATGTAATCACTAAAGAAGATGAAGAGTGTTCATTATTAGTTGATCTAATTAGTAAAATCACTGACCCAGGATTAAAAACTCAGTATTTAAATCAACTAAAAGATTTATTAAATAAAGACAAAAAGGTTACTGACAAGGTTCTTAGAGCCAAAGAAAAATCAGTTTTTAGTCTTAATAAAACACTTGAGAGATTTAAGTCTCCAGCTAAAGAAATTACCCTCCCTGAGTTAAATCACGAAGTTAATAAATTGAAGAAAGAAATTTCCAATTTAAAATTAGATATTTCTAATCTAAGGAAAGAGATTGATGATAAAAAGTCAGATCTACAAGTACACGATTCTTCTTCCAGTGATGAATGTCATGAAGAACCAGAATCGTCAGGTGCTAAAGATGAACTTGATCTTTTTATTCAAGGTCTCTCACTTAAAAGAATTAAAGACATTACCATTCAAAAATGGTATATCTCTATTAAGTTAGTTATTGATAAAACCTTCACAATTCAGCTCCCTGCCTTAGTTGATACTAGCGCAGACCTGAACTGTATCCAAGAAGGTCTTATTCCTACTAAGTATTGCAGGAAGACTAATGAAAAGCTTAATTCAGCTAATGGTAGTCATATGGATATAAAATATAAGTTACCTAATGTACATATCTGTCAAGACGATATGTGTTTTAAGACTTCATTTGTTTTAATTCACAATCTTATAGATAAAATCATCTTAGGATTACCATTTATATATTTATTATATCCATTCACAACTAGTAACAAAGGTTTAAGTTGTGAGCATTTAGGAAAGAAAATTACATTTCAATTCCTAATCAAACCAAAAGAAAGAGATTTAAAATTTATTCAAGAAGAATCAATTTCTAAATCAGTAAACCTGTTGAACTGTAAAGTTACGCACCTAAGTTTTCTCAAAGAAGAAGTTAGGTATCAACAAGTTGAAGAACAACTTAAGAGTAACAGAGTTCAAGAAAAAATTAGTGAATTAAAAGATTATTTAACAAAAAATTTATGTTCTGACTCTCCAAATGCTTTTTGGCATAGGATAAAGCATACAGTTAGATTACCATATGCTAAAGAATTCAAAGAACATTTAATTCCCACTAAAGCTAGACCAATTCAAATGAGTCATGAACAAATGGAGTTATGTAAAAACGAAATTAATGATCTCCTTAGTAAAGGTTTAATTAGACATAGTAAGTCACCATGGTCTTGCCCAGCCTTCTATGTTAATAATGAAGCTGAGAAAGAGAGAGGTGTCCCTCGTCTAGTTATCAATTACAAGCCATTAAACAAAGTTCTTGAATGGATCAGGTAACCTTTACCCAATAAGGAAGACCTCCTTAGCAGGTTAAGTGTTTCCACCATTTTTAGTAAATTTGACCTTAAGTCTGGATTCTGGCAAGTTGCTATTCATCCCGATGATAGGTATAAAACTGCATTTACCACTCCTTTCAGATATTACGAATGGAATGTTCAGTCATTTGGACTAAAAAATGCACCCAGTGAATTTCAGAATATTCTCAATAATATTTTGAATCCTTTCAGTCATTTTATTATTGTATACATCGATGATATTCTTGTATTCTCCAAGACTATTGAAGAACATATTAAACATTTGAATTCATTCTTCAAAACAGTTAAAACCAATGGTCTTGTTCTTTCACCTTCCAAGTGTAGTCTGTTTCTGACAAAAGTCAGGTTTCTCGGATTAATCCTCTATCATGGACTTACTCGGCCTATTGACAGAGCTATTCAATTTGCCAACAGATTTCCAGATAAGATTACCGACAAAACTCAGCTACAAAGATTTCTTGGCTCGCTTAATTATATAGGCAAGTTCTATAAGAATCTCAGAAAGATTTGTAAGCCTCTTTTTCAGCGCTTACAAAGTAATCCCCCTCCTTGGACTAACATTCATACTTTTGTCGTCTAGGAAGTTAAAAAATATGTTAAGGTTTTGCCCTACCTTGACATCTCTAATGATTTAGCATTCAAAATAGTTGAAACCGATGCCTCAGATATTGGATTTGGTGGCATACTCAAACAAAAGTTAACTCCCACTTCTGACGAACAAATTGTTCGTTTCCATTCGGGCGCATGGAACCCTACACAGTTAAAATATAGTACTATTAAAAAAGAGATTTTATCACTTGTATTATGTATTAAGAAATTTCAGAGAGATTTACTGAATCAAAAATTTCTAGTTAGGATTGATTGCAAGTCAACAAAATTCATTCTTGAAAAAGACGTTGAAAACATCGCCTCTAAGCACTCTTTCGCTAGATGGCAAGCTATATTAAGTATTTTTGATTTTGATATTGAATATATTAAAGGTAGTAACAACTCAGTTCCTGATTTTCTCACACGTGAATTCATTAACACAGGTACAATTACAACACCATGAGTGTGCGAGGAGGATCGTCTTCTCGTGGTCATGGCCGTTCCTCAGGCCCAGTTAATCAGTCAAAAGGAAATGTTGTTCCTCATCCAATTACTCAAACCCATAATAAATTCCAGGTGCTTGGTACAGTCCCCAAGCCCTATGCGTCAGTTCTTGCTAGTCAACCTAAACCATTTGATATTTTTGCTAATCAATCTAAAGCAACTACATCAAACCATAGTAACCCAGCTTCGGAGTATCGTGCTAAGTATGATCAGCACTTATTACATATTGAGTTAGCCATGAAATCTAAAAATGGTCCAGTTAAATTGGCTGCCCAGTATTTTCTTACTGGATGGCATTTTCTTCCTCTCGCTCCTTATATATATATATATATATATATATATATATATATATATATATATATATATATATATATATAGTGCATGCACGCTAAACAAGATGAGACTAATAATAACAAACCCCTCAAAGATATTATATTAAGTTGTAACGTTCAAAGATATTTAGAATATCGAACGTCACCTTCTAGCACGATAAAAATAATAGAGCATTAAATATTTAATATGAGTTTGTTGTGCACACAGAAGGCAAGTATTAAGTATTTGAGATGTTATTTTTATTACATTTGATATTAATAAGGAATTGAACATTACCGCTTTGTTGTGCACACACAAGGGCTGTAGTTTTCTCTTCACTTATATGGAAATGCTGCGTACGATTTAACTTAAATCATTTTAGTTCGGATGTGCACACACTTGACCATTATGATTTAAGATGCAAAATATAAGGAGTTACATGATGATGTAATTAACAAGAATTATCTACCTATTTATTTAAATATAGTTTGTTGTGAACACACAAGGCTATATACATTTGAAATGGGATCCTTATTCTCACTAGCAAATCTTTAATTATATATTGTCGAACTATATAATGAGGGTAATATAGTTTGAAAAAATTAGTTGGAGATACCAATATAAAATAAGACCTAATTTATTTTGGTAAAATAAATTAATTAAATGAATGTTTGATAAAATATTATTTTTTCACTTGCAGAAATTTGAAAATTTCACACTCACTAATTTCACTGCCTAGCATACTTGATGCTAACAAACTGACCAGACCGAATTACACGGACTGATTAAAAAATTTGAGAATTGTTCTCACTCCTGAAAAGATTTTTTATGTCCTAAATACGCCCGTACCTGCAAATGTTGCAGATATAGCCTCTTAGGAAGAGATTGCTACTTTTAAAAAGTGGCAAGATGATGCATCCGTGGCTCAATGCATCATGCTCGCATCCCTGAGTAACGAGCTTCAGCGTCAGCATGTAACCATGGATGCTCCTACTATGCTACTACACCTATAAGAGCTGTATGGTGAGCAAAGTAGGACGACTAGATATGAAATATCTAAGGAGCTCTTCTGATCTCGGATGACCAAGGGAACTACTGTTGAGACTCATGTCTTAAATATGATCAATATAATTGCACGTCTTGAACAACTTGGGTTCGTCATGGATGGGGATTTAAGTCAAGATTTGATCTTGCAATCACTCCATGACACCTTCTCACAATTTGTTGTGAATTTTCACAAGAATAAGTTGGACGTTAGCTTGCCAGAGTTACTTAACATGTTGAAAACTGATGAAGGTCACTTTCCATCCAAGAAGAACCATGTCTTACTGGTGGAAGATTCTTCAAAGAAAAGGAAGAGGCCCAAGGTATCTTTTGAAAAAAAGAAATCCAAGAAGGCTAAGGGAAAGGTAAAAGGAAAGGACGAAAAGAAATCTGATCTAGCTAGCAAAGGAATTTGCTTCCATTGAAACAAGTCGGTCCACTAGAAGAGGAAATGCAAGGATTATCTTACGGAACAAAAGTAGAAAAAGCTTGGAGAAGCTTCAAATCCTAATAAAGGTTTGTTTATGATTAAAATTAACTTTTCTGAAAGTCAATCTTCTACTTGGGTATTGGATACCGGCCGTGGTTCTCACATATGTAATAATATGCAGGGACTGGTCAGAAGTAGAAAGCTGAGCAAGGATGAGGTCATCCTACGAGTGAGAAATGGAGCAAAGGTTGTTGCATTAGCTGTAGGGACTTATTGTTTAGCATTGCCTACGAGCAAGTTCATTAATTTAAATAATTGTTATTTTGTTTCGAATATCATTAGAAATATTATTCCTATCTCTGTATTGGATATGGATGGTTTTAACATTATAATAAAGAACAACAGTTGTTCTATTTATAATGATAATATTTTATATTGTGTTGGTAATTTGCGAAATGGACTTGATATACTTGACTTACATGAAAATATACTTCAAATTGAACAAACTAAGAAAAGGAAAAAAGATGATGTAAGTTATACCTTCATGTGGCACTGTAGACTCGGTCATATTAATGAAACAAGATTATCCAAGTTGCATAAAAATGGGCTCTTAGAGCTATCTGATTATGAATCATATACAACTTGTGAATCTTGTCTCATGGGCAAGGAGTCTAGATTTCCTTATAGTCAAAAAGGAGAAAGAGTTACAGAGTTGTTAGCATTGGTTCGCACAGATGTATGTTGACCTATGACAACGAATGCACGAGAAGGGTATTTTTATTTTATTACATTCATTGATGATCACTCAAGATTTGGATATGTGTATTTAATGAAATACAAATCTGAATCATTTGAAAAGTTCAAAGAGTTCAGAAGTAAAGTAGAGAAGCAAACTGGCAAGAGTATTAAGATTCTTCGATCAGATCGATATGGTGAATACTTAAGCGGTGAGTTTCTCAATTGTCTCAAAGAAAATGGTATAATTTCACAATGGACGCCACAACTCAATGGTGTATCTGAAAGGAGAAATCGAACATTGTTGGACATGGTTCGATCCATGATGAGTTTTTCCAATCTTCCAGTTTCCTTCTAGAGATATGCCCTAGAATTTGCTACATACCTACTTCACAAGGTACCTACAAAATCTGTCCCCAAGACCCATATGAGTTATGGATAGGGAGGAAACCAAATCTTAAGCATGTTAAGACTTGGGGTTGTCCAATTTATGTCAAAAAGTTTGAAAACGATAAGCTATAGACTAGATCCGATAACTGTAGATTTGTGGGATACCCTAAAGAAACATTAGGGTATTATTTCTGTCATCCAACTGATCAAAATGTGTTTGTTGCGAAACATGCTGCCTTCTTGGAAAATGAGTTTATCCTTGAAGGGGTCAGTGGGAGTAAGATATATCTTAAAGAAGTTCAAGAACCACAAAATACTACGGATCAAAGTCAGGTACCTAACCAAGTGGAAAAACCTATTGTAACACACCCTATTCGTAAATCTAGAAGAGTACCGAAGATACCTGATAAGTATGGATTCGTCATAGAGGATGAGGATGAGGTATACATCATAGATAATGATAATCCATTGAATTATGAACATGCTATGAGTAGTAAAGACTTAGAGAGGTGGCAAGAAGCCATAAAATTCGAGATGGACTCCATGGATGAAAACCAAGTATGGACTTTGGTTTCACCACCTGCAAGCATTAAGCCTATTGGGTGTAAATGGGTCTTTAAAAGAAAGACTGGAGCAGACAGCAAGGTAGAGACCTATAAGGCCCGACTGGAATAAAAAGGTTTCAAACAAAGACAAGGAGTTGACTATGACAAAACCTTCTCACCAGTAGCGATGCTCAAGTGCATTCGGATTTTACTTGCGATTGCAGCTTACCATGACTACAAAATCTGGCAGATGGACGTGAAAACGGCCTTCCTCAATGGGAAACTTGAGGAGGATATGTATAAGACATAGCTAGAGGGATTTGTTTTAAAGGTTGGAACAAATCAAGTCTGTAAGCTACAATGATCCATTTATGGATTGAAGCAAGCTTCTCATAGGTGGAACATCCATTTTGATGAGACAATCAAAGTGTTTGATTTTATCAAAAATGAGGATGAACCATGTGTATATAAGAAGGTTAGTGGGAGTGCTATTTCATTCCTTGTATTATATGTTGATGATATATTACTGATATGGAATGATATTCTTATGATACAATCAATTAAAATTTGGTTATCTAAACACTTCTCTATGACGGACTTGGGAGAAGCGTCCTATATTTTGGGGATAAAAATCTATAGAGATAGATCTAAAAGGATGCTTGGCTTATCCCAAGGAACGTACAATGACTCGATGCTAAAAAGGTTTAGAATGGAATATTCTAAAAGAGGTCTCACGCCAATGAGCCATAGAATACATCTCTCCAAGAAACAGGCCCCAAAGACACCTGAGGAGAGAGACCGTATGAGTAAGATTCTTTATGTGACACCCCCATAATAGGTCCACACAACCCATTCTGGGTCGCCAGATACACGATACATAATTCAAATACAAACTTCCTTTATACAACTATTAAACTGTCGTGCAAAATACGACAACACATAAGCTGTGAGTTTCAATACAAATAACAATACTCACACTCCAAATTAATGATAATCTACATAAAGGTACAGTCGATAATTGTTTTAGGAATTAAAATCTTTGAAAAATGCTCAAGGAATCCTTCATACATCGGAGGCCATTCATCTAAGTTATAATAATTGTCATATGACTTGAGCATTAACCTTGGTTGACAGAATAGACCCCAAAGAAGAATAAGAAGATTACTATCCTGTTCATTCCAATGATGTGTATTTTTGATGCTTTCATAGTCGGGTTCTCATCACCCTATTGTTGTTCATCAAAATCAATTATTAAGTGACGTATAAAATACGACACACACATCTTAAGTCCTCAATACAATTATATATTGTCATGCTGTTTTATAATGTATTGGGAAACTTCCACAGTCTCGGACCATCACACTATTCCCATGTTATCCCCGCTCGACCCAGCTTACACTCTTACTACCTGAAAATAATTGTGAAGCAAAAGGGTGAGCTCAACTAGCCCAGTAAAGAATATTATGACTAAGATAATATAAAACAAATTATCCTTAGTCCTCAACATGGGAAAATCTGATGGAATATAATAGACAACAAGTTTTAGATCAACAACTGCAGCGGAAACAACAATCAATTAGAAGAGTCAAGTAGAACATAATGTCTACTATCTCCTCCAGATTAAAAGTCCATCATTAATATTTCATCCCTGTAATACCATCAACAGTTCTTTGTTATACCTAAGACAAAGAGAACTTTCATCACCTGTCTTCACCTGAACCACGAAAGATTATAGTTAAATTCACAATTCATATTCATAATCATATAAATCAACAGTCCATCTTTGCATTACGAGCCAAAGACATACAACTGTAAAACCAATAATCAACAGTCCATCTATGCATGTAAGCCAAAGATATACAACTGTAAAACCAATAATCAATAGTCTATCTTTGCACATAAGCCAAAGATATACAACTGTAAAACCAATAATCAATAATCCATCTTTGCACGTAAGCTAAAGATATACAACTGTAAACCAATAAGCAACAGTTCATCGTTTCATGTAAGCCAAAGATATACAACTGTAAAAACTAATAATCAACAGTCCATCTTTGCACGTAAGTCAAAGATATACAAATATAAAACTAATAATCAACCGTCCATCTTTACACGTAAGCCAAAGATGACTTTTACCACATCATTCGTCTGTAACATTACAGGTCATGATTATACTAATACACAATTCCTGGTCATAATCATACCAATCAACATTCCATCTATGCACTACGGGCCAAAGATGACTTTCATCACAATTTAAGCATGAGGATGATGACAATTAATGATATAGGAAATCAATCAAGTGAGATCAAAGATAAATATTAAAGATTTATAGTTCAATTTATCCAGAGTTTAAGAATGTCCAAATTGTCAACATGATAATTAATTGTAGAGTAAAACTCAAGAATGATATTCATGTATCAAAAATAATTTGGACAGAAAAGAAAATCAATTTTTGTCGTGAATAGTATCCTATGAATAGTACTTCGTAAATAGTATTCCGTGAATAATACTATATGTATGAATAGTATCCATGAATAGTACTGTATGTATGAATAGTACTATACGTATGAATAGTACCGTACGTATGAATAGTATCGTATCCATGAAAAGTATTCTGAATGATAGTATTTCGAATGAATAGTACCCCAGATGAATAGTACTCCAGTATGAATAGTACCCATAAATGGAGAATACGAAAGAAAATGATATCTCATGACGAGTACAAAAGAAATGACATCTCATATGAGTATAAAAGAATATACGAAACTGCAAATGGATTTTTACCCGTCATGCGGTAATTCGTGTGGACAGATTATTTCCATAATTTAATAAAGAATGAATACGGATGATTATTCACCATGCATGCAGTAGTCCGCGTAGACAGGTTACTCCCACATATTAATAAAGAATGAATACGAAGGGTCATTCACCATGCATCCGGTAGTCCGTGTAGACATGTTACTCCCGTAGATTAATAAATAATGAATACGAAGGGTCATTCACCATGCATGTGGTAATTCATGTAAACAGGTTACTCCCGTAGATTAATAAAGAATGAATACGAAGGGTCATTCACTATGCCTGCGGTAGTCTGCGTAAACACGTTACTTCTACAAATTAATAAAGAATGAATACGAATGGTCATTCACCATGCATGCGATAGTTTGCGTAGACAGGTTAGTCCCGTAGATTAATAAAGAATACAATGACAGTTCTTATGAGTATTGAAAGAAAATAACATTCTTTACAAATAAGAAAGAATAATACCCCTTACCATATGTAAAATAATGCCCTTTACCATACGTAAAATAATGTCATTTACCATACATAAAATAATTTCCCTTACGAATACAACAAATAATATCCCTTACCATATGAAAAATAACATCCCTTACCTTAGTAGGAGATTGGATGCTACAATAGTGAAGTAGCAGAATACTCTTCTTCTTTCTCTCTATAGTTTCTCTCTCTAGAGTTTCAGTGAATTCGTAAGAAATAATGAAGGAATGAGCTTTTATTTATAGGAGAATGAACTAAATAGTAACTAATTCATGAACGGTCTAGATTGATTTAATATTAAGACGGATGATCCATATTGATTTACTATTAAAACTTAAAGTAACGGTCCATACTAATTTACTATTATAACTTCAACCAACGGTTTAAAAAACTAGCACATCTTCTTATGGAATAATAAGTCAAACTTACAACAAACGCCTCATGACAAATCCCTATATTTATATCAAAAATTAAATAAATATTTACTACAAATCACTTATCTTTAATCAACACATTTTTAATCTTTCAATAATTATTCATCATTTAATATTATAACTCACAATATTGACAACCAGATCATTCCCAGGAAAGAGGGACTTTTCGATTAGGACTTCTCCTTATTGGCGCACAATTAAATAACATAACCCCTTTCCTTGACAGAACTTTTTAGACATTGTCAATAATGCCAATAATAATATGTATAATTGTGTTGTCTCAATTATTAATTTAATAATATAAATTATTATATAGATGACACTATGGCAATAATTGAACAAAACTGAGTGACTTCTTACCTAAGCATCAATAATCAGAGATAATGTATAATACTGTGTGCTATTGTACAACTACGCGTATTACTATTCTTTTATCACCGGTATTTCAAAAGTTTAACGGTAAAAGTTTTGCCGTTATTTTTATAAAAAGGTTATTTCTGTCACTTTCTATATCCGACAATTATTTCGTTTTAGGGTCCACCAATGATTGTGTCGTCGTACAGATATTTCCTGACCAAACGAATATATTTATGATAACTTGTTTACTTTATAAAATTTTCACATATCACCCATAAATTTAACCTTTTATCAATTTAATCATTTACTAAATAGAATAATAATTATAAGAAAATTAAATACTTTCATTTCATAAAATTCGGGGTCTTACACCTTATGCTTCAGTAATATGATCTATCATGTACGATATGATATGTACTAGACCGGATGTCGCTCATACACTTAGTGTAACAAGCAGATATTAGTCGAATCCAGGAGAAGAGAAATAGAAGGTAGTGAAAATATCCTAAAGTACATAGAAGAACTAAGGATGTATTTCTTGTCTACGGTGTGTCTGAATTAAAACTAGAGGGCTTTACATAGTAAAGTTTTCAAACATACCAAGATGACAGTAAATCTATTTTGGGGTATGTGTTTACCTTAAATGGTGGCGTACTGAGTTGGAAGAGTTTCAAACAGCAAACAGTTGCTGATTCAGTGACAGAGGCGGAGTACATAGCTGCAAGTGAAGCTGCAAAGGAGGCTGTTTAGATGAAGAAGTTCATAACCGAACTTGATGTGTTTCCTAGCATTAGATGACCAGTACCTTTATTTTGTGACAACACCGGAGCTGTTGCGCAGGCTAAGGAACCCAAGTCTCATCCGAAAGCCAAACACGTGTTGTGGCGGTTTCATTTAATCAGAGAACTTATTGAAAGAGGAGATGTCACCCTGGAGCGTGTTGACTCTCAAGAATATATTGTAGATCCATTTACTAAAGCGTTAACACAACATCAGTTCGATCGTCACTTAGAGAAGATGGCCGTCAATGTCGGGATTTTTATTTGTCCCTTTTCTGTTCTTATCTTTTGGTGTTCTTATGTTAGGTGAGACTTGTTTGAAAAAAAAAAGGTGAGAAAAGTTATGACATGTATATGTCGACAATTGGACTGTAAGAGTCGCCAGTTGGTATTTTTAAATGGTTGCCAGTTGGTATTTTTAAATGGTTGCACCCCCAGACATTCGTGTTACCACGGTGATCGCCACTTTTTAATTTAAACTGTTATATGAATGCATTGTGTATGTGGGTCAATGTGCAATTATCTAGAAGTAGTGATATGCCTCGTTTGCACCTATATACAAAGGGTTTGAATTTTGTATAAAAGTTCAGTTTTAACAAGATATAGCAATTACGTTTTAAAAGAGATTTTTCAAACCCTTATGCTCAATAGTAATTGAGGCCTTTGATACTTCCATTTTATTATGTGTTCGACTTGATTGATTTTATTTTTGAGATGCGAAGCATCTTCGAGAAAATAAGATAAAAAGCAATGCCGAAATCCTTGTGGGCATGAGAGCCGTCTATGGAAATTCGAACACCGTGAATAATTTACAAGCCATGTACAGTTGAAGATGTCCATCACAGGAACCGAATCTAGATTCAGGAGACTGAATCTGTGATCACATGATTCCTAGGCTCACATGATGATGCAGTTTGTATGAAAGCTGTAAATAGTTATATATATATATATATATATATATATATATATATATATATATATATATATATATATATACAGACAATCAACCACCACGAAGCACCTCCATGGGGGATTGAAAAAATATAAATAAAGCAGTAAAAACCAATCAACCGCCACGAAGTAAACTCCAGGCGTGACTAAATATAAAGAAAGCAATAAAAGCCACGAAGTGAACTCCAGGCCTAACAGAAATGTATATATATATATATATATATATATATATATATATATATATATATATATATATATATATATATAAACTATTATATAACTATATTCGATGATATATATATATATAGCCTATATTTATATCGGAGCGTTCGATGAGCTTTTCGATGATATTTATATATATAATATTTATATATATATATATATATATATATATATATATATATATATATATATATATATAAGTAATAAACGCTCCGGATGTAAATCCATGCTCATCGAACAGAGTTCGACAATAGTTTATATAGAAGCACATATATAAAAGCAATAAACGCTCTGGATGTAAATCTAGGCTCAATCGAGGCATAACTCGATAATGTTAGTATATATATAATATAAATATATATATACAAAAGAAATAAAAAGGCACGAACCGAAGTTCGGGTACACGCACACAACATGACTCTCAACGTGAATAACAATGTGTGCAAGAAGTGTAGAAAAGGCTTTAAATGATGTAAGAATGCTTACAGTGGACTACCAAAGAAGACTTCAATAACTTTAAATGGATGAAAACTCGGTTCTCACTGGCAAAGAGTAGCCAAATATAAGCTCATAAGTGTTTGAAATTAGAAAGCACTCAATTTATAGTGTGTACAGAGAAAATTAGATAGGGCTTCCTCGCCTTTTCTCTTCTTAAAATGGCTGCCCTAAGCCCTCTATTTATTGAGGGGGGAGCCGCAGGTGTACCTGCGGTAACTGTAAATGCACTTGCGACTGCCCGGGGTGCCCCGGGCTCCACGATTCCTGCCGTTTCGAAGTACGTATATGCGTGCAACGTGTGGTCCGCTCGAACTTTGAAAACTTCAATTTGGGCATCCGATCGAGGTGTATGAGACCTTTTACGGCATGCTATTGTCAAGAACTACACAATGACATGGGATAAGAGGTTATACGAAGTCGGGAAGATAGGACCATGCCCAGGTCTTCAAGCGTCAAATTCTATCCGGTGTGCTGTCTTGTGTAGTTGTCACTCAGGATTGGAGCTATTGGTTCTTATAAGACACTTCTATGTAGAATGTATGTTGAGATGTTTTTGAGATGGCGCGATGGGGGATCGAGCTGGCAAAATGATAGTTTTTCCCCTCACCGGGGTTATCTCCAGTTTGGACTGATTTAGCAGTCGTTGCTCAGGGTTATTTATGCGATTGGGCTGCTGCAAGTGTTAAACATCCTCAGGGTTGTCTCTGAGGTATGTCTAACCTTCTGGGGTTATCTATGGGTTTTGGGACTGAGTGCCTTGGGGCTATCACCGAGTGTTGAAGCTGATTGATGGGGTTTAAAACAAGTATTTTCGGGGTTATCTCCGAAACTACAACTGCACTCCTCGGGGTTATCTCCGAGGTTAGGTCTAAAACTCCCAGGGTTGTCTTCGGGACTGGAACTGAATATCTCAGGGTTGTCTGTAACGACCCCAAAATTCATACCATTTAAAATCTCAACTTCGGTCGTTAACCATACATTCAACCTCTAATTTTACATCATTATTCGACATTAAAAATTACTAAAATTGCGGAATATTTATAACTTTTGTACATTTCCTTCTTTATTGCCCTAAATCGTATCCTTTACATTACATCTCTTCGATTCAAATATATATCATGAATCGTTACAATAAACTGACTATACAAAGTCTTACATCATAAATAGATATCCATATACACTGGATTGCTCAATTTACAATTCAACAACATTTACATTCAAAATATTACATACATTTCTCATAAAACATAACTAATCTTCGTGAATATAGATCTATATAACTCACTTAACACATATCCTTACCTAAATTTCTTGACCTGCAAAAGTGGTTATTTGCAAGAGTACGACAGCCCAGCAAAATCTAACTATTTTCATGCATCACATAGCACATAATAACATTCTCGATATACATCTCATTGAAGTAACATGGCATACATGCTTTTAATTCACATAGCAAATATCAAGATTGAGTTCCTTACTCAATCATCATTCTTTAGACAAAATAATGCAGTCATAGATTGACTTTAACATTTCATGATTTCAACATGTATAACATATCATGCAATTTAAAATAGTTCATCAAGTCCACATAGAAAATCGGAATCGAAAGACTTGCCTTGATCGTTGTTAACCAATAATAGATTAACAGCTTACAGTTATCTGCACTTCACGTGCCATACACAATTATATAATCATACACATCAACTATTAGTCACATAACAACACATAGTAATTGTAATGTAAACTCTACTCCACATCTCATAATCTTTCCTATTAATTGGCACACAATGTTCAATTAGATTGTGTTAACTTTCAACTTATATCTCACTATATTTCATAATTGAAGTTCATTCAAGTGCTTAAGTCTTGCTAGGACTACTTATTGGTTTTATATTAAATCCATTCCTTATCTTATAATATTCATTTCATTTGAATTAAAATACTTTTTAAGTTCATTAACACTTGGCACGGCGTTTCGACGTTCATTCGTCACACGCCAGATTTGCCTCTCTTGTGTATGCTTACTATTCTTCTATAACTCATCTAATACATCATATATTAATTTTAAGCATCATTATATTTACTATTATTCATGTTTTGTAACTTAGGATAACATCTTTTATGGTCAGGAGTACTACACAAGCATATGTGCATTCCCGACGCCCTCCGATTGCGTCTGAAAACACAATAGTCCTAAAGATGACCATTTTGACCCATCCTAATGACCTCAAATTGAAAAATTTGAAGAACAAAATTTTAGGTCTACTCGTCCTCGTTCCGGATCGTCTTGAATCACCTCAATCGGAGTTCGTATGAGGAAGTTATGGCCATTTTACTACAGGAGGTCAAAATTATCCAACCCAGACCACTTTTTCAGCGCTGGGGCACGAAACAATGGCGCTGGGGTGCGAAATATAAGCTAGCCAGTGGCGCTGGGGCGCGAAATTTGCCGCTGGGGCGCTGAAACTTGCATAACCCAACCATCGGAGAACAGAACAACTAATTTCTGTCTATTTAACACTGCTAACATCTAAATTAACATGCTAACTTATATAAATTACACATATACACACTACCCAACATGTATATACTAGTTTTAACACAACTAATCAACAATACTAGGAAACTAAATCTTTGAAAATATTGTTTTAAAAACCAAAACTCCATTATCGATATATAAAATACAGCAAACTATAATTCCATGGTTATAACCAATTTGATTCCTTTAAACTACGATTTTTCTGAAATTCATACCAAATAAACATACATAACCTTCAACTTCATAACTAGCATACACAAATTTTTTGTTATCATGCAGAACATATATTCGTATATTTATTTTTCACTGTAAAACCAAGTTCTGTTTCTCAATGAACTTAATTTAGCATGTAACACATATACATATATATATATGCTAGTTGTATCAATTACAATTATAATTATTCAAAATTTCAAAATCAATTACATAAACATGATTTACAGACAACCTTTATAAAAACTCATATACAGTGAAGTTGAGTTTCAAGAAACACAGAGGCTAAATAGTTATACTATAAAACCTATGTTAAGATTATAACACATACCTTTTTGTTGCTTTTAGAAAACCTTTCACTGAGAATAGCTTTTGACGAACATAGAACCTTTTCTCTCAGTCACAAATTCTCAGACACTTTTCTTCTCTTTTCTTTCTCTGTAGTTTTTCTTAGGCTTAGGTTTAGACAATACAGACAACATGCTATAGCTAAAACTTCAAAAAATCAACGTACGCTTTCCAAAACGTTTTTAAAATCGTCGTATACTAATTACCCCTTATTAATTTATCAGTTATAAAACTATTATATATATTATACGTATTATATTTATATAACAATAATTCAAAAATTAAAACCAAAAGCCATACGGCTTTGTTTGACAAATCATTTAAAATTAAAGGATTAATATACGTAAGCCTTGTTTGGCAAAAATTAAATTAAAATTACTTTAATTTATTTTAATAACTCTTTATAACATAGTTATTTGTCACACTTTATTTAATAATAATTTATTAAATAATTCACTTAATCACATAACTCAATCCACATAACACATTAATTATTTAACAAATAAATAATTAACTAAATCAAATCAATCAAATTGAACAATTATTTATCCCATAACAAACACATCCAATAAATATATATACAAATCAATAAATATTTATAATTTAATAAATATTTAAATATTATAACAAAAATCTAGATTGTTACATCATTCCCTCCTTACAAGGATTCTGTCCTCGGAATCACAACTCAAGCCACTCATTCGTTACAATCTTCCCTACTTATAAGGATTCTATCCCCAGAATCGAAGACACAAATTAAACAAATAACTCAGAGAAATCTTTCATCATTTTATCTAAATATAGATTTTATATTTCCTACTACATTCATTACCTAACAAATTCTAGGTTTCATTTCATAACTTTCATTTGAACTCAATTATATTTTGAGTATTATATATCTTTTAACCCATTCATTTCCTTTTCTAAGGATTGCTGTCATAAATACTCGGGATATTACATTCACCCTTTCTTCTAAGAATTTCGTCCTCGAAATTTTATCAATTAATATTTATTCATTCCATCTATCAAAGTAGATTTTACGTTAATACTATATTCATTCATTAGGTTTTATAACCACTTCTTCCACAAAGATCATTCTACAATTCATACAATTATTAACTTTTCTATTAAAAGTTTCACATTATTCTTTAATAACTCATATCCTTCTCACTTCAAAATCTCTTTTCTCACTTATTAAACATACTCATCATTCAGTGTCGCATTCTATGACTTACTTCTTTCTAAGAAATACTTTCCTTTCCATATTCAATTCAGAATAACATGAATCCTCCACAATTGCTCAATAATTGGGAAGCAGTATGAATAACTCAAGATTTTAAAAGATTGTCCAATCATGCTGAGGGGTCACAAGACCTTGAACTACGTCCCCAGGTTATCAAGTATATCTCGACTTGAACCTTTAACAGTCATAAGACTATATAGACCTCCGTACTTAGGGTGTTAAGCCCTTCGTACAATGTATTGTGCACAAACATTTCAGTGCAAAGTGTAAACTAAGCGTAACCTCTAATAAAAGAGTTGTTCATCTCAAAATTTAGAGTGCAAGCATTCAACTGAGGGTCTAATGACCACGAACCATGTCCACAGTTATAAGTAATCTTTCAACTTTAACTTTAACAGTCATAAGACTTTAAGGACTCCACGTACTTAGGGGGATCAATCCTTCGTACAACGTATTGTGCACAAACATTTCAACGCAAAGTATAAACTAAGCGTAACCCCTAATATTAGGGTTGTTCATCTCAGCTTTTCAACATCTGAATCCGTACCAAAATAATTTGGTTTGGCATAACTTCTCAAGAAACTCTTGAATTTCATGAAATTTTTTCAATATTCGTCTAGCTAAATCAAATAGTATAGACCTCTACAACAATTCGGACATCAACCGAAATATACATATACATACATACATATGTATTCTCATATCGTAAAGAAATCTAAAAAAATAAAATCTTTTGATGACGTCATGATACCACACTGTATTTACAGTCCGTTGAGGATTGCGTCATTTGGTGATTTTATCATACTACATCATACCATAGTGGGTTGACGATCCTTAGATCACATCCAACACTAAGTAATACTGCATTGATGACTCCATCGTTTTTTATCATCTTTGCACCAGGTTACATGATGCATTAATGATATATAAAATACATTTTGATATATTGCAAATTATTTTTGTCTAGCCGAAGTAATTAGCATAGACATACGAATAACAGTATTGTTGTTAAAACTCATTGGTTCCATCAGTTGATCCAATATTTTTCAAGAAAATAGAAGTGTAAACATCAGCACGAAGTCAATAAATTTCGAAAGTCTAGCATAGCTAGTAGATTTAGAATACTTATGCTTCCACCATCAACTCCACTTTCTATAATGATCCATTGCTTAATAGGTCTATCTATTCCTATCATCCTCAATACTCCATTCACACTTAGCTATACCCAGTTCGTCAAACTTACCACACGTTATGAGTTCATGAACTTGCCACAATCATATGAGTTTAAGAACTTATCCTAGTCAGACCATAGGCGTCCATTTGCTGAGGGGTTCAAAAACATACCATATAATTATGAGTCACGAACCTACCATAATTATGAGTTTTAAGAACTCTCACTTAACCTTATATTATTCTCTAACTAAACTCTACCTATCTGTTATACATATGAGATAAGAATCACATTCTCATCAGGTATATAGCAAATAGCGCGACACAAACCTTTCAATGATTATCAATGGGATAAACTGAGTGCAAGCACAAAACCCTCGCCCATACAAAGGTTTATACAACTCAGTCATCCCATGAGTCCTCAATTGAAAACCCACCTAACTCTATCTTGCTCTTAACTTGCTCTTTGCTCGATACGAATTCCTCGTATCACATTATCTATAACTCCTCATGAGTTTATCTCGTACTATCATAGTACAATATCTTCATAGCATCAAGCTATAATTATTCAAACATTACATACCATCTTTCAGATCACTTAAACAGACCACGTCGTGATCTTATTCTATAATCATCTCCCTTAAAATTCTTTTCTTAACTCATGATCGTTTTGTTTTACGATCCTCATTCTTTCTCTTTTTCATCATTTACGACATTATTCGTTATCTTGGCTTTTGGAGTTAGGAAACTCCCATTTCTAATCTTTATATCTCTTCAAGATTCTTCTTTGAATCTACTTGTTTATATAACAATTCTTACTTTAAAAATTTCTAACTTCAGTTACATCGCTCAAAATTTCATTCGAGTTCTACACTTTCATCATACGTATATACCTCTGCTCTATGAAGGAATCGTTTAGCCCATATATCATACATCAACTACTAAATACTACAATTGCACCATACTTAGATATAACTCTCTTTTCTTAACTTCTTTATCATTCTCTTTTTATAGACATTGTCTATTTATTATCACCTTACATCCTTATTATTGGAGTTGGTTAACCCCACATTTATATTACTGATAACTCTGCGAGATTCTTTTTTGAATCCTTTCACGCAAGTTTAAATCCCCTCTTTATAAATTGCTTAAATTACTTCTTATTGTTCAAACTCTATTTGAGCTTATTCTTTCATTATCTTCACCTCTCTTCTCTAAGGTTATAGCCTACGGTACTCCTACCTAAGGTTTATAACCTACAGCTTTGATACCAACTGTAACGACCCCAAAATTCATACCATTTAAAATCTCAACTTTGGTCGTTAACCATACATTCAACCTCTAATTTTATATCATTATTCGATATTAAAAATTACTAACGTTGTGGAATATTTATAACTTTTGTACATTTCCTTCTTTATTGCCCTAAATCGCAACCTTTACATTACATCTCTTCGATTCAAATATATATCATGAATCGTTACAGTAAACTGACTATACAAAGTCTTGCATCATAAATAGATATCCATATACACTGGATAGCTCAATTTACATTTCAACAACATTTACATTCAAAATATTACATACATTTCTCATAAAACATAAGTAATCTTCGTGAATATAGATCTCTATAACTCACTTAGCACATATCCTTACCTTAATTCCTTGACCTGCAAAAGTGGTTATTTGCAAGAGTGAGCTCGACAGCCAAGCAAAATCTAACAGTTTTCATGCATCACATAGCACATAATAACATGCTCGATATACATCTCGTTGAAGTAACATGGCATACATGCTTTTAATTCACATAGCAAATATCAAGATTGAGTTCCTTACTCAATCATCATTCTTTAGCCAAAATAATGCAGTCATAGATTGACTTTAACATTTCATGATTTCAACATGTATAACATATCATGCAATTTAAAACAGTTCGTCAAGTCCACGTAGAAAATAGGAACCAAAAGACTTGCCTTGATCGTTGTTTACCAATAATAGATTAACAGCTTACAGTTATTTGCACTTCACGTGCCCTATACAATTATATAAGCATACACATCAACTATTAGTCACATAACAACACATAGTAATTTTAATGTAAACTCTACTCCACATCTCATAATCTTTTCTATTAATTGGCATACAGTGTTCAATTAGATTGTGTTAACTTTCAACTTATATCTCAATATATTTTATAATTGAAGTTCATTCAAGTGCTTAAGTTTTACTAGGACTACTTATTGGTTTTATATTAAATCCATTCCTATCTTATAATATTCATTTCATTTGAATTAAAACACTTTTTAAGTTCATTAACACTTGGCACGGCGTTTCGATGTTCATTCGTCACACGCCAGATTTGCCTCTCTTGTATATACTTACTATACTTCTATAACTCATCTAATACATCATATATTAATGTTAAGCATCATTATATTTACTATTATTCATGGTTTGTAACTTAGGACAACATCTTTTATGGTCAGGAGTACTACACATGCATATGTGCATGCCCGACGCCCTCCGATTGCGTCCGAAAACACAATAGTCCTAACGATGACCATTTTGACCCATCCTAATGACCTCAAATTGAACAACCTAAAGAACAAAAGTTGTAGGTCTACTCGTCCTCGTTCGAGATCATCTTCAATCACCTCAATCAGAGTTCGTATGAGGACGTTATGGCCATTTTATTATAGGAGGTCAAAATTATCCAACCCAGACAACTTTTTCAGCGCTGGGGTGCGAGACAATGGTGCTGGGGTGCGAATTCTAGCGCTGGGACGTGAATTATAAGCTAGCCAGTGGCGCTGAGGCGCGAAATTTGGCGCTAGGGCGCCGAAACTTGCAGAACCCAACCATCGAAGAACAGAACAACTAATTTATGTCTATTTAACACTGCTAACATCTAAATTAACATGCTAACTTATATAAATTACACATATACGCACTACCCAACATGCATATACTAGTTTTAACACAACTAATCAACAATACTAGGAAACTAAATCTTTGAAAACATTGTTTTAAAAACCAAAACTCCATTATCGATATATAAAATACAGTAAACTGTAATTCCATGGTTATAACCAATTTGATTCCTTTAAACTACGATTTTTTCTGAAATTCATACCAAATAAACATACATGATCTTCAACTTCATAACTAGCATACACGAAGTTTTTGTTATCATGCAAAACATATATTCGTATATTTATTTTTCACTGTAAAACCAAGTTCTCTTTCTCAATGAACTTAATTTAGCATACAACACATATACATATATATATGCTAGTTGTATCAATTACAATTATAATTATTCAGGATTTCAAAATCAATTACATAAACATGATTTACAGACAACCTTTGTAAAAACTCATATATAGTGAAGTTGAGTTTCAAGAAACACAGAGGCTAAATAGTTATACTATAAAACTTATGTTAAGATTATAACACATACCTTTTTGTTGCTTTTAGAAAACCTTTCACTGAGAATAGCTTTTGACGAGCACAGAACCTTTTCTCTCAATCACAAATTCTCAGACACTTTTCTTCTCTTTTCTTTCTCTGTAGTTTTTCTTAGGCTTAGGTTTAGACAATACAGACAATAGGCTATAGCTAAAACTTAAAACAAATCAACGTACGTTTTCCAAAATGTTTTTAAAACCGTCGTATACTAATTACCCCTTATTAATTTATCAGTTATAAAACTATTATATATATTATACGTATTATATTTATATAACAATAATTCAAAAATTAAAACCAACAGCCATACGGCTTTGTTTGGCAAATCATTTAAAATTAAAGGATTAATATATGTAAGCCTTGTTTGGCAAAAATTAAATTAAAATTACTTTAATTTATTTTAATAACTCTTTATAATATAGTTATTTATCACACTTTATTTAATAACAATTTATTAAATAATTCACTTAATCACATAACTCAATCCACATAACACATTAATTATTTAACAAATAAATAATTAACTAAATCAAATCAATCAAATTGAACAATTATTTATCCCATAACAAACACATCCAATAAATATTTATATAAATCAATAAATATTTATAATTCAATAAATATTTAAATATTATAACAAAAATCTGGATTGTTACATTGTCTCCGAGATGGAAAACTTCTTCGGTGTTATCTGCAGAATTGGAACTGTATTCCTCGAGATTTTCTCTGTGGTAGAAACGAAAGATCCCGAGGTTATCTCCAGGACTGCAACTGTATATCTCGGGGTTGTCTCTGAGATGGAAAACTGAGTATCCCGGGATTGTCTCTGGGACTACACTGATTTGACTTCCAGGGTTATCTCTAGAAGACGATTTGCTCTCCTGCAAGGTTAGTAATAGAAATACAAAATTTTGAGTGTCTACAGATGCCCCTCTTTTATCATATTTATGCAGTGTAATGGCATGGATAGGATAAAGAATACTAGACACTTGAAATGTGATAAGATATTCATGATGCAATGTCCTGCAGCATGATGCAAATGTATGATGTATGTGGTTTGTTGGACAATTTTCCAATGAGATGTGATGACCATTTGCTATAATAAATTGTGATGGGGATTGGAGTTATCACAGATATCCCTGATGAACTACTTGGATGTGTGCTCCAAAGTTCTCAGGAACTTCCAGGATGTTGACATTGGGGTTGTCACCAAAGTAATTAATCCTTGATACAGACTTTCCATTGAGGATGTACCTCTCATGTACGAGAGACCTGTGGGGATGTATTCTGTTTGTTGAAGACGTGTATAACATATTCCATCATTGGTCCTCCCCAATGAGGATGTTCTTCCCTAGTTTGTATCGCCAGGTCTTTCTAGTGTTCTGTTGGAGTTACTGCCAACAGTTTGTGTTTGTCAGGGTTGCCTGACCCTCGCTAAAATGTACATCAATGGATGAAATCCCTGTTGGGGATAACGTCAAGGCTGCTTGACCTTCGTTGACATGTGCATCAACGATAGAAATCATCGGATAGCTTCGGATGCTTCGATGGATTTTCCTGTCATCAGCTGAGTGTTGTCAAGGTTGCTTGACCTTCGTTAACATGTGCATCAACGGCTGAATTATATGAAGTTTCCGCTGGGGAGAAGTGATTTGGCCAAATTGATGGCATCGGGCCTTCGTGAGGTATTGTCGAATGTAGTTTGCAATAGTTGTGATCATTGGTATAGTAAGCATATGTCCGGGCGAATGCCAATGAGTGACATGTAGACCTATAGTTTGGTCCATGAAAACCAAAATTTTAAGCTTTTCCGCTCAATCGCATAGCATTCTTTTTCCTGATTTGGCATTTTTAGCTTGTGAGATCTCCTTTGCAACTTAAAATGGACTGAGCCAGAGGGGTGGGTCCCACCTAGGGGAGATAAAGGTACACCTGTGGCCACCTGTGGGTGGTTTTAAGATGCATGTTGCTTTCATAAGTCATTTTTAAACTGTGCCATACAGAGAATCCAAGAGCTATTCTTCAGATCTGCTGAGTTCGGGATTCTTTCTACAAAATCTGTCACCGTACAAGTGTTCTACACTGTCTTGATAACATATGCATGTCTTCTTTTCAAGTTTCTATCCGTTGGAAAATGACTTATCATATGAAATGCGTTTATACACATAGTAGTGAATAAGCATGCTCATATGTCTTGATAAACAATATTTAACATAGTAAATGTTAGTATTAAACTATGTTGAACACAATGATGTAAAAAAAAATTTGACTTTTGAAACAATCAAATTGGTACCTTTTTCTGCTATTTCTTATCCTATTTGAGGACAAATAAGCAAAGGTAAGAAAACAAAGTAATCCTGGTAATTAGGCTACCCTTACGGATTATGACTTTGATATTGTCTTGCATATAGGAGGTTTATGACTGTGGGTAGGTGTGCTACAGAATGAACACTTAATCATGCCTATGTGCATGTGGATAGTCCTTTTTACATAGGAGACTCTGGCAAAAAATTTCCAAAAGTCTAAGCATTGGGTAGACATGCATTTTTAACTCTACTGTAGGCATATGTTAAAGTAATGTATGCATGCATATAGTCATACAATGTATAAAAATGCTCCAGGTTAGAATTTACCACACCCTTTCTAAGGTGATTTAGAGTCTTGTGTCCAGATATTATGGATCAGGATCAGCCGAGTAGTTCCCGCAGGACCACTTTAGGTGTGCGGAGGAGGGCTTCTAAAGTGCCTCAACCTCATTCAGTCCAGCCTCGTCATTTGGCAGAGGCGGTGATATGTCCTATCCGGGTTGATGTACCGAATGTTGAGGACGAGGAGGAGGATGTACCGACTGCGGCTCTAACTTCTGCTGCTCATGCTCCCCGTAGGGATCTTCCAAGCAATTTTGTGACGATTCCAGATCTTCTGGGTGATTTGAGTCACCACCCCTCAGTTTACTTGCATGCAAACGAGGTAAAAGTTGGGTTTGATCTTTCTTTTTCCTATTAATGAGGAGCAAGGATTTTGACATTAATTTGCATTTGATGTAGGTTTCCGACTTTACATATCCTTGAGGGGACTGGTTCAGCATACACTCCCTGTATCAGGCTTTGCATTCAGATTAACGAGGTATTGTGCATGGTTGGGGGTTTAGGGCGTTCTTTTCCATTCTTCCCCACTGTTGTCCCTAGGGTTACCTCAGGGCATTGTTTGAGCGCTGGTTCCACCAGACTCAGTATCTCTATTTGTTGGATTGTGTGGTGATGATGACGCCGATGCATTGGCAGTTTATCACCAGTATGGAGTTTGGAGGGGCGCCAGTGCCATGTATGGCGAACATTACCCTGACTGCTGTCAAATCCTTGTTAGCAATTTCGGCTAAGGCGCTCAAGGGCAGGACCGTTCGTATAGGTCCTTTGAGCGTAGATGCTATGAGTGGGCTGTTGAGTGAGCACATGCCCACTAATGTGAGAGTTAGGGATCACATTCTTCAGCGATTATTCTTGGTTATTATTAAGGGTTGTTTTATACCAGACAACTCTTCCACGATGTCATTCGCTTTGATCAGCGCCACTCGTGAGGTGGACCGTATTAGAGAGTATGATTGGGGCTCCTACATCTTTGCCTATATCCTTAGGGGAATGCGTATGAGTTCGCAGGGCTTGACAGAGGCTTGGCTAGGATTTTACCCGTTTCTATTGGTGAGTATTTCTCTTTTGATTTTCCATGTATAGGTTAAGAGTGTAGACTGACCGCAGATGTTTGCCTTTATGTTGGTAGTTTTGGGCCTATGAGAGTCTCCCATATTTGCATCCTGTGACTGTGCTAGGTTTAGAGACCTATCCACGAGGACGGCGATGGCATCACTCCATATTAGCAGAGGTTCTTGCAGCTGAGGGTTTCACCCATTGTCGCTTACAGTTGGAGTTGTTGATAGCTGATGTCATCACTTAGGTTCCCTACTCTGGGGAACACTTGACCATTGGATTTGAGGATGGATTCCCAACTGGTGTCGAGTACGTGATATCCACCCATAGGATTCCTCTCTTCACAGATGGAGGATGGGAGCTCTATTTAGGATAACGTGCTATTAGGAGCACCTTAAGAGAGATTCGTGTACCAATTTGGCCTTCTGCCAGGCGTTATTGGCCTGTGTTACAGTCGTCGATCGATGATATCCCATTGATGGACATTGACGGCTACACTTTGTCAGAGGGTTCATTTACCCAGGAGGCATTATATCGCTGGTGGTACCCTCGAACCATCGGAGCCCAAACCCACCCCACTCAGTTCATAGGGAATATGGTTCCTGGATCCGTGATGATGACGGATTGGATGGCCTGTGTCTGAGATCCGACTCATTTGACACAAATTGATAGCTTGACCCGGCAGTTGGACCGAGCACATTTTTTTATCCGGCACTTGGGCAGAGATCCTTCAGAGGCAGATACTTTTAATCCTTCCAGCTCAGGTGCTGGCCCTTCAGGCGACCCATGTGGCTTTGCCAGAGCAGATCCTCCACTATATAGGCCTAACATTCTCGTTGATGGAGATCCAGTGACTCACAAGGAGTTACATCAGGTGGACATGATTGATGATGTAGATATTAACACCATTGTCTTCTTTTGATGTGTATTCTCGTTACATATTTTGATAGGCCTCTGTTAGATACTGGGTGGCTGTGCCCTATTATCGCTATATCTTTTGATAGGCCTTTGTTAGTAGTAGGGCGTATGTGCCCTATTTCCCTGTATTTTTAGCTGTATAGGGATGATGTATTAGATGATGTACTTAGGAATGTATATACTGTTATTCCCTACATCATATTGCCATCTATTTTTTATCATGCATGTATCATGTTATGCATATGTATGTATATCTAGAGATATTTAGCATTGACCCTTGGATTATCTTATGATACGGCCCACACAGATGTCTTCTTTGACAGTCAGCCGCATTGATCACACCCAACCAGTATTGGTGGCATCCCGTCTGAGATCTTGGTATGATAGTATGTCACCTCTAAATAGGGTGACCGTAGATCAGCTATTACAACATTCCATGACCCTCCTAATGTTTCAAGTTCCATTGGGCTTCGTAGATTGCATGCTAGAGCATTGGGTATCGGATAGGCAAGTTTTCCGATTTGGAACCCAGGAGTTGACTCCTATATTAGAGGAGTATAAGAGGTTGACGACTTTGCCCTTAGACAGACCTTGCGCTCTGATGGCTATTAGTGATATGAGCCGGCAGTTCATGACCCTCACCAGGTTACGACGTAGAGTAGTACATGATGAGATTACATCCGGCCATGTATTGTCCTAGTGTTTCTTGATTGACAGATTTGGCTCATTGGACAGCTATGCACGACATTCTGGGGATTTCACCACGCCAGAGGATCAGTGGCATGTGGCCAGAGTAGATGTACTCGTGATGTGTGTAGTGGCGTATGTATACATACCATGGTATATGGATGAGCTAGACATAGGTGTTATCATAGTAGTGAGAGCTCCAGGGAGGGTCATACCATTGTTCCGATGATTGTGGCAGAGACGTTGAGATCAGCCACGTTTTGCCACACCTACCTTGTAGGTGTTTTTATAGGCAACTTGGTCATGTTTTATCTATGTTTATGTCACACTTGAGACCGATCGGCACCTTCCGTCGGTATGGGTATTGTTTTTCCCATGAGATAGCCATGTCTTACTCCTTTCAGCCAGCAGAGTGTACAAACACTATATCATAGTCAGTATTCTTGGCAGGGATCGGGGATCCATTTAGCATTCTGCCGTGTACATGGCTTAGTTCATCCTACAGCTTTATTACTCATGCCCCTGACATGGATTATCTTCCTCTAGCTAGTTTGAGGGGCATGACTACCTACCACCCACTGGCTGTGATGTCACAGTTTGACCAGTTCCAGGACTTCCATCCTTTTGAGGGGGCAATAGTTCAGCATGTGGCTTCTTGCCATTTATCAGCAGAAGATAGATCTCGGGTGTATGCATGTTGGGATCAGTATGGGAGAGCTAATTTTTCTGTTAGCCATCCGGGCTATTCATCATAGTATTCTGCGTGGATGGGGATAGAGACTTCATCGGCTACGGTAGTATGCACAGTGTCGGCGATTGAGTATGTCAGTGAGGAGCCCATAGAGGCTGTTGATTTCCCCACCGAGGAGGAGGAACTGTTTGCTGGTTTGACAACATCTCTTATTGACTCTCCTAGTACTTCTGCAGCTGTGACTCCCCCTTCAGAGTATTTAGTGCAAAGTTTGCATTTGATGACCTTCGAGAGAGATCAGGCTAGGGCATTGATGTTGACAGCTCTTGCTAGGAGAGATGTCGCTCTATTAGAGAGAGATGATGCCTTAGCTCGTATAGATACCGCTATTATTGAGCGAGATGAGGCCAGATCGGCCATAGATACAGTGATAGTTGAGCGAGGTAGCGCTATATCTGCCCGAAATGTAGCCGTTACAGACAGTACCACAGTGAGGTCCCTTACTACTAGCATTATTGCAGAGATGAGTAGATATATTGATGAGCACAGTGTCAATATACAGATGCCTGTAGATCTGTTAGCTCGCGTAGAGACCCTTGTACAGGAGATCACAATGTTACCTCCTTCTTCCGAGAGGGATGCCATGTTGGACTTGATAGCTATCATATACACTAATTTGTAGATGGGCTTGTATTTTCCTGCACAGACTAGCTTAGCCATTTTATCATGTACAGTACACATTGTATATATAAAACAACATTATATATAGTAGGGAAAACATATTTTGATCACTTCCCTTTTAGTTATACCTTGTTACTTGCTTGATATTTGCCTGTTTCTTCAAGGCTTATGATCTTGATGTATTCTGAACTCCTCCTTGATGGATGGACATTGGTATGTCTTAGGATCTTTCAGAATGGATCGTTGATCTATGTGTATTCCCTACCATTTTTGGTGTCTAGGGACTGGTTTATGTATGTAGATGTGGAGAAGAGTGTGTCTTTCCTTTCTGAGGTTGACCGCACCACAGATGGTTGCCAGTACTTCTTTGTATGGGAGAGCCCAGTTAGTTCCATCTCTTATGGATTGGTGTTTCTCTTTGAGGAATCAACCGCAGCTTAGATGGTCGCCGATTCTCTCGTTTACATGGTGAGGTCAGGTAGTTCCATCCCTTTAGTTTGAAGCCGATGATATGTGGGGGATTGAAAGATGATCCCAGTACCGCTGATAATTTTTTTTGTGTTTTGGTAGAGGGTGAGACCGAACCATTAATGGCCACCTACGTACTCTTATTGAAGAGGAGATCAGGTCTGTGTAGTTCGAACCTGGTGTAAGAGGTTCAACACTGTACGTGGAAAATGGGTGTAGAGATGTGTTGGTTTATTTTTGTAGTGAGAAGGGTGTAGAAATGTTTTTTATTGTTTTTATTTTATTGCGACCGGACCATATAAAATGGCCGCCTACATACTCCCGTGTATTAGGGAGATCAGGTCGACGTAGTTCACCCCATGTTCAGGACGGTTTGCAGCCAATGAAAAGTTTGATCCCATATTCAGGACAAACTGCGGGGATAAAGTTTGATCCCATGTATAGGACAAACTGCAGGTATGTAAAATTTTATTCCCTGATGGGACAAAACTGCGGGTTTGAAAAGTTTTGAAGGCAAAGTTGTGTAAAGGATCTACTGATCCGGAACTAGGCTACTAGTTGGAAAAGTGTGTTTGTCCATGATGGGGCAGATGAGTGTGAAGAAAGGTTGTATGTAGTGAAGGGTTAGAAAACCTAAAATGACTGGGGATCTGGTGATCCAAAACTTGGATGTTTGCTTGATGGTAACCACAGACATAGTATCGTTTCACAGTGTCCGAGTTGATGAGCTGTGGAAATTCATCGCCGTCCATTTTTTTGCAATCTGAGAGCACTTCCTGTCAATACCTCCTTGACAACAAGCGGGCCTTCTCAGTTTGGGGTGAATTTTCCCTTCGACTGATCTTAGTTGTTAATGATCTTTTTCAAAACCAAGTTGTGTTGTTTGAACTGTCGTAGCTAGACTTTTCTGTTGTAGGATCTGGCAATCCTCTGTTGGTATAACTGACCATGGAAAATAGCATCACTTCGCCTTTCATCTATTAGAGACAATTGGTGATACCTATCTTGTAACCATTGGTCTTCATCCAGCTAAGCGTCTATCAACACTCCGAGGGATTCCATTTCCACCTCTATAGGGAGTACTGCTTCCATCCCATAGGTTAATGAGTAGGGGGTTGCCCTAGTAGAAGTGTGCATTGATGTTCTGTAGGCTAACATAGTCAGGGGCAATAAGTCAGGCCATCCTTTATGGTTGGCAGACATCTTTTGCATGATTTTCTTGATATTCTTGTTAGTCGCTTCAACAGCTCCATTCATCTTTGGACGGTAGATGACGGAGTTGAGATGTTTGATGTGGAATTTATTGCACAACTCCTCCATCATTTTGTTGTTGAGGTTCTTAGCATTGTTTGATACAATTACCTCTGGTTGTCCATATCGACAAATGACATTGTTTCTGATGAAAATAATGATGACTTCTTTGGTAACCCTGTGGAAGGAGGCTGCTTCTACCCACTTGGTGAAGTAGTCGATCATGGTGAAGATAAACCGATGCCCATTACTGGCTTTAGGCTCGATGGGCCCTATCACGTCCATTCTCCACATTGAGAAGGGGCAGGGCGAACTCATATTATGGTTCCCATGAATTTGGCATTGATAACATCTCTTAACATGATCATCACAGTCAGCCTTAAGAGAAAGCCAGTAATACCCTGTTTTGAGGATCTTTTTAACAAGTAGAGGGCCGCTCATGTGTGGGCCACATACTCCACCATGGATTTCATCCATGAGTCTCTGAGCTTGGTTCTTGTCCAGACATCTGAGGAGACCTAGTCCTGCATCTCTTTTGTAGAGTGCATCTCCGCTCAGGTAGAATTTCATAGCCAGTCGATGGATCCGCCTTCTTTCAGTTGGGCTCGCCTCAGCGGGTGTAGATCCATCTTGCAAGTACTCCTTGATATACTAATACCATGGGTGTTGGATGGGAGGTATCTCATCCGATACTTCTCCAACATAGTTCCCATATGCTGGAGCCTTTTGTTGGACAAATGTAATGGTTGGCATGTTTTCCTTGTCAGGTATGTTAATTAAGGAGGCCAAGGTTGCTACTGCATCAGCAAAGTCATTCCTATTCCGAAGAATATGGAGGAAGGATATTTCTTCAAACTCTGAAGCCATCTGTAGAACCTGTCGATGGTAAGGCAGCAAGTGTAGACCTTTGGTGTGATAGATTCTTGTGATTTGTCTGACTACCAACTCAAAATCTCCAAAGATAATTAACCGCCTGATGCCCATTGAGTGGGCAAGTTTTAGTCCCATGATACAGCCTTCATACTCAGCTGTGTTGTTGGTGTTGGCAAATTGTAATTTGACGGTTACGTGATACTGCTCCCCCGTAATGGATACCAGAACTGCCCCAGCTCCAGAACCTTACATGTTTATAGCTCCATCAAAATACATCTTCCATGTTTAGTGTGCGTCGTACTGATGGTGTTGTTGAACTGTCATTACCCCTTCATCGGGGAAGTATGTTTCTAAGGGTTTGAAATCCCATGAAGGTGCAACGACCAGTTGATCCACAATTCTTTGACCTTTGATGGACTTTTGCATCACGTAGACGATGTCAAATTATTGTAGGATCAACTGCCATCTGGACAGTCAGCAATTCAGCATGGGTTTACTGAACACATACTTGAGAGGATCCACACGGGATATGAGATGGGTTGTGTGACCATGGAGGTAATGATGTAACTTCATGGAAGCTCATACTAAAGCACAACAAGTTTTCTCAATCAAAGTGTACTTGTGTTCACTGCTGCTGAATCGTTTGCTGAGGTAGTAGATAGCTCGCTCTTGGCCTCTATCATCTTTTTCTGTCCCAGCATACAGCCCATGATATTGTCATTAATGGGCAGGTACATGAACAGGGGAACATCATCCCTGGGAGATAAAAAATAGGAGCTTTGACTAGCTTCTCTTTGATTGTAAGGAAGGCATTCTGGCACTCATCATTCCATTTCATGGAGGAGTTATTCCTTAACAACTTGAAAATAGGTTCACAGGTTGCTATGAGTTGGGAGATGAATCTGCTGATGAAGTTGATTCTTCCCAAAAATCCCCTTATTTCCTTCTCTGTCTGAGGAATGGGCATTTCCGTGATGGCCTGGATTTTGGTGGGATCTAGCTCAATCCCCTTGTGGCTGCCTAGGAAACCTAGCAACTTGCCTGATTTAACGCCAAAGGCACACTTAGCTGGATTCAACTTCAAGTTATACTTACGCAACCTGTTGAAGAGCTTTCTGAGATGGTCTAAGTGGTCTTCCTCACTTCGGGACTTGCTAATGATGTCATCCACACAGATCTCTGTCTCCTTGTGCATTAAATCGTGGAAAAGAGCCATCATGCCTCGGTGGTAGGTAGCTTCGACATTGATGAGTCAGAATGACAACTGTCTGTAGTAAAAGGTTCCCCAAAGAGTGATGAATGCAGTCTTCTCACGATCCTCTTCAGCAACCATGATTTGATGGTACCCCGCCAAGCAATCAGCAAAGGAGTACATGTCGTATTGAGAAGTATTGTCAATGAGAATGTGGATAAATGGCACGGAAATGCTATCTTTAAGACAAGCTTTATTCAGATCCCGATAATCCACTCAAACTCGCACCTTTCCTCCTGGTTTAGGCATGGGGACTATGTTGAATAACCATTCAGGGTATGTGGACACTATGATGATGTCTGCTTGAAATTGTTTCACAATTTCTTCTTTAACTTTTAAACTCCACTCCGGTTTTAATCGCCTGAGATTTCGACTGACTGGCTTGAATCCCTCTTTAATGGGAAGGCAATGAATGACTATGTCAGTGAACAAACCCACCATGTCTGCATGAGACTATGCAAACACATCCCGAAATTGGATTAATAGTGTAACCATGTCATTCCTTTGGTTTGAAGTAAGGTATGTACCAATCTGGATTAGTTTAGGGCTTTCTAAGGTTCCGAGATTGAATGAGGTGGTTTGATCAAGGTTTGGTTTAGGTTTGTCTTCGACCCATTCTTTGATCTCTTGAGGTATCTCAATGTCTTCTTGTATTTCCATCAAGTCTGAGTCCAACTTTACATCAAAGTTACAGTCCTTGTGGAGAAAAGGCACCTCGTCAGCAAGTATAAGCACATCTAACTTTAGAGTCTTGAAACAAAATGCTTTCACTTAATATATATGAAATTGTTCAATCATACAAAGTGTTAGCATGTAATGACAAAATAACTACTAATACTGTACAGAAAGTAAACAGTTTTTGTTATCTATAGGGCAGAGAGGGTTTCTGCCCTTTTTACCCTTGTCGGCAAATGCAAGGAGAGCTGCTCCAATTGCCAAGGGTGAAGTCCTGGTGGACGGCTGCGATGAAGGGACTGTTGTCGTCCTCCTTCTCTAGAATGATGACCATGATATCTTGGCAATCATCATCTGGGGTGATTCTGTTTGTACTGTCCGTGTGAACTATGATGTGTATATTTGATAAGCGCCTTGTAATGTCCTTCTTATGCCTCCGGTCCTTTTACTCTGCCTCCGGATCTGGTATCAAGACCTCTTTTCTTTTGACCAGTATCGGCTTAGGAAATAACATAGTCATCACATGCGCAGGAACCTTTACTGAAGTCTGAATAGATTTAGCTCCTGTAGGTTCAGGCAATCGCCGTATGGCTGAAGATGAAGGAACCTATTTGTGTTTGTGAGGATTCCTGTGACTGGAGCTAACAGAATAGCCTAGTCCAAATGTCCCTGTTTGACTGGGAACTTGAATTGGGCGCTTGATGCCCTGATGGTCTTTGCCCAACCCTTGTCTAGGTTGATAACCTAAAGATAACATTTCTTGACTAGCTGATATTACTTCAGTGGAAACTCTGGGTATCAGAGGTGGTGCCCCAATGGGATGGTAGTGAGTGTTGCTCACCTCCAGGGCATGGAAGCTGACATGCTCAACTTCTGAATTTAAATTGATGAGCGGGATGTCACCTTTTTCAGGACATTCTCGCTTAGCATTAATAATGACTAGGCTATTATTAATGTTGTATTTAAGCTGCTGATGCAGGGTGGACGGGACGGCTCCAGCCATATAAATCCACGGTCTTCCTAAGATCAGGTTGTATCCTATATCTATTTTGAGCACATGAAAGGATACGCTGAATGTATGTGGACCAATCTCCATAGGTAGTTCAATCTCTCCGATGAAGTTTCGTCAGGATCCGTCAAAAGCTTTGAAAACTGTATGGCTGCTTCGAATTCTCTTGAGATAAATATTCATCTTCTCCAAAGTTGTATAAGGGCAGATATTCAAGGATGATCCTCCATCTATCAATACTCCTGCGACCACGTATCCGGAGGACATTACCGCTATGTACAACTACCTATAATGGCCCATCCCTTCGGGAGGTATATCATCGTCAGTGAAAGATATCACATTATTGTTAAAAATATGATCCACCAGATGCTAGAATTTTTCAACATCTACTGACTTAGGCAGTTGGGCTTCTTCCAAAACCCTGAGCAAGACCTTCTTGTGATCTTCGGAAGAGAAAACCAAGTCTAGTATAGAAATTTGTTGTGGATCTTCTCTTAAGCTTAGAACCACCTTGGTTTCATTATGACCCATAGTACGGTGGAACTCTTCTATTTTCTCCATTGGAATTTTCCCCTTTGACTTGATGGCAGGCTTCATCATTCGTTGGGGAAGATACAATGGATTATCCTTTGACACTGCATCAGTTATATGAGATGTGGATCCTTCAACCTCTCCATAATTCCATGGCACTCTTTGTAGGCTGACAACAGGATATTGTGTTCTGAATGGTAAGATAATTGGCTTTGGTGCAACCACTTTCAAAGGAATCTCAATACACTTGTGCCGAATAGGTTGAATTATATATGAGGGGGTTGTTGAATCTGTCTTAGAAGATATGACTGCTACGACTTCCTTCCACTTTATAGGAAATGCGTCCCCACTCTCTAGTACTATAGCATTATAGTCTGCCATTTACAGGACTTCGTTGTCAATTAGGTTCTTAATAAGGTGACGGAGTGCCCAACATTCTTCAGTGCTATGACCGCGAGAGTGGGAGTGATACCGACATACTCCATTAGAATTGAACCGCCTTGAACGAGGGTTGATTGGAGGTAACAAATCTTTGATTCGTCCTTCATTGATCAGCATCTGAAATATCTCTTCCATCGGTTGACCTAGGTATGTAAATTCCCTTTGGTTCGTAAAATCCCGATGAACTTTGGCATTTGCTCTTTTTGTAATTTTATCCTCCAGTATTTCATTTTATGGAGTATGCGGTGGAGTGTTTATAACAAGAAGAAGGAGGCCAACATGCTCCTGACTAAATAATTGGCGTGTGACTTGGTGCTGATGCACCACCAATTCTGCTAATTGGTTAACTTGCTCGCAAAAAGTATTCATTTTATGTTCCATTGTAAACTGGAACTGTGCAAAATCCCATTTGTCAGCACTATCCTTTCTGGTCTGGGAGGATCCACCACTGTAATGGGAACTCTGACCATTTTTCCAATTAATCATGTTAACCTCCTCTTCTTTGTGTTGAGGAAAAGGGTTATCTTGCACATGGGGTTGGTCGGGTTTAGTTACCACGATCTCATCGTTATCAATCAAATCCTGGATCTTATGTTTCAAGGCCCAGCAATCCTAAGTATCATGACCCGGAGCTCCAGCATGATAAGCACATTTTCGGCTAGCACTGAAACCCTTCACATTCGGGTTGGCTAGTGGAAGAAGATGAGTAATTTTCTTCTGAGTTGTCAGAAGATTTAGAATGTTCTCGAATGAGTCCCCTAAGGGTGTGAACACTGGAGTGTGTCTGACTTCTCCACTCTTTGGCAATGGAGGGTTTGAAGACTACGCTTGAAAGGGGGAGTAATTTCTCCTTTGGATAGGCATGTTCTGATTGCCTTTCTGACCTTGTAGTATCAAGGAACAGCTTTCAGAGCGGCGAGGTCTTGAATCTTTCCTAACTTTAAACCCATCTCCGCCATTTCCCCATGTTTGATCATTTTGGAGAATAGCTTGCCTATGCCAGCTAAAACTCTCTCATAGAAAGGAACTTCTTGTATGTCTATGAAGGTCATCACCATCTCAGACTCAGTCATAGGAGGAACAACTTGAGCTGTAAGGTGCCTCCACCTTTGAGCATATTCTCTGAAAGATTCATTGGTTTGTTTCCTGATTTTAGTAATTTAGTACTGATCATGAGCCATCTGAGTTTGGAAACTATACTAGCTGAGAAAAGCATGTGCTAGTCTTCCCAGCTATGAATCTTGGAGTTGTCCAATCTGGTGTACCATGATCTTGCTTCACCAGTCAGACTCTTTTGAAGCAGCTGCATTCTAAGCTTTTCATCCTTGGCATAAGATCTGAGTTTCCCAATGAAGACTTTCAAATGTGTGTAAAGATCTCCCAAACCGTCGTACTTTCAAAGTCGGGAGTCTTGAATTTCTCTAGATAATGCACACTAGGGAATATACAAACGTCTGTATATGAAATACTCCCATGTGCTCCAATCCCTTTGATAGACCGAATGGTCTCTTCCATCTGTAAGACTTTTTTCCTGATATCACCAGTGTCTAGATCTTCTTTGAGATGGGTGGTGTCAGGAATTTTGTTGGTTTTGTCCAATTCAGGTGTGGGAATTTCTTTATCCGGACCATGATTTCCTCCATGTGCAGAGAATTCTGTATGTACAGGCATTCGTGGACCCTAAGTGGACTGATGTAGTTCTTTCAGCAGAACAACCAACTCTTTAATTTGGTGGCTTAATCCTTCGAACTCCTCACGGGGGATAGGAGTAGGATTAGACTGGCCAGATGAAGCCATGCTTGGCTGTAGGCTTATTGCCTTTTTGGACTTTGACCGGGTAATAGGTTCAATTGTTTCCCTACAAAAAGACTTATGTAGTTTAGTCTTAGGGAATACGAAAATGTTTACATGCTATGTGATGTATCCGTTTTAGGAGTATTATCCTACAAAACGGATGTTAGCTGTTCGTATGACAATATAGCATGTCAGGTTTTGATATAAAAGGGAATATATGTGCACATGTTCCTTCATATTTTCCATTACATTGAGTTTGACATTGAAATGAAATTACAAGTAATTAATTTTACAAGTAATTAAAATGGAAAGTATGAAGAGACTTTCCTCCGCATTTGGTTTATCAGAGGCTGACCTATCTTAGGCTACTCTCGCGGCTTTTTTGGCATGAAGGTTCCTAAATCATCGTAATCTACTTGACGGGAAGTTAATCTGGTCTTTCAACTGTAGCGAATTTGGGTGGTGCCTTTCCTGAGCCTCGTTGGAATTAGCCTCCCTACAAGTCCAGTAATCAAACACCGACAGGATAGCCTCCTGGTGGAGGAACCACACAACATACATTCACATACAACGTGTCTCACCGTTACGGAAATGATGACATGTGCGAAGCACTAATATCATAAGCAGATATGGTGCAAAGCACTAAGTGCAATAATTAAATGCATCTGTACACATTCATTCAAATGTAAATGCAACATTCTCACGCAAGCATATAACAGTTTTGAAAAATTTGTAGCAGCGGCGTAAGCCCTCTTATTGGATGTCCCCAGCGGAGTCGCCACCTGTCGATGTCAGGATTTTTATTTGTCTCTTTTCTGTTCTTGTCTTTTGGTGTTCTCATGTTAGGTGAGATTTGTTTGAAAAAACAAGTTGTGAAAAGGTCCGACATGTATATGTCGACGATTGGATTATAAGAGTCGCCAGTTGGTATTTTTAAATAGTTTCACCAACTCAATCGAGAAAAGGTTTGCACATTGACCTAGTGATATGACACTATTTAATTGGTCTGTGAAACCGAGATTCATTAGGGTTTGGGGGCTTGATTATGCGGAGGGAAGGTGTTAGGCACCCCCCGACATCCGTGTTACCATGGTGACTGTAAGACCCCAACTTATTATTAAATGAAATTAAATTTCCTCTATTTCTTATTTTGAAATAGTAAGGGTTGATTTGATTAATGTGGTTAGTTATGGGTAAAATGCGCAAATATTTCAAATAAGCAAGTGGTTATAAAATATTCATTTTTGTCGGTGAATATTCGTTTGGTCGTGGAATATTCTTGCTGTCGGGGAATATTCGTACGACGGCGCAGCCTTGTGTGGGCCCCATAACGGAAAGTGATTGGATGAAGAAAACTACAAGTATAAGTGGTTTATAAATAACAGCATAGTTATTACCGTTAATACTGTTGGAATACCTGGTGGTTAAAACACAGTAGAACACGGTATTGAACCAATTATTGATTCTTACGTAAGAAGGCACTACTCAATAATTGTTACAGTAATTACTGTTCAATATTTTATTTTATTAATTCAATAATTGCTACATTGATATTTCATATTATTGTTGTTTCAATAATCGTCACTACACAGTATTTTTCATTATCAGATCAATAATTCATATTATTTGAATAATACTATTAGATAGCATTATTGGTAATGTCTAGAAAGTTCTGTCTAAGGAGTGGTTTGGTCATCTAATTGCGCGCCAGTAAGGAGAAATCCTTATTGAAAAGCCCTCTATTTCCTAGGAATTACTTGGTCGTCATTATTGTAATTCTGTAATATATTTGTGAATAATTAATTATTGATTTATATGATAAGAAAATATTTATTTGATGCGGATACAAATGATCGATTTATTTATGTGGTTATAAATGAAGGAATTAATGTTGAGGTGTTTTATCAGTATTTTGTTGGATTGGAGGTATTAAAAGATAAAATCGGTGTTCTTAAAACTCTATTTCATGAGTTATAATTTTAATCCGACCGTTGGATCGTTGTGATTTTTGGATATGTTATACATATATAAGTTGAGTATATGTCCACAAATTTTGAACCATTAAAAATTAACGCATAATTTGTTATGAATTTTAAGAAGTGTTAAAAATCATCCGTTTGTGGGTTTCAGATATTTTCTGTCTGGAATTTGGAAAAACTTAAAGCTATAAAGTTGTAGATAATTCGATTTTGTGTGGAATGGACATAAAGTTCGTATTTTTCTGATAAACGGGCTATTTATTATGAATTATTGAAGTTTCGAAAAATAAAATGATTTTTATTAAAATTGGGTGGGACCCACTTTTGTTTTAAACATGTGGGCTGCCAAAATTTTTTAAATTGTGCATGCTTGATGGCTGGTCTTGGTACGTGGCGTGAAAGGAAGAAATATATAATATATTTTATTATTTTAGTCTCCTTTGGCGTTCTAACATTTTCCTATAAATAAGCACTTAAGTTAGAATTGAAAATCACACCAGAAATAAGTTTTCTTTCTCTCTATATTATCGAGCGTATTTTTTGAAGTATTTTGATATTCTGAGAGTTGCTATTCAGTACAAGTTTTTCTCGACTTTATATCTGATATTCCGATCAGAAGTACCGTTATTTTGAGGTAAATGGTGTTATTTTCTTCTTAAATGATATTATTTTCTTCAATATCATTATGCCGAAATATTGGTTTGAACTTTTTATCAAATTTGAAACTTTTTGTGTCGGGATTACTATTCACATATACGGTACTAGTCACGTATACGACACTATTCACGAATACGGCACTATTCATCGAAAAATAAAAATTTTTCTTTTTGTCCGAGATGTCTATTATGGTTACTATATTTTATTGTATCTATATTTTGATCTTTATTTTTAAATTTTGCTTCATAATTGGTTATTATGGAGTATTATTGAACTTGGATAAACTGTAATACGAATCCCTAATATTTGTTCTTTTATGTCACTGGATTCTCTTTTTAAGATATTTTTCATCATCCTCAGTCCTAAATGATGATATTACTGAATATCTTTGGCCTGTAGTGCAAAGATGAATTATTACCTGATGAATATCTTTGGCCTGTAGTGTAAAGATGAACAGGTGTTGAGATGAACATGACCAACTGATGATACAAATGAATATCTTTGGCCCGTAGTGCAAAGATGAATATTTCATGCAAGATGTATATTGATTGATGTTACGGGGATAAAATATTGATGATGGACTTTTAAATTCATAGATGATAGTAGATTTCATTACCTACTTGACTCTTCTAATGGATTGTTGTTTCCACTACAGTTGTTGATCTAAAACTTTTTATCTATTACATTTTATCAGATTTTTTCCTGTTGAAGACTAATGATAATTTGTTGTATATTATCTTAGTCATAATATTCTTTACTGGGCTAGTTGAGCTCACCCTTTTTCCTTTTTGATCCATTTTTCTTCTCAGGAGGTGAGAACATAGCAGGAACTAGCCGGGGTATGGAGTGATGGTTCAGGATAGTTATTTTAGTAGTCCTCACTATTTTGTAAAATAGTGTATCAATAATTATAATGAGGACTCCTTTTGAGTTTGAATACTGTCTATTAGACAATATTTGTATTTAAACTCACAGTGTAGTGTTGTCGTATTCTGCACGACATTTGTATTAATAAAGTTGTATTTATTTCTGTACCATGTATTTGACGACTCAGAATAGGTGATGTATACCTATTTTGGGGGCGTCACAGTTGGTATCAGAGCTTAGGGATATGGTCTCTAGCAGAGATCGAGGAATAGAACTAGGATGGGAGAGACGAGTAAATCATTCGCTAGTATATCCTACCTAAGCTTATTTGTTGGTCGGTCATAATATAGGGATATTATGTGATATGTTAATTTGTTTAATTAACCCTTGTTTTATGGCAGTATTTAAGAATGGCAGCTGAGAACATTAACAATGGAGTAAATGAGACCATGGAGACACCTTTGATCACCACCCAGGGGAACGTGCAACAGGAAGGCAATATTCCTCCTGTAAACAACACTACCGAACAAATGATGAATGATAGGATGTTTAGAAGCTTTTTGCAGTTCATGCAAAATCAGACGAGGGAGACTCATATACAAAATACCGGTGAAAATGATAGCAACGCGCGGTTTGTCACTGCCAAGCAGTTTAAAGAGTTGGGACCACCAAAATTCTGGGGAAAGCTGAATCTGATTAAGGCGGAAACGTGGGTCAAGCAAATTACCAAGATATTCGATGTCTTGGGATGCACGGAAGAATAGAAGGTTCCATTCGCCACCTTTATGTTCCGTGGTGAGGCAGATTACTGGTGGGAATCTGTGAAGCGTACCCAGTCTGCCGCACTCAGCATGTCTTGGGAAACGTTTCAGAAGCTGTTCAATGATAAGTACTTTCCTGAAAGTATTCATCATATGAAGGAGGTAGAGTTTATTAGACTAGAATAAAATAACATGACTATGTCTCAGTACGAGGCGAAGTTCGCGGAGTTATCCAGGTTTGCACCTCATTTGGTGGAAAATGAGGAACGTATGACGAGGATGCTTCTGAGAGGTCTAAAACCCGAGATTCGGCAATATCTTATCTCTCATAAATTTTCTTTATATTCAGATGTTGTAAACAGGGCTCAATTATTATAGCGAGATAATGAGTATGTTTAACTGAGGAACCATAACCAGGGTCATACCGGTGACAGCAGTCATCGGAGCAACGATAACCAGCGGGGAAAGAAAAATACGGACAAAAGCGGCAACCACTCTGGTGGTAATCGTGGCCATGAAAATAGAAGAAGCGAGTCAGGGGGAGAATTTAAAAAGAGGAGATTCAATAATGACAATGTGAAGATGTCAGCACCGCAACAACTGGTTCTAAGGGAGGAGAACGATCATCGGTCGTATGTTATAAATGCGGGAAAGAGGGACATATCAGCCCAAACTATCCACAACAGTTCAAGGTATGCTATAATTATGGAAAGGAAGGACATATCGCTCGAGATTTTACTGTAGCAAAACCAAGTCCAGCGGGGATGGTGACTCAAAAGGTTGTCCCAGAAAAGTCAAAGTCAACGGTTCCTGGAAGAGCGTTTGTTGTGACTAGTCAAAATTCGAGAAACCCAAACGAGGTGATCACGGGTAAGCTAATCATAAATTCTTGCGAAGTTTATACCTTACTAGATACCGGTTCTACCCATTCATTTATTTCTCCTACTTGTGCTCAACATTTAAACTCGACTCCGGAGAAATTAGACTTTGACTTATCTGTGGAGACTCCGTTAGGAGAAACCTTCATTACATCCACTGTTAATAAATCTTGTTTGATCCAAGTTAGCACCATCACATTACCTGTTGACCTTATCTCTTTAAAGATACTTGCATTTGACGTGATTTTAGGGATTGATTGGTTAACTACTCATCATGCCAAAATTGATTGTTTTCGTAAGGTTGTTAGTTTTCATATTTCTAACCAACCTGTTATGCGAATTCAAGCAACCAAACCACTAAAATCAATCACTGTTATATTAAGCCATAAAGCCATTCGTTTATTAAAAAACGGATGTTAAGCTTTCTTAGCCCATGTTATGGACTTGAACAAAAACACGTCAGATTTAAATAATATTTCTGTTGTTAGTGAATTTCCTGATGTATTTTGTAAGACCCCAAATTATTAATAAATAAAATTTAAATTCCCTCTATTTATTATTTTGAAATAGTAAGTGTTAAATTGATTAATGAGGTTAGTTATGGGTAAAATGCGCAAATATTTCAAATAAGCAGGTGGTTATAAAATATTCATTGTTGTCGGGGAATATTCGTTTGGTCGTGGAATATTCTTCCTGTCGGGGAATATTCGTACGACGGCGCAGTCTTTTGTGGGCCCCATAACGGAAAGCGATTGGATGAAAAAAACGACAAGTATATGTTGTTTATTAATAACTGCGTAGTTGTTACCGTTAATACTGTTGAAATACCCGGTGGTTAAAAATACAGTAATAACGCGTGGTTGCACAATAGCACACAGATTGCACAGTATAGTTGAATTATTGATTCGTACGTAAGAAGGCACTACTCAATAATTGTTACAGTAATTACTGTTCAATATTTCATTGGTTCAATAATTGCTGCATTGATATTTCATATTATTGTTGTTTCAATAATTGTTACTGCACAGTATTTCCCATTATCAGATCAATAATTCATATTATTTGAATAATATTATCAGATAACATTATTGGCAATGTCTAGAAAGTTCTGTCTAAGGAGAGGTTTGGTCACCTAATTGCGCGCCAGTAAGGAGAAATCCTTATTGGAAAGCCTCCTCTTTCCTCGGAACGGCCTGGTTGTCATAAATGTGATTCTGTAATATTATTTCTGAATAATTAATTATTGATTCATATGATAAGGAAATATTTATTTTTGTGGATATAAATGATGGATATATTTATTTTTATGTGGATAAAAATGAAAGAATTAAAGCTGAGGTGTTTTATCAGTATTTTATCGATGTGGAGGTATTAAAAATCATCCGTTTGTAGATTTCGGATATTTTTGGTTTGGAATTTGGAAAAACTCAAAGCTACAAAGTTGTAGAGAATTCGATTTCAGTCAGAATGGACATAAAATTCGTATTTTTCTGATAAACGGTCTATTTTCTATGAATTACTGAAGTTTCAGAAAAGTAAAATGATTTTTATTAAATTATGGGTGGGACCCACTTTTTGGTTGGTGGTGAATATGCATGTGGGCTGCTGGAAAATTTAGATTTTGCATGCCTTGATAGTCATGGTCTTAGCATACGCAAAGAAAATAAAATAAAATAATATATTTTATTATTTTAGTCTCCTATGGCGTTCTAACATTTTCCTATAAATAGAGGGCTAAGTTAGAATTGAAAATCACACTAGAAACAAAGTTTTCTTTCTTTCTCTCTCTATATTATCGAGCATATTCTTGTGAGTATACTTTGAGTGTTGCTATACGGTGCGAGTTTCTGTCAGCACTATACCCGAAATTCAGTCAGAAGTACGATTATTTTGAGGTAAGGGATGTTATTTTATTCGAAAATGATATTATTTCTTCAATATCATTATGCCGAAATATTGGTTGGAAATTTTTATCAAATTTGGAACTTTTCACGTCGGGGTTACTATTCATGAGTTACTATTCACGAGTTACTATTCACGAGTTACTATTCACCGAAAAATAAAATTTTCTTCTTTTCGTCCAAAATATCTATTCTGGGTACTAGCTTTGATTGTATCCATGTTTTGATCATTCTTGAATTCTACTTCACTATGAATAATTATAAGGTATTTTTGGACATGGATAAATCGAAATACGAATCCTTAATATTTGTTATTTTGTTTCACTGGATTCGTTTTCTTTAAGATATTTTTCATCATCCTCAGTCCTAAATGATGATATTACTGAATATCTTTGGCCCGTAGTGCAAAGATGAATGATTAACTGATGAATATCTTTGGCCCGTAGTGCAAAGATGAACAGGTGTTGAGATGAACATGACCGACTGGTGATACAAATGAATATCTTTGGCCTGTAGTGCAAAGATGAATATTTGATTAAAGATGGTTATTGATTGTTGTTACAGGGATAAAATATTGATGATGGACTTTTAAATCTTAGAAGATAGTAGAACTCATTCTCTACTTGACTCTTCTAATGGTTTGCTGTTTTCGCTGCAGTTATTGATTTAAAACTTGTTGTCTATTGTATTCTATTAGATTTTTCCCTGTTGAAGACTAACGATAATTTGTTCTGTATTATCTTAGTCATAATGTTCTTTACTGGGCTAGTTGAGCTCACCCTTTTCCTTTTTGTTCTATTTTTCTCAGGAGGCGAGAATGTAGCGAGTACTAGTCGGGGTATGGAATGATGGTTCTAGAAGTTACTTTAGTAGTCCTCACCATTTTTGTGAAATAATGTATCAATAATTGTAATGAGGACTTATTTGAGTGTGGATATTGTCTAAATGACAATATTTGTATTTAAACTCACAGTTCTTGTGTTGTAATAATAAAGATGCAGTTGTTTCTGTACCATGTATTTTGGCGACTCAGAATGGGTGTTGTATACCTATTTTGGGGTCGTCACAGTTGGTATCAGAGCTTAGGGATATGATCTCTGGCGGAGATCGGAGAATAGAACTAGAAGGGGAGAGACGAATAAATCCTTCGCTAGTGTGTCCTAACTAAGCTTATTTATTGGTCAGTCATAATATAAGGGTATTATGTGATTCGTTAATTTATTTAATTAACCCTTGTTTTATGGCAGTATTTGAGAATGTCGACTGAGAATGTTAACAGTGGAGTAAATGAAACCGTGGAGACACCGGTGCTTACCAACGAGGAGAACGTGCAACAGGCTGGCAATGTTCCTCCTGTGAACAACACCAATGAGCAGATGATGAATGATGGAATGTTTAGAAGTTTTTTGCAATTCATGCAAAACCAGACGAGGGAGACTCGTGTTCAAAATACAGGAGGAAATGATAGTAATTCACGGTTTGTCACAGCCAAACAGTTCAAAGAATTGGGACCACCAGAATTTAAGGGAAAGCCGGATCCGATCATGGCGGAAACGTGGGTCAAGCAAATTACCAAGATATTCGATGTCTTGGGATGCACGGAGGAACAGAAGGTTCCATTCGCCACCTTTATGTTCCGTGGCGAGGCAGATTACTGGTGGGAGTCTGTGAAGCGTACCCATCCAACCACACTCAGCATGTCTTGGGAGACATTTCAGAAACTGTTCAATGACAAGTACTTTCCTGAAAGTATTCGTCATATGAAGGAGGTAGAGTTTATTAGTCTGGAGCAGAATAACATGACGGTGTCTCAGTACGAGGCGAGATTTGCAGAGTTGTCCAGGTTTGCACCTCATTTGGTGGAGAATGAGGAACGTATGACGAGGATGTTTTTGAGAGGTTTGAAACCCGGCATACGTCAATATCTCATTTCTCATAAATTTTCTCTCTATTCAGATGTTGTCAACAGGGCTCAATTATTAGAGCGAGATAATGAGTACGGTCAACTGAGGGACCACAACCAGGATCATATCGGTGACAGCAGTCATCAGAACAATGATAACCAGCGGAGAAAGAAAAATACAGACAAGAACGGCAACCACTCTGGTGGTAATCGTGGCTATGAAAATAGAAGAAGCGAGTCGGGAGGAGATTTTAAAAAGAGGAGATTCAACAATGACAATACGAAGACGTCAGCACCAGCAACAACTGGTTCCAAGGGAGGAGAACGACCACCGGTTATATGCTATAAGTGCGGAAAAGAAGGACATATCAGCCCAAACTGCCCACAACAGTTTAAGGTATGTTATAATTGTGGAAAGAAAGGACATATCGCTCGAGATTGCACTGTAGCAAAACCAAGTCCAGCGGGGATGGTGACTCAAAAAGCTGTCCCAGAAAAAAGATAAAGTCAACGGTTCCTGGAAGAGCGTTTGTCGTGACTGGTCAACATGCGAGGAACCCAAACGAGGTGATCACGGGTAAGCTAATCATAAATTCATGCGAAGTTTATACTTTATTAGATACCGGTTCTACCCATTCTTTTCTCTCTCCTGCTTGTGCTCAACGTTTAAACTTGACTCCGGAGAAGTTAGACTTTGATTTATCTGTGGAGACTCCGTTAGGAGAAACTTTCATCACATCCACTGTTTATAAATCTTGTGTGATCCAAGTTGGCACCATCACCATACCTGTTGACCTTATCTCTTTAAAGATACTTGCTTTTGATGTGATTTTAGGGAATTATTGGTTAACTACTCCTCATGCCAAAATTGATTATTTTCGTAAGGTTATTAGTTTTCATATTCCTAACCAACCTGTTGTACGAATTCAAACAACTAAGCCATTAAAATCAATCACTGTTATATCAAGCCATAAAGCCATTCGTTTATTAAAAAATGGATGTCAAGCTTTCTTAGCCCATGTTATGGATTTGAATAAAGACACGTCAAATTTGAATAATATTCCTGTTGTTATTGACTTTCCTGACGTATTTCCTGAAGAACTTCCCGGTCTACCCCCGGAACGAGAAATTGAATTCTTTATTGATCTTGAACCTGGTACAAAGCCCATTTCTAAAACCCCATATCGAATGGCTCCTATTGAACTTCAGGAGTTAAAGGTCCAACTACAAGAGTTGTTGGACATCGGTTTCATTCGTCCTAGTACATCTCCTTGGGGTGCTCCTGTTTTATTTGTAACGAAGAAAGACGGGAGTATGCGACTTTGTATTGATTACCGGGAATTAAACCATGTCACTATTAAGAATAGGTATCCGCTACCTCGTATTGATGACCTGTTTGACCAGTTACAAGGAGCACAATTCTTTTCAAAGATCGATCTTCGTTCTGGATATCATCAGCTGAAGGTTAAAACTGAGGATATTCCAAAGACTGCCTTCAGAACTCGGTACGGGCATTATGAATTCCTAGTCATGTCTTTTGGATTGACTAATGCTCCTGCGGCTTTCATGGATATGATGAACCGAGTATTCAAGGATTATATGGATCAGTTCGTTGTTGTCTTTATTGATGACATCCTCATATATTCTAAAAGCCGTGAAGATCATGAGCATCATTTGAAGCTAGTACTCCAAAGGCTGCGTGAAAATAAGTTATATGCTAAGTTGAAGAAATGCGAGTTCTGGCTTGAGGAAGTAGCTTTCCTAGGGCACGTGGTGTCAAAACATGGAGTATCTGTTGACCCGGCGAAGATTGAAGCAATACAAAGTTGGGAGCAACCAAAGACGGTGACCGAAGTACGTAGCTTTTTGGGCTTAGCTGGTTATTATCGGAGATTCGTGGAAGGATTTTCTCGAATCGCTACCCCGTTAACTCACCTGACTCGGAAAGATATCAAATTCGTATGGAGCGAGGAATGCGAGAAGAGTTTTCAAGAGCTTAAGAGGGGACTCATTTCGGCACCTGTTCTGACAATACCATCTGGTTCGGATGGATTTGTTATCTACAGTGATGCTTCAGGCAAAGGGTTAGGATGTGTTCTCATGCAACATGGGAAAGTCATAGCCTATGCCTCGCGACAACTCAAAGAATATGAGAGAAATTATCCTACTCATGATTTGGAGTTGGCAGCAGTAGTTTTCGCGTTGAAGATCTGGAGACACTACCTGTATGGGGAGAAAGTGGAGATTTATACGGACCATAAAAGCCTCAAATATTTCTTCACCCAAAAAGAACTCAACATGCGGCAACGACGTTGGCTTGAACTATTGAAAGATTACGATCACACTATTCAATATCATCCTGGAAAAGCGAACGTAGTAGCTGACGCATTGAGTAGAAGATCATATGCGGGTACGAGTGCGATGTTGTTAACACAAAGGCCCATTTTGTATGACTTGCAAAGGATGGAGATAGAGATGAAGGCTCCAAGTACCCACATGATGATATCAAATATACGAGTAGAACCGACTTTAATCGATAAAGTTAAAGCTGCTCAAGCTACGGACATAGAGCTGATGCATATGAAGAAGAAAGTGCAAGAAGGTTCTACTCCAGAAGCAAGAATCGATGAAGAAGGAATACTTCGAGTCCACTCCAGACTTTGTGTTCCTAACGATTCTGATTTGAAGTACAAGATCATGATGGAAGCACACAATACACCATTTGCAATCCATCCTGGAAGTACCAAAATGTATCGTGATCTTCGACATACATTTTGGTGGAATAATATGAAGAGAGAGATTGCAAAGTTTATCTCGAGGTGTTTAACTTGTCAACGTGTAAAGGCGGAACATCAAGTGCCAAAGGGTCCATTGCAACCACTTGAGATTCCGAAATGGAAGTGGGAACACATTACCATGGATTTCGTTACGGGTCTTCCCACGGTTTCTCAAGGCATAAATGCTATTTGGGTTATTGTTGATAGATTAACCAAGTCTGCTCATTTCTTGCCGATACGGGAGACTTATTCCCTTGAACGTCTTGCTCGTATATACGTAGATGAGATTGTGAGACTGCATGGCATGCCAGTATCCATAGTTTCGGATCGTGACCCAAGATTCACTTCAAGATTTTGGGTTAGCTTGCAAAAAGCTATGGGCACAGATTTACGATTTAGTTCGGCATATCATCCTCAAACGGACGGACAATCAGAGAGGACTATTCAAACTCTTGAAGATCTATTAAGACTTTGTGTCCTAGATTTCAAAGGGAGTTGGGATAAGTACCTACCATTGGTGGAATTCTCTTACAATAACAGTTATCAGGCAAGTATAGGTGTGGCCCCATTTGAAGCATTATATGGATGAAAGTGTCGCTCTCCAGTATGTTGGGACGAGGTGGGTGAAGCAACATTGTTGGGACCAGAGTTGGTACGCATGACTACAGAGAAGATCCAAACGATTCGACAACGTATACAAACGGCACAGGATCGACAAAAGAGTTATGCGGATCTTCATCGAAAGGACGTGGAATTTGACATTGGGGATCATGTATTGTTGCGGGTGGCTCCATGGAAAGGAGTTACAAGATTTGGGAAGAGAGGAAAGCTCAATCCATGATTTATTGGTCCATTTCAGATTCTTGACCGAGTAGGAAATGTGGCCTATAGACTCGCGTTACCTCCAAGTATGTCTCGTGTTCATAATATTTTTCATATATCTGTGTTACGTAAATATGTGAAAGACCCAGACCACGTTATTGAGTTAGAACCGGACGAGATAGCTGAAGACTTAACGTACGAAGAGGTACCTGTCAAGATCTTGGATAGAAAGGAGCATGTCCTACGCACGAAGGTTATACCACAAGTTAAAGTTTTGTGGAGAAACCATGCTATTGAGGAAATGACCTGGGAGTTGGAAACGGAAATGAAAGCGAGGTATCCTCATCTTTTCGAAACACCAGGTATGTACGTCAATTTTGGGGATGAAATTTCATAAGGAGGGGAGGTTGTAAGACCCCAAATTATTAATAAATGAAATTTAAATTCCCTCTATTTATTATTTTGAAATAGTAAGTGTTAAATTGATTAATGAGGTTAGTTATGGGTAAAATGCGCAAATATTTCAAATAAGCAGGTGGTTATAAAATATTCATTGTTGTCGGGGAATATTCGTTTGGTCGTGGAATATTCTTCTTGTCGGGGAATATTCGTACGACGGCGCAGTCTTTTGTGGGCCCCATAACGGAAAGCGATTGGATGAAGAAAACGACAAGTATATGTTGTTTATTAATAACGGCGTAGTTGTTACCGTTAATACTGTTGAAATAACCGGTGGTTAAAAATACAGTAATAACGCGTGGTTGCACAGTAGCACACATATTGCACAGTATAGTTGAATTATTGATTCGTACGTAAGAAGGCACTACTCAATAATTGTTACAGTAATTACTATTCAATATTTTATTGGTTCAATAATTGCTGCATTGATATTTCATATTATTGTTGTTTCAATAATTGTTACTGCACAGTATTTTCCATTATCAGATCAATAATTCATATTATTTGAATAATATTATCAGATAACATTATTGGCAATGTCTAGAAAGTTCTGTCGAAGGAGAGGTTTGGTCACCTAATTGCGCGCCAGTAAGGAGAAATCCTTATTGGAAAGCCCCCTCTTTCCTGGGAACGGCCTGGTTGTCATAAATGTGATTCTGTAATATTATTTGTGAATAATTAATTATTGATTCATATGATAAGGAAATATTTATTTTTGTGGATATAAATAATGGATATATTTATTTTTATGTGGATAAAAATGAAAGAATTAAAGCTGAGGTGTTTTATCAGTATTTTATCGATGTGGAGGTATTAAAAATCATCCGTTTGTAGATTTCGGATATTTTTGGTTTGGAATTTGGAAAAACTCAAAGCTACAAAGTTGTAGAGAATTCGATTTCAGTCAGAATGGACATAAAATTCATATTTTTCTGATAAACGGTCTATTTTCTATGAATTACTGAAGTTTCAGAAAAATAAAATAATTTTTATTAAATTATGGGTGGGACCCACTTTTTGGTTGGTGGTGAATATGCATGTGGGCTGCTGGAAAATTCAGATTTTGCATGCCTTGATAGTCATGGTCTTAGCATACGTAAAGAAAATAAAATAAAATAATATATTTTATTATTTTAGTCTCCTATGGCGTTCTAACATTTTCCTATAAATAGAGGGCTAAGTTAGAATTGAAAATCACACCAGAAACAAAGTTTTCTTTCTTTCTCTCTCTATATTATCGAGCGTATTCTTGTGAGTATACTTTGAGTGTTGCTATACGGTGCGAGTTTCTGTCAGCACTATACCCGAAATTCAGTCAGAAGTACGATTATTTTGAGGTAAGGGATGTTATTTTATTCGAAAATGAAATTATTTCTTCAATATCATTATGCCAAAATATTGGTTGGAAATTTTTATCAAATTTGGAACTTTTTACGTCGGGGTTACTATTCATGAGTTACTATTCACGAGTTACTATTCACCGAAAAATAAAATTTTCTTCTTTTCGTCCAAAATATCTATTCTGGGTACTAGCTTTGATTGTATCCATGTTTTGATCATTCTTGAATTCTACTTCACTATGAATAATTATAAGGTATTTTTGGACATGGATAAATCGAAATACGAATCCTTAATATTTGTTATTTTGTTTCACTGGATTCGTTTTCTTTAAGATATTTTTCATCATCCTCAGTCCTAAATGATGATATTACTGAATATCTTTGGCCCGTAGTGCAAAGATGAATGATTAACTGATGAATATCTTTGGCCCGTAGTGCAAAGATGAACAGGTGTTGAGATGAACATGACCGACTGGTGATACAAATGAATATCTTTGGCCTGTAGTGCAAAGATGAATATTGATTAAAGATGGTTATTGATTGTTGTTACAGGGATAAAATATTGCTGATGGACTTTTAAATCTTAGAAGATAGTAGAACTTATTCTCTACTTGACTCTTCTAATGGTTTGCTGTTTCCGCTGCAGTTATTGATTTAAAACTTGTTGTCTATTATATTCTATTAGATTTTTCCCTGTTGAAGACTAACGATAATTTGTTCTGTATTATCTTAGTCATAATGTTCTTTACTGGGCTAGTTGAGCTCACCCTTTTCCTTTTTGTTCTATTTTTCTCAGGAGGCGAGAATGTAGCGAGTACTAGTCGGGGTATGGAATGATGGTTCTAGAAGTTACTTTAGTAGTCCTCACCATTTTTGTGAAATAATGTATCAATAATTGTAATGAGGACTTATTTGAGTGTGGATATTGTCTAAATGACAATATTTGTATTTAAACTCACAGTTCTTGTGTTGTAATAATAAAGATGTAGTTGTTTCTGTACCATGTATTTTGGCGACTCAGAATGGGTGTTATATACCTATTTTGGGGTCGTCACATATTTCCTGAAGAACTTTCTGGTCTAACCCCAGAACGTGAAGTTGAATTCTTTATTGATCTTGAACCTGGTACAAAGCCCATTTCTAAAATCTCATATCGAATGGCTCCTATTGAACTTTAGGAGTTAAAGGTCCAACAACAGGAGTTGTTGGACATCAGTTTCATTCGTCCTAGTACATCTCATTGGGGTGCTCCTGTTTTATTCGTAAAGAAGAAAGACGGAAGTATGCTACTTTGTATTAAATATCAAGAATTGAACTATGTCACCAACAAGAATAGGTATCCGCTACCTCGTATTGATGACATATTCGACCAGTTACAAGAAGCATAATTCTTTTCAAAGATCGATCTTCGTTTTGGATATCATCAGCTGAAGATTAAAACTGAAGATATTCCGAAGACTGCCTTTAGAACTCCGTACGGGCATTATGAATTCCTAGTCATGTATTTTGGATTGACTAATGCTCCTGCGGCTTTCATAGATATGATGAACCGAGTATTCAAGGAATATTTGGATCAGTTCATTGTTGTCTTTATTGATGACATCTTCATCTATTTCAAAAGTCGTGAAGATCATGAGCACCATTTGAAGATGATACTTCAAAGGCTTCGCGATAACAAGCTATATGCCAAGCTGAAGAAATGCGAGTTCTGGCTTGAGGAAGTAGCATTCCTTGGGCATGTGGTGTCAAAACATGGAGTATCTGTTGACCCGACGAAGATTAAAGCCATACAAAGTTGGGAGCAACTGAACTCGGTGACCGAAGTACGTAGTTTTTTGGGCTTAGCTGGTTATTATCGAAGATTTATGGAAGGATTTTCTCGAATCGCTACTCCGTTAACTCAGCTAACTCGAAAAGATACAAAATTCGTATGGAGCAAGGAACGCGAGAAGAGTTTCCAATAGCTCAAGAGGAGACTCATTTCGGCACCTGTTCTGACAATACCATCTAGTTCGGATGGATTTGTTATCTACATCGATGCTTCAGGAAAAGGGTTAGGATGTGTTCTCATCTAACATGTGAAAGTCATAGCCTATGCCTCGTGACAACTCAAGGAATTTGAGAGGAATTATCCTACTCATGATCTAGAGTTGGCAGCAGTCATTTTCGTGCTAAAGATCTGGAGGCACTATCTATATGGGGAGAAAGTGGAGATCTATACGGATCATAAAAGCCTCAAATATTTCTTCACCCAAAAGGAACTCAACATGCGGCAACGACGTTGGCTTGAGCTGTTGAAAGATTATGATCACACCATCCAATATCATTCTAGAAAAGCAAACGTGGTAGCTGATACATTGAGTAGAAGATCGTATGCAGGTACAAGTACGATGTTGTTAACGTAAAGACCCATTTTGTATGACTTGTAAAGGATGGAGATAGAGGTAAAGGCTATAAGTACCAACGTGATGATATCAAATATACGAGTAGAACCGACTTTAATCGATAAAGTTAAAGCTGCTCAATCTACGGACCTGGAGCTGATCCGTATGAAGAAGAAAGTACAAGAAGGTGCTATTCCAGAAGCAAGAATCAATGAAGAAGGAATACTTAGAGTCAACTCTAGACTTTATGTTCCTAACGACTCTGATTTGAAGTACAAGATCATGATGGAGGCACACAACACACCATTTGAAATCCATCCAGGGAGTACCAAAATGTGTCATGATCTTCGACATACATTTTGGTGGAACAATATGAAGAGAGAGATCACAGAGTTTATCTCGAGGTATTTAACATGTCAACGTGTAAAGGCGGAGCATCAAGTGCCAAAGGGTCCATTGCAACCACTTGAGATTCTGAAATAGAAGTGGGAACACATTACCATGGATTTCGTTACGGGTCTCCCAAGGTTTCTCAAGGTATAGATACGATTTAGGTTATTATTGATAGATTAACCAAGTCTGCTCATTTTTTGCCTATACGTGAGACTTATTTCCTTGAACGTCTTGCTCGTATGTACGTGAATGAGATTGTGAGATTGCATGGCATGCCAATATCCATAGTTTCAGATCGTGACCCAAGATTCACTTCACGATTTTGGGTTAGCATGTAGAAAGCTATGGGCATGGATTTACGATTCAGTTCAGCATACCATCCTCAAACGGACGGGCAATCAAAAAGGACTATTCAAACTCTTGAAGATCTATTAAGACTCTGTGTCCTAGATTTCAAAGGGAGTTGGGATAAGTACCTACCATTGGTGGAATTCTCTTACAACAACAGTTATTAGGCAAGTATAGGCATGGCTCCATTTGAGGCGTTGTATGGATGAAAGTGTCCTTCTCCAGTATGCTTGGACGAGGTGGGTGAAGCAACTTTGTTGGGACCAGAACTAGTATGCATGACTACAGAAAAGATCCAAATGATTCGACAACGTATTCAAACCTCACAGGATCGTAATATGAATCCCTAATATTTGTTCTTTTTGAATTCTGCTTCATAATTGGTTATTATAGAGTATTATTGAACTTGGATAAACTGTAATATGAATCCCTAATATTTGTTCTTTTATGTCACTGGATTCGTTTTCTTTAAGATATTTTTCATCATCCTCAGTCCTAAATGATGATATTAATAAATACCTTTGGCCAGCAGTGCAAATGTGAATTATTACATGATGAATATCTTTGGCCCGTAGTGTAAAAATGAGCAGGTGTTGAGATGAACATGACCAACTGATGATACAAATGAATATCTTTGGTCCGTAGTGCAAAGATGAATATTTGATGCAAGATGTATATTGATTGATGTTACAGGGATAAAATATTGATGATGAACTTTTAAATTCATAGATGATAGTAGATTTCATTCTCTACTTGACTTTTCTAATGGATTGTTGTTTCCGCTGCAGTTGTTGATCTAAACCTTTTTGTCTATTTTATTTTATCAGATTTTTCCCTGTTGAAGACTAATGATAATTTGTTGTATATTATCTTAGTCATAATATTCTTTACTGGGCTAGTTGAGCTCACCATTTTTCCTTTTTGATCCATTTTTCTTCTCAGAAGGTGAGAACATAGTAGGAACTAGCCGGGGTATGGAGTGATGGTTCAAGATAGTTGTTTTAGTAGTCCTCACTATTTTGTAAAATAGTGTATCGATAATTGTAATGAGGACTCCTTTTGAGTTTGAATACTGTCTATTAGACAATATTTGTATTTAAACTCACAGTGTTGTGTTGTCGTATTTTACACAACAATTGTATTAATAAAGTTGTATTTATTTTTGTACCATATATTTGATGACTCAGAATAGGTGATGTATACCTATTTTGGGGGCGTCACAATGACTGCCACTTTTCAATTTAAACTGTTATATGAATGCGTGTATGTGTGGGGGGGGATCAATGTGCAATTATCTAGAAGTAGTGTTATGCCTCGTTTGCACCTATATACAAAGGGTTTGAATTTTGTATAAAATTTCAATTTTAACAAGATATAACAATGACGTTTTGTAAAAGAGATTTTTCAAACCCTTATGCTCAATATTAATTGAGGCATTTGATACTTCCATTTTGTTATGTGTTCGGCTTGAGTGCTTTTATTTTCGAGATGTGAAGCATCTTCGAGAAAATAAGATAAAAAGTAGTGCCGAAATCCTTGTGGGCATGAGAGCCGTCTAAAGAAATTCAAACACTGTAAATAATTTACAAGCCATGTATAGTCGAAGATGTCCATCACGGGAACCGAATCTAGATTCAGGAGACTGAATCTGTGATCACATGATTCCTAGGCTCACATGATGATGTAGTTTGTATGAAAAATGTATATATATATATATATATATATATATATATATATATATATATATATATATATATATATATACGGACAATCAACCACCATAAAACACCTCCATGGGGGATTGAAAAAATGTAAATAAAGCAGTAAAAACCAATCAACCGCCACGAAGTAAACTCCAGGCGGGACTAAATATAAAGAAAGCAATAAAATGCCACGAAATGAACTCCATGCCTAACAAAAATGTAAATATATATATATATAAGCAATAAATGCTCCGGATGTAAATCTAGGCTCATCGAACAGAGTCCGACAATAGTTTATATATAAGCATATATATAAAAGCAATAAACGCTTCGGATGTAAATCCAGGCTCAATCGATACATAATTCGATAATGTTAGTATATATATATATATATATATATATATATATATATATATATATATATATATATATAAATATATACACTAAAGAAATAAAAAGCCACGGACCGAAGTCCGGGCACACGCACACAACACTACTCTCAACGTGAATAACAATGTGTGCAAGAAGTGTAGAAAAGGCTTTAAATGATATAAGAAGGCTTACAGTGGACTGTCAAATAGGACTTCATTAACTTTAAATGGATGAACACTCGGTTCTCACAAGTAAAAAGTAGCCAAATATAAACTCACAAGTGTCTGAAATGAGAAAGCACTCAATTCATAGTGTGTATAGAGAAAATTGGATAGGGCTTCCTCGTCTTATCTCTTCTTAAAATGGCTACCCCAAGCCCTCTATTTTTAGAGGGGGGAGCCGCAGGTACACCTGCGGTAGCCTGGGGTGCCCCGACCTCCGTGGGTCCAGTCGTCTCGAAGTACGTGCACGCGTGCAACGTATTGTCCATTTGAACTTTTAGAACTTCAATCCGGGCATCCGATCGAGGTGTATGAGACCTTTTATGGCATGCTGTTGTCGAGAGCTACACAATGACATGGGATAAGAGGTTGTACGAAGTCAGGAAGATGGGACCATGCCTAGGTCTTCAAGCTTCAAATTCTATCCAGTGTGCTGTCATGTGTAGTTGTCACTCGGGATTGGAGCTATTGGTTCTTGTAGGACACTTATGCGTAGAATGTATGTTGAGATGTTGTTGAGACGGCATGATGGGGGATTGAGATTGTAAAATGATAATTTTACCCCTCATCGGGGTTATCTCCGGTTTGGGCTAATTTAGTAGTCGTTGCTCAGAGTTATCTCTGAGATTGGGCTGCTGTAAGTGTTGAACGTCCTCAGGGTTGTCTCTGAGGTATGTTTGACCTTCCAGGGTTATCTCCGATTTTTGGGACTGAATGCCTCGAGGCTATCACCGAGTGTTGAAGCTGATTGCTGGGGTTTAAAACAAGCATTTCCAGGGTTATCTCTGGAACTGCAACTGCACTCCTCAGGGTTATCTCCGAGACTGGGTCTGAAACTCCCGGGGTTGTCTCCAGGACTGGAACTGAATATCTCAAGGTTATCTCCAAGATGGAAAACTTCTCCGGTGTTATCTACGGAACTGGAACTGTATTCCTCGGGATTATCTTTGAGGTTGAAACGAAAGATCTCGGGGTTGTCTCCAGGACTGCAACTATATATCTCGAGGTTATCTCCGAGATAAAAAACTGAGTATCCCGGGGTTATCTCCAGGACTGTGCAGATTTGACTTCCAGTGTTATCTCTGGAAGACGATTTTGCTCTCCTGCAAGGTTAGTAACAGGAATGCAAAATTTCGAGTGTACAATGGGTATGAGATACCACGGCGATTGGCTTTAGTGCAAGTGGGAGATTGAAAGTAGTATGCATATAAGCCAATCATGTATGATGATAAAGCATATACTTTAAAATCAATCTTATTTATTTATTAATAAAAGAATTATTTATTAAAGGCATTTAATTATCTACATGGTGCTGTTTTAATAATATGTGATAAACTCATAGTTTTAAGCAATGCGTTTAGAATCATGATGAGATCATGCTAATGAGATCTAAATTCTTAAATAGCTTAAAACTAAAATGTTATCAATCAATGAATTACTAAAAAGGAGATTAGTAAATCTGGATAGATTAGTACATACGTTGCTTGCTCATTGGATGTGAATGATTAATCTCATGATCATTTGTGTGGAGACACTAAAGCAAATGTGTAGGTACTTATTGGAGAATAAGGTCACTAAATGTGACTGGCTAAGGAACACCTAATAGAGTTTTACTTGCCTGTTAATAGGAATTCCTGTAGTGATAGTAGTACAAATGATCCTTAGACTTGAGATCATCATAGTATCTTATGTATAATGAATTATATTTTAACTTATTCCTTAAGACCCTTATGGTATATCAAAGGGTATGCTTGGGTGTAATAAGTTATATATGGAGATAATGAATAATCAATATAGAATCTACCATTTATAGTAAAAGAAGAGAAATGTCCTATGTGATTCGATAAATGACAACCTATGAATCCTTGGCCAAGGTGAAATGGAATACATCCTGAGTGCAAGGACCCTCTGATAATGCAAAATCGTCAACACCCAATAATGGGATATCAATGACGGGTGACTGTGATACAGACTAATAACGCCTGGCAGGAGGCAAGATCGGTATACGGATCTCCCCTGTGGTGCTCCTAATAGCACGCTCTCCTAGATAGAGCTCCCATCCTCCATCCGTGAAGAGAGTAACTCTCCAGGTGGAAATCAAGTACTCGACGCCAGTCGGGTACCCATCCTCAAATCCGATGGCCAAATGATCCCCAGAATAGGGAATCCATGTGATAATGTCAGCTGTCAACAACTCTAGCTATAAATGGCAGTGAGTGAAACCCTCAGCCATAGGGACCTCCGCCAGTATGGAATGATGCCATCGTCGTCCTCGTGGGTAGGTATCCAATCCTAACACACTCGCCGGACGTAAACATGGGAGCCTCTCATTGGCCCAAAATTGCCAACACAAAGGCAAACATCTGCTGTCAGTTAACACTCTTAACCTATATATGGTAAATGAAAAGAGAAATACTTACCAGCAGAAATTGGTAAAATCCTAACCAAGCCTCGGTCAAGCCCTGTGAGCGCATACGCATGCCCCTGAGGAAATTGGCAAAGGTGTAGGAACCCCAATCATACTCTCCAATACGGTCCACATGACGTGTGGCGCTGATCAAAGCGAATAACACTGTAGAGCAGTTATCTGCTATGAAGCAGCCCCTAATGATCATCAGGAACAATCGCTAAAGAATGCGATCCCTGACTCTGACATCATCTGGCATGGGCTCTCTTAACAGCCCACTCATAGCATTTACGCTCAAAGGACCTGCGCGAACAGTCCGGCCTTTGAGTGCCTCTGCCGAAACTCCTAACAAGGATCTGACGGTAGTCGGGGTAATATATGCCGTGCAAGGCACTGGTGCCCCTCCAAACTCCATACCTGTGATAAACCGCCAATCCATCGACGTCGTCATCGCCTCACAGTCCAGTAAATGGAGTGACTGAGTCTGGTGAAACAACCGCTCAAACAATGCCCTGAGGTAACCCCAGGGACAGCGACGGGGAAGGATGGAAAAGAATGCTCCAAAACCCCAATCATGCGCAATCGCTCTATAGTCAGGATGAAGCGCCTGGTACATGGAGTGTATGCTGAACCAGTTCCCTTGAGGCTGTGTAAATCCAGGAACCTGCATAAAATGCAGATCAACATTAAATCCTTTTACTCCTCACAAATAGGAAAGAAGGAAGATCAAGTTCTGACGTCATACCTTGTTAGCATGCAAATACATCGAGGGATGTCGACTCAAGTCACCCAGAAGCTCTGGGTTTGCTACCTGAATACTCGGGAGCTCCCTACGGGGAACATGCGCAGCAGGAGCAGGGTCCGCAACCGGAACATCCTCCTCCTCGTCCTCGATGTCTGGCACATCAACCTGGACTGGACGTATTACCGCCTCCACCAACCTGCGAGGCTGTCTAACAGAACGGGGTCGAGGCAGTTCAGAAGCCCTCCTCCGTACACCAGAAGTGGTCCTACGAGAACTACTCGGCTGATCCGGATCTATAATATCTGGACAACAAGTCTCCAAATTACCTCAGAAAGGGTGTGGTATCTTCTAACCTGGAGCTTTTCAAAATGCATTTAATGACTATATGCATGCATACATTATTTTAACATACATCCACAGTAAAGTTAAAAATGCATGACTAACACAATTCCTACATTTTAGGAAAATTTTGTCATAGTCCCCTTTATAAATAGGACTATCCACATGCACATAGGCATGACTAGGTGGCCATTCAGTAGCACACCTGTCCCAAAGTCATATCCAAAATATATGCATTTAAAAATCAAAATCATCATGCATAAGGTTAACCTCAATGCTAGGAGTACTTTGCCTTCTTACCTTGTGCTCAAATGTCCTCAGATAGGATAAAAATAGCAGAAAAGGTGCCAATTTGACTGTCTCAAAAGTCAAAATTTTTAACATCATTATGTTCAGCATGGTTTAATACTAACATTTACTATGTTGAATATTTTTTATCAAATCATTTGTGCCTACATAATCACTACTATGTGTTTAGATGCATTTCATGTGATAAGTCATTTTTCAACGGATAAAAACTGGAAAAAAGTACATGCATACGTTACCAGGACAGTGTAGAACATGTGTACGGTGACAAAATTTGCAAAAAGACGTCCGAACTCAGCAGATCTGAAGAAGAGCTCTCAGATATCCTTCGCGGTGCAAGTTAAAAATTACTTATGAAAGCAACCTACTGGTCTTTATGATCTACGGTTGGTCATAGGCTCATCTGCGGCTGCAGCAGGTGTACCTGCGGCACCCCTATGTGGGTCCCACCCCTCCGGCTCAGTCCAGTTCAAGTTGCAAAGGAGTTCTCGCAAGCTAAAAAGGCCAAATCAGGAATAAAAACGCTACGCGATTGAGCATAATAACTTACAATCCTGGTTGAACCATGGGTCTTTACATCATTCATTGGTATTCATCCAACCACAGGGTGCACCCTACCGGTGATCTCAGACGATACAAGTCATGCTCAGCAATACCTCACACAGGTCCAATTTCTCTCATTCAGGATCGTCATCCTACTTTGCCACAATAACCCCGGTGGGGGTCACAACGCGGTACATATGTCGAAGTACATAACCCCGGCGGGGGTCACAACGTATTATCAACCATTGATGTACGCATCAATGAAGGTTAAGTAGCCTTAACGTTATTTCAGTTGATGGCAAGTAAACCCATCGAAGCATCGAGAGCTATTCGAGGATTTCATACTCGGGTACTCATATTCCTCAGCGTATCTCCGGCGGGGGTTACAACGCATGTTCCGTTAACACACACATCAATGATGATCCAACACGTATCCCCAGCGGGGGTTACAACGTATGTTCTGTTGACACACATCAACGATGATCCAACACGTATCCCCGGTGGGGGTTACAACGCATGTTTCGTTGACACACACATCAACGATTATACAACAACCCCGGCGGGGATCACAATGCATTATCATCCATTGATGTACGTATCAATGAAGGTTAGGCAACCTTGACATCAGTTCAGCCGTTGGCAAGTAAACCCAACGTCACATCAGAAACCATCCGGTGATTTCATCAGTTGATACACACATCAACAAAGTCCAAGCAGCCTTGGCATTTATTTCAGCAAGGAGTTCATCCGTTGATCTACACATCAACAGAGGATCAAATGTATCCCCGGTGGGGGTTACAACGCGTGGTAAACCGGTGGTTCACACGTCAACGAAGGTTAGGCAGCCTTAACAACATTTGATGTTGGCAGTAAAACCAGCAGAACATTGACATACTCTGGCGATACAAACCAGGAAAGGTCAACGTCATCAAGGAGGATTGATGACGGAATATGTTATACACATCCTTAAACAGAAAAAGCTTTATCCCCACAGATCTCTTACACATAAGAGGCACTTCTTTGGAATCAAGTTTGTATCAAGGATTCAGGACTTCGGTGATAACCCCAACGTCAACATCCTCAAAGAGTTGAATCGCACATCTAATTTGGTCATCATTGCCAAATCCCCAGTAGAAGCTACAGGAAGATAGCAAGCATCCTCAGCATGTTGGGCGACAACCCCATACACTTGCATCACCCAGATGCTTCATGTTATATTTCAAGTGTCTAGGATTATTTATCATATCCATGCATTGCCTTGCATAAATATGATAAAGAGGGGCATCTGTAGACACTTGAAATTTTTTGCATATCTGACATCACAGGAGCACTATTCGTCTTTCAAGAGGAAACCCTGGAAGACGGTTCATATCCATTCTGGATACCATCGGGAGGAACAGCTCAACCCCGGAACACACACTGGGAGTAACAGCCTCAACCCCGAAACACACACCGGGAGTAACAATTCCAATCTCGGAGATAACCCCGAGGCCAGCAGTTACAATACCGGAACACAAACCGGATAAGACCGTTTCATTCTAGAGATAACCCCGAGATGTTCCGTCTCAGTCCCAACACTGTGAATAACTGATTCCAACCTTGGATATAACCCCAAGGAAGGCAGTGGCAGTTCCGGAGATAACCCCAGAAATGCTTATTTCAAATGCATGCCATCAACTTCAACCTCGACACTCACACTGAGGCACTCAGTATAAGACAGGCACACCTCAAAGATGACATTGAGGACCTTCCACCATTGCAGCAGTCCAATCTCAGCGTTAACCCTAAGCAACGTCTGCTTTATCAGCCCAAACCGGAGATAACCCCGGTTAGGGGCAAAGTCGTCATCTTGCCAACTTGACGCCACATCACGCCGTCTCAATATTTCAGACATACATTTCTACACAACAATGTCCCATAAGAGCCACAGAAAACCAATCCCGAGTGACTATTGCACAGGATAACGGATAGAATTTGAAGCTGAAGACCGAAAGGCATCGTCCCATCTTCATGACTTTGTACAACCTCTAATCCCGTGTCATTGCATAACTCTCAAAAACAGCAGTCTAAAATAGGTCCTATATACCTCAATCGGATGCCCGGATTGCAATTCTGAAAGTTTGAGCGGACATCACGTTGCCTACGTGTACGTACTTCGAGACGGCAGGACCCGCAATGCCCGGGGCACCCCAGGCAGCTTCTGGTACACCTGCGATTCCATCCTCTATAAATAGAAGGCTTGGGGTGGCCATTTTATAAGAGAAAACGGCGAGGAAGCCCTGCCCAATTTGATCTGTACTCACCCTAAATTGAGTGCTTTCTCATTTTAAACACTTGTGAGCTCACATATAGCTACTTTTGTACCTACTGAAGCCAGTGTTTATCTACCTTAAAGATATAGAAGTCTTCTTTGGCAGCCCACTGTAAGCCTTCTCACACACTTTAAAGCCTTTCTCTTCATCTTTGCACACACTATTCTTCACATTGAGAGTCGTGTTGCGTGTATTTGCCAGGACTTCGGTCTGTGGTTTTATTTTAGTTTGTATATACATATATATTTATATATATATATATAGACAAACATTATCGAGTTATGCCTCGATTGAGCCTAGACTTCGGTCTGGAGCGTTTACTTACTTTTGTATATATATATATATATATATATATATACACACACACACACACACGAAAGCAAATAAATGCTCCGGATATAAAATTCAGGCTCATCGAACAAAGTCCGACAACAGTTATATATATCTGGAGCATTTATATATATATATATATATATATATATATACACGAAAGCAAATAAATGCTTCGGATATAAAATCCAGGCTCATCGAACAAAGTCTGACAACAGTTATATATATCCGGAGCATTTATTTGCTTTCGTGTGTGTGTGTGTGTGTGTATATATATATATATATATATATAGGAACTGTGTGTCGAACTATGTTCGATGAGCCTGGATTTTACATCTGGTGCGTTTACTACTTTAATATATATATATACTTATATATATTAACTGTTGTCGGACTTTGTCCGATGAGCCTGGATTTTATATCCGGTGCGTTTATCGCTTATATATATATATATATATATATATATATATATATATATATATATATATATATATATATATATATATATTCCATCCCACCTAGAGTTTACTTCGTGGTGGTTGACCGTTTTTATAGCTTTCTATACATTTCGCCCCGCCTGGAGTTTCCTCCGTGGTGGTTGATAGCTTTCACAGCTTTATTTACATTTTTGATCCCCCATGGAGGTGCTTCGTGGTTGGTGATCATGTCTGTATATATATATATATTTACAGCTTTTATATATATACCTGCTTACTGCGTTTTTATTAATTACGACATCATGTGAGCCTAGGAATCATGTGATCACAGATTCAGTCCACTGAATCTAGATTCGGTTCCCATGATGGACCTTTTCAGCTGTAAGCAGCTTCTAAATTTATCTGTGATGTTTGGATGTCCTCAGATGGTTTTCATACCCACGAGGAATTCAGCACATTTTTGTACATTATTTTCATACAGATGCCTTGCATCTGTAAAATAAAATCAATCCAGCCGAATATTGAATAAAATGAGAGTATAAAAGGTCTCAATTACTATTGAGCACAAGGGTTTGAAAAACCTCTTTTCTAAAACATCACTGTTATATCTTGCTAAATGTTGAATTTTTACATAAATTCAAACCCTGTGTATATAGGTGTGAACGAGGCCTCGCACTACTTCCAAATAACAGCACATTGACCCACACACACGCGCACACACATTCATATAACAGTTTCTTGAAAAGTGGCGGTCATCGTGGCAACACGGATGTCGGGGGGTGCCTAACACCTTCCCTTCGCATAAGCAAGTCCCCGGACCCTAATTGAATCTCGATTTCACCGACCCGTTTAGCAGTGTCACATCGCTGGGTCAATGTGCAACCCCTTTCTCGGTTGGGTTGGTACAACCAGTTAAAAAATTAACTGGCGACTCTTATAGTCTAATCGTCGACGTTACACATGTCGGACCTTTTTCACGTGTTTTTCAAACAAATCTCACATAAAATGAGAACACAAAAGAACATGTAACGAAAAAGGGACAAATAAAAAACCCGACGTCGACAAATCAATACAACATAATTATAATTTTCTTTATAATTATGATTTTATTTAATCAAGTAACACATCACTTTAATTACAAATTCACATTAAAATATAATAATTCATTTAATCATTAAAAACTCTCTAATTTAATTATTAATTAAATTAGAATATTATCTCATAACAATTAATTTTCTTAACTCCTTAATTATTTACTTAACAAATAATTAACCAATCAAGTCAAATCAAATTAAATATTTATTCAACAATAAACACATCCATTAAATATTTATATAATTCCATAAATATTTAAAATTACAATTTAAAAATTCTGGATTGTTACAACGACTCCCAAACCAGATGATCTTAGGGCGCTAGGTGTAGAGACACCCCTAGGGCTTACTTATTCAAAAAAAAAGGCCACAAAAGTCAACTAGTCAAGCTACTTTTATCCATCACTCTTTTTAGCGTGAATACCGATGCTTCTCGAGGTTTGGATACCCAGTTATTTCGCACAATGGACATTGAAGCAGATTTTTCAATCACCAAATTTTTATTTTCTCTTTTTTTTTTCTTTTTTTTCATTCATCATTTTTTTTCATATGGTTCTGTAACAACATAAACAAGTTAAATAGTTCTAAGGCATGAAATCAGTGCACACAGACAACTCCACAAATAACTTAGCCAAATAAACATGCTTCTCATATTCAAGTACTCATGTATCACAAATTCAATTTAAATCAGTTACTATGGATCATGGCTTAGTCTTCATCATTCATTAACCAACTAAGCATTAAATAGATTGTAAAATTTAGTATTAATTCTCAATTTTTAACTTTAACCTTTTAAACACGTAGCCAAAAAGAACCATGGAACCCAAGTTTTCAAAAAAATTCAGATTTTTTTTCAACTTTCCATCAAAATTGGATTAATATCCCTTAATAAAATAAAAACCTAAATCTTCCCCCCACACTCAAACCTTACATTGTCCCCAATGTAAGAAAATCATGCAAAGAAGAAAATACTACTAGCCAACATGCAAAAACTAAAAAGTAAAGGGATAGAAAAATAAAATCTAGAATCTTGGGTTGCCTCCCAAGCAGCTGTCCTTGTTTATTGTCATTGGCTTGACATCATCCTTCTCATTCTATGTATTTGGACTTGTGTACTTCAAGTGGACTGGTAACAGTTTCAATTTTTTAGGAGCATCCTTCAGATCCTGATTTTGCTCCATTCCAACCATCCAATTCCATAGTTAAGGTCCCATGGTATGTATCATGTAGTGTTTTTGTTGTTTGCACCGCTGTATCACCTATATCCTCTTTGTAAAGATCTGCAAAACTTATCGAATTGTTCTCCTCATTCTCTTGTTCATCCTTTTCAAACTTTGAATACTTGATTTCTTCTTCAAATTCAGTTGTAGCCTCAAGCACTTCCAATTGGTTTCCACTAGTGAACTCCTCATCATCTTTATGTTCTTGTTTCCTATTCGCCATTTCTTCCAGAATTTTTTCATTAGACTCTGTATAACATGTTGAATTCTTTCCAACTTTCCAATTCCTTGTTAGAACTTGGGAAAAAGGTAGTTTCGGTTCATAAGCTGAAAAAGGTGGAAATTTGTGTTTGAGTACATCACTGCTGCCTGTTTCACTATTGTCAGACTTGCTTTGTATTGACTTTCCTTGCTACTGATCCTCTGCACCACATCTCAATGTTATAGTACTTACATTTTCAACAGTTTAAGAAAGTGACCTTCCTACTGTGGTTGCAAGCTGACCGACTTGGTCCCTTAAATCTTGAATAGAAGTTCTTGTCTGACTCATGAATTATTGTGTTTGGATCATGAATGCCTTGAACGTATCCTCCATAGATGTCCTAGAATTGACAGGTACTTCTTAGTTTTCTATGTGGTACTGAGGTTGAGCTTGTTGAAAACCTTGTATATTCCTTGCAGCCATTTGTTGAACTATAGCAGTTAATTCAGAAATTTGTTGCTCAATATTATAAGTGCTAACCTCTTTTACCCTTTGTGATGTATGAGTCATCCTAGTCCCACACTGCTGTGAGTTGGCTGCCATGGTTATAATTAAGTTCTTTGCAGCTTCTAGAGTCTTGTCTTCCAGTGCTCCTCCACTTTTCATATCGATCATACATTTTTCCATTGGTAGCAACCCCTCATAGAAGTACTGGATCAAGTGATGGTCATCAATTCCGTGAGGTGGATAGCTGGAACACAACTTCTTGAACCTTTCCCAATACTCATAGAGAGTTTCTCCATTGAACTGCCTGATTCCACATATCTTATTCCTTAGGTGGGCGACTCTTGATGCAGGAAAGTACCTTTCCAAGAATAACCTTTGTATATCAGTCCATGATCGTATTGATCCTGAAGGTAGATAGTATAACCAGTCTTTATCCAAATCTGCTAATGAGAATGGAAAAAGTCAAAGTTTGATATGCTCCTCTGCCAGTCCTTGTGCTTTAATCATGGAACACACCACATGGAACTCCTTTAAATGTTTATATGGATTTTCACCTGTAAGACCATGAAAAGTAGGCAAAAGACGAATTAGTCTAGAGTGAAGTTCAAAAGTAACATCTAAAGTAGGATACTCAATACAAAAAGATGGTTGAGTCAGATCAGGAGTAGCCAGTTCTTTCAAAGTTCTGTTATTGTGTGGCACCGCCATCTCTTTCACTTCAAGTGATGGAACAAGAGCTTCTTTTGTATCTGTAGTTTTCTCTATTTCTTGATCAAGATTTAAGTTAATAAAGTTAGAGGATTGAGTCATAAAACAAAAACAAAATAATAAAAATAAACAAAAACAAAAAATAAACAAAAACAAATAACACTCCCCGGCAACGGTGTCAAAATTTGGAAGTTGTCGTTTACACTCCTAAATTAATCTCACTTTCACTTTACAAATTTAAACAATTAGCGGAGTAGTAAGTAAGGATCGATCCCACAAAGAGTGATTTGTTTTATATTTATCCAATGATTTCTAATGAAAAGGGAATTTTGAATTAATTAATTAAATTAACAAGAATAAACTAAGAAGAATAAACAATGAATAAAAAGCTTCAGTTCTTCAGTTCAGTATCACCTTTTTACAACAATAGATTAATAAAGTGTAACATTATTTACCCTTCAATGAAACTAATAGCCCTAGGTAACAACAAGCTCTGCTACCCGAAACTCCCCTTAGATTTTCACTCAATGAAACAAGCTCTTCGCAAGATTCTAACAATTATATAACCTAGAACAAGCTCTCTAGATTTAATATAAAAGCAGCATTAAGAACTAGGGAATTAGACTATTCCAAGCAACAAACACATAAGCTCAGATTGTTTAATTTGTCTTCTGATAATCATAGCAATACTCAAAAGCTTGTCCACAATCAGGTATTACTAATTACTACTTGTGATTAGAAACAATATCAATTACACGTAATATTATTCCTTGATCTAGCATATGATATTCGTTAACCAACTCAATCCTGCAGAAATCAAATCAGTTAAGCTAAATATCATTCATAAATTAAATCATATTATCAAGAATGAATTTCATGTGAGAAAAAATAAGCAATGAATACTTAATTAACCATTAATTATAAATAAGGTTCAACATCCCTTAGAACTGAATAAAAAGAACTTAGCTCATGTCTTCAGTCCTCCAATGTTGTAGATGAGAGAATGTAGTAAATGATTGAATGAATAAAATCTTGACTAGCATCCTCTATTTATAGTGCTAGACAAAGTCCTAAATTCTATAGGAAGTAAAAATCGAAATCATCCTAAAAGGAATTACAAATCATAACTAGTTTTCATAAAGAAATAGAATTTAATTTAGAAATAAATCTTAGTATAAAGTAAATCCCAAAGCTAATAGAAATAATAATCATATTCCATGTTGAAATGTGCCAAAATCTGCAATTAGAAACTTTTCAAAAATCCAAGATTTTCCAATTTTCGCGCTCAAATTCGCAGGGGCGAATTTTCATTTTCTACTATGACGTCCTTTGGTAAAACAAGCATAGCTTTTGATCTGGGAGGATTTACGAGGCCTGCTAACTAACAAAACGAAGATATCGATGAGATCTACAACTTGCATTCTTAGAGAATTGATTCTAGCTGGATCAAGGTCGAAATCAGGCTCCAAGTGACAGCTATGCAAATTGCAACTTCCAAAGTTTAAGGTTCAACTTCTGTTTGGTAAAAAGATCATAACTTTTTCATATGAACTCCGATTGGGACGATTCAAGATGTTCCAGAAATCTAAGGAAGAGCTCTACAATATAATTCATGTCTCAAGCCAAGACCATGCATCCAACTTAATGCTAAAAACTTTGCAATTTTTTCCTTTTTTCACATTTCAGCTCTAATTCTTCCTGAAATCATTAAACACCTTAATAAGCTCATATACAAATGAAATATACAATAAAACTAAGCATAAAGGAATCAAAATAAATGAATAATATGCACTCATCAATGGCCCAATATGTGACTCCATTTAATTAGTATGAAACCCAAGATTCATAGAATTCGGGGGCGTGCTTAAGCGAGGAGAAGATTTTAGGCACCCTTGACTTCCGTGAAACACGGTTACCGCAACTTTTTTATTCCCTATGCATTAAGAGTGTGTGTGTGTGTGTGTGTGTGTGTGTGTGTGATTAAATATGTAAAAGTGTTTAGGTGCTTTATTTTGAAAGTAGTGTTGTGCCTCTTTGGACCCATGTACAAAGGGCTTGATTTATAGAAAAGTTCATTGTTTTAGTTAAAGAATATGAAAGTGAGGTTTTGAAAAGATGATTTTTAAACCCTTTTGCCAAATAGGAATCGAGGCCCTTCGATACTTCTAATTTTATTCTAGAAGCGACTTGATTTGATAATCGAGATGTGAAGCATCTTCGAAGGCTAAATCGAAACTATTAACTACAAGGGTCGGGTTCCTTGTGGACATCAGAAGCAATCGAAGAAAGCCCGAGCACCACATACATGATTTTCACTATTTCGGGGCCTTAAATCTGGATACCGTTTTAAGGCCCAAGATTATATGTACAATGGATTGTAAGCTACTGTACAACTTAAACAAGTCCATCTTGGGAATCAGATCTAGATCCATTGATTGAATCTTCGATCCTAGGATTCGTAGGCTCACATGGCATCATTTAAAGCTTGCACAATGTATATGTCTGCATAATATATACATATATTTCTTAACTCCGCTAAACAAGTGATTTATTAATTAAATCCTTACACGTCAGTATTTAAGCCTCTCGCTTCCTCTAAATATAGATCTAGGATAGCGTGGTAGCATCAATATTTACACAAACTTCAAAATGAACTAGATCTACATAGATCCATGCTATGAAGCCTTTGGACCGATTAAATGCTAGATCAGGCTAGATCTAGTCAAAACACAGCAAATATAAACTATTTACACAAAATAAATGGTAAAAAGCTAGATCTATGCACAATTAAGCAATTTTATATATATATATAACCATTATGTATATACTAAAGCAGTAAATAAGTACAAATCTGAGAAGATCTTACAATATGGCACTAGACTTGCAACAAACGCATGAAACTTCAAAAAACTTGATTTCGACCGGTGAAAAGTAGATATAACAAAGTTTATATGTATATAAGTTTTTAGAACTAAGATTTACAGAGTTTGAGATGAGGAATCGCTCCCTTTCTCTCTCTAGCTCTCAAATTTCTCTTTCTAAAACTTGGAAAACGAGATCTCTCTCCTTAAAATGAGATGGGGGTCAGATATTTAAAGACCCGGCCAGCTGCAGGGGGTCGATCACTGCACTGTCTACTGAAACGTTCATATATTGCAATCCAGGAATCGCATGGAGATGTGTCACACCATTCTGAAAAGCTCTTTTCGAGAGCTACATGATGACATAGGACTTACTTTTTTTCTGAGTTTGGGAAGATGGGTTCATCACTAAAGTAGCATCTTCAAGTCTCTATAGGTAGTCTATGGATTTGTCTTGCGCAGTTTACACTCGGGATTGTTGCGCTGGTTCTTTGTGAGCCTATTTTCAGCTAGACAGTTGTTGTTTATGTTGTTTTGTCAACATTCCTTCTTTTCCCTCCCGAGGTTGTCTCCGGGGTTGAAGTGGTTGTAGCTGTCCCTCAGGGTTGTCTTTGGGGTGGAATCATGATGATGCTTTCCCTCGAGGTTGTCTCCGGGGTTTGAAAAGAATCTTTTGCCTCTTAGATGGTTAGTAATAGGAAAACAAAATTTTATGTGTCTACAGATGCCTCTCTTTGTCATGTTTATGCAATAAAATGAGTATAACAAAGATTACTAGACACTTGAAATATGATAAGGTATATCTAATGATGTAATGTTATGCAAAGTATGGTATGATGTCATTCATGGATGCTAAATGCTTTTGTTGGAGTTAGCTCCAACGACTTTCATCGCCGGTTATTCCCGATGTCCTCATTATGGTTGACTCCAATAGCTTACACCACAAGACATTTCCAATGCTTTTCTCTAAAGATAATGCTTAACTATTTATACCATCGGATGTTCCTGATGTCTCTGTTAGGGATGATTTTTAACGGTGATACCACCAGAGCATTCTTGATGCCTCCGCTGAAGATAATTTTCAATGGCTTACACCATCGGACCTTTCTAATGACTATGTTGGGGCTGACACCAACGATTTACACTACGGGACATTCTGATATATTCACTGAAAATAGTTTTCAGCGGCTTATACCACTGGACCTTCCTGATGCCTACGATGGGGCTGACACTAACGGTTTATAATACCAGAGATTCCGATATCTTCGTTGAAGATGTTTTTCAGAGGCTTATGCCACTGGATCTTCTCGATGCCTACAATGGGGCTGACACAAACGGTTTACAATACCGAACATTCTAATATCTTCGCTGAAGATAGTTTTCAATGGTTTAAACCATCGGATTTTCCTGATGCCTACGTTGGGGCTGACACCAATGGTTTACACTACCGAACATTCTGATATCTTTTCTGAAGATAGTTTTCATTGGCTTACACCCCCAGATCTTCTCGATGCCTACGTTGGGGCTGACACCAATGGTTTACAATACCATACATTCTGATATCTTCTCTAAAAATAGGTTTCAATGGCTTACATCATCGAACAATCTCGATGGCTACCCTGAAGGTAGTTTTCAAAGGCTTACATCATCGAAAAATCTTGATGCCTACCCTGAAGGTAGTTTTCAACGACTTACATCATCGGACGATCTCGATGCCTACCTTGACGGTAGTTTTCACATGCTTAATTGGGATTTACATACTTCAGAAGTTCGATATCATATTTCAGGGTTTCAGGTACTTTATGCTCAATCGCGTAGAATCTTTTTTTCTTGATTTGCCTTTTCGGCTTAAGGGGAATTTGCTATAACCTAAATTTGATCGAGCCAAAGAGGGTGGGACCCACCTAGCTTTGCCATAGGTCTACCTGCGGCTGCCACAGGTAGACTCGCGGCAGGTCACGGGTGGGTTAACCCCTTGCACGCTCCTTTTTTTCTTTTCAAGTCGCTTTCAAACTTTTTTACTCTATAAAATCCGAAAGTTCTTAATGAGATCTACTCATTTCGGGCTGCTTTTTCTAAAATCCGTCACCATACAAACGTTCTATACACCTCAAGTAACATTTACATCTTTTTCTTTCTCATTTTTACCATTAGATTGCTAGATTTCATGTTTAATAAGTTTATATGGAATGTATCAAATATGTATGCATAAATGGCTAAATAAAAATGAACAAGCTTAACAAATGTATGTATTTTACCATGGTAAACAATCTAATGTGAAAAAATTTCATTTTCTCAAACATAATTTTCAACGTATTTTGGCTTATTAGTCATCCTATTTTAGGATAAATGGGCATGATGTTTACAAGACTTTAATTTATTTTCCTCGGGTAATCTGGCTACCATTGTGGGCTTGATTTAATATTTATATATATGCAATGTTCTTGAGTTGGGTTGGTGTGCTACTAAATGGCCACCTAGTCTTGCCTATGTGCTTGTAGATAGTCCATTTTATTGGGGAGACTCTGGAAAAAAAAATTCACGAGTCTGGGTATTTAATATGCATGCATATTTAACTCTACTAGGGATGCATGTTAAAATAGTGCAAGTTTACAAGTGCAAACCATGCATAATGCCATGATCTTCTCGAAATTTATGTGACTATCACTGACCTTTTAGGCGATTTGAGTCGTCATCCGTCAATCTATTTACACATGAATAAGGTACCAAGACTTTTCATATTGAATTGTCTTTTTCCATTTTTAACAATGGTTGAACCTTAATTTGATAACAATGCAGGTTTCAAGGTTTACCCAGCCGAGAGGAAACTGGTTCAGTATCCATTCTCTATATAGGACCCTTCATACAAATTACCAAGCTCAAGTGCACGCCTAGGGTTTCGAGACTTTCTTTTTTATTACACCACATCGTTTTCCCCTGGGGTTATTTGAGGGCTCTATCGGAGAGATGGTTTCATCAAACTCAATCCCTACATCATTTGGACTGTGAGGTGGTAATGACGACGATGGATTGGTGATATATCACAGGCTTGGAGTTTACCGAAGAGAGGTTGCCTTTGTTGGTTGATATTTCCCATGTTGTTGTCCGCTCACTTCTTAGAGTTCCTCCTTTGGCTCTTAAGGGTCGGTTTGTTCACTCAGGTCCCTTGAGTATTAATGCTTCCAACAGGGCCTTGTAAGAGTCATTCCCTGCTGATCTGAGGGAGAGAGATCATATCTTGCGACGATTATTTCTGACTATCTTCAGGGATTGCTTCATTGCAAACAACTCCTCGACTGTCTCTTTTGCCTTAGTTGGCACTCTCCGCGAGGTAGACCGCATAAGGCATTTTGATTGGGGATCCTTTACCTTTACGTATTTCATTCACAGGATGCGAATGTGCTCGAAGGGTGTTATCGATGCTTGATTGAGTTTCTTCCCATTTCTATTGGAAGGTAACTTTAATAATCTTTCAATTTCCCCTATTTGTGTTATCATTCCATGACTGATGTAGTTTGCTTATGAATTTTTAGTTTTGGGCTTATGAGCGACTTCCTTTCCTTCGTCCGATCACCACTTTAGGCTTGGAGACTTATCCACGGGGACGCGATTGCATCATTCTACCTTGACGGAGCTCCTTGTGGTAGAGGGATTTCCTCACAGTCGCCTTCAGCTAGAGTTGCTGACCGCTGATGATGCTACAAGGATTCCTTATACCCCTGATCATCTTACAATGGGTTTTGAGGATGGTTTCCCGACAGGAGTGGAGTATTCCTTGTCTACCCTTCAGATTCCTTTTTTGACTGAGGGAGGTTGGGAGCCCTATTTGGGAGAGCGAGATATCAGATGCATCATATGGGAGATTTGCATTTTATATCTTCCTCTTACTCGGAGGTACTAGCCTTTGTCTCAGCTTGTTACAGATATTCCCTTGATGGGCTTGGATGGTTTCATGTTGTCAAATGACCCTTGTACTCAGGACTCTTTTTATCAGTGGTGGACTCCCCACACTATTGGGTCTCAGACCCGTGATACCATGCTCCTGGGAGACATGGTACCTGGGTCCGTGATGATGATAAATTGGATTGAATGTGTCAGAGAGCTGACTCATTTGGCGTAGATAGCGAGCTTAACACAGTAAGTGGAGTAGATATCCCTCTTTATACGTCATCTGAGCAAGGATCCCACTGAGGCGGCTACTTTTGATCCATCTAGGTCTGGTACCGGTCCCTCTAGCGGTCCAGACACTAATGGTTTTGTTAGAGGAGATCCCCCCTTATATCGTCCAGATATACCCTTTAACAGAGATACCGTAACTGTAAGACCCCAACTTATTAATGAATAAAATCAAATTTCTTCTAATTATTATTGTGAATAATAAGGTGTCAAATTGATATAATATTTGGGTTATGGGTGAAATGTGTAAATTTTGCAAAATAAACAAGTGGTTATAAAATATTCATTGTTGTCGAGGAATATTCGTTTGGTCGTGGAATATTCTTTCTGCCGGGGAATATTCGTACAACGGTGCAACCATTTGTGGGCCCCATAATAGAATAACTGTCGGATGAAGAAAATGACAAAATTGAGTTTTTATAAATAACGACATAGTTGTTACTGTTAACACTGTTGGAATACCCGGTGGTTAAAATACAGTAATACGCGTGGTTGCACAGTAGCACACGGTTTTGCACAGTATTTTTGAATTATTGATCCTTACTTAAGAAGGCACTACTCAATAATTGTTATAGTAGTTACTGTTCAATATTTTATTTTATTGATTCAATAATTGCTGCGTTGATATTTTATATTATTGTTGTTTCAATAATTGTTACTGCACAGTATTTTCCATTATCAGATCAATAATTCAAATTATTTGAATAATATTATTAGATAGCATTATTGGTAATGTCTAGAAAGTTCTGTCTAAGGAGAGGTTTGGTCACCTAATTGCGCGTCAGTACGGAGAAATCCTTATAAATTAGTGAATGAACTAGTTACATGCTACTCCCTCCATCCCATAATAACTGCCGCTTTAGCTTGATGCACATGGATTAAAAAAGTCATTTAGTGCTATTATTTATTAATTAAAATTGGTGTGAAATTTCATCACAACCCTTTATGAGAAGTTGAAAACTATTAATTCAAAGAAAAAATTTCTTGGGACAATGAGAGAATGTATGAGTGATATAGGAAAGTAAATAATTTATTATCCTAGAAAGTTATAAACGACAAATAAATTGGAAAAAAAATTTCTTTCTAAAACGACAGTTATTATGGGATGGAGGTAGTATTATAATTTGAAGACCGGGTAAACTAATATACCCCTATACAATTACCTCGATTATTAAAAAACAGAAAGACGAAAAAAAAAACAATGGTAAAAACTAACCTTTTTATTATCTTATTTTACAAAAACAGTCTCGTTTGTCAATTCTTTTTGTTTTTATTCATAGGAGGAACAATGATAAATATATACTTGCCACAAGATAACAAAAAGTCATCTAATCACACTTTTCAAATACCCCAAACACAACAAAAAACAAGCCCTTAATCAGACCACAAACCAACATTATCAAAATCTACTCAGTAAGATACACTTGCATATATGATTCTCATCATTTTTCCAGAGAATTCAAACCCTCAAATAACAATCTTTGGGAAATAAAGTAGCCAAGGCATTCGGAAAACTCTCTCGCCAAAAAAAAGAAGAAAAAAAAGAGAGGCGCCTACAAAGCTAAAAGGGCTTTGCTTACGCAGTCCCTTTCTCTCTGTTTCTTACTAGTTAAATATTTCAATTCTACTACAAATTATAATAGTTGCATTTAGCCATCTCTTTCATGCTTATTTAACAGTATGAGAAGGATGGATGCATATAATATAAATATAGAAATTAATTAATATTTTCATACAATATTCCCATCATTGGTCAATGAAGATTGGTGACCAACCTTTTGATTCTTGGAATTGGGGGAAAAATCAAAAGTTATTTTCACATTGAACTAATCCCCTCTTCTTTTACTGAAACAACCACTTGTACTGAGACAAGAATCTTGGTGAATTAGTACTCGAGCCCCCGGAGATGGGATTGTCACCGGAGGAATCTCACCGGAGTTGAGCTGAGGAGGCGGGTGCTGCCACTGCGGCAGCTGTCCCGCCAGGAGGACCGTCTGAAGGAGTGGCCCTGCTTCCATGACTGCCTTCAAAAACTTCCCATTTTCCGGCAATGTCTTATTGATCACTAATTTCTCAGCCACATCTGCCGTTTGTACTGGCGGAGGTGGTGGCAGAATTTGTTCGGTTCGTGGGGACGGAGTTGAATTTTCATCGCAACCCGAATAGGAAAATCCGGTGGCAGATTCTCCCTTCATTGTTAGTTCATCTTCAAAAGCATTGATAGTTAAAGGTGATGGTTGTAGTTTTTGTTGGAGTACGTGTTTTTCTAAAATTAACCTTTGGCAATTTTCTTGGGCCTCATTTCTTTCTTTGATGGTGTTTGTCAAGAGACTATTCAGATGCATTAGTTCATTTTCTTTTCTTGAAAGTTCCTCATGAGCTGATACAACTGCAGCTTCTAACTCCAAAGTTGTGTACAATAAAGAATGCTTCAACTCCTCAATTCCCTATAAAAGAAAAAGTTACTCATTAGTATATTAAGATCTTGATTCCAGATCGTGTAAAATGTGCGGCATACGAATGTAACCCATTTCTATATGACTGTCCGAATGGACTACCCAACTTTAATTGTCTAGAATCCAAATCCAGAAAATATCAATATAAATCAAGAAATCGGAGATTAAATAAGAAAAAAAAAAAAAGGTACCCTTCGAAAATTCTTACCTCCTCTTGGTAGTAGTGAAGCAAGTTGAAAGAACCACATTCTTCTTCCATTTTCTTGTAATTTTAGGACAAAAGAGAGAGAGAGTTTTGTAAGTGGTACTTGCGCTTCTTTGTAAAGAATTTAAGTTCTTGTGAAACTCTTCAACCTTTTTTTTTCGCTAATGGGATTGGGACATATGGTCGGACCAAAACATAAAATGCCAAAAGCATTGAAAGGGGCTAAAGTGCCCAAGTGCATTTACTTTTACTATTAATATTCGAAGTACACGAGTACTGCTGAGTGGAGGAATAATATGAATTCAGTTATGAAAGTTGGGACTCAATTTTCTTTTTTAAGGGTACTTCATTTTCATCATATAGTAGTAGCTGCAGATTGCACTTTGTATCTGCACGAGCGTTTCCAAGGAAATTTTTGGTGGTTCATGGTTCTGAACTTTTGATTAATCTAGCTGGGTATCCTTTTAGGGTAATGTGTTAAAATATAAGGCCATCTCCAGCATGCCGGAGCTTCATCAATCCTAAATTAAATATACTCATGCTCCCTCTCCAACAGCTAGACTAAATATAGTCTAGGAGATTTTTCGGTGAATCCAAAAGACTATATCAAAAATTTTGATTTTGGTAGACTATAATTTTTAATATATTTTAGTGGGAGTGTGGAAAAATGATTGGTGGACTATAATTCATTAAATATAATATAATCTTTTAATATTATAGTCCATGAGGTTGTCCATCTGTTGGAAGAAAGAATTGATGTCATATGAACTAAATATAGTTCAAGATATAGTTCACCTTGTTAGAGATGCTCTAACAACATAGCGGAAACAATAATAAAAAATATTCGAAATAAAAATAATTACACATAATTACGACAAATAATTTTTAAGCGATTCGTCTAAATGTTGGATTACTCCACAATCTACGGAAAATCTGGCTCACTAAATCAGAAAATTGTAAATCATAATCCAGTACAGGATCTTCTCCTTATATAATGCAATATTAGAAACCTAATTCACTTTGGACCTAGTGCCTCTCCACTTCGAGAACGTAAGCAATCATCTTTTATGTAGCTTTACAATCACCCTGAAACAAAGTTGGATCAGACTTCACTAATAGCAATACTTACAAAAATTAGACTTAAAGTTTTTTTTTTTTACTAGTAGTGGCAGTTAAATAATTGTTAATCTATCACATGAGCATAGTGTATTTAGGGTAATTTTTTGATATCAGGTGACAATAATACAAATCCTAGTTGTGAATTTTCAGTGATCTAAATGTCAATGAGCATTTACATATCAAGGCAATTTCTGCAAAATAAAATAAAATAAAAGGACTAGTTGCAAATGCTGAATTTTGTAATACGATTCGGCGTAATTAACAAATTAATATCATTTCTTGATTCGGGGTTAATCAAGAAATTAACCAATTTCTTGATTCTCATTGTTTAAATGTTGCACATGTTTCTATCCACAAAAAAAAAATACAAATTCAATTTGCACTAAAAATCAATTTACACGCTAAACTAAATTTTAGTGACAAAAAGACCAAGAGCATATATATAATAAAACAGAACCAATTCTTTCGACTTAATCTAAAGGCTCACATTTCATCTCAATTATTCTAACTTAATCTAAAGGCACACATTTCATTTCACACTAAAAATCCCCGCACAAATCAAATTCACCCCTAAAAATTCTCGCTCAAATCAAATAACAATTATAATAACACTAATGATAATAATAATTATTGTAGACAATCGAAATTTTGCATTCATGTTATTAACTTTGCAGGAGGGCAGAATCGTCTTTCAGAGATAACCCTGGAGGACAACTCAACTAAGTTCCAGAGACAACCCCGGGATACCCACTCTTTGCCATCTCGGAGACAACCTCGAGATATTCCATCACAGTCCAAGAGACAACCTCGAGATCTTCAGTTTTAACCTTAGAGACAACCCCGAATAATGCAGTTACAGTTCCGAAGACAACACCAGAGAAATTTGCCATCTCGGAGATAACCCCGAGATATTCATTCCCAATCACAGAGACAACCCCGGGATCTTCAATCCAACCTTGGAGATAACCCCGAGGAATGCAGTTGCAGTTCCGGAGATAACCCCGAAAATGCTCTTCTCCGCTCCTAGCAATCAGCTTCAACACTCGGCGATAGCCCCGAGGCACTCATTCCCCAAGCCCGAAGATAACCCCGGGAGGTCAGGCACACCTCAGAAACAACCCTGAGGATGGTCAACACTTGCAGCAGTCCAATCTCAGAGATAACTTTAAGACCCCAACTTATTAATAAATAAAATTAAATTTCATCTATTTATTATTTTGAAATAGAAAGTGTAAGACCCCAACTTATTAATGAATAAAATCAAATTTTCTCTAAATATTATTGTGAATAATAAGGGGTTAATTTGATATAATACTTTGGTTATGGGTGAAATGTGCAAATTTTTACAAAATAAGCAAGTGGTTATAAAATATTCATTTTGTCGGGGAATATTCGTTTGCTCGTGGAATATTCTTGCTGTCGGGGAATATTCCTACGACGGCGCAGCCTTGTGTGGGCCCCATAACGGAAAGCGATTGGATGAAGAAAACGACAAGTATAAGTTATTTTTAAATAACGGCGTAGTTGTTACCGTTAATACTGTTGGAATACCCGGTGGTTAAAATACAGTAGCACACGGTATTGCACCAATTATTGATTCTTACGTAATAAGGCACAACTCAATAATTGTTACAGTAGTTATTGTTTAATAGTTTATTTTATTGATTCAATAATTGTTGCGTTGATATTTTATATTATTGTTGTTTCAATAATTGTTGCTGCACAATATTTTCCTTTATCAGATCAATAATTCATATTATTTGAATAATATTATTAGATAACATTATTGGCAATGTCTAAAAAGTTCTGTCTAAGGAGAGGTTTGGTCATCTAATTGCGCGCCAGTAAAGAGAAATCCTTATTGGAAAGCCCCCTCTTCCTAGGAACAGCCTGGTTGTCATAAATGTGATTCTGTAATATTATTTGTGAATAATTAATTATTGATTCATATGATAAGGAAATATTTATTTTATGTGGATATAAATGAGGGATATATTTTTCTGGTTAAAAATGAAGGAGTTAATGTTGAGGTTTTTATCAGTATTTTTGTCGGAATGGAGGTATTAAAAATCAGGATTTTGAGATATTTTGCGGGGGTTATAATTTTTAATCCGACCGTTGGATCGTGATAATTTTTGGAAATGTTATACATATATAAGTTGAGTATATGTCCACAAATTTTGAACCGTTAAAATTGAACGTATGATTTATTATGAATTTTACGAGATGACTAGTTCAGAAATTGTTAAAGTTTTGGAGTTTATCATTTTGATGGAAAATTCTAAAATTAGTGGGCCCCACTCTTGGTTGGTAAAGAAATGTGCTGAGATTTTTATTCAAATGTGGTGGATGGGAATAGTAGCAGGTAAAGCCATCAGGTTGCATGTTAAGTCTGCTTCGGCGTGCTAACATTTTCCTATAAATAGAGGGCAAAGTTAGAATTGAAAATCACACCAGAAACAAGTTTTCTCTCTTTCTCTCTCTAGATTATTGAGTGTATTTTGTGAGTATTTAGATACTTTGAGAGTTTCTATTCATCAGAGCAAGTTTCTTTCAGCCTTATTATACCGGTATTCCGACCAGAAGTACTGATATTTTGAGGTAAGGGATATTATTTTCTTCTTAATGATATTATTTTCTTCAATATCATTATGCTGAAATATTGATATGAGTTTTTATCAAATTTAGAACTTTTTGTGTCGGGGTTACTATTCACGTATACGGCACTATTCACGTATACGGTACTATTCACGAATACGGCACTATTCACCGAAAAATAAAAATTTTCTCTTTTTGTCCAAGATGTCAATTATGGTTACTATCTTTGATTGTATCCATGTTTTGATCTTTATTTTTGAATTCTGCTTCACAATTGATTATTATGAAGTATTATTGATCTTGGATAAACTGTTATACGAATCCCTACTATTTGTCCTTCTGTCTCATTGGATTCGTTCTCTTTAAGATATTTTTCATCATCCTCCGTCCTAAATGATGATATTACTGAATATCTTTGGCCTGTAGTGCAAAGATGTATGATTACTTGATGAATATCTTTGGCCTGTAGTGCAAAGATGAACATGTGTTGAGATGAACATGACTGACAGGTGATACAAATGAATATCTTTGGCCTGTAGTGCAAATATGAATATTTAGATAAAGATGATTATTAATTGATGTTATAGGGATAAAATATTGATGATGGACTTTTAAATATTAGAAGATAGTAGAATTCATTCTCTACTTGACTCTTCTAATGGTTTGCTGTTTCCGCTGCAGTTGTTGATCTAAAACTTGTTGTCGATTATATTCTATCAGATTTTTTCCTCTTGAGGACTAACGATAATTTGTTGTATATTATCTTAGTCATAATATTCTTTACTGGGCTAGTTGAGCTCACCCTTTTCCCTTTTGTTCCATTTTTTTTCTCAGGAGGTGAGAACATAGCAGGATCTAGTCGGGGTATGGAGTGATGGTTCTAGAAAGATGTTTTAGCAGTCCTCACTATTTCTGTAAAATAGTGTTTGAATAATTATAATGAGGATTTATTTAAGTGTGGATATTGTCCAGAAGACAATATTTGTATTTAAACTCACAGTATGTGTTGTCGTATTTTGCACGACAATTGTATTATTGAAGTTGTAGTTTGCTTTCTGTACCATGTATTTGGCGACTCAGAATGGATGTTGTATACCTATTTTGGGGGCGTCACAGTTGGTATCAGAGCTTAGGGATATGATCCCTGGCTGAGATATGAGACAAGAACTAGGAGGGGAGAGACGGGAAATTCCTTCGCTAGTATGACCTGACTAAGTTTATTTGGTGTTTATTTGATCGGTTAGAGTGTAGGAATAATATATGACATGACTATTAACCCTTGTTTTATGGCAGTATTTAAGAATGGCAGCTGAGAACGTTAATAATGGAGTAAATCAGACCGTGGAGACACCTTTGATCACCACCCAGGAGAACGTGCAACAGGAAGGCAATATTCCTCCTGTAAACAACGTTACCGAGCAAACGATGAATGATGGAATGTTTAGGAGCTTTTTGCAGTTCATGCAAAATCAGACGAGAGAGACTCGTGTGCAGAATATATGTGGAAATGATAACAACGCGCGGTTTGTCAAAGCCAAGCAGTTCAAAGAATTGGAACCACCAGAATTTAAGGGAAAGCCGGATCCGATCATGGCGGAAACGTGGGTCAAGCAAATTACCAAGATATTCGATGTCTTGGGATGCACGGAAAAACAGAAGGTTCCATTCGCCACCTTTATGTTCCGCGGTGAGGCAGACTACTGGTGGGAGTCTGTGAAGCGTACCCAGCCTGACGCACTCAACATGTCCTGGGAAACATTTCAAAAACTGTTCAATGACAAGTACATTCCTGAAAGTATTCGTCATATGAAGGAGGTGGAGTTTATCAGACTGGAACAAAACAACATGACGGTGTCCCAGTACGAAGCGAAGTTTGCAAAGTTATCCAGGTTTGCACCTCATTTGGTCGAAAATGAGGAACGAATGACAAGGATGTTTCTGAGAGGTATAAAACCCGAGATTCGACAATATCTTATCTCTCATAATTTTTTTTATATTCAGATGTTGTAAACAGGGCTCAATTATTAGAGCGAGATAATGAGTATGTGCAACCGAGGGACCACAACCAGGGTCATACCGGTGGCGGCAGTCATCGAAGCAATGAAAACCAGCAGGGAGGAAAACATTCGGACAAAAACGGTAACCACTCTGGTGGTAATCGTGGTCGTGATAATAAAAGGAGCGAGTCGGGAGGAGATTTCAAGAAGAGAAGGTACAACAATGATAACGTGAAGACGTCAGCACAAACATCAACTGTTTCTAGGGGAGGAGAACGATCACCGGTCATATGTTACAAATGTGGGAAAGAGGGACATATCAGCCCAAACTGCCCACAACAATCTAATAAGGTATGTTATAACTGTGGAAAGGAGGGTCATATAGCTCGAGAGTGTTCTGTAGCAAAACCAAGTTCAGCGGGGATGGTGACTCCAAAAGTTATCCCGGATAAGTCGAAATCAGCGGTTCCTGGAAGGGCATTTTTCGTGACTGGTCAGAATGCGAGGAACCCGAACGAAGTTAGCACGGGTTAGTTAATTATAAATTTTTACGAAGTTTATACTTTATTAGATACCAGTTCTACCCATTCTTTTATCTCTCCTGATTGTGCTCAACCTTTGAACTTGACACCTGAGAAATTTGACTTTGACCTATCTGTGGAAACTCCGTTAGGAGAAACTTTCATCACATCCACTGTTTATAAATCTTGTTTGATCCAAGTTGGCACCATCACATTACCTATTGATCTTATCTCTTTAAAGATACTTGCTTTTGATGTGATTTTAGGAATTGATTGGTTAACCACTCATCATGCTAAAATTGATTGTTTTCGTAAAGTTGTTAGTTTTCATATTCCTAACCAACCTGTCATACGAATTCAAACTACTAAACCACTAAAATCAGTCACTGTCATATCAAGCCACAAAGCTATTCGTTTATTAAAAAACGGATGTCAAGCTTTCTTAGCCCATGTCATGGACTTGAACAAAAATACGTCAGATTTGAATGATATTTCTGTTGTTAGTGAATTTCCTGACGTATTTACTGAAGAATTTTCTGGCCTAACCCAGAGCGTGATATTGAATTTTTGTATTGATCTTTAACCCGATACAAAACCCATTTCTAAAATCTCATATTGAATAGCTCCTATTGAACTTCAGGAGTTAAAACCCAACTATAGAAGTTGGTACCCGAGCCTCTATCTGGTGACTTCCTTTGTGGAATGTACCAAAGCCAGACTCTCTGTAAGGGACTCTATATTTGTGTGGTGGTAAAATAATAGGTGCCATTGTGACGTGCATCCAAAATTGGGATATGAATCACAATTGAGAGCAACCGAAGTCGGTGACCAAAGTACGTAGCTTTCTGGGCTTAGCTGGTTATTATCGGAGATTTATGGAAGGATTTTCTCGAATCGCTACTCCGTTAACTTAGCTGACTCGGAAAGATACAAAATTCGTATGGAGTGAGGAATGCGAGAAGAGTTTCCAAGAACTCAAGAGGAGACTCATTTCGGCACCTGTTCTGATAATACCATCTGGTTCGGATGGATTTGTTATCTACAACGATGCTTCAGGCAAAGGGTTAGGATGTGTTCTCATGCAACATGGGAAAGTCATAGCCTATGCCTCACGACAACTCAAAGAATATGAGAGGAATTATCCTACTCATGATTTGGAGTTGGCAACAGTCGTTTTTGCGTTGAAGATCTGGAGACACTACCTGTATGGGGAGAAAGTGGAGATCTATACAGATCATAAAAGCCTCAAATATTTTTTCACCCAAAAGGAACTCAACATGCGGTAGCGACGTTGGCTCGAGCTGTTGAAAGATTACTATCATACCATTCAATATCATCCTGGAAAAGCAAACGTAGTAGCTGACGCATTGAGTAGAAGATCATATGCGGGTATGAGTGCAATGTTGTTAACACAAAGGCCCATTTTGTATGACTTGCAAAGGATGGAGATAGAGATGAAGGCTCCAAGTACCCACAAGATGATATCAAATATACGAGTAGAACCGACTTTAATCGATAAAGTTAAAGCTGCTCAAGCTACGGATATAGAGCCGATGCGTATGAAGAAGAAAGTACAAGAAGGTGCTATTCCGGAAGTAAGAATCGATGAAGAAGGAATACTTCGAGTCCACTCCAGACTTTGTGTTCCTAACGATTCTGATTTGAAGTACAAGATCATGATGGAGGCACACAATACACCATTTGCAATCCATCCTGGGAGTACCAAAATGTATCACGATCTTCGACATACATTTTGGTGGAGCAATATGAAAAGAGAGATCGTGGAGTTTATCTCGAGATGTTTAACTTGTCAACGTGTAAAAGCGGAGCATCAAGTACCAAAGGGTCCATTGCAACCACTTGAGATTCCGAAATGGAAGTGGGAACACATTACTATGGATTTTGTTATAGGTCTTCCCAAGGTTTCTCAAGGCATAGATGCGATTTGGGTTATTATTGATAGATTAACCAAGTCCGCTCACTTCTTGCCGATACGTGAGACTTATTCCCTTGAACGTCTTGCTAGTATATACGTGAACGAGATTGTGAGATTGCATGGCATGCCAGTATCCATAGTTTCGGATCGTGACCCAAGATTCACTTCACGATTTTGGGTTAGCTTGCAGAAAGCTATGGGCACGGATTTACGATTCAGTTCGGCATACCATCCTCAAACGGACAGACAATCAGAGAGGACTATTTAAACTCTTGAAGATCTATTAAGACTTTATGTCCTAGATCTCAAAGGGAGTTGGGATAAGTACCTACCATTGGTGGAATTCTCCTGCAACAATAGTTATCAGGCGAGCATAGGTGTGGCTCCATTCGAGGCGTTGTATGGAAGAAAATGTCATTCTCCAGTATGCTGGGACGAGGTGGGTGAAGCAACATTGTTGGGACCAGAGTTGGTACGCATTACTACAGAGAAGATCCAAACGATTCGACAACGTATACAAACGGCACAGGATCGACAAAAGAGTTATGCGGATCTTCATCGGAAGGACGTGGAATTTAATATTGGGGATCATGTATTGTTACGTGTTGCACCATGGAATGGAGTTACAAGATTTGGAAAGAGAGGAAAGCTCAATCCAAGATTTGTTGGTCCATTTGAGATTCTTGAGCGCATAGGAAATGTGGCATATAGACTCGCATTACCTCCAAGCATGTCTCGTGTTCATAATTTTTTTCACATATCCATGCTTCGTAAATATGTGAAAGACCCGAACCACATTATTGAGTTAGAACCAGACGATATAGCTGAAGATTTAACGTACGAGGAGGTACCTGTTAAGATCTTGGATAGGAAAGAGCATGTCCTACGCACAAAGGTTATACCACAAGTTAAGGTTTTGTGGAGAAACCATGCTATTGAAGAAATGACCTGGGAGTTGGAATCAGAAATGAAAGCGAGGTATCCTCACCTTTTCGAAATATCAGGTACGTACGTCAATTTCGAGGACGAAATTTCATAAGGAGGGGAGGTTGTAAGACCCCAACTTATTAATGAATAAAATCAAATTTTCTCTAAATATTATTGTGAATAATAAGGGGTTAATTTGATATAATACTTTGGTTATGGGTGAAATGTGCAAATTTTTGCAAAATAAGCAAGTGGTTATAAAATATTCATTTTGTCGGGGAATATTCGTTTGGTCGTGGAATATTCTTACTGTCGGGGAATATTCGTACGACGGCGCAGCCTTGTGTGGGCTCCATAACGGAAAGCGATTGGATGAAGAAAACGACAAGTATAAGTTATTTATAAATAACGACGTAGTTGTTACCGTTAATACTGTTGGAATATCCGGTGGTTAAAATACAGTAGCACACGGTATTGCACCAATTATTGATTCTTACGTAAGAAGGCACTACTCAATAATTGTTACAGTAGTTATTGTTCAATATTTTATTTTATTGATTCAATAATTGTTGCGTTGATATTTTATATTATTGTTGTTTCAATAATTGTTGCTGCATAATATTTTCCTTTATCAGATCAATAATTCATATTATTTGAATAATATTATTAGATAACATTATTGGCAATGTCTAGAAAGTTCTGTCTAAGGAGAGGTTTGGTCATCTAATTGCGCGCCAGTAAGGAGAAATCCTTATTGGAAAGCCCCCTCTTTCCTAGGAACGGCCTGGTTGTCATAAATGTGATTCTGTAATATTATTTGTGAATAATTAATTATTGATTCATATGATAAGGAAATATTTATTTTATGTGGATATAAATGTTGGATATATTTATTGTGGTTAAAAATGAAGGAGTTAATGTTGAGGTGTTTTATCTGTATTTTTGTCGGAACGGAGGTATTGAAAATCAAATTAGGGTTTTTGAGATATTTTGCGAGGATTATAATTTTTAATCCGACCGTTGGATCGTGGTAATATTTGGATATGTTATACATATATAAGTTGAGTATATGTCCACAAATTTTGAACCGTTAAAAATGAACGCATGATTTGTTATGAATTTTACGAGATGTCTGGTTCAAAAATTGTTGAATTTTCGGAGTTAATCATTTTGGTGAAAAATTCTAGAATTGGTGGGCCCCACTCTTGGTTGGTGAAGAAATGTGCTGAGATTTTTATTTAAATGTGGTGGGTGGGAATAGTAGCAGGTAAAGCCATCAGGTTGCATGTTAAGTCTGCTTCGGCGTGCTAACATTTTCCTATAAATAGAGGGCAAAGTTAGAATTGAAAATCACACCAGAAACAAGTTTTCTCTCTTTCTCTCTCTAGATTATTGAGTGTATTTTGTGAGTATTTAGATACTTTGAGTGATTCTATTCATCAGAGCAAGTTTCTTTCAGCCTTATTATACCGGTATTCCGACCAGAAGTACTGATATTTTGAGGTAAGGGATATTATTTTCTTCTTAATGATATTATTTTCTTCAATATCATTATGCTGAAATATTGATATTAGTTTTTATCAAATTTGGAACTTTTTGTGTCGGGGTTACTATTCACGTATACGGCACTATTCACGTATACGGCACTATTCATCGAAAAATAAAAATTTTCTCTTTTTGTCCAAGTTGTCTATTATGGTTACTATCTTTGATTGTATCCATGTTTTGATCTTTATTTATGAATTCTGCTTCACAATTGATTATTATGAAGTATTATTGATCTTGGATAAACTGTTATACGAATCCCTACTATTTTTCCTTCTGTCTCACTGGATTCGTTCTCTTTAAAATATTTTTCATCATCCTCAGTCCTAAATGATGATATTACTGAATATCTTTGGCCTGTAGTGCAAAGATGTATGATTACTTGATGAATATCTTTGGCCTGTAGTGCAAAGATGAACAGGTGTTGAGATGAACATGACTGACAGGTGATACAAATGAATATCTTTGGCCTTAGTGTAAAGATGAATATTTGGATAAAGATGATTATTAATTGATGTTACAGGGATAAAATATTGATGATGGACTTTTAAATCTTAGAAGATAGTAGAATTCATTCTCTACTTGACTCTTCTAATGGTTTGCTATTTCCGCTGCAGTTGTTGATCTAAAACTTGTTGTCGATTATATTCTATCAGATTTTTCTCTGTTGAGGACTAACGATAATTTGTTGTATATTATCTTAGTCATAATATTCTTTACTGGGCTAGTTGAGCTCACCTTTTTCCTTTTTGTTCCATTTTTCTTCTCAGGAGGTGAGAACATAGCAAGATCTAGTCGGGGTATGGAGTGATGGTTCTAGAAAGATGTTTTAGCAGTCCTCACTGTTTCTATAAAATAGTGTTTGAATAATTATAATGAAGATTTATTTGAGTGTGGATATTGTCCAGAAGACAATATTTGTATTTAAACTCACAGTATGTGTTGTCGTATTTTGCACGAAAATTGTATTATTTAAGTTGTAGTTTGCTTTCTGTACCATATTTTTGGCGACTCAGAATGGATGTTGTATACCTATTTTGGGGGCGTCACAGAAAGGGTTGATTTGATTAATGTGGTTAGTTATGGGTAAAATGCGCAAATATTTCAAATAAGCAAGTGGTTATAAAATATTCATTTTTGGTCATTGAATATTCATTTGGTCGAGGAATATTCTTGCTATCGGGGAATATTCGTACGACGGCGCAGCCTTGTGTGGGCCCCATAACGGAAAACGATTGGATGAAGATAACGACATAGTTGTTACCGTTAACACTGTTGGAATACCCGGTGGTTAAAATACAGTAGCACACGGATTGCACATTATTTTTGAATTATTGATTCTTACGAAGGAAGGCACTACTCAATAATTGTTATAGTAGTTACTGTTCAATATTTTATTTTATTGATTCAATAATTGCTGCGTTGATATTTTATATTATTGTTGTTTCAATAATTGTTGCTGCACAGTATTTCCCATTATCATATCAATAATTCATATTATTTGAATAATATTATTAGATAACATTATTGGCAATGTCTAGAAAGTTCTGTCTAAGGAGAGGTTTGGTCATCTAATTGTGCGCCAGTAGGGAGAAATCCTTATTAGAAAGCCCCTTCTTTCCTGGGAACGGCATGGTTGTCATAAATGTGATTCTGTAATATTATTTATGAATAATTAATTATTGATTCATATGATAAGGAAATATTTATTTTATGTGGATATAAATGTTGGATATATTTATTATGGTTAAAAATGATGGAGTTAATGTTGAGGTGTTTTATCTGTATTTTTGTCGGAACGGAGGTATTGAAAATCAAATTAGAGTTTTTGAGATATTTTACGAGGGTTATAATTTTTAATCCGGCCGTTGGATCGTGGTAATATTTGGATATGTTATACATATATAAGTTGAGTATATGTCCACAAATTTTGAACCGTTAAAAATGAACATATGATTTGTTATGAATTTTACGAGATGACTGGTTCAGAAATTGTTGAATTTTCGGAGTTAATCATTTTGGTGGAAAATTCTAGAATTGGTGGGCCCCACTCTTGGTTGGTGAAGAAATGTGCTGAGATTTTTATTCAAATGTGGTGGGTAGGAATAGTAGCAGGTAAAGCCATCAGGTTGCAGGTTAAGTCTGCTTTGGCGTGCTAACATTTTCCTATAAATAGAGGGCTAAGTTAGAATTGAAAATCACACCAAAATTCATAAGTTCTCTCTTTCTCTCTCTAGATTATTGAGTGTATTTTGTGAGTATTTAGATACTTTGAAAGTTGCTATTCAGCACAAGTTTCATTCAGCCTCATATCCGATATTCAGTCAGAAGTACGGTTATTTTGAGGTAAGGGATATTATCTTCTTCTTAAATGATATTTTCTTCAGTATCATTATGCTAAAATATTGATATGAACTTTTTATCAAATTTAGAACTTTTTGTGTCGGGATTACTATTCACGTATACGTTACTATTCACGTATACGACACTATTCGCGAATACGACACTATTCACCGAAAAATAAAATTTTTTTTTGTCCAAGATGTCTATTATGGTTACTATCTTTGATTGTATCCATGTTTTGATCTTTATTTTTGATTTCTACTTCACAATTGATTATTATGAAGTATTATTGATCTTGGATAAACTGTTATACGAATCCCTATTATTTGTCCTCCTGTCTCACTGGATTCATTTTCTTTAAGATATTTTTCATCATCCTCAGTCCTAAATGATGATATTACTGAATATCTTTGGCCTGTAGTGCAAAGATGTATGATTACCTGATGAATATCTTTGGCCTGTAGTGCAAAGATGAACAGGTGTTGAGATGAACAGGACCGACTGGTGTTACAAATGAATATCTTTGGCCTGTAGTGCAAAGATGAATATTTGATTCAAGATGTATATTGATTGATGTTACAGGGATAAAATGTGACATCCCAAATTTTTAAGAATTAATAAATGAGAATTTAATAAATAAAATTCTTATTTTAAGATGCTTAAGTACATGTATGAGATTAAGTAAATATATATTTTGAATATGTATGTTTATGGATTGTGTGGAGTGTAATGAAAGAAACTATATAACCTAATATATTATATATTGGGAATGAAGATTAAATAACCGAAGAGTTATAGCTATTTAAAAAGCATAGTGTTTGATCTATGTGATTTATGTGGCACGTCTGAACATATTAAATTATGTTGAGAAATATATAGAATCAATATGAGAGATAAATGAATAGCAATCTTATGGGATTGTATATATTTGTTGATAAACAAATAATAGAAAGTATTATAAATTAATCTTTATATATTATGTATGAGGATTAATAATAACGAATGAAGTGCAGTAGTATAATAACGTGAGAAATTTATTTTGGTATATCTCGATTATTATTTATTTTTAACTTAATTAAAGAAAGTTTAATTTAGTTATATAAATAAATAGTTATTTAAATTCCAAATTTAGTGGGATAGAAATCCTAATTAAATATTAGGATAAGATAAATATGTGCGTGAATTATGTTATTTCATAACCCAAAAAGGATTTAATTAAATGAATAATAAGGAATGGAAAAATAATAATAATATATGTATTTCATTTTGCTCTCCATCTCTCACTCTCGGATAAACCGAAGAAAGGAGAGAGAGACGGAGAGAGAGCGAGAGAGAGGGAGAGGGAGAAGGCTTGGGCATGGACGGAGGAAGAAGAAAGCATAGGAAGGTAACCATGGAAGAAGTTCCATGGAAGGAAAGAAAGAAAATGAAGAACAAAGGGCACGTGAAGTGCAGATAACTGTAAGCTGTTAATCTATTGTTAGTAAACAACGATCAAGGCAAGTCTTTCGGTTCCTATTTTCTACGTGGACTTGATGAACTGTTTTAAATTGCATGATATGTTATACATGTTGAAATCATGAAATGTTAAAGTCAATATATGACTGCATTGTTTTGGCTAAGTAATGATGATTGAGTAAGGAACTCAATCTTTATATTTGCTATGTGAGTTAAAAGCATGTATTCCATGTTACTTTAATGAGTTGTATATCGAGCATATTATTATATGCTATGTGATGTATGAAAACTGTTAGACTTTGCTGGGCTGTCGAGCTCACTCTTGCAAATAACCACTTTTGTAGGTACAAACTTTAAGGTAAAGATATGTGATAAGTGAGTTATAGAGATCTATATTCATGAAGATTACTTATGTTCTATGAGAAATGTATTTCCTATCTTAAATGTAACATGTTGTTGAATTGTAAGTTGAGCTATCCAATGTATATGGATATTTAGTTATGATGTAAGACTTTGTATAGTCAGTTTGTTGTAATGATTCATGGCATTTGATTTGAATCGAAGAGATGTAATGTAAAGGTTACGATTTAGGGCAAGACAGAAGGAGATGTATAAAAATTTTAATTATTCCGAAATTTTAGTGATTTTTTTTAATATCGAATAATGATGTAAAATTAGAGATTTAATGTATGATTAACGACCGAAGTTGAGAACTAAGTTGTATAAATTTTGGGGTCGTTACAGTTGGTATCAAAGCCGATAGGTTAGAAACCTTAGGCAAGAGTACTTTAGGCTATAACCTTAGAGAAAAGAGGTGAAAATAAGGAACGAATAAGCTCAAATAGAGTTTGAACAATAAGGGATTAAAACTTGCGTGAAATGATTCAAAGAAGAATCTCGCAGAGTTATAAGGAATGTGAATGTGGGGTTACCTAACTCTAGGATGTTAGGTGATAATAAATAGACAATGTCTATAAAAAAAAAGAATGATAAAGAAGTTAAGAATAGAGAGTTATATTTAAGTATGGTGCAATTGTACTCTTTAGTAGTTGATGTATGGTATCTGGGCTAAACGATTCCTTCATAGAGCGGAGGTATATACGAACTAGCAACTCGGAACCTAGTTTGTTGGTTGTTTGTGGGAAATCACTCAGCGTACCATATTGAAACTGTTAGAGACTCGATGTGTACCAAGTGTAGAAAGTGGATACGTATGATGAAAGTGTAGAACTTGAATGAAATGTTGAGCAATGTAAATGAAGTTAGAAATTCTTAAAGGAAGAATTGTTATATAAACAAGAAGATTCAAAGAAGAATCTTGAAGAGATATAAAGATTAAAAAAAAGCCAAGATAGCGAATAATGTCGTAAATGATGAAAAAGAGAAAGAAAGAGGATCGTAAAACAAAACGATCACGAGTTAAGAAAAGAATTTTAAGGGAGATGATTATAGAATAAGATCACGACGTGATCTGTTTAAGTTATAGAAGAAAGATGGTCTGTAATGTTTGAATAATTATAGCTTAATGTTATGAAGATGGTGTACTATGAAATAGTACGAGATAACTCACGAGGAGTTATAAATGATGTGATGCGAGGAATTCGAATCGAGCAAAGAGCAAGTTAAGAGCAATATAGAGTTAGGTGGGGTTTCAATTGAGGACTCCTGTGATGGCTGAGTTGTACAAATCTTTGTATAGGCGAGGGTTTTGTGCTTGCACTCAGTTTATCACATTGATAATCATTGGAATGTTTGTGTCGCGCTATTTGTTGTATGCCTGTTGAGAAGGTGATTCTTTTCTCATGTGTATAACAAATAGGTAGAGTATAGTTAGAGAATATTATAAGGTTAAGTGCGAGTTCTTAAAACTCATACTTATGGTAGGTTCGTGACTCATAATTATATGGTATGTTTTTGAACCCCTCAGCGAATGGACGCCTATGGTCTAACTAGGATAAGTTCTTAAACTCATATGATTGTGGCAAGTTCCTGAACTCATAACGTGTGGTAAGTTTGACGAACTGGGTATAGATAAGTGTAAATGGAGTATTGAGGATGATAGGAATAGATAGACTAATTAAGCAATGGATCATTATAGAAAGTGGAGTTGATGGTGGAAGCATAGGTATTCTAAATCTACTAGCTATGCTAGACTTTCGAAATTTATTGACTTCGTGCTAATGTTTACACTTCTATTTTCTTGAAAAACATTAGATCAAATGATGGAACCAATGAGTTTTAACAACAATACTGTTATTCGTATATCTATGCTAATTGCTTCGGCTAGACAAAAATGATTTGCAATATATCAAAATATATTTTATATCATTAATGCATCATGTAACCTGGTGTAAAGATGATAAAAATGATGGAGTCATTAATACAGTATTATCGTCAGCCCACTATGGTATGATGTAGCATGATAAAATCACCAAATGACGGAATCCTCAACGGACTGTAAATACAGTGCGGTATCATTACGTCATAAAAAGATTTTTGAGATTTCTTTGAGATATTAGAATACATATGTATTATTGTATGTATATGTATATTTTGGTTGATGCCCGAATTGTTGTAGAGGTCTATGCTATTTAATTCAGCTAGACAAATATTGAAAGATGTTCATGAAATTCAAACGTTCATTGAAAAGTTATGCCAAACCAAATTGTGTTGGTGCGGATTCAGATGTTGAAAAGCTGAGATGAACAACCCTAATATTAGGGGTTACGCTTAGTTTATACTTTGCGCTGAAATATTTGTGCACAATATATGTACGAAGGATTGATCCCCCTAAGTACTTTGGAGTCCTTATAGTCTTATGACTGTTAAAGTTAAAGTTGAAAGATTACTTATAACTGTGGACATGGTTCGTGGTCATTAGACCCTCAGTTGAATGCTTGCACTCTAAATTCTGGGATGAACAACTCTTTTATCAGAGGTTACGCTTAGTTTATACTTTGCGCTGAAATGTTTGTGCACAATATATTGTACGAAGGGCTTAACACCCTAAGTACGGAGGTCTATATAGTCGTATGACTGTTAAAGGTTCAAGTCAAGATATACTTGACAACCTGGGGACGTAGTTCAAGGTCTTGTGACCCTCAGCATGATTTGGAATCTTTTAAATTCCTGAGTTATTCATACTACTTCCTAATTATTGAACAATTGTGGAAGATTCTTGAAATTCTAAAAGGTGAATGTGGTAAGGATGACGTTCCTTTGAAAAAAGTAAGTCGTAGAATGCAACACTGAATGATGAGTATATGGAATAAGTGAGAAAAGAAATTTTGAAATGAGAAGGAGATGAGTTATCAAAGAATAATGTAAATCTCTTAATAGAAAAGTTTAATAATTGAAGAAAGATCATTGTGGAAAGAGGTGGTTATAAAACCCAATGAATGAATAAAGTATTAACGTAAAATCTATTTTGATAGAATGAATGAATAAATATTAATAAATAAAATTTCGAGGACGAAATTCGTAGAAGAAGGGGTGAATGTAATATCCCGAGTGTTTATGATAACGATCCTTAGAAAATAAAAATAAAAATAAAAATAAAAAAATAAAAATGAAAAGTTGTTGAAGAAATGAATGAAGTATATATATATGTGTGTAAACTTGTTTTGCTAAGTTAACATGTTGAAGTTATTCAACGATATTTGTGAAAGAGATTTGTAAAAACTGAGTAAGGGAGGTTTCGTTGATTTCGAGGACGAAATCCTTATAAGGAGGGAAGGATGTTGTGACGCCCCCAAAATAGGTATACAACACCCATTCTGAGTCGCCAAATACATGGTACAGAAAGCAAACTATAACTTCAATAATACAAATGTCGTGCAAAATACGACAACACATACTGTGAGTTTAAATACAAATATTGTCTTCTAGACAATATCCACACTCAAATAAATCCTCATTACAATTATTCAAACACTATTTTACAGAAATAGTGAGGACTGCTAATACATCTTTCTAGAACCATCACTCCATACCCCGACTAGATCCTGCTATGTTCTCACCTCCTGAGAAGAAAAATGGAACAAAAAGGAAAAAGGTGAGCTCAACTAGCCCAGTAAAGAATATTATGACTAAGATAATATACAACAAATTATCGTTAGTCTTCAACAGGGAAAAATCTGATAAAATATAATCGACAACAAGTTTTAGATCAACCACTGCAGCGGAAACAACAAACCATTAGAAGAGTCAATTAGAGAAAGAATTCTACTATCTTCTAAGATTTAAAAGTCCATCATCAATATTTTATCCCTGTAATATCAATTAATAATCATCTTTAACCAAATATTCATCTTTGCACTACAGGCCAAAGATATTCATTTGTATCACCTGTCAGTCATGTTCATCTCAACACCTGTTCATCTTTGCACTACAGGCCAAAGATATTCATCAAGTAATCATACATCTTTGCACTACAGGCCAAAGATATTCATCAAGTAATCATACATCTTTGCACTACAGGCCAAAGATATTCATTAATATCATCATTTAGGACTGAGGATGATGAAAAATATCTTAAAGAGAACGAATCCAATGAGACAGAAGGACAAATAGTAGGGATCCGTATAACAGTTTATCCAAGATCAATAATACTTCATAATAATCAATTGTGAAGCAGAATTCAAAAATAAAGATTAAAACATGGATACAATCAAAGATAGTAACCATAATAGACATCTTGGACAAAAAGGGAAAATTTTATTTTTCGGTGAATAGTGCCGTATTCGTGAATAGTACCGTATACGTGAATAGTGCCGTATACGTGAATAGTAACCTCCGACACAAAAAGTTCCAAATTTGATAAAAACTCATATCAATATTTCAGCATAATGATATTGAAGAAAATAATATCATTTAAGAAGAAAATAATATCCCTTACCTCAAAATATCAGTACTTCTGGTCGGAATACCGGTATAAGGCTGAAAGAAACTTGCTCTGATGAATAGAAACTCTCAAAGTATCTAAATACTCACAAAATACACTCAATAATCTAGAGAGAGAAAGAGAGAAAACTTGTTTCTGGTGTGATTTTCAATTCTAACTTAGCCCTCTATTTATAGGAAAATTTTGGTAGGTTTGACCTGCAACCTGATGGCTTTACCTGCAACTATTCCCACCCACCACATTTGAAATATAATTCAGCACATTTCTTCACCAACCACAAGTGGGGCCCACCAATTCTAGAATTTTCCACCAAAATGATAAACTCCGAAAATTCAACAATTTCTGAACCAGTCATCATGTAAAATTCGTAATAAATCATACGTTCATTTTTAACGGTTCAAAATTTGTGGACATATACTCAACTTATATATGTATAACATATCCAAAAATTACCACGATCCAACGGTCGGATTAAAAATTATAACCCCCGCAAACTATCTCAAAAACCCTGATTTTTAATACCTCCATTCCGACAAAAATACTGACAAAAACCTCAACATTAACTCCTTCATTTTTAACCACAAAAATATATCCCTCATTTATATCCACATAAAATAAATATTTCCTTATCATATGAATCAATAATTAATTATTCACAAATAATATTACAGAATCACATTTATGACAACCAGGCCGTTCCCAGGAAAGAGGGGGCTTTTCAATAAGGATTTCTCCTTACTGGCGCGCAATTAGATGACCAAACCTCTCCTTAGACAGAACTTTCTAGACATTGCCAATAATGTTATCTAATAATATTATTCAAATAATATGAATTATTGATCTGATAAATGAAAATACTGTGCAGCAACAATTATTGAAACAACAATAATATAAAATATCAACGCAGCAATTATTGAATCAATAAAATAAAATATTGAATAATAACTACTGTAACAATTATTGAGTAGTGCCTTCTTACGTAAGAATCAATAATTGGTGCAATACCGTGTGCTACTGTATTTTAACCACCGGGTATTCCAACAGTATTAACGGTAACAACTACGCCGTTATTTATAAACAACTTATACTTGTCGTTTTCTTCATCCAATCGCTTTCCGTTATGGGGCCCACACAAGGCTGCGTCGTCGTACGAATATTCCCCGACAGCAAGAATATTCCACGACCAACCGAATATTCACCGACCAAAAATAAATATTTTATAACCACTTGCTTATTTTGCAAAATTTGCACATTTCACCCATAACCAAAGTATTATATCAAATTAACCCCTTATTATTCACAATAATATTTAGAGAAAATTTGATTTTATTCATTAATAAGTTGGGGTCTTACAACCTCCCCTCCTTATGAAATTTCGTCCTCGAAATTGACGTACGCACCTGATGTTTCAAAAAGGTGAGGATACCTCGTTTTCATTTCTGATTCCAACTCCCAGGTCATTTCTTCAATAGCATGGTTTCTCCACAAAACCTTAACTTGTGGTATAACCTTCGTGCGTAGGACATGCTCTTTCCTATCCAAGATCTTAACAGGTACCTCCTCGTACGTTAAATCTTCAGCTATCTCGTCTGGTTCTAACTCAATAATGTGGTTCGGGTCTTTAACATATTTACGAAGCATAGATATGTGAAAAACATTATGAACACGAGACATGCTTGGAGGTAATGCGAGTCTATATGCCACATTTCCTATTCGCTCAAGAATCTCAAATGGACCAACAAATCTTGGATTGAGCTTTCCTCTCTTCCCAAATCTTGTAACTCCCTTCCATGGTGCAACACGTAACAATACATGATCCCCAATATTAAATTTCACGTCCTTCCGATGAAGATCCGCATAACTCTTTTGTCGATCCTGTGCCGTTTGTATACGTTGTCGAATCGTTTGGATCTTCTCTGTAGTAATGCGTACCAATTCTGGTCCCAACAATGTTGCTTCACCCACCTCGTCCCAGCATACTGGAGAACGACATTTTCTTCCATACAACGCCTCAAATGGAGCCATACCTATGCTCGCCTGATAACTGTTGTTGTAGGAGAATTCCACCAATGGTAGGTACTTATCCCAACTCCCTTTGAGATCTAAGACACAAAGTCTTAATAGATCTTCAAGAGTTTGAATAGTCCTCTCTGATTGTCCGTCCGTTTGAGGATGGTATGCTGAACTGAATCGTAAATCCGTGCCCATAGCTTTCTGCAAGCTAACCCAAAATCGTGAAGTGAATCTTGGGTCACGATCCGAAACTATGGATACTGGCATGCCATGCAATCTCACAATCTCGTTCACGTACATACTAGCAAGACGTTCAAGGGAATAAGTCTCACGTATCGGCAAGAAATGAGCGGATTTGGTTAATCTATCAACAATAACCCAAATCGCATCTATGCCTTGAGAAACCTTGGGAAGACCCGTAACAAAATCCATAGTAATGTGTTCCCACTTCCATTTCGGGATCTCAAGTGGTTGCAATGGACCCTTTGGTACTTGATGCTCCGCTTTTACACGTTGACAAGTTAAACATCTCGAGATAAACTCCGCGATCTCTCTTTTCATATTGCTCCACCAAAATGTATGTCGAAGATCGTGATACATTTTGGTACTCCCAGGATGGATTGCAAACGGTGTGTTGTGTGCCTCCATCATTATTCTATGCTTCAAGTCAAAATCGTTAGGAACACAAAGTCTGGAGTTGACTCGAAGTATTCCTTCTTCATCGATTCTTGCTTCTGGAATAGCACCTTCTTGCACTTTCTTCTTCATACGCATCAGCTCTATATCCGTAGCTTGAGCAGCTTTAACTTTATCGATTAAAGTCGGTTCTACTCGTATATTTGATATCATCATGTGGGTACTTGGAGCCTTCATCTCTATCTCCATCCTTTGCAAGTCATACAAAATGGGCCTTTGTGTTAAAAACATTGCACTCGTACCCGCATATGATCTTCTACTCAATGCGTCAGCTACTACGTTTGCTTTTCCAGGATGGTATTGGATGGTATGATCGTAATCTTTCAACAGCTCAAGCCAACGTCGTTGCCGCATGTTGAGTTCCTTTTGGGTGAAGAAATATTTGAGGCTTTTATGATCTGTATAGATCTCCACTTTCTCCCCATACAGGTAGTGTCTCCAGATCTTCAACGCAAAAACGACTGCTGCCAACTCCAAATCATGAGTAGGATAATTCCTCTCATATTCTTTGAGTTGTCGTGAGGCATAGGCTATGACTTTCCCATGTTGCATGAGAACACATCCTAACCCTTTGCCTGAAGCATCGCTGTAGATAACAAATCCATCCGAACCAGATGGTATTGTCAAAACAGGTGCCGAAATGAGTCTCCTCTTGAGTTCTTGGAAACTCTTCTCGCATTCCTCACTCCATACGAATTTTGTATCTTTCCGAGTCAGCTGAGTTAACGGAGTAGCGATTCGAGAAAATCCTTCCACAAATCTCCGATAATAACCAGCTAAGCCTAGAAAGCTACGTACTTCGATTACCTACTTAGATTGCTCTCAACTGTGACTCATATCCCAACCTTCGATAGCACGTCACAATGACACCTATCAGTTTACTACCGCACGAATATGGCGTCCCCTACGGAGAGTCTGGATTCAGTGCATTCCATAAAGGAAGTCACCAGATAAAGGCTCGGTTATCAACTTCTATAGTTAGGTTTTTAACTCCCGAAGTTCAATAGGAGTCATTCGATATAAGATTTTAGAAATGAGTTTTGTATCGGGTTGAAGATCAATACAAAAATTCAATATCACGCTCTGGGTTAAGCCAGGAAATTCTTCAGGAAATACGTCAAAAATTTTACTAACAATAGAAATATCATTCACATCTGACGTATTTTTGTTCAAGTTCATAACATAGCTAAGAAAGCTTGACATCCGTTTTTCAATAAACGAATGACTTTACGGCTTGATATGAAAGAGTTTGACTTCAATGGTTTGGTTGCTTGAATTTGAATAACAGGTTGCTTAGGAATATGAAAACTAACAACCTTACAAAAGCAATCAATTTGGCATGATGAGTAGTTAACCAATCGATTCCTAAAATCACATCAAAAGCAAGTATCTTTAAAGAGATAAGGTCAACAGGTAATGTGATGGTGCCAACTTGGATCAAACAAGATTTATAAATAGTGGATGTGATGAAAGTTTCTCCTAACGGAGTTTCCACAGATAGGTCAAAGTTTAACTTCTCCGGAATCAAGTTTAAACGTTGAGCACAAGCAGGAGAGATAAAAGAATGGGTAGAACCGGTATCTAATAAGGTATAAACTTCGCAAAAATTTATAATTAACTAACCCGTGCTAATTTCGTTCGGGTTCCTCGCATTCTGACCAGTCACGAAAAATGCTCTTCCAGGAACCGTTGACTTTGACTTATCCGGGACAACTTTTGGAGTCACCATCCCCGCTGAACTTGGTTTTACTACAGAACACTCTCGAGCTATATGACCCTCCTTTCCACAGTTATAACATACCTTGAACTGCTGTGGGCAGTTTGGACTTATATGTCCCTCCTCTCCGCATCTGTAACATCTAACTGGCGGTCGTTCTCCTCCCCTAGAATTTGTTCCTGGTGCTGGTGCTGCTATCGACGTCTTCCTGTCATCGTTAAATCTTCTCTTCTTGAAATTTTCACTTGACTCACCTCTCCTATTATCATGGCCACGGTGACCACCCGAGTGGTTACCGCTTTTGTCCGAATGCTTTCCTTCCCTCTGGTTGTCATTGCTTCGATGACTGCCGCCACCGGTATGACCCTGGTTGTGGTCCCTCGGTTGAACATACTCATTATCTCGCTCTAATAATTGAGCCCTGTTTACAACATCTGAATATAAAGAAAATTTATGAGAGATAAGATATTGTCGAATCTCGGGTTTTAGACCTCTCAGAAACATCCTTGTCATTCGTTCCTCATTTTCGACCAAATGAGATGCAAACCTGGATAACTCTGCAAACTTCGCCTCGTACTGGGACACCGTCATGTTGTTTTGTTCCAGTCTAATAAACTCAACCTCCTTCATATGACGAATACTTTCAGGAAAGTACTTGTCATTGAACAGTTTTTGAAATGTTTCCCAGGACATGTTGAGTGCGTCAGGCTGGGTACGCTTCACAGACTCCCACCAGTAGTCTGCCTCACCGCGGAACATAAATGTGGCGAATGGAACCTTCTGTTCCTCCGTGCATCCCAAGACATCAAATATCTTGGTAATTTGCTTGACCCACGTTTCCGCCATGATCGGATCCGGCTTTCCCTTAAATTCTGGTGGTCCCAATTCTTTGAACTGCTTAGCTGTGACAAACCGCGCGTTGTTATCATTTCCACCCGTATTCTGCACACGAGTCTCCCTCGTCTGATTTTGCATGAACTGCAAAAAGCTCCTAAACATTCCATCATTCATCGTTTGCTCGGTAACGTTGTTTACAGGAGGAATATTGCCTTCCTGTTGCACGTTCCCCTGGGTAGTGATCAAAGGTGTCTCCACGGTCTGATTTACTCCATTATTAACGTTCTCAGCTGCCATTCTTAAATACTGTCATAAAACAAGGGTTAATAGTCATGTCATATATTATCCCTATACTCTGACCGACCAAATAAACACCAAATAAACTTAGTCAAGTCATACTAGTGAAGGAATTCCCCGTCTCTCCCCTCCTAGTTCTTGTCTCACATCTCAGCCAGGGATCATATCCCTAAGCTCTGATACCAACTGTGACGCCCCCAAAATAGGTATACAACACCCATTCTGAGTCGCCAAATACATGGTACAGAAAGCAAACTATAACTTCAATAATACAAATGTCGTGCAAAATACGACAACACATACTGTGAGTTTAAATACAAATATTGTCTTCTAGACAATATCCACACTCAAATAAATCCTCATTACAATTATTCAAACACTATTTTACAGAAATAGTGAGGACTGCTAATACATCTTTCTAGAACCATCACTCCATACCCCGACTAGATCCTGCTATGTTCTCACCTCCTGAGAAGAAAAATGGAACAAAAAGGAAAAAGGTGAGCTCAACTAGCCCAGTAAAGAATATTATGACTAAGATAATATACAACAAATTATCGTTAGTCTTCAACAGGGAAAAATCTGATAAAATATAATCGACAACAAGTTTTAGATCAACCACTGCAGCGGAAACAACAAACCATTAGAAGAGTCAAGTAGAGAAAGAATTCTACTATCTTCTAAGATTTAAAAGTCCATCATCAATATTTTATCCCTGTAACATCAATTAATAATCATCTTTAACCAAATATTCATCTTTGCACTACAGGCCAAAGATATTCATTTGTATCACCTGTCAGTCATGTTCATCTCAACACCTGTTCATCTTTGCACTACAGGCCAAAGATATTCATCAAGTAATCATACATCTTTGCACTACAGGCCAAAGATATTCATCAAGTAATCATACATCTTTGCACTACAGGCCAAAGATATTCATTAATATCATCATTTAGGACTGAGGATGATGAAAAATATCTTAAAGAGAACGAATCCAATGAGACAGAAGGACAAATAGTAGGGATCCGTATAACAGTTTATCCAAGATCAATAATACTTCATAATAATCAATTGTGAAGCAGAATTCAAAAATAAAGATTAAAACATGGATACAATCAAAGATAGTAACCATAATAGACATCTTGGACAAAAAGGGAAAATTTTATTTTTCGGTGAATAGTGCCGTATTCGTGAATAGTACCGTATACGTGAATAGTGCCGTATACGTGAATAGTAACCTCCGACACAAAAAGTTCCAAATTTGATAAAAACTCATATCAATATTTCAGCATAATGATATTGAAGAAAATAATATCATTTAAGAAGAAAATAATATCCCTTACCTCAAAATATCAGTACTTCTGGTCGGAATACCGGTATAAGGCTGAAAGAAACTTGCTCTGATGAATAGAAACTCTCAAAGTATCTAAATACTCACAAAATACACTCAATAATCTAGAGAGAGAAAGAGAGAAAACTTGTTTCTGGTGTGATTTTCAATTCTAACTTAGCCCTCTATTTATAGGAAAATTTTGGTAGGTTTGACCTGCAACCTGATGGCTTTACCTGCAACTATTCCCACCCACCACATTTGAAATATAATCCAGCACATTTCTTCACCAACCACAAGTGGGGCCCACCAATTCTAGAATTTTCCACCAAAATGATAAACTCCGAAAATTCAACAATTTCTGAACCAGTCATCATGTAAAATTCGTAATAAATCATACGTTCATTTTTAACGGTTCAAAATTTATGGACATATACTCAACTTATATATGTATAACATATCCAAAAATTACCACGATCCAACGGTCGGATTAAACATTATAACCCCCGCAAACTATCTCAAAAACCCTGATTTTTAATACCTCCATTCCGACAAAAATACTGACAAAAACCTCAACATTAACTCCTTCATTTTTAACCACAAAAATATATCCCTCATTTATATCCACATAAAATAAATATTTCCTTATCATATGAATCAATAATTAATTATTCACAAATAATATTACAGAATCACATTTATGACAACCAGGCCGTTCCCAGGAAAGAGGGGGCTTTTCAATAAGGATTTCTCCTTACTGGCGCGCAATTAGATGACCAAACCTCTCCTTAGACAGAACTTTCTAGACATTGCCAATAATGTTATCTAATAATATTATTCAAATAATATGAATTATTGATCTGATAAATGAAAATACTGTGCAGCAACAATTATTGAAACAACAATAATATAAAATATCAACGCAGCAATTATTGAATCAATAAAATAAAATATTGAATAATAACTACTGTAACAATTATTGAGAAGTGCCTTCTTACGTAAGAATCAATAATTGGTACAATACTGTGTGCTACTGTATTTTAACCACCGGGTATTCCAACAGTATTAACGGTAACAACTACGCCGTTATTTATAAACAACTTATACTTGTCGTTTTCTTCATCCAATCGCTTTCCGTTATGGGGCCCACACAAGGCTGCGTCGTCGTACGAATATTCCCCGACAGCAAGAATATTCCACGACCAACCGAATATTCACCGACCAAAAATAAATATTTTATAACCACTTGCTTATTTTGCAAAATTTGCACATTTCACCCATAACCAAAGTATTATATCAAATTAACCCCTTATTATTCACAATAATATTTAGAGAAAATTTGATTTTATTCATTAATAAGTTGGGGTCTTACAGATGTGACATCCCAAATTTTTAAGAATTAATAAATGAGAATTTAATAAATAAAATTCTTATTTTAAGATGCTTAAGTACATGTATGAGATTAAGTAAATATATATTTTGAATATGTATGTTTATGGATTGTGTGGAGTGTAATGAAAGAAACTATATAACCTAATATATTATATATTGGGAATGAAGATTAAATAACCGAAGAGTTATAGCTATTTAAAAAGCAAAGTGTTTGATCTATGTGATTTATGTGGCACATCTGAACATATTAAATTATGTTGAGAAATATATAGAATCAATATGAGAGATAAATGAATAGCAATCTTATGGGATTGTATATATTTGTTGATAAACAAATAATAGAAAGTATTGTAAATTAATCTTTATATATTATGTATGAGGATTAATAATAACGAATGAAGTGTAGTAGTATAATAACGTGAGAAATTTATTTTGGTATATCTCTGTTATTATTTATTTTTAACTTAATTAAAGAAAGTTTAATTTAGTTATATAAATAAATAGTTATTTAAATTCCAAATTTAGTGGGATAGAAATCCTAATTAAATATTAGGATAAGATAAATATGTGCGTGAATTATGTTATTTCATAACCCAAAAAGGATTTAATTAAATGAACAATAAGGAATGGAAAAATAATAATAATAATAATAATATATGTATTTCATTTTGCTCTCCATCTCTCACTCTCGGATAAACCGAAGAAAGGAGAGAGAGACGGAGAGAGAGCGAGAGAGAGGGAGAGGGAGAGAGAGAGGGGGAAGGCTTGGGCATGGATGGAGGAAGAAGAAAGCATAGGAAGGTAACCATGGAAGAAGTTCCATAGAAGGAAAGAAAGAAAATGAAGAACAAAGGGCACGTGAAGTGCAGATAACTGTAAGCTGTTAATCTATTGTTGGTAAACAACGATCAAGGCAAGTCTTTCGGTTCCTATTTTCTACGTGGACTTGATGAACTGTTTTAAATTGCATGATATGTTATACATGTTGAAATCATAAAATGGTAAAGTCAATATATGACTGCATTGTTTTGGCTAAGTAATGATGATTGAGTAAGGAACTCAATCTTTATATTTGCTATGTGAGTTAAAAGCATGTATGCCATGTTACTTTAATGAGTTGTATATCGAGCATGTTATTATGTGCTATGTGATACATGAAAACTGTTAGACTTTGCTGGGCTGTCGAGCTCACTCTTGCAAATAACCACTTTTGTAGGTACAAACTTTAAGGTAAAGATATGTGCTAAGTGAGTTATAGAGATCTATATTCATGAAGATTACTTATGTTCTATGAGAAATGTATTTCCTATCTTAAATGTAACATGTTGTTGAATTATAAGTTGAGCTATCCAATGTATATGGATATTTAGTTATGATGTAAGACTTTGTATAGTCAGTTTGTTGTAATGATTCATGACATTTGATTTGAATCGAAGAGATGTAATGTAAAGGTTACGATTTAGGGCAAGACAGAAGGAGATGTATAAAAATTTTAATTATTCCGAAATTTTAGTGATTTTTTTTAATATCGAATAATGATGTAAAATTAGAGATTTAATGTATGGTTAACGACCGAAGTTGATAATTAAGTTGTATAAATTTTGGGGTCGTTACATAAAATATTGATGATGAACTTTTAAATCTTAGAAGATAGTAGAATTATTTCTCTACATAACTCTGCTAATGGTTTGCTGTTTCCGCTGCAGTTGTTGATCTAAAACTTGTTGTCGATTATATTCTATCCGATTTTTCCCTGTTGAATACTAATGATATTTTGTTGTATATTATCTTAGTCATAATATTCTTTACTGGGCTAGTTGAGAACATAGCAGGATCTAGTCGTGGTATGGAGTGATGGTTCTAGAAAGATGTTTTAGATGTCCTCACTATTTCTATAAAATAGTGTTTGAATAATTGTAATGATGATTTATTTAGGTGTGGATATTGTCTAGAAGACAATATTTGTATTTAAACTCACAGTATGTGTTGTCGTATTTTGCACGACAATTGTATTATTGAAGTTGTAGTTTGCTTTTTGTACCATGTATTTGGCGACTCAGAATGGGTGTTGTATACCTATTTTGGGGGCGTCACAGTTGATATCAGAGCTTAGGGATATGATCCCTGACTGAGATGTGAGACAAGAACTAGGAGGGGAGAGACGGGAATTCCTTCGCTAGTACGACCTGAATAAGTTTATTTGGTAATTATTTGGTCGGTCAGATATAGGGATAATATGTGACATGTCAATTAACCCTTGTTTTGTGGCAGTATTTGAGAATGGCAGCAGAGAATGTTAACAGTGGAGTAAATGAGACTGTGGAGACACCTTTAATCACCACCCAGGGGAACGTGCAACAGGAAGACAATATTTCTCATGTAAACAACGTTACCGAGCAAACGATGAATGATGGAATGTTTAGGAGCTTTTTGCAGTTCATGCAAAATCAGACGAGGGAGACTCGTGTGCAGAATATGGGTGGAAATGATAACAACGCGCGGTTTGTCACAACCAAGCAGTTCAAAGAATTGGGACCACCAGAATTTAAGGGAAAGCCAGATCCGATCATGGCGGAAACATGGGTCAAGCAAATTACCAAGATATTCGATGTCTTGGGATGCACGGAGGAACAGAAGGTTCCATTCGCCACCTTTATGTTCCGCGGTGAGGCAGACTACTGGTGGGAGTCTGTGAAGCGTACCCAGCCTGACGCACTCAACATATCCTGGGAAACGTTTCAGAAACTGTTTAATGGCAAGTACTTTCCTTAAAGTATTCGTTATATGAAGGAGGTAGAGTTTATTAGACTGGAACAAAACAACATGACGGTGTCCCAGTACGAGGCGAAGTTTGCAGAGTTATCCAGGTTTGCACCTCATTTGGTCGAGAATGAGGAACAAATGACAAGGATGTTGTAAACATGGCTCAATTATTAGAGCGAGATAATGAGTATGTTCAACCGAGGGACCACAACCAGGGTCATACTGGTGACAGCAGTCATCGGAGTGATGAGAACCAGCGAGGAGGGAAAAATACAGACAAAAGTGGTAACCACTCGGGTGGTCATCGTGGCCATGATAATAGGAGAGGTGAGTCAGGTGGAAATTTCAAGAAGAGAAGATTTAACGATGACAGGAAGACGTCGACAGCAGCACCAGCACCAGGAACAAATTCTAGGGGAGGAGAACGACCGCCAGTTAGATGTTACAGATGCGGAGAGGAGGGACATATAAGTCCAAACTACCCACAACAGTTCAAGGTATGTTATAATTGTGGAAAGGAAGGACATATCGCTCGAGATTATACTATAGCGAAACCAAGTCCAGCTGGGACGGTGACACCAAAGGCGGATACGGACAAAATAAAGTCGGCGATTTCTGGAAGAGCGTTTGTAGTGACTGCCCAAAACGCGAGGAACCCGAACGAAGGTATAACGAGTTAGTTAATTATAAATTCTTGCAAAGTTTATACCTTACTAGATACCGGTTCTACCCATTCTTTTATCTCTCCTGCTTGTGCTCAACGTTTAAACTTGACTCCGGAGAAATTAGACTTTGACCTATCTGTGGAGACTCCGTTAGAAGAAACTTTCATTACATCTACAGTTTATAAATCTTGGTTAATCCAAGTTGGCACAATCACATTACTTGTTGACCTTATCTCTTTAAAGATACTTGCTTTTGATGTGATTTTAGAAATTAATTGGTTAACTACTCATCATGCCAAAATTGATTGTTTTCGTAAGGTTGTTAGTTTTCATATTCCTAACCAACCTGTTATGCGAATTCAAGCAACCAAACCACTAAAATCAATCGCTGTCATACCAAGCCATAAAGCCATTCGTTTATTGAAAAACGGATGTCAAGCTTTCTTAGCCCATGTCATGGACTTGAATAAAAATACGTCAGATTTGAATGATATTTCTGTTGTTAGTGAATTTCCTGACGTATTTCCTGAAGAATTTCCTGGCCTAACCCAGAGCGTGATATTAAATTTTTGTATTGATCTTCAACCCGATACAAAACCCATTTCTAAAATCTCATATTGAATAGCTCCTATTGAACTTCAGGAGTTAAAAACCCAACTATAGAAGTTGGTACCCGAGCCTCTATCTGATGACTTCCTTTGTGGAATGCACCAAAGCCAGACTCTCCGTAAGAGACTCTATATTTGTGTGGTGGTAAAACAATAGACGTGCTATCCAAAATTGGGATATGAATCACAATTGAGAGCAACCGAAGTCGGTGACCAAAGTACGTAGCTTTCTGGGCTTAGCTGGTTACTATAAGAGATTCGTGGAAGAATTTTCTCGAATCGCTACTCCGTTAACTTAGCTGACTCAGAAAGATAAAAAATTAGTATGGAGCGAGGAATGCGAGAAGATTTTCTAATAGCTCAAGAGGCGACTCATTCGGAACCTGTTCTGACCATACCATCTTGGAAAAGCGAACGTGGTAGCTGACGCGTTGAGTAGAAGATTGTACACGAGTACGAGTGCGATATTGTTGAACACAAAGACCTATTTTGTATAATTTATAAATGATAGAGATAGAGTTAATGACTCTAGGGACCTACGTGATGATATATGAGCAAAATCGACTTTAATCGACTTTAAGCTATAGACCTGTAGCTGATGAATATAAAGAAGAAGGTGCAAGAATGTGTTATTCTAGAAGTAAGAGTTGATGAAGAGAAGAAAGCTCAAGCCTTCGATTTATTTGAAATCCTCGATCGAGTAGGAACTGTGGCCTATAGACTCGCCTTAACGCTAAGTATGTCGCGTGTTCGTAACGTTTTTCACATATCGATGTTACGTAAATATGTGGACGACCTAAATCATATTATTGCGTTAGAACCAGACGAGATAGCCGAAGATTTAACGTACGAGGAGGTACCTGTTAAGATATTGGATAGGAAAGAACATGTCCTATGCCCGAAGGTTATACCACAAGTTAAGGTTTTGTGGAGAAACTATGATATTGAAGAAATGACTTGGGAGTTGGAATAAGAAATGAAAGCGAGGTATCCTCACCTTTTCGAAACACCAGGTACGAACGTCAATTTCGAGGACGAAATTTCATAAGGAGGGGAGGTTGTAAGACCCCAACTTATTAATAAATGAAATTACATTTTATCTATTTATTATTTTGAAATAGAAAGGGTTGATTTGATTAATATGGTTAGTTATGGGTAAAATGCGCAAATATTTTAAATAAGCAAGTGGTTATAAAATATTCATTTTTGGTCGGTGAATATTCGTTTGGTCGTGGAATATTCTTGTTGTCGGGGAATATTCGTACGACAGCGCAGCCTTGTATGGGCCCCATAACGAAAAACGATTGGATGAAGATAACGATAAAAATTGAGTTTTTATAAATAACGGCGTAGTTGTTACCGTTAACACTGTTGGAATACCCGGTGGTTAAAATACAGTAGCACGCGGATTGCACAGTATTTTTGAATTATTGATTCTTACGAAGGAAGGTACTACTCAATAATTGTTACAGTAGTTACTGTTCAATATTTTATTTTATTGATTTAATAATTGTTGCGTTGATATTTTATATTATTATTGTTTCAATTATTGTTGTTGCACAGTATTTTCCATTATCAGATCAATAATTCATATTATTTGAATAATATTATTAGATAACATTATTGGCAATGTCTAGAAAGTTCTGTCTAAGGAGAGGTTTGGTCATCTAATTGTGCGCCAGTAAGGAGAAATCCTTATTGGAAAGCCCCCTCTTTCCTAGGAACGGCCTGGTTGTCATAAATGTGATTCTGTAATATTATTTGTGAATAATTAATTATTGATTCATATGATAAGGAAATATTTATTTTATATGGATATAAATGTTGGATATATTTATTGTGGTTAAAAATGATGGAGTTAATGTTGAGGTGTTTTATCTGTATTTTTGTCGGAACGGAGGTATTGAAAATCAAATTAGGGTTTTTGAGATATTTTGCGAGGATTATAATTTTTAATCCGACCGTTGGATCGTGGTAATATTTGGATATGTTATACATATATAAGTTGAGTATATGTCCACAAATTTTGAACCGTTAAAAATGAACGCATGATTTGTTATGAATTTTACGAGATGTCTGGTTCAGAAATTGTTGAATTTTCGGAGTTAATCATTTTGGTGAAAAATTCTAGAATTGGTGGGCCCCGCTCTTGGTTGGTAAAAAAATGTGCTGAGATTTTTATTCAAATGTGGTGGGTGGGAATAGTAGCAGGTAAAGCCATCAGGTTGCAGGTGGCGTGCTAACATTTTCCTATAAATAGAGGGCTAAGTTAGAATTGAAAATCACACCAGAATTCATAAGTTTTCTCTCTTTCTCTCTCTAGATTATTGAGTGTATTTTGTGAGTATTTAGATACTTTGAAAATTGCTATTCAGCACAAGTTTCATTCAGCCTCATATCCGATATTCAGTCAGAAGTACGATTATTTTGAGGTAAGGGATATTATCTTCTTCTTAAATGATATTTTCTTCAGTATCATTATGCTAAAATATTGATATAAACTTTTTATCAAATTTAGAACTTTTTGTATCGGGGTTACTATTCACGTATACGTTACTATTCATGTATACGGCACTATTCGCGAATACGGCACTATTCACCGAAAAATAAATTTTTTTTTGTCCAAGATGTCTATTATGGTTACTATCTTTGATTGTATTCATGTTTTAATCTTTATTTTTGATTTCTGCTTCACAATTGATTATTATGAAGTATTATTGATCTTGGATAAACTGTTATACGAATCCCTACTATTTGTCCTCCTGTCTCACTGGATTCATTTTCTTTAAGATATTTTTCATCATCCTCAGTCCTAAATGATGATATTACTGAATATCTTTGGCCTGTAGTGCAAAGATGTATGATTACCTGATGAATATCTTTAGCCTGTAGTGCAAAGATGAACATGTATTGTGATGAACAGGACCGACTGGTGTTACAAATGAATATCTTTGGCCTGTAGTGCAAAGATGAATATTTGATTCAATATGTATATTGATTGATGTTACAGGGATAAAATATTGATGATGGACTTTTAAATCTTAGAAGATAGTAGAATTCTTTCTCTACTTGACTCTTCTAATGGTTTGTTGTTTCCGCTGCAGTTGTTGATCTAAAACTTGTTGTCGATTATATTCTATCAAATTTTTTCCTATTGAATACTAATGATAATTTGTTGTATATTATCTTAGTCATAATATTCTTTACTGGGCTAGTTGAGCTCACCCTTTTCCTTTTTGTTCCATTTTTCTTCTCAGGAGGTGAGAACATAGCAGGATCTAGTCGTGGTATGGAGTGATGGTTCTAGAAAGATGTTTTAGATGTCCTCACTATTTCTATAAAATAGTGTTTGAATAATTGTAATGAGGACTTATTTAAGTGTGGATATTGTCTAGAAGATAATATTTGTATTTAAACTCACAGTATGTGTTGTCGTATTTGGCGACTCAGAATGGGTGTTGTATACTTATTTTGGGGGCGTCACATAACCTTGAGCAACGACCGCTAAATCAGCTCAAACCGGAGATAACCCCGGTGAGGGGAAGGATCATCATTTTGCCATCTCAATCCCACCTTGCGTCGTCTCAACATTCAGACATACATTCTATATAGATATGTCCTACAAGAACCAAGGAGTTCCAATCCCGAGTGACTACTACACAAGACATCACACCAGATATAATTTGAAGCCTGAAGACCAATGGCATGGTCCCATCTTCATGACTTCTTACAACCTCTAATTCCAAGTCATTGTGTAGCTCTCGACAACAGCATACCGTGAAAGGTCTTATACACCTCGATCGGATGCCCGGATTGAAGTTCTGAAAGTTTGAGCGGACAACACGTTGTATGCGTGCACGTACTTCGAGACGACAGAACCCACGGAACCCGGGGCACCCCGGGCTGCCGCAGGTACACCTGCGGCTCCCCCCTCTATAAATAGAGGGCTTGGGGCAGCCATTTTGCATAGAGAAAAGGCGAGGAAGCTCTGTCCAATTTGCTCTGTACACACTATAAACTGAGTGCTTTCTCATTTCTAAACACTTGTGAGCTTATACTTTGCTATATTTTACTGGCCGGAGCCGTGTGTTCATCCATTTAAAGTTATTGAAGTCTTATTTGGCAGTCCACTGTAAGCCTTCTTACTTTCTAAAGCCTTTCTCCACTACTGTACACACATAGTTATTCACGTTGAGAATCGTGCTGCGTGTGTATGCCTGGACTTCGGTCCGTGGCTTTTATTTTTCTTTTTGTATATAATTTATATATTATATATATACTAACATTATCGAGTTATGCCTCGATTGAGCCTGAATTTTACATCTTAAGCGTTTATTGCTTTATATATATATATATATATATATATATATATACTTATATATAAACTGTTGTCGAACTTTGTTTGATGAGTCGGGATTTTACATCCGGAGCGTTTACTGCATATATATATATATATATATATATATATATATATCAATTGTTGTCAAACTCTGTTCGATGAGCCTGGATTTTACATTCGGTGCGTTTACCGCTTTTATACATATATATATATCCTCGAGTTGACGAATTGAGTCGGGATCGATATATATCCTATGCGTTTACAGCTTATATATATATATATATATATATATATATATATATATATATATATATATATATATATATATATATATATATATTGTCCCGCCTGGAGTTTACTTCGAGGTGGTTGATCGTTTTTATTGCTTTCTTTACATTTTATCCCTCCTGGAGTTTACTTCGAGGCGGTTGATCGCTTTATTGCTTTATTTACATTTCCGATCCCCTATGGAGGTGCTTCGTGGCGGCTGATCGTTTATATATATATATATATATATATATATATATATATATATATATATATATATATATATATATATAAAACTGCTTACAACTTTCATATAAATTGCGACATCATGTGAGCCTAGGAATCATGTGATCACATATTCAGTTTGCAGAATCTAGATTCGGTTCCCGTGATGGAAATTTTCTACTGTAACCAGCTTGTAAATTATTCACGGTGTTTGAATTTCCTTAGACAGCTTTCATGCCCATAAGGAGTTCGATACTGCTATGTATATTATTTTCTCGAAGATGCTCCACATCTCGAAAATAAAAGCAATCAAGCCGAACACTTAATAAAAATGGAAGTATCAAAGACCTCAATTACTATTGAGCATAAGGGTTTGAAAAAACCTCTTTTTTTACAAAACATCATTGCTATATCTTGTTAAAACTAAATTTTTATACAGAAATTCAAACCTTTTGTATATAGATGCGAACGAGGCATATCACTACTTCCAGATAATTGCACATTGATACACACACACACACACACACACATTCATATAACAGTTTAATTAAAAAGTGGCGGTCACCGTGACAACACGGATGTCGGGGGGTGCCTAACACCTTTCTTCCGCATAACCAAGTCCCCAGACCCTAACAAATCTCGATTTCACAGACCCGTTAAGTAGTGTCACATCACTGGGTCAATGTGCAAATCTTTTCTCGGTTGTGTTGGTACAACCATTTAAAAAACCAACTGGCGACTCTTACAGTCCAATCGTCGACATATACATGTCGAACCTTTTCACAACTTATTTTTTCAAACAAATCTCACCTAACATGAGAATACCAAAAGACAAGAATGGAAAAAGGACAACTAAAAAACCCGACGTCAACAGGTGGCGACTCTGCTGGGGATGCCAGTAAGAGGACTTAAGCCACTATTACAAACTTTTCAAAACTGTTATATGCTTGTGTGTGGATGTTGTATTTACATTTGATGGATGTGTACGAATGCATTTACTTACTGCACTTAATGCTTTACACTATATCTGCTTGTGATATTAGTGCTTTGCACATGCCATCATTTTCATACGGTGAGACACGTTGAATGTGAATGTATGTTGTGTGGTTCCTCCATCAGGAGGTTGTGCTGTCGGTGTTTGATTACTGGACTCGTAGGGAGACTAATCCCAACGAGGCTCAGGAAAGGCACCACCCAGATTTGTTCCAGTTGAGAGACCAGATTAACTTCCCGTCGAGTAAATTGCGATGATTTGGGAACCTTCATGCCAAAATCCATGAGAGTAGCCTAAGATAGGTCAGCCTCTGATAAACCAAACGTGGAGTGAAGTTTCTTTATGCTTTCCCATTTCAGATTACTCTCGTGAAGTCAATTACTTGTAATTTCATTCCATATTAATCTCCGTGTATTGGGAAGTATGAGGAAATATGTGTACATGCATATTTAAAAGTTTGACATATATCCCTGTCATACAAACAGCTAACATCCGTTTTACAGGATAATATTCCTAAAATGATAATATCACATAGCATGTAAACATTTATACACTCCCTAAAACTAAACTACGTCAATTTTTTCGCAGGGAAACAATTGGACCTAATACCCGTTCAAAGTCCAAAAAGGCCACGAACCTACAACCAATTATGTCTTCATCTGACCAGACTAATCCTAATCCTGTCTCTCGTGAAGAATTTGATGGATTAATTAAACAAATCACAGATTTGGCTGTTCTGCTTAAAGAACTACACCAATCTACTCAGGGTACAAGGATAGCCATACATACTGAATCCTCTGCACATGGAGGAACACAAGGTACGATCAAAGAAGCTCCCATATCTAATTCTTAGGTGGATAAAACCAACAAAATCCATGATACCACCAATCTCAAAGAGATCTAGACACCGGTGATATCAGAAAGAAAGTCCTTCAAATGGAAGAGACCATCCGTTCTATCAAAGGGATTGGAGCACATGTGAGTGTTTCATATGCTGACCTTTGTATATTCCCTGGTGTACATTATCCACAGAAGTTCAAGACTCCTGACTTTGAAAAGTATGACGGGTTAGGAGATCCTTACACACATTTGAAGGTATTCATTAGAGAACTCGGATCTTATGCTGAGGATGAGAAACTCAGGATGCAGCTGTTCCAGAAAAGTCTAACTGGAGAAGCCCGATCGTGGTATACCAGATTGGACAACTCCAAGATACATAGCTGGGAGGAGCTAGCTCATGCCTTCCTCACTCAGTACAGCTTCAAGTCTCAGATGGCCCCTGACCGGTACCAAATTACTAAAGTCAGGAAACAAACCAATGAATCTTTCAGAGAGTATGCTCAAAGGTGGAGGCGCCTTGCTGCTCAAGTTGTTCCCTCTATGAATGAGTCAGAGATGGTGACGACCTTCATAGACATACAAGAAGCTCCTTTCTATGAGAGAGTCTTAGCTGGTATTGGCAAACCATTCTCTGAAATGATTAAACATGGGGAGATGGCTGAGATGGGATTGAAGTCAGGAAAGATTCAAGACCTAACTGCCCTTAAAACTGTTGCTGAGCACATCCAGTCCGGAAATTATGGAAACAACCCCCGAAGGGTTCATAAAAAGAAAGAGGAGGATGTTTCCTTGATACTACAAGGTTAGAAAGGCAGTCAGAATATGCCTATCCAGAGGAGAAATTACTCCCCCTTTCAACCACAGTCTTCGAACCCTTCATTGCCAAAGGGTGGAGAAGTCAGACGCACTCGAGTGTTCACACCATTAGGGGACTTAGTCGAGAATATTCTCAATCTCCTGACCACTCAAAAAAAAATTACTCATCTTCTTCCACCAGCCAACCCGAATGGGAAGGGTTTTAATGCTAGTTAGAAATATGCTTATCACGCTGGAGCTCCAGAACATGATACTCAAGATTGCTAGGCCTTGAAACATAAGATCTAGGATTTGATTGATAATGGTGAGATTATGGTAGCTACACCCGACCAACCCCATGTGCAAGACAACCCTCTTCCTCAACACAAAGAAGAGGATATTACTATGATTAATTGGAGTAGTGGATAGAGTTCCAATCATGCTGGATCCTCACAAGCCAGCAAGGATAGTGCTGATAAATGGGATTTTGCTCAGTTCCAGTTTACGATGAAACAGAAAATGAAGACTCTTTGTGAGCAAGTCGAACAATTGGTAGAACTGGTGGTCCATCAACACCAAGTCACACGCCAATTATTCAACCAGGAGCATGCTAGTCTCCTTTCTTTTGTTACGAATACTCCATCATTATCTCCAGAACGTGAAACACTGGATGATAAAATTACAAAAAGAGCAGACGCCAAGGCCCGTCGAGATTTTGCCAACAAGAGGGAATTTACGTACCTTGGCCAACCAATGGAAGAAATATTTCAGATGCTGATCAATGAAGGAAGGATCACAACACTGTTGCCTCCAATTAACCCTCGTTCAAGGCGATTCAATTCTAATAGAGTATGTCAGTATTACTCCCATTCTTGCGGTCACAGAACGGAAGAATGCTGGGCACTCCACCATCTTATTCAAAACTTAATTGATAGCGGTGTCCTGCAGCTGACAGACGATGACACTGTGCTACTCGAGAGTGGGGACACATTTCCTACAAAATGGAAGGAAGTCGTAGCAGTTATATCTTCTGAATAAGACTCAGCTACCCCTTCACATGCAATCCAACCAATTCAACTAAAAGGTGTTGACAATTCTTTGTAAGTGGCTGCACCAAAGCCAATTATCTTGCCATTTAGACCACAATATCCTATTGTCAGCCTACAGAAAGTTCCATGGAATTATGGAGGGGTTGAAGGATCCACATCTCACATAATTGTTGCAGTGTCGAAGGATAATCCACTATATCTTCCCCAACGGGCGATGAAACCTACCATCAAGACAAAGGGGAAGATTCCCATGGAAAAAGTGGAAGAATTTCTCCATACTATGGGCCACAATGAAGCCAAGGTGGTTTTAAGTTTAAGAGAAGCTCCACATCAAATTTCCATACTGGACTTGGTTTTGTCTTCTGAAGATCACAAGAAGGTATTGCCCAGGGTTTTAGAAGAAGCCCAATTGCCCAAGTCAATAGATGTTAAGAAATTTCAGCATCTAGTGGATCACATTTTTAACAACAATGTGATATCTTTCACTGACGATGATATACCTCCCGAAGGGACTGGTCATTGCAAACAGTTGCACATAGCGATTTTGTCTTCCAGATACATGGTGGGAGGAGTTTTGATAGACGGAGGGTCATCTTTAAATATCTGTCCTTATGCTACTTTGGTGAAGATGAATATTAATCTCAACAGAATCCGAAGCCATACAATCATTAAAGCTTTCGACGGATCCCGACGAAACGCCGTCGGAGAGATTGAACTGCCAGTGGAGTTTGGTCCACATACATTCTGCATATCTTTTCACGTACTCAAAATAGATACAGGATACAACCTGATCTTGGGAAGACCGTGGATTCATATGGCCGGAGTCGTCCCCTCCACCCTTCACCAGCAACTTAAATACATTATCAACAATAGCCTAGTCACTGTCAATGCTGAGCCGGAATATCCTGAACAAGGTGACATACCACTCATTAGCTTTAACTCAGAAGTTGAGTAGGTCTGTATTCATGCCCTGGAGGTGAGCAACACTCACTACCATCCTGTTGGGGCACCACCGCTCATACCCCAAATTTCTGCCAAAGTAATGTTGATGTCATTGGGCTATCAACCTGGACAAGGGTTGGGCAAAGATCATCCAGGTATTAAGCACCCAATTCAAGTTCCTAATCAAACAGGGACAGCCGGACTAGGCTATACTGCTAGTTCTATTCGCAGGAATCCTTATAAGCACAAACAGATTCCTTTAGCTTCAGCCACACGATGATTATCTCTACCTACAGTTCCTGAACCTGTACCGGTCTCCGGTAAAGGTGCCTGCCCATGTAATGGACATGTTATTTCCTAAACCGATACCGGTCAAGGGGAAAGAAATCCTGATTCTAAATCCCGAAGTGGAAGAAAAGGAACGAAGACATAAATAAGACATCGCCAGGATGATGGAAAACATACGCATCTATGTCCATGATGATCACACAAATAGAAACACCCCAGACGATGATTGTCCAGATGTAATGGTCATCATTCGGGAAAAGGAGGACGATGACAGCCCCTCCATCATTGTAGTCCATCAGGACTTCACCCTTGACAAGGGTAAAACGGGCAGAAAATCCCTCTACCCTGTAGATAACAATAACTGCTTACTTTTCTGTACAGTATTAGCAATTATTTTGTCAGTACATGCTAACACTTTGTATGATTGAACAGTTTCATATATTAAGTGAAAGCATATTTTGTTTCAGGACTCTAGATTTAGATGTGCCTATACTTGCTGATGAAGTGCCTTTTCTCCATAAGGATTGTAACTTTGATGAAAAGTTAGACTCAGACTTGATGGAAATACAAGAGGACATTGAGATACCTCAGGAGATCAAAGAATAGGTCGAAGACAAACCCAAACCAAACCTTGATCAAACCACCTCATTCAATCTCAGAACCTTAGAAAGCCCTAAACTAATCTAGAATGATACAGACCTCACCCCAAACCAAAGGAATGACATGGTTACACTATTAACCCAATTCCAGGATGTGTTTGCGTGGTCTCATGAAGACATGGTGGGTTTGTTCACTAACATTGTCATTCATTGCCTCCCCATCAAAGTGGGATTCAAGTCAGTCAGGCAGAAGCTCAGGTGATTAAAACCTGAGTAGAGTTTAAAGGTTAAAGAAGAAATTATGAATCAATTTCAAGCAGGCATCATCATGGTGTCTACACACCCTGAATGGCTATCAAACATAGTCCCCGTGCTTAAACCAGGAGGGAAGGTGCGAGTTTGCGTGGATTACCGGGATCTAAATAAAGCTTGCCTTAAAGATAGCTTTCCCGTGCCATTTATCCACATTCTCATTGACAATACTGCTCAATACGACATGTACTCCTTTGCTGATTGCTTCGCGGGGTACCATCAGATTATGGTTGCTGAAGAGGATTGTGAGAAAACTGCATTCATCACTCCTTGGGGAACCTTTTGCTATAGACGGTTGTCATTCGGCCTCATCAATTTTGGAGCTACCTACCAGCGGGCCATGATGGCTCTTTTCCACGATTTAATGCACAAGGAGATAGAGATCTACGTGGATGACATCATCGTCAAGTCCCGAAGGGAGGAAGACCACTTAGACCATCTTAGAAAGCTCTTCAACAGGTTGCGTAAGAACAACTTGAAGTTGAATCCAGCCAAGTGCGCCTTTGGCGTTAAATCAGGCAAGTTGCTAGGATTCCTAGTCAGCCACAAGGGGATTAAACTGGATCCGACCAAAATCTAGGCCATTACAGAAAGGCCCATTTCTCAGATAGAGAAGGAAATACGAGAATTTTTGGGAAGAATCAACTTCATTAGCAAATTCATCTCCCAACTCACAGCAACCTGTGAGCCTATTTTCAAGTTATTAAGGAAGAACTCCTCCATGAAATGGAATGATGAGTGTCAGAAAGCCTTCCTTACAATCAAAGAGCAGATAGTCAAAGCTCCTATTTTGGAACCATCCGGGGATGATGTTCCCCTATTCATGTACCTTTCCATAAGTGACAATGCCATGGGCTGTATGCTGGGACAGAAAGACGATAGAGGCCAAGAGCGAGCTATCTACTAAACACAAGTACACTCTGATTAAGAACACTTGTTGTGCTTTAGCATGGGCTTCCATGAGGTTACAACATTACCTCCATGGTCACACAACCCATCTCATATCCCGCATGGATCCTCTAAAGTACATGTTCAGTAAACCCATGTTAAATTGTCGACTGTCCATATGGCAATTGATCCTACAGCAGTTTGGCATCGTCTACGTGACATAAAAATCCATTAAAGGTCAAGGAATTGCGGATCAACTGGCCACCGCACCTTCAGGGGATTTCAAACCCTTGGAAACATACTTCCTCGATGGAGTTTATGCTTGGTTCTCCAATGGAACTCTCTTAAAGTGTAAAACCTAGTTACCAATGTGAAAAACACGTAAAAACTGATGAATCATATGTCTGGTACCAACCAGAATTTTTTAACCGACTCCGACTCTTTCAATTTAAAAATTAAAATAAAACAGATCAACAACCTCAGATGTCGCGCGTGGGCGCGTGCTTCCCCTTTGTATTCCTCGCGCGGGCGCGCGTCTTTAAAATTTGGTCAAGCCAGGTGATCGCGCGGGCGCGCGTCTTTAAGCCTATTTAACCTCACTTCTGCAGTTTTGATTCTGTGTTCTGCTGCTGCTACTGCTTTGTCCTGCTGCTATTGATTCTTTATCATGCCACTCTTCCTTCATCCATCCTCAGTTGCATATCTCCAATTGTTCCTCGCGTCATGCTTTCGTTAGCCTCATGCCACCTACCATTGCCAAGCTATGTCATTTCCTGCACGTTTACACCAAAGGAGTTCTCAGTACATGCAATGCAAAATATTACGAAATGCAACTAAAAACACACTAAAATGTACTTGAGATGGGCATAGTTCGCGTGAATTGATATCCAATAAGTAGGTATAAAACCCACTTATCAGTCGCCAAATACACACCACAAAATTCAAATTCAAATCTTCCTGTTTATAACTATTAGTCTGTCATGCAAAATACTGTATTATTTTGCAATGAGTTTCAATACAAATATTATACTGAATATAATACGACAATAGACACACCTAAATTATTACAATGCCATATAAAAATACAGCAACAAATATTCAAGTATTCAAAGGAATACGAGAAGATTTCGATCCTCCTCATTCTAATGGGGTGTAATTTTTACGCTTCCAAATTCGAGTTCACTTCACCCCATTGTTGTTCACCAAAATTAACTATTAAATGACGTATAAAATACGACACACACATTTTAAGTCTTCAATACAATTATATATTGTCATGCTCTTTTATAATATATTGAGAAACTTCAACAGTCACAGACCATCATTCTATTCCCTTGTTATCCCCGCTCGACCCAACGACACTATTATTACCTGAAAGGAATTGTGAAGCAAAAGGGTGAGCACAAATAGCCCAGTAAAGAATATTATACCTAAGATAATGTAGAACAAATTATCCTTAGTCCTCAATAGGGAAAATCTGATAGAATATAATAGACAACAAGTTTAAGATCAACAAATGTAGCGGAAACAACAATCCATTAGAAGAGTCAAGTAAAACATAATGTTTACTATCTCCTCCAAATTAAAAGTTCATCATTAATATTTCATCTTTGTACCCAAGATAGAGAGAACTTTCATCACCTGAACCACCAAAGATTATAGTTAAATTCACAATTCATGTTTTATAATAATGTAGGTCAATAGTTTGTCCTTACCACAAAGTCTTAATAGAACAATCATTCAATATCCTTGCCACAAAGGCTAAAAACACTCAATAATCATATCGTCTTTACATCTTACACCAAAGACATTCAAATGTTATAACAATGGTCATGATCATATCAATCAATTGTCTATCTTTGCACTATGGTCCAAAAATGTTCAACTATAAAATCAATGATCATGCCAAACAATAGTCCATCTTTGTACTATGAGCCAAAGATAGTCATTTGTATCATCAGTGGTCATGATTATGTTAAACACCTGTCCATCTTTACACTACGAGCCAAAGATATCAATCAACAGTTCTTCTTTGCACTAAGGGCCAAAGAGAACTTTCATCACAAGTCTTTATCTATAACATTAAAGGTCATTATTATACCAATAATACATAATTCTTGGTCATAATCATACTGTAGACACTCAAAATTTTTTGCATACCTGTTACTAACATTGTAGGAGGGCAGAATCGTATTTCAGAGATAACCCTGGAAGACAGCTCAATTCAATCCCGGAGACAACCCTGGGATATTTAGTTATTACCATCTCGAAGAGAACCCAGAGACATCCAGTTCAGTCCCGGAAACAACACCGGGAGTTTCAGTTTCAACCTCAGAGATAACCCCGAGGAATGTAGTTCAACTGACAAAAATCACACCGGAGAAGACCGTTTCATCTCCGAGATGACCCCGAGGTACTCAGTCTCAGTCCCGAAAATAACACCGTGAAAGATAGTATCAACCTCGAAGACAACCTCGAGGCATGCAGTTGCAGTTCCAGAGATAACCCCAGAAATGCTTATTTTAAACCCATGTTATCAGCTTTAACACTCGGCGATAACCCCGATGCACTCATTCCTCAAGCCCAGAGATAACCCTGGGAAGTTAGGCACACCTTAGAGACAACCCTGAGGATGGTCAACACCTGTAGCAGTCCAATCTCAGAGATAACCCTGACCAACGACCTCTAAAAATAGTTCAAATCGGAGATAACCCCGGTGAGGGGAAGGATCATCATTTTGCCATCTCAATCCCACCTTGCATCGTCTCAACATTCAGACATACATTCTATACAGATATGTCCTACAAGAACCAAGGAGTTCCAATCCCGAGTGACTACTACACAAGACAGCACACCAGATAGAATTTGAAGCCTAAAGACCAAGGGCATGGTCCCATCTTCATGACTTCTTACAACCTCTAATCCCATGTCATTGTGTAGCTCTCGACAATAGCATGCCGTAAAAGGTCTTATACACCTTGATCGGATGTTCGAATTGAAGTTCAGAAAGTTTGAGCGGACAACACGTTGCACGCGTGCATATACTTCAAGACGGCAGGACCCGCGAAACCAGGGGCACCCCGGGCAGCCGCAGGTGCACCTGCGGCTCCCCCCTATATAAATAGATGGCTTGGGACAGCCATTTTGTATAGAGAAAAGGCGAGTAAGCCCTGTCTAATTTGCTCTGTACACACCCTAAACTGAGTGCTTTCTCATTTCAAACACTTGTGAGCTTATATTTGGCTATATTTTTACCGGCGGGAGTCGAGTGGTCATCCATTTAAAGTCATTGAAGTCTTCTTTGGCAGTCCACTAGAAGCCTTCTTACACTTTCTAAAGCCTTTCTCCACTACTGTGCACACACAGTTCTTCAGGTTGAGAGTCGTGTAGCATGTGTATGCCCGGACTTCGGTCCGTGGCTTTTATTTCTTTTTGTGTGTGTGTGTGTGTATATATATATATATATATATATATATATATATATACACACATCCGGTGCGCTTATCGCTTTTATATATATATATATATATATATATATATATATATATATATATATATATATATATATATAAAGCGAGAAACGCATTGGACATATATCGATCCAGGCTCGGTTCATTAATTCGTGGACATGAGATATATGTCCAATGCGTTTATCGCTTTATATATATACATATATATATATATATATATATATATATATATATATATATATATATATATACATTTCAGTCTGGCTTGGAGTTTACTTCGTGTCTTTTTACCGCTTTATTTATATTTCTGTCAAGCCTGGAGTTTACTTCGTGGCCTTTTACAGCTTTATTTGCATTTTGTCCATCCTAGAGTTTACTTCAAGGCGGTTGATCGTTTTACTGCTTTATTTATATTTGCAATCCCCCATGGAGGTGATTCGTGGTGGTTGATTGTCTGCACACACACGCACACACACACACACACACACACATATATATATATATATATATATGTATATATATTTACAGCTTTTATATATATAACTGTTTACAACCTTCATACAAATTGCTACATCATGTGAGCCTAGGAATCATGTGATCACAGATTCAGTCTACTGAATCTAGATTCGTTTCCCGTGATGGACATTTTCAGCTGTACACGAATTGTAAATTATTTACGTTGTTCGAATTTCCTTAAATGGCTCTCATGCCCATAAGGAGTTCAGTATTGCTGTGTATATTATTTTCTCGAAGATACTTCGCATCTCAAAAAGAAAAGCAATCAAGCCGAACACCTAATAAAATGGAAGTATCAAAGGCCTCAATTACTATTGAGCAAAAGGGTTTGAAAACCTCTCTTTACAAAACATCATTGCTATATGTTGTTAAAACTGAATTTTATACAGAAATTCAAACCCTTTGTATATAGGTGCGAACGAGGCATAACACTACTTCCAAATAATTGCACATTGATCCACACACACACACACACATTCATATAACAATTTAGTTAAAAAGTGGCGGTCACCGTGGCAACACGGATGTCGGGGGGTTCCTAACACCTTCCCTCCGCATAACCAAGTCCCCGGACCCTAATGAATCTCAGTTTCACAGACCTGTTAAACAGTGTCACATCACTAGGTCAATGTGCAAGCCTTTTCTCGGTTGTGTTGGTACAACCATTTAAAAAACCAATTGGTGACTCTTATAGTCCAATCGTCGACATATACATGTCGGACCTTTTCATAACTTGTTTTTTCAAACAAATCTCACCTAACATGAGAACACCAAAAGACAAGAACAGAAAAGGGACAATTAAAATCCTGACGTCGACAGGTGGCGACTCTGCTAGGGAAACCAGTAAGAGGACTTAAGCCGCTATTACAATCTTTTCAAAACTATTATATGCTTGTGTGTGGATGTTGCATTTACATTTGATGGATGTGTACGAATGCATTTACTTGCTGTACTTAATGCTTTACATTATATCTGCTTGTGATATTAGTGCTTCGCATATGTCATCATTTTTATAAACGGTGAGACACGTTGTATGTAAATGTATGTTGTGTGGTTCCTCCATCAGGAGGCTATCCGGTTGGTGTTTGATTACTGGACTCGTAGGAAGACTAATTCAAATGAGGCTCAGGAAAGGCACCACCCAAATTCGCTCCAGTTAAAAGACCGGATTAACTTCCCATCGAGTAAATTGTGATGATTTGGGAACCTTCATGCCAAAAAGCCGCAAGAGTAGCCTAAGATAGGTTAGCCTCTGATAAACCAAACGCGGAGGGAAGTTTCTTCATGTTTTCCATTTTCAATTACTCGTAATTTCAATTGCTTGTAATTTTATTCCATATTGATCTCCATGTAATGGGAAATATGAAGAAATATGTGTGCATGCATATTTTACAAATATTAACATGCTATCCTGTATTACAAACAACTGACATCCATTTTACATGATAAATATTCCTAAAATGGATATATCATATAGCATGTCAACATTTATACATTCCATAAAACTAAACTACGTAAGTTTTTCGCAGGGAAATAATCGGACTTATTACCCTTTCAAAGTCCAAAAAGGTCATGAGCCTACATCTAATTATGTCTTCATTTGATCAGACTAATACTAATCTGGTCTCTCGTGAAGAATTTGATGGATTAAGTAAACAAATAACAGATTTGATTGTTCTGCTTAAAGAACTACACCAATCTACTCAGGGTACAAGGATACCCATACATACTGAATCCTCCGCACATGGAGAAACATAAGGTGCGGACAAAGAAGCTCCGTACCTGATGCTCAGTTGGATACAACCAACAAAATTCATGATACCACCCAACCCAAAGAAGATCTAGACACCGGTGATATCAAAAAGAAAGTCCTTCAAATGGAAGAAACCATCCATTCTATCAAAGGGATTGGAGCACGTGGGAGTGTTTCATATGCAGACCTTTGTATATTCCCTGGTGTGCATTATCCAAAGAAGTTCAAGACTCCTGACTTTGAAAAATATGACGGGTTAGGAGACCCTTACACAGATTTGAAGGTATTCATTGGAGAACTCGGATCTTATGCCGAGGATGAGAAGCTCAGGATGCAACTATTCCAAAAGAGTCTAACTGAAGAAGCCCGATCATGGTATACCAGACTAGACAACTCCAAGATACATAACTGGGAAGAGCTAGCTCATGCCTTCCTCACTCAGTACAGCTTCCAGTCTCAGATGGCCCCTGACCGGTACCAAATTACTAAAGTCAGGAAATAAACCAATGAATCTTTTAGAGAGTATGCTCAAAGGTGGAGGCGCCTTGCTGCTTAAGTTATTGCCTCTATAAATGAGTCTGAGATGGTGATGACCTTCATAAATATACAAGAAGCTCCTTTCTATGAGAGAGTCTTAGCTGGTATTGGCAAACCATTCTCTAAAATGATTAAACATGGGGAGATAGCTGAGATGGGATTGAAGTCAGGAAAGATTCAAGACCTAACTGCCCTCAAAGCTGTCGCTGAGCATATCCAGTCCAGAAATTATGGAAACAACCCCCAGAGGGTCCATAAAAAGAAAGAGGAGGATATTTCCTTGATACTATAAGGTCAGAAAGGCTGTCAAAATATGCCTATCGAAAGGAGAAATTACTCCCTATTCTAAGCACAGTCTTCAAACCCTCCATTACCTAAAGGTGGAGAAGTCAGACGCACTCAAGTGTTCACACCCTTAGGGGACTCACTCGAGAACATTCTCAATCTTCTGACCATTCAGAAGAAAATTACTCATATTCTTCCACCAGCAAACCCGAATGGGAAGGGTTTCAATGCCACTCGGAAGTGTGCTTATCATGCTGGAGCTCCGTGACATGATACTCAGGATTGTTGGGCCTTGAAACACAAGATCCAAGATTTAATAGACATCGGTAAGATCGTGGTCACCAAGTCCGATCAACTACATGTGCAAGATAACCCTCTTCCTCAACAAAAAGAAGAAGATGTCAACATGATTAATTGGAGTAGTGGACAAAGTTCCAATTTTAATGGTGGATCTTCCCAGATCAGCAAGGATAATGCTGATAAGTGGGACTATGCAAAGTTCTAGTTTATGATTGAACAAAAAATGAATGCTCTACGTGAGCAACTCAACCAATTGGTAGAACTGGTGGTCCATCAGCACCAAGTCACACGCCAATTATTTGGTCAGGAGCATGCCAGTGTCCTTCCTTTTGTTGCAAACACTCCACCACGTACTCCAGAAAATGAAACACTAGAGGATAAAATTGTAAAAAGAGCAAATGCCAAAGCCCGTCAGGATTTTGCCAACAAAAGGGAGTTTACATACCTAGGCCAACCGATGGAAGAAATGTTGCAGATACTATTAAATGAAGGAAGAATCACAACTCTACTACCTCCAATCAGCCCGTGTTCAAGACGGTTTGATTTCAATGGGGTGTGCCAGTATCACTCCCAATCTCACGGTCACAGCACAGAAGAATGCTGGGCACTCCGCCACCTTATCCAGAATTTAATTGACAGTGGTGTCCTGTAAATGGCAGATGATGATGCTGTAGTACTAGAGAGTGGGGACGCATTTCCTACAAAGTGGAAGGAAGTCGTAGCAGTCATATCTTCTAAAACAGATGCAACTACTCCCTCATATATAATCCAACCAATACAACTCAAGGGTGTTGACAATCCTTTGCAAGTGGCTGTACCAAAGTCAATTATCTTGCCATGCAGACTGCAACATCCTGTTGTCAGCCTACAAAAAGTTCCATAGAATTATGGAGGGGCTAAAGGATCCACATCTCACATAACTACTGCAGTGTCAAAGAATAATCCACTGTATCTTCCCCCACGGGGGATGAAGTCTACCATCAAGTCAAAGGGAAAGATTCTCATGGAAAAAGTGGAAGAATTTCTCCGTACTATGGGCCATAATGAAACCAAGGTGGTTTTAAGCTTAAGAGAAGCTCCACATCCAAATTTCCATACTGGACTTGGTTTTCTCTTCCGAAGATCACAGTAAGGTATTACCCAGGGTTTTGGAAGAAACCCAACTACCTAAGTCAATAGATGTTGAGAAATTCCAGCATCTGGTGGATCACATTTTTAACAACAATGTGATATCTTTCACTGACGACGATATACCTCCCGAAGGGACCGGTCATTGTAAGCCGTTGCACATAACGATTTTATCTTTCGAATATATAGTGGGAGGAGTTTTGATAGATGGAGGATCATCCTTGAATATTTGCCCTTATGCCACTTTGGTGAAGATAAATGTCAATCTCAACAGAATCTGAAGAAGCCATACAATCATTAAAGCTTTTGACAGATCCCGACGAAACGCTGTCAAAAAGATTGAACTACCAGTGGAGATTGGTCCACATACATTCTGCGTGTCTTTTCACGTTCTCAAAATAGACACTGGATATAACTTGCTTTTGGGAAGACCATGGATTCATATGGCCGGAGCCGTCCCCTCCACTCTCCACCAACAACTTAAATATATTATAAAAAATAGCCTAGTCACTGTCGATGCTGAGCCAGAATGTCCTGAATAAGGTGACATACCACTCATCAGCTTCAATTCAGAAGTTGAGCCGGTCAGTTTTCATACCCTAGAGGTGAGCAACACTCACTACCATCCTATTGGGGCGCCACATCTCATACCCCAGATTTCTGCCGAAGTAATGTCGGTCACTCAATAAATGATGACATTGGGTTATCAACCTAGACAAGGGTTGGGCAAAGATCATCAAGGCATCAAGCGCCCCATTCAAGTTCCCAGTCAAACAAAGACAGCCAGACTAGGCTATATTGCTAGTTCCAATCGCAGGAATCTTCATAAGCATAAATAGATTCCTTCAGCTTCAGCCGCACGACGATTATCTCCACCTACAGTTCCTGAGCCTGTACGGTCTCTGGTAAAGGTGCCTGCCCATGTAATGGCTATGTTATTTATTAAACCGATACCGGTAAAGGGGAAAGAAGTCTTGGTTCCAAATCCTAAAGAGGAAGAAAAGGAATGGAGACGTAAACAAGACATCGCCAGGATGATGTCAAATATACGCATCATTGTCCATGATGAACACATAAATAGATACACCCCAGACGATGATTGTCCAGACATAATGGTCATCATTCGGGAAAAGGAGGACGATGATAACCCCTCCATTATTGCAGTCCATCAGGAATTCACCCTTGACAATTGGAGCAGTACTCCTTTCATTGGTCGACAAGGGTAAAACGGGCAGAAATTCCTTCTGCCCTGTAGATAATAATAACTGCTTACTTTTCTGTACAGTATTAGTAGTTGTTTTGTCAGTACATGCTAACACTTTGTATGATTGAACAGTTTTATATATTAAGTGAAAGCATATTTTGTTTTAGGACTTTGAATTTAGATGTGCCTATACTTGCTGATAAGGTGCCTTTTCTCCACAAGGATTGTAACTTTGATGAAAAGTTGGACTCAGACTTGATGGAAATACAAGAGGACATTGAGATACCTCAGGAGATCAAAGAATGGGTCGAAGACAAACCTAAAACCAACCTTGATCAAACCACCTCCTTCAATCTTGGAACCTTAGAAAGCCCTAAACTAATCTTGATTGGTACAGACCTCACTCCAAACCAAAGGAATGACATGGTTACACTATTAACCCAATTCCAAGATGTGTTTGCGTGGTCTCATGAAGACATGGTGGGTTTGTGCACCGACATTGTCATCCATCGCCTCCCCATCAAAGAGAGATTCAAGCCAGTCAGGTAGAAGCTTAGGCGATTAAAACCTGACTGGAGTTTAAAGGTTAAAGAGGAAATTATGAAACAATTTCGAGCAGGCATCGTCATGGACATACCCTGAATGGCTATCAAACATAGTCCCCATGCCTAAACCAGGAGGAAAGGTTCGAGTTTGCGTGGATTACTGGGATCTGAATAAAGCTTGCCTTAAAGATTGCTTTCCCGTGCCATTTATACACATTCTCATTGACAATACGGCTCAATACGACTGTACTCCTTTGCTGATTGCTTTGCGGGGTACCATCAAATCATGGTTGCTGAAGAGGATTGTGAGAAAACTGCATTCATCACTCCTTGGGGAACCTTTTGCTATAGACGGTTGTCTTTCGGGCTCATCAATGCCGGAGCTACCTACCAGCGAGCCATGATGGCTCTTTTCCACAATTTAATGCACAAGGAGATAGAGATCTACGTGGATGACATCATTGTCAAGTCCCGAAAAGAGGAAGACCATCTCAGAAAGCTCTTCAACAGGTTGTGTAAGTACAACTTGAAGTTGAATCCAGCCAAGTGCACCTTTAGTGTTAAATCAGGAAAGTTGATAGGATTCCTAGTCAGCCATAAGGGGATTGAGCTGGATCCCACTAAAATCTAGGCCATCACAGAAATGCCCATTCCTCATACAGAGAAGGAAATACGGGGATTTTTGGGAAGAATCAACTTCATCAGCAGGTTCATTTTCCAACTCACAGCAACCTGTGAGCCTATTTTCAAATTGTTAAGGAAGAACTCCTCCATGAATTGGAATGATGAGTGCCAGAAGGCCTTCCTTACAATCAAAGAGTAGCTAGTTAAAGCTCCTATTTTGGTACTGCCCAGGGATGATGTTCCCCTGTTCATGTACCTGTCTATAAGTGACAATGCCATGGGCTGCATGCTGGGATAAAAAGACGATAGAGACTAAGAGCGAGCTATCTACTACCTCATCAAAAGATTCAGCAGCAGTGAACACAAGTACACTCTGATTGAGAAGACTTGTTGTGCTTTAGCATGGGCTTCCATGAGGTTACAACATTACCCCCATGGTCACACAACCCATCTCATATCCCGCGTGGATCCTCTCAAGTACGTGTTTAGTAAACCCATGTTGAACTGTCGACTATCCAGATGGTAGTTGATTCTACAACAATTTGACATCGTTTACATGATGTAGAAGTCCATTAAAGGACAAGGAATTACGGATCAATTGGCCGCCGCACCTTCAGGGGACTTCAAACCCTTGGAAACGTACTTCCCCGATGATGGGGTAATGACAATTCAGCAACACCATCAATACGATGCACGCCAAAAATGGAAGATGTATTTTGGTGGAGCTGTAAACATGGAAAGTTTTGGAGCGATAGCAGTTCTAGTATCTATTACGGGGGAGCAGCATCTCGTCGCCGTCAAATTGCAGTTTGCCAACACCAACAACATAGCTGAGTATGAAGGCTGTATCATGGGGCTAAAACTTGCCCAATCAATGGGCATCAGACAATTAACTGTCTTTGGAGATTCTGAGTTGGTAATCAGACAAACCATACGAACCAATCACACCTAAGGTCTACATTTGTTGCCTTACCATCGGCAGGTTCAACAGATGACTTCAGAGTTTAAAGAAATATCCTTCCTCTATATTCCTTGAAATAGGAATGATTTTACGGATGCGCTAGCAACCTTGGCCTCCTTAATCAATATACATGACAAGGAAGACATGCCAACCCTCACAGTTGCCCAACAAAAGGCACCAGCCTATGGGAATTACATTGGAGAAGTATCGGATGAGCTACCTCCCATCCAACACCCTTGGTATCAGCATATTAAGGAGTACTAACAAGATGGATCTACATCCGCTGAGGCGAGCCCGACTAAAAGAAGGTGGATCCATCGACTGGCTATGAAATTCTACCTGAGCGGAGATGCACTCTACAAAAGAGATGCAGGATTAGATCTCCTCAGATGTCAGGACAAAGACCAAGCTCAGAGGCTCATGGATGAGATCCATGGTGGAGTATGTGGCCCACACACGAGCGGCCCTCTACTTGTAAAGAAGATCCTCAGAACAGGCCATTACTGGCTCTCTCTTAAGGCTGATTGTGAGGATCAAGTTAAGAGATGTTATCAGTGCCAAATTCATGGGAATGCTATCCATGCCCCTTCGAGGGAGCTACACAATATGAGTTCGCCTCGGCCCTTCTTGATGTGGGAAATGGACGTGATCGGGCCCATCGAGCGCAAAGCCAGTAATGGGCATCAGTTTGTCTTCACCATGATCGATTACTTCACCAAGTGGGTAGAAGCAGCCTCCTTCCCCAGGGTTACCAAAGAAGTCATCATTACTTTCATCAGAAATAATGTCATTTGTCGATATGGACAACTAGAGGTAATTGTATCACACAATGCTAAGAACCTCAACAACAGAATGATGAAGGAGTTATGCAGTAAATTCTACATCAGACATCTCAACTCCGTCATCTACCATCCAAAGATGAATGGTGCTGTTGAAGCGACTAACAAAAACATCAAAAAGATCATGCAAAAGATGTCCGCCAACCACAAAGAATGGCCTGACTTATTGCCTCTGACTCTGTTAGCCTACAGAACCTCAAGCGCACTTCCACTGAGGCAACACCCTATGCATTAACCTATGGGATGGAAGCAGTGCTCCCCATAGAAGTGGAAATGGAATCTCTCAGAGTGTTAATAGACGCTCTGCTGGATGAAGACCAATGGGTACACGATAGGTATCACCAATTCTCTCTAATAGACGAAAGGTGCGCCACTGCTATCTTCCACGGTCAGTTATATTAACAAAGGATGGCCAGATCCTACAGCAGAAAAGTCCAGCTACGGTAGTTCAAACAACACGACTTGGTTTTGAAGAAGATCATTGACAACCAAGATCAGTCTAAGGGAAAATTCACCCCGAACTGGGAAGGCCCGTTTATTGTCAAGGAGGTATTGACAGGAGGTGCTCTCAGATTACAAGAAATGGACGACGATAAATTTTCGCAGCTTATCAACGCGGACACCGTGAAACGGTACTATGCCTGATGTTACCATCAAGTAAACATCCTGGTTTTGGATCATCAGATCCCCAGTCATTTCAGGTTTTCTAACCCTCCACTACATATAACTTCTCTTCACACTCATCTGTCCCATTAGGGACAAACACACTTTTCTAACCAACAGCCTGGTTCCGGATCGTCAGATCCTTTTTCTCAACTTGGTTTTGAACCCTTACTTAACTTCTGTTATCCCACTAGGGATTGAACCTTTCACAACCGCAGTTTTATCCTACTATGGATAAGACTTTTCACATCTGTAGTTTGTCCTGTACATAGGATTAAACTTTTTCCCCCACAGTTTGTCTTGAACACGGGATTAAACTTTTCATTGGCTGCAAACCGTCCTGAACATGGGGCGAACTACGCCGACTTGATCTCCTTGATACATGGGAGTACGTAGGCAGCCATATTTTATATGGTCTGGTCGCAATAAAACAAAAACAACAAAAACATTTCTACACCCTTCTCATTACAAAAACAAAAACAACAAAAACATCTCTACGCCCTTTTGCCACTACACAGCGTTGAACCTCTTACACCAGGTTCGAACTACACAGACCTGATCTCCTCTTCAATAGGAGTACGTAGGTAGCCATTCATGGTTCGGTCTCACCCCCTACCAAAACACAAAAACTTTTCAACGGTACTAGGATCGTCATTCAATCCATCACACTTCATCGGCTTCAGACCAAAGGGATGGAACTACCTGACCTCCCCATGTAAACAGGAGAATCGACGACCATCTAAGCTGCGGTTGATCCTCAAAGAGAAACACCAATCCATAAGAGATGGAACTAATCGGGCTCCCCCATACAAAGGAATACTGGCAACCATCTGTGGTGCGGTCAACCTCAGAGAGGAACCACATTCCTCTCCACATCTATGTGCAAAAACCAGTCCCAAGACACCAAAGATGGTAGGGAGTACACACAGATCAACGATCCGTTCTGAAAGATCCAGAGACATCTCAATGTCTACCCATCAAGGAAGAGTTTAGAATACATCGAGATCACAAGCCCTGAAGAAATAGGCAAATATCAAGCAAGCAACAAGGCATGACTAAAAGGGAAGTGATCAAAAAATATATTTTCCTGCTATATATAATGTTGTTTGATATATACAATATGAACTGTACATGAAAAAATGGCTAAGCTAGTCTGTGCAGGAAAATAAAAGCCCATCTACAAATCAGTGTATATACGAGCTATCAAGCCCAACATGGCATCTCTCAAAGAAGAAGGAGGTAATGTTGTGATCTCCTGCACAAGGGTATCCAAGCGAGCTAACAGATCTATAGCCATCTACATGGTGACACTGTGCTCATCAATATATGCACTCATCTCTGCAATCATGCCAGTAGTAAGGTGTGGTACTATCTGTAACGGCTACATCCCGGGCAGATATAGCGCCATCCCACTTAACTATCACGACATCTATGGCTGATTTGGCATCATCCCGCTCCTCAATAGCGGTATGTGTATGTGCTAATGTCTCGTCTCTCTCTAATAGAGCGACATCTCTCCCATCAAGAGCTGTCAACATCAGGGATCTAGCTTGATCCCTCTCAAAGGTCATCAGATGAATACTCTGCTCAAAGTACTGTGCTGAATGCTGGATCACGACAGTGCTAGTACTGGGAGAATCTACAAAAGCTCCTAGCAACCCAGTGAATGGCTCCTCCTCGGTGTGGGAACCAATGTCCTCCATGGGCTCTCCACCATCTAAATCGATACCCGACACTATGGATACTGTCGCAGCCGATGAAATCTCTGTCTCCATCCACGTAGAATACTATGACGAACAGCCCGGATGGCTAACAAAAAAATTAGCTATCTCACGCTGATCCCAACAAGCATACACCCGAGATCGGTCCTCTGCTGATAAGTGGCGAGAAGCTAAACGCTGACTTAACGCCCTATCAAAAGGATGGAAGTCTTGGAACTGGTCAAACTGTGACATCACAGCCGTTGGGTGATAGGTAGTCATGCTCCTCAAGCCAGCCAGAGGGAGATAATCCATGTTCAGAGTGTGAGTAATGAAGCTATAGGGTGACCTGAGCCCTGTACACTGCAGGATGCTAAACGGATATCTGATCCCTGCCAAGAATACCGACCAAGACATAGCGTCTGTACAGTCTGATGGCTGAAAGAGTAAGACATAGCTATATCATGGGTAAAGCAGTACTCGTGTCGGCGAAAAGTGCCGATCCGTCTCAAGTGTCACATAAACCACACATATAACATGGCCGAGCTGCCTGTAAATACCCCTGCAGGGTAGGTGCTGCAAAACGTGGCAGACCTCAATGTCTCAACCATGATCATCGGGATGATGGTATGACCCTCCCTGAGAGCTCTCACTGTCATGATGACACCTATGTACAACTCATCCATATACCGTGGCATGTATACATACGCCACTGCGCACATCACGAATACATCCACTCTGGCCACATGCCATTGATCCTCTAGTGTCGTAAAATCCCCGGAGTATCGAGCATAGCTGTCTAATGAGCCAAATCTGTCTATTAGGAAACGTTGGGGCAATACATGGCCAGATGTAATCTCATCCTCTACTACTCTACGGCGTAACTCGATGAGGGTCATGAACTGCTGCTGCATATCTCCGACAGCCATACGGGTGCAAGGTATATGTAAGGGCAAAGCTGTCAACCGCTTGTAATGTAGGAGTTAACTCCTGGGTACCAAATTGAAAAACCTATCTCTCCGGTATCCAATGCTCCAGCATACCCTCTACGAAGCCTGCGGGAACCTGAAACATCAAGAGGGTCATAGAATGCTGTAATAGCTAATCTACACTCACCCTATCTGTAGGTGACATACTGTCATACCATGACCTCAGACGGGAGGCTATCAACACTGGTGGGGTGTGATCTATGCGGCTGACTATCGAAGAAGACAGCTGTGTGGGCCATATGATAAGACCATCCAGGGGTCAATGCTGAATATCTCTGGACATACATACATATACATAACATGATAAATGCATGTCAAATAATAGATGGCAATATGATGTAGAAAATGGAAAATAGTACATACATTCCTAAGTACATCATCATCTACATACATCATCTCTGTATAGATAAAAATACAGGGAAATGGGGCACAAACGCCCTACTACTAACAGAGGCCTATCAAAAGATATAGCGAAAATGGGGAACAACCACCCAATATCTAACAGAGGCCTATCAAAAGAGATAACGAGAATGCACATCAGAAGAAGACAATGGTGTCAATATCTACATCATCAATCATGTCCACCTGATGTAACTCCTTCTAAGTTACTAGATCTCTATCAACGGGGATGTCAGGACTATATAAGGGATAATCTTCACCGATAAAGCCATATGGGTCACCTGAGGGGCCAGCGCCTGAGCTGGAAGGATCAAAAGTATCTGCCTCTGAAGGATCTCTACCTAAGTGTCGGATGAAAAAATGTACCCGGTCCATCTGCCAGGTCAAACGATCTATCTGTGTCAAATAAGTCGGATCTCAGACACAGGTCGTTCAATCCATCATCATAGCGAATCCAGGAATCATATCCCCCATAAACTGAGTGGCGTGGGTCTGGGCTCTAATGGTACGAGGGGATAACTAGTGATGAAATATATCATGAGTGTGTGAACCCTCTAGAAAAGTATATCCATCAATACTCATCAATGGGATGTCATTGACGGGTGATTGCATCACAGGCCAATAACGCTTGGCAGGAGGCAAGATCGGTATATGAATCTCTCCTATGGTGCTCCTAATAGTACGCTATCCTAAATAGAGCTCCCATCCTCCATCCGTGAAGAAAGGAATCCTACGGGTGGATATCACGTGCTCGACACCAGTAAGGAATCCATCCTCAAATCCAATGGCCAAGTGTTCCCCAAAGTAAGGAACCCAAGTGATGACATCAGCTGTCAACAGCTCCAACTATAAATGACAATGGGTGAAACCTTCAGCTACAGAAACCTCTGCCAATATGGAGTGATGTCATTGCCATCCTCGTGGATAGGTATCTAAACCTAACACACTCACAGGACGCAAACATGGAAGCCTCTTATAAGCCCAAAACTGCCAACACAAAGGCAAAACACCTGCTGTCAGTGAACACTCTTAACCTGTACATGGGAAATCAAAAGAGAAATACTCACCAGCAGAAATGGGTAAAATCCTAGCCAAGCCTCGATCAAGCCCTGCGAACGCATGCGCATTCCCCTGAGGAAATAGGCAAAGGTGTAGGAGCCCCAATCATACTCTCCAATACGGTCCACCTCCCGCGTGGCACTGATCAAACCGAATGACACCGTAGAAGAGTTATCTACTATGAAACAACCCCTGATGATAACCAGGAACAATCACCGAAGAATGCAATCCCTGACTCTCACATTAGCAGGCATGGGCTCACTCAATAGCCCACTAATAGCATCTACGCTCAAAGGACCTATACGGATAGTCCTACCCTTGAGCGCCTCAGTCGGAACTCCTAACAAGGATCTGACGACAGTCGAGGTAATATTTGCTGTACATGGCACTGGCGCCCCTCTAAACTCCATACCGGTGATAAATTGTCAATCCATCGGCGTCATCATCACCTCATAATCCAACAAATAGAGAGACTGGGTCTAGTGAAACCAGCGCTCAGATAATGCCCTGAGGTAACCCCAGGGACAACGACGGGGTAGAATGGAAAAGAACGCCCCAAAGCCCCAATCATGCACAATACCTCGGTAATATGGATGTAGAGCCTGATACAGGGAGTGTATGCTGAACCAGTTCCCTTGAGGCTATGTAAAGCCGGGAACCTACATCACATGCAAATCAATGTCAAAATCCTTGCTCCTCCTCAATTGGAAAAAGGAAGATCAAATCCAGCTTTTACGTCATTTGTATGCAAGTAAACTGAGGGGTGGCGAATCAAATCCCCCAGAAGATCTGGAATAGCCACCTGAATGCCTGGAAAATCCCTACAGGGAACATTAGCAGTAGGAGCTAGAGCCGCTACCGGTACATCCTCCTCTTCCTCCTCGTCCTCAACATCAGGTGCATCAACCCGGATAGAACGAATCACCGCCTCCGCCAGATGATGAGGCTGTCTAACTGAACAGGATCGAGGCACTTCAAAAGCCCTCCTCTGCACACCTGAAGTGGTCTTACTGGAACTACTTGGCTGATCTGGTTCCATAATATCTGGAACACAAGTCTCCAAATCACCTTAGAAAGGGTGTGGTAAATTCTAACCTGGAGCATTTTTATGCATTTTATGACTATATGCATGCATGCATTAACTTTAACATACGCCTACAGTAGAGTTAAAAAATACATGTCTACCCAATGCCTAGACTTTTGGAAATTTTTTGCCATTGTCTCCTTTGTAAATAGGACTATCCACATGCACATAGGCATAACTAGGTGGTCATTCAGTAGCACACCTACCCACAGTCATAAACATCCTATAATGCATAAAAAAAATTAAAGTCACAATCCATGATTGTAGATTAAATACCAGGATTGCTTTGCTCATTTACCTTTGCTCATTTGTCCTCAAATAGGATAACAAATAGTAGAAAAATGGTACAAATTTGATTGTTTCAAAAGTCAAATTTTTTCACATCATTATGTTTAGCATAGTTTCATACTAATATTTACTATGTTAAACATTTTTTATCAAGACATATGAGCATGCATATTCACTACTATATGTTTAGACGCATTTCATATAAAAGTCATTTTCCAACGGATAGAAACTGGAAAAGAAGACATGCATACTTTACCAGGACAGTGTAGAACACTTGTACGGTGACAGAATTTGTAGAAAGACGCCCGAACTCAGCAGATCTAAAGAAGAGCTCTCGAACTTCCTATGCAGCGCAACGTAAAATGACTTGAAAAAGCAACCTGCAGCCTTTAAAGCCATCCACGGCTGGCCGCAGGTCCACCTGCGGCTGCTACAGGTGTACCTACGGCTCCCCTGGGTAGGGCTCACCCATTCAGCTCGGTCCAGTTCGAGTTGCAAAGGAGTTCTTATAAGCTAAAAAGGCCAAATTATGGGTAAAAACGCTACGCGATTGAGCAGAATAGCCAGAAATCCTTGTTTTCCAGGGCCAAACTGTGGCTTTTCATATCATTCAATGGTATTCGCCCAAACACAGGTTTACTATACCAATGATCATAACTGTTGCAAACTACACTCGACAATAACTCATAAAGGTCCGATACCGTCAGTTTGGGATCGCAACTCCAAAGTACAGATCCCCGACGGGGGTGTCACGCATTTTCATCTGTTGAAGTACAGATCCCTGACGGGGTTGTCACGCATTTTCATCTGTTGAAGTATATAACTCCGGTGGGGGTGTCACGCATTTTCATCTATTGCAGTACAGATCCTCGGCGGGGGTGTCACGCATTTTCAGCCGTTGATGTGCATTTCAATGAAGGTTAAGCAACCTTGACGTTACTTCAGTCGATGACAAGTAAACCCATCAAAGCATCAGAAGCCATCTGATAATTTAATCCGTTGATGCACACGTTAACAAAGGTCAAACAGCCTTGACATTATTGATAAGTAGGTTTTATACCTACTTATCTGGTATCTATTACTTGAATTAGTTGCTTAAACCTATGTTTTATAGTTACTTTACATGCATTGTGTGTTCATTTTATACATTTTATGTTATTTTATAGGCTATGACATGACATTGGCATGAAGAAGCAAGGAAAAGCTATTCGGACATCTTTTGGACTAAAATACGCAAGCAAATGCAAGAAGGGAATATTGAAGGACTTTTAACAACAAGTTGAATTCATATTTTTAGCTTGAAACTTAGATTTTATTGTAGATCTACTTTTTAGCTTTTCCAAACATCTTGAATCATCCCAATCGGAGCTCGGATGCGAGAGTTATGGCATTTTTATCAACAAAGATCACAGCTCAAAGTTGTCTTGCTTGCAATTTACATAGTATCTACTTCAAGCCCGATTTAGATCTTGATCCAGCCAGAATCTGTCAATTCTCAAAGAATGAAAGTTGTAGATCTCGTCGATATCTTCGATTTAATAGGTGGCATGCCTCGTAACTGCTAGCGAATTAAAAGTTATACCTATTTTACCAAAGGACGTCGCAGCAAAAAATATAGTAGCGTGGGCCGTGCTAGGAACAACGTGGGGCGCCGGGCCACCAGAATCTCTGCTACAGTAGCACGGGGCGCGCCTAAAATGGCCTAGGAACAGTGTGGGGCATGCCGATCGGTGGGGAAACAACTTATTTGGGTTATTTGATGTCCAAATTGAGTTAGAATAGGATTCTTAGTTGCCTAACTTGTTAGGGTGTCCATTAGAACTATAAATACTTGATTTTAACTTGGATTGGGAGGCTAGTTTTTGAAAATTCCATTAGATTAGATTAGAGTAGATTATGAGTAAAACCCTAGTTCTTATTCGAGTTGGAGGTTGAAGCAACTTGGAGACCATTGAAGATCAAGAGCAGGAGTTTGAGGAAGATACAGATTTGCTGACAACAGATTTATTCTTTACTCTACTATTATTTTTATCTTTTAATGTGTATTCAAGTGTGGATTCTTAGTTTTAATTCAATGAACTAATTCTTTGTTTGAGATTACAATGGATCTTATTGTGTAGTTTATTTTAATATGCTTCGCTATCAATTACTACGTTCTATCATGAGGATTGTCTATTGTGATTTGGACTTAATTGTTTAATTGATAGGCCATCAATTACCGTGATAATCTATATGAAATCGAGAGATGAAGTATAGATTTAGATCTAATCATGATAGCATGTGTTTGTGATTTCTGCATAGATGGAATTCATGATTCGTGTTTAGGATAGAGATATACCTTTACGCCATATGTAATCTTATAGAGAACTTGTGCTTTAAATCCTTTTTAATTGTAATTCACATAGAGATATAGTGGATTAGTTAATTAGGGTGTCTTGCTTAATTCTGTCATCTGTGAATTTAAGTGAGTATGGGTATTATGCATCGAGAGGTGGTTTTATCTGCTTTAGTGTTCTTGATTAACAATTCAGGATAGAAAATAATTGATGAGAAGTGTGTTAACTTAAATGAAGCACTAAGTGAAGTTGTGATCTTAAATCTCCATAATCTTAATTTAATTAGTGGTAATTAGAATTGGTTTACTTATAAATTGAAAATTCATTCGTTTAAATAAGATTGAGTTGATTAAGGGTTAGTACTTGGTAATTTGTATTAATAATTCCTCGTGGGAACGATACTCTACTTTCACTTTATTACTTGTTGACCACGTATACTTGCGTGTTGTGAATAATTAGATTTTACCCAACAAGTTTTTGGCGTCGTTACCGGGGAATTAGTTTAATAATTTATGCCAATATTAGCTTCAATCAAATTAGTCTTACTTTAAACAACTTTTCTTTCTTTCTTTTTATTTGTTATTTAATTCTCTTTCTATTTTTTTCTTTCTTTTCAAATACCATGGCAGAATTTAATTATCAATGGCCGTATACGAGAATGACTCAGCCAAGGGGAGCGGAGATTGATGGACTCGAGACACTTTCTGCATTATCAACACAGATTGAGACACTTTCGAGGAGGTTGGATGCTTTTGTAGTACAACGTCGTCAAAGTGTGGCGGTTACTCATGATTATTGTGCTGGAAATCATCCGAGTCATCAATGTACCATCAGTTTCGAGCCGGTATTGTATGGCGGTGATTACCCCAACAATTATGTTTGTCCAACAAGTTTTTGGCGCCGGTGCCAGGGACATTGATGGTCTCGATGCATTTTTTGCATTATCAGCGCAACTTGAGACACTTTCGTGATGGTTGGACGTTGTTGCAGCCCAACGTAATCGAAGGATAGCAGTTAATTGCAATTATTGTGCTGGTAATCATCCGAGTCATCAATGCACCGTTAGTTTTGGGCAGGGACAACACGGTGGTGAATACCTCAACGATTATACATATGCTAATTATCATCAAGTTTGGGGCTATCACCCGGATTCCTCATGGAGTTATACTTATGAAGACCAATACTACGCTCCAAATCCAACATACACACCAGAATTTTCATGTAAACCTCCATTACCACAAGAAGAAAAGTCAAATTTGGAGGAATTATTGTTAAAGCTCATAGCAAACCAAGAGGAAAGGATGATGAGTCAAGAAATATCAAGCCATAATTTTCAGAACCAAATGGAACAACTAATCATTAATTCAACCCATGGTCCTCAATACATGGATTCCAAAACTAAGACAGATAATTCAAGGTTGGAGGAATTGTTGTCCAAGTTCATAGCATGAAATGAGGAGAAGAGGATTAATCAAGAGCGGTCAATTCAGAATCAAGATATATCAATTCAAAATATGCAAAACCAGATGCATCAAATGCTCAAAGCCTTGAACAACTGTCCTCAAAATAATTGGTGTTATGACGAGGATTCCGAGATTGATGAAGTGCCCGAGCCAAATCTACAACTGAAAGAGACACGAGATGTCGAAATTGAGGAGACAAGTGGGGATAATGAAAATAAGGTCAGTGAAGAACTAACTAAGAGTACCAACGAGGATGAGCTGACGTTATTAGTGCCCCAAGTTCCTTCTCTGCCAAAGATCAAGGGTCTAGTTAGATTTGCAAAATCGTGCCCGCTTAGTAATCATGCCATCGACAAGGCTCTTTATGACATGAGAGCTAGTACAAATGTAAAGCCTAGTGGGAGGAGGAGGAGAAGATAGAAGAAGAGCCCATTGTTCTTACCAAGCCTCAAAGCCCCAATCTAATCATAGACTCAACGGACGGAAAAGCACCTAGTTATTCAACATTCTCAATTGGGCACTTATTTAAACAAAGCATGCTAGGTGACTTTAATTCGATACCCATCACAAAAGGGAACCTACCAAAAGTTATATTATTTTCGATGGAAGGAGGGTTCCTCAATTATCGAAGAGGAATTGGATAGTGCTGACCAGACAAAGTCGGGTTTACGACGTTAAAACTAGCGCTACTTGGGAGGAAACCCAAGCTCTAAACCTTTTCTTCCTTATTGATTCTTTATATTTTAGTTTATAGTCTAGCTCAAATATTTAGTTTTCAAAGAATAATGACTCCATAATGGTATACTCGCAGGTAAGGAAAGAAAAAGAGAGTCACCAAGCTACTGGCCCCATAGCGCGGGCCGTGCCACCTAACGCACAAACACGGTGCGGGGCGCGCGAGCACCTCACCAAGCTACTGACCTTCCAGCGCGAGCCGTCCCAATTCGTCGATCCCATAGCGCGGGGCGTGCCATATCAAACATACAAGAGGTGCGGGGCGCGCTACTACTCCAGAACCCACTGACCCCTTAGCGCGGGGCGCGCCATCTCAAGTATACATACGGCGTGGGCCACGCCGCTCGAAAATCCCATACGTTAAAAGTGTTGTAATTGCAATGTTAGTCAAGTCCAACTCAAGTGTGGTTCCTAATTTAGTCCAATGTGTCTGGCCTATTCTTCAGACTTAGCAGACAAGGAGGAAAATGTTGTATTTTCAGGGAAGTCCTCTCTTTTAATTTTTTCTATCTTAGTCATTGAGGACAATGTCTGTTTGAAGTTTGGGGGGGCATTTTAGTGTCGTATTGCATATAGTTAGTTATTTACATTGTAGTTCGTATAGTTACATTTAGTTTTTGCATTCAATTTCTTGAAAAAAAATTGAAAAATTGTAAAATTAGTAGTTAGTTTACTATGTTTATATAGCATTTAGTACATCTTGCATGAGTCCAGCTGTTTGATATTTACAGTTTGTTTTGACCAATGATGAGATTAGAATTGGGTAGACAAGTATAGTACTGACTATTAGAGCTTTAATGTGATTTCTTGTTATGAATTGAGTCTTTTTTTGTTTGAAACTGGTATAATAAGGATAGCACAGTAAAAATAACTTCTTGATTGATTGAGTTTAAATTGATACATAATGGGACTCTAAAGGATAATGCTAGTTTGAATGAAAGAATGACAAGAATAAGTAATGATGACTAAAGTTAGACAAGAACTTAAGTTTGGAGGAATATTTGGGATATATAAGCTATAAAAAAAAGAAAAAAAAAGTATGAATAAACACCGTGGCGTGCTTGTCTAGTTTTGTGGCATTTGTTACTTGAGTAAGTAAACCCGATGAGATTGTCTTTACACCTAGCGCCCTAAGGTCTTAATGGTCTGGGAGTCGTTGGTCGAAAGCTTATTAAGGTAGCATTGAAAAGCCTAAGGGAATAAGACATTGCATAGCTATATGTATATAAAAAAATGAATAAAACGGGAAATAAGAGCAAAAAGCCCCTATAGATGAAAAATGAAGCATAAGTATTCCATGTTGACCCACGATATTGGTAATTATTTAATTTTAGTTGGATCTAGCTTGTTTTTGAATTTCTTAAGTTTACACTATATGATGCCTTCGAAGAGACTTATTATGTCTTAATTTTGATTTTATATCAGTTAACATTGTTGTGGAGCACACACGCACTATATTAGTGATAACAGTCTATGATTTGATGATTGATTGGGAAGTTAATGATTTGCTTTGATATAATGTATTATCATGTTTACTTGATCTTTCTAAGGCCGGTTGAATAGACTTGTTTCTGTCATTACTGCTGGATTCATAGGCATGTATATTAGTTGCATTGCATAGCATTGTTGTTTTATGTTTTTGCTTGAGGACAAGCAACTATTTTAGTTTGGGAGTATTTGATAAGTAGGTTTTATACCTACTTATTCGGTATCTATTACTTGAATTAGTTGCTTAAACTTATGTTTAGTAGTTACTTTGCATGCATTGTGTGTTCATTTCATACATTTTATGTTATTTTGTAGGCTATGACACAACATTGGCATGAAGAAGCAAGGAAAAGAAATTTGGACATCTTTTGGACTAAAATAAGCAAGCAAATGCAAGAAGGGAATATTGAAGGACATTTAACAACAAGTTGAATGCATGCTTTTGGCTTGGAACTTGGATTTTATTGTAGATCTACTTTTTAGCTTTCCAGAACATTGTGAATCATCCCAATCGGAGCTCAGATGCGAGTGTTATGGCCTTTTTATCAACAAAGATCACAGCTCAAAGTTGTCCTGCTTGCAATTTACATAGCATCTAGTTCAAGCCCGATTTTGATCTTGATCCAGCCAGAATCTGTCAATTCTTAAAGAATGAAAGTTATAGATCTCGTCGATATCTTCGATTTGATAGGTTGCAGATCCCGTAACTCCTAGCGGATCAAAGGTTATGCCTATTTTACCAAAGGACGTTGTAGCAGAAAATAGAGTACCGCGGGCCGCGCTAGGAACAGCGCAGGGCGCGCCGGGCCACCAAAATCTCTGCTACAGTAGCGCGGGGTGCAACCAAAATGGCCTAGGAATAGCGTGGGGCGCACCGATCAGCGAGGAAACAACTTATTTGGGTTATTTGATGTCCAAATTGAGTTAGAATAGGATTGTTAGTTGCCTAATTTGCTAGGGTGTCCATTAGAACTATAAATACTTGATTTTAACTTGGATTGGGAGGCTAGTTTTTGAGGATTCCATTAAGATTAGAGTAGATTAGAAGTAAAACCCTAGTTCTTATTAGAGTTGGAGATTGAAGCAACTTGGAGACCATTGAAGATCAAGAGCAGGAGCTTGAGGAAGATGGAGATTTGCTGACAACAGATTTATTCTTTACTCTACTATTATTTTTATCTTTTAATGTGTATTCAAGTGTGGATTCTTAGTTTTAATTCAATGAACTAATTCTTTGTTTGAGATTACAATGGATCTTATTGTGTAGTTTATTTTAATATGCTTCGTTATCAATTACTATGTCTATCGTGAGGATTGTCTATTGTGATTTGAAATTAATTGTTTAATTGATTGGCCATCAATTACAATGATAATTTATATGAAATCGAGAGATGAAGTATAGCTTTAGATCTGATCATGATAGCATGTGTTTGTGATTTCTGCATCGATGGAATTCATGATTCGTGTTTAAGATAGAGATATGCCTTTACGCCATATGTAATCTTATAGAGAACTTGTGCTTTAAATCTTTTTTAATTGTAATTCACATCGAGATATTGTGGATTAGTTAATTAGGGTGCCTTGCTTAATTCTATCATCTGTGGATTTAAGTGAGTATGGGTATTATGCATCGAGAGGTGGTTTTATCTGCTTTAGTATTCTTGATTAACAATTCAGGATAGAGAATAATTGATGAGAATTATGTTAACTTAAATGAAGCAATAAGTGAAGTTGTGATCTTAAATCTCCGTAATCTTAATTTAACTAGTGGTAATTAGAATTATTTTACTTATAAATTGAAAATTCATTCGTTTAAATAAGATTGAGTTGATTATGATTGCGTGTTGTGCGTAATTAGATTTTACCCAATAATTATCCCCAACAGGGATTTCATCCGTTGATGTACCTTTCAGCGAGGGTCAGGCAATCCTGACAACACAGACTATTGGCAGTAACTCCGACAGAGCATCCTCATCGGGGAGGACCGATGATGGAATATGTTATACACATCCTCAACAGACAAAACACATCCCCACAGAATCTCTTGTACATGAGAGATACATCTTCAGTGAAGTCTGTACCAAGGATTAAGGGCTTTGGTGATAATCCCAACATCAACATCCTGGAAGTTCATGGTAGCTTTGGATCACACGTCCAAACAGTTTATTAGAGTGGTCATGAATAACCTTGCTCCCGGTCGAAGTCAATGGGAGCCGACAATCATCCCACCATGTTAGAGAACAATCCAACAAACCACATACATTTGCATCATGCTGCTGTACATTGCATCATGATTATCTTGTTACATTTCAAGTGTCTAGTATTCTTTATCCTATCCATGCCATTGCATTGCATGAATATGATAAAGAGGGGAATCTGCAGACACTCGAAATTTTCTGCATACCTGTTACTAATATTGCTGGAGGGCAGAATCGTCTTTCAGAGATAACCCTGGAAGACAGCTCAGTTCAATCCCGGAGACAACCCTGGGATATTCAGTTATTACCATCTCGGAGATAACCCTGAGACATCCAGTTCAGTCCCGAAAACAACATCGGGAGTTTCAGTTTCAACCTCGGAGATAACCCCGAGGAATGTAATTCAAATGACAGAAATCACACCGAAGAAGACCGTTTCATCTCGGAGATGACCCTGAGATACTCAGTCTCAGTCCTGAAAACAAAACCAGGAAAGATAGTATCAACCTCGGAGACAACCCAGAGGCATGCAGTTGCAGTTCCGGAGATAACCCCGAAAATTCTTGTTTCAAACCTATGCTATCAGCTTCAACACTCGGCGATAACCTCGATGCACTCATTCCTCAAGCCCGGAGATAACCCAAGGAAGTCAGGCACACCTCAAGGACAACCATGAGGACGGTCAACACCTGTAGCAGTCCAATCTCAGAGATAACCCTGAGCAACGACTGCTAAAAACAACTCAAATTGGAGATAACCCTGGTGAGGGGCAGGATCATCATTTTGCCATCTCAATCCCACCTTGCGTCATCTCAACATTTAGACATGCATTCTAAACAGACATGTCCTACAAGAACCAAGGAGTTCCAATCCCGAGTGACTACTACACAAGACATCACATCGGATAGAATTTGAAGCCTAAAGACCAAGGGCATGGTCTCATCTTCCTGACTTCTTACAACCTCTAATCCCATGTCATTGTGTAGCTCTCAACAACAGCATGCCGTAAAAGGTCTTATACACCTCGATCGAATGCCTAGATTGAAGTTCTGAAAGTTTGAGCGGACAACACGTTACACGCGTGCACGTACTTCGAGACGATAGGACCCAAGAAACTCGGGGCACCACGAGCAGCCGTAGTTGCATCTGCAGCTGCCGCAGGTACACCTGCGGCTCCCCCTATATAAATAGAGGGCTTGGGGCAACCATTTTGTAGAGAGAAAAGGCGAGAAAACCTTGTCCAATTTGCTTTGTACACACCCTAAACTGAGTGCTTTCTCATTTCAAACACTTGTGAGCTTATACTTGGCTATATTTTTACCAGCGGGAGCCGAGTGTTCATTCATTTAAAGTCATTAAAGTCTTCTTTTGCAGTCCACTGTAAGCCTTCTTACACTTTCTAAAGTCTTTCTCCACTACTGTGCACACACAGTTCTTTATGTTGAGAGTCGTGTAGCGTGTGTATGCCCAGACTTCGGTCCATGGATTTTATTTCGTTTTGTATATATATATATATATATATATATATATATATATATATATATATATATATATATATAGCAAACTCGATAATGTTAGTCCATATATATATATATATATATATATATATATATATATATAAGCAAACTCGATAATGTTAGTCCATATATATATATATATATATATATATATATATATATATATATATATATATAAAAAAAACTGTTGTCGAACTTTGTTCGATGAGCCTGGATGTGACACCCCCAAATCTAGGTACTTTATTTCCACAAGATTTGGTGCTCACTATCCATACATTCATACTATCTACCAAAATAAAATAATATTTAAACCATAATCCTTCCTTTAAATAGGGTTATAACATTAAATTAAAAAAAAAACAAACATCCCAGGTTGTCTAACCTCTAAACATCGTTCAAGTGCAGAAATAAAATTATTACAGTACATCGTTATTAAAAAGTCTATGGCCATCACAATAAACAAAATTACAAGTTTGCATCACTTGTAAATTTTTCCCTTTTCTTTGCTAGTTGAAAGCTCATCTACCTTCTCAACTTTAGCTGCAATGAGTATATAAATATGCGAGAGTGAGTAAAAAAATTGCTCACTGGATATAACAATAGATCAACAGAAGAATAATAATAATAATTACCAACAATAGGCTTATCAAAACTGAATAGTACTCTAACAATAATAATCAAAAACTGAAATCCAAAATATAGAATATATCTAACTGAGGGTCATAAGACCATGAACTATGTCAACAGTTGCGAGTAATCTTTCAACTCCAACTTTAATAGTCACAAGACTATAAGGACTCCTCGTACTTAGGGGGATCAGCCCTTCGTACAATGTATTGTGCACAAATATTTTAACGCTAAGCGTAAATTTCCCCTTATAATAGGGTTGTTCATCTCAATATTTAGAGTTCAACTCCGCACCAAAGAAAATTTGGTTTGGATAAGCTTTCAAGGATAATTAGAAGTTTAACAAACATCAACTAGAGGACTAGTTGAATCAATAATGTTTGATAACACAACAGTTGATCAATAATAACATAATATGGAACAATGAATAAGTGTAAGCGAATTAACTATATATTGAACTCATGCTTAAAAACAACCACAAAGCATAAGTATTGGATGACAATAAACCTTTCTTGAATAAAATTAAGCTAGGACTAGGTACTAAAAAAATATTTGCATTCATAATACATGAAGGACAATACAGGAAATTGTTTGACAATAATCAAGTTAGAATACATCAATAAATATTGGAATTCAAAACTTGTTCGAGCAAAGTTACCGTCAAAGCTAGCTTGCTTAAATAATGATTAGGAATACAAAGATTCGATTAATGAAAGGTTAAAGTAAGAGACTTGCTCAAGGTAAATAAATAAAGTTACACAATGTCATAATAGAGTTAGCTCAATGAAAGTGTAGAGTTAGAATACTTGCTCAATATAAAAAGAAAGTTTAGAAACTTGCCTCGAGCGTAAGCTACAATATTAAACTCACGTTCACCTACACATTGGTTTAGAACCACAATATCTATTAGATATGCTAACTTACCACAGCATATACATTTCTAGCTAAATTTATCATCTTCGCATAAGTTTTATGCTGCCATATATATTTTAGAATTCCCAGGTGTTATCATCACAACACCTATCTAACCTTTATTGTATAACTAAGTTATCACATAATGCGTTCGTAACCTACTAATCACTTTTACAACTAAGAATTCATAATCCATATAACACCACTCTGTTTTAGCCTTGTTGTTACATGGTGGACACATTAACCTATCACTAATCTAAGTTAAATTAAACGCCCAAAGTCAGCATAATTAACAGACTTCATTGTCTGTGGCAGGGGACTGGCGCGGCCGTGCCAGTTTTACACTGGGTTGAGGCGCGCCCGCGCCACAGGGCTGCGCGCCTGCGCCACAGGGCTGCGCGCCTGCGCGACACTCCAGTTACAGTTTTTGCAGAACATGGTTACGGCAGTTTTCTAAAGCCAACTAACACGAATTTCACCCACCAAACAGTGATAGTAACATGTAAAAATGGTATAGAACTCTTACAAACATGTTTGTGAACATATTCCACCAATTAGAACAATTTAACATCAACTAAAACTATTTTAATTTCTCAATTTTCATGTTTTTTATATAAAACTCCATTTTTTTGATATTCATCCCAAAAATTATCACTGTGAATTCAATACCTGGCCAAATCATCTTATTCAAATTACGTTATGTTCGTATCTCAATGAACTAACATATATAAGCGTCAATTTATAGTTTCACATATGAATTGGCCACTAAATTTGATACTTTTCATGAACATATGAAAAATACATATAATGTCAAAAATTTCTACTACTGTTAAACAAAATTAGCATGAATTTCTTGTTTTAAACATAACTCTAATCATTGCAAACACATACAATTTCAATTACCAACTATATAAATCCATAATTCAACAATTAATTTTACAGAACTTGAGAAAATTCTTGCCGAAAAACCCATATGTATGTATATATATATATATATATATATATATATATATATATATATATATATATATACACTAAGGTTGTATAAGAAGTACCTTCAAATTGCTTGCAATCCTTTTTTGCTAAACTCTGCAAATGCTCTGAACTCATTCTCTCTCAAATTCTCTCAACTGTCACAAAACCCAGTACTCTCAAACTTGGGAAATAGAATGTGTAATAAGAAAACCAAAAACTGAAAACCTTAATACGCTATTAATTGAAATATCAGTTATAACGTATATAGTATAAATATATTATATTTATTATGTTAATTTAATTTGTTTATTTTATTTAAATTCAAAATTAGAAATTTCAAAAGCCATAAGGCTTGTTTGGCAAAACCCTTTAAATTTTAAAGAATTAATATCTTTGAACCTTGTTTGGATAAAACTAAATTAAAACTACTTTAATTTATTTTAATAACTCCTCATAATATAGTTATTTGTCACACTTCATTTAATCAAGCTTTCATATTTAATTTAATTAATTCAAATAACAATTAATTAAATAAATCATTTAATCACATAACTCAATACAAATAATTAACCATCAAATTGAAATATCAACATAATAATAATTTCCTTAACTCATTAATTATTTACTTAATAAATAATTAATGAAATAAAAATCAAATCAACTAAACAAATATTTACTCAACGATAAACACATCCACTAAATATTTATATAATTCAATAAATATTTAATATTACAATTAAAATTTTAGAATGTTACATCATTCCCTCCTTACAAGGATTCTGTCCCCAGAATCACAATTCAAACAATCAAATCGTCACATTCTCCGCTACTTACAAAGATTATGTCCCCAAAATCGAAGACACATGCTAAACAAATAATTCGAGTTCCCACGTAGCCTATTCGACATTGTGGTTCCTCCATATCACCTTCACAGAAGGTATCACTTTATTCCTGAGCACTTGTTCTTTCCGGTCGACTATCTAGATAGGAATCTCCTCATAAGGCAAATCTTTACTGAACTGCAATGGTTCATACTCGATCACATATTTGTAATCGGGTTTATACGGTCGCAACATCGACACATGAAAAACATTGTGCACATGCTCCAATTTTGGAGGTAAAGCTACCTCATAAGCTACTTCTCCCACTCTGTAGTATCTTGAACGGTCCAATAAATCTTGGGCTGAGCTTTCCTTTCTTGCCAAAACGAATTTTTCCCTTCCAAGGAGAAACTTTCAGGAACATGAAATTTCCTACTTCAAATTTACGATTCTGCCTGTGTTGATCAGCATACTTTTTCTGTCGATCTTAAGCAGCTACCAATCTTACTCTGATGAGTTTGATAACTTCAGCGATTTGCTGTACCAGTTCTGGGCCTAACAGTTGACGTTCACCAACTTCATCCCAACATAGTGGAGTTCTGCACTTTCTGCCGTATAATGCCTCGTATGGCGGCATGCCAATGCTTGCATGGTAACTGTTGTTGTATGCAAATTCCACCAACGGTAGATGATCATCCCAGTTTCCTTTGAAATCCATGATGCATGCTCTAAGCATATCTTCTAGCGTTTGGATTGTTTGTTCGCTTTGCCCATCAGTTTGTGGATGATATGCCGTGCTCATCTTCAGTTACGTTCCCATGCATTCTTGTAGTCTCTTCCAAAAATTTGATGTGAAACTTAGATCTCTGTCTGATACAATTGACACTGGAACTCCATGTCTTGAGACGATCTCTTTAACGTATAGTTTCCCCAGCTGATCAAGATTAAATCTAATCTTTATTGGCAAAAATTGTGCAGATTTTGTCAATCTGTCCATTCCCATATCGCATCGTATCCTTTCTGGGTCATTGGAAGACCTACCATAAAATCCATTGTGATGTGCTCCCACTTCCATTCTGGTATTTCCAACGGTTGAAGTAATCTGCTTGGTCTTTGATGCTCGGCCTTCACTTTCTGACATGTTAAGCACTTTGCAACGCATTCTGCAACATCTCTTTTCATGTTCGGCCACCAGAAATGACGTCGCAAATCTTGATACATCTTTGTACTTCCCGAATGAACGAATATCTTGAGTTATGCGCTTCCGTCAAGATTTCCTCTTTAATTTCCTGAACTGCTGGAACCCAAATTCGTCCCTCGAATCTTAGCATTCCCGCAGTATCGACTTGGTACTTTACTTTTTTACCCTCGACCACGCTTTCCTTTATTTTTTTGCATTCTTCATCCTATAATTATGTGTTCTTCACCTTGTCCACCAAAGTTGGACTAGCTTCTATTTGGTACATTTTTTCATCGGATTCTTTTGGAAATTTAATTTCCAATTCCTGCCTTGCCATTGTTGAAATGAGCTCCTCCTTATCAGTTAACAACATCAACTTCTCTCGGCCTTTCCTACTCAAGGCATCCGCCACCACATTAGCTTTGCCCGGATGATAAAAGATCTCATAATCGTAATCCTTTATCAATTCCATCCATCTCCTTTGTCGCATGTTCAGGTCCTTCTGTGTGAAGATATACTTCAGACTTTTATGGTCTATGTAGATCTCACATTTTTCTCCATAGAGATAATGTCTCCATATCTTCAATACAAACACAACTGCCGCCAACTCTAAATCATGAATCAGATATCCTTTCTCGTAGTCTTTCAGTTGCCTTGATGCATACACAATGACTTTACCGTTCTGCATAAGGACACAACCCAATCCTTTGTGTGAAGCATCACTATACATCACAAAGTTTCCTATATCATCTGGTAATGACAACATAGGAGCCACACTTAACTTCTTTTTCAGTTCTTGAAAAATTTCCTCTCACTTTTCCGTCCAAACAAATTTTATCAATTTTCTCGACAAATTTGTCAACGGAGTAGCAATATTTGAAAATTCTTGAATAAATCGTCTGTAATATCTTGCCAATCCCAAGAAACTTCTTACTTCTGATGGAGTTCTTGGTTGCTCCCAATTTATCATCGCTTCGACTTTTGATGGATCTACGAAAATCCCATCCTTATCAATTACATGCCCAAGAAATTGTACACGTTCCAGCCAAAACTCACATTTAGAGAATTTCGCGTATAACTTTTCTCTCCTTAATGTCTCCAGCATCAGACGTAAGTGTTCCACGTGTTCCTCTTGAGTTTTAGAATACACCAGGATATCATCGATGAACACCACCACAAACTTGTCTAAAAATAGTTTAAACACCCTATTCATCGAATCCATGAACGCTGCAAGGGTGTTTGTCAAACCAAATGACATCACTAAAAATTCGTAATGTCCATAGCCAGTTCGGAATGTTGTCTTCGGTACATCTTCCTTCCTTACTTTCAGTTGGTGATACCCACTTCTCAAATCTATTTTCGAGAAATATCTAGCACCCTTTAATTGATCAAACAAGTCATCTATTCTTGGCAATGGATATTTGTTCTTAATAGTGACTTTGTTCAATTCCCTATAATCAATGCAAAGACGCATTGACCCATCCTTCTTCTTTACAAATAACACCGGTGATACACTCGGTTGAATGTACTTCTTATCCAACAACTCTTGCAGTTGTACCATCAATTCCTTCATTTTTACCGGAGCCATTCTATACGGGGCCTTCGATATCGGAGCAGTTCCTGGCGCTAAGTCGATCACGAACTCGATTTCTCTGTCAAGTGGAAGTCCTGGCAAATCCTCTGAAAAAACGTCCACAAATTCCCTAACCACTGGTATTTCTTCCAATTTTACACCCTTCTCCTTTTGAGTATCAACTATATAGGCTAAATACCCCCACACAACCCTGACTCAACAACTTCTTAGCCTGCATCATCGTCAGACATCTCATTTGTCTAGGCAATTTGCTACTATGAAAAACTACATTTGACGGAGTCATAAGGTTTACACACTTCTTTTGGCAGTCAATTAACGCTCCATAATTGAATAACCAATCCATTCCCAATATCACATCAAACTCTCTGAGTTTTATCGGGATTAAATCTACTGTCATAACATTCCCCTTAATATTCATCCTACAGTTCTTGTATACCAACCTAACTGGAATTACTTCCCTATTCGCAATTTCTATGTTCAAAGTGAAATTCAGCTCTTCACTAGATATTTCTAACTTCTTAGTAAATTCATCAGATATAAACGAGCAAGTAGCACCCGAATCAAATAATACATATGCATTTATATCATTGATTTAGATAATACCTGACACGACATCTTTTGATTGCACCGCAGCCTGCACCGTCATATTGAAGGTTCTGGTTGTGGGCTTATTTATTGACGTTGGTCCCGCAATAGTCAGTGTACCTCCACTAGCATTTCCCTTGCTTCCAGCTGTCTCACCAGACTTCTTCTTTGGACACTCGCGAGCAAAGTGATCCTTTGACCCGCAGGTGTAGCAAACATTCTTCCTGGGTTGATTGTAATTTGGGGCGATGTGACCCTCCTGGCCACAGTTGAAGCATACTCGTTTTCCCATCAAGCACACACCCTTGTGAAACTTTTCGCATGTAGCACATGCTTCGAACTTCTTCTTTTGCTGGCTTCCTTGCTGATTTCCAGCTCCCACACTTGCATTCCACCTCATCTTCAAATTGTTGTTCTTGTTTCCACCGTTACTACTTCCACTATTCTTAGCTTCACCTTCACTCTTCTTCTTCCTCTGCTCTTGGTTGTGTTTTGTTACAGCCTCGCCTCCACTCTCAGTGATAATTGCTTTCTCCATTACCGCTGTAAACATCTTCAAATGGAACAAGGAGACCCTACTGTACAACCAAGGCTTCAATCCATGTTCAAACCTCTTCGCCTTGCGTTCGTCTGTGCTAACTTGATATGGCGCAAACCTCGCCAACTCATTGAATTTAGCGGTATACTCAGATACCGACATCGTTCCCTGCTTTAGTTCCAAAAACTGCACTTCTAGCTGACTCTTCGAACTCTCTGGGAAATAGGTCTCGAAGCACATCTCCTTAAACCTATCCCGGGTCATAATCCCTTGACCTCCTCGGGTTTTATTGGCTTGCCACCAATAACTCGCCTCTACTTTCAACATGAATGTTGCAAAAGCAGTCTTCTGATCATCCCCTACCCTAGCGACATCGAATACCTTCTCTATTTCCATGATCCATGACTGTGCCTCCACGGGATTCATGGACCCACGGAACTCCAGTGGCCCAATCGCCTTGAAGTCCTTAAAGGTCGTAGCTTGATTCTGTGGCTAATTCTATAATGCTCCCGTCAATAGCGTTACAAATTCCTGAACCGGATTAGCCTCAACATTGTTGTTATTCTCGGGGTTCCTTTGTCGCGGTTGGCGTCTTGGAGGCATTTTCTGTTAAGATACACCCATTAGATTCTATTCAACTTTTTAAGTATTATATACTTAAGTTGCACATCATAAAAGATTATCACATAACACATAACACTTTGAATAAAATAATAACTTTTATTCCTTCATAATCTTTTTGAAAACATCATAATAATAGCATCACTGCTATTTACATTACTTCCCTGAATTACTAAAGTTCTGGGATAGCATCATTATCATATCCCATAGGTTACATCACACTTGGGATTTACATATTATTTAACATTTTATTAGTCCATCACAGGCACATTCCCTCCGATGTCCTACTAAGATAGTCTGTAACCTTTTGACGTTCTTCTTCCATAATCCGGAACATTGTTCTACGATCTAACACGTACGATGGCAGAGTCTCAAACTGAATAGGATAACCCATGACCCGATCCTGAGCTCGATTGATCACGGTGTTGAATACGTTATTCATCTCCTCCATCTTCATCCTTTTTGCATGTGCGTCTCTTCCTGCTATCCCAGCTCATTGATAAGCTTCCTTGTACGCGTCTTCAGCTCTTGCCCTCTTAGTCGATTCCTCCCTCAACTTGTTCTTCAGTTCTGCGATCTCTGCTATCATCCGTTCGTTCTCTCCTTCAGTGTGGACCAGCTTCTCTTCAACATTATTCAGACGTTCCTCTCAATCTAGAATCTCATCGCCCTTCTGTGCCATCGATGTCTGTTGCTCAACTACTATCTCTTGCAACTCCTCGACGGTATCCTGAAGTTCCACGTTGCGATCGTAGACTTCATCGTACATACGAGCAGCTATCGAGTTAAGTGGAAGTTCTTCCTCCTCGTTCTCCTCATCCAACTGTGACAGCTCAATAGGGTCCTCCTCATCCGTCTCTTTCTCATCATCCTCATCAGGTATTCTGTCCTGCTCGACTACTGTGACCGACGGAACTGTTTTTTGTGGCAGTAGTTGTTCCCAAACCATCTGCATATCTCGAGGCTCCTCCTCTCTAGCCTGACTGGATCCTCCTATATTAGCCATCTTATCAACCAAATTTTAAGTTTTAATTAATAATCATTACTACTCGACACTCACGAGCACATAAGTTATAATCACATAAGCACATAAGTATTTTATTACTTCTTCCTTAACAACTCGATAAGAGTTTATCATCACAATCTTTTCAAAGGTTACTTCCTAAGGCTTTTCCCCCAACTAAGGTTCATAACCTAAGGCTTTGATACCAACTTGTGACACCCCCAAATCTAGGTACTTCATTTTCACAAGATTTGGTGCTCACTATCCATACATTCATACTATCTATCCAAATAAAATATTATTTAACCCATAATCCTCCCTTTAAATAGGGTTACAACATTAAATTAAAAAAAAACATCCCAGGTTTTCTAACTTTTAAACATCGTTCAAGTGTAGAAATAAAATTATTACATTACATCATTATTAAAAAGTATATGACCATCACAATAAAAAAAATTACAAGTTTGCATCACTTGTACATTTTTTTTCCTTTCCTTTGCTAGTTGAAAGCTCATCTGCCTTCTCAACTTTAGCTGCAATGAGTATATAAATATGCAAGAGTGAGCAAAAAAATTGCTCACTGGATATATAATAATAGATCAACAGAATAATAATAATAATAATTGCCAACAATAGGCTCATCAAAATTGAATAGTACTCTAACAATGATAATCAAAAACTAAAATCCAAAATATTGAATATATCTAACTGAGGGTCATAAGACCATGAACTATGTCCACAGTTACGAATAATCTTTCAACTCTAACTTTAACAGTCACAAGACTGTAAGGACTCCTCGTACTTAGGGGGATTAGCCCTTCGTACAATGTATTGTGCACAAACATTTCAACGCTAAGCGTAAATTTCCCCTAATAATAGGGTTGTTCATCTCAGTATTTAGAGTACAAGTCCGCACCAAAGAAAGTTTGGTTTGGATAAGCTTTCAAGGATAATTAGAAGTTTAATGAACATCATCTAGATGACTAGTTGAATCAATAGTGTTTGATAACACAACAGTTGATCAATAATAACATAATATGGAACAATAAATAAGTGTAAGCGAATTAACTATATATTGAACTCATGCTTAAAAACAATCATAAAGCATAAGTATTGGATGATAATAAACCTTGCTTGAATAAAATTAAGCTAGGACTAGGTATTAAAAAAAAATTGCATTCATAATACATGAAGGACAATACAGGAAATTGTTTGACAATAAACAAGTTAGAATACATCAATAAATATTGGAATTCAAAACTTGTTCGAGCAATGTTACCATCAAAGCTAGCTTGCTCAAATAATGATTTGGAATACAAAGATTCGATTAATGAAAGGTTAAAGTAAGAGACTTGCTCAAGGTAAATGAATAAAGTTACACAATGTGATGATAGAGTTAGCTCAATAAAAGTGTAGAGTTGGAATACTTGCTCAATGTAAAAAGAAAGTTTAGAAACTTGCCTCGAGCGTAAGCTACAATATTAAACTCACGTTCACCTACTCATTGGTTTAGAACCACATTATCTATTAGATATACTGACATACCACATCATATACATTTCTAGCTAAACTTATCATCTTAGCACAAGTCTTATTCTGCCATATATATTTCAGAATTCCCAAGTGTTATCATCACAACACCTATCTAACCTTTATTGTATAACTAAGTTATCACATAATGCGTTCGTAACCTACTGATCACTTTTACAACTTTGAATTCATAATCCATACAACACCACTCTGTTTTAGCCTTGTTGTTACATGGTGGATACATTAACCTATCACTAATCTAAGTTAAATTAAACGCCCAAAGTCTGCATAATTAACAGACTTCACTGTCTGTGGCAGGGGACTGGTGCGACCGCGCCAGTTTTACACTAGGTTGAGGCGTGCCCGCGCGACACTCCAGTTCCAGTTTTTGCAGAGCATGGTTACGGCAGTTTTCTTAAGCCAATTAACACGAATTTGAGCCACCAAACAGTGATAATAACATGTAAAAATGGTATAGAACTCTTACAAACATGTTTGTGAACATATTCCACCAATTAGAACAATTTAACATCAACTAAAACTATTTTAATTTCTCAATTTTCATGTTTTCATATAAAACTCCATTTTTTTTATATTCATCCCAAACATTATCACTGTGAATTCAATACCTGGCCAAATCATCTTAATAAAATTACGTTATGTTCGTATCTCAATGAACTAACATATACAAGCGTCAATTTACAGTTTCGCATACGAATTGGCCACTAAAATTGATACTTTTCATGAACATATGAAAAATACATATACTGTCAAAAATTTCTACTACTGTCAAACGAAATCAGCATGAATTTCTTGTTTTAAACATAACTCTAATCATTGCAAACACATACAATTTCAATTACCAACTATATAAATCCACAATTCAACAATTGATTTTACAAAACATGTGAAAATTCTTGCCGAAAAACCCATATATGCATATATATATATATATATATATATATATATATATATATATATATATATATATAACACTAAGGTTGTATAAGAAGTACCTTCAAATTGCTTGCAATCCTTTTTGCTAAACTCTGCAAATGCTCTAAACTCCTTCTCTCTCAAATTCTCTCAACTCTCACAAAACTCAGTACTCTCAAACTTGGGAAATAGAATGCGTAATAAGAAAATCAAAAACTGAAAACCTTAATACGCTACTAATTGAAATATCAGTTATAACGTATATAGTATAAATATATTATATTTATTATTTTAATTTAATTTTTTTATTTTAATTAAATTCAAAATTAGAAATACCAAAAGCCATAAGGCTTGTTTGGCAAAATCCTTTAAATTTTAAAGAATTAATATCTTTGAACCTTGTTTGGATAAAACTAAATTAAAACTATTTTAATTTATTTTAATAACTCCTCATAATATTGTTATTTGTCACACTTCATTTAATCAAGCTTTCATATTTAATTTAATTAATTCAAATAATAATTAATTAAATAAATCATTTAATCACATAACTCAATACAAATAATTAACCATCAAATTGAAATATCAACATATTAATAATTTTCTTAACTAATTAATTATTTATTTAACAAATAATTAACCAAATAAAAATCAAATCAATTAAACAAATATTTATTCAACGATAAGCATATCCACTAAATATTTATATAATTCAATAAATATTTAATATTACAATTAAAATTCTGGAATGTTACACTGAATTTACATCCGGAGCATTTACTGCTTATGTATATATATATATATATATATATATATATATATATATATATATATATATATATATATATATATATATATATACACATTTTAGTCTGGCCTGGAGTTTACTTCGTGGCCTTTTACCGCTTTATTTGCATTTCTGTCAGGCCTGGAGTTTACTTCGTGGCCTTTTACAGTTTTATTTATATTTTGTCCCGCCTGGAATTTATTTCAAGGCGGTTGATCGTTTTACTGCTTTATTTATATTTTCCAATCCCCCATGGAGGTACTTCGTGGTGGTTGATTGGTTTTTACTGCTTTATTTACATTTGCAATCCCCCATGGAGGTGATTCGTGATGGTTGATTGTCTGCACACACACACACACACACATATATATATATATATATATATATATATATATATATATATGTATATATATATATATATATATATGTATATGTATATATATATAACTGTTTACAGCCTTCGTACAAATTGTTACATCATGTGATCACAGATTCAGTCTACTGAATCTAGATTCGGTTCCCGTGACGGACATTTTCAACTGTACACGGCTTGTAAATTATTTACATTGTTCGAATTTCCTTGGATGGCTCTAATGCCCACAAGGAGTTCGGTATTGCTGTGTATATTATTTTCTAGAAGATGCTTCGCATCTCAAAAATAAAAGCAATCAAGCCGAACACTTAATAAAATAGAAGTATCAAAGGCCTCAATTACTATTGATCAAAAGGGTTTGAAAACCTCTCTTTACAAAATATCACTGCTATATCTTGTTAAAACTGAATTTTATACAGAAATTCAAACCCTTTGTATATAGGTGCGAACGAGGCATAACACTACTTCCAAATAATCGTACATTGATCCACACACACACACACACACACACACACATTCATATAATAGTTTAATTGAAAAGTGGCGGTCACCATGGAAACACGGATGTCGGGGGGTGCCTTACACCTTCCCTCCGCATAACTAAGTCCCCGGACCCTAATGAATCTCGGTTTCACAGACCCCTTAAGCAGTGTCACATCAATGGGTCAATGTGCAAGCCTTTTCTTAGTTGTGTTGGTACAACCATTTAAAAAACTAACTGGCGACTCTTACAGTCCAATCGTCGACATATACATTTCGGACCTTTTCACAACTTATTTTTTCAAACAAATCTCACCTAACATGAGAACACCAAAAGACAAGAACAGAAAAGGGACAATTAAAATCCCGACGTCAACACATACCAATCAACAGTCCATCTTTGCACTACGGGACAAAGATGACTTTCACCACAATATAAGTATGAGGATGATGATAATGATATAAAGAATCAATCAAGTGAGACCAAGGATAAATATTAGAGATTTTTCAATTTTTCCAGAGTTCAAGAATATCCAAATTGTCAACATAATAACTAATTGTGGAGTAAAATTCAAGAATGATATTCATGTATCAAAAATAATTTGGACATAAAAGAAATCAATTTTGTCGTGAATAGTACTCTAGCATGAATAGTACCTGGATGAATAGTACTCTAGTATGAATAGTATCCCGAATGAATAGTACTCCAACATTAAAAGTATCCTGAATGAATAGTATTCTGAATAAATAGTATCCTAGATGAATAGTACTCTGATATGAATAGTACCCATAAATGAAGAATACAAAAGAAAATGATATCCCTTTACGAGAACAAAAGAAATGATATCTCATACAAGTATGAAAGAATATATAAAACTATAAATGAATATGAAGGATTATTCACCATGCATATGGTAATCCGCGTAGACATGTTACTCCTGCAGATTAATAAAGAATGAATACGAAGGGTTATTCACCATGCATGCGGTAATCCGCGTAGACAGGTTACTCCTACAGATTAATAAAGAATGAATAAGAAGGGTTATTCATCAGGCATGCCGTAATCCACTTAAACAAGTTATTCATGTAGATTAATAAGCAATATAATGACAACCCTTACGAGTATGAAGAAAATAACATCCTTTTCGAATATAAAATAAATAATACCACTTACCTTAGTAGGAGATTGGATATTGCAATAATGTAGTACCAGAATACCATTCTTCTTTCTCTCTTATTCTTTCTATAGTTTCTCTCTATAGTTTTAGTGAATTCGTAAGAAATAATGAAGAAATGAGCTTCTATTTATAGGAGAATGGACTAAATAGTAACTAATTCACGAACAGTCCAGATTGATTTACTATTAAAACGGACGGTCCATATTGATTTACTATTAAAAATTTAACTGACGGTCCATATTGATTTACTATTAAAACTTTAACTGACGGTCCATATTGATTTACTATTAACACTTCAATTGACGGCCCGTATTGATTTACTATTAAAACTTCAACCGACGGTCTAAAAAATTAGCACATCTCCCCATGGAATAGTAAGCCAAACTTACAACAAACGCCTCATGAAACCCCCTATATTTATAGCAAAAATTGAATAAATATTTATCACAAATCACTTAACTTCAATCAACACATTTTTTAATCTTTCAACAATTATTCATCATTTAATATTATAACTCACAATATTGACAACCAGATCGTTCCCAGGAAAGAAGGGGCTTTCCGATAAGGATTTCTCCTTACTGGTGCGCAATTAAATAACCAAACCTCTTTCTTCGACAGAACTTTTAAGACATTGTCAATAATGCTAATAATAATATGAGTAACTGTGTCGTGTTAATTATTTATTTAATAATATAAAATATTTTACAGATGATACTGTGACAATAATTGAATCAATAATCAAAGATACCCTGCAATACCGTGTGCTACTGTGCAATAACGCATATTATTGTACTTTTATCACCAGATATTTCTACAGCTTAATGGTAAAAGTCTTGCCGTTATTTTATGAAAAAGTTATTTCCGTCGCTTTCTATATCCGACAGTTATTTCGTTATGTGGTCCACCAATGATTGCGCCGTTGTACGAATATTCTCCGACAAAAAGAATATTCTCCCGACCAAATGAATATTTTATGACAACTTGCTTACTGTGTAAAATTTTTACATATCACCCTTAACTTTAACCCTTTTATCAATTTAACTATTTACTGAATAGAATAATAATTATAAAAAAATTTGAATACTTTTATTTCATAAAATTCGGGATCTTACATTAAATATCATTGTACTAGTTTTAGTTGAATGAGTCATCCATATGGTTATTGTCAAATATAATTATCAATAATCATCAAAGCACCATCAAACTAATTAATTCATTTTTATTTAGTAAATCATATTAAATTTTTTAACATCTTTATAAAATAACAATTCATGACTTATTAAATTATTAAACACAAAAATTTCAAGTATGTCCTTAATAATACATTAAACTTATACTAATGAATAACAAACAACATCTCATAATTTGTATAGATAGTAAGTTATTTTAGTAAAAATAAATATGTCAACAAGCAAAAAAAATATAAATTATGTGACTAATAAGGATATTTATGTTCCAATTATTAAATATAAAGGATATTTTTATCTAAATAAAAATTTAAAGATGACTGCTATGTGGTAATCTCAAATTACCACCTATTTTTTGGTCATCTGATTACCGAGAATCTTGACAATTTACGAGGTATCTGATTATCGGGAATGTAAGATTACCGGTGTTACAAACACGATATATAAAGATGACCACATTAGATGACCTTTAACAAATGCCCCCGAAAGGTAGAGGATTTAGATGGTTATCAAATTAATGAAAACCTTTTGTGAACCTTCTTTTCAATTATAAACGATGGAATCGCTCATTACGATAAATAAAAAATAATATATTTGAAAGGACTGCAAGAAATGAAATGTCACAATATTTTTTTTATACATGCCGAAGTGATGAAAAAGAAAGAATATCTTTAATGTATCTGCATAGCTTGTTGACTTTTGGAGAAATGATACAAAGAAGGATGTACTTGCCCAGACTAAAAAGACTCTATTCGGATGAATTGTATAATCACTGGATTTATACTAACAAAAAAACAACTTAAAAATGAGTTTTTAAATAAAATTAAGGCTCTAGATATGAGATTTCTTTTTCTAGATGTAGTCGAAAAAGTATTAGATTGTATAATGATGATCTTATAGATCTAAAAAGTAGAAAATTAATAAAAAGATGGACACATAAGGCAAATACAAGAAAAAATAAGAAGAGATGCTCCCGCTACCTACAAATTTGATACTTTCACCTACAAAAAAAACTCAAAGCACCAACTCCATTTGAAATTCCATCAATTAATTGTCTATCAAAAAAAGAAATTATTTCGGCCAATCCTCTTATCCCCTAGTGAAGAATGTTTCATGACAAGTATCTATTGAACCAGAATTACATGACCAACCATATATACCATTTATTATTTTGTCAAAAAAAGTCCTCTTAGGACCTATTTTAACAAACTAGTTAATTAAGTCCAAATTTCGCAAATATGAATAAATGGGTTTATATAAAAAGGAGGCTATAAACAATCCAAAAAAAGTTATACTAACAAAAAAGATGGCAGCTGTTTGACTTGCATTTATATTTAATCTATTTGATTTGATGATGATTCAATTCTAGAAAACGTTCGTAGAGTTAAAGACAATGTTACTCTAAGATTGCAGAGTGAACTTAAGACAGTCAAAGATCGTAGAGTATAAGCTTATTCGTAGAGCCAGAATCATACAGCCACTCGAATTTGTAGAGCAGAATTAACATAGTAAGTTACTTTATTATGTGAAAAGTCACTCTACGAATTCACTCTATGAAAGTCAAATTCGTAAAGTGTAGACTTCTGACAAGATAGTGAAAGGTTATAATAAGGATCATAAACCTTAAACTCTCGACCCTCCGTGGTAATCCTCTGAAGAGTTTGCTATAGGGACAAGTCGACAAAGGTTCTATCTAACAACTGTTACGCCCCCAAATTAATGTACTTGCTACAGTGGACTTGTGCTCACTATTCAACACTAAATCCTTCTGAGTATATATATGTTATACGATAACTTTATCATCCTTGTTCTTAACTTCTTCTCCATTTATCTATCCGAGAATTGCAGTATTAGCAAATAGACAGTTCTTAGGAAAGAGGGGGTTTTCTGTTAAAACGATACTCATTTAGACAACCCATTTCCTCGTCAGAACTTTCTAGACATTGCCAATAATGTTAATCTAGCATAAATTAAATGACTTCAACATTTACTAACTTAAATGTAAAGTGCACAATATATTTCTACAAAAATTCTTCAATATCATTGATATATAAATATTATAATGCTCATTTTCTTAATTTTGTTTCCTAAAGTTATTAAAACTTACATCATGCTATAAGACAATTATAATATGCCCCTTAACTTAACTACTCTTCTTTAACTTTTCGTTTTTACTGCCAGGCTCTTCTAATAATACTTCCTTAGCTGTAAATGAAAGAATATTTGCAAGAACGAGAATAAGATAGCTCAACAAGTCTAAAGCTATGAATATAAAAAAATTCATACTTTTTTGATTTCAATACACATATAAGAGAAGTTCGCACCTTCTCAAGATACACAAATAAGAGAAGCTCACACTTTTTCAAGACATACAGATAAGAGAAGTTCAACATTTAATGAAAAAGGTTGTTCAACTTATTTATTGACATACAGATTTCGCCCCAAAATAATTTGGTTTGCCACAATAAACAATATGAAATAAAGAATTATAACAATTCAATATCTCAACAATAATTATTCTAAAATTAATAGCTCAATAATCGAGTTAAGCCAAATCAAATGGCAATTAACTTTTCTCAATAAAACATTTGGCATAAACACTGAACTTCACAAATAAAATAAAATCCAACATATAAAAACTTTATTGCACGGAGTGCAAAAGAGTAGAAGACTTGCTTGTTTCATCTCTACCATTTACATTAATTTTGCATTCTTGGTTCAACCTACATACGTAATAAGGTTGACATATAATTTAATCACAATATTATTCCTTACTTTAGTTCATTTAACTAGCCTTAAACATGAACCTTATTTCCATTATTTAACTTTTACGATGTTCGATTTCCAAATAATTAACAAAAACTAGCTTTGTAAAATTATACCAAAAATATTTTGCAAGTCCGCAAGTGCAGCACCTAGGCCCCCATGAGTAGCGCCCTAAGAATAAGATACATAATGAAATGATACATAATCAAAAATCTTTTGTGAACCTTCTTTTCGATTATAAATAATGGAATCGCTCATTACGATAAATAAAAAATAAAATATTTGAAAGGAATACAAGAAATGAAATGTCACAATATTTTTTTTATACATGTCGAAGTGATGAAAAAGAAAGAATATATTTAACATATCTGCATAGCTTGTCGACTTTTGGAGAAATGATACAAAGAAGGATGTCCTTGCCTATGCCCACACTAGAAAAACTCTATTTGGATGAATTGTACAATCATTGAATTTATACTAACAAAAAAACAACTTAAACAATGTGTTTTTAAATAGAATTGAGGCTCTAGATATGGGATTTTTTTTTCTCTAGACGTAGTCGAAAAAAGTACTAGATTGTATAATGATGATCTTGTAGATTTAAAAAATAGTAAATTAATAAAAAGATGGATTCATATGACAAATACAAGAAAAGATAAGAAGAGATGCTCCCGCTTCCTACAGATTTGATACTTTCACCTATAAAAAAACTCAAAACACCAACTCAATTTGAAATTCCATCAATTACTTGTCTATCAAAAAAAGAAATTAATTTGGCCAGTCCTCTTATCCCCTAGTGAAGAATGTTTCATGAGAAGCATCTATATGACCACGATTACACAACCAACCATATATACCATTTATTATTTTGTCCAAAAAAAATTCTCTTAGGACCTATTTTAACAAACTAGTTAATTAAGTCCAAATTTTGCAAAGATGAATAAACGGGTTTATATAAAAAGGAGGCTATAAACATTCCAAAAGAAGCTATACTAACTGAAAAGATGGCAGCTATTAGTACTTGCATTTATGTTTAATCTATTTAATTTAATGATGATTCAATTCTAATGTATATTTGTAAACAAGTAGCTTTTTGAAAAGTCTTTATGAAAAGAATTCTATGTAAAATGACTTACTTTTGGGATCGAACTTGTAAGGTTGATCCAAATCGTAGATTTAAATCTCTATATTAGCTAAAGTTGTCACTGACCATAAAACTTTCGTAGAGCTAAAGACAAAGTTACTCTAAGATCGCAGAGTGAACTCAAGACAATTAAAGATCGTAGAGTATAAGCTTATTCGTATAGCCACTCGAATTCCTAGAGCAGAATTAACATAGTAAGTTACTTTACTATCAGAGAAGTCACTCTACGAATTCACTCTATAAAAGTCAAATTCGTAAAGGTTAGACTTTTGACAAGATAGTGGCAGGTTATGACAAGGATATCATAAACCTTAAACTCTCGTCCTTCTATGGTTATCCTCAGAAGAGTTTGCTATAACGACAAGTCGACAAAGGTTATATGTGACGAACGAGATTTTTTATAATTTATTTTGAATATTTATTAAATTAAGTAAATATTTTTGTTGATTTATTTATGGAGTTACATAAATATTTGATGAAATTATTATAGATTAAGTTAATTAAATGTAATATATTAATTAAATTAATGATTGGATAATTTTATAGTTCAAAGTGTGAATTTAATTGGGATTATTAAATTAAATGAATTTTTAAATAATTATTATGTGGTTCTAATTAAATTTAATAATTAATTAGAGATTTAAGGATTTGTTATAATTAATAAATAAGAATTTTTTATTTTTTTTTGAAAAGAATAAATAAGAATTTTAATTATGTGGTAATTTGATTTAGTGAGTTGTATTAGCTTTAATTTAATTGAATTTAAATAATGTAATTTGATTAATTAAAGTGTGACATTTGTACTATATAATAAGTGAGTTAATTAAAATAAATTAAAAAGGAGCCTTTTAAAGGCTAGCCAAACATGACCTTGAGAACATGGGATCAATTAAGGCCATGATGAGCTTAACTGATACACATGTATATGCTAGTTATTATACGTATATTAAGTTATATTATGTTTATATCAGTTCATTTGTTAAGTCTGAGAATTCTAAAAACAAAGAGAACTTTGAGAGAAATTGAGATTTAAGAAGAAAACTTGGAGAATTAAAGAGGAGTATTCTACATCATCTTTGTGCAATCTAAACAAGAAATCAAGAGTAAACTCTTAATCTCAAAGTTTTTGTTGTGTTCTTCATGGTTTAACTGAAAATTAATTTTTAAGTTCTCTATAATTGAGTTTTCATGGTTAAATTGTTAAGAAGTTGTTTATAGTTATGAATAAGCATGTATGAATCATTATATGATGTTTATAAACTATTTTGGTTGAATTAATACATAAAAATATGATTAAAAGTGAAGGAATTGAATTACAATGACATATGTATGAATATGGCTTATTTAAAACTAAAATTGATGTTCAATTCGTGTAATACACTGTAAATTGATGATTAATTGTGTTAATACATCAAGAAACGAAAAGAATGAAATTTGAATGAACTGATTTAGTGTAGTAACAAATCTGTTATGTGAGATTTCATTAAATTTGAAGAAACTTTGGTAAAATGGCAAAAACCTTAATTTTGGATCCTTTATTAAATTCATGATTTATGTGGTTTAAGATGTTAGAAGCATGCTAGAAATCATGGGTTATGATTCTATATGAATTATAGTGTCTGGGACCGCTTAAATTGTTGCATAACAAAGAAATTGGAGTTATTGGCTTTATTTTGTATTCTTCGCGAGCTGTTACTGTCTGCTACTGAGTCTAGGCGCCGCAGCGCATGTCTCAAGTATAAACGGTGCACTGCAGCCCCGGGCCTGAGCCGCAGCGCCTGACAGTAGGCTTAACAGCAGAGTTACATCGCTAGGTTCGTGCCGCAGCGCCGGATCTTAGGCTATTGGGCGGTGTCGCAACGTCACTTGGCAGATTTTCCCAAAAAATTCTATGTAAGTGTTTGAGTCCAGAAAATGTAATTTAAACCTAATCTAATGAGTATAAAAAGATGTTAATCATATTGTATGTTGTTAAACTAGATTGTAATCACATTGTAAGTCAAGTTTGATGATTGTAAGGTTATGACTTAAGTAATTGTTAATAAACGAGGTTTGATGTTGATAAGGATTGAAAATGTGAATTTAATGCTATAACCTCATGTTACGTGCTAGTAAAGATTTTAGTTGTTCAATGTGGTTAGTATGATTAAACTTAGAGTTAAATAATCTAAGATGGATGTTTAACTAAGTAATTTGGTCGCATTGTAGCTAATTGAGATTGTGATTCTAAATGACATATATGTATGATAATTGGAGAACGTGAATTATAATTTTATAGATTACGCACAAGGAAAGTTCCCTAACTCTAAACATTCATTGAGCAAGTTCCGTATCATGTCTTGATTTCCATCACACAAGTGCTTATCCCTAATATTTTATTGAACAAGTTCCTAACTCTTGTTTCTAATTATTCAAAGCCTATAATGTTCAAGTTCATGATTCCGAATGAGATATTTTAACTCTTTTGAAGTAATACTTTGATTATACAATGTTTATTCAGTTGTATATTGTTGAGATTCAACCTTTGGTTTAAATACTGATGTTCAATCATATTATTGTATAAAACTCTTATATGTCTAGTGAACCTTTACTGATTCAACTAGTCTATAGTTGATGAACGTTCTGAATTCTAGAACTGTTATTGAAGCTAATCCAAACCAAACTTTCTTTGGTGTGGACTCTTATGTCAAACAGAGATGAACAACCCTAATATATGGGATTATAATACCCGAAAGCAATAAGATTTTTGTGTACAATACATGCTACGAAGGGATGATCCCCTTAGTATGAGAAGGAAGGTCCATATAGTCTAACGATTGTTAAAGGTTTAAGTAGAAATACTTAACAACCTAGGACATAGTTCACGGTCTTGTGACTCTCATATGTACTTTTGGTCTTGTATTCTATTCTTGATTCAAAAGCCGAACTTTCTATTATTCAAAATTCATTGATTACTTTCATTTTATTTCTATTGTTATTGTTATATTCGTGGGCAATTATTTTCTCACTCTTGCATAATAACATTGCAGCTAAGGTTGAAAGATCTGACCAGACGTCCTCTAGTAAGGGCAAAGGCAAGATGAACAAGTGATGATGACTTGTTAAACTTTATTTGAGAATGTTATGTTTAATACTTATTTAAATATATTATGTTTCTGCATTTGATGTATTATGGTTAGATGACCTGAGATTATTTGTTTAAAATGTTGTAACCCTTTAATGGGAGAATTTCTATTTAAGTTTTGAGTTTCATTTATATCCTTTGTTACGGGTAGTTAGATATGATTTATTGGACAGTGAACACCAAATCCTATGGGAATGAAGTACCCGAATTTAAGGGCGTCACAGGTTGGTATCAGAGCCTTAGGTTATGAACCTTAGGTGGGAAAACCTTAGGTAGTAGTCTTATAGGAGATCGAGAACATAGTGGTGATAAACTCTTATCAAGTTCTGAGAAATGAATTAAGGAACTCATTGAAGATAATAAAAGACTTTATGTGCTATGAGCTTATGTGTTAACAACCTATGTGTCGCGAGTAGTACCAAGTAGTAACAAAAACTTAAAACCTTATTATCAGGATGTCTGATTTTGGTGGATCTAGTCAGCTTAGGGAGGATGAGCCCCGAGTAGTTAGAGAGGAGGAGCCCCGAGACACACATACCATCTGGGAGCAGTTGGTACATAGAGATCCATCTTCATTGATCACTATTGTGGGTCAGGAGCATGAGCTTGAGTCTGAGTCTGATTCGGAGGAGGACCCTGAGGAGGAAGAGGAAGAGGAAGAGGAGGAGGAAAATGATCCTGAAGAGTTCCCCACCGAACTCTATTGTAGCTGGGATGTATGATGAGCTATATGACCATATTATAGAGTTACATCATAGGGAGGAGCTGGCAGATATACGTTAGACCGCCGTAGGGTAGAAGGATGACACGATTCAAGATCTTGATGAACGTCTTGGAAACGTGGAGTGGAAGCTAGTTCAGGTAGAAAGTCAGAGAGATCAACTATTAGCTGAGATTAAGAAGATAAAGGGTGATCTGAGAAAGGAGTCTGTTAAACAGGCAAGAGCTGAAGACGCTTGGATGAAGGCTTCTCAATGCGCAAATTGTGCTGAAGACAAAGTTAGGGCAAAGAAGGCTAGGATTAATGAGATGGAATGTACTTTCCATTCAGCGATTGTTAGGGCCTAAGACTGAGTATTTTATTATCCAAAGCAGTTTAAAGATTTGTCATGGTACATGATGGACCGTAGGACAATATTTCATATTATGGAGGAAGAGCACAGAGAAGCTGCGGGACGTCTTAATCTTAATAGATCATGATAAGTAGAGTAATATGTTATGAGAATTATTATTAGAGTTAGTAGACGTAAATCCCGAATGTTGATATAAATAATGGGATAAGATGAGAATGTAATCCTGAAACCTAATCAGTTCAGGAAAGTTGATGCATAATGCATTGATGATATCTTTTCTATGTTTAAACTTTTGAATGAATAAAATATCAGAGTTTATTTGAAGATGTTATGTGTTAAGTGTTAAGTGATAATCTTAAAATATTTAAGTTGAGTCTTAAATACTTAAGAAATTGAGTAATGATCTAATAAGCGTATATCGTAAACAGAAAATGCCACCAAGAAGGCGCCAAATATGTCAACAACCTCATGAAGAATCTACGAACAATAACAACAACGAGGCCAACACTAATCTTATTCATCAGTTGGTGAACTTGTTAGCTAGAGCACTTGCGAATCAGCCACAAGCTGAAGTTACTTTGTTTAAGGACTTCAAAGCGATAGGACCGCCAAAATTTAAGGGATCCATGAATCCGATCGAAGCTTAGACCTAGATTATGGAGATGGAGAAAGTCTTTGACGTTACTAGGGTCAGTGACGACCAGAAAATTACCTTCACAACGTTTATGCTGAAGTTAGAGGCCAACTATTAGTGGAAGGCGAACAAAGTTCAAGGAAGACAGTGTGTAATTTCATGGGATAGGTTCAAGGAGATGTTCTTCGAGATGTATTTTTCGACGAGCTATCAGAATCAAATAGAGGTCCAATTCTTGGAGCTAAAGCAAGGTACTATGTTTGTGCCAGAGTACGTCGTGAAATTTAATGAATTGGCAAGGTTTGCAACGTATCAGGTGAATACGGATGAAAGGAAGGCTATAAAGTTTGAGCAGGGATTGAAGCCATGGTTGTATAGCAAGGTTTCGATGTTCTAGTTGAACACATTTGCAGCAGCTTTGGAAAAGGCAATCATCACAGAAGGTGGAAGCGATTCTTTAACAAAATATAAATAGGAATAGAAGAATAAGAATGAAAATGAGAACCACAAGGCTAGTGGTAGCAATGGTGGTGGAATGAAAACTCAAGTGCTAGAAGTCAGCAAGTAAATCAGCAGAAGAAGTTTGAAGCTTGTGCTGCCTGCGAAAAGAATCACATGGGGGTATGTTTGAAGGGGAAGAGGGTTTGCTACAACTGTGGTCAAGAGGGCCACATTGCGCCAAATTGCCCTAATCCTAAGAAGGGTGCTTGTTTCACTTTGTGGTCAAGTGATCATCTGGCTAGAGATTGTCCCAAGAAGGCAGCAGATGGCGTAATAGCAGGTGGAAATAGGGGAAAACGGTGGTAGCACCTTGGCCATCATTGGATCAATGCAGTCAAATCGACCCACCGCCAGGACTTTCAACATGACCGTGCAGGATGCTGTGCAGTCAAAGGATATGATGTCAGGTATCATTCCGATCAAAATGTATTAATGCTTGCTTATTATTTGATTCGGGTGCTACTTGTTCATTTATATCCGATAATTTTGTTAAGAATTTAGATTTGCCTAATGAGGAATTAGTTTACCCTTTGAACTTAGAAATTGTGAATAGGGAAGTAATTCCTATTAGGTTTGTACACAAGAACTGTAGGATGGATATTAAGGTCCACGAGATGATGGTATATTTAATTTCGATTAAACTTGGGGAATTTGACGTTATTTTAGGAATGGATTGGTTATTCAATTATAGAGCGATTATTTATTGTCAAAAGAAGTGTGTTAACCTTATGACTCCGTCAAAGGTAGTATTTTTTGGCAGTAAGTCGCCTAGACAAGCGAGTTGTCTGACGATGATGCAATCAAAAAATTTGTTGAGACAAGGTTGTGTAGGGTATTTAGCCTACATAGTCGATACTCGAAAGGAGAGTGCGAGACTGGAGGAGATACCTGTCGTTAGAGACTTTGTAGACGTATTTCCAGATGATTTTCTAGGACTTCCGCTAGATAGAGAAGTGGAATTCGTAATCGATTTAGCACCAGGGGCTGCTCCTATTTCGAAGGCCCCGTACCGTATGGCTCCAGTGGGGATGAAGGAATTAATGGTGCTATTGCAAGAAATTTTGGACAAGAAGTATATTCTGTCGATCGTATCACCGTGGGGAGCACCGATGTTATTTTTTAAGAAGAAGGACGGATAGATGCGGCTTTTCATTGATTATAAAGAGTTGAAAAAGGTCACAATTAAGAATAAGTATCCATTGCCAAGGATTGATGACTTGTTTGATCAGTTGAAGGGAGCTAGGTATTTCTTGAAGATAGAATTGAGAAGTGGGTATCATCAGTTGAAGGTAAGGAAGGAAGATGTACCGAAGACAGCGTTCAGGACTCTTTATGGTCATTACGAGTTTCTGGTGATATCATTTGGTCTAACATATACTCCTACAACGTTTATAGACCTAATGAACAAGGTGTTTAAGCCATTATTAGATAAATTCGTAGTGGTGTTCATCGATGATATTTTGTTGTATTCTAAAACTAAGGAGGAGCATGTGGAACATTTAAAGTAACATTGGAGGCGTTAAGAAAAGAGAAGTTGTACGCCAAGTTTTTAAAGTGCGAATTCTAGATAAAGCGTGTGCAATTTCTTGGACATGTGACTGACAAGGACAGAATTATGGTAGATCCTTCAAAGGTTGAAGCTGTGATGAACTAGGATAAGCTGAAGACATTGTCGGAAGTAAGGAATTTACTAGGATTAGCAGGTTATTACAAAAGATTCATTCAAGATTTTTCCAAAATCGCGACTCTGTTGACGAATTTGACTAGGAAAGCGGTGAAGTTCGTTTGGATAGAAAAAGTGTGAGGAAAGTTTTCAAGAGTTAAAGAAGAGGTTGAGTACGGCACCTGTGATATCTCTTCTTGATAACACGGAAACTTTTGTGGTGTATAGTGATGCATCACATAAAGGACTGGGTTGTGTGCTTATGCAAAATGGCAAGGTCATTGCGAATGCGTCGCGGCAATTGAAGGATTATGAGAAGGGATATCCGACTCACGATTTAGAGTTAGCAGCAGTGGTGTTTGCTCTGAAGATCTGGAGGTACTATCTCTACGGAGAAACGTGTGAGATATATACAAACCATAAGAGTCTGAAATATATTTTCACACAGAAGAATTTGAACATGCGTCAGAGGAGATGGTTAGAATTGATAAAGGACTATGACTTGTGAGATTTTATACCATCCGGGTAAGGAGAATGTTGTTGTCGAAGCTTTAACCAGAAAGGGTCGAGAGAAACTATCTATCTTAACTTCTTAAGAGGATCTAATCTCAGCTATGGCAAAGCTGGAGTTAGAGGTGAAATATCAAAAGGAGTCTGACGAAAAACTATTTCAAGTAGGAATTGGCCCAACATTGGTGGATAAGGTTAAGGAAGCACAACTTTAGGATGAGGAATGTCAGAAATTAAGGAAAAGTATCCGAAGGTGAAGAGTTAAAATTCAAACTTGATACAGAAGGGTTATTGAGTTTTGAGGGAAGAATTTGGGTTCCGCCAATACCAGGGGTAAAGGAGGAAATTTTGAGCGGGGCTCATAGTTTAAGGTATTCGATTCACCCGGGGAGTACGAAGATGTACCAGAATCTCCGACAGTATTTCTGGTGGCTGAATATGAAAAGGGACGTTGCCGAATGTGTGGCCAAGTGTTTAACATGTTAGAAAGTTAAAGCAAAACATCAAAGGTAGAGTGGGTTATTACAACCATTAGAAATATTAGAATGGAAATGAGAGCATATCACAATGGATTTCATAGTAGGTCTTCAAATGACTCAGAAAGGTTTCGACGCAGTTTGGGTTATTGTGGACCGCCTGACGAAATCAGCGCATTTCTTACTGATCAAGATTAGATTTAACTTAGATCAGTTAACGAAATTGTATATAAAGGAAATAGTTTCAAGGCACTGTTTTCCAGTATCTATAGTCTCTGATCGGGATCCGCGTTTCACATCGAACTTCTGAAAATAACTACAGGAATGCATGGGAACACAGTTACGAATGAGCACAAGGTACCATCCTCAAACAGATGGCCAGAGCGAAAGGACAATCCAAACACTGGAAGATATGTTAAGAGCTTGCATCATAAATTTCTAAAGAAATTGGGATGACCATCTACCATTGGTAGAATTTGCTTACAATAACAGTTACCACACAAGTATTGGCATGCCGTCTTACAAAGCGTTATACGGCAGAAAATACAGGACTCCGTTATGTTGGGATGAAGTCAGTGAATGTCAACTATTAGGACCAAAATTGGTACAACAGACCGCCGAAATCGTCAAAGTGATCAGGACGATATTGATATCTGCTCATGACGGACATAAGAAATATGTTGATCAATACCGACAGAATCGAGAATTTAAATCTGGTAGCTTCGTTTTCTTTAAAGTGTCTCCTTGGAAGGGAAAGATCTGATTCGACAAGAAGGAAAAATTGAGCCCGAGGTTCATTGGACCCTTTGAAGTTTTGCAAAAAGTAGGCGAGGTGGCTTATGAAGTAGCCTTGCCTCCGGTATTAGAACATATCCATAATGTTTTTCATGTTTCTGTGTTACGACCGTACAAACCCAATTACAAGCATGTTATAAAATATGAACCCCTGCAATTTGAAAAAGATTTGTCTTACGAAGAAGTTCTTATTCAGATAGTCGACAGGAAATAGCAAGTACTCAGATATGAAGTAATACATTCTGTTAAGGTAACCTGGAGGAACCACAACGCTGAAGAAGCTACATGGGAACTCGAAGATCAGATGATGAAAAATATCCTTAGTTAATTACTTAATCTATGTGTAGCGATTCTGAGTGCAAAATCTTTGTAAGGGGGAAAAATGTAACGGGACAAATTAATTGAGTCGTGATTCTGGAGACAAAATCCTTTTAAGGAGTGAAGAATGTGACGAACGAGTTTTTTGTAATTTATTTTGAATATTTATTGAATTAAATAAATATTTTTGTTGATTTATTTATGGAGTTAAATAAATATTTGACGAAATTATTGTAGATTAATTTAATTAAATGAAATATATTAATTAAATTAATGATTGGATAATTTTATAGTTCAAAGTGTGAATTTAATTGGGATTATTAAATTAAATGAATTTTTAGATAATTATTATGTGGTTCTAATTAAATTTAATAATTAATTAGAGATTTAAGTATTTGTTATAATTAATAAATAAGAAATTTAATTATGTGATAATTTGATTTAATGAGTTTTATTGGCTTTAATTTAATTGAATTTAAATAATGTAATTTGATTAATTAAAGTGTGACATTTATACTATATAATAAGTGAGTTAATTAAAATAAACTAAAAAAGAGCCTTTTAAAGGTTAGCCAAACATAACCTTGAGAACATGGGATCAGTTAAGGCCATGATGCGCTTAACTGATGCCCATGTACACGCTAGTTATTATACCTATATTAAGTTATATTATGTTTATATCAGTTCATTTGTTAAGTCTGAGAATTCTTTAAACAGAGAGAACTTTGAGATAAATTGAGATTTAAGAAGAAGACTTGGAAAATTAAAGAGGAGTATTCTATATCAATTTTGTGCAATCTAAACAAGAAATCAAGGGTAAACTCTTAATCTCAAAGCTTTTGTTGTGTTCTTCATGGTTTAACTGAAAATTGATTTTTAAGTTCTCTATAATTGAGTTTTCATGGTTAAATTGTTGAGAAGTTATTTATAGTTATCAATAAGTATGTATGAATCATTGTATGATGTTTATAAACTATTTTGGTTGAATTAATCTATGAAAATATGATTAAAAGTGAAGGAATTGAATTACAGTAATGTATGTATGAATATGGCTTATTTGAGACTAAAATTGATGTTTAATTTGTGTAATAAGCTATAAATTGATGATTGATTAGGTTAATAAGTTAAGAAACGAAAAGAATGCAATTTGAATGAACTGATTTGGTGTAATAACGAATATGTTATGTGTGCTTTCATTAAATTTGAAGAAACTTTGGTAAAATGGCAAAACCCTAAATTTTGGATCCTTAAATTCATGGTTTATGTAGTTTATGATGTTAGAAGCATGCTAGAAATTATGGGTTATGAATCTATAAGAATTACAGTGTCTGGGTATGCTTAAATTGTTGAATGAACAAAGAAATTGGAGTTTATTGGCTTTGTTCTGTGTTCTTCGCGAGCTGTTACTGTCTGTTGCTGAGTCGATGCGCTGCAGCACCTGTCTCAAGTATAAATGGTGCGCTGCAATGCTGGGCTTGAGCCACAGTGCCTAACTGTAGGCTTAACAGCAGAGCTGCAGTGCCAGGTCCACGTCGTAGCGTCAGATCTTAGGCTATTAGGCGGTGGCGCAATGCCACTTGACAGATTTGCCCAGGATATTCTATTTAATTGTTCGAGTCCAGAAAATGTAACTTAAACCTAATCTAATGAGTATAAAAAGGTGTTAATCATATTGTATGTTGTTAAACCAGATTGTAATCACATTGTAAGTCAAGTTTGATGATTGTAAGGTTATGCCTTAATTATTTGTTAATAATTGAGGTCTGATGTTGATAAGAATTGGAAATGTGAATTAAATGCTACAACCTCATGTTACGTGCTAGTAAAGATTTCAGTTGTGCAATGTGGTTAATATGATTAAACCTAGAGTTAAATAATGTAAGATGGATGTTTAACTAAGTAATTTGGTCGCATTTTAGCTAATTGATTTTGTAATTCTAAATGACATATATGTAGGATAATTGGAGAACGTGAATTGTAATTTTATAGATTACATACGAGGCAAGTTCCCTATCTCTAAAATTTCGTTAAACAAGTTCCTTATCCTGTCTTGATTTCGATCATGCAAGTGCTTATCCCTAATATTTTATTGAACGAGTTCCTAACTCTTGTTTCTAATTATTCGAAGCTTATAATGTTCAAGTTCATGATTCCAAATGAGATGTTTTAATTCTTTTGAAGTCATACTTTGATTATACAATGTTTATTCAGTTATATATTGTTAAGATTCAACATTTGGTTTAAATACTGATGTTCAATCATATTATTGTATAAAACTCTTAAATGGCTAATGAACCCTTACTGATTCAACTAGTCCATAGTTGATGAACGTTCTAAATTTTAGAACTGTTATTGAAGCTAATCCAAACTAAACTTTCTTTGGTGCGGACTCTTATGTCAAACTGAGATGAATAATCCTAATATAGGGGATTATATTATGCAATAGTGTTAAGATGTTTGTGCACAATACATGGTACGGAAGGCTGATCCTCCTTAGTACGAGAACGAAGGTCCATATAGTCTTACGACTGTTAAAGGTTTAAGTAGAAATACTTAATAACCTAAGACATAGTTCATTGTCTTGTAACCCTCGGATGTACTTTTGGTCTTATATTCTATTCTTGATTCAAAAGCCGAACTTTCTATTATCCAAAATTCATTGATCATTACTATCATGTTATTACTATTGTTATTGTTATACTCGTGGGCAATTGTTTGCTCACTATTGCATAATAACATTGTAGCTAAGGTTGAAAGATCCTACGAGCCGTCCACTAGTAAGGGCAAAGGCAAGATAAACAAGTGATGATAACTTATTAAACTTTATTTGAGAATGTTATGTATAAGAATTATTTAAATATGTTATGTTTCCGCATTTGATGTATTAAGGTTAGATGTCCTGAGATTATTTGGTTAAGATGTTGTAACCCTTTAATGGGAGGATTTCTATTTAAGTTGTGAGTTTCATTTATATCCTTTGTCATGGGTAGTTAGATATGATTTATTGGACAGTGAACACCAAATCCTGTATTTGTTATAATTAATAAATAAGAAATTTAATTATGTGATAATTTGATTTAATGAGTTTTATTGGCTTTAATTTAATTGAATTTAAATAATGTAATTTGATTAATTAAAGTGTGACATTTATACTATATAATAAGTGAGTTAATTAAAATAAACTAAAAAAGAGCCTTTTAAAGGTTAGCCAAACATAACCTTGAGAACATGGGATCAGTTAAGGCCATGATGCGCTTAACTGATACCCATGTACACGCTAGTTATTATACCTATATTAAGTTATATTATGTTAATATCAGTTCATTTGTTAAGTCTGAGAATTCTTTAAACAGAGAGAACTTTGAGATAAATTGAGATTTAAGAAGAAGACTTGGAAAATTAAAGAGGAGTATTCTATATCAATTTTGTGCAATCTAAACAAGAAATCAAGGGTAAACTCTTAATCTCAAAGCTTTTGTTGTGTTCTTCATGGTTTAACTGAAAATTGATTTTTAAGTTCTCTATAATTGAGTTTTCATGGTTAAATTGTTGAGAAGTTATTTATAGTTATCAATAAGTATGTATGAATCATTGTATGATGTTTATAAACTATTTTGGTTGAATTAATCTATGAAAATATGATTAAAAGTGAAGGAATTGAATTACAGTAATGTATGTATGAATATGGTTTATTTGAGACTAAAATTGATGTTTAATTTGTGTAATAAGCTATAAATTGATGATTGATTAGGTTAATAAGTTAAGAAACGAAAAGAATGCAATTTGAATGAACTGATTTGGTGTAATAACGAATATGTTATGTGTGCTTTCATTAAATTTGAAGAAACTTTGGTAAAATGGCAAAACCCTAAATTTTGGATCCTTAAATTCATGGTTTATGTAGTTTATGATGTTAGAAGCATGCTAGAAATTATGGGTTATGAATCTATAAGAATTACAGTGTCTGGGTATGCTTAAATTGTTGAATGAACAAAGAAATTGGAGTTTATTGGCTTTGTTCTGTGTTCTTCGCGAGCTGTTACTGTCTGTTGCTGAGTCGATGCGCTGCAGCACCTGTCTCAAGTATAAATGGTGCGCTGCAATGCTGGGCTTGAGCCACAGTGCCTAACTGTAGGCTTAACAGCAGAGCTGCAGTGCCAGGTCCACGTCGTAGCGTCAGATCTTAGGCTATTAGGCGGTGGCGCAATGCCACTTGACAGATTTGCCCAGGAAATTCTATTTAATTGTTCGAGTCCAGAAAATGTAACTTAAACCTAATCTAATGAGTATAAAAAGGTGTTAATCATATTGTATGTTGTTAAACCAGATTGTAATCACATTGTAAGTCAAGTTTGATGATTGTAAGGTTATGCCTTAATTATTTGTTAATAATTGAGGTCTGATGTTGATAAGAATTGGAAATGTGAATTAAATGCTACAACCTCATGTTACGTGCTAGTAAAGATTTCAGTTGTGCAATGTGGTTAATATGATTAAACCTAGAGTTAAATAATGTAAGATGGATGTTTAACTAAGTAATTTGGTCGCATTTTAGCTAATTGATTTTGTAATTCTAAATGACATATATGTAGGATAATTGGAGAACGTGAATTGTAATTTTATAGATTACATACGAGGCAAGTTCCCTATCTCTAAAATTTCGTTAAACAAGTTCCTTATCCTGTCTTGATTTCGATCATTCAAGTGCTTATCCCTAATATTTTATTGAACGAGTTCCTAACTCTTGTTTCTAATTATTCGAAGCTTATAATGTTCAAGTTCATGATTCCAAATGAGATGTTTTAATTCTTTTGAAGTCATACTTTGATTATACAATGTTTATTCAGTTATATATTGTTAAGATTCAACATTTGGTTTAAATACTGATGTTCAATCATATTATTGTATAAAACTCTTAAATGGCTAATGAACCCTTACTGATTCAACTAGTCCATAGTTGATGAACGTTCTAAATTCTAGAACTGTTATTGAAGCTAATCCAAACTAAACTTTCTTTGGTGCGGACTCTTATGTCAAACTGAGATGAATAATCCTAATATAGGGGATTATATTATGCAATAGTGTTAAGATGTTTGTGCACAATACATGGTACGGAAGGCTGATCCTCCTTAGTACGAGAACGAAGGTCCATATAGTCTTACGACTGTTAAAGGTTTAAGTAGAAATACTTAATAACCTAAGACATAGTTCATTGTCTTGTAACCCTCGGATGTACTTTTGGTCTTATATTCTATTCTTGATTCAAAAGCCGAACTTTCTATTATCCAAAATTCATTGATCATTACTATCATGTTATTACTATTGTTATTGTTATACTCGTGGGCAATTGTTTGCTCACTATTGCATAATAACATTGTAGCTAAGGTTGAAAGATCCGACGAGCCGTCCACTAGTAAGGGCAAAGGCAAGATAAACAAGTGATGATAACTTATTAAACTTTATTTGAGAATGTTATGTATAAGAATTATTTAAATATGTTATGTTTCCGCATTTGATGTATTAAGGTTAGATGTCCTGAGATTATTTGGTTAAGATGTTGTAACCCTTTAATGGGAGGATTTCTATTTAAGTTGTGAGTTTCATTTATATCCTTTGTCATGGGTAGTTAGATATGATTTATTGGACAGTGAACACCAAATCCTGTATTTGTTATAATTAATAAATAAGAAATTTAATTATGTGATAATTTGATTTAATGAGTTTTATTGGCTTTAATTTAATTGAATTTAAATAATGTAATTTGATTAATTAAAGTGTGACATTTATACTATATAATAAGTGAGTTAATTAAAATAAACTAAAAAAGAGCCTTTTAAAGGTTAGCCAAACATAACCTTGAGAACATGGGATCAGTTAAGGCCATGATGCGCTTAACTGATACCCATGTACACGCTAGTTATTATACCTATATTAAGTTATATTATGTTTATATCAGTTCATTTGTTAAGTCTGAGAATTCTTTAAACAGAGAGAACTTTGAGATAAATTGAGATTTAAGAAGAAGACTTGGAAAATTAAAGAGGAGTATTCTATATCAATTTTGTGCAATCTAAACAAGAAATCAAGGGTAAACTCTTAATCTCAAAGCTTTTGTTGTGTTCTTCATGGTTTAACTGAAAATTGATTTTTAAGTTCTCTATAATTGAGTTTTCATGGTTAAATTTTTGAGAAGTTATTTATAGTTATCAATAAGTATGTATGAATCATTGTATGATGTTTATAAACTATTTTGGTTGAATTAATCTATGAAAATATGATTAAAAGTGAAGGAATTGAATTACAGTAATGTATGTATGAATATGGCTTATTTGAGACTAAAATTGATGTTTAATTTGTGTAATAAGCTATAAATTGATGATTGATTAGGTTAATAAGTTAAGAAACGAAAAGAATGCAATTTGAATGAACTGATTTGGTGTAATAACGAATATGTTATGTGTGCTTTCATTAAATTTGAAGAAACTTTGGTAAAATGGCAAAACCCTAAATTTTGGATCCTTAAATTCATGATTTATGTAGTTTATGATGTTAGAAGCATGCTAGAAATTATGGGTTATGAATCTATAAGAATTACAGTGTCTAGGTATGCTTAAATTGTTGAATGAACAAAGAAATTGAAGTTTTTGGCTTTGTTCTGTGTTCTTCGCGAGCTGTTACTGTCTGTTGCTGAGTCGATGCGCTGCAGCACCTGTCTCAAGTATAAATGGTGCGCTGCAATGCTGGGCTTGAGCCACAGTGCCTAACTGTAGGCTTAACAGCAGAGCTGCAGTGCCAGGTCCACATCGTAGCGTCAGATCTTAGGCTATTAGGCGGTGGCGCAATGCCACTTGACAGATTTGCCCAGGAAATTCTATTTAACTGTTCGAGTCCAGAAAATGTAACTTAAACCTAATCTAATGAGTATAAAAAGGTGTTAATCATATTATATGTTGTTAAACCAGATTGTAAACACATTGTAAGTCAAGTTTGATGATTGTAAGGTTATGCCTTAATTATTTGTTAATAATTGAGGTCTGATGTTGATAAGAATTGGAAATGTGAATTAAATGCTACAACCTCATGTTACGTGCTAGTAAAGATTTCAGTTGTGCAATGTGGTTAATATGATTAAACCTAGAGTTAAATAATGTAAGATGGATGTTTAACTAAGTAATTTGGTCGCATTTTAGCTAATTGATTTTGTAATTCTAAATGACATATATGTAGGATAATTGGAGAACGTGAATTGTAATTTTATAGATTACATACGAGGCAAGTTCCCTATCTCTAAAATTTCGTTAAACAAGTTCCTTATCCTGTCTTGATTTCGATCATTCAAGTGCTTATCCCTAATATTTTATTGAACGAGTTCCTAACTCTTGTTTCTAATTATTCGAAGCTTATAATGTTCAAGTTCATGATTCCAAATGAGATGTTTTAATTCTTTTGAAGTCATACTTTGATTATACAATGTTTATTCAGTTATATATTGTTAAGATTCAACATTTGGTTTAAATACTGATGTTCAATCATATTATTGTATAAAACTCTTAAATGGCTAATGAACCCTTACTGATTCAACTAGTCCATAGTTGATGAACGTTCTAAATTCTAGAACTGTTATTGAAGCTAATCCAAACTAAACTTTCTTTGGTGCGGACTCTTATGTCAAACTGAGATGAATAATCCTAATATAGGGGATTATATTATGCAATAGTGTTAAGATGTTTGTGCACAATACATGGTACGGAAGGCTGATCCTCCTTAGTACGAGAACGAAGGTCCATATAGTCTTACGACTGTTAAAGGTTTAAGTAGAAATACTTAATAACCTAAGACATAGTTCATTGTCTTGTAACCCTCGGATGTACTTTTGGTCTTATATTCTATTCTTGATTCAAAAGCCGAACTTTCTATTATCCAAAATTCATTGATCATTACTATCATGTTATTACTATTGTTATTGTTATACTCGTGGGAAATTGTTTGCTCACTATTGCATAATAACATTGTAGCTAAGGTTGAAAGATCCGACGAGCCGTCCACTAGTAAGGGCAAAGGCAAGATAAACAAGTGATGATAACTTATTAAACTTTATTTGAGAATGTTATGTATAAGAATTATTTAAATATGTTATGTTTCCGCATTTGATGTATTAAGGTTAGATGTCCTGAGATTATTTGGTTAAGATGTTGTAACCCTTTAATGGGAGGATTTCTATTTAAGTTGTGAGTTTCATTTATATCCTTTGTCATGGGTAGTTAGATATGATTTATTGGACAGTGAACACCAAATCCTGTATTTGTTATAATTAATAAATAAGAAATTTAATTATGTGATAATTTGATTTAATGAGTTTTATTGGCTTTAATTTAATTGAATTTAAATAATGTAATTTGATTAATTAAAGTGTGACATTTATACTATATAATAAGTGAGTTAATTAAAATAAACTAAAAAAGAGCCTTTTAAAGGTTAGCCAAACATAACCTTGAGAACATGGGATCAGTTAAGGCCATGATGCGCTTAACTGATACCCATGTACACGCTAGTTATTATACCTATATTAAGTTATATTATGTTTATATCAGTTCATTTGTTAAGTCTGAGAATTCTTTAAACAGAGAGAACTTTGAGATAAATTGAGATTTAAGAAGAAGACTTGGAAAATTAAAGAGGAGTATTCTATATCAATTTTGTGCAATCTAAACAAGAAATCAAGGGTAAACTCTTAATCTCAAAGCTTTTGTTGTGTTCTTCATGGTTTAACTGAAAATTGATTTTTAAGTTCTCTATAATTGAGTTTTCATGGTTAAATTTTTGAGAAGTTATTTATAGTTATCAATAAGTATGTATGAATCATTGTATGATGTTTATAAACTATTTTGGTTGAATTAATCTATGAAAATATGATTAAAAGTGAAGGAATTGAATTACAGTAATGTATGTATGAATATGGCTTATTTGAGACTAAAATTGATGTTTAATTTGTGTAATAAGCTATAAATTGATGATTGATTAGGTTAATAAGTTAAGAAACGAAAAGAATGCAATTTGAATGAACTGATTTGGTGTAATAACGAATATGTTATGTGTGCTTTCATTAAATTTGAAGAAACTTTGGTAAAATGGCAAAACCCTAAATTTTGGATCCTTAAATTCATGATTTATGTAGTTTATGATGTTAGAAGCATGCTAGAAATTATGGGTTATGAATCTATAAGAATTACAGTGTCTAGGTATGCTTAAATTGTTGAATGAACAAAGAAATTGAAGTTTTTGGCTTTGTTCTGTGTTCTTCGCGAGCTGTTACTGTCTGTTGCTGAGTCGATGCGCTGCAGCACCTGTCTCAAGTATAAATGGTGCGCTGCAATGCTGGGCTTGAGCCACAGTGCCTAACTGTAGGCTTAACAGCAGAGCTGCAGTGCCAGGTCCACATCGTAGCGTCAGATCTTAGGCTATTAGGCGGTGGCGCAATGCCACTTGACAGATTTGCCCAGGAAATTCTATTTAACTGTTCGAGTCCAGAAAATGTAACTTAAACCTAATCTAATGAGTATAAAAAGGTGTTAATCATATTATATGTTGTTAAACCAGATTGTAAACACATTGTAAGTCAAGTTTGATGATTGTAAGGTTATGCCTTAATTATTTGTTAATAATTGAGGTCTGATGTTGATAAGAATTGGAAATGTGAATTAAATGCTACAACCTCATGTTACGTGCTAGTAAAGATTTCAGTTGTGCAATGTGGTTAATATGATTAAACCTAGAGTTAAATAATGTAAGATGGATGTTTAACTAAGTAATTTGGTCGCATTTTAGCTAATTGATTTTGTAATTCTAAATGACATATATGTAGGATAATTGGAGAACGTGAATTGTAATTTTATAGATTACATACGAGGCAAGTTCCCTATCTCTAAAATTTCGTTAAACAAGTTCCTTATCCTGTCTTGATTTCGATCATTCAAGTGCTTATCCCTAATATTTTATTGAACGAGTTCCTAACTCTTGTTTCTAATTATTCGAAGCTTATAATGTTCAAGTTCATGATTCCAAATGAGATGTTTTAATTCTTTTGAAGTCATACTTTGATTATACAATGTTTATTCAGTTATATATTGTTAAGATTCAACATTTGGTTTAAATACTGATGTTCAATCATATTATTGTATAAAACTCTTAAATGGCTAATGAACCCTTACTGATTCAACTAGTCCATAGTTGATGAACGTTCTAAATTCTAGAACTGTTATTGAAGCTAATCCAAACTAAACTTTCTTTGGTGCGGACTCTTATGTCAAACTGAGATGAATAATCCTAATATAGGGGATTATATTATGCAATAGTGTTAAGATGTTTGTGCACAATACATGGTACGGAAGGCTGATCCTCCTTAGTACGAGAACGAAGGTCCATATAGTCTTACGACTGTTAAAGGTTTAAGTAGAAATACTTAATAACCTAAGACATAGTTCATTGTCTTGTAACCCTCGGATGTACTTTTGGTCTTATATTCTATTCTTGATTCAAAAGCCGAACTTTCTATTATCCAAAATTCATTGATCATTACTATCATGTTATTACTATTGTTATTGTTATACTCGTGGGCAATTGTTTGCTCACTATTGCATAATAACATTGTAGCTAAGGTTGAAAGATCCGACGAGCCGTCCACTAGTAAGGGCAAAGGCAAGATAAACAAGTGATGATAACTTATTAAACTTTATTTGAGAATGTTATGTATAAGAATTATTTAAATATGTTATGTTTCCGCATTTGATGTATTAAGGTTAGATGTCCTGAGATTATTTGGTTAAGATGTTGTAACCCTTTAATGGGAGGATTTCTATTTAAGTTGTGAGTTTCATTTATATCCTTTGTCATGGGTAGTTAGATATGATTTATTGGACAGTGAACACCAAATCCTGTGAGAATGAAGTACCCGAATTTGGGGGTGTCACATTATATCTAACAACTTTATCACTAGTGCTCACTATTTAACACTAATCCTTCTGAGTATATAGATGTTATACAACAACTTTATCATCGTTGTTCTTGACTTCTTCTCCATTTATCTATCTGATACTTGCAGTATTAGCAAATAGATACTTCTTAAGAAAGAGGGGGTTTTCTGTTAAAACGACGCTTAATTAGACAACATATTTCCTCATCAGAATTTTATAGACATTGCCAATAATGTTAAGTAGCATAATTAAATGACTTCAACATCATTGATATACGAATATTATAATGCTCAATTTCTTAATTTTATTTCCTAAAGTTATTAAAACTTACATCATGCTATAAGACAATTATAATATGCCCCCTTAACTTAAATACTCTTCTTTAACTTTTCATTTTTACTGCCAGACTCTTCTAATAATACTTTATTAGCTGCAAATGAAAGAATATTTGCAAGAACGAGAATAAGATAGCTCAACAAGTCTAAAGCTATGATATAAAAGAATTCATACTTTTTTGATTTCAATACACATATAAGAGAAGTTTGCACCTTCTCAAGATATACAAATAAGAGAAGCTCACACTTTTTCAAGACATAAAGATAAGATAAGTTCAACATATAATGAAAAAGGTTGTTCAACTTAGTTATTGACATATAGATTTCGCCCCAAAATAATTTGGTTTGGCACAATAAACAATGTGAAATAAAGAATTATAATAATTCAATATATCAACAATAATTATTCTGAAATGAATTGCTCAATAATCCAGGGCACAATCGTGTCCTCTTGTTTCAATTCTAAAAATTGTACTTCCATACGATTTTGCATACTTCTTGGGAAATAGTTCTCGAAAAAAATTCCTTGAACCTGTCCCACAAAACTACTCTCTCCTCAGTCCTAACTTGGTTAGCTTTCCACCAAAAGTTTGTCTCACCAGGTGCTAGGGGTGGGCTTTGATTTCCTAAGGGACGATCCTATAGTGCCCCTAATAGTAAATCTACAAATTTCTTCATAGGGTTAACTTCCCTATGCTCTTCCTCACTATCTATCTCACTTTGTGATCGTCTTCTCGGTGGGATATTCTATATATAAAAGAAAACAACACATAAATACTATTAATTTATACACATCACAAAGTATAAGAAATGTTATCAACATATTTCTTATTTTATACTTCCTTACTTAAGAACTCTTAACATGTCTATTTACCTCTGTTTCTCCTAATTCTTTCAAGATTATATCCTAAGTTACTCCTACCCTAGAGCTATAACATACAGTTCTGATATCAACATGTGACGCCCACAAATCCATGTACTTACTATAGTGGATTGGTACTCACTATCCAACAATAAATCCTTCTGAGTATATAGATGTTATACAACAAATTTATCATCCTTGTTCTTAACTTCTTCTCCATTTATATATCCAAGACTTGCAGTATTAGTAACCAGGCAGTTCCAAGAAAGAGGGAGCTTTCCGTTAAAACGACGCTCAATTATACAACCCTTTTCCTGGTCAGAATTTTCTAAACATTACTAATAATGTTAATCTAGTATAGTAAAATGACTTCAACATTTACTAACTTAAATGTAAAGTACACAATATGTTAGTTCCCAGTAGGAACACAATAGATCTAGAGGGGGTTGAATAGATCCTTTTTAATTTTAAATACTTTTCTCATTTATTTTGTATTGTTAATGAATTAACATATGACGAACATAAGAATCTTTTTAAGCATAACAGAATAAGTAAAAGATCACCTTCATTGATATATTCATGATCATACATACATTGGTCGTAGAGTTAGTTAAGTTGTAAGCAGTTAATACATACATAGCATTTATAGCAGTATGTAGATAATGTAAATGACAGAAAGAAAATGACTGAATGTAAAAGACACAAGGAATTTTAAGTGGTTTAGAGACTAAAGCTCCTAATCCACTCTTCTACTTTAACTAGCAGGATTTCCACTAAGGAAGGGTAGCACCCTGAATCACTAAGATTCCTTCAAGGCTAGTAGCCTTGGAACTTCAATTTACTAAGAACTCTTCAAGCCCAGCAGGCTTGGAACTCTTCAAGCCCAGCATGCTTGGAACTTCATTTAGTCCCTCCGGACAAGGACCCCTCAGACCCTGGCTACTTGTTGTTGTAGTTGTTGTTGTTGGTGCCTGCTTCTGTGATGTCTTAAAGCTTGAACATCTTTAGTACTTAGCAGCTTGGTGTGGTCCTCTTTGCAATCTACGTAGAGTCTGGACCACATCTTCTGTGGTGTAGCTGATCTTCACATTGTTAAGCTCATCTTCATCCGATATCAGCTGTGCACCATCACCATTTGGGTTTGCTAAGTGTTTGAGCTTTTGGTAGACTTCGTCTTGCACTTAGCATCCCCTGAACCCTTCTTGAGTGGTATGCAGACATGGTTCTGCATCTGTTATGTTTCAGCTTGTGGTTCATGGTGATTCGTAGAGTGGCTCTCTGGATCTTCTTTATGCTCTACTTTTTTGAATGCTATCTTCTTGGCCTTCTCGGTTCTCATCTTAGCAGCCATCTTCAATGGCATTCTCATCCTTATTGAGTGAAGCTTTAGATAGTTTAATTCCTTCTTCAAATATGCTTCACTTCCACCTTTGTAGTCTCACTGCCACTGAGACTTGTTATGTTCAGCTCTGGTGGAACTCGTAGAGTCAACAATATAGCATTCCAACAACTCTACGATCCTTCAAATCAGTAACTCTTGATCTTTGAAGCTCTAGCTGATATATACTCATTCCCAATCTTCCCGTTGGAATATAGCCGTTGAAAGCTATTTGAATTGCTTCGCAGATCTAGAGTTATTTGGTGCAGACTGCAGATGTTACATGACATCCCCTTTTTCATCTTTCTGACACTGTAGTCTACTGTTTCACCTACCCCGTTAGAGATGTCACTTTGATGTCTCGGGCAGGTAGTCATCTTTATTTCTTCTTTCTAACTCCTCGATTAGAACATCAGAAATTGTCCTTTTTCATCGATGCTCTCAAACAACAATGTTCAAATATCAGTCTTCAGATTAAATCGTTGCCAATGCTTCAATCTTCAGATAACTGAATTCTACGATTCTGATGCAGACGTTCTTGGACTTGATCATAGTGTGTCTTGTTGAATGTTGCTCATTGACAGGTTGAGACAACACTACGATCCTGACAAAGTGTTCATTTGATCTTTAATATAGAACACCTATTCCTTCTCTTGTGCAGTGTTTCAACACTTTTGTTTTCTTCGACTGGTCTCAGGAACTAATAGCTTGACTCCTTGCTCTGGTCTCTTCTGAATAGCAAGACACATCAGATTTATGGCATGCCCAGCTTACTTTCTCGTTGTGATCTCCCGTTCACTTATCATTAATGGGTTGACCCATGCTTAATCACTTTCGCCTTGTTCTTCAGAAGCTGGTCAATATCTCTGTGTAAACTACATCAGTTCCTGCTATGTTTGGGAAACACTACGATCCTGGTTGACCCCCTAGATTGTTGTCTTTTATTCTCTTGATAGCAACTGCACTTGCTGACTTTCCTTAGTCAATCACTTTTACTGAAGTCTTCTTCTGATCAACTTGTGGAAGACTTCATCTTGAATGGCTTCATAACTCAATCTGGATGTTGATTGGGTTAGTGCTTGGATCTTCTATTAGCTTTCATGCCATTCGTTGAGTGCTCTCTGGTTTCCTTCAGGTGGAATATATCTTTGCAACTCAGACCAGAGGTTTTATATTTTGGATATTCTGGGGGTGCTCATTTGTTGAGAATCATGTTTACTCTACGACTCTACCTTGGCATTGCGAGCACCTCTGTTGAAGCCTTAGTTTTACACTCTACGATTTAGCTTTGGTTCTGCAGACACTACGACTCCGAGATCAGATCTTGACACTCTACAATTTTTGTCCTTAAGCTTGTTGTCTTCGTCTGATCTGGCTTGACTACGATCTCTGCCTCTGATATGATTAGTAGACTCTACGAATCCGCGTGTGATTTACGATTCTTGACTTGGCTTTGGCAGACGCTCGTTTGACTCTTAGACAGGCTGTCTCTATGATTCTAAACATGACTTCCTTAGCAGACTACGGCTACGAGGAAGTTCTTCTCGACACACTACGATCCTTCCTCGCCTCTCCTGGTAGTCTACGAACTCCGAGATCTACTATCTTGCAGACTACGATTTCGCCTTGATAGTTCTCGAGTTTTCCTTAACTTTCCTGGCAGACTACAATTCTGGTTTAGTGCTCTACGATCAAACATGTCTATCTATTACATTATAAGATCAACCTAACAAGCTTGATCTTTCTACATTTATAGTCCTTATACATCATTTCTTTTTAAGGACTTTGCAAACCTGTTTTGCTTATGTAGGATCAACCTAACATATTTGATCAATTCATTCTATGTTCTTGTACATATGTTCCTATTATCTATCAAAGGACTTTATAGCTTTTCTTAATGCAAGCATACTTGCATATTCATTCATTTATATCATAATCAAATCATATATAAATAGGAATATCATTCACATGCTTATTCCTAACATAATATTTAATATCATTGATATAAGAATATTACAATGCCAGTTTCATAATTCCATTTCCTAAAGTTATTAAAATTTACATCATACTATAAGACAATTATAATATGCATTTTAACCTAACTACTCTTCTTTAACTTTCCCTTTTTACTGTTAGACTCTTCTGGGAATACTTTCTTAGCTGCAAATGAAAGAATATTTGTAAGAATGAACATAAGATAGCTCAACAAGTCTAAAGTTATGAATATAAAATAATGCATACTTTTCTAATTTCAATACATATATAAGAGAAGTTAGCACCTTCTCAAGATATACAGATAAGAGAAGCTCGCACTTTTTTAAGACATACATATAAGAGAAGTTCGCACCTTCTCAAGATCAACATATAATGAATAGGGTTGTTCATTTCAGTTACTAACATACAAATTTTGCCCTAAAACAATTTGGTTTGACACAATAAATAATGTCAAATAAAGAATTAAAAAAATTCAATATCTCAACAATAATTATTCTGAAATGAATAGCTCAATAATCGAGTTAAGCAGAATCAAATGGAAATTAACTCTTCTCAATAAAACATTTCATATAAACAACGAACTTAACAAATCAAATGAAATCCAATAGATAAAAGCACGTTATTGCACAAAGTGCAAAGGAGTAGAAGAATTTTCTGTTTCGTCTCTACTGTTTACGCTAATTTTGCATTCCTCGTTCAACTTACATACTTAATGAGGTTTGTTTGGAGATTGCATATTTAAATTTGATATTGAAAGCAATTATTCATGATTATATGTAAAGTCCTTCAAGGAACATATGTACAAAGACTTAGTGGTAGATCAAACTTGTTAGGTTGATATGAGCTTTTAAGTGTTTATCATTCTATAAATGAATGTATAGATGAAAAGATCAAAGCTGTTAGGTTGATCTATATCTTGAGATGTAATAGATAGACTTCAACAGAATCGTAGTCTATCAAGCTGATCAAGAGATTGTAGAAGTCAAGGCTGGATCGTAGAGCATCGAGAATCGTAGTGTGTCTGCCTTTGGAGGGCCTCTCCTGGAATCATAGAGTGGTCCAAACGCTTGCCGAGCCAACTCAGAGATCATAGTATGCTCTCAGATGCGTAGAGTCTGCAAGTCAAGCAAGTGAAGATCATTATGTGCCAGTACTTAAGAGAAATCGTAGTGTTCTCATTTTGCTAGTATCGGATCAAGCACCAAGGTGAAAAGACACCACGATCAGAATCGTAGAGCTTCATATGTCTGTGTCAGAAGCATCGAGTCTTGTCCATTTGTTTAAAAGTAAATCACAACAAATATGGAATAGATTATAAACGTTGAAGTCCTCGGGAGTCCCAATGACACAACAGTCATCCTTAGTATATAACAAAGAAGCGTATTGAAGAAGCTAAGGAAAGTACTATGGGTCAGCAAAAAATACCTTTTCAGGTGTTAGGTGAGACAGCAGTCTGCTGTGTCAGTGGGCCAGACTGCTAATCAGAAATTATGCAAAAAGTCTCCATCAAAGCTCAGAAATGTCAAATGTATTTAATGCTCCAATAAATGTCTTCAACGAATACATTTCAAAGGCCTCATATATGCAGGACATAAGCATATGAATGAAAAGAAGCAAGCACTGAACAAAAACGCTGAAGAACACTCAACGCTCAACTCTGCGATCTGAAAAAGAAAGCTTGCTCAGCTACTCAGTTCTTTCGAACACAAGCTTAACGGCAACTGAGTAGAACCATTCAATAACTCAACTATTATTAAATGAAGTAAGAAGTTCCAAGTCAGAAGGACTTGAAGAGTTCTAAGTAAACTGAAAAGTACCAAGTCTGCTGGACTTGAAGAGTTCAAAAGTGAACTAAGTTCCAAGACTGCTAGTCTTGAAGGAATCTGTGAGATTCAGATATTGTAAAGATATCCTTAGTGGATTTCCTATTCGAGGAGTAGAAGAGTGGACTATGAGCTTTAAGTGCTCTGAACCACTTAAAAACACTGTGTCTCTTATATTCTTGCTATAACTGCTAAAACCGTCATAACTGCTTAACTCCTATTAGCTCATTATATCTTAAAGAGAAAATAAACAAATCTTAAATTCCACTGCGTTTAAATCATTATCTAAACTAACAAGTATTTTCTAAAAGAAATTTAAAATATCTATTCAACCCCCCCCTCCAGATAACTATTTTGCCTCTGGGAACTAACAAGGTTGACATATAATTTAGTCATACTATAAGTCCTTACTTTATTCCATTTTAACTAGCCTTAAACATGAACCTTATTTTAATTATTTAAGTTTTGCGATGTCCGATTTTTAAAAACTTAACAAAAACTAGCTTTGCAAATTTAGACCAAAAACATTCTATAAGTACAGCGCCTAGGCACCCATGAGCAGCGCCCCGGCGCTGCCAACAACGCCTAGTGCTCGCATAGTGTGCCAAGCATCGCACAACGTGCCCCAGTTCTCGGTCTACTATCAAGTTAACGCCTAGATGCCCAAAACCAACATCGTGGAGCTACATTCCTAGCCCTAAAATATTTTTAGCTTTCATGATTTTGGCAGTTTTACCCTACTTGCTTCAAACATGCATTACGGACAATCTATAAGGTATTGTAACTTCTAGCTCTACAACTTTGCTTTATATATTAGCCCAAAATTCCGAACATACAAGGTTGCACACCTCCCACAAAACTAGTAAAAACTAGGTTTCTTAGTTCATGTTTTAATTGCTACAATTAGTTGCCTAATGCATTATTTAGCTAGTTTATCATGTTTTTTGACTCACTAACTCTAACATACATAATCATAAGCCTAAACATGCATAAGTTCTAACATGCGAATCTATAGATGAAAAATAAAATATATAAGAAAATTTTATTTACCTCTTCAAGTGTTAGCTTTTCAACTTTGATTATGCAAGACTTTTGCTCCTTCTCTGTATCAATAGGTCTTACAATAGTATTTCTCTCTTAATCTTCTTATGAATTTGGTGAAGATTTATAAATTGTGGATGTTATATTTATAGTCAACCCAAACTTAGTGATCAAGTATTTTCCTAACAAGCTAACCCAGACATAAGTGTCCAACAAGGTCATGGGCCCTCATGACCTACCATGCCAAGCCTTTTCCCCTAAGACTTGGTCTTGTCTCTTGCAACAATTGATTAGCTTAGCAAGATGCCACATCTCACCATGCTTTGTTTAACAACACATAATAGGAAGCCAAGACCAATTTGACAAATAACTATGCATGGCAAGCAACAATATTTACATGTTGTATAAGTATTAAAAGCTTTCTAAACGGCCTTCAAAATTCGGTCCCCCCTTTGGTTAGACCATAACTTAGTTTGCTTTCTAGTTTGATTTCTTAACTAATTTAGTTAGCCGTAATCGTTGACTTTTATTTTTTCAACTTTGACTTTTCATATTTATGAATAGTGATTTCGTATTTAAGCGTCGTATAAATATTTAAGTCTAATATGTTCTACCGTATAATTGAATAGTGTTTTTCTTAGTTATGTTTTACTTGCTTTTTCTATACTTATACATATAATTAAATCACTCACATTCAATCACATAACACGTAATTTAGATCATAATGTTAATCTTTATTAATCATATACGATTACATTATAAGTCTTATAAGATTTCAGAACATTACAATAACTATATTAGCAAGTCAAATTACACGTGGTTGCAATTGCACAATATTTAGAGTACTGAAGAAAACGACTTGAGGTGGTCCAAGCAGACATCAATTTTAAGTAAAACAATTGAAGAATGATAAGTGTCCAAGTCAGAATAAAGCAACGGTAACTTTCCAATGGAATTAAAGGTCCCCAGAAGAACTCTATATAAGGACATAAATTTCAAGCATATAAAGATAATAAAACGATCAAGTTCAAGTGCTGAAACTCTGAATTCATACAAGTTCTACTTTACGATTCTAAGAAATAATTTCTACTGCTAATTAAGTTATTTGGAGAGAAACTAAAAGCAACTTAGCATCACCTCAAAACAAACAACTTTTCTTAGCGAACAACAAGATCTTATATAGTGATCTTTTGTAATCTAAGTATGTATGACTTGAAGAATTCTTTGTTAATCAGTTGTGTAAGAGGTTCTTAGTAAACTGTAATCTTGGTGATCACCCTTCTTAGTAGAATATCCCTACTCGCGGAGTAAAATAAAAGACTAGGAAAATTTTGTGCTCCAAACCTCTTAAAAATCCCCGTGTTCTTTACTTTATGCATTTTACATTCTGATTACTTTACGTTTTATTTTTGTGACTTATTTCTACAACTGTTTTTCAAAACACAATTTCGATGTGCTTAATCAATCAATTAACTTGTTTAACTGATTTGGTAATATATCTTTAAAAATAAAATTTTAAAAATCTATTCAACCCCCTTCTAAATCTCTTTGTGTCTCTTCGGAATAACATCTTTCGCAAATTCATGCCAATCTATTAAATTATTCAAATTTTGATATAAAAAGTTTATAGACGAAGTTAACCATTTTGATAATACGTCCAAATTCACTTCTTGATTAAAAGGAATTTCTATGAATTCAATTAACAAAGTAAATACAACCAATACATATATAGAAAATAACATTGTATTATCTGATTCATAAGGATATGAAAAAATATTCTTATTGCCAAAATAAGTAATAATAATAAAAGGTTGTTCGATGTTTCTTTCATTAAAATCAATTTGATATGCCTTCATTGAAAAAAGCAGAAGTAATTTTAAGATAAATCAAGTGCTAATATTAGTAGTGTAAACTATAGGTTTTATATAATAGTATAGTGGATGTTGTATAAAGAGTAGTATGAACTAGCAGTATGGATTTTTAGGTTAAGAATGTGCTCTATCGAAAGGGTCAGTTAAATTAGTCGCCCTTAATGAAAAAGAAAACCTCCCCTGCACTTTCTGACTAAAACAGCTAGCTATAACCACATTTCCTTTCGCAAAAGAGGTTTCCAATTATTATGCAGGAGAATTTCTTAATATAGGTTTTCCCCTTTCTATAATCATTGAATTTATTCTATACAATATACGCCAACGGAACTAGCTGATATCATAAACAACACGCAATGATTTTTTTCCCTCTGATTAGGTAAGAGGAGCTTTAGGTGTTAAAGAGTCGTGTAATGAACTCGTCGTAAACCAGGAAAACAACGTGATATGAGCATAAAAGGGGTTTAAGAATCCGTTTTCTTTTTATAAGGACTAAACGGTAACAATATTTCAAGTTACAAAAAGCCCAAATAAATGAGTAATTAGAACTTCTTAGAGGGAGGAAAGGGGAGAAATTAATAGTACTTGATCCTTGACAATGAGAATAAGTTTAACTAGAGTTTTCATGTTAGCGATGAGATATACATTGAAATTGTGGTGTAGTTGTGTATACAAGCCAACTTATTATATATGTTATTTAAACTTATTCTCATTGTCAAGGAACACTTGATTTGTTAGGATATTAATTCTAGTAAAATTTGAAGTTCAAATTGTGCCATGCATTGATTGAGAGCGAGCTCTACGTTGGAAGCTTCAACATTTTTTGTCCTTGGTAAGTTTCCGTACAATATGTATTGAAATCGAATATAATGCTCTTGTTGTTATGTGTGCGTTCTTCAAACCATATCAATGGTTAAAGGGGAACTAGAAAACTAGAATCTCGTATCTTTTTCACTTTTATATGACCATAAATCGGATTCAATAATATCAAATGGTAAATAAATTGAATTTCAAGTAATTTATATTCGGATTAGATTAAGCTCGACTCACTTATTATGTGGGGATCAATGGGGCGACAATTTCGGCCATGGTGCCATCCAAATTTTCTGAATTTTGGTAAAACTTTCACATTATATAGTCCCTCATTAGCAAACGGTCCTAAATCCATCCTATTAATGTTAATTTCACGCTTAACAATTTTTTGTTTATTGCATTTGACTAATTTAAAATGAGCCACACATTTGTATGGATTTTGTGAGAAAATTTTAGTTATCTTTTTGTTATGTTCGTATCAAGTGAACAAAATCTTGACTTCGCACTACCCTTTAAATGTCACTCCAACGTTTTGTTATTGCGTAGAAGAGCTTTGTTATCTCTTGTACATAATTATCAAAAGTATGAGGTACACATTTCGTCTTGCAAAGACCGATTTAATTTGAATTTTGAGGTCAAATTGATTAATTTTAGAATCAAAATTTATCCAATTTTCTTTTCAATATTGATAAAGAGATTATAATCATAAGAAATTACGTTTAATTTACTAAAAAATCCAGTTTTAAGAAGTTTAAAAATATAAATAAATTTATTTAATTATTAATTTTAAAATTGCTCAATTTGATTTGAAAAATCAAATTAAACAGATTTCTGCGGGATAGTATGATTATTATTTAGTTAAAGAAAGTAGGGGTGAAAATGATCCCGAGTCGATCCGAACACCCTAATACTCAAGCTCGACTCAGATCAAAAAATTTGTGTTCAGATTCGACTCGAATTTGAACTGATAATTTTTAAGGTTACTCAAGATAGACTAGATAAATTACTTGATACTACTTGGCTCGCAATTACTCGACTCGTTTTTACAACAAGTAATTTGAGAGCCTTTCATTTTGAGCTCGAGCCAAAGATGAATCATACCAAAATGAGGCATAAAAATGAAAACATATAAAAACTTCAGTTTCATTTATTATATAAAAATACATGTGTTACAAAAATTATAATGATAAATTTACAATATTATTTGTACTGTGATACAATTTCTAGTAACATCATTACATTACATCAAAGAAATAACCATTCATGATTCAACTCAGCAACACAACAACCATTCAACTATGAATCATGAATACTTCAGTACTACACTGCAATTTTTCATTCAATAGTTATAATGAATTGATATGGACATAATGGACTTCACTAAGTTCACTTCAATTTTGCATTTCTGCTAACATAAACCATGCTCGAAATTGGCAAAGTCTAAGTTTCAATCCTGTAAATATACAGGATGAATTAGAAAACTTATCTTTTAATTTGTAAAAAAACAAAAGAAAATGTCAAAATAAAAAAAAAGATAAGAAAATTATCTTCTTCTTTTTCAGACTTTACACCAAGCCTGTTTGAACTTTGAAGTTTCCTTAATTAAGAAGTGACACAACAACCATGATCAATTTTTCATTCAATTGTAAATCGTTAAACAAAATCAACTCATGAACTAGTATCGACTTCATTGAATTAATAAATCACTGCATTTCTGCTAACAGAAATCATGTTCTAAAGTGGCAAAGTCATTCAATCCTGAAAATATAAAAGATGGTTTAGAAAACTTATCTTTTAATTTATAAAAAAACAAAAGTAAATGCCAAAATAAAAACATATATAAGAAACTTATTTTTTTTTTAGACTTTACACTAAGCTAGTCTGAAGTTTCCTTAAAGTAGTAACACAACAATCATGACCAATTTTTCATTGAACTTTAAATTGTTAAACAAAATCAACTCATGAACTGTTATGAACTTCACTGAATCACTGTATACAGATACCACGCTCCAAAGGGGCAAAGTCTAAGCTTCAATCCTTCAAATATAAAGGATGGGTTAGAAAACTTATATTTTAATTTATAAAAAACAAAATAAAATGTCAAAATTAAAAAAAAAGATAAGAAATTTATCTTTTTTTCATACTTTACACCAAGCCAGTTTGAATTTTGAAGTTTCCTTAATTAAACAGCAACACAACAACCATGATCAATTTTTTATTCAACTGTAAACTATTAAACAAAATCAACTCATGAACTGCAGAACTGGTGTGGACTTCACTGAATCACTACACTTTTGCTAACATAATTATAGTGTAAGAACCCGAATTTTCAAAAAATATTAAAATTGAAATTTAGTAAATAAAATTCTTAAGGCATGAGAAGAGTTCAAATAAGAATATATATATATATATATATATATATATATATATATATATATATATATATATATATATATGGGAATGATCCATAACATCTATTTGCTATGAATCATAAAGTGGCATATAACATCTATACCATCCGTTTAAAAAATAAAAGGCTGAGATTTTATTTAGGATTACGCCGTCCGCTAGTAATACTAGCGGATGTGATTAATGAAAAAAAATTTCACTTTTGCCCCCATTTGCTCATATATGCCATCATTACACAAGCTCTGCTAGTAAAACTAGCAGATGGACAACTCATCTTTAATTCTTTAATCCCACCTGCAATACTGATCAACATCAATTCAACACAACAACATCAATTCAATTTCAGTACACAGCAACAAATAAGCAACAAGTCACAACATAGGTTAAATACAACATGTCATATAAATCACAGCCCCTTTATAGCAACATTGTATCTAATTTTAAGGAGAACATAAATCATGGGGCATCACTCAGTTTTAATCATTGCCAAGGATACGACAAGAATCACTCAAAGAAGATACAAAAAGCTGCAAGGGTCATGTAAATCTAGCTCCAACTTGTGAGGCTGGTAATTTAGTTTCATGATTCAACTCATTGACCAATTCTTAGAATAGTCAGTTTTATAAAGTGAAAGTTAAATAACCTAATTTGACGAATATAATGTGCTGAACATTTACTACTCCTGCAATCCCATTTTAGGTTTGATAGACACAACACATACTTTAAGAACAAAAAATATGACTGCCTTTTCCTATATGTACACCTGTCTTTAGTACATGGCAATATGACCGCCTTTTCCTACATTTTGTCCATCCGCTAGTCTTACCAGCGGAGCTAGTGTAATGAATGACATATATGGGCAAAATTGGAATTTTTTTTCATTAATCACGTCCGCTAGTGTTACTAGCGGACGGCGTAATCTTAAATCAAATCTTAGCCTTTTATTTTTTAAACGGATGGTATAGATGTTATATGCCACTTTATGATCCATAGCAAATAGATGTTATGGATCATTCCCCATATATATATATATATATATATATATATATATATATATATATATATATATATATATATGCGTTGTGAGGTATGTGGTATGTTGTTGCATGGAGTAATATAAATTATGCAATAAGTGATTTCTGTGTTTAATAAATATATATATCATTATTATATATTTGTTATTTATCGGAGAGGTGAGTTATTTGAAGTAGAGAAGATGGATAGAAATTTATCTATCGTTATGAAATAATTTATGTGAAATTATTTTATTATAGTAAGTTGGTGATATTAAATATCTTTGATAATCACCAATTTCTTGAGTATAGGTACGAGTAAGTATTAAGTCTAAGGCAGTGCAACCGTACTGTTAATGGTGGATATATAGGAGCTACACTAAACGATTCTTTCAGAGAGCGGAGGTATATACAAATTAGTAACCGATCTAACTCACTATGAAAACAGTGTATAGACGAGATGAAAGCCAATTTGTTGGTTGTTTATGGAAAACCACTCAGTGTACTATATTAAATACTATTAAAGACTCGACGCGTGCTAGGTTTAGACTGGTGCGTGTACGTTGTTGAAGAGAGAAGAAAATTGATATACCTTTAAATTGGTTAGAGAATTATTAAGTAATTTGATACACGGCAAGAAGTGAAGATTAAATGAATGTATAGATGTGTTATATTTTAAATTTTGTGTTATTGGTGGAAAGAAGTACTATAAATGAGATTTTATAGTTGAGAAAAGTAGAGATTTAAAACTCAAAGTTTGATAATTAAATTATTAAAGAAAATAGTAATTCATGATGTGGAATCAAATAAGAGGTTGATTTTAGATGAGTTACCATCTATGAGGTATATGTGAAGTATTTAGGAGTATATATTCTATTTCTGCTAAAACAGAAACTTGTTGTGTCTGAACTTGGTATGGCGCAGCTGCGCCATTTCCAAGCCTATGATCAGCGCAGCTGCGCCGGTCTGTAGGATGTTCTAAGAAAGTTTGTAGAATTTAAAATTCGAGAAGTGGATACTAAGGATTCATAGGGATAATAAAATATTAAATGATGATTAAGTTGTCCATGAATGGATTTGAATGGGAGTTAATTAATTAACCCGGAATAAGTATGGTTAATTAAGCGATATTATAGAATATTATATTATGAAGCTTTGCGTGGTAGTGACATGATATTAAATTGAATAAAAGGGTTAATATTTGAAAGATACGTGAGTAATAAGAGAAAAGTAGCAATATAATTATAAATGAATATTGGTTAGAGATGGAGGGATTAGATTAGCCCTTAAGATGTGGCTGAATATAAAGATGGAAGAAGTTGTCTTGGAACAATCAAATAATTATACGTATAGTGTATAATTTAAATAATTAATAGAGTAGATATTAATTATTTTAAGTGTAAATGTTAAACATATTACAAGTGTAAGGTGAGCTAAATAATTTAATTAGCATTAAGGTAAAGTGTGTCACACAAACTTTATATTAAATAAATAATAAAATAATATAGAATTGGGAAAAGGCCAAATGTGGTCTAGATCCCTAATATTTTATAGTAGAGATAATAAGCTTGAGTTATATAACTCCAGTAAATGAGATAAATGAGTCTTGTGTGAGCTGAGTATTAAAGTTAAACCAGACTGAAGGATTATCTGGAATTATTAAAAGAGAATTAATGGTAAGGGAATAAATGATTGATATTAATCATTGTGATGTTTAAGTGTGACAGGAGATAATGGGTTAAGAGTACCCAATTGATTTATATTTAGCCCAAATAAAATATTATTTGGACTAGCCAAATGTACATGAAATATAAGATTATATATTGGTATATATTTAAAATATAAGTATACTTTTTATATGTGGGTAGGTACATATATATGAGTATATATGTGCCCATAAGCTTAATTTAGTGTAGTAATGTTAAATCATTATAATTAATTTAATAAGCCCAAAAAGGAATTGACTTTAGTAGAATGAGACCCATTTTACTGATAAGTTAGAGAGTAATAAGCCTTATCCCAAAATCAGTGTCACACTCTATTTAACTATCGTGTGATAGGCCATTGGCCTATTCTATTCCTTCTTCACAAAGCAATATAGCAGATGATGGATACAAAGCTGGTAATCATGGCTACGGGAATGGAGAAAGAAAGAGTTGGTAACCAACTCCTTATTACCCTTTGATTTCTTCTTCTTTCTGGTAGATCAAAACATTGTGCAAAGCAATGGACTGTGTAGAGAATACTCTATAAATAGAGCTCCTCCTTTTCTTTTCCCATTTGTTGAAGTGTCTGAGTTTTGCTATTGGAAGTTAGTAGAATTGGAGAATTGAGGAGTTATAGTTAATAATTGCAAGCATTCAAGAGGTAATAATGCTAACCTATATGCTTTTGATTCCTAAGTTTTCAATTTCTCAGAAATGTGAAGAAACAGTTACTTTTGAGTCACAAAATTTATGGCTAAGGATTGTTGTAATCCATGAATTGTTGTTAGATATTGATAATACAATCAAATGCGCAAACAACGGAAGTTAAACGGACCAATTTGGTTTAAAAACGAATTCGTAGTGAATAAATTCGCTAAATTTGTCAAAACATAAAAATTTAGTATGAACAAGAGTTTTGGATTAATATTTGGGTTAGTTAATGTTTATGTTAATTGTTGATTATTTGGTATGATGTAGTTTTATGAGTTACAAACTCATAGAATCGAAAACAGACTCATTTGGATGAGTATAACTTATGTTATGAAAATCGGAAGGACTATGGGTCTGTAAAATTGCGAAGAATAGAACTTGAGAAGCTGTTCTGCCTCACTGGGTGCAGCTGCGCTGCCCCCAAGGCCATTTGGGGTACAGCTGAGCCGGACATCAATGTCTGGTAGGACTTCTTTGACCTACTATAGTAAATTAGACACAACATTTTCATTCGAACTCTGATTGAGGTGATTCAGGATGATTCAGAAAGATAACGAGTAGACCTACAACTTTTGTTTTTTAAGTTTTTCGATTTGAAGTCGTTAAGAGGGTAAAAATGTCCATATTTGTGACTATTACGTATTCGAAGGCAATCGGAGGTCGTCGGATAAGCACATACGTAAGTATAGTGCTCCCGACGATAGAATATGTTATTCTAAGTGATAAAACATAAATATGCATGATAATAGACATGACATATAAGATTACCTTACTCATAATGGAATGTTTTAGCAAGATTTAATATGTGTTTTGAAAAGAAACTTGGAGTTTCGAAAACGAATATTGACGAACCTTGAGTCTTTGAAGTTATGATATTTTAACACATATATATTATTGAGTTATGAGTATACCTAAGCATGAAAAGTGATTTAAAGTTACTTTACTTATTATCAACTTACAATAGCTTAGTTGAAAATGATTTTTAAAGAAAACTTGAAACTTTGAGAACGAATTTAAAGTAACTTGTGTACTTAAAGTTCTAAATGTGATAACATACACACATGGTTAAGTTAGCTATGAAATGAGATTAAAAGTTGCATCTAGTTGCTTTAACTTGGCCTAGAATGACTTTTAAAAGTGAGCTTGAATAACTTATGCCTCTAGACATGACGAATATGTTCATCATCTAGCTAAGCATGAATTGGACCTTTCAAGTGTGGTTCAAAATAAGTTCTCAAATGATGAACTATACTAATGAGTTGAATAAATGCGAGCACACGCGTTATAAGCATTTAACGTCTTTACGTGATGAAATGGTTAAGGTAGTTCATTCCTTGTACATGAACCTACTTAGCCTTGTTGGAAAATTTCAAGTAAGTCTTTAAAGTATGAAAACAACTTAAAGTAAACACAAGAGACACCCAACTTAGGCTAAGACCTCTTAACATGTGGATAAGTTATGTGTTAACAGTCACGCATGCTAAGAACCCTGATGAAACCAGAAAATAAATACTCAACTTTGGTCTGGCCAGGGGACGGCGCAGTTGTGCCAATCCCAGGCCAAATTACAGCACAGCTACACCACAGGGCAGTGATGCCTGATTATTTTAACTTTGATCTAGACCTTAAAGCATGTATATATGAATGTCTAAAGTTATAATACTTGACATAAATGATGTTTTAAGCATATGAGCATGTAATGATTATATAAAACACAAAGTTGTTAAATTTTATTAAGGTTTTCAAAATGCAAGAACTATGTGAATCATGCATCTATGAGTTTTAAATGTATAAAGAACACATCGCGAGTCAAGTGTGTGATAGATATATATGAATGTTGATGTCAAGTACGAGTGGTTAAGGTATACATATACACACCTATCTATTCTAAGAGTATGATGAGAAAGCAAAATGAAAGTTTTACAAACCTAGTTAGGGAACGATGTAATATTTATTATTATATTAAGAGCATATGAAATGTATGACTGATGGATATGAATCCATGATTATATAACTGTGTAGGAATACACGCAGTGATAAGCTTTAAGCAGTTAAGTCGTAGTTGATAAATTACAAATCAAGCAAGTCTTTCAGTTCCTATTTGATATATGAATTCGATAACTGTTAGTTGAACTATATTACGCTATGAGAATGTTGAAGTATATATATGAAATGCATATGAGATATATATGAAATTTGAAAGTTGATCTTTGATGATATGCTTGTGAAGTAAACCTCTATGCCTGTTATGTGAGAAGTAACATGCGTAGTAAATATTAATTAATTATGAATGTATGAACTTAGTATGTTATTATATGCTATGTGATGCATGAAAACTGTTAGAATTGTTGTGCTGTCGAGCTCACCCTTGCAAATAACCACTTTTGCATGTTAAGGACTCATGGTAAAGTTACGTGCTACTTGATTGATAAAGTTCAATAGCATCGAAGGAGATTGATTTGTTTATTTAAATATATGCTCTTGAACCATGTTTAGGTTCTAGAAGATGTACACGATGGTAGTTTACGATGTGTAATACATGTTAAGTTGTAAAATTATACTATGTGACACATAGAGGAATTAGAATCGATATATGAAAATTTATACAGTAATTCGAATAGAATGAATAATAACGTAATTTGATTCAAGGACATGTAACTGATTTAAATTAAGAAATCAATAAAAGATTTTTCAAAGAAGATTGAAAAAGTTTAAATTATTCCGCATATTTTTATAACATCGAATATGATGTAAGACAGGAATGGTAATGACCAAGATTTGAAACTTATAAAAGTTTGGGGCATTGTACAGATCCTGGAAATGGAAAGAATTTATTTTCTAAATTATAATAAGCAAAGTTATATTCATTAAGTTATGAATAAAATATATAAATAGCTTGACGATAATAGTATCGTGGCGGACCGGATCTGAGGTTTGAAGGGACCCGAATTTGGGGGCGTAACATAAAGAACCAACAACACAACAACCATGATACTTCATTACAATTCTGCTAACACTTCACCGAATCAGCAACACAGTTACAGAAACCAATCAACCATGCAAATATAAAGGATGTGTTAAGTGTTCGCGAAAACCAAAATGGCAAAGTCCAATCAACCAAAGTGTTAACTAAAACACATAAACCAATCAACCATGTTCCAAAATAGCAAAGTCCAAGCTTCAATCTTGCAGATATAAAGGATGGGTTGGAAAACTTATCTTTTAATTTGTAAAAAATAAAAGAAAATGCCAAAATAAAAAAAGATTAGAGAACTTATCTTTTTTTATAGACTTTACACCAAGTCAGTTTGAACTTTGAAGTTTCCTTAATTAAGCAGCAACACAACAACCATGATTACTTTTTTGTTCAACTGTAAACTATTAAACAAAATCAACTCATGAACTGCAGAACTGGTGTGGACTTCACTGAATTACTACATTTCTGCTAACAGAATTATAGAATCAGCAACACAACTATGATACTTTTTTGCAATCCTACTAACACTTCACAGAATTAGCAACACAAGTACATAAACCAATTAACCATACAAATATAAAGGATGTGTTAAGTGTTAGCAAAAACCAAAATGGCAAAGTCCAATCAACCAAAGTGTTAACTAAAATATATAAACCAATCAACCATGCTCCAAAATAACAAAGCCCAAGCTTCAATCCTGCAAATATAAAGGATAGATTGGAAAACTTATCTTTTAATTTGTAAAAAAGAAAAGAAAATAATATTAGAGAACTTATCTTTTTTTCACTTTACGCCAAGTCAGTTTGAAGTTTCCTTGTTGGTTGTACATTATCAAATATCAACTCAAGGCTGCAAGCCAAATATTTAAACTCCAAATTCCAAACTCAAGCACTGAAGCTAGTAGTTTGACACTATTTCATTAATCAAGTTCTAAACAAAATAACCAAAGTCCAACAATCCAAGTTTAACAGTTCAGTAGTAAACAAAGTAAAATGTTCAAAAGTTCAATTTAAAAATTGAAATGTAAACAGTAATGTATCATAGTATCAACAATATATCATAAATTTCTTCACTGCATCAACATTTCAGTCTTCAAACTCACCTCCTGCATTTAATTTTCATCAGCCTACATTGTCAAGCAATTAATATTAATCCATGATATTATTTATATATGTATTTATTTATGGGAAAAAATCTAAATAAATTAATACTTACAATCATGTTTTTCTTAATCCTATATTCAGCTCGCAACCAATCACATGTGCAAATCAAAGCCTGAACTGTGTCAGACTTTAAAGAGCTCCTGGACTGGTCAAGAACCCTTCCCCTCCCCAACACTAAATGTTGATTCAGAGTCCACAATACTCACATGTATGGACAATATGTGATGCCCCCAAATTCGGGTACTTGTAACCCGTACTTGGTGCTATACAATACCTTCATTAAACTGCTAAATATATTACATATTTAAAAAGATTATATCAAAGTTGTCTAATCCCCAAGTACGATGACCTTTAAGTACATTATTACATGATAAATATTACATTATCACCATACAAAAGTCTAGTTATTACAAACAACATCTTATAACTATTCCTTCAGCTTCTTCTTTCCCTTATCCTTGCTAGAACCTTCTGGTCGATCTCGCTAAGCTGAAAACATTTAATTTAAAGTAAGAATGAGCATTTAATTACTCAGCAAGTAATAACCATTATTAAACATCAGCTGAAAGAAATAAATATTTTCTTTGAGATATACTTCTACAATGAATCAATAGTTGTGAAGCTATTTGAAACAATTCTGAACAACATATTAACACATTTCATTTTTAAAACGACACAATGACTATAAAATGTTGAGCGGTCAATAGACCATGAACCATTATTTTCAAGTTTGAAAAGGTTTGCACATAAATTCATCTACAAACTGGAATGACTTACGGGCACGGAGGGTGATCAGCCCGTTATGCCCTGTATTGATCAACACTACATACTGGAACGATATTCATGTTCATCATAACCGCCTTTGGCGCATAAAAATTTCCCAATTATGGGATGTTCATACCCAATCTGAAGTTCGAACCAAAACAATTTAGTTGGAAGACTTTATCATAAACAATAATATTCAATGATACATTTACAATTATGTCTAGTCGAGTCAAATAGCTTAGACAGTTTTTAAACCATGTATACATACCGAAATTCAATAGTATGTATCAAAACTTGTTCAAATATAACTATTTATACAAGTGAGTACACTTGCATAACCAAACTTTGCTTACAAAGAACAGAACAATTTTGATTATATATGAATCATATGAAGATAGTAATGACATACTTGTAAATAATGAACGAATCGAATGAAATCCGATAAAGTAAGGATACTTGCATAACATATACCTATTTGCACAGAATAAAAGTAATGCGTAAGGTTTAGATACTTCCATAATAAAAGAGTATAGAAACTTGCCTTGATCGCTGCTTATTGATACACAATTTAATATGACTTCTTTTGAAAGACCTATCATTAATAAGATTGATCTATCAATTAGCATCACATATCTCACTTATTAAACCATTATTTCATAATAATTTATCTAACATGTAATCACATAATCAAACACCTTAAATCTTTAGTACTATTATTATCCTTTGATAATATTTCAATCACTAAACCATATACATTAAGATTTAACACTTACTCTTTCGTTTTATAAGTTTTTATTTATAATCTAGTAAGCCGAATACTAATACAGTAATCTGGATTATACAAACAGACCAATCTAGCAACCTGGATAGACCAATCCAACAAATTAGATTATCCAAACCAACAACTTGGATAGACCAATCCAACAACCTGGATTGACCAATCCAACAAGCTGGATTATCCTTTTCAGCATATTATATACCCAATTTAGCATATTGAATGCCCAATCTTACTATACTCTTAAAATACTTAACTTCTATTTATTATTCATTTTAAATTCTCATTTAATATTATTAATTATTTAATAATATTTTATTCATTTACAAGTATTATTAATAATTTAATAATGTCTTACTCACCACGTAATATTTTTAATCATTTAATAATGTCTTACTCATACCATAATAATATTAATCATTTAATAATATTTTAATCCTTAACTAATATTATTAATTATTTAATAATATTTTAATCATTTATTAAACGTATAAACAATTTATTTTAATTGTTTAATCCTTACAAATTCACTTTTTTAATAAACCTAAAATGTCATAAATATAATATATCATCATAATTGACCAAGACATCCTTTATAAACCTGATTTCATCATATTAAGGATTCTCAAGCCATAAAATCCTATTTTCCTAATTTTCTACATTACATAAATAATTATTCTTATTTGTTCATAACTCAAGCACATCCATGAAAAATATCAAAACATCTCCAAAAATATTTATTTTTTGGGTTTTGACAGAATATAGTTCCCTTGCAAACATATATTTTTGTTGGAATTTTTGAAATTCATTTACTATATTTAAATAGTCCAAAATAGCCAAATCTTGCTATATTTATCATAAATCAAAACTTTTTCCAAAAATTCTGAAATTTTCAAGATATGTTCATGTCATATACATATACGTCTAATAAACATTTCATAATTTTTGAAGTTAACCACAAAGAGTTATTCATGTATACTTTTAAAAGTAGTCATTTACCGTAAAATCTATATCTCTCTTTCTACATAGCGAAAAATTCCCATATTTTTACAGGACTCAGATAACTCATCGTATTATCGCTCCAAATTTTTCAAAATTCAAAAAAAAGACGAATCAGCCCCTACAAGTGGCTGGTCAGCAAGATTTTATACCCTTTTTGTTCACTACTCGGACTGTTTTGACTAAAATAGTCACCACGACTTGTAAGACATTGTTTTTGAGTGCTACCACTTGGGTTTAGTAGTTAACTTATATATCTAGTACCCTTCTTTGACAGAACGGACAAAGAAGTTATAGATCTCAAGTTATAATCTTTTAAAGTAATAAAAAGTTAGGGTTTTCTAGCCCTTAAAAATCTAGTTTTCATTTTTATACTTCTAAACCAACTTTTGACACTTTAGATCGAAACATAAAACACTTATTAACATGTATATCTAAGATTTTGAAGTTTGGAATCATAGATCCAAGTTTTGATTGGGAATAAATAAAATAAATTACAAAAACTAATTTAGGGGTATACCTTTGCTTGAGTTTTTCCCTCTTCTTCTTCCTAGGTTTGCTTATGGAGCTTTGATGGTTTACAAAAACTCTCCCTCTCCCTTCCTTAAGTGCTGCCCGAACACCCCTCTTACTCTCTCTTTCTATTTGGTTTTCTATTTGTTTACAAGATTTTATTTGTTTGGTAATTGTATATTTTTATTATGTTAGTAGATATACATTGCATATATCTATTATATCTCCCAACGCCTTTCTTTCTTAATCATTCTAATGTTGCTTGAGGTTACTTGTAAGCTTGGTTAAAAAATGTTGGTTTAGTAGAAACTTAACACATGTGAAGAGTTGGTGAGAGTTAGTAAAATGAAATCATTACACCATATGCCTACCTTTTCTCCCCTCTTACTTGGGCCGAAAATTGGGCCTTTTTCTCCACCATTTTGGTTTAATTTTTAATGTTTTATTTACTTAGTTAAATGTCCAAAATGTTCCTCTTCAATTAGGCTAAAAGATTGGACTTTAATTTAATATTTTTTGGCCTTCCTAAATAATTGTTTGGGCCATGTAAATTAGATTAGGTCCAACACTTTTAATTTTATCCTACCATAATCATTTAATTAGGATTTCCATTCACTCATTTGTAATTTAAATAATTACTCATGTACCTTAAATTTTTTAACCCAAGTAGACTTGCTTTAATTAAGTATATATATATATATATATATATATATATATATATATATATATATAGGTTACAAGATTTTATTCTCAACTCTCTTTATATGCTAAATAAATATATACACATTATATAATGTATATTTATTTAATCACGTATATAATCCACATAAGTCATAACATATTTCATTAGTTTATTAACCTAATTAGCCTTAATTGGCTTGGTAAGTTATTAAACATTCATATAATCACTTTATATAATTCATATCAATAATTAATCACTTAAAGATTTGTAAATCTTTTTAATTTACCATTCAAGGTTGACATTCAAGCTATGCTAATTTTTAACATGACTTATCTTACTCTTCTTTAATCAAATTGATTAAGTATTCATATTAGTTAACTTAAAATAAATAAACTAACTATCTTGCTTAATTCACATATTCACTTATATGGTTTAAGTACGTACTTTCTAAAAAACAATTACATATATAATCATATAAAATTCCTGGTCCTTACACAATATATCTCTTGTCATCCTAGACAAAACCTTGAATTTTAAAGTGTTTGCCTTCCACCATTTTAAAACATCAAAATTATCGTCAACATTACAAACCAACCTCCTTTCTTCCAAGTAAATATCCAAATCAGACTTCAAACATGAGGATGCAATGTTCATGTTTTGAGCCCAGGTATCAAACTCTGCTCTAATTTTGGTCTTACTTTTAGATCCACCAACAGAAACCTCTGGTTTAACACTATTTCTAGCGCTTGAAATTTCACATTGACTATTAATAACTTGTTTTGCATTATAACGCGCCACATATTCATCAAACAGTTCTTGAAAGCATTTTGAACAAGTGTTATGTTCCTCTTTGATTCAATCTCACTAACATACATCTTTGGTAAACAAAATATAACTAATCACTACAAGAAAAAAGGCTAAGATCGACGGAATAAAGGTCAACGGAATAGTTTCCCTCGAAAATAGTATAATACCGACTGAATTATCCCTCGAAGAAAAGTCCGTCGAACATAGACTAACTCCGACGGAAATCAGTCGGAAGTATAAGGACCACATTGGCGCCAAGTTTCCCGCCAGCGCGAAAGTTATCTTCGACGAAAATATAATTATATCCGAGGGAAAGTCCGTCGAAAGTAGCTTATGTTCAAGGGACTTATATGCGACGGACGTTCCGTCAGAATTATCTAATAAAACCTATTACACAGATGCCTCTTCTCATTTCAGTCTTTTCATTTCTCTCGCCTCTCTCTCTCTTCTGCACCGCTCTCTCACCTCTCTCTCTCTCTCTCTTCACCTCTCTCTGCACTTAGCGCCACTGCCGACCACCCTTCCACACAGCGCCATTGCTGGCGACCCTTCCACACGCAGCCGACGTCGACTTCGTTTTGGTTCTGGTCGGGTTGGACCTCTGCTCTCTCCTTCTCCTCCTTTAACCGGTTTTCAAATTAAGGCATAAAGTTAGTAATGATTTATTTGTATATTTAAGTATAATTTTCTGCCCTATATTGTGCATATTGCACTGAAATTGGTACTATATATATATATATTGATGATAACTGCTACTATATATATTTCGGATGAATTTGCTGAAATTGGGACTTAAGTGTTAATTGTCAATATAAGGGTTATTATTTGTGTTCTGCCGAAGTGGGTTATTGCTTGTGGCTACCTAAGCCTAACAATTGTGAAAATTGGGTTCTACCAAAAATTTTGTTATACAAACTGTTAATATTAGTGTATTGATGATTGCAGCTTATGTTAGTGTATAACATCTGGTAAATGTTTCAATTTGTTTTTCTTTATGCAATTGCAGCTTATTACAGTGTATCAATTGCAGCTTATTACCGTGTATGTTCATAATTTTGGTTAGTGTATTTGATATTTTTGACGGAATTTCTGACTGAATTTCTGTCAGAATTCTTCAATTGCAAATTTTGTGGGCCCATGTAACTATTTAAATATGTTACTTAATTAATTTTTCAATACTAAAATAAAATAGTTTATAGTAATATTTACTTAGTTTTGTACTACAAAATAAAATAAAATAATATTATAAATAATATAAATTTAAATAACATAATATAAGATAATATAACATAATATAAGATAATATAATATAAAATAATAAAATTAAATAACATAAGATAAGATAATTTAAGATAAAATGAAATGAAATAAAATAAATTAATTAAATTAAAATAAAATAAGTTACTAAATGAAATAACTTAAATTATATCTAATAAATAAATAAAATACATTAAATTAAATAATATAATATAATATGAGTAATAATAAGATAAAATATAATAAAATACAAAATAATAATAATAAATTATAATAATTTAAATTTAATAAAATATAATGAAATAAAATAAAAAAATAAATTTAATAAATAAATTAAATTTAATAAAAAATATTTAAAAATATATAATATAATACAAATAAAATACAATCCAATAAAAAATAAAATAAAATAAAAATAATACAATAAAATAGAAAAAAATAAAATAAAATAAATTTAATTTAATTTAATTAAATTAAATTTAATAACGAATTTAATAAAAAAATTAAAATTTATATAATATAATACAAGATAAAATAAAATAAAATAACACACTAAATTAAATTAAAATAAAATAATTACGAAACCCGTTTGACAAGTAGGAGTGAATGTCGAACAGTACGTAGTCTCTATAGATTCCAAATAACAATTCTCATAAACTAAGTACCACTTACTTAGTTTGTCATTGGCAAAATAAACTAAGTAGGATTTGCTTAGTTTGCCACAATTTTTAACAAATGCAATAATACTCTCACTACATATATTTACTCTTCCTTGTATGCAGGTTTCGACATAGCAGTTGCAGGTAATAGTACTCCAACCGGTTCGTCGGCAACAGTTAAAAAAAGGGTTGTAGTTCCTGTTTGTATCATATACTCGAATAATAAAGTTAATTGAATTACTGCAAACATTTCTCACTGTTCCATCATAACAGATGGCAACATCCGGAAGGAGTGCCATTAAGTTGTTGAACAAAGTTTTAGGTTAAGCAACCCTCTAGATGAGTGAACGATCACTTCTCTGCTAGGATCGAATCATCTCCCCATATGGGTCCAATCCATGACATAGACAGCTTCTCACCAGTCCGAATTCCTCAGATGGGTAGTTCTCACAGAACGTCTCACCTCTTTTTCTATGAGAACTATCCATTTGAGGAATTCGGAGTGCTGAGAAGCTATCTATGTCATGGATTGGACCCATATGGGGAGATGATTCATTCCTAGCAGAGAAGTGATCGTTCGTTCATCTAGAGGGTTGCTTAACCTGAAACTTTGTTCAATAACTTAATGGAACTCCTTCGGGATGTTGTCATCTGTTATGATGGAACAATGAGGAATGCCTGCAGTAATTGAATTAACTTTATTATTCGAGTATAGGACACAAACAGGAACTATGACCCCTTTTTTTCCCGGTTACCGAGGACCAGTTGGAGTACTATTAGCTGCAGCTATGTCGAAGCCCGCATACAAGGAAGTTCTTGAATCTTCTCCTAGTAGTCATTACAGCTGCAACTGCTATGAAACTTATAAACCCGCTTGACAAGTAGGAGTGTATGTTGAATAGTAGTCTCTATAGATTCCAAATAATAATTTCAACGATTAAGTAAGTACCACTTACTTAGTTTATCATTGGCAAAATAAACTAAGTAGAATTTGCTTAGTTTGCCACAGTTTTCAATAAACTCAATAATACTCTCCTTTTAATCTTCAATACATGCTGAAGAATATATGTACTATACTTTGGAACTTAGAAACCCATTTGACATGCACTCAGTAGGAGTGAATGTTCCCCATTTCAGAACTGTTATTGGATGTTATGTCTCTCACTTAGGCCGGTGCCAATACGAAACGGTACATTTTTATTGTTTTGATAATTTTTCGACTGTTATCTCTATATGTTCTTCGAGTGCATACTTAGATTAAGTTATCTTAGACTATTTCGTGTACTCGGAGACCATGTGGAGGTTCCACCGAAATTTTCTTGAAACTCATGAAATGTACTCAACGTGTTAGCACTAGTGACGAGATGCATCCAATAACGGGATAGAAGCCTTACCCCTGTCATATAGAGTGAAGATACTAGGTAAATCTAATTCATGCATGAATATTCAAATTAACTGAATGCATCTTCTGTGTAGTTAAAAATGTCAGCCGACCGGAGTTGGAAGTACCATAGGATATCCAGTGATGGGAGGGGATTAGTGTTAGCTTATTGTGTTGGGGTGTCAAATTTTTTGAACAAAGTAATAGAACATACGGATGATTCGAACGGGAAGATGCGATGCCCGTGTGTTAAGTGTAAAAACCTGATTTGGAAGAAAGTCGACTAGATTAAATTTGACTTATTTTCCCATGGATTTGTGGATGGGTACTGCGTATGGACTCATCACGGGGAATCAGAAGTGATTATAAATATTGTGGAACAACCAATTCTACGGGATTCATACATCGAAAACTATGATCCAGTGGAGATGTTGGTCGATGCTTATGGCCCTACTAATATTGACTGGGCTGAAAAGGAGCCTTCTTCAAGCAGTGCTAAGCAAGTGCCAAATGATACAACTGCTGCCTTTTACAAGTTGCAATCTGAATCTGGGGTTGCGTTGTATCCAGGAAATGATACGGACACCAAGCTTTCTGCAGTGACGATGCTCTTACACTTCAAGAATGAGCACGAATGTAGTGAGAGAGGTTTCAACAATTTGCTTGCTATAGTTGGACAGTTCTTACCCAAAGATCATACTCTTCCTCCGACTTATTACGAAGTGAAGAAGACGGTCAAAGGGTTAAATATGGGGTATAAGAAAATCGATGCTTGTGAGCAGGATTGCATGTTATACTATGGGGAGGACAAAGATAAGGGACAATGTGATATATATAGCTTACCGCGTTACAAGGTGACAAAACATGGGGGGAAGGAGAAACATGTTCCTAGAAAGATCTTACGGTACATTCCTCTTACGCCGAGGCTTCAGCGGCTATTCATGTCGTCTCATATGGCTCAACATATGAGTTGGCATCGAACAAGGGATGTCGTGCCTAGTCAGCTGACTCACCCAGTGGATGGAGATGAACGGAAGAGATTTGATGTAAATTATCCTTAGTTTGCGGAAGAAGTTAGGAATGTTAGGCTTGGTATGTTAGCCAGCCGTACTCAGTTTGGCCAGTCATTATGGTCGCTTATAATCTTCCACCCGCAATGTGCATGAGGGATCCGTATTTGTTCTTGACTTTACTCATTCCGGAGGATAAAAGTCCTACAAAAGACATTAACGTGTACCTTTGACCGTTAGTGGATGAACTAAAGATGTTGTGGGAGCCAGGGGTCCAGACGTATGATAAATCGATATACGAGAATTTTGTAATGAAGGCAGCCCTGTTATGGACTATCACTGACTTTCTGGCTCTTGGGATGGTTAGTGGTTGGTCAACTCATGGGAAGCTGTCATGTCCAGTGTGTATGGGGGATGTGCAAGGCAACCAGTTGCAGCATGGGCGGAAATGTAGTTTCTTTGGAACTGTTCGTAGATTTTTGCCTCTTGATCAAAATTACAGAAAGGTGTCTGCACAGTTCAACAGAAAGACAGAGAAGAAGGGGGTTGTTAGTCGACTGTCGGACAATGAGATTTTGGGCTGGTTGAACCAGCTTGATTTTTCTTTCCCGTGGAAGGTACACAGTAAATTGAGAGCAGCCGGGTATGGGAAGACTCATAATTGGACACACTTGTCCATATGGTTTGAGTTGTCGTATAGGGGCACACTTTTAGTTCGTTATTGTATAGATGTCATGCATACCGAAAAGAATATTTTTGAGAACTTATTTTACACCGTGTTAGATGCGAGTGGTAAAATCAAAGACAATGACAATGCTCGAAAAGATTTGGAGGCATTGAACATTAGGCCAAAATTGTGGCTTCGCCCTAACATTTTGAAACCTAAAGCTCCATTTTGTCTTACTAAGCAATAAGTTGAAGACGTGTGTAAGTGGGTTAGTGAGTTGAAGCTCCCAGACGGATATGCATCGAACATAACACGTTGTTGTAAGATTGAGCAATTGAAAATTTCTGGATTCAAGTGTGATGCCCCAAAAATAGGTATACATCACCTATTCTGAGTCACCAAATACATGGTACAGAATACAAATACAAACTTAAATATACAACATGACCTGTGAGTTTTAATACAAATATTGTCTTCTAGATAGTATTCAAACTCAAAATAAGTCCTCATTTATTATCTCACTATTTCACAGAATAGTGAGGATTACTAATGCAAACATCTGAATCGTCACTCTGTTCCCCGACTAGTCCCAACTATATTCTCATTTTTTGAAGAGAACAATGAAAGCAAAGGGTGAGCTCAACTAGCCCAGTAAGAAATATTATGACTAAGATAATGTAGAATAAATTATCATTATACTTCAACAACGTTAAATTGATAAAAATATAATAAATATCAAGTTTAACTGAAGTGAAATAAGCAATCCATTAGAAGAGTCAAGAAGAGCATGATATCTACTATCTTCTATGATTTAAAAAGTTTATCATCAATTTTATCGCTGAGACTCAGCTTAATAACTAATCCACATCATCGAATCATTCCTATACTACGGCCAAGGATATTCATTAGTATCACGACCACGAATTATCCATGCACTACGGGCCAAGGATATTCGTGTTTTCATCAATGGTCATGATCAAACCAATAACTGTCCATCAATGCACTGCAGGCCAATGAGGACTTTTACCACATCATTTGTAACATTACGGTAATGATTATTCCGAATAATCCCTGGTCATAATCATACCAATCAATAATACATCTATGCACGTAAGCCACAGATGACTTTTATCACAATATAAGCATGAGGATGATGACAATGATATAAGTATTTAATCAAACGAGATCAAGGATAAATATTAAAGACTTTAAATTTATCCAGAGCTTAAAAATATCCAAATTATCAACATGATACTGCTTTGTAGAGTAAAATTCAAGAATAATATTCATGTATCAAAAATAATCTTGGACATAATCTTAGATAGAAAAGAAATTAATTTTTATTGTGAATAGTACCCTTTTAATAGTACTTCGGGAATAGTACCCCATGAATAGTACTCCGACATGAAAAATGTCCCGAATACCCGAGTGATTAATACCCGAGTAAATAGTACCTGAGTGAATAGTAACCCAAGAATAGTAACCTATGAATAGTAACTCGGTATGAAAAGTACCTCGAATTATCGGGTGAATAATATTCGAGTGAATAGTAACCCGTGAATAGTACCCTGAGTGAAAATATTGATATTTAATAAGAAAGTTTAGATAAATATTCCAATGAAACGATACTGGATGAAGCGCAAAACTCAAGGATATTCCACTAATTTCAGGAATTATAGAAGCAATACTTACCATAGTAAGTTTAGATTTAAGAATATGAAAAGAAATAATATACGAAATTATAAATGAATTTTCACCCGTCATGCGATAGTCCGCGTAGATAAATCATTTCTACAATTTAATAACAATTGAATACGAAGGGTTATTCACCAGGCATGCGATAGTCCGCGTAGACAGGTTATTCCCACAGAATAATAAAGAATGGAATAACAAAAGGATTTCACCATGCATGCGGTAGTCCGCGTAGACAGGTTATTCTAACATAATAATAAAGAATGGAATAACGAAAAGAATTCACCATACATGCGGTAATCCGCGCAGACAGGTTATTCCAACGGAACAATAAAGAATAAAATAACAACCCTTACGAGTATTGAAAGAAAATAACTCTCTTCATGAATACGAAAGAAATAATACCCATTGCGAGTATTGAACGAAGATAATATTCCTTACGAATATGAAAAATAATATCGTAAGTGAATATAAAATAAATAACACCACTTACCTTAGTAGAAGATTGAATACTGAAGTAGGGTAGTAGTAGAATACTCCTCTTCTTTCTCTCTATAGTTTCTCTCTCTAGAGTTTCAGTAAATTCGTAAGAAATAATGAAGGAATGAGCTTCTATTTATAGGAAAAAGGATTGAATGGTAACTAATTCATGAACGGCTCAGATTAATTCCCTTTTAAACGGACGGTCCGTATTGATTTACTATTAAAACTTAAAGCAACGGTCCATACTGATTTACTATTAAAACTTTAAACCAGCGATCCATATTGATTTACTATTATAACTTTTCACCAGCGGTCCATATTGATTTACTATTTTATCTTCAACCAACGGTCTGAAAAATTAGCATATCTCCTCATGGAATAATAAGTCAAACTTATAACAAACACCTCATAACAAACCCCTTTATTTATATAAAAAATTGAATAAATATTTACCACAAATCACTTATTTTTAATCAACACATTTTTAATCTTTCAACAATTATTCATCATTAATATTATAACTCACAATATTTAACAACCAGATCATTTCCAGGAAAGAGGGGGCTTTCCGATAAGAATTTCTCCCTATTGGCGCGCAATTAGGTGACCAAACCTCTCTTCGATAAAACTTTCTAGACATCGTCAATATTGTAAATAATAATATGAATAACTTTGTCGTCTCAATTATTGATTAAATAATATAAAATATTATGCAGATGATACTGTGACAATAATTGAATCAAATAACATCAGATACTATGCAGTAATTACAGTAGCAATAATTGAGTATAACTGAGTGACTTCTCATGTAAGCATCAATAATCAATACTATGTGCTACTATGCAACCACGCGTATTACTGTTCTTTTACCACCGGATAGTTCAACAGTTTAAAAATATTTCAGTCGTTTGCTAACTACGACAGTGCCTACATTGTGGGGTCCACCAATGATTGTGACGTCGTACAAATATTCCTTGTTAAAACGAATATTCCCCGATCAATCGAATATTTCTCGACACAATGCATATTTTATAATAACTTGCTTACTTTGCAAAATTTTCAAATATCATCCTTAACTTCAAACTTTTATCAATTTAACTATTTACCAAAATAGAAAAATTGAATACTTTAATTTTCTAAAATTCGGGGTCTTACAATCTCTCTTCGTTATGAAATTTTGCCCTCAAAATTTATGTACGTACCTGGTATGCCGAAGAGGTGAGGATACCTTGACTTCATTTCAGATTCTAACTCCCAGGTCATAACCTTTGAGGGTCGAATATGATCCTTCTCATCCAAGATTTTAACACGTATCTCCTCATATGTTAAATCTTCCGCTATCTCGTCCGGTTCTAATTCAATAATGTGGTTCGGGTCGTCCACATATTTACGTAACATCGATACGTGAAAAACATTATGAATACACGACATACTTGGTGATAAAGCGAGTCTATAGGCCACAGTTCCTACTCGATCGATGATTTCAAATGGGCCAATAAAATTAAGGCTTGAGATTTCCTCTCTTCGTCGATTCTTACTTTCAGAATAACTCATTTTTGAACCTTATTCTTCACATTCATCAGCTCAGAATCTATAGCTTGAGCGGCTTTAACTTTATCGATTAAAGTCGATTCTAATCGTATATTCGCTATCTTCATGTAGTTTCTTGGAGTCTTTAACTCTATCTCTATCAATTGTAAGTCGTACAAAATGGGTCTTTATGTTACCAATATCGCACTCACATACGATCTTCTACTCAATGCATCAGCTACCACGTTCGCTCTTCCACGATGGTATTGAATGGTATGGTCGTAATCTTCAACAGCTCGAGCCAACGTCTTTGGCACATGTTACGTTCGTTCTGGGTGAAGAAATATTTGAGGGTTTTAGAATGGGTTTTGTATTGAGGTCAATACAAAATTCGATTTCACGCTCTAGAGTAGGCTAGGAAGTTCTTCGAGGAATACATCAGAAAATTTATTAACAATAGAAATATCATTCAAATTTGACGTATTTTTATTTAAATCTGTGACATAGGCTAAGAAAGCTTGACATCTATTTTTTAATAAACGAATGACTTTATGGCTTGCTATGAAAGTGTTTGACTTTAGTGGTTTGGTTACTTAAATTTGCATAACAGGTTGGTTAGGAATATGAAAGCTAACAACTTTACGAAAATAATCTATTTTAGCATGATGAGTAGTTAACCAATCAATCCCTAAAATCACATCAAATGCAAGTATTTTCAAAGAGATAAGATCGACAGGTAACGTGAAAGTGTCAATTTGATTTAAATAGGATTTATAAATAGTGGATGTAACGAAGGTTTCTCCCAACGGAGTTTCAACAGATAAGCCAAAGTCTAATTTCTCCAAAGTTAAATTTAAACGTTAGGCGCAAGTAGGAGAAATAAAAGCGGGTTACTCACTTTTTTGAGAAGTCACGAAAAACGTTCTTCCTGAAACCACCGACTTTAGTTTTGTCCGTATCCACATTTGGTGCCACCGTCCCAGCTGGACTTGATTTCGCTACAGGATAAAATTGAGCTATGTGACCGTCTTTTCCACAACTAAAACATTCCTTGGAAGGCTGTGAATAGTTTAGACTCTATCCTCTCCGCATCTGTAGCATCTAACTGGCGACCGTTCTCCTCCCCTAGAATTTATTGCTGGCGCTGGTGCTGCTGCCGACGTCTTCCCATCATCGTTAAATCTTCTCTTCTTGAATTTTCAACTTGAATCATTTCTTCTATTATCTTGGCCATGATTACCACCGAAGTGGTTACCATTTTTGGCATGATAATTTCCTCCATGATGGTTATCATTGTTTCGATGGTCATTGCCACTGGTACGATTATTATCGTGTTGTTGGTCATTACCTTTTGGTTGGGTTGACTCATTATTGCGCTCCAATAACTGAGCCCTATTCACAACACCTGAATACAAAAATAGTTTGCGAAAAATTAAGTGTTGACGTATCTCAGGTTTTAGACCTCTTAGAAACATCTACGTCATTCTCTCCTCAACCAAGTAGGACACAAACCGGGACAACTCGACAAACTTAGCTTCGTACTGTGACACGGTCATATTGTTTTGCTCCAGCTTGATAAACTCTACCTCCTTCATATGACGAATACTTTCGAGAAAGTACTTGTCGTTGAACAGTTCTTGGAACTTCTCCCAAGACATCTTTAGAGCGGCAGGTTGAGTACGCTTTACAGATTCCCACCAGTAATCTGCCTCTCCTCGCAACATGAAAGTAGCAAAGGGAACCTTTTGCTCCTTGGAGCATCCCAAGACATCAAATATCTTAGTGATCTGCTTTATCCACGTCTCCGCCTTAAGTGGTTTTGGCTCTCCAATAAACTCCGGTGGTCCCAACTCCTTGAACTGTTTAGCGGTGACCGTTCAAGAGTTGCCAGTATTTCCACCTGCATTTTGAACAGGAGTCGTTCTCGCCTGATGTCGCATGAATTGCATAAAGCCTCTGAACATCCCATCGTTCATTATTTGGTCAGTGTTATTGTTTTCCTGAGGATTATTTCCATCTTGACGCACATTATACTGGGTATTGATCGTTGGTGACTCAACGGTCTCATGTGCTTCATTGCTTATCTCCATATTTTCGGATGCCATTTTCAAATACTGCCATAAAACAAGGGTTAATTGACATGTCACATATTATTTCTATACTCTAACTGATCAAATAAATACCAAATCAACTTAGGTAGGTCATAATAGAGAAGAAAATTTCCCGTCTCTCCCCTCCTAGTTTTAGTCTCACATCTCAGCCAGGGATCATGTGAGACCCCAGATTTTATGAATAAAGGTTTAAATTTCTCGAAATATTTTTTTATATTATAGTGTGGATTTGATATAATGTTATAGTTGTGGGTAGTATTTATAAATTTTACAAAGTATGCAAGTTGTTGTATAATATTCGATTGGTCGGGGAATATTCTTTTTGTCGGGGAATATTCGTACAACGGCGTAATCATTGGTGGACCCCACAACGAAATTATTGTCTGATTGAGAAAACGACAAAAATATTTTATAAAAATAACGGCGGAAGTTTTACTGTTAATACTGTTGAACTACTCGGTAGTAAAAGTACAGTAATACGCGTGGTTGCATAGTAGCACACGGTATTGATTATTAATGCTTACGTGAGAAGTCATTCAGTTTTGTTCAATTATTGCTACAGTAATTGTTGCATAGTATCTCACGTTATTTGATTCAATTATTGTCGATATTTTATATATTGTTAAAATCAATAATTGAGACGACAAAGTTATTAATATTATTATTTACAAAATTAACGATGTCTAGAAGTTCTGACAAGAAGAGGTTTAGTCACCTAATTGTGCACCAATAGGGAGAAATCTTTATTGGAAAGCCCCCTCTTTCCTGAGAACGACCTGGTCGATTATAATTGTGAATTATAATAAAGATGATAAATATTGTTAAAATTATTAAGGTGATTTTTATGAAGTTTTGCTTATTTTATGGATTCCTATTTACCCATTTTTCAAAATAATCGGAAGAAAATTATTTAAAGGTGGGGGCCACATGCGGGGCCATTTGTGTTGGAAAAATGATTTTAGAAATGGAAGAGTATACGTATGGAAGTATATGTATGTATTGAGTATATGGTGAGAGAAAAGGATACGTGAAAGTGATAGGTGTGTGATGTGTGTATGAGTGGAAAATGGTGGAAAAGTGGTAGTGTGATAGTGATGTGTAAGAGTGATTATTGGGAGGGTGGGGGATTGATGTTGGATATGAGGGGGAAAAAATCTAGTGATATATATAATATTGATATATATAAGTTGAAAACATGTGTTTATATATATGTATTATATTTTATTTTTTGTTGAAATCTTATTGGTTAGTTGTTTGACTTAGTTGTTAGTAGATTGAAGAAATAATTCTGTAAAATTATTTCGTACTTGAATAGTGCCCTTCCATTCTCCTATAAATAGAAGCTCATTCCTTCATTATTTCTTACGAATTCACTGAAACTCTAGAGAAAGAAAATTATAGAGAGAAAGAAGAAAAGTTTTATGCTACTTAACTACTCTTATATTCAGTTCTTTTACGGTAAGGGATATTATTTGTTATACTCGTAAGGAGTATTATTTTCTTTTGTATTCATGATGAGAACTTCTGTTATTCCATTCTTTATTATTCTGCTGGAATAACCAGTATACGCGGACTACCCTATACTTGGTGACATTTTTCTATTATTCCGTCTTTACTATTATTTTGTTGAAATATCATGTTTGTGCGTTTTACGCCGGACCTGGTTCCATTATTCATTATTCTGTCAGAATATCCTGTCTGTGCGTTTACGCCGGACCTGGTTCTATTATTTATTATTCTGTCAGAATATCCTGTCGATGCGTATTTTGCCTGACCTGGTTCCGTTATTTAGTATTCTGTTGGAATAACATGTCTATGCGAAGTACCGCATGAATGGTGATTTCTGTTGTTATTCCATTCTTTATTATTCTGTTGGAACATCCTGTCGGTGCGAATTTCGCCTGACCTGGTTCCGTTATTATTATTTTGTTGGAATAACCTGTTTATGCGAAGTACCGCATGCATGATGAATTCTTTTGTTATTCCATTCTTTATTATACTCAATTGGTTAAAGTTTTGGCTTTTATACTCCATGAAATTAGTGGAACATCTTTGATATTTGCGCTTCATCCAGTATCTTTTCATGGAAATATTCTTCTGAGCAGTCTTGAATTTTACTCCACAAAGCAATATCATGTTGACAATTTGGACGTTATTTGTTCCTGGATAAATTAATTCTTGAACTTGTTTTATTGAATTCTTATATCATTGTCATCATCCTCATGTTTATATTCTGTTGAAAGTCATCTGTGGCCTGTAGTTCATAGATGGACTTGGTATGATTATGACCAGGGATTATTCGGTGTAATCATGACCGTAATGTTACAAATGGTGTGGTAAAAGTCCTCATTGGCCCGTAGTGCATTGATGGATAGTTGTTGGCATGATCATGACCATTGATGAATACACGAATATCCTTGGCCCGTAGTGCATGGATAATTTGTGGTCGTGATACTTAAGAATATCCTTGGCCGTAGTGCATGGGTGATTCGATGATGTGGATTATTTATTAAGCTGAGTCCTAGCGATAAAAGTGATGAAAAACCTTTTAAAACATAAAAGATAGTATATTTTATTCTCTACTTGACCCTTTTAATGGATTGCTTGTTCCGCTGCAGTTAAACTTGATGTCTATTGTATTTTATTAGTTTAACATTGTTGGAGACTAATGATAATTTATTCTGCATTATCTTGGTCATAATATTTCTTGCTGGGCTAGTTGAGCTCACCCTTTCTTTCACTGTTCTCTTCAGGAAATGAGAACGTAGCCGAAACTAGTCGGGGGACAGAGTGATGGTCCGAGATAGTATCTTAGTAGTCCTCACTATTCTATAAATAGTGTGATAATAAATGTAATGAGGACTCCTTTTGAGTTTGTATAGTCTCTAGTAGACAATATTTGTAGTCAAACTCACAATTTATGTTTTGTCGTATTGTACACGACAGTTGTATTAGTAAGTTGTATTTGAATTCTGCACCATGTATCTGGCGACTCAAGATGGGTGATGTATACCTATTTTAGGGGCGTCACAGTTGGTATCAAAGCTTAGGGATATGATCCCTGGCTGAGATATGAGACAAGAACTAGGAGGGGAGAGACGGGGAATTTTTTCACTAGTATGACCTACCTAAGTTTATTTGTTATTTAATTGGTTGGTCAGAGTATATTGATAATATGTGACATGTTAAATAACCCTTATTTTGTGGCAGTATTTAAAAATGGCAGCTGAAAATGTCAACAATGGAGTGAGTGAGACCATGGCACCTCTAATCACCAACCAGGATAATAATGTAATATCAGGTGAAGAAGAAATTAGAGATATCTACGTGGTAAGTGAAGAACTAATAGTTGCACCCGAGCTAGTGGCAGAGGTAGCAGCTGAGAGTGAGGAAGAAGAGGAAGAAGAGGAACCTGAGGAGAATTGATTAGAAGAAGTTTATGATCAAAACTTAGAATTACAAAATCGTGTTCATGAGTTAGAAGAGCAGGCTGAAGAACGGCAGGCGGTCGTGGAGCAAAGAGATGTAACGATTCAAAATTGTGTTACCTGATATGTGATGCTCGAACAAAATCACGCTTTGGCAGAGTGTAAGATATTAAAGTTAGAATATGAGAATTCAAATATCAAGGATCAGCTGAAAGAAGAAATAACTGAACGAGTGAGAATGAAGGATGCGTGGGTAAAAGCCACACGACGTGTTGATATTGTAGAAAGAGACGTTCGATCCAAAAAGGCTAAAATAGATGATATACATTTCTCTTTTTGGACAGCAATTGGGAGAATCCAACATCAAGTTTTGAATTACCCTGTACAGAGCGGTCAATCTGACTCGATATGGATCGAAGATTGATGATTCAGATCATGAATCAGGAGTACGATGAAGCAGTTGAGGGTGGAATATGCCCTATATTAAAGTCAATTCCAATGATAGTGATGACACCAAATGCTACCCCGGACAAGTCAAAGTCGAGTAGTTCAAGGGCGGTTGTCATGACTTCCTAACAAGTGAGGAACCCAAATGAAGTTATCGCGGGTAAGCTAATCATAAACCCTTGTGAAGTTTGTATCTTATTCGATACTATTTCTACCCACTCTTGTATTTCACCTAGTTGTGTTCAACGTTTAAATTTGACTCCGGAGAAATTAGACTTTGACTTATCTGTTGAAACTCTATTAGGAGGAACCTTCGTTAACTCCACTATTTATAAATCTTATTTGATTCAAATCGACACTTTCACGTTACCTGTTGATTTTATCTCTTTGAAAATACTTTCCGTTGATGTGATTTTTGAAAACGATTGGTTAACTACTTATCGTGCTTTTCGTAAGGTTGTTAGCTTTTATATTCCTAACCAACCTGTCATGCAAATTCAAGTAACCAAACCACTAAAGTCAATCATTGTCATATAAAGCCATAAATAAAGAGCCCCGATCCTTTTGTTGTTGACTTTCTTGTGTGGAATGCACGGAAGCCAGACTTTCTGTAGGCAACGTCGTGAATGATGATGGCAAGTTGATAGGTATCAATGTGACGTGTTATCCAAGTCTTGGATGAGAGTCACAGTTTTGAATGATATTTCTATTGTTAATGAATTTTCTGACGTATTCCCTGAAGAACTTCCTGGCCTACCCCTAGAGCGTAAAATAGAATTTTGTATTGACCCCAGTACAAAACCCATTTCTTAAACCTCAAATATTTCTTCAACCAAAATGAACGTATAATGCGCCAAAGACGTTGGCTCGAGCTGTTGAAGATTATAATCGTACCACTCAATATCATTGTGGAAGTGCGAACGTAGTAGCTGTCGCGTTGAGTAGAAGATCGTATGCAAGTGCAATGTTGTTAACACAAAGACCCATTTTGTATAACTTACAAATGATGAAGATAGAGTTAAAAACTCTAGGAACTCACGTGAAGATAATGAATATACGATTAGAATCGACTTTAATCGATAAAGTTAAAGCCGTTTAAGCTACATACTCAGAGCTGATTAACGTGAAGAAGAAGGTTCAAGAGGGCGTTGTTCTAGAAGCAAGAATCAAAGAAGAGAGGAAATCTCAACCCTCGATTTAATTGGCCCATTTTAAATCCTCGATCAAGTAGGAACTGTGGCTTAAAAACTCGTTTTACCGCTAAGTATGTCGCGTGTTCATAACGTTTTTAACGTATCGATGTTACGTAAATATATGGACGACCCGAACCACATTAATGATTTAAAACCGGACGAGATAGCGGATGATTTAACGTATGAAGATGTACCTATTAAAATCTTGGAATATATTCTACACTTAAAGGTTATACCTCAAGAGTTAGAATCTGACGAAGTGTTCTCATTTGTTCGGCATACCGGGTACGTACGTAAATTTCGAGGAAAAAATTCCATAAGGAGGGGAGATTGTGAGACCCCAGATTTTATGAATAAAGGTTTAAATTTCTCGAAATAGTTTTTTATATTATGGTGTGGATTTGATATAATGTTATAGTTGTGGGTAACATTTATAAATTTTGTAAAGTATGCAAGTTGTTATATAATATTCGATTGGTCGGGGAATATTCTTTTTATCGGGAAATATTCGTACAACGGCGCAATCATTGGTGGACTCCACAACGGAATTATTGTTTGATTGAGAAAATGACAAAAATATTTTATAAAAATAACGGCGGAAGTTTTACCGTTAATACTGTTGAACTACTCGGTAATAAAAGTACAGTAATACGCGTGGTTCCATAGTAGCACACGGTATTGATTATTGATGCTTACGTGAGAAGTCATTCAGTTTTGTTTAATTTTTGCTACAGTAATTGTTGCATAGTATCTCACGTTATTTGATTCAATTATTGTCGATATTTTATATATTGTTAAAATCAATAATTGAGACGACAAAGTTATTACTATTATTATTTGCAATATTAACGATGTCTAGAAGTTCTGTCAAGGAGATGTTTGGTCATCTAATTGCGCGCCAATAGGGAGAAATCCTTATTGGAAATTCCCCTTTTTCTTTGGAACGACCTGGTTGATTAATATTGTGAATTATAATAAAGATAATAAATGTTGTTAAAATTATTAAAGTGATTTTTGTGAAGTTTTGCTTATTTTATGGATTCCTATTTATCCATTTTTTAAAATAATCGGAAGAAAATTATTTAAAGGTGGGGCCCACATGTGGGGCCATTTATGTTGGAAAAATGATTTTAGAAATGGAAGAGTATACGTATGGAAGTATATGTATGTATTGAGTATATGGTGGGAGAAAATGATATGTGAAAGTGATAGGTGTGATGTGTGTACGAGTGGAAAATGGTGGAAAAGTGGTAGTATGATAGTGATGTGTAAGAGTGATTATTAGGTGGGTGGGGGATTGATGTTGGATATGGGGGGGGGGGGAAATCTAGTGATATATATAATATTGATATATATATATAAGTTGAAAACATGTGTTTATATATATGTATTATATTTTAATTTTTGTTGAAATCTTATTGGTTAGTTGTTTGACTTAGTTGTTAGTTGATTGAAGAAATAATTCTGCAAAATTATTTCGTACTTGAACAGTGCCCTTCCATTCTCCTATAAATAGAAGCTCATTCCTTCATTATTTCTTACGAATTCACTGAAACTCTAGAGAAAGAAAATTATAGAGAGAAAGAAGAAAAGTTTTCTGCTACTTAACTACTCTTATATTCAATTCTTTTACAGTAAGGGATATTATTTGTTATACTCGTAAGGAGTATTATTTTATTTTGTATTCATGAAGAGAACTTATGTTATTCCATTCTTTATTATTCTGCTGGAATAACCAGTATACGCGGACTACCCTATACTTGGTGACATTCTTCTATTATTCCGTCTTTACTATTATTCTGTTGGAATATCCTGTCTGTGCGTTTTACGCCGGACCTGGTTCCATTATTCATTATTCTGTCGGAATATCCTGTTTGTGCATTTACGCCGGACCTGGTTCCATTATTTATTATTATGTCAGAATATCCTGTCGGTGCGTATTATGCCTGACCTGGTTCCGTTATTTAGTATTCTGTTGGAATAGCCTGTCTATGTGAAGTACTGCATGCATGGTGATTTCTGTTGTTATTCCATTCTTTATTATTCTGTTGGAACATCCTGTCGGTGCGAATTTTGCCTGACCTGGTTCCGTTATTATTATTCTATTGGAATAACCTGCCTATGCGAAGTACCGCATGCATGGTGAATTCTTTTGTTATTCCATTCTTTATTATACTCAGTTGGTTAAAGTTTTGACTTTTATACTCCATGAAATTAGTGGAATATCTTTGATATTTGAGCTTCATCCAGTATCTTTTCATTAAAATATTCTTCTGAGCATTTTTGAATTTTACTCCACAAAGCAGTATTATGTTGACAATTTGGACGTTATTGGTTCCTGGATAAATTAATTTTTAAACTTGTTTTATTGAATTCTTATATCATTGTCATCATCCTCATGTTTATATTGTGTTGAAAGTCATCTTTTGCCTGTAGTGCATAGATGGACTTGGTATGATTATGCCCAGGGATTATTCGGTGTAATCATGACCGTAATGTTACAAATGATGTGGTAAAAGTCCTCATTGGCCCGTAGTGCATTGATGGGCAGTTGTTGGCATGATCATGACCATTGATGAATAAACGAATATCCTTGGCCCGTAGTGCATGGATAATTTATGGCCGTGATACTTAAGAATATCCTTGGCCGTAGTGCAGGGGTGATTCGATGATGTGGATTATTTATTAAGTTGAGTCCCAGCGATAAAAGTGATGAAAAACCTTTTAAAACATAAAAGATAGTAGATTTTATTCTCTACTTGACTCTTTTAATGGATTGCTTGTTCCGCTGCAGTTAAACTTGATGTCTATTGTATTTTATCAGTTTAACATTGTTGGAGACTAATAATAATTTATTATGCATTATCTTGGTCATAATATTTCTTGGTGGGCTAGTTGAGCTCACTCTTTCTTTCACTGTTCTCTTCAGGAAATTAGAACGTAGCCGGAACTAGTCGGGGGACGGAGTGATGGTCCGAGATGGAGTCTTAGTAGTCCTCACTATTCTATAAATAGTGTGATAATAAATGTAATGAGGACTTATTCTGAGAGTGGATATTGTCTAGAAGGAAATATTTCTATTAAAACTCACAGCATGTATTTTGTCGCACTTTACACGACTGTTGTATAAATAAGTTGTATTTGAATGTTGTACCATGTATTTGGCGACTCAAGATGGTAGATGTATACCTATTTTGGGGGCGTCACAGATCATATCCCTAAGCTTTGATACCAACTGTGACGCTCTCAAAATAGGTATACATCACCTATTCTGAGTCGCCAAATATATTGTACAGAATACAAATACAAACTTAAATATACAACATGAGCTGAGTTTTAATACAAATATTGTCTTCTAGACAGTATTCAAACTCAAAATAAGTCCTCATTTATTATCACACTATTTCACAGAATAGTGAGGACTACTAATGCAAGTATCTGAATTGTCACTCCATTCCCCGACTAGTCCCAACTATATTCTCATTTCCTAAAGAGAACAATGAAAGCAAATGGTGAGCTCAAGTAGCCCAGTAAGAAATATTATGACTAAGATAATGTAGAATAAATTATCGTTAGTCTTCAACAACGTTAAACTGATAAAAATATAATAAACATCAAGTTTAACTGCAGCGGAACAAGCAATCCATTAGAAGAGTCAAGTAGAGCATAATATCTACTATCTTCTTTGATTTAAAAAGTTTATCATCAATTTTATCGCTGAGACTCAACTTAATAACTAATCCACATCATCGAATCATTCCTACACTACGGCCAAGGGTATTCATTAGTATCACGACCACGAATTATCCATGCATTACTGGCCAAAGATATTCATGTTTTCATCAATGGTCATGATCAAATCAACAACTGTCCATCAATGCACTACGGGCCAATGAGGACTTTTACCACATTATTTGTAACATTACGGTCATGATTATTCCGAATAATCCATGGCCATAATCATACCAATCAATAGTACATCTATGCACGTAAGTCACAGATGACTTTTATCACAATATAAACATGAGGATGATGACAATGATATAAGAATTCAATCAAACGTGATCAAGGATAAATATTAAAGACTTTAAATTTATTTAGAGCTTAAAAATATCCAAATTATCGATATGATACTGCTTTGTGGAGTAAAATTCAAGAATAATATTTATGTATCAAAAATAATCTTGGATAGAAAAAAAATCATTTTTTATCGTGAATAGTACCCCTTAAATAGTACTTCAAGAATAGTACCCCGTGAATAGTATCCCGGCATTAAAAATATCCCGAATACCCGAGTGAATATTACCCGAGTAAATAGTAACCCGTGAATAGTAACTCGGTATGAAAAGTATCCCAAATCCTCAGGTGAATAATATTCGAGTGAATAGTAACCGAGTGAATAGTAACTCGTGAATACTACCCGGGGTGAAAATATTGATATTTAATAAGAAAGTTCAAATAAATATTCCAATGAAACGATACTAGATGAAACACAAAACTCAAGGATATTTCACTAATTTCAGTAATTATAGAAGCAATACTTACCATAGTAAGTTTAGATTTAAGAATATGAAAAGAAATAATATACGAAACTGCAAATAGATTTTCACCCGTCATGCGGTAGTCCGCGTAGATAGATCATTTCCACAATTTAATAACAATTGAATATGAAGGGTTATTCACCAGGCATGCGGTAGTCCGCGTAGACAGGTTATTCCCACAGAATAATAAAGAATGGAATAACAAAAGGATTTCACCATGCATGCGATAGTCCGCGTAGACAGGTTATTCTAACAGAATAATAAAGAATGGAATAACGAAAAGAATTCACCATACATGCGGTAGTCCATGTAGACAGGTTATTCCAGCAGAATAATAAAAAATGAAATAACAACCCTTACCAGTATTGAAAGAAAATAACTCTCTTCATGAATACGAAATAAATAATACCCCTTACGAGTATTGAACGAAGATAATATTCTTACGAATACGAAAAATAATATCGTAAGTGAATATGAAATAAATAACTCCCCTTACCTTAGTAGAAGATTGAATACTGAAGTAGGGTAGTAGCAGAATACTCATCTTCTTTCTCTCTATAGTTTTTCTCTCTAGAGTTTTAGTGAATTTGTAAGAAATAATGAAGGAATGAGCTTCTATTTATAGGAAAAATGATTGAATAGTAACTAATTCATGAACGGCTCAGATTAATTCACTTTTAAACGGACGGTCCATATTGATTTACTATTAAAACTTAAAGCAACGGTCTATACTGATTTACTATTAAAACTTCAAACCAACGATCCATATTGATTTACTATTATAACTTTCCACCAGCGGTCCATATTGATTTATTATTATATCTTCAACCAACGGTCTAAAAAATTAGCATATCTCCTCATGGAATAATAAGTCAAACTTATAACAAATACCTCATAACAAATTCCTTTATTTATATCAAAAATTGAATAAATACTTACCACAAATCACTTATCTTTAATGAACACATTTTTAATCTTTCAACAATTATTCATCATTAATATTATAACTCACAATATTTAACAACCAGATCATTCCCAAGAAAGAGGGGGCTTTTCGATAAGAATTTCTCCCTATTGGCGCGCAATTAGGTGACCAAACCTCTCTTCGATAAAACTTTCTAGACATCGTCAATATTATAAATAATAATATGAATAACTTTATCGTCTCAATTATTAATTAAATAATATAAAATATTATGCAGATGATACTATGACAATAATTGAATCAAATAACATCAGATACTATGCAGCAATTACTGTAGTAATAATTGAGTATAACTAAGCGGCTTCTCACGTAAGCATCAATAATCAATACCGTGTGCTACTATGCAACCACACGTATTACTGTTCTTTTACCACCGGATAGTTCAACAGTTTAAAAATATTTCAGTCGTTTTCTAACTACGACAGTACCTCCATTGTGGGGTCTACCAATGATTGTGCTGTCGTACGAATATTCCCTGTTAAAATGAATATTCCCCGACCAATCAAATATTTCCCAACACAACGAATATTTTATAACAACTTGCTTACTTTGCAATATTTTCAAATATCATCCTTAACTTCAAACTTTTATCAATTTAACTATTTACCAAAATAGAAAAGTTGAATACTTTTATTTCCTAAAATTCGAGGTCTTACATCAAGAGTCACGATTGTCATGTATTCATGCAAAAGTTGATCCCAATTGCATTTCGTGAGATGTTACCCAGAAAAGTTATGGATACATTGACCGAACTTTCAAATTTCTTTCGAGATCTTTACTCAACTATAATTAAGTACAGTGATGTCGAGCAGATGGAGAACAATATTGTGCTTACTATTTGCAAGCTCGAAATGATCTTCCCTCCAGGATTCTTTGACTCGATGGAATATCTGCCCATTCATCTACTTTATAAACTCAAACTTGGAGGACCGGTGCAATATCGGTGGATGTATCCTTTTGAGAGGTAATATAAACTACTAATTGCTTTATGTTGCTCATATTAATAATACTCATATTTGCCGAAATATATCTTAGGTATATGCGTCGATTGAAACAAAAGGTTAAGAACAAAGGTCGTGCAGAGGGTTCTATTGTTGAACGGTATACGGAGGAAGAGCTTGTCAACTTCTGCTCATTGTATTTTGATGATGTTGTCTCAACGAAGCACAACCGTTTAGGAAGGAATGAGGTTGTTGGTTCAATGTCACATTCTGATGATGAGTTAGCTGTATTCACATATCCAGCTAAGCCATTTGGCCATGAGACACTGACTTACTTAAGTGATAAAGAGTTGAAGATTGTATCTATATACGTGCTTCTAAATATGCCCGAAGTATCATCCTACATCACGTAAGTCTCAGCTTATATACGGTATTTAGTGTAATTTATAAGTATAGTCATCTATATATGTTACTATTTTCGCAGTTCATTCGAAGAGGAAGCGTATGCTTCTAACACAGCATTTACTGCAGCAAAGTTGGAAACATTCACTAATGCTAATTTCCAGCAGTGGTTTAAGAAAAGGGTTGAAGCGGAGAACATTTCTGAGCATTTTATAGATGTCATCCAAGGACCTTACAAAGTTGTTAGTTCTTTTTCCAGTTGCATGGTGAATGGGTACAGATTTAGAATCGATGACTTGAATGAACTCACATCAGTCAATTCTGGGGTTGTGGTGTTAGGAAGCTGCTTGTGACGCCCCCAAAATTAGGTATACATCACCCATCTTGGGTCGTCAGATACATAGTACAGAATACAAATACAACTTACTAATAAAACTGTCGTGTACAATACGACAAAACATAAACTGTGAGTTTGAATACAAATATTATCTTCTAGAGAGTATTCATACTCAAAAGGAGTCCTCATTATATTTATTAACATACTATTACATAGAATAGTGAGGACTACTAACTAATACTATCATTCGGACCATCACTCCGTTCCCCGACTTGCCCCAGCTACGTTCTCATTTCCTGAAGAGAACAGTGAAAGAAAGGGTGAGCTCAACTAGCCAGTAAGAAATATTATGACTAAGATAATGCAGAATAAATTATCATTAGCCTTCAACAATGTTAAACTGATAAAATATAATAGACATCAAGTTTAACAGCAGCGGAACAAGCAATCCATTAAAAGAGTCAAGTAGAAAATAAAATCTACTATCTTCTATGATTTAAAAGGTTTTTCAACACTGTTATCGCTGGGACTCAGCTTAATAAAATAATCCACATCATCAAATCACCCCTGCTCTACGGCCAAGGATATTCGTGTATTCATTAATGGTCATGATCATGCCAACAACTGTCCATCAATGCACTACGGGTCAATGAGGACTTTTACCACATCATTTGTAACATTACGGTCATGATTATACCGAATAATCCCTAGTCATAATCATACCAAGTCCATCTATGCACTACAGGCCACAGATGACTTTCAACATTTTATAAACATGAGGATGATGACAATGATATAAGAATTCAATAAAATAAGTTCAAGAATTAATTTATCCAATAATTAACAACGTCCAAATTGTCAACATGATACTGCTTTGTGGAGTAAAATTCAAGAATGCTTAAAAGAATATTTTCATGAAAAGATACTGGATGAAACACGGTTATCAAGGATATTCCACAAATTTCATAGAGTATAGAAGTCAAAACTTAACCAACTGAGTATAATAAAGAATGGAATAACAAAAGAAATCACCATGCATGCGATAGACCGCACAAACATGTTATTCCAACAAAATAATAAATAATGGAACCAGGTCCGGCGTAAAACGCACAGACAGGATATTCCAGCAGAATAATAATAAAGACGGAACCAGGTCTGATGTAAAACACACAGACAAGATGTTCCAACAGAATAATAATAAAGACAGAACCAGGTCTGGTGTAAAACACACAGACAGGATGTTCCAACAGAATAATAATAAAGACGGAACCAGGTCCGGTGTAAAACACACAGACAGGATGTTCCAACAGAATAATAATAAAGACGGAACCAGGCCTGGTGTAAAACACACAGACAGGATGTTCCAACAGAATAATAATAAAGACGGAACCAGGTCTGGTGTAAAACACACAGACAAGAAGTTCAAACAGAATAATAAAAGAATGTCACCAAGTATAGGGTAGACCGCGTATACATGTTATTCCAACAGAATAATAAGAAATGGAATAACAACAGTTCTCTTCATGAATAAGAAAGAATAACACCCCTTACCGTTTTAAAGAAGAGCTGAAATAAGGAAGTAGTTAAGTAGCAGAATACTCTTCTTCTCTCTCTCTATAGTTTCTCTCTCTAGAGTTCAGTGAATTCGTAAGAAATAATGAAGGAATGAGCTGCTATTTATAGAAAAATAGAATGCATAGTAACTAATCCATGAACGGTCCAGATTGATTACTTTAATCTGACGGTCCATATTTAAAGAAAAATCTTTTAAATAAAATATAATATATTCTATTTATAGAATAACTCTAATAAAGTATTCTGTTTTATATAAAAAGATGTTTCTGTTTTATTACGTTAATAATACGAATAAAACAAAACGTCATTATCGCTAAATAATTCATATTATTAACTGACAATAATTGAATCAAACTGAGTGACTTCTCACATAAGCATTAATAATCAATACCGTGTGCTACTATGCAACCACACGTATTACTGTACTTTTACTACCGAGTAGTTCAACAATAGCAATCGTAAAACTTCCGCCGTTATTTTTAATAAAATATTTTTGTCGTTTTCTCAATCCGACAAAAATTCTGTTGTGGGGTCCACCAATGATTGTGCCATTGTACGAATATTCCCTGTTAAAACGAATATTCCCCGACCAATCGAATATTATATAACAACTTGCGTACTTTACAAAATTTATAAATATTACCCACAACTATAATATTATATCAAATTAACTCCATAATATTCAAAAATGATATTTATAGAAAATTCATCTTTATTTATAAAAGTTGGGGTCTTACAACCTTCCCTTCTTATGAAATTTCGCCCTCGAAATTAGGGTACGTACCTGGTATGTCGAAGAGGTAAGGATACCTTGATTTCATTTCAGATTCTAACTCCCAAGTCATTTTCTCAACATCTTGGTTTCTCCACAAAACTTTGACTTGAGGTATAACCTTGGAGCGTAGAATATGTTCCTTCTTATCCAAGATTTGAACATGAACTTCTTCATACGTCAAATCCTCCGCTATTTCGTCCGGTTCTAACTCAATAATGTGGTTCGGGTCTTCCACATATTTGCGTAACATGGATATGTGAAAAACGTTATAAACACGAGACATACTTGGCGGTAAAGCGAGTCTATAAGCCACAGTTCCTACTCGATCGAGGATTAAAAATGGACCGATGAATCGAGGATTGAGCTTTCCTCTCTTTCCAAATCTTGTAACTCCTTTCCATGGAGAAACACGTAAGAACACATGATCTCCTATATCAAATTCCACGTCCTTTCGATGAAGATCAGCATAACTCTTTTGTCGATCTTGTGAGGTTTTTATACGTTGTCGGATCGTTTGAATCTTTTCTGTAGTCATACGTACCAACTCCGGTCCCAACAACGTTGCTTCACCCACTTCATCCCAACATACTGGAGAATGACATTTTCTTCCATACAATGCTTCGAATGGAGCTATGCTAATACTTGCTTGATAACTGTTATTGTAGGAAAACTCCACCAATGGTAATAACTTGTTCCAACTTCCCTTAAAATCAAGGACACAGAGTCATAATAGATCTTCAAGAGTTTGAATAGTCCTCTCTTATTGTCCGTCTGTCTGAAGATGATATGTTAAACTAAATCGTAAATCCGTGCCCATAGCTTTTTATAAACTAACCCAAAATCGTGAAGTGAATCTTGGGTCTCGATATTCAATAACAGGTTATCTTTGCACTACAGGCCAAAGATATCAATATCTCAAAGAAATATATAATCATTTCAGAATTTATATAAGCAATAATTATAACCATGTTGATCAATTCACCTTTGCACTTAAGCTAAAGATATTCAATTATAAATTCAGTGGTCATAATCATACCAGTCAACAATTCATCTTTGCATTACTGGCCAAAGAGAACTCATGGTCACGATCATACCAATAATCGACCCATCTTTACACTCAAGTCAAAGAGAAATTTCATCACCGGGATTATAAAAATGTTATATATGATAATAAAAATAATATGATCAAAATATGAATTTAATTTCAAGAGTAAGATTCATAAATCAACAATAATTTGGTCAGAAGAAAAAAACTAATTTTGTCGTGAATAGTATCCCGTGAATAGTAACTCGTAAATAGTAACTCGTGAATAGTAACTCGTGAATAGTAACTCGTATTCGTACATAGTACCGTATACGTAAATAATGCCGTATATATAAATAGTGCCGTAAACATAAATAGTGACGTATACGTGAATAGTGCCGTATACGTAAATAGTAACATCGACATAAAAAGACAAAGTTTCACAATGAAATCTATATCAATATTTCGGTATAATGATATTAAAGGAAATAACATCATTTACTTGAAAAAATTAACATCTCTTACCATCCCTTACTATCCCTTATCTCAAAAGAATAGTACTTCTGACTGGAATATCGGATATAGTGCTGAATAGTGTCGTATACGTAAATAGTAACCTCGACATGAAAAGATAAAGTTTCACAATAAAATTCATATCAATATTTCGATATAATGATATTAAAGGAAATAACATCATTTACTTGAAAAAAATAACATCCCTTACCATCCCTTACTATCCCTTACCTCAAAAGAATAGTACTTCTGACTGGAATATTGGATATAATGCTGAAAAAAACTTGCACCGTACAGCAACACTCAAAGTATCAAAATACTCACAAAAATACGCTCGATAATATAGAGAGAGAAAATTTCAGATTTTGGTGTGATTTTTAATTCTAACCTAACCACCCTATTTATAAGAAAATGCTTAGAACATCAAAGCAAAAAATTTAATAAAATATTAATATATTAAAAAAATTTCACGCCCACCTCTAGAAAATCTGATTTCAGCACATTTACAACACATGTGGGGCCCACCAAAATGAAAAATATGTTTTAAACATTTTTTGTAACAAAATCAATTCAGACCCAATATTTGGGAACTTCAATAATTCATAATAAATAGCCCTTTTATCAGAAAAATTTGAATCTTATGTCCATTCCATAGGAAATTTAATTTTCTACAACTTTGTAGCTTCAAGTTTTTTCAAATTCAAAACGAAAAATGACCGAAATCCACATACGGATGATCTTGCAGGCTATAATCAAATTTCAGTCAAAAAAATGGGTCCACCAACATGTTTAACATGTTTTTAGCATTTATTATAATAAAAATACTCTTCCTCTTCATTTATTCATATATCACACATTTATTGTAAAAATATCACCATTATTATATTATTATAATATAATAATATATTTAAATGAATTATTTTATCAGAAAAGATAAAATATCAATTTTCAACAATTGTCACTTTTTTAAAAATTCCTCCATTTATATCCACATAAATAAATATTTTTCTTATCATATAAATTATTAATTAATTATTCACAAATAATATTACAGAATCACAATAATGACAACCAGGCTGTTCTCAGGAAAGAGGGGGCTTTCCACTAAGAATTTCTCCTTACTAGTGCACAATTAGGTGACCAAATCTCTCCTTGACAGAACTTTTTAGACATTGCCAATAATGCTATCTAATAATATTATTCAAATAATATGAATTATTGATCTGATAATGAGAAATACTGTGCCGTGATAATTATTAAAATAACAATAATATAAAATATCAACGTAGCAATTATTGAATCAATAAAATAAAATATTGAACAGTAATTACTATAACAATTATTGAGTAGTGCCGTCTTACGTAAGAATAAAAAATACTGTACAATACCGTGTGCTACTGTGCAACCTCGCGTATTACTGTATTTTAACCACCAGGTATTCCAACAGTGTTAACGGTAACAACTACGTCGTTATTTATAAAAATTCATACTTGTCATTTTCTTCATCCGACAGTTATTCAGTTATGGGGCCCATAAATGGCTGCGCCATCGTACGAATATTCCTCGACAGCAAGAATATTCTACGATTAAACGAATATTCCCCGATAACAATGAATATTTTATAACCACTTGCATATTTTATAAACTTTACATATATCACCCTTAACTTTAACTTTTATCAATTTCACCATTTACTGAATAATAATTATAAAAAAAATTGAATACTTTTATTTCATAAAATTCGGGGTCTTACAATCTCCCCTCCTTATGAAATTTTGTCCCCAAAATTTACGTACCTGGTATTTCAAAGAATTAAGAATACCTTGCTTTCATTTCAGATTCCATCTTCCCTGTCATCATAATTTTTCCATTGCTCATCTCCTGTATTTCAGATATCATTCTAGAATACAGCTTCAAAACAAAGGTTAATTGACATATCAAAATTTATCAACTTAAGTAAGAAAATTCAGCTTAGCTAGGACACACACTAGCAAAGGATATTACTCGTTTCTCCCCTCTTAGTTCTATTTCCCGATCTCCGCTAGAGATCATATCCCTAAGCTCTGATACCAAATGTAACTCATGTCCAAACCGTGGACAACACCTCACAGTGATACCTATCAGTTTGCCACAGCAGAACGGCGTCCCCTACGGAGAGTCTGGCTTCGGTGCATCTCTCATCAATAGGAAGCCACCAGATAGAGGCTCTGATACCAAATGTAACGCCCCCAAAATAGGTCTAATCCATCCAACCTATTCTGAGTCACCAAATACATAGTACAGAAAATAACTACAACTTTATTATTACAATTATCGTGCAAAATACAACAACACATATACTGTGAGTTTAGATACAAATATATACCAACTGCGACTCTTGTCCCAACCTTGGATAGCATGACATAATGACACCTTACATAAAGGTACAGTAAATAACTGTTTTAGAAATTAAAATATTTAGAAAATGCTCAAGGAAACCTTTGTACATGAGAGACCGTGTGTCTAGGTTTTGATAGATATCATATGTCCACAGAATTATCCTTGGTTGACCCAATAGACCCCAAAGAAAAATTAGAAGATTGCTATCATGTTCTTTCCAATGGTGTGTCTTCTCTTAACATATAATTATCTTCATTTTCTCCAATTGAGAATTATATTTCAACCAAACTCCAAGATTATATAGGTAGTGCTCGTAGATATACCCAGCAAGTGGATGTGCACAACCCTGCCTTATGATAACACGAGGTTATATGTCATTAGACATCTTGTATGATAGTGGAAAAACACCCTTCTAAAGTTGGGTTCGCCTCATCCTATTTGATTCACCAAATATAACTATTAAATGACGTATAAAATACAACGCACTTTTCTAAAGTTCTCAATAAAATTATTTCCATACTGTTTAGGGAGAACCTCAACAGCTATAAACCACCGTTCTATTCCCCTGTTACCCCCGCTTGACCCAGCTATACTCTTGTTACCTGAAAGGAATTGTGAAGTAAAAGGGTGAGCACAAATAGTCCAGTAAAAAATATCATGATTAAAGATAAATAAATTATCAATAGCCTTCGTTAGTAATAAATCAGAGATTTAGAACATATGGTAGATGATAAAACTTTTCAACCATAGTTGCAGTGGAACGACCAATCTATTAGAAGAGTCAAATAGACCATAAAGTCTATTATCTTTTCTATGTTAAAAGACCACCAACAATGTTTTATCCATGTAACATCAATCAACAGTTCTGATCCACAATCATATGAATAACACATAATCATATTTGTGGTTCTAAATTCCTCTTCTCATCCAGGACGAAGATAATTTTTATCACCTGTATTTACCTGAAACATCAAAGATCATGGTTATACTAAATCATAGTTCCTGTTCATAATCATACTTATAAATTCATCTTTGCACTACGCCCAAAGATATTTGTTAACAGTTCATCTTTGCACTACATGCCAAAGATATTCAACAACAGGTCATCTTTGCACTACAGGCCAAAGATATAAATATCTCAAAGAAATATATAATCATTTCAGAATTTATATAAGCAATAATTATAACCATGTTGATCAATTCACCTTTGCACTTAAGCTAAAGATATTTAATTATAAATTCAATGGTCATGATCATACCAGTCAACAATTCATCTTTGCACTAATTGCCAAAGAGAACCCATAGTCACGATCATACCAATAATATATCCATCTTTACACTCAAGTCAAAGAGAAATTTCATCACCAGGATTATAAAAATGTTATATCTGATAATAAAAATAATATGATCAAAATATGGATTTAATTTCAAGAGTAAGATTCATAAATCAACAATAATTTGGTCAGAAAAAGAAATTAATTTTGTCATGAATAGTATTTTATGAATAGTAACCCGTGAATAGTAACTCGTAAATAGTAACTCGTAAATAGTAACCCGTATTCGTACATAGTACCGTATACGTAAATAATGCCGTATACATAAATAGTGCCATATACATGAATAGTACCGTATACGTGAATAGTACCGTATACGTAAATAGTAACCTCGACGTGAAAAGATAAAGTTTCACAATAAAATCCATATTAATATTTCGGTATAATGATATTAAAGGAAATAACATCATTTACTTGAAAAAAATAACATCCCTTACCATCCCTTACTATCCCTTACCTCAAAAGAATAGTACTTTTGATTGGAATATCGAATATAATGCTGAAAAAAACTTGCACCGTATAACAACACTCAAAATATCAAAATACTCACAAAAATACGCTCGATAATATAGAGAGAGAAAACTTCAGATTCTGGTGTAATTTTCAATTCTAACCTAAACACCCTATTTATAAGAAAATGCTTAGAACACCAAAGCAGAAAATTTAATAAAATATTAATATATTTAAAAAATTTCACGCCCACCTCTAGAAAATCTGATTTCAGCACATTTACAACACATGTGGGGCCCACCAAAATGAAAAATATGTTTTAAACATTTTCTGTAACAAAATCAATTCAGACCCAATATTTTAGAACTTCAATAATTCATAATAAATAGCCCTTTCATCAGAAAAATTCGAATCTTATGTCCATTTCATAGAAAATTTAATTTTCTACAACTTTGTAGCTTTATGTTTTTTCAAATTCTAAACGAAAAATGACCGAAATCCACATACGGATGATCTTGCAGGCTATAATCAAATTTCAGTCAAAAAAGTGGGTCCACCAACATGTTTAACATGTTTTTAGCATTTATTGTAATAAAAACACTCTTCCTCCTCATTTATTCATATAGCACACATTTATTGTAAAAATATCACCATTATATTATTATATTATTATAATATAATAATATATTTAAATGAATTATTTTATCAGAAAAGATAAAATATCAATTTTTAACAATTGTACTTTTCTAAAAATTCTTCCATTTATATCCACATAAATAAATATTTTTCTTATCATATAAATCATTAATTAATTATTCACAAATAATATTACAAAATCACAATAATGACAACCAGGCCGCTCCCAGGAAAGAGGGGGCTTTCTACAAAGGATTTCTCCTTACTGGCGCGTAATTAGGTGACCAAACCTCTTCTTGACAGAACTTTCTAGACATTGTCAATAATGCTATTAATAATATTATTCAAATAATATGAATTATTGATCTGATAATGAGAAATACTGTGTCGTGACAATTATTGAAACAACAATAATATAAAATATCAACGTAGCAATTATTGAAGCAATAAAATAAAATATTGAACAGTAATTACTGTAATAATTATTGAGTAGTGCCTTCTTACGTAAGAATAAAAAATACTGTGCAATACCGTGTGCTACTGTGCAACCACGCGTATTACTGTATTTTAACCACCAGGTATTCCAACAGTGTTAACGGTAACAACTACGCCGTTATTTATAAAAACTCATACTTGTCGTTTTCTTCATCCGACAGTTATTCTGTTATGGGGCCCACAAATGGCCGTGCCATCGTACGAATATTTCTCGACAGCAAGAATATTCTACAATTAAACGAATATTTCCCGACAACAATGAATATTTTATAACCACTTGCGTATTTTGTAAACTTTACATATATCACCCTTAACTTTAACTTTGATCAATTTCACCATTTACTGAATAATAATTATAAAAAAAATTGAATACTTTTATTGCATAAAATTTGGGGTCTTATATTTAGCCGTTTAATTTCTTGATTTTTCAAACTTCTCACTTTAGTGGGCAGTCGCCTATTCGTTTACAAAGAAATTAAAAGTTTATAGGCTCGAGGGGGTGAGATTTGAGAACTGATGACTGAATCCATCCCACAAAAGAGGCTGGATACATGAAAATTTAGTGATTCAAACTCAGAATCACTAAAGCCTAATTTCCCAAAAAACGATTGATATGATGAAGTCATGAAGGTCCAAGTGTAACTGCAAGTTGTGTAAGTCAATTTTTTCTTATTTTCTTCTTCTCTTTCACTTAAGTAATCTATATATATATATATGTATAGTTACTCCTCCGATTCAAAAATCAGACTCAATTTCTGATTACTTTTGTTATACCAAAAATTCCCAATCAAAAAAATTAAAACCCTAATTTTTAGCTTCCAAGTTTCAATTCCATTTTATTCAATGGAACACTTTGATACTTATGGTAAATACATATATATTAATTGATTTATATATGTATAACTATAATATCTTATTGTGATTTGTGCATGCATATGTTATATTGATTCAAAGTTATTTATTATTCTGAATTTCTAACTATTGTTTTCTTTGTTTGTTTGAGGTAACAACGAGATCATAAGCTTGATTGAAGATCTATCTGGACCATCTCAAGTGGCAAATACTCAAACTGAAAATCTATCTCAAGTTATTAATGGTCAAGTGATTAATTCCTCTTATTTCGGTGATTCTTAGCCTGAAAATGCTACTGAGGTTGATGCTGAGCATGGGAAAAAAACCTCTAAAGCATGGGAGGAGTATATTGTAGTGACATTAAGAGATGGAACCAAGAAAGCTGAGTGCAATTGTAAGACCCCAACTTTTATGAATAAAGATGAATTTTCTATAAATATCATTTTTGAATATTAACGAGTGAATTTGATATAATGTTATAATTGTGGGTAATATTTATAAATTTTGCAAAGTACGCAAGTTGTTATTTTATATTCGATTGGTCGGAGAATATTCGTTTTAACAGGGAATATTCGTACGACGGCACAATCATTGATGGACCCCACAACGTAATTATTGTCGGAATGAGAAAACGACAGAAATATCTTTTTATCAAAATAATGGCGGAAGTTTTACCATTACCTGTTGAAATACTAGTGGTAAAAGTACAGTATTACGCGTGGTTGCATAGTAGCACACTGTATTAATTATTGATGCTTACGTGAGAAGTCACTCAATTTTACTTAATTATTACTACAGTAATTGCTACATAGTATCTCACGTTATTTGATTTAATTATTGTAAGTATTTTATATATTATTAAATCAATAATTGAGATGATAAGTTATTCTAATTATTATATGCATAATTAACAATGTCTAGAAAGTTTTGTCGAGGAGAGGTTTGGTCACCTAATTGCGCGCCAATAGGGAGAAATCCTTATTGGAAAGCCCCCTCTTTTCTGGGAACGATCTGGTTGTTAATATTGCGAGTTATAATAATATGAATAAATGTTGTTAAGAATATTGAGGGGATTTTTATGAAGTATTTGATGTAAATTTTACTTATTTTATGGACCCCCGTTTACCTACTTTTCAAAATAATCGGTAGAAAATTATTTTATATAATAAAGGTGGGGCCCACATGTGGGGGCCACATGTGGGGCTCATATGTGTTGAAAAACTGAATTGGGGAGGGAATTTGCAAAGTCACGGGTTGTAACTGGTATATATATATATATATATATATATATATATATATATATATATATATATATATATATATATATATATATATATATATAAGAAAAAGGGGGGGAAGATGTTGCCGGGGAGGGAGGGCATTATTAGTATTATTATTATATTTATATTATAATAAGTTTTATTTTTTTATGAAAAATAGAATATATTATATTTTATTGAATATTTTATTAAAATTTTGAAAATTTGGACGATTGAGAAAGAAAATTTACGTTCGTGATTCTGTAATTTGTTTCGTCCGAATTTACTGTGCGTCTGTGATTTCTAAAATTCAAATAGTATCATTTCCATTCTCCTATAAATATGATGCTTAGTTAGAATTAAAAATCACACAAGAATCAGAGAATTCTTCTTCTATAATATTGAGCGTATTTCTTTAGAATTTTAAGAAGCTTTGAGCGTAGAAAACAGTGAAAGTTTTCTTCAAGATTATGCCCGCCCTACTAGTTAGAATACTCTTCTTTTTAAGGTAAGGGATATTATTTTTGTTCAGTATTAATATAAAATAATATTTTCTTCCATACTTTGTAATAGTGAGTAATATTATTTCGTTTCAGATTTCGAATTCTACACTCATTTTGTTAAAGTTTTGGCTTCTATACTCTATAAAATTAGTAGAATATCCTTGATATTTGCGCTTCATCCAGTATCTTTTCATGAAAATATTATTCTGAGCATTCTTGATAAGTTTTAATTTTTTTTCATGCCGGAGTATTATTCACGGGGTTACTATTCCCGAAGTTACTATTCCCAAAGTTACTATTCACTCGGGATACTATTCATGATAAAAATTGATTTCTTTTCGGTCCAAATCATTTTTGATACAATATTATTCTTAAATTTTACGCCAAAAAGCAGTATCATGTTGACAATTTGGACATTATTGAATTCTGGTTAAATCAAATTATAAATCTTTAAAAATTTATCCATTGGCTTTCTTTTAATTGAATTCTTATATCATTGTCATCATCCTCATGCTTATATTATGTTGAAAGTCATCTTTGGACGTAGTGTATAGATGAACTTGATATGATTATGACCAGGAATTATTCGGTGTAATCATGACCGTAATGTTACAAATGATGTGGTAAAAGTCATCATTGGCCCGTAGTACATTGATGGATAGTTGTTGGCATGATCACGACCATTGATAAAAACACGAATATCCTTGGCCCGTAGTGCATGTATAATTTGTGGTCGTGATACTAATAAATATCTTTGACCGTAGTGCAAGGATGATGTGGATTATTTATTAAATTGAGTCTCAGCGATAAAAGTGATGAAAAACCTTTTAAATCATAGAAGATAGTAGATTTTATACTCTACTTGACTCTTCTAATGGATTGCTTGTTCCGCTGCAGTTAAACGTGATGTTTATTATATTTTATCTGTTTAACACTGTTGAAGGCTAACGATAATTTATTCTGCATTATCTTAGTCATAATATTTCTTACTGAGCTAGTTGAGCTCACCCTTTTCTTTCATTGTTCTCTTCAGGAAATGAGAATATAGATGGGACTAGTCGGGGAACGGAGTGACGGTCCAGATGTTTACATTAGTAGTCCTCACTATTCTGTGAAATAATGTGATAATAAATGTATTGAAAACTTATTTTGAGTTTTAATATTGTCTAGAAGATAATATTTGTATTAAAACTCATAGCTCATGTTGTATATTTAAGTTTATATTTGTATTCTGTACCATGTATTTGTCGACTCAGAATGAGTGATGTATACCTATTTTGGGGGCGTCACAGTTGGTATCAAAGCTTAGGGATAAGATCCCTAGCTAAGAAGTGAGACTAGAACTAGGGGGGAGAGACGGGTAATTCCTTCGCTAGTATGACCTATCTAAGTTTATTTGTTATTTAATTGGTCGGTCAGAATATAGGGATAATATGTGGTATGTCAATTAACCATTGTTTTGTGGCAGTATTTGAAAATGACATCCGAGAATGTTGAGAATAGCAATGGAGCACAGGAGATCGTTGAGTCACCACAGATTAATAACCAGGATAATGTGCAGGAAGGCAACAATCCTCAGGTGAACAACAACACCGACCAAATGATGAACGATGGGATGTTCAGAGGCTTTATGTAATTCATGCAACAGCAGGCGAGACCGGCTCCTGTTCAAAATGTAGGTGGAAACACTGGCAACTCACAGATGGTCACCCCTAAGCAATTCAAGGAGTTGGGACCATCGGAGTTTTGGGGAAAAGCCAGAACCACTTAAGGCGGAGATGTGGATAAAGCAAATCACCAAGATATTCGAAGTCTTGGGATGCTCCGAGGAGCAAAAGGTTCCCTTTGCCACCTTCATGTTGCGAGGAGAGGCAGATTACTGGTGGGAATTTGTAAAGCGTACTCAACTCACCGCACTGAAGATGACTTGGGAGAAGTTCCAAGAACTATTCAACGACAAGTACTTTCCCGAAAGTATTCGTCGCAGGAAAGAGGTAGAGTTCATTAAACTGGAGCAAAATAACATGACCGTGGCGCAGTACAAGTTTGCCGAGTTGTCCCAGTTTGTATCCCACTTAGTTGATAATGAGGAGAGAATGATGCGGATATTTTAAAGACATTTGAAACTAGAGATACGTCAATATCTTATCTCTCACAAACTGTGTTGTATTCAGATGTTGTAAATAGGGCTCAGTTATTGGAGCACGATAATGAGTCAACCCAACCAAGAGAGAACAGCCGACAAGTCGATAATAGCAGTGATAGCAGTCATCAAAGCAGTGACAACAAACGTGGAGGGAATCAACATGCCAAAAATGGTAACCACTTTGGTGGTAATCATGACCAAGACAATTAAAGTGGATATTTCAAGAAGCGGAGATTCAACAATGAGGGAAAGACGTAAGCACCAGCACCCGTTGTTAAGGAAGAAGAACGACCACCTATCATATGCTTCAAATGCGGAGGGGAGGGACACATCAGTCCAAATTGTGCGTTGCAGTCCAAAGCATGTTATAATTATGGAAGAGAGGCTCACCTAGCCCAATTTTATCGTACAATGAAGACAAGTTCAGCTAGGACGGAGGCACCAAAGGCCGTCCCAGAAAAGTCAAAACTAGTAGTTCAAGGGAAAGCGTTTATCGTGACCTCCCAGAAAGCAAAGAACCCAAACGAGGTCATCACGGGTAAGCTTATCATAAACTCTAGCGAAGTATATAACTTATTTGATACCGGTTTACCCATTCTTTTATTTCTCCTACTTGCGCTCAACGTTTAAATTTGACTCCAGAGAAATTAGACTTTGACTTTGTCGACGTCGGGTTTTTAGTTGTCCCTTTCCGTTACTTGTTCTTTGGTGTTCTCATTTTAGGTGAGATTTTTTTGAAAAAATAAGTGAAAAAGGTCCGACATGTATAATGTCGACGATGGATTGTTAAGAGTCGCCAGTTGGTTTTTTAGACGGTTGTACCAACACAACCGAGAAAAGGTTTGCACATTGACCCAGTGAAACCGAGATTCATTAGGGTCCGGGGACTTGGTTATGCGGAGGAAAGGTGTTAGGCACCCCCCGACATCCGTGTTACCACAGTGACCGCTTCTTTTCAAGAAACTGTTATCTGAATGTGTGTGTGTGTGGCTCAATGTGCTGTTATTTGGAAGTAGTTCGAGGCCTCGTTCGCACCTATATACACAGGGTTTGAATTTTATGTAAAAATTCAATTTTAAGCAAGCTATGTCAGTGATGTTTTATAAAAGAGGTTTTTCAAACCCTGATACTCAATAGTAATTGAGACCTTTTACACTCCCATTTTATTAAGTGCTTGGCTTGATTAATTTTATTTGACAGATGCGAGGCATCCGTACGAAAATAAATGTACAAAAAGGTGCTAAATTCCTCGTGGGTATGAAAACCATCTGAGGAAATCCAAACATCACAAATAAATTTACAAGCTGCTTATAGCTGAAAAGGTCCATCACGGGAACCGAATCTAGATTCAGGGGACTGAATCTGTGATCACATGATTCCTAGGCTCACATGTTGCCGCAATTGATATAAAAGCAGTAAGCAGGTATATATATAAAAGTTGTAAATATATATATACATACATGATCACCAACCACGAAGCACATCCATGGGGGATCAGAAATATAAATAAAGCTGTAAAAGCTATCAACCGCCACGGAGGAAACTCTAGGCGGGACGAAATGTACAGAAAGCTATAAAAACGGTCAACCACCACGAAGTAAACTCAAGGTGGGACGAAATGTTAATATATATATATATATATATATATATATATATATATATATATATATATATATATATATATATATATAAAAGCATATAAACGCACCGGATATAAAATCCAGGATCATCTGACGGAGTCTAACAACAGTTAATATATATATAACTATATATATATTAAAGCAATAAACGCACCGGATGTGAAATCCAGGCTCATCGGACGGAGTCCAACAACAGTTAATATATATAAGTATATATATATATATATATATATATATATATATATATATATATATATATATTAAAGTAGTAAACGCACCAGATGTGAAATCCAGGCTCATCGAACAGAGTTCGTTAGCAGTTCATATATATAATTATATACAAGAAAGCCATTAAACGCACCAGACCTAAGTCTAGGCTCATCGAACAGAGTTCGACACGCAGTTCATATATATAAATGTATATATATAGAAAAGCAATTAAACGCTCCAGGCCGAAGTCTAGGCTCAATCGAGGCATAACTCGATAATGTTAGTCAATATATATATATATATATATATATATATATATATATATATATATATATATATATATATATATATATACAGACTGGAATGAAATCACGGACCGAAGCCCGGGAAAAGCAAGCAACACGACTCTCAACGTGTAGAAGGGTGTGTGCTAAGATGAAAAGAAAGACTCTAAAGTGTGCGAGAAGGCTTATAGTTGACTGCTAAAAAAGGCTTCTATATCTTTAGAGTGGGTAAACACTGGCTTTTGTGGGTACAAAAGATGCTATATATGAGCTCACAGGTGTTTAAAAGGGGAAAGTACACTGTATGGGGTGAGTGCAGAGCAAATTGGGCAGGGCTTCCTCGCCTTTTTCTCTTGCAAAATGGCCACCCCAAGTCCTCTATTTATAGAGGATGGAGCCACAGGTGTACCTGCTGCTGGGCCGCAGGTGTACCTGCTGCTGCCCGGGGTGCCCCGGGCAGTGTGGGTCCCGCCGTGTCGAAGTACGTACACTTGGACAACGCGCTGTTCGCTCGGTCGGTCATAACTTTCAATCTGGGAGTCTGATGGAAGCGTGCCATATCATTCCGAAAAGCTCTTTCTGAGAGCTACACAATGACATATGATTTGCCCTTTTTTGATTCTAGGAAGATGGGTCCATGACCGAAATGACATTTCTGGGTTTCCGTCAGGCAGTCTGTTGAGTCGTTTTGCGTAGTTTACGCTCGAAAGTTGAGATATGGTTCTTGTGGGACTTCTATTGAAGTAATTTGAGTTGACATGAGTGTATTTGATGTGAGTTGAAGTTGAGTTAGCAAAATGACCATTTTTCCCCTCCCGGGGTTATCTCCAGTTTTCGCATAGTTGTAGCAGTCTTTTCTCAGGGTTATCTCTGAGGTTATCATGTTGTTGACTCTGAATGTCCTCAGGGTCATCTCTGAGGTTGGCTTGACCTCCCGGGGTTATCTCCAGGGTTATTTCTGGAGTGTGAAAAAGACGCTTTTGCCCTCCTGCATAGTTAGTAACAGGAAAAGAAAATTTCGAGTGTCTACAGATGCTCCTCTTTATCATGTTCATACAATGTAATGGAATGGACATGATAAAGATTAGTAGACACTTGAAACATGACAAAGTATTTATAATGATGCAAATCACAATGTAGTGAATGTTTATGATGAATGTGAAAATATTTTCACGAATCGCAATTCGTAAATCGCACATCGCATTTCGCACATCGCTTTTTGCATTTAGCGTTTGGCCAAATCGCATCGCACATCTCACATCGCATATCATAACTCGCACATCGTATTTCGCATATCGCATTTCGCATATCGCATTTCGTAAATCGCAATGTTATGATGAATGTTTAAAATGTTTTTGAAAATTGCTTTACCTTTACCGATAATTGCTGATGCCTATGATGGCGTTGACTCCAATGGTTTGGCATTTAATCGCTGATGCTTGTTTGATGAAGATAAGTTGAGATGTTTTCCATATCTCTGATGGGGATGACGTTCTGAAATCACCAGACCCTCCTGATATATTCGCTGGTAGTTTGCAACGGTGCCTACCCTGCTGATTGCCAAACGTTTTCGGTTCCCACTCGAACGGTGGTATACGAAGCTTTCATCGCTGAACTGTTTTGATGTCGCTGAATTGATGCCAATGGTCTTAGAATACCGGACCTTTCGATATCTTCGCTGAAGTAATATTCCATGGATTACTTCACTAGATTTTGCCTGATGTTATGCTAGATTGATGACAATCACTACATGTCTCACCCTTTTTTGCGGTGATTTGGAGTTCCTTTCGCTTTTGGGGGTAGGTGCCCCATTTCCTTGAGCTTTTGATTCGTAACTCGGCTGAACTGATGAGCTGAATGCCGCTATTATCCCTAGAAGGTCCAGCTCGCTATTTTGCTACCCAGATTTAAATTCGTTGTAGAGGTCTCGATTTTTGAGAATTTTACCCTTCTTTCGTAGGGGCACGCTTATATCGCCATGATTTTTTTTAGGAGTTCTCCCCCTTCTTTTGATGAGAGGCTTATCCCGTCTTAAACTCCTTTCATTCATTGGAATCGCAAAATGCCCCAATCCTTTCGCATGTTCTTGCCGGGGATTCATATGAGAAACTCTCTTTGTTGACCAAGTCGCTATTGAATAATATCTGAATCGCCACTGAGATGATGATAAACCATGATGATGGCGCAGACTGGTGTATTTTCCACTTTAGGATGGTTGATAAATGCCCCAGTGTCGAGTTGTCGCTGCTTCCGAGATTGCCCCCAATCTTGTTGTAAGGGATCCAATATCCGGTTGTCGCCAATTTTGAATATGCCCCAGCCTTGCTTGTTGTCTGGGGTAGTTGCTTAGACAGATGGGTTGATTAGACGTCGAGATCGCGAGAAGCTTTTATCTCTGTACCATATGGTGAACAGGTAGTGGATGTGGGCTTTAATGTTGACAACTCTTTCTGGTAGAAATGTCGCTTTGGTTGAGAGAGATGATGCTCTAACTCAGAGGGATACCGGTGTTGTTGAGCGGGATGAGGCCAGATCATCCATAGATGTAGTGATTGTTGAGTGTGATAAAGCTATATCTGCCCGAAATATAGCATGTAGTTGGTGGTGGATTTGTTGGCTCGTGTAGAGACCCTTTGGCAGGAAATCACAACGTTACCTCCTTCTTCTGAGAGGGAATCCATGTTTGACTTGATAGACCGCATATACATTGATTGTAGATGGGCTTATATTTTCCTGCACAGCCTAGCTTAGCCATTTTATCATGGACAATACACATTGTATATATCAAGCAACATTATATATGGCAGGGAAATATATGTTGATTCACTTCCCTTTTAGTTGTGCCTTGCTACTTGCTTGATGTTTACTTGTTTCTCCAGGACTTTGTGATCTGGATGTATTCTGAACTCCTCCTTGATGGATGGACAGTGAGATGTCTCAAGATTTTCAAAATGGATCGTCGATATGTGTGTATTCCCTACCATCTTTGGTGTCTTGGGACTGATTTTTGTATGTGGCTATGGATAAGATTGGTTTTTGTTTTTTCTGTGGTGAGACCGGACCATATAAGATGGCTGCCTATGTACTCCCATTTATTGGGGTGATCAGGTCGACGTAGTTCGCCCATGTACAGGGCGGATTGCAGATGAAAAGTTTTAATCCCATGTACGGGATAAATTAAAGGTGTGAAAGGTTTAATCCCTGGTGGGATAAACTGAAAGTGTGAAATGAAGAGAAACCAGGCTGCTAGTTTGAAAACTGTGTTTTTCCCTGAGGGGCAGATGGGTAAAAAGGAAAGGCGGTATGTAGTGAGGGATAAAGAACCTGAAATGACTGGTGATCTGATGATCCAAAACCAGGATGTTCGCTTGATGGTAACCTCAGACATAGTACCGTTTTACGGTGTCTGAATTGATGAGTTACGAAAATTCATCACCGTCAATTTCTTGTAATCTGAAAGTGCCTCCTGTCAATACCTCCTTGACAATAAACGGGCCTTCCCAGTTCGGGGAGAATTTTCCTTTTGACTGAGCTTGGTTGTCAACGATCTTTTTTCGAAATCAAGTCGTGTTGTTTGAACTGCCGTAGTCGGACTTTTTTATTGTAGGATCTTCTTTACAAGTAGAGGGTCGCTCATGTGTGGGCCACATACTTTTCCATGGATTTCATCCATAGCCTCTGAGCTTGGTCCTCGTCCAAACGTATGAGGATACCTAGTATTGCATCTCTTTTGTAGAGTGCATGTTCGCTTAGGTAGAATTTTATAGTAAATTGATGGATCTTCCTTTTCTCAGTCAGGCTCGCCTTAGCTGGTGTCGATCCATCTCGTAAGTACTTCTTGATGTGTTGATACCAAGGATATTGGATGGGAGGTAGGCCATCCGATACTTTTCAATGTAATTCCCATAGGCTGGAGCTTTTTGTTGGAAAAATGTATGGGTTGGCATGTCTTCCTTGTCATGTATGTTGATCACGGAGGCCAAGGTTGCTAGCACAATCGCAAAATCATTCCTATTCTAAGGAATGTGGAGGAAGGATTCTTCTTCAAACTCCGAAGCCATCTGTAGAACCTGCCGATGGTAAGGTAGCAACTATAGAACTTGTTGAAGAGCTTTCTTCTTTTTCCTTTTTCTTTTTTTTTTCCTTTTTTTTTCTTTTTTTCTTTTTTTTATACATTCGATTGTGGAAAAGAGTCCTATGGCTCACTGATAGGTAACTCCAGCATTGATGAGGCCGAATGACAATCGTCCGTAGCAAAAGGTTCCCCAAGGAGTGATGAAAATAATTTTCTCACGATCTTCCTCAGCAACCACGATTTGATGGTACCTCGCAAAGCAATCAGCAAAGGAGTACATGTTGTATCGAGCTGTATTGTCAAAAAGTATGTGGATGAATGGCACGGGAAAGCTGTCTTTGAGGAAAGCTTTATTCAAATCTCTGTAATCCACACAAACTCGCACATTCCTTCCCAGTTTTAGAACGGGGACTATGTTGGATAGCCATTCAGGGTATGTTGACATCATGATGATGTCGGCTTGAAATTGTTTCATAATTTCTTCTTTAATTTTTAACTTCCACTCAGGTTTTAATCACCTGAGCTTCTGCCTGAGTGGCTTGAATCCCCCTTTGATGGGAAGGCGATGAATGATAATGTCCGTGTATAAACCGACCATGTCATTCCATTAGTTTGGAGTGAGGTCCATACCCATCTGGATTTGTTTGGGGTTTTTCGCGGTTCAAAAGAGGTGGTTTGATCAAGATTTGGCTTCGGTTTGTCTTCGACCCATTCTTTGATCTCCTGAGGTATCTCATAGTCCTCTTATATTTCCATCAAGTTTGAGTCCCACTTTACATCAAAGTTACAGTCCTTGTGGAGAATAGGCACCTCATCAGCAAGTATAGGCACATCTAAATTCAGAGTCCTGAAACAAAATATGCTTTCACTTAGTATATAACACTGTTCAATCACACAAAGTGTTAGCCTGTAATGAAAAAAGTAACTGCTAATACTGTACAGAAAAAGTAAGTAGTTATTGCTATCTATAAGGTAGAGAGAGTTTCTTCCCTTTTTACCCTCATCGGCAAATGCAAGGAGTGGTACTCCAATTGTCGAGGGCAAAGTCTTGGTGGTCTGCAGTGATAGAGGGGCTATCATCAACCTCCTTATCCCGAATGATGACCATTACGTCTGGGCCATCATCGTCTGGGGTGTATCTGTTTGAGAAGTGTATGTTTGGGTTTTTGTTTGGTTTGACCGCACCATTGATGGCTGCCTACGTACTCTTATTGAAGAGGAGATCAGGTCTTTCGTAGTTCAGCCGTTGGTTTGAAAAGGTTCAAAGGGGTAAGTGGTGAGAAGAGTGGAGAGATGTTTTTTTTTCTTTTTTATTTATTTACATCCATAGCAAATAAAAGGCATACTACGAAGAAAGTGATACCTGTAGACACTCGAAATTTTTTGTACACCTGTCACTAACATTGCAGGAGAGCAGATTCGTCTTTTAAGAGGGAACCCTGAAAGACGATCCATATCCATGCCGGATACTATCGAAAGTTCAGCATCAACCCCGGATCGCAATCTGGGAGTAATAATCTCGGAAATAACCCCGAGGCATGCAGATACAATATCGGAACACACATCGGAGAAGACCGATTAATCTCGGAGATAACCTCGAGGTATCCAGTCTCAGTCTCAACCATAGGAATAGCCACCAACCTTGGTGATAACCCCAAGGAACGTAATTTCGGCGATAACCCCATAAATGCTTGTTACAAATGCAACCATCTTCAATCTCGGTGCTCACAACGAGATATACTGTACCAGCCCGACAATAACATCGGGAAGACAGACACACCTCAAAGATGACAATGAGGACCTTTAACAAATTGTAGTAGTGCAATCTCAGCGAAGCAGAGCAATGTCTGCTTTATCAGCCCAATCCAGCGATAACACTGGTGAGGGGCAACATTGTCATCTGACCAACACGATGTCACGCCGCGTCGCCTCAACATATCTATGCAACGATGTCCCACAAGATTAATCAATCCCGAGTGACTATTGTGCGGGGTAACGGATGAAAGTTGAAGCTTGAAGACCGGAGGGCACCGTCCTATCTTCAATGACTTCGCATAAACTCTAATCCCATGCCATCGTACAACTCTCGACAACGGCGGTCCGAAATAGGTCCCGTATACCTCAAACGGATGCCCGGATTGCACTTCTGAAAGTTCGAGTGGACATTACAGTGCCTGAGTGCACGTACTTCGAGACGACCTGAGCCGAAAAATCCAGGCCCACCCGGGTTGCCTTTGGTACACCTGTGACTCAGCCGCAGGTACACCTGCGGATCCACCTTCTATAAATAGAGGGCTTGGGGTGGCCATTTTGTAAGAGAAAACGGCTAGGAAGCCCAGTCCAATTTGCTCTGCACTCATCCCAGGCAGTGTACTTTTCCTTTTTAAAAACCTGTGAGCTCATATATAGCCCTTTTGTACCTACAAAGTCTGTGTTTACTCACTCTAAAGATATAGAAGTCTTCTTTGGCAGCCCGCTGTAAGCCTTGTCACACACTTTAGAGTCCTTCTCTTCATATTTGCACACACCCTTCTACACGTTGAGAGTCATGTTGCATATTTTTCCCGAACTTCGGTCCGTGGTTTATTTTTAGTTTGTATATATATATATTTATATATATGGACTAACATTATCGAGTTATGCCTCGATTGGGCCTAGACTTCGGTCTGGAGCGTTTAATTTCTTTTATATATATATAAACTTATATATATTAACTGTGTGTCGAACTTTGTTCGATGAGCCTAAACTTCGGTTTGATGCGTTTACCTGCTTTAATATATATATATATATATATATATATATATATATATATATATATATATATATATATATATATACTTATATATATATTAACTGTATGTCGAACTTTGTTCGATGAGCCTAGACTTATGTCTGGTGCGTTTAATGACTTTCTTATATATATGCACTGCTATCGAACATTGTTCGGAGAGCCTGGATTTCACATCCGATGTGTTTACTGCTTTAATATATATATACTTATATATATTAATTGTTGTTGGAGTTTGTCCGATGAGCCTGGATTTTATATCCGGTGCGTTTACATACTTTTATATATATATATATTTACATCTCGTCCCACCTGGAGTTTACTTCGTTGTGGTTGACCGTTTTTACAGCTTTCTGTACATTTCGTCCCGCCTGGAGTTTCCTCCGTGGCGGTTGGTAGCTTTTACAGCTTTATTTGCATTTCTGATCCCCTATGGAGGTACTTCGTGGTTGGTGATCATGTCTGTATATATATATTTACAGCTTTTATATATATACTTGCTTACTACGTTTATATCAATTGCGGCATCATGTGAGCCTGGGAATCATGTGATCACAGATTCAGTCCTCTGAATCTAGATTCGGTTCCCGTGATGGACATTTTCAGCTGTAAACAGCTTGTAAATTATATCTGGGATATTTGGATTCCCTCAGATGGTTTTCATACCCACGAGGAATTCATCACCTTTTTGTACATTATTTTCGTACGGATGCTTCACATCTGTCAAATAAAATCAATTCAGCCGAATACGGAATAAAATAGGAGTGTAAAAGGTCTCAATTACTATTGAGCATCAGGGTTTGAAAAACCTCTTTTATAAAACATCACTGCCATATCTTGCTTAAAATTGGATTTTTCCGTAAAATTCAAACCCTGTGTATATAGGTGCGAACGAGGCCTCGCACTACTTCCAAATAACAGCACATTGACCCACACACACACACATTCAGATAACAGTTTCTTGAAAAGAGGCGATCACCGTGGTAACACGGATGTCGGGGGGGGTGCCTAACACCTTCCCTCCGCATAACCAAGTCCCCGGACCCTAATGAATCTCGGTTTCATCGACCCGTTTAGCAGTGTCACATCACTGGGTCAATGTGCAAACCTTTTCTCGGTTTTGTTGGTACAACCATTTAAAAAACCAACTGGCGACTCTTATAGTCCAATCATCGACATTATACATGTCGGACCTTTATCACTTGTTTTTTTAAACAAATCTCACCTAAATTGAGAACACCAAAGAACAAGTAACGGAAAGGGACAATTAAAAATCCCGACGTCGACATGTGGTGACTCTGCTAGGGCTATTACAATTTTTTCAAAATTGTTTTCTGCTTGTGTGTGGATGTTGCATTTACATTTTGTGATAAATGTGTACGAATGCATTTACTTACTTAGTGCTTCGCACTATAAACTGTCTGTGATTTTAGTGCTTCGCACTATAAACTGCCTATGATATTAGTGCTTCGCACTATAAACTGCTTGTGATATTAGTGCTTCGCACATGTCATCATGTCATACGGTGAGACGCGATGTATGTGAATGTATGTTGTGTGGTCCCTCCACCAGGAGGCTATCCCATCGGTGTTTGATTACTGGACTCGTGAGAAAGACTAATTCTCCGAGGCTCAGGAAAGGCACCATCCAAATTCGCTCCAGTTGAAAGACTGGATTAATTTCCCGTCAAGTAGATTGCGATGATTTGGGAACCTTCATGCCAAAAAACCGCAAGAGTAACCTAAGATAGGTCAGCCTCTGATAAACCCAAAACAGAGGAAAGTCTCTTTATGCTCTCATTTCAAATTACTTGTAAAGCACAATTACTTGTAATTATCTCCCATATCTATCTCCATGTAATGAGAAATATGAAGAAATGTGTACACATACATGCTATAAACAGCTGACATCCATTTTGCAGGATAAAATTCCTAAACTGGACACATCGCATAGCATGTTATTATCCACCCTAAAGACTAAACTATGTAAGTCTTTCGCAGGGAATCAATCGGACCTACCACCCGTTTAAAGTCCAAAAAGGCAACATGCCTACAGTCAATCATGTCGTCATCCGACCAGACTGAACTTAATCCAGTTTCTCACAAAGAATTCGACGGATTAAGCAAACAGATTACAGATTTGGCTGTTCTACTAAAAGAATTACACCAGTCTACACAGGGTCAGAAAATACCCGTACATGCTGAATCCTCCACATAAGGAGGAACCCAGGTCGTTACAATACCTGAACTGCAGTTGGATCCGACCAACAAAACTCATGATGCCGCCTATCCCACTGGAGACCCAGACACTGGTGACATCAAAAAGAAAGTCCTCCAAATGGAAGAGACTTTTCGCACTATAAAGGAATTGGAACACACGGGAGTGTTTCTTATGCTAATTTATGTATTTTCCCTGGTATTCATTATCCAGAAAAGTTTAAGACTCCTGACTTCGAAAAATATGACGGGTTAGGAGATCCTTACACACATCTAAAGGTGTTTATTCGAGAACTTGGATCTTATGCAGAGGATGAAAAACTCAGAATGCAACTGTTCCAAAAAAGTCTAACTGGAGAAGCCCGTTCGTGGTACACAAGATTAGACAATTCAAAGATCCATAGTTGGGAAGAGATAGCACACACTTTCCTCACCCAATACAACTTTCAATCTCAAATGGCTCATGATCGGTATCAAATTACCAAGATCAAGAAACAGTCTAATGAGTCTTTCAGAGAGTATGCTCAGAGATGGAGACGTCTGGCTGCCCAAGTTAGTCCTTTCATGACAGAATCAGAGATGGTCATAACTTTCATAGACATACAAGAAGCACCTTTCTATGAAAGAGTTTTAGCCGGCATCGGCAAACCATTTTTTGAAATGGTCAAACATGGGGAGATGGCTGAAATGGGATTGAAATCTGGAAAGATTCAAGACCTAGCTGCACTCAAAGCTGTTGCTGATCACATCCAATCTGGAAATTATGGGAACAACCCCCGGAGGGTCCATAAAAAGAAAGAAGAGGATGTTTCCCTGATACTACAGGGTCAAAAAGGCAGTCAAAACATGCCTATCTAGAGGAGAAATTACACTCCCTTTCAAGCATAGTCTTCAAACCCTCCAGTACCAAAAGGTGGAGAAGTAAAACGACCTCGAGTATTCACACCCTTAGGGGACACCCTCGAGAACATTCTCAATCTTCTAACAACACAGAAGAAAATCACGCATCTTCTTCCACCAGCCAGCCCTAATGGTCGGGGTTTTAATACTGCTCAGAAATGTGCTTATCATGCCGGGGCACCTGGACATGATACTCAGGATTGTTGGGCCTTGAAACACAAAATCCAAGACCTGATAGACAATGGTAAAATCATGGTCACCAAACCCGATCAACCTCATGTTCAAGACAGCCCTCTTCCTCAACACAAGGAAGAAGAGGTTAACATGATCAATTGGAGCAGTGGACAGAGTTCCAATTTTGGCTGTGAATTCTCCCAGACCCCCAAAGATGGTGATGACAGATGGTATTATGCCAAGTTCCAATTTATAATGGAACGAAAGATGAAAGCTCTTTGTAAACAAATTGAGCAATTGACAGAATTGGTGACTTATCAGCATCAAGTGACTCGTCACCTAATCAGCCAAGAGCATGCCAGTCTCCTACCTATTGTCATCAATATTCCCTCTTAACTTTCAGAAAATGAAATGCTGGAAGACAAAGTGATGAAGAGAGCGAATGCTAAGGCCCGTCGGGATTTTGTCAACAAAAGGGAATTCACATATTTGGGCCAACCTATGGAGGAAATCCTTCATATGTTAATCAATGAAGGAAGGATTAGTTCCCTTCTACTTCTAATCAACCCCCGTTCAGGACGATACAACTCTGAGGGAGTATGTCAATATCATTCTCAATCTCATGGTCACAGCACAGAAGAATGCTGGGCACTCCACCACCTTATTCAAAATTTAATCGACAGTGGCGTACTACGTCTGACAGATAACAACACTGTGTTACGGGCAAGTGAGGATTCATGTCCTACTAAGTGGAAGAGTGTAGTAGCAGTTATATCCACTAAAAGTGATGGGGTTAACAAATCACTTGTCATTCCAGTAATTCAACTCAAGGGAATCAACAATCCTTTGAAAGTGGCCGCTCCCGAGCCAATCAACTTGTCGTGCAGAGCACAATATCCTATTGTTAGCTTGCGCACAGTTCCATGAAATTATGGAGAAGGTGAAGGATCCACTTCGTATACAACTGCTACAGTGTCGAAGGAAAATCCACTGTATCTTCCCTAACGGGTAATAAAGCCTATCATCAAGTTTAAGGGGAAAGTACCCATTGAGAAGATTGAAAATTTCCTCCGCACTATGGGTCATAACGAATCCAATGTAGTTTTAAGCTTGAAAGAAGCTCCATAGCAGATATCAATCTTGGACTTGGTCCTGACCTTCGATAATCACTGGAAGGTCTTGTTAAAGGTTTTAGAAGAAGCCTATCTACCGACATCAGTTGATACAAAAAAGTTTCAATATCTGGTTGATCACATTTTCAACAACAATGTGACATCCTTCACTGATGATGCCATACCGCCCGAAGGGACCGGTCATTGCAAACCGTTACACATTGCGGTCTTGTCCTCCGGATATATGGTGGCGGGAGTTTTAATAGATAGAGGTTCCTCTCTGAATATCTGCCCATATGATACCTTGGTAAAGATGAATATCAATCCCAATCGAATTCGGAGTAGTCATACCATCATCAAAGCTTTTGATGGAGCCCACCGTAACTCGGTCAGAGTAGTTGAGCTGCCAATTAAGATTGGTCCTCATACATTCTGTGTATCCTTCCATGTGCTCAAGATAGATTCGGGATACAACTTGCTCTTGGGACGACCATGGATTCACATGGCAAGGGCAGTCCCCTCCACTCTTCACCAACAGTTGAAATATATCATCAACAATAGCTTGGTTACAGTCAATGCTCAACCAGAGATTCCTCAGCATGGGGACATGCCGCTCATCAATGCCAATAAGGATGTTGAGCCAATTAGTTTTCATGCTTTGGAAATAAGCAATACCCAATACCATGCTATTGGAACGCCACTGCTCGAACCCCAAATTTCTGCCGAGGTAATGTCGGCCACACAAGAAATGATGTCGTTGGGTCATAAACCGGGACAAGGGTTGGGTAAAGATTGCCAGGGTGTCAAGTATCCTATTCTCTTAACCCAGCAAATTGGGACAGCTGGACTAGGCTATTCTGCCAGCTCTAGTCACAGGAATCCTCATAAGCATCAGCAGATTCCTTCAGCTTCGACCATGCGACGTTTAGCTTCGCCTTCAAGCTCCGAGTCCGCACAACCTCCCGTAAAGGTGCCAGCCAATATAATGGCAATGTTATTTCCCAAGCCGGTACCGGTGAAGGAGAAAGAAATTTTTATTCCAGATCCCGCAAGGGAGGAAGAGGAACGAAGAATCAAGCAAGATGTCATCAGGATGATGTCCGGCATACGCATCATCGTTCATGATGAGCATACCAATAGATACACCCCAGACGATGATTGCCCAGATGTAATTGCTATCATTTGGGACAGGGAGGATGATGATAATCCCTTTATCACTTCGGTTCACCCAGAATTTGCTCTTGCCAATTGGAACAACATTCCTTGCATTGGTCATCAAGGGTAAAGCGGGCAGAAACTCTTTCTGCCCTGTAGATATAATAACTGCTTACTTTTCTGTACAGTATTAGCAGTTTATTTTGCCAGTATATGCTAACACTGTGTATGATCAACACATTTCATATATACTAAGTGAAAGCATATTTTGTTTCAGGACTCTAAATTTAGATGTGCCTGTGCTTGCTGATACGGTGCCTCTTCTCCACAAGGATTGTACCTTTGATGTAGAGATGAATTTAGCCTTGGTGGATATACCAAATGACATTGAGGTGCCTCTCGAAATTCAAGAATGGGTCAAAGACAAACCTAAACCTAACCTTGATCAAACCACTCCTTTTAATCTCGGAACCTTAGAAAACCCTAAGTTAATCCAGATTGGTTCATACCTTACCCCAAACCAACAGAATGACATGGTTTTGCTACTAACCCAGTTTCAGGATGTGTTTGCATGGTCTCATAAAGATATGGTGGGTTTGTCCACTAACATTGTCCTTCACCGCATTCCCATCAAAGAGGGATTCAAACTAGTCAAGCAAAAGCTTCGACGATTGAAACCTGAATGGAGTTTAAAGGTGAAAGAAGAAATTGTGAAACAATTTCAAGCTGGCATCATAATGGTGTCTACATATCCTGAGTGGATATCCAACATCATGCCCGTACCTAAACCTGGAGGGAAGGTGCGAGTTTGCGTGGATTACCGGGATTTGAACAAAGCTTGCTTAAAAGATAGCTTTCCCATGCCATTTATCCACATTCTCATTGATAATACTGCGTAATACAACATGTACTCCTTTGCAGATTGCTTTGCGGGGTATCATCAGATCATGGTTGCCGAGGAAGATCGTGAAAAAACTGTTTTCATCACTCCTTGGGGAACTTTTTGCTATAGACGGTTGTCATTCGGCCTCATCAATGCCGGAGCTACCTATCAACGAGCTATGATGGCTCTTTTCCATAACTTAATGCATAAAGAGATCGAGATCTATGTGGATGACATTATTGTCAAATCCCGGAAGTAGGATGACCATATAGACCATCTCAGGAAATTGTTCAACAGGTTGCATAAGTACAACTTAAAGTTGAATCCAGCTAAGTGCGCCTTTGGCGTTAAATCAGACAAGTTGCTAGGATTTTTTGTGACGCCCCCAAAATTAGATATACATCACCCATCTTGGGTCATCAGATATATGGTACAGAATACAAATATAACTTACTAATACAACTGTCGTGTACAATACGACAAAATATAACTGTGAGTTTGAATACAATTATTGTCTACTAGAGACTATACAAACTCAAAAGGAATCCTCATTACAATTATTGTCACACTATTTAACAGAATAGTGAGGACTACTAATTCTATCATCTGGTCCACCACTCCGTTCTCCGACTCGTCCCCGCTATACTCTCATTTGCTGAAGAGAACAGTGAAAGAAAGGGTGAGCTCAACTAGCCCTGTAAGAAATATTATGGCTAAGATAATGCAGAATAAATTATCATTAGCCTTCAACAGGGTTAAACTGATAAAATATAACGAACATCAAGTTTAACTGCAGCGGAACAAGCAATCCATTAAAAGAGTCAAGTAGAAAATAAAATATACTATCTTTTATGATTTAAAAGGTTTTTCAACACTGTTCTCGCTGGGACTCAGCATAATAAAATAATCTACATCATCGAATCACCCCTGCACTACGGCCAAGGATATTCGTGTATCCATTAATGGTCATGATCATGCCAACAACTGTCCATCAATGCACTACGGGTCAATGAGGACTTTTACCACATCATTTGTAACATTACGGTCATGATTATACCGAATAATCCCTGGTCATAATCATATCAAGTCCATCTATGCACTACAGGCCACAGATGACTTTTAACATTTTATAAACATGAGGATGATAACAATGATATAAGAATTCAATAAAACAAGTTCAAGAATTAATTTATCCAAGAATTAACAACGTCCAAATTGTCAACATGATTCTGCTTTGTGGAGTAAAATTCAAGAATGCTTAGAAGAATATTTTCATGAAAAGATACTGGATGAAACGCAATTATCAAGGATATTCCACAAATTTCATGGAGTATAGAAGTCAAAACTTAACCAACTAAGTATAATAAAGAATGGAATAACAAAAGAAATCACCATGCATGCGATAGACCGCACAGACAGGTTATTCCAACAGAATAATAAATAATGGAACCAGGTCCGGCGTAAAATGCACAGACATGTTATTCCAACAGAATAATAATAAAGACGGAACCAGGTCCGGTGTAAAACACACAGACATGATGTTCCAACAGAATAATAATAAAGACGGAACGAGGTCCGGTGTAAAACACACAGACAGGATGTTCCAACAGAATAATAATAAAGACGGAACTAGGTCCGGTGTAAAATACACAGATATGATGTTCCAATAGAATAATAGAAGAATGTCACCAAGTATAGGGTAGACCGCGTATACAGGTTATTCCAACAGAATAATAAGAAATGGAATAACAACAGTTCTCTTCATGAATAAGAAAGAATAACACCCCTTACCGTTTTAAAGAAGAACTGAAATAAGAAAGTAGTTAAGTAGTAGAATACTTTTCTTTACTCTCTATAGTTTCTCTCTATAGTTTCTCTCTCTAGAGTTCAGTGAATTCGTAAGAAATAATGAAGGAATGAGCTGCTATTTATAGAAAAATGGAATGCATAGTAACTAATCCATGAACGGTCTAGATTGATTACTTTAATCTGACGGTCCATATTTAAAGAAAAATCTTTTAAATAAAATATAATATATTCTATTTATAGAATAATTTTAATAAAATATTCTGTTTTATATAAAAAGATGTTTCTGTTTTATATAAAAAGATGTTTCTATTTTATTACGTTAATAATACGAATAAAACAAAACTTCATTATCACTAAATAATTCATATTATTAACTGACAATAATTGAATCAAACTGAGTGACTTCTCACATAAGCATTAATAATCAATACCGTGTGCTACTATGCAATCACACGTATTACTGTACTTTTACTACCGAGTAATTCAACAGTATCAATGGTAAAACTTCCGCCGTTATTTTTAATAAAATATTTTTGTCGTTTTCTCAATCCGACAATAATTCCGTTGTGAGGTCCACCAATGATTGTGCCGTTGTACGAATATTCTCTGTTAAAATGAATATTTCCCGACCAATCAAATATTATATAACAACTTGCGTACTTTACAAAATTTATAAATATTATCCACAACTATAACATTATATCAAATTAACTCCATAATATTTAAAAATGATATTTATAGAAAATTTATCTTTATTTATAAAAGTTGGGGTCTTACAACCTTCCCTTCTTATGAAATTTCGCCATTGAAATTAGTGTACGTACCTGGTATGTCGAAGAGGTAAGGATACGCTCTGGGAGTAGGCCAGAAAGTTCTTCAGGGAATACGTCAGGAAATTTATTAACAATAGAAATATCATTCAAAACTGACGTATTTTTGTTTAGATCCGTGACATGAGCTAAGAAAGCTTGGCATCCGTTTTTCAATAAACGAATAACTTTATGGCTTGAGATGACATCGATTGATTTTAATGGTTTGGTTGCTTGAATTCGCATAATAGGTCGATTAGGAATATGAAAGCTAACAACCTTACGAAAACAATCAATTTTTGTATGATGAATAGTTAACCAATGAATCCCTAGAATCACGTCAAATGCAAGTATTTTTAATGAAATCAGATCGACAGGTAATGTGTGGGTACCAACTTAAACCAAACAAGACTTATAAACCGTGGATGTAATGAAGGTTTCTCCCAATGGAGTTTCAACAGATAAGTCAAAGTCTAATTTCTCCGGAGTTAAATTTAATCGATGAGCGCAAGTAGGAGAAATAAAAGAATGGGTAGAATCGGTATCAAATAAAGTATAGACTTCGTTAGAGTTTATGATAAGCTTACCCGTGATGACCTCATTCGGGTTCCTTGCTTTCTGGGAGGTCACAACAAACGCTCTCCCTTGCACTACCGGTTTTGACTTTTCTGGGACGGCCTTTGGTGCCTCCATCCTGGCTGAACTTGTTTTTGGTAAACGATAAAATCGAGCTAAATGACCTTCTCTTCCACAATTATAACATGCTTTAGACGGCATCACGCAGTTTGGACTGATGTGCCCCTCCCCTCCGTATTTGAAACATATGATAGGTGGTCGTTCTCCTTCCTTAACAATGGGTGCTGGTGCCGATGTCTTTCCATTATTATTGAATCTCCTCTTCTTGAAATGACCATTCTTATTGTTTTGGCCCTGATTACCACCGAAGTGGTTACCATTTCTGGCCTGTTGATTCACACCACGCTTGTTGTCACTGCTTCGATGACTGCTCTCACTGGTATTATCATTTTACCGACTACTCTCTTTTGGTTGCGTTGACTCATTTTCGCGCTCCACTAACTGAGCCCTATTCACAACATCTGAATACAAACACAGTTTATGAGAAATAAGATGTTGACGTATCTCAGGTTTCAAACCTCGCAAAAACATTCGCGTCATTCGCTCTTCATTATCCACCAAGTGGGATGCAAACCGGGACAACTCAGCAAATTTAGCCTCATACTGCGACACAGTCATATTATTCTGCTCCAATTTGATGAACTCCACCTCCTTCATGTGTCGAACACTTTCGGGTAAGTATTTGTCATTGAACAGCTCTTGGAACTTCTCCTAAGACATCTTCAGTGCGGCAGGTTAAGTACGCTTAATCGATTCCCACCAGTAATCTGCCTCTCCTAGCAACATAAAGGCGGTAAAGGGAACCTTTTGCTCCTCGGAGCATCCCAAGACATCAAATATTTTGGTGATCTGCTTTATCCATATTTCCGCTATAAGTGGTTTTGGCTCTCCCTTAAACTCCGAAGGTCCCAGCTCCTTGAACTATTTAGCAGTGACCGTCCGAGAGTTTTCAGTGTTTCCACCTACATTTTGAACATGAGCCGCTCTCGCCTGCTGTTGCATGAACTGCATAAAGCTTCTGAACATTCCATCATTCATCATTTGGTCAGTATTGTTGTTTGCATGAGGATTGTCGCCTTCCTGATGCACATTATCCCGATTATTGATATGTGGTGAATCAACAGTCGCCTGTGCTCCATTGCTATTCTCAACATTCTCGGATGTCATTTTCAGATATTACCAGAAAACAAAAGTTAATTGATATGTCATATATTATCCTTATATTTTGACCGACCAATTAAATACCATGCAAATAAACTTAGGTAGGTCATACTAGCGAATGAATTCCCCGCCTCTCCCCTCCTAGTTCTATTCTCACATCTTAGCTAGGGATCATATCCCTAAGCTCTGATATCAACTGTGACGCCCCCAAAATTAGGTATACATCACCCATCTTGGGTCGTCAGATATATGGTACAGAATACAAATATAACTTACTAATACAACTGTCGTGTACAATACGACAAAATATAACTGTGAGTTTGAATACAATTATTGTCTACTAGAGACTATACAAACTCAAAAGGAGTCCTCATTACAATTATTGTCACACTATTTAACAGAATAGTGAGGACTACTAATACTACCATCTGGTCCATCACTCCGTTCCCTGACTAGTCCCAGCTATACTCTCATTTCCTGAAGAGAACAGTGAAAGAAAGGGTGAGCTCAACTAGCCCAGTAAGAAATATTATGACTAACATAATGCAGAATAAATTATCATTAGCCTTCAACAGGGTTAAACTGATAAAATATAACGAACATCAAGTTTAACTGCAGCGGAACAAGCAATCCATTAAAAGAGTCAAGTAGAAAATAAAATCTACTATCTTCTATGATTTAAAAGGTTTTTCAACAATGTTATCGCTGGGACTCAGCTTAATAAAATAATCTACATCATCGAATCACCCCTGTACTACGGCCAAGGGTATTCGTGTATCCATTAATGGTCATGCTCATGCCAACAACTGTCCATCAATGCACTACGGGCCAATGAGGACTTTTACCACATCATTTGTAACATTACGGTCATGATTATACCGAATAATCTCTGGTCATAATCATATCAAGTCCATCTATGCACTACAGGCCACAGATGACTTCCAACATTTTATAAACATGAGGATGATGGCAATGATATAAGAATTCAATAAAACAAGTTCAAGAATTAATTTATCCAAGAATTAACAACGTCCAAATTGTCAACATGATACTGCTTTGTGGAGTAAAATTCAAGAATGCTTAGAAGAATATTTTCATGAAAAGATACTGGATGAAACACAATTATCAAGGATATTCCACAAATTTCATGGAGTATAAAAGTCAAAGCTTAACCAACTTAGTATAATAAAGAATGGAATAACAAAAGAAATCACCATGCATGCGATAGACCGCACAGACATGTTATTCCAACAGAATAATAAATAATGGAACCAGGTCCAGCGTAAAATGCACAGACAGGTTATTCCAACAGAATAATAAAAAAGACGGAAACGGGTCCGGTGTAAAACACATAGACATGATGTTCCAACAGAATAATAATAAAGACGGAACCAGGTCCGGTGTAAAACACACAGACAGGTTGTTCCAACAGAATAATAGGAGAATGTCACCAAGTATAGGGTAGACCGCGTATACAGGTTATTCCAACAGAATAATAAGAAATGGAATACCAACAGTTCTCTTTATGAATAAGAAAGAATAACACCCTTGCCGTTTTAAAGAAGAACTGAAATAAGGAAGTAGTTAAGTAGCAAAATACTTTTCTTCTCTCTCTCTATAGTTTCTCTCTATAGAGTTTAATGAATTCGTAAGAAATAATGAAGGAATGAGCTACTATTTATAAAAAAATGGAATGCATAGTAACTAATCCATGAACGGTCCAGATTGATTACTTTAATCTGACGGTCCATATTTAAAGAAAAATCTTTTAAATAAAATATAATATATTCTATTTATAGAATAACTTTAATAAAGTATTCTGTTTTATATAAAAAGATGTTTCTGTTTTATATAAAAAGATGTTTCTGTTTTATTATGTTAATAATACGAATAAAACAAAACTTCATTATCACTAAATAATTCATATTATTAACTGGCAATAATTGAATCAAACTGAGTGACTTCTCACATAAGCATTAATAATCAATACCGTGTGCTACTATGCAACCACACGTATTACTGTACTTTTACTACCGAGTAGTTCAACAGTATCAATGGTAAAACTTCCGCCGTTATTTTTAATAAAATATTTTTGTCGTTTTCTCAATCCGACAATAATTCCGTTGTGGGGTCCACCAATGATTGTGTCGTTGTACGAATATTCCCTGTTAAAACTAATATTCCTCAACCAATCAAATATTATATAACAACTTGCGTACTTTACAAAATTTATAAATATTACCCACAACTATAATATTATATCAAATTAACTCCATAATATTCAAAAATGATATTTATAGAAAATTCATCTTTATTTATAAAAGTTGGGGTCTTACATTTCTAGTCAGCCACAAAGGGATAGAGCTGGATCCTGCCAAAATCCAAGCCATCACTGAAATGCCCATTCCTAAGACAGAAAAGGAAATACGGGGATTTTTGGGAAGAATCAACTTCATTAACAGATTTATCTCCCAACTCACAGCAGCCTGTGAGCCAATCTTCAAGCTGTTAAGGAAGAACTCCTCCATGAAATGGAATGAGGAGTGCCAGAATGCCTTCCTTGCAATCAAGAAATAGCTAATCAAAGCTCCTATCTTGGTACCACCCAGGGATGATGTTCCCCTATTTATGTATCTGTCCGTAAGTGACAATGCCATGGGCTGCATGCTGGGACAGAAGGACGATAGAGGCCTAGAATGAGCTATCTATTACCTCAGCAAAAGATTCAGCATCAGTGAACACAAGTACACTCTGATCGAAAAGACGTGTTGTGCTTTAACATAGGCCACCATGAGGTTACAGCATTATCTCCATGGTCACACAACCCATCTCATATCCCGTGTGGATCCTCTCAAGTACGTGTTTAGTAAACCTATACTAAATTGTCGGCTGTCCATATGGCAGTTGATCCTACAACAATTTGACATCGTATATGTGACTCAAAAGTCCATCAAAGGTCAAGGAATTGCTGATCAACTGGCCGCCGCACCATCAGGGGATTTCAAACCCTTGGAAACCTACTTCCCTGATGAAGGAGTAATGATAATTTAGCAACACCATCAGTATGATACACGCCAAATGTGGAAGATGTATTTCGATGGAGCTGTTAATATGGAAGGTTCTGGAGCTGGAGCAGTTCTAGTATCTGATACGGGGGGAGCAGTATCCCGTCGCCATCAAATTATAGTTTGTCAGCACCAATAATACGGCTGAGTATGAAGGCTTTCTTATGGGGTAATCAGACAATCCACCAGAATCTATCAAACCAAGGAACTACATTTGATGCCTTACCATCGGCAGGTTTTAAAGATGGCTTTGGGATTCGAAGAAATATCCTTTCTACACATTCCTCGTAATAGGAATGATTTCGCGGACGCATTAGCAACTTTGGCCTCCTTGATTCGCATATCAGACAAGGAACACTTGCCAAGCGTCACAATTTCCCTGCACAAGGCCCCAGCCCCCAGCCTACGGGAATTACATTGGAGAAGTATCAGATGAGCTACCTCCCATCCAACATCCTTGGTATCAGCATATCAAGGAATATCTGCGAGATGGATCTACACCCCCTGAAGCGAGCCCGACTGAGAAAAGGCAGATCCACCGACTTGCTATGAAATACTACCTGAGTGGAGATGCGCTCTACAAAAGAGATGCATGATTAGGTCTCCTCAGATGTTTAGACAAAGATCAAGCCCAAAGGCTTATGGATGAAATCCATGGCGGAGTCTGTGGCCCCCACATGAGTGGCCCCCTCCTTGTTAAGAAAGTCCTCAGGACGGGACATTATTGGTTATTTCTCAAAGCTGATTGCAATGACCATGTCAGGAGATGCTATCAGTGCCAGATTCATGGGAATGCTATACACGCCCCTCCACGCGAACTTCACAATATGAGTTCACCTTGGCCCTTCTCAATGTGGGGAATGGACGTTATCGCGCCCATTGAGCCTAAAGCCAGTAATGGTCATCGATTTATCTTCACCATGATCGACTACTTCACCAAGTGGGTAGAAGCAGCCTCCTTCCCCAGGGTTACTAAAGAAGTCATCATTACTTTCATCAGAAACAATGTTATCTGTCGATATGGACAACCAGAGGTGATTGTCTCCGACAATGCCAAGAACCTCAACAACAAAATGATGGGGGAATTATGTAGTAAATTCCACATCAAACATCTCAACTCAGTCATCTATCGTCCGAAGATGAATGGTGCTGTTAAAGCGGCTAACAAGAACATCAAGAAGATTATGCAAAAGATGTCTGCCAATCATAAAAATTGGCCTAATCTATTGCCTCTAACCCTGTTAGCCTACAGAACCTCAATGCGCACTTTCACTGGGGTAACCCCCTACGCCTTAACCTATGGGATGGAAGCAGTGCTCCCCATAGAAGTTGAGATGAAATCCCTCATAGTATTGATAGACGCTTAGTTGTATGAAGACCAATGGGTACAAGATAGGTATCACCAATTGTCTCTAATAGACGAAAGGCGAACCGCGGCTATCTTCCATGGTCGGTTATATCAGCAAAGGATTGCCCGATCCTATAACAAAAAAGTCTGGCTACGGCAATTCAGACAATATGACTTGGTTTTGAAGAAAATATTGGACAACCAAGATCAATCCAAGGGAAAATTCGCTCCTAACTGGGAAGGCCCGTTTATTGTCAAGGAAGTATTGACAGGAGGCACTCTCAGATTGCAAGAAATGGATGGCGATGAATTTTCGCAACTCATCAACTCAGACGCCGTGAAACGGTACTATGTCTGAAGTTACCATCAAGTAAACATCCTGGTGATAGACCATCAGATCACCAGTTATTCCGGTTCTTTAAACCTTTACCACAAACAACTTTTCTACACTTTGCCCCTCAGGGAAACATACCTTCCAAGCCAGCAGCCTGGCTTTCTCCTTTGCGTTCCTACAACTTAGGTCATCCCACCGTGGATTGAACCTCTTGCGTATACAGTTTGGCTACCCATACATGGGATCAAACTTTTCACCTGTAGTTTATCCTCAACCTAGGATTAAACTCTCTCCTCCCCGCACTCTGACCTGCACATGGGATTACGCTTTTCATCTCGACCTGAGGTGCGAACTACGTTGACCTGATCTCCTCTTCAATAGGAGTACGTAGGCAACCATTTCATATGGCCCGGTTGAAATAAAATAAAAACAACAAAAACATTCCTACACCATTCCTGCCACATACAACATTGAACCTCTTACACCAGGTTCAAACTACGCAGACCTGATCTCCTCTTCAATAGGAGTACGTAGGCAGCCATTCACGGTGCGGTCTCACCCCTACCAAAACACAAACCCTTGTCAGTTGGTACTGGGATCATCCTTTAATCCACTACATTTCATTTGGCTTCAGACCAAACGGATGGAATTACCTGAACTCCTCCCAAATAGGAGATTCGGCGACCATCTAAGCAGCGGTTGTACCTCGAAGAGCAACACCAATCCATAAGAGATAGAATTAACTAGGCTTCTCCTAAATAGAAGTGTTGGCGACCATCTGTGGTGCGATCAGTCTCAGAGAGGAAAGCCACACTCCTCTCCTTATTTTCATACAGAAACTAGTCCCAAGACACCGAGAGATGGTAGGGATACATACAGATCGATGATCTATTCTGAACTATCTAGAGACAACTCAATGTTCATCCACCGAGAAGGAATTCAGAATACATCACGATCACAAGCCCTGAAGCAGCAGGTAAAATATCAAGCAAACAGCAAGGCATATCTAAAAGGGAAGTGATCAAAAAATATATCTCCTTGTCATATATATAATGTTGTTTGATATACACAATGTAAACTGTACATGACAAAATGGCTAAGCTAGTCTGTGCAGGAAAATACAAGATCATCTACAAGTCAGGGTATATGCGAGCTAACAAGCCCAACATGGAGTCCCTCTCAGAAGATGGAGGTAAAGCTATGGTCTCCTATATGAGAATATCCATACGACCCAACAGATCTGTAGCCATCTGTATGGTGACCATATGATCATTAATATATGCGCTCATCTCGGCGATCATGCCAGTGGTAAGGGACCTCACTGCAGTACTATCTGTGACGGCTACATCTCGGGCCGATATGGAGATATCCCGCTCAACTATCACTACATCTCTGGCTGATATAGCCTCATCCCGCTCAACGACGGTGACATCTCTACGAGCCAAGGCCTCGTCTCTCTCCAATAGAGTAGCCTCCCTCCCATCAAGAGCAGTCGACATCATAGATCGAATCTGATCTCTCTCAAAGGTCATCAGATGAAGACTCTGCTCTAAGTACCGTGTTGAGTGCTGAATCATAACAGTATTGGTACTAGGAGAATTCGGAAGAAATGCTGGCAACCCAGCAGTGGGCTCCTCCTCGATGTAGGTATCAATGTCCTCCATGGGCTCTACATCATCTAACTCGCTCTTCGGTACTGTAAATACTGCTGCAGTCGATAAAATCTATGTCTCCATCCACGCGGAATACTCTGCGGAATAACCAGGATGACTGACAAAAAAAGCCGCTATCTCACGCCGATCCCAGCAGGCGTATACCCGAGATCGGTCCTCTGCTGAGAGATACCGAGAAGCTGAACGCTGACCTGTCGCCCCCTCAAAAGGATAAAAATCCTGGAACTGGTCGAACTGCGACATCACGGCCAATGGGTGATAAGTGGTCATTCCCCTCAAACCAGCCAGAGGGAGATAGTCCATGCCCGGAGAATGAGTAATGAAGCTGTATGGTGAGCTAGGCCCCGAACACGGTAATATGATGAATGTATCTCTGATATCTGCCAAGAATGTGGACCATGACAGAGCATCTATACACTCTGATGGCTGAAAAGAGTATGACATAGCTATATCATGGGTGAAGTAGTACCCATACCATCTAAAAGTGCCAATCGGTCTCAAGTGTGATATGAACCACACATATAGCATTACTGAACTACCTGTGAACACTCCTGTAGGATACGTGCAACAATATGATGCCGACCGCAGGGTCTCAGCTACAATCATAGGTACAATGGTACGACCCTCCCTGAGAGCTCTCACGACCATGATAACGCCTATATCTATCTCATCCATATACCGCGGCATATACACATATGACAATACACATAGCATCAATACGTCAACTCTGGCCAAGCGCCAATGAGCCTCCGGTGTGGTGAAATCCCCGGAATGTCGTGCATAGCTATCTTCCAAGCCAAATCTGTCATACAAAAAATGCTGGGATATCACGTGGCCAGATGTCAACTCATCCTGTACCACTCTACGCCTCAATCCTGTGAGAGTCATAAATTGTCTGCTCATATCTCCCAAAGCCAAATACAGGCAAGGTCTATCTAAAGGCAACATCGTCAAACGTGCATACTCCTCCAGAGTAGGAGTTAACTCATGGGTGCCGAATCAGAATACCTGCCTATTCGATAGCTAATGCTTTATCATCCCGTCTACAAATCCTGCGGGAACCTAAAAAGTCAAAAAGGTCATGGTATGCTGTAATAAATGATCTACAGTCACCCTGTCTGGTGGTGACATGCTATCATACCACGATCTCATACCCGATGCCACCACTGACGGTGGGGTATGATCTATGCGGCTAACTGTCGAAGAAGACATCTGTGCGGGCCGTGTCATAAGATCATCCAGGGGTCAATACCGAATATCTCTGGACATACATACATATGCATAACATGATACATGCATAACCGATAATAGATGGCAATATGATATAGGGAATGAAAAAATAGTGCATACTTTCCTAAATATATCGTCATCTAATACATCATCTCTGTACAGCTACAAATACAGGGAAATGGGGCACAGCCACCCAGTATCTAACAAAGGCCTATCAAAAGATATAGCGAGAATGGGGCATAACTACCCAATATCTAACAGAGGCTTATCAAAATATATAACGAGAATATACATCAGAAGAAGACAATGGTGTCGATGTCCACATCATCAATCTTGTCCACCTGATGTAATTCTTCTTGAGTCACTGAATCTCTATCAACAGGGATGTCAGGCCTATAAAGAGGAGGATTTTCACTGGCAAAACTGAATGGGTCACCTGAGGGGCCAACGCCTGAGCTAGAAGGATCAAATGATGCCGCCTCTATCGGGTCTCTACCCAAATGCCAGATAAATATATGTGCCTGGTCCAACTGCCGGGTCAAACTATCAATCTGGGTCATATGAGTCGGATCTCAGACACAAGCTATCCGATCCGTCATCATCAAGGATCCGAAACCATATCCCCCATAAAATGTGTGGCGCGGGACTGAGCTCCAATAGTTCGAGGGGACCACCACCGATGGAACGTCTCCTGAGTACATGGACCCTCTGACAATGCAAAATCGTCGACCCCTAACAATGGGATATCAATGACGATTGACTGTGATACAGGCCAATAATGCCTGGCAGGAGGCAAGATCGGTATACGGATCTCCCCTATGGTGCTCTTGATAGCACGCTCTCCTAAATAGAGCTCCCAGCCTCCATCTGTGAAGAGAGGAACTCTCCTGGTAGAAATCACATACTCGACTCCAGTCGGGTATCCCTCCTTAAAACCCACGGTCAGGTGTGCCCCAGAATAGGGAAGCCATGTGATGGTGTCGGCCGTTAGCAACTCCAGCTGTATACGATAATGAGTGAATCCCTCAGCTATAGGGACCTCTGGCAAAATCGAATGATGCCATCGTCGTCCTCGTGGATAGGTGTCTAAACCTAACACACTCACGGGATGCAAGCATGGAAGCCTCTCATAGGCCCAAAACTGCCAACACAAAGGCAAACAGCTGCTGTCAGTTAACACTCTTAACCTATACATGGTAAATAACAAGAGAAATACTCACCAGCAGAAATGGGTAAAATCCTAGCCAAGCCTCGGTCAAACCCTGTGAGCGCATACGCGTGCCCCGGAGGAAATATGCAAAGGTGTAGGAGCCCCAATCATACTCTCCAATATGGTCCACATTACGTGTAGCTCTGATCGAAGCAAAAGATACCGTGGAAGAGTTATCTGCTATGAAGCAGCCTCTAATGATCATCAGGAAAAATCGCCATAGAACGCGATCCCTGATTCTGACATCATCAGGCATAGGCTCACTCAATAGCCCGCTTATAGCATCTACGCTCAAAGGACTTGAATGGACAGTCCTTCCTTTGAGCACCGCTGTCGGAACTCCTAATAAGGATCTAACAGCAGTAGGGGTAATATTTTCTATGCAAGGCATTGGCTCCCCTCCAAACACTATACCTGTGATAAATCACCAATCCATAGGCGTCATCATCACCTCGCAATCCAACAGATGGAGTGACTGAGTCTGATGAAACCATCGCTCAGATAATGCCCTGAGGTAACCCCAGGGACAACGACGGGGAAGTATGGAGAAAAATGCCCCAAATCCCCACTCATGCACTACCGCTGTAACGCCCCCGAATCTAGGTACTTGAAACTCGAATTTAGTGCTTTACGATACCATTTCTATGAGCGGAAATATTACTAATAATAATAACAATAATATAACTTTCAAACTTAACTTACATTTATCAGAGTCTAATCTCAAGTACGCAACCTTTACTACATTCTTTGTATGATATATAATACATATCATAACTTAGTACAGTCTAACTATTACAAAAGATACAAATAAACAAATTCTGTTTGCTTTCCTTTTCACTTGATCTTGGCCGATCCCTTCTAGCTGTTCACACTTAGCTGAAAATATTTAAATTAAGCAAGGATGAGCATTTGAGTGCCCAGCAAGTATTATATATATATAGGCTGAAAGAATTTAAATGTTTTCTTTATAATACCCTTCTACAACAAATCAAAAGTTGTGAAGTAATTCTGTGCCAATAATAATAACATAACAACCATCTTTCAAATTTTAGAAATTACGTATTGACTATATATAGGGTTATAGTGACATACTATGAACATTATTTTCTTTTTCGAAAGGGTTAAACAAAAATTTATCTGTAAACCATCATAACTTACGGGCCTGAGGGTGTACAGTCCATGGACCATGTATTGATCAATACAACATTGCTAGAATGATATCATCGTTCATCCTTTGTCCGCCGTAGCGCATAAAAATTTTCCCATGTTCGGGATGTTCATACTTGTCAGGGTTCCAAACAAAAGGTTTTATCTTATCCAATAATAATCTATAATTCAACATATATGTATATCAAAGGTGTATCAACATGTGATTAAATACAATGATTATCCAAGTGGGGACACTTGTATAATCATTTATAGAAATTAACGAACAGAGTATATATCTGAATTACCATATACTAACATGTTGATAAATAATGGGCGTATATAATATAGGTTTAATAATCTGTACAGTAATAGTATAATTCTGAAACATTCTTACACTTGTCCAATTGCATAAAGAAAATGCAAAGGTATGATACTTGCCTGGTCTGCTGCTTACAGTACGCAACTTAGTTTTATCTTTTATACCGAAACCTATCATTAATAAGATCATTTTATCGATTAGAATCACATATCATAACACATAGTACTGCTAATTGCAGTCAGCACATAACCTAATTACATTGTCATGCATGTTTCACAGTCATAGAATCATAAACAAACCTTCATACAGTCAAAATATCTAAGTTCAGATCAATTTCTAAAACATGTCGGTCTACTGACGATTTTATCGGGTAATTATCGAGTCTAAGACTATATCCCATATCTCAATATCTACCAGTATCAATCATATTATTTTTAAATGACTTATAATAATTTTTAAATAATTATTACCATTTATCACTATTTTTGAAATATCAGAATCATTATTAAAATTTTTAAATACTAATCAATTCTATTATCATTAATATTTAATCAATACTAAACTATTAATGAAACCATTGCCAAAATATTAAAGTTATGTATAATAACTCAAAATATTCATAACGTATTTATATTACCCTTAAATGATTTTTAAAACATTTAAAATCATTATTAAATAATTACCATTAATATTTAAATATTAATGTACCATTATCCAAATATTAAAAGTCATTAATTATAACTTAAAATATTTTTAATTTATTTATATCCCTTTTTAAATTATTTTTAAATTAATAAAACTATTTTTAAACTATTTATTTAATATAAATATAAAATAAATTTAATATCATTAATCTTAAATTAATATCATTAATATTGAATTATTAATGAAATTATTCATTAAATATTAAAAGTTACCTTTTATAACTTAAAAAATCATTAAACACTTTATTTTCATTTAAAATGATTTTTATAATAATAAAATCATTTTTAAACTAAATTATTTAAGATAATTATTAAGTAAATCTAATATCATTAATATTAAAATATTAATGAGAATTCTCCAAAAATATAAAAAAATATATTTTATAAGTCAACATATTTTCTAACACTATATTCTCATTTAAAATGATTTTTAAATTAATAAAATCATTTTTAACTTATTTATTTAATTAAACAATTAAATAAATCTAATATCATTAATATTAAATTATTACAAATTTTCATGACAAAATATCAAAAGTTATATATTATAACTTAAAATATTTTTAAAATCATATAAATCATTTTTATATGATTTTTAAATCATTAATTCTATTTTTCGTAAATTATTTAATACATTGATTAAATAACTAAAATATCATTAATATTAATTAGTTAATGAAATTTATCAGAAAATATTAAAAGTTATCAAAAATAACTCAATTTTTTTTAAACACTTTATTCATATTTAAAATGATTTTTATATAATTAAAATTATTTTTTTCTAATTTATTTAGTACACTAATTAAATAAATTAAATATCATTAATATTCAAATAATTGCAAATATTAATGAAAAATATCCCAAATAATTAAAAGTTATTTTTCATAATATAAATTAATTTTTAAAACTAATTTTGTAATTTTTATAATTTATTTTCTATTTTTAATCAATTTCCGGAAATTCAGAAATTAAATTAATTAAAAACCGTCGCTAAATGCTTTTGGCGACAGTAACCGTCGCTGTCGGCGTTCTTGAGCTCAAGAACACTGACAGCTTCGGTTACCAACATACAACGTTTAACCGGCTATAAATTCATTTCTAGATCGCTTTTGTTCAAACTAAAACTTAGAACATGTAGTGTTTATGTACCTCTACAAGTTTCATATCTTAATTTAAGCAAACAACAACATAAAAAAAAGATCTATGCCATCAAAGTAGCTGTCAGACGGTTTCTTGGTTTTCCCAGAAACCCAGGTGTCGACTGAGCACTTTCATGCTCAAATTAATAGTAGTTCTGATCATGGTTCATGCGATTTAAAGGTTTAAATCTGTAGTACTCGTGTCAAGGAACAACACTACAACAACAGATAAGCTTAACATTAACAGATTTGCAAGATCTAACTCGGTCAAACCCTGTCAGAAATAAGGCCAACAATTTTCTGGAAATTTCCCAGAAACAGAATTCGTGATCGAGGGACTAGGTTTGACCACATGCTACGTTCGATTTATTGAAGCATTAAGACATCTAGAGGCACTTAGCTATAGTCCAGATAACAGGCTACAACTTTAATACAATAACAACATCAAACAATCATTAAATCTGTCAGATCAAAGCCGTTCAACATGCTGTCAGACGCTAAAAATTTTCTGGGTTTACCCAGATTTCTTCCCGGTCATGGTCGGTCAACGACCTTTGACCATCAATATCTTTTGATCTAGACATCCAATGACAGTGAATCCACTTTCAGATTAAAGATCTCATACAAGGCTACAAATGTAAACACTTAAACAACAAAAATAATAAACACACAACGATCTACAGCCCCTGACATTTGATGTCAGACAACAGAAAACTATTTTCCCAGATTTTTGAAAAACTCTGATTTCGAGCATTAGATGTTATGGATCTAGTAAACAACAACCCAGATCATCATTTAACACTTTAATCAACATGTTTAAACATAAAAATCACAAATTTATTATAGCATACAAGATCAAATTTTGACTTAGGTTTTTATACCTTTAAGAACCAAATGTTGATCTATGGTTTCTGATTTGTTGTTGATGATCGTGGGACTCAATTTTGGGACCGACCTACTACATAATTTCGAAGCTTTTAGAGAGAGAGGGTCTAGGATGAGCTTGGTGAATAATTGAGCCAAAAATATAACATTTTCTGTCTCTAATCTTTATATATATTAAGTAGATTCATGTATAGTTGCTAGGTGGCTGATGTGTTGTCATTTATGTGTCACATGGAGTTGGTGTAGTTGGTCACCAACTCAAAATATGGTAAGATTCTCAAGCAACCAAGTAAAGAATGTAATAAGGGCAATAATGTCATTTGTTAATTGATTTAAATGGAAAAGATTGAATCTTAACAATCCCTTAGGGGTGACCCTTACGGTTTGACCCTTAGGGTTTAACCCTAAGGTTTAGCATATAACACAAATGAGATTTGGCAACTAGGGTTTATAAAAGTAAACTAAAATTTTAGTTTATAAAATTTATAAATTAGGGTTTTAAAATAATTAGGGTTTCTTAACTAAATAAAAGGTTTTAATTTACTTATCACCTTGCTAATTAGGATTTTTAAAAAAAAATACTACTTAACATTACATTGCCTAAATTAGCTCTTAGGGTTTACAATTATAAATTAGGGTTACTAATTTAGAAATTACGGTTTATAATATAGAAAAATAATAAGGATTTTGAATAATTACGATTCTCCCTAATTAGGGTTAATACATATAACACCGATCATAAATCACATTATTGTGATTACATAACGGCTTAACAAATTCTCAAAGTCGCGAATGACTTTCGCATTAGGGTTTCAAATCTATTAGGGTTTAACAGTTTGAAACTACGATTTTTATTTTAAATAACGGTTTCTAAATATTAAGTAGGGTTTAATAACAAAATTATATAATGCTTAACATATATCATATAACAAAGTCTTGAACTTACAGCTTAGTTTTAAATAAGGGTTTTATCAGGTCATAAGGGAATTGATTTCCAGATTAACCTTACAAGCATAACATACATATTTATAGCACTGAAAGATCAACAATATAATTAATATTATTATATTATCATCATTCCTTATTCCAGAACCAGAAATAGAGTTTATCAAAATATTATTAGGGTTTGATCGTAATATAATAAAACTGTTCCACACATTAACATTACACACATAACCATACATATCTATAACACTGACAAATAATAATATAATATTATTATTTTTATTCCTTGATCAAAACCCAGAATTAAGGTTTGAATTCCATATCTGATTTATCTTTCACATATAACTTTATTAATTAAGTTAAATAATTAACTTAACTATTCTGAAATAATTTCATATAATAAAATAAGTATTTTAAAAATTCTAATAATCCTTACATATATTAATTAAATAATATATATACTTATTTTCAGGGAAAAGAATTAATAAAAATATTTTTACTGTAAAATTACATATTATAAGAATATAATTTATAGAGATAAATAATTTTTAAAATAAAATTATTCGTAATCATTCATGTAATAAATATATTTTATATCCATCACATAATTACATACTTAATACCTTGCACACATTCTTACCTTTGAAATAAATAATTAATAATAATAAAATAAAAAAAATTTATACGAAAAAATTCTGATTTTAATTATATAGAAAATATCGGGTTATTACATTCACCCTCCCTTATAAAGATTTCGTCCCCGGAATCACCTTTTAAAACCTATACTTACCCGGGTACTTAACATACACAACCTTTATAAATAGATCTCGATCATAATTAATCGATTCGATCTTTAACTATTCATCACAAAGCTTATCTATCTTCTTAAACAGAAATTTGATTCCTAAGAGAACTCAAATTCCTCCTTCAAAATAATTTATAAAAATAATTTACAATATATAAGAAAATAATATTTAAGAAAATAACATTGTTTTAAGTAATACCTGGAGTTGTATCCCCGGCTGCTACCGAATCCTGAACAGTCACGTTGAAGACGCTTGCGGTTGGTTTCGTTGGTTTATTTGTTGAATTTGGTCTCGTTGTTGCCAATGTACTGCTACCTTGTTCCGTATTCGCATTCCTTGTTTCCCTTTTTCCTTCTTGAACAGTCTTTCACCTTATGCTCCATTGATTCACACATAACACACTTACTATACATTCCTGGATTGGAACAGTTAGGAGAAATATATCCCTCCTGTCCTCACTTGCCACATATAAACTTTCCTTTTAATCATATTCCTGGCTTATTGTCGGTATTATCGAAATTATCTTCTTTTATCGTATAAGGCTATCTGTTGCCCTGCCGTTATCCTAGTTATCACATACACTTTAACAGGGTCGTTTGATCCTCTAAATCTTGGCAATAGGACCGCCTTGAAGTCTTTGACGTTCGACGTTCGATTATCTGGTTGATCTTCCGCGACTGGTATTCCGTTCTTCATAGCTTGAGTTCCCACTTTCGCAAAATTTTGTATCGGGTCTAGGTGTCTTCCAGCTTTGTTGACAGGTTCTTCTATCCTTGGGTTTCATTTTTGTCTTGACGGCATTATCATAAATTATTCTTACATTCTAAGCCTTATCGTAAACGCTTATCATATAACGCAAAATTTTCTATTCACATAATCATGTACTCAAAATATTAGATTTTGAAAACTCGGTCAACTGTAATAACCAGTGACCAGATAAATATTTACTATCTTTGTACCAACTTATCCCATTAATCCAACATAGATCCATATTCATAACACTGGACATACCTTAGCACATATTGCTTTAAACATTCGATATCCCTTTGTGACTCGAAAGTCGGGAATCGCTGCCATAACTTATACAAAAGTTGAGAATATTCTACTATACAAATATACTTATCATTTACACCACATAGAATCATATATATTCCAGTAACACTTAACACTATCTATTTCTTACACCTTCCCTAATAATCAATTGCTTAGCATTCGATATATTCCCATTATTCTCCATAATCCATTCACACCTACTATACCTAATTCGTTCAACATACAACACATTATGAGTTTAAGAACTCACCACAAACATACGAGTTTAAGAACTCACCATAAATATATGAGTTTAAGAACTCAACATTGACCACATATTATTTTACTATATTCTACCTATCCGCTATACCTATCATTTCTGGGTCTGGTACTATGCTTTCCAAAATAACCACCTCTTTGAGGTAGCTTTCAATGTGAGCCTCTATTTTAGCAATTGGCTTTGATATTAGCTCGGTCATTAGCGTGCAAATACATCGATGGATGTCTGCCCAAATCACCCAGAAATTCTGGGTTCACCACCTGAATGCTCGGAAGCTCCCTGCGAGGGACAGGTGCAGCAGGAGTGGGGTCCTCTATCAGAATATTCGCCTCCTCATCCTCAACGTCTGGAACATCTACCTAGACAGGACGTATCACGGCCTCCACCAACCGACGAGGCTGTCTGACAGAACGGGGACGAGGCACTTCAGAAGCCACCGCCGTACACCAGAAGTGGTCCTATAGGAACTGCTCGGCTAATCCGGATCCATAGTATCTGGACAACAAGTCTCCAAATCACCTCAGAAAGGGTGTGGTATTTCCTTACCTGGAGCTTTTTAGAATGCATTTTATGACTATATGTATGCATGCATTTACTTTAACATATATAATAGAGTTAAAATGCATGACTACCCAATGCCTACAGTTGGAAATTTTTTGCCATAGTCCTCTTCGAAAATAGGACTATCCACATGCATACAAGCATGTCTAGGTGGCCATTCAGTAGCACACCTGCCCTAAAGTTATATACATAATATATGCATTAAAAATTAAAATCATCATGCATCAGGCCAACCTCAATACTAGGAGTACTTTGCCTTGCTACCTTATGCTCATTGGACCTCAAATAGGAAAAAAAATAGCATAAAAAGGTGCCAATTTGAGTGTCTCAAAGGTCAAATTTTTTCACATCATTATGTTCAGCATGGTTTAATACTAACATTTACTATGTTGAATATTTTTTATCTAATCGTTTGTGCATACATAATCACTACTATGTGTTTAGATGCATTTCATGCGATAACGCAAAATCCAACGGACAAAAATGAGAGAAAATACATGCATATGTTACCAGGATAGTGTAGAACACTCGTACGGTGACAGAATTTGCAGAAAATAGCCCGAACTCAGCAGATCTGAAAGAGGCTCACGTATTTTCCTTCGCGTAACAAGTTGAAAGTGACTTGTGAGACCAACCTGCTAGAATTTATCATCCACGGTTGGCCGCAGGCCCATCTACGGCTGCAACAGGTGCACCTACGGCACTCCCATGCGAGTCTCATCACTCCGGCTCAGTCCAGTTCGAGTTACAAAGGAGTTCTTACAAGCTGAAAAGGCCAAACCTGGGATAAAAACGCTACGCGATTGAGCAGAATAGCCTGAAACCTTGGTTTTTTCTGGATCCAACTGTGCCTTTCTTTTCATCCATTGGTATTCGACCGAACACATGGTTTACTATACCGATGATTTAAGTCTTTGTATACCACATTCAGCAATACCGTACAGAGGTCCGATGCCGCCAACGTAAGGTTGTCACCCCAATCTTTTCACACGTGAAATCCCAGACGGGGGTTACAATGTGAAGTCCCCAGTGGGGGTTACAATGCATGCTCATCCGTTCACACACAAATCAACGAAGGTCAAGCAGCCTTGACATTGTTTCAGCCGATGGCAAGTAAACCCATCGAAGCATGGAAAGTTATTCAAATCATTGCGTACGTTTATATTCATCACTCCCTAGTGGATCCCCGACGGGGGGTTACAATATGAAGTCGCGGTAGGGGATTACTACGTACATGTAAGCCGTTGACACACAAATCATTGAAGGTCAAGCAACCTTGACATTATTATAGTCGATAACGATTTAAACCTATCAGAGCTCTATAGCTATTCGAGGTTTTCACACCCGACCGCTCAGATCCCTGGCGGGGGTCACAACGCAATGTTCTGGTGATCTACACGTCAGCGGAGGTCAAGCAGCCTTGACAGTATATCCTACACGATTTTTTAGTCGTTGATGCACATGTTGGTGAAGTACACGTCAACAAAGGTCAGGCATCCCTGACAGCATTTGCTGTTGGCAGTAAACCCAACAAAATCTTGGCATATTCTGGCGATACTAACCAGGAGAGGTCAATGTCATCAAAGAGGATAGATGATGTAATATGATATACACATCCTCAAACAGATCAAGCTTTATCCCCAGAGATCTCTTACATAAAAGAGGTACATCTGCAGGATCAAGTCATTATCCAGGAAGTTGGTGATAACTCCAACATCAACATCCTACATGATTCTGATAACACGTCAAATCTGGTCATCGTTGCCAACCCCCAGTTGAAGTAACAGGGAGCCAACAATCATCCCCAGCGTGTTGGGCTACAACCCCGTACACATGCGTCATACATTTGCATCATGTTGCTATCCATAGTATCATGTTTATCTTGGTGCATTTCAAGTGTATAGGATTCTTTATCCTACCCATGCATCGCCATGAATGAGTATGATAAAGAGGGGCATCTGTAGACACTCGAAATTTTTTGTACACCTGTCACTAAAATTGCAGGAGAGCATATTCATCTTTTAAGAGGGAACCCTGAAAGACGATCCATATCCATGTCGGATACTACCGAAAGTTTAGCATCAACCCCGTATCGCAATCTGGGAGTAATAATCTCAGAAATAACCCCGAGGCATGCAGATAAAATACCGGAACACACACCGGAGAAGACCGATTAATCTCGAAGATAACCCTGAGGTATCCCGTCTCAGTCCCAACTATGGGAATAGCAACCAACCTTGGTGATAACCCCAAGGAAAGCAATTTCGGCGATAACCTCAGAAATGCTTGTTACAAATGAAACCAGCTTCAATCTCGGTGCTCACAATGGGATACACTGTACCAGCCCAGCGATAACATCAAGAAGACAGACACACCTCAAAGATGACAATGAGGACCTTCAACAAATTACAGCAGTCCAATCTCAGCGAAGCTGAACAACGTCTGCTTTATTAGCCCAATCCGGTGATAACACCGGTGAGGGGCAACATCGTCATCTGACCAACACGATGTCACGCCACGTCGCCTCAACATATCTACGCAACAATGTCCCACAAGACTAATCAATCCCGAGTGACTATTGTGCGGGGGTAACGGATGAAAGTTGAAGATTGAAGACTGGAGGGCACCGTCCCATCTTTAATGACTTCGCACAAACTCTAATCTCATGACATCGTACAACTCTCGACAATGGCGATCCGAAATAGGTCCTGTATACCTCAAACGGATGCCCGAATTGCATTTCTGAAAGTTCGAGTGGACATTACAGTGCCTGAGTGCACGTACTTCGAGACGACCCGAGCCGAAAAACCTGAGCCCACCCGGGTTGCCTCTGCTACACCTGCGGCTCCACCCTCTATAAATAGAGGGCTTGGGGTGGCCATTTTATAAGAGCAAACAGCGAGGAAGCCCTGCCCAATTTGCTCTACACTCATCCCAGGCAGCGTACTTTCCCCTTTTAAACACCTGTGAGCTCATATATAGCCCTTTTGTACCTACAAAAGTCTGTGTTTACTCACTCTAAAGATATAGAAGTCTTCTTTGGTAGCCCAATATAAGCCTTCTCACACACTTTAGAGTCCTTCTCTTCATCTTTGCACACACCCTTCTACACGTTGAGAGTCATGTTGCATATTTTGCTCGGACTTCGGTGCGTGGTTTATTTTTAGTTTGTATATACATATACATTTATATATATATTTATATAGATGGACTAACATTATCGAGTTATGCCTCGATTGAGCCTAGACTTCGGTCTGGAGCGTTTAATTGCTTTTGTACATATATAAACTTATATATATTAACTGTGTGTCGAACTTTGTTCGATGAGCCTAAACTTCGGTTTGGTGCGTTTACCTACTTTAATATATATATACTTATATATATTAACTGTGTGTCGAACTTTGTTCGATAAGCCTATACTTATGTCTGATGCATTTAATGGCTTTCTTATATATATAATTATATATATGAACTGCTATCGAACTTTGTTCGGTGAGCCTGGATTTCACATCCGGTGCGTTTACTACTTTAATATATATATATATATATATACTTATATATATTAATTGTTATTGGACTTTGTCCGATGAGCCTGGATTTTATATCCGGTGCGTTTACATGCTTATATATATATATATATATATATATATATATATATATATATATATATATATATTTACATTTCGTCCCACCTGGAGTTTACTTCATGGTGGTTGACCGTTTTTATAACTTTCTGTACATTTTGTCCTACCTGGAGTTTACTTCGTGGTGGTTGACCGTTTTTACAGCTTTATGTACATTTCGTCCCGCCTGGAGTTTCCTCCGTGGCGGTTAATAACTTTTACAGCTTTATTTACATTTCTGATCCCCCATGGAGGTACTTCGTGATTGGTGATCATGTCTGTATATATATATATATATATATATATATATATATATATATATATATATATATATATATATATATATACAGCTTTTATATATATACCTGCTTTCTGCGTTTATATCAATTGCAGCATCATGTGAGCCTAGGAATCATGTGATCACATATTCAGTCCTCTGAATCTAGATTTGGTTCCCGTGATGGACATTTTTAGCTGTAAGCAGCTTGTAAATTATATATGGGATGTTTGGATTCCCTCAGATAGTTTTCATACCCACGAGGAATTCAACACCTTTTTGTACATTATTTTTGTACGGATGCTTCGCATCTGCCAAATAAAATCAATCCAGCCGAATACGGAATAAAATAGGAGTGTAAAAGGTCTCAATTACTATTGACCATCAGGGTTTGAAAACCTCTTTTATAAATCATCACTGCCATATCTTGCTTAAAATTAAATTTTTACATAAAATTCAAACCATGTGTATATAGGTGCGAACGAGGCCTCGAACTACTTCCAAATAACAACACATTGACCCACACACACACATTCAGATAATAGTTTCTTGAAAAGAGGCGGTTACCGTGGTAACACGGATGTCGGGGGGTGCCTAACACCTTCCTTCTGCATAACCAAGTCCCCGAACCCTAATAAATCTCGGTTTCACCGACCCATTTAGCAGTGTCACATCACTGGGTCAATGTACAAACCTTTTCTCGGTTGTGTTGGTACAACCATTTAAAAAACCAATCGGTGACTCTTATAGTCTAATCGTCGACAGTATACATGTCGGACCTTTTTCACTTATTTTTTTAAATAAATCTCACCTAAAATAAGAACACCAAAGAACAAGTAACGGAAAGGGACAATTAAAAATCTCGATTCCAACATTTTCTGGAACTCGCAACTTTATTTTCTGGATCTACACCTTCTCGGCTAGTTGAGGCCTGATAGTCCAGTTGTTAGTGGTTATGTTGCCTTCAGGGCTCGTGATAGAGGTTACCCCTTGATTCTGAATGTCTTTGCTTGTGGCCATAACTTGATTGCTTCCTGATTCAGTACATTCCTCAGGAACACTTGAAATGGACGCATTACAAAAAGGGATGAACTCTGGATTCTTTAATGGGTTGGATTCCCCAACAATCTCACTACCTTTTCCTTTATCTAATCCTTCGCCTTCTTCATAGGTTTCAAAGGATTCAACCATGAAATCTCCCTCGAACTGTTGTTGTATTTCTTGCAAAGAACTTTCCTTTTTAGCTTTTTCTTCTTTGGAAAGGATTAGTATTTCCTCCTCATCATCCAAGGTGATGAAATCAGAAACGTGGTTGATATCTTTGGACCGCAAGACGTTTGATGTTGGTAGAGGAATCTCCTTTGGGGATGTCTTTGTCTCCTCTGTCATTCCTTGCATTAGGATCAGGCCATCTTGTGTTCTGGCAGAACTGCCGCTCATAACCTTCACCTTATTTGAACTGCCTGCCTCTTATGAACATCTTAAGCTTTTTATTTCCTTTTCGCCTTTTTTGGTCATGTGAAATTCTATCTCCAGCTCTCTATTTTCAATGAGATCCTGAATTTTATGTCGTAAAGACCAGCATTCTTCAGTCGTATGCCCAAGTGAATTGGAATGGTAGAGACATATCTTGGTGGAATCATAACTCTTTATCTTGGGATTTACAGGAGGCAGCAACTCAGTAATCTTTCCTTCTCTTATTAGAAAGTGTAGCATTTCTTCATTTGATTTGCTCAGAGGGGTGAAATTTTGGACTCCTTTGGAGGTTGTTTGATCTTTTATCTTTGAGAATTTGCATTCCCTCGAGCGATTTTTCCGCTGACGAGATCTTCTAGCATATTTATCATCCCTCTTTTCTTGTACTTTCAGCATGCTTTGATCTTCTTCATTTAGTTGGCTCATCATGGAGAGATATGGGCTTGCATTGTGGTTAACCTCCTTTTTCCCTTGGCTTTCTGATAGTTGAGTGAAAAATTGTCTTGTTTCCTGATGTTGGCGCTGTGAGGACCCTAAACTCGGGTACTTGAAACCCGAACTCGATTCTTCACGATACCATTTCTATGAGCGGAATAATACTAATAATAATAACAATAATATAAAAGTCAAACTTAATTTACATAATTATCAGAGTCTAGCTCCCAAGTACGTAACCTTTAAATATTCATTACAAACCATGATAGATAATATATATCATACTTGTCTTAATAATACCAAACTATTACATAACATAGTAATTCGTTCATTCAGCAACCTTCCCTTTCCCTTTGTTCTTAGCAGAGCTCTCTAGTCGTTCGCACTTAGCTGAAAACATTTAAATTTAAGCAAGGATGAGCATTTGAGTGCCCAACAAGTAATAGAAATTATATATATATATAAGCTGAAAGGATTTAGATGTTTTCTTTGTACTATTCTTCTACAACAAGTCAATAGTTGTGAAGTATTCTGAACCGATAATAATAACATAACAATTCTCTTTCAATTTTTTTTAAACTACGTAATGACTATAACTGGGGTTATGGTGACATGTCATGAACATTGTTTTCATTTTCGAAGAGGTTAAACAGAAATTCATCTGTGAACCGACATAACTTACGGGCACGGGGGGTGATCAGCCCGTTATGCCCTGCATTGATCAATACTACATTACAAGAACGATAGGATCGTTCACTCTGTTCCGCCTTGGGCGCATAAAAGTTTTCCCGTGTAGGGATGTTCATACTTGTCTGGGTTCCAAATCAAAGGTTTTATCTTGTTCAACAATAATTTATAATTCAACATATATGTATACGGGTAATTGACAAAGGTATATCAACATGTGATTAAATACAATGATTATCCAAGTGGGGACACTTGTTTAACCATTTCTAGAAATTAACGAACAAAATATATATATCTGAGTTACCATATACTAACATGTTGATAATCAATGAGCTTATATAATATAAGGTTAATAATCTGTACAGTAATAATATCATTCGTAAATATTCTTACTCATGTCCATTGCATAAAGAAAATGCAAAGGTAAGATACTTGCCTGAAGCGCTGCTTACAGTTTGTAATTTAGATTTATCGCTTATCTCACGACCTATCATTAATCAGATCATTCGTTCGATTAGAACAATATACTATAACACATAACACTGCTTATTACAGTCAGCACATACCCTAATCACATTGGCACATAGATTTAACAACCACTGAATCACAAATAATCACTTATCTAATCACATTATCTAAGTCCAGATCAATTTCTGAAACATGTCGGTGTATCGACAACTTTATCGGGTAATTATCGAGTCTAAGACTCTATTCTGTAACTTAATATTAGTCATATTATTTTTAAATGACTCAATATAATTTTAAAACATTTATTATAATTTATCATAAATTTTCAAACATCGGAATCATATTTAAATGATTTAAATACTAATGAATATCCTTGGCCGTAGTGCAGGGATAATGTGGATTATTTATTAAGCTGAGTCCTAGCGATAAAGTGATGAAAAATCTTTTAAATCATAAAAGATAGTAGATTTTATTCTCTATTCGACTCTTTTAATGGATTGCTTGTTCCGCTGCAGTTAAACTTGATGTTTGTTATATTGTATCAGTTTAACACTGTTGAAGACTAACGATAATTTATTCTGCATTATCTTAGTCATAATATTTCTTACTAGGCTAGTTGAGCTCACCCTTTTACTTTCGTTGTTCTCTTCAGGAAATGAGAACGTAGCAGGGACTAGTCGGGAAACGGAGTGACGGTCCAGATGATAGCATTAGTAGTCTTCACTATTCTATGAAATAGTGTGATAATAAATGTATTGAAGACTTATTTTGAGTTTGAATACTGTCTAGAAGACAATATTTGTATTAAAACTTACAGCTCATGTTGTATATTTAAGATTGTATTTATATTCTGTACCATGTATTTGGCGACTCAGAATAGGTGATGTATACCTATTTTGGGGGCGTCACAGTGTAAGTTTTCTTTAGCATTATATCCAATATTCCCGTCAGAAGCACTGTCCTTTTGAGGTAAGGAATGCTATTTTTTTCGTAAATGATATTATTTCTTTTAATATCATTATACCAGAATATTGGTAAGATTTTTCTTGTGAAATTCTTGTCCTTTTGTGTCGGGATTACTATTCACGTATACGGCACTATTCACAGAAAAATTTAATTTTTTTTCTTGTCCAAGTTGTTTATTATGGTTACTAATTTTGATTGTATCCATGTTTTGATTCTCATTCTTAAATTTTGCTCCACAATGGTTTATTATGGAGTATTTTTTAACATGGATGAACTAAAATACGAATCCTTAATCCTTATTTTTTTATCTCTCTAGTCGTTCCCGGCTTGTTTTGTGTGGTATTAAAGTTCTAAAATGTAGTAGAGATGTCCGGGTACAACTACATACTATCATAACAACATAACATCATCCCATACTCAAGATCTTGGTCGGACAAAGTAGACTGGAAAGACTGTTCTTGAACATTTCTGGAAAACCCAGAAATGTTCTTGAGCAGTTTGGTCAATGGTGGTTTTACCACTTATATCTTGAATTCTGTTATGGATCTTGTTGATCTAAAGTCTCTAGAATGTATTACTCATGTCAAGATACAAGGCAAAAACAACAACATGGTCATAACATTAAAACACTGCAAGATTCATGGCCTGCAAAACGTTGTCAAAGCTTCTGAAAATTCTGGGTTTTCCAGATTTTCAGTTTTCGTGAATGGTCAACCATGTTTGACTGCTTATAACTTGAGATCTAGACATGGTATGGACTTGATTCAAGTTGGAGATTAAAGACCTACTGACATACTACAAGTCTATAGCTTAAAACAATACAAAACATAAACACACAAAGATCTAGAGGGCCTGACATATGGCTGTCAGACACATAAAAAAAATTCCAGATTTTTGAAAACTCTTATTTCGTGAATCTAGATGTTATGGATCCAATAAATACCAACCCAGATCATCATTAGACACCTCATATAACATATATAACACAAAAAAAACAACATCAAACAACAAAAATCGGACAGAAATTAAAGCTAGGGTTTTAATACCTTCTTGATCGATTTCTGATTTTGTGTTGCTGATTTGTTTATGGAGGACATGGGGCTGTGTTTTGGGACTTATATGCTACTGAAATTTGTTGGTTAGAGTGAGAGAGAGAGAGAGAGAGAGCTTAGGTTGAGAGTTTGTAAAAATGTAAGTAACAAATATAATTTTTCTCTCTCCAAATCTATTTATACATGACTTGGATGCAAGAATTGGCTGATTGCTGGCTTGTTTGCTGTCAAATGGAAGCATGTGGAGTTGTTGAAGTGGTTCACCCACTCAACCTATTGTCAAACCCTACTAATTTAGCCAAATAATGTAACTAGGGGCAATATGGTTAGTTGGTAAATTATTTAATGGCAAAATTGATCCTTGGCCAAACCCTTAGGGTTTAGGGTTTGGTTAGGGTTTAGGGTTTGAGCCAATTTAGCACAAATCTAGAATTTCCAATTTAGGGTTTAATCCAAAAATTAAAAGTAAATAAAAATTAAATAGATTTTAGTTTCTAAAATTCTTAGATTAGGGTTTCCTAATTATGATTAATTTTCTAATTACGCTATACAGGAACATTAGGAATTAATATCATATAATTATCATTAAGCTTGCTAATTTAGTAATTAGGGTTTACAATTTTGGTAATTAGAGTTACTAAAATATAATTAAGTTTTCTAATTATCAAATTAGGATTTAAAATTTTAGGATTTCCAAAATTAGTAATTGAGATTATAATACTTGCTAATTAATCACATTAACACAATTATAACCAATCTCGAATTCTAATTTAAATTTTAAATTAGGGTTTCTCATTTCCAAAATTAGGGTTTTTAAATATATTAATTAGGTTTTTTCAAAAATTAATAATTAGGGTTTCTAGATTATAATTAGGGTTTACCTAATTAATCCAATCATTATATAATACTCCTCATAAAACACATAACACGGTCATATAACAATCTTAAGCTCACAACTGATTTTCAAACTAGGGCTTTCCACAGTAATTTAGGGTTTCCCATATAAATTTAGGATTTTGAAAATAAACATCATAATTGACTAATCATCATCAACACGTACATACAGTACATATTCATAGCACTGAAAACTTAAAATATAATTAATATTATATTATTATTCTCATACCTTGACAATAATCTAAAATTAGGGTTTGGATTCTATATCTGATTTATTCTTCATATTTAACCTTAATAATTAAGGTAAAATATTTACCTTAATAATCCATACTAAAATTTATATAATAAAATAATAATAATTATTATTTTGAAAAATCACTTCATATATTATTTAAATAATATATGATTATATTTTTATGGAAAATAATTAATAAAAATATTTCTACCTTAAAATTAATTATTATAAGAATATACTTTATAAAAATGAATAATTCTAAAATAAATTCATTTGTAAATAATTATGTAATAAATATATTTTTACTTACCACAAAAATACTTATACGCATAATCTTGTACAAATTCTCATCCTTAATATACATAAAAAAAATTAATCGCAAAATTTCTTATTTATTTATATAGAAAATATCAGGTTGTTACATTCACCATCCCTTATAAAGATTCCGTCCCCGGAATCACCGTTTTAAAACCTATACATACACGACACATAGCATACACAATCATTGCAAGTAGATCTCAATCAACTTTGATCGAACTGATCTTTAACTATTCACATGAAGCTTGTCTTTCTGATTAAACGGAAAAATTTGTTTCTAAAAGAACTCAAATTCCTCCTCAAAATTTCTTTATAAAATAATTTACTATATATTGGAAAATCAAGCATAATAAAATAAAAGTTATACGAATAATACCTTGAATTGCATTGCCAGCTGCTGCCGTGTCCTGGACTATCATGTTGTAGACCCTTGCTATCGACTTTGTCGGTTTGCTTGACGAAGTCGGTCTGGTAATTGCTAACATCCCGCTTCCAGTACCTGTGCTTGCACTACCTACCTCCACCCTTCTCTTCGGACAATCCTTCACCCTGTGTTCAGTCGATCCGCATATAAAACAACCACTATTCATTCTAGGATTTGGGCTGTTGGGAGAGATATGACCCTCCTGCCCGCACTTGTAGCATACAAACTTCCCTTTCAGACACTCCCCTAAATGGTTCTTTTCACATGTCTTACACGGTACATTTTGTTTCTTCATACCTTCTTGCTTCACCTGCATACTTGGTGAAAAATAATTCTCGAAAAACAGTGTTTTAAACATATCCCATGTTATCACACCTTCTCCTGCCCTCGCTTGATTTGCCTCCCACCAGAAATTTGCCTCACCCTTCATCATATAAGTGGCAAAAGCAGTCTTCTGCCCTTCATCTACCCTAGCTACCACAAACGCTTTTTTGATTTCCTTAACCCAAGTTTGGGCTTCAACAGGGTCAGTGGTACCTTTGAATTTCGGTGGTCCCACAGCTTTGAAATCCTTAAAATTCGCCAAGCGGTTGTCTGGCTAGTTTCCTGCGGCTGGAATTCCTTGTTGCATAGCCTGTGCTATCATGTTCGCAAATTGCTGCATTGGATCAGCTTGTTGTTGTCCCTCAATATTGTTGACAGATTCCTCTGCCCTTTGATTGCGAGTTCGACGTCTTGGCGGCATTATCTGATTGAATAAAATCATAATTTTAATCTTACATTCTAAACCTTATCACATAAGTTTAATATTTTAAACTTGCTTCATCATTTCTCAAACATAGATTCATATTCATTTAACGAATATTTTACATAACATAGCACAAAATGCTTTGAACTTCAGCTATCCCTTTATGACCACAAAAGTCGGGATTTACAGTCTTGACTTAATACAAAAGTTGGAAACATTAAATTACACATACATACTTATCATATATATTATATTAAACACACCTACACAACAGAACCTATACTACCTATTTATTACACCTTTTCCTTGGACACTCTCTCGCCTGATGACCTTCTATACCACAGACATAACATGCTCCTTTTTTGTAGTCAGGACAGTACAGAGTAGTATGTCCTTCATAACCGCACAGATAACAAATTCTTTTCTATTTCTCCTTATTGGATTTTCCTAAGTCATGGTCTTCTATCTTTCTTTTCCCCTTCTTGTCCGGAGCTGCACACGATGTGTTACTTGTGGCTCCCATCTGACCAATTTAGATTTTAAGCTTATCTTGTCCTTCCATTGTTTCTATTAACGCTTGACGTAACTGACTATTCAACAGCTTTTCTATCTCCCACGGCCTTTCCAGAGAAGAAACCTTGTTCTTCAGATTCTGCACCTCTGTTGATGCTTGATCAGCTTCAACTTTAATGTCTGAATCGCTATCTGTTAGCTCCACCATCTCCGAATCTGGTACTATGTTTTCTACAATAACCACATCTTCTAAGTTATTTTCATTGTGAGCCTCTATGTCAGCTATTGGCTTCGATATTGGCTCTTTATTTACGATCCGTGGGTATTCTAATCCTTTTTCACCTGACATCTACACATATAAACTATCTTGATCAGTATATAGTTTATACACACAGCAAACAATAGTTTTATAATAGTTATCTTTTATTTTATTTGACGACGAATTCATTCAATTCATCTCTTTTTAAACTCTATATGTGTTATTTAAATTTTCAATGTTTCCCTCTGTTCTAAGGTTATAGCCTAAGGTCTAAACCACCTAAGGTTTTTAACCCCAAGCTTTGATACCAACTTGTGAGGACCCCAAACTCGGGTACTTGAAACCCAAACTTGGTTCTTCACGATTCCATTTCTATGAGCAGAATAATCCTAAAAATAATAACAATAATATAAAAGTCAAACTTAATTTACATAATTATCAGAGTCTAGCTCCCAAGCACGTAACCTTTAAACATTCATTACAAACCATGATAGATAATATATATCATACTTATCTTAATAATACCAAACTATTACATAACGTAGTAATTCGTTCATTCAGCAACCTTTCCTTTCCCTTTGTTCTTAGTAGAGCTCTCTGGTCGTTCGCACTTAGCTGAAAATATTTAAATTTAAGCAAGGATGAGCATTTGAGTGCCCAGCAAGCAATAGCAATTATATATATATATATAAGCTGAAAGGATTTAAATGTTTTCTTTGTACTATTCTTCTACAACAAGTCAATAGTTGTGAAGTATTCTGAACCGATAATAATAACATAACAATTCTCTTTTAATTTTTTTTGAAACTACGTAATGACTATAACTGGGGTTATGGTGACATGTCATGAACATTGTTTTTATTTTCGAAGAGGTTAAACAGAAATTCATCTGTGAACCGACATAACTTACGGGCACGGGGGGTGATCAGTCCGTTATGCCCTGCATTGATCAATACTACATTACAAGAACGATAGGATCGTTCACTCTGTTCCGCCTTGGGCGCATAAAAGTTTTCCCGTGTAGGGATGTTCATACTTGTCTGGGTTCCAAATCAAAGGTTTTATCTTGTTCAACAATAATTTATAATTCAACATATATGTATACGGGTAATTGACGAAGGTATATCAACATGTGATTAAATACAATGATTATCCAAGTGGGGACACTTGTTTAACCATTTCTAGAAATTAACGAACAGAATATATATATCTGAGTTACCATATACTAACATGTTGATAATCAATAAGCTTATATAATATAAGGTTAATAATCTGTACAGTAATAATATCATTCGTAAATATTCTTACTCATGTCCATTGCATAAAGAAAATGCAAAGGTAAGATACTTGCCTGAAGCGCTGCTTACAGTTTATAATTTAGATTTATCGCTTATCTCACGACCTATCATTAATTAGATCATTCGTTCGATTAGAACAATATACTATAACACATAACACTGCTTATTACAGTCAGCACATACCCTAATCACTTTGGCACATAGATTTAACAACCACTGAATCACAAATAATCACTTATCTAATCACATTATCTAAGTCCAAATCAATTTCTGAAACATGTCGGTGTATCGACAACTTTATCGGGTAATTATCGAGTCTAAGACTCTATTCTGTAACTTAATATTAGTAATATTATTTTTAAATGACTCAATATAATTTTAAAACATTTATTATAATTTATCATAAATTTTCAAACATCGGAATCATATTTAAATAATTTAAATACTAATCAATTCTATTATCATTAATATTTAATTAATATTAAACTATTAATGAAATCATTTCCAAAATATTAAAGTTATTTATAATAACTCAAAATACTTTTAAAGTACTAATATTACCCTTAAATGATTTTTAAAACATTTAAAATCATTTTTAAGTAATTATCATTAATATTAAAGTATTAATGTTTCATTATCAAAATATTATAAGTCATTAAGTATAACTTAAAATATTTTTAATTCATTTATATTCCTTTTAAATGATTTTTAACTTAATAAAACTATTTTTAAACTATTTATTTAAAATAATTATTAAACAAATTTAATATCATTAGTAATAACTTAATAATTATTAATATTTAATTATTAATAAAATTATTCTTTAAATACTAAAAGTTATGTTTTATAACTTAAAATATCCTTAAACACTTTATTTTCATTTAAAATGATTATTATAATATTAAAATCATTTTTAAACTAAATTATTTAATATAATTATTAAATAACCTTAATATCATTAATAATAATTAATTAATGAAATTTATCTTTAAATATTACATGTTATATTTTATAACTTAAAATATCTTTAAATACCTTATTATTATTTAAAATAATTTTTAATATAATAAAATCATTTTTAATTAATTTATTTACTTCATTTAGTAAATAACTTAATTATCATTAATATTAATTTATTAATGAAATTCATCACAAAATATTAAAAGTCATTGAAAATAACTTAAAATATTTTATTATATCATAATATAATTTTAAATGATTTTTCAAGTATTAAAATTATTTTTAAATAATTTATTTAATATTATAATTAAATAAATTAAATACTTTTAATATTCCAAAAATATTAAATATTTATGAAATATTTTAAAAATAATTAAAAACTAATTTTTAGAATTTAAAATAATTTTTAATAATTTATTTTGTATTTTTAATAAATAAAAACTAAATTTTTTCTATTTTTTAATTAATTTCCAGAAAATTTGAAATTAATTTAATTAGAAACCGTCGCTAAATGCTTTTAGCGACAGACAAGCGTCGCTGTTGGTGTTCTTGAGCTCAAGAACACTGACAGCTTCGTTGTCTAGGGTGCTCGTTTGACCAGCTATAACTCATAATCTGTTAACGTTATGGACATGATCTTGGTCACATATTGTAGTACTCGTGTAACACTATAACTATAAACTGATTTCATGGTTAAAACATTAAACATCAAAGAGATCTGAGCCTCCAAAGATCATGTCAGACTTTGTTCTTCAAGTTCTGGAATTTCCAGAATCGGGGTACCTACTTTGGTGCCCTTTAATTAACATGTTCCCGGCTTGTTTTGTGTGGTATTAAAGTTCTAAAATGTAGTAGAGATGTCCGGGTACAACTACATACTATCATAACAACATAAAATCATCCCATACTCAAGATCTTGGTCGGACAAAGTAGACTGGAAAGACTGTTCTTGAACATTTCTGGAAAACCCAGAAATGTTCTTGAGCAGTTTGGTCAATGGTGGTTTTACCACTTATATCTTGAATTCTGATATGGATCTTGTTGATCTAAAGTCTCTAGAATGTATTACTCATGTCAAGATACAAGGCAAAAACAACAACATGGTCATAACATTAAAACACTGCAAGATTCATGGCCTGCAAAACGTTGTCAGAGCTTCTGAAAATTCTGGGTTTTCCAGATTTTCAGTTTTCGTGAATGGTCAACCATGTTTGACTGCTTATAACTTGAGATCTAGACATGGTATGGACTTGATTCAAGTTGGAGATTAAAGACCTACTGACATACTACAAGTCTATAGCTTGAAACAATACAAAACATAAACACACAAAGATCTAGAGGGCCTGACATATGGCTGTCAGACACATAAAAAAAATTCCAGATTTTTGAAAACTCTTATTTCGTGAATCTAGATGTTATGGATCCAATAAATACCAACCCAAATCATCATTAGACACCTCATATAACATATATAACACAAAAAAAACAACATCAAACAACAAAAATCGGACATAAATTAAAGCTAGGGTTTTAATACCTTCTTGATCGATTTCTGATTTTGTGTTGCTGATTTGTTTATGGAGGACGTGGGGCTGTATTTTGGGACTTATATGCTACTGAAATTTGTTGGTTAGAGAGAGAGAGATAGAGCTTAGGTTGAGAGTTTGTAAAAATGTAAGTAACAAATATAATTTTTCTCTCTCCAAATCTATTTATACATGACTTGGATGCAAGAATTGGCTGATTGCTGGCATGTTTGCTGTCAAATGGAAGCATGTGGAGTTGTTGAAGTGGTCACCCACTCAACCTATTGTCAAACCCTACTAATTTAGCCAAATAACGCAACTAGGGGCAATATGGTCAATTGGTAAATCATTTAATGGCAAAATTGATCCTTGGCCAAACCCTTAGGGTTTAGGGTTTGGTTAGAGTTTAGGGTTTGAGCCAATTTAGCACAAATCTAGAATTTCCAATTTAGGGTTTAATCCAAAAATTAAAAGTAAATAAAAATTAAATAGATTTTAGTTTCTAAAATTCTTAGATTAGGGTTTCCTAATTATGATTAATTTTCTAATTACGCTATACAGGAACATTAGGAATTAATATCATATAATTATCATTAAGCTTGCTAATTTAGTAATTAGGGTTTACAATTTTGGTAATTAGAGTTACTAAAATATAATTAGGTTTTCTAATTATCAAATTATGATTTAAAATTTTAGGATTTTCAAAATTAGTAATTGAGATTATAATACTTGCTAATTAATCACATTAACACAATTACAACCAATCTCGAATTCTAATTTAAATTTTTAATTAGGGTTTCTCATTTCCAAAATTAGGGTTTTTAAATATATTAATTAGGTTTTTTCAAAAATTAATAATTAGGGTTTCTAGATTATAATTAGGGTTTACCTAATTAATCCAATCATTATATAATACTCCTCATAAAACACATAACACGGTCATATAACAATCGTAAGCTCACAACTGATTTTCAAACTAGGGCTTTCCACAGTAATTTAGGGTTTCCGACATAAATTTAGGATTTTGAAAATAAACACCATAATTGACCAATCATCATCAACACGTACATACAGTACATATTCATAGCACTGAAAAATTAAAATATAATTAATATTATATTATTATTCTCATACCTTGACAATAATCTAAAATTAGGGTTTGGATTCTATATCCGATTTATTCTTCATATTTAACCTTAATAATTAAGGTAAAATATTTACCTTAATAATCCATACTAAAATTTATATAATAAAATAATAATTATTATTATTTTGAAAAATCACTTCATATATTATTTAAATAATATATGATTATATTTTTATGGAAAATAATTAATAAAAATATTTCTACCTTAAAATTAATTATTATAAGAATATACTTTATAAAAATGAATAATTCTAAAATAAATTCATTTGTAAATAATTATGTAATAAATATATTTTTACTTACCACAAAAATACTTATACGCATAATCTTGTACAAATTCTCATCCTTAATATACATAAAAAAAATTAATCGCAAAATTTCTTATTTATTTATATAGAAAATATCAGGTTATTACATTCACCATCCCTTATAAAGATTCCGTACCCGGAATCACCGTTTTAAAACCTATACATACACGACACATAGCATACACAATCATTGCAAGTAGATCTCAATCAACTTTGATCGAACTGATCTTTAACTATTCACATGAAGCTTGTCTTTCTGATTAAACGGAAAAATTTGTTTCTAAAAGAACTCAAATTCCTCCTCAAAATTTCTTTATAAAATAATTTACTATATATTGGAAAATCAAGCATAATAAAATAAAAGTTATACGAATAATACCTTGAATTGCATTGCCAGCTGCTGCCGTGTCCTGGACTGTCATGTTGTAGACCCTTGCTATCGACTTTGTCGGTTTGCTTGACGAAGTCGGTCCGATAATTGCTAACATCCCGCTTCCAGTACCTGTGTTTGCACTACGTACCTCCACCCTTCTCTTCGGATAATCCTTCACCCTGTGTTCAGTCGATCCGCATATAAAACAACCACTATTCATTCTAGGATTTGGGCTGTTGGGAGAGATATGACCCTCCTGCCCGCACTTGTAGCATACAAACTTCCCTTTCAGACACTCCCCTAAATGGTTCTTTTCACATGTCTTACACGGTACATTTTGTTTCTTCATACCTTCTTGCTTCACCTGCACACTCCCAAAACTTCTCACCTTCCTCTTACTATCTCCACTCCTGCTCCCACTATTAATTTTCACCTTCCTAGCTCCTTCTATCTTACCCTTATTCTTCCTTTCCTTGTTGTAAAGGCTCATGGCCTGACTTCCTTCCTCAGCTATGATCGCCTTCTCCATGAGTACTGCAAATGTAGAAATCTGCAACACCGCCACCTTGTTATAGAGCCATGGATTCAATCCCAGCTCAAACCTTCTAGCTTTCCTAGCCTCCGTATCAACTTGATGCGGAGCAAACCTAGCTAACTCATTGAATTTGGCGGCATATTCAGACATCGTCATATTCTCCTGCTTCAACTCTAAAAACTTAACCTCCATCCTCGCCTGCATACTTGGTGAAAAATAATTCTCGAAAAATAGTGTTTTAAACATATCCCATGTTATCACACCTTCTCCTGCCCTCGCCTGATTTGCCTCCCACCAGAAATTTGCCTCACCCTTCATCATATAAGTGGCAAAAGCAGTCTTTTTCCCTTCATCTACCCTAGCTACCACAAACGCTTTTTTGATTTCCTTAACCCAAGTTTGGGCTTCAACAGGGTCAGTGGTACCTTTGAATTCCGGTGGTCCCACAGCTTTGAAATCCTTAAAATTCGCCAAGCGGTTGTCTGGCTAGTTTCCTGCGGCTGGAATTCCTTGTTGCATAGCCTGTGCTATCATGTTCGCAAATTGCTGCATTGGATCAGCTTGTTGTTGTCCCTCAATATTGTTGACAGATTCCTCTGCCCTTTGATTGCGAGTTCGACGTCTTGGCGGCATTATCTGATTGAATAAAATCATAATTTTAATCTTACATTCTAAACCTTATCACATAAGTTTAATATTTTAAACTTGCTTCATCATTTCTCAAACATAGATTCATATTCATTTAACGAATATTTTACATAACATAGCACAAAATGCTTTGAACTTCAGCTATCCCTTTATGACCACAAAAGTCGGGATTTACAGTCTTGACTTAATACAAAAGTTGGAAACATTAAATTACACATACATACTTATCATATATATTATATTAAACACACCTACACAACAGAACCTATACTACCTATTTATTACACCTTTTCCTTGGACACTCTCTGGCCTGATGACCTTCTATACCACAGACATAACATGCTCCTTTTTTGTAGTCAGGACAGTACAGAGTAGTATGTCCTTCATAACCGCACAGATAACAAATTCTTTTCTATTTCTCCTTATTGGATTTTCCTAAGTCATGGTCTTCTATCTTTCTTTTCCTCTTCTTGTCCGGAGCTGCACACGATGTGTTACTTGTGGCTCCCATCTGACCAATTTAGATTTTAAGCTTATCTTGTCCTTCCATTGTTTCTATTAACGCTTGACGTAACTGACTATTCAACAGCTTTTCTATCTCCCACGGCCTTTCCAGAGAAGAAACCTTGTTCTTCATGTTCTGCACCTCTGTTGATGCTTGATCAGCTTCAACTTTAATGTTTGAATCGCTATCTGTCAGCTCCACCATCTCCGAATCTGGTACTATGTTTTCTACAATAACCACATCTTCTAAGTTATTTTCATTGTGAGCCTCTATGTCAGCTATCGGCTTCGATATTGGCTCCTTATTTACGATCCGTGGGTATTCTAATCCTTTTTCACCTGACATCTACACATATAAACTATCTTGATCAGTATATAGTTTATACACACAGCAAACAATAGTTTTATAATAGTTATCTTTTATTTTATTTGACGACGAATTCATTCAATTCATCTCTTTTTAAACTCTATATGAGTTATTTATATTTTCAATGTTTCCCTCTGTTCTAAGGTTATAGCCTAAGGTCTAAACCACCTAAGGTTTTTAACCCCAAGCTTTGATACCAACTTGTGAGGACCCCAAACTCAGGTACTTGAAACCCAAACTTGGTTCTTCACGATACCATTTCTATGAGCAGAATAATCCTAAAAATAATAACAATAATATAAAAGTCAAATTTAATTTACATAATTATCAGAGTCTAGCTCCCAAGTACGTAACCTTTAAACATTCATTACAAACCATGATAGATAATATATATCATACTTATCTTAATAATACCAAACTATTACATAACGTAGTAATTCGTTCATTCAGCAACCTTTCCTTTCCCTTTGTTCTTAGTAGAGCTCTCTGGTCGTTCGCACTTAGCTGAAAATATTTAAATTTAAGCAAGGATGAGCATTTGAGTGCCCAGCAAGCAATAGCAATTATATATATATATATAAGCTGAAAGGATTTAAATGTTTTCTTTGTACTATTCTTCTACAACAAGTCAATAGTTGTGAAGTATTCTGAACCGATAATAATAACATAACAATTCTCTTTTAATTTTTTTTGAAACTACGTAATGACTATAACTGGGGTTATGGTGACATGTCATGAACATTGTTTTTATTTTCGAAGAGGTTAAACAGAAATTCATCTGTGAACCGACATAACTTACGGGCACGGGGGGTGATCAGTCCGTTATGCCCTGCATTGATCAATACTACATTACAAGAACGATAGGATCGTTCACTCTGTTCCGCCTTGGGCGCATAAAAGTTTTCCCGTGTAGGGATGTTCATACTTGTCTGGGTTCCAAATCAAAGGTTTTATCTTGTTCAACAATAATTTATAATTCAACATATATGTATACGGGTAATTGACGAAGGTATATCAACATGTGATTAAATACAATGATTATCCAAGTGGGGACACTTGTTTAACCATTTCTAGAAATTAACGAACAGAATATATATATCTGAGTTACCATATACTAACATGTTGATAATCAATGAGCTTATATAATATAAGGTTAATAATCTGTACAGTAATAATATCATTCGTAAATATTCTTACTCATGTCCATTGCATAAAGAAAATGCAAAGGTAAGATACTTGCCTGAAGCGCTGCTTATAGTTTATAATTTAGATTTATCGCTTATCTCACGACCTATCATTAATCAGATCATTCGTTCGATTAGAACAATATACTATAACACATAACACTGCTTATTACAGTCAGCACATACCCTAATCACATTGGCACATAGATTTAACAACCACTCAATCACAAATAATCACTTATCTAATCACATTATCTAAGTCCAAATAAATTTCTGAAACATGTCGGTGTATCGACAACTTTATCGGGTAATTATCGAGTCTAAGACTCTATTCTGTAACTTAATATTAGTCATATTATTTTTAAATGACTCAATATAATTTTAAAACATTTATTATAATTTATCATAAATTTTCAAACATCGGAATCATATTTAAATAATTTAAATACTAATCAATTCTATTATCATTAAAATTTAATTAATATTAAACTATTAATGAAATCATTTCCAAAACATTAAAGTTATTTATAATAACTCAAAATACTTTTAAAGTACTAATATTACCCTTAAATGATTTTTAAAACATTTAAAATCATTTTTAAGTAATTATCATTAATATTAAAGTATTAATGTTTCATTATCAAAATATTATAAGTCATTAAGTATAACTTAAAATATTTTTAATTCATTTATATTCCTTTTAAATGATTTTTAACTTAATAAAACCATTTTTAAACTATTTATTTAAAATAATTATTAAACAAATTTAATATCATTAGTAATAACTTAATAATTATTAATATTTAATTATTAATAAAATTATTCTTTAAATACTAAAAGTTATGTTTTATAACTTAAAATATCCTTAAACACTTTATTTTCATTTAAAATGATTATTATAATATTAAAATCATTTTTAAACTAAATTATTTAATATAATTATTAAATAACCTTAATATCATTAATAATAATTAATTAATGAAATTTATCTTTAAATATTAAAAGTTATATTTTATAACTTAAAATATCTTTAAATACCTTATTATTATTTAAAATAATTTTTAATATAATAAAATCATTTTTAATTAATTTATTTACTTCATTTAGTAAATAACTTAATTATCATTAATATTAATTTATTAATGAAATTCATTACAAAATATTAAAAGTCATTGAAAATAACTTAAAATATTTTATTATATCATAATATAATTTTAAATGATTTTTCAAGTATTAAAATTATTTTTAAATAATTTATTTAATATTATAATTAAATAAATTAAATACTTTTAATATTCCAAAAATATTAAATATTTATGAAATATTTTAAAAATAATTAAAAACTAATTTTCAGAATTTAAAATAATTTTTAATAATTTATTTTGTATTTTTAATAATTAAAAACTAAATTTTTTCTATTTTTTAATTAATTTCCAGAAAATTTGAAATTAATTTAATTAGAAACCGTCGCTAAATGCTTTTAGCGACAAACAAGCGTCGCTGTTGGTGTTCTTGAGCTCAAGAACACTGACAACTTCGTTGTCTAGGGTGCTCGTTTGACCAGCTATAACTCATAATCTGTTAACGTTATGGACATGATCTTGGTCACATATTGTAGTACTCGTGTAACACTATAACTATAAACTGATTTCATGGTTAAAACATTAAACATCAAAGAGATCTGAGCCTCCAAAGATCATGTCAGACTCTGTTCTTCAAGTTCTGGAATTTCCAGAATCGGGGTACCTACTTTGGTGCCCTTTAATTAATTAACATGTTCCCGGCTTGTTTTGTGTGGTATTAAAGTTCTAAAATGTAGTAGAGATGTCCGGGTACAACTACATACTATCATAACAACATAACATCATCCCATACTCAAGATCTTGGTCGGACAAAGTAGACTGGAAAGACTGTTCTTGAACATTTCTGGAAAACCCAGAAATGTTCTTGAGCAGTTTGGTCAATGGTGGTTTTACCACTTATATCTTGAATTCTGTTATGGATCTTGTTGATCTAAAGTCTCTAGAATGTATTACTCATGTCAAGATACAAGGCAAAAACAACAACATGGTCATAACATTAAAACACTGCAAGATTCATGGCCTGCAAAACGTTGTCAGAGCTTCTGAAAATTCTGGGTTTTCCAGATTTTCAGTTTTCGTGAATGGTCAACCATGTTTGACTGCTTATAACTTGAGATCTAGACATGGTATGAACTTGATTCAAGTTGGAGATTAAAGACCTACTGACATACTACAAGTCTATAGCTTAAAACAATACAAAACATAAACACACAAAGATCTAGAGGGCCTGACATATGGCTGTCAGACACATAAAAAAAATTCCAGATTTTTGAAAACTCTTATTTCGTGAATCTAGATGTTATGGATCCAATAAATACCAACCCAGATCATCATTAGACACCTCATATAACATATATAACACAAAAAAAACAACATCAAACAACAAAAATCGGACATAAATTAAAGCTAGGGTTTTAATACCTTCTTGATCGATTTCTGATTTTGTGTTGCTGATTTGTTTATGGAGGACGTGGGGCTGTGTTTTGGGACTTATATGCTACTGAAATTTGTTGGTTAGAGAGAGAGAGAGAGAGAGAGAGAGAGCTTAGGTTGAGAGTTTGTAAAAATGTAAGTAACAAATATAATTTTTCTCTCTCCAAATCTATTTATACATGACTTGGATGCAAGAATTGGCTGATTGCTGGCTTGTTTGCTGTCAAATGGAAGCATGTGGAGTTGTTGAAGTGGTCACCCACTCAACCTATTGTCAAACCCTACTAATTTAGCCAAATAATGCAACTAGGGGCAATATGGTCAATTGGTAAATCATTTAATGGCAAAATTGATCCTTGGCCAAACCTTTAGGGTTTAGGGTTTGGTTAGGGTTTAGGGTTTGAGCCAATTTAGCACAAATCTAGAATTTCCAATTTAGGGTTTAATCCAAAAATTAAAAGTAAATAAAAATTAAATAGATTTTAGTTTCTAAAATTCTTAGATTAGGGTTTCCTATTTATGATTAATTTTCTAATTACGCTATACAGGAACATTAGGAATTAATATCATATAATTATCATTAAGCTTGCTAATTTAGTAATTAGGGTTTACAATTTTGGTAATTAGAGTTACTAAAATATAATTAGGTTTTCTAATTATCAAATTAGGATTTAAAATTTTAGGATTTTCAAAATTAGTAATTGAGATTATAATACTTGCTAATTAATCACATTAACACAATTACAACCAATCTCGAATTCTAATTTAAATTTTTAATTAGGGTTTCTCATTTCCAAAATTAGGGTTTTTAAATATATTAATTAGGTTTTTTCAAAAATTAATAATTAGGGTTTCTAGATTATAATTAGGGTTTACCTAATTAATCCAATCATTATATAATACTCCTCATAAAACACATAACACGGTCATATAACAATCGTAAGCTCACAACTGATTTTCAAACTAGGGCTTTCCACAGTAATTTAGGGTTTCCGACATAAATTTAGGATTTTGAAAATAAACACCATAATTGACCAATCATCATCAACACGTACATACAGTACATATTCATAGCACTGAAAAATTAAAATATAATTAATATTATATTATTATTCTCATACCTTGACAATAATCTAAAATTAGGGTTTGGATTCTATATCTGATTTATTCTTCATATTTAACCTTAATAATTAAGGTAAAATATTTACCTTAATAATCCATACTAAAATTTATATAATAAAATAATAATTATTATTATTTTGAAAAATCACTTCATATATTATTTAAATAATATATGATTATATTTTTATGAAAAATAATTAATAAGAATATTTCTACCTTAAAATTAATTATTATAAGAATATACTTTATAAAAATGAATAATTCTAAAATAAATTCATTTGTAAATAATTATGTAATAAATATATTTTTACTTACCACAAAAATACTTATACGCATAATCTTGTACAAATTCTCATCCTTAATATACATAAAAAAAATTAATCGCAAAATTTCTTATTTATTTATATAGAAAATATTAGGTTATTACATTCACCATCCCTTATAAAGATTCCGTCCCCGGAATCACCGTTTTAAAACCTATACATACACGACACATAGCATACACAATCATTGCAAGTAGATCTCAATCAACTTTGATCGAACTGATCTTTAACTATTCACATGAAGCTTGTCTTTCTGATTAAACGGAAAAATTTGTTTCTAAAAGAACTCAAATTCCTCCTCAAAATTTCTTTATAAAATAATTTACTATATATTGGAAAATCAAGCATAATAAAATAAAAGTTATACGAATAATACCTTGAATTGCATTGCCAGCTGCTGCCGTGTCCTGGACTGTCATGTTGTAGACCCTTGCTATCGACTTTGTCGGTTTGCTTGACGAAGTCGGTCCGGTAATTGCTAACATCCCGCTTCCAGTACCTGTGTTTGCACTACCTACCTCCACCCTTCTCTTCGGACAATCCTTCACCCTGTGTTCAGTCGATCCGCATATAAAACAACCACTATTCATTCTAGGATTTGGGCTGTTGGGAGAGATATGACCCTCCTGCCCGCACTTGTAGCATACAAACTTCCCTTTCAGACACTCCCCTAAATGGTTCTTTTCACATGTCTTACACGGTACATTTTGTTTCTTCATACCTTCTTGCTTCACCTGCACACTCCCAAAACTTCTCACCTTCCTCTTACTATCTCCACTCCTGCTCCCACTATTAATTTTCACCTTCCTAGCTCCTTCTATCTTACCCTTATTCTTCCTTTCCTTGTTGTAAAGGCTCATGGCCTGACTTCCTTCCTCAGCTATGATCGCCTTCTCCATGAGTACTGCAAATGTAGAAATCTGCAACACCGCCACCTTGTTATAGAGCCATGGATTCAATCCCAGCTCAAACCTTCTAGCTTTCCTAGCCTCCGTATCAACTTGATGCGGAGCAAACCTAGCTAACTCATTGAATTTGGCGGCATATTCAGACATCGTCATATTCTCCTGCTTCAACTCTAAAAACTTAACCTCCATCCTCGCCTGCATACTTGGTGAAAAATAATTCTCGAAAAACAGTGTTTTAAACATATCCCATGTTATCACACCTTCTCCTGCCCTCGCCTGATTTGCCTCCCACCAGAAATTTGCCTCACCCTTCATCATATAAGTGGCAAAAGCAGTCTTTTGCCCTTCATCTACCCTAGCTACCACAAACGCTTTTTTGATTTCCTTAACCCAAGTTTGGGCTTCAACAGGGTCAGTGGTACCTTTGAATTCCGGTGGTCCCACAGCTTTGAAATCCTTAAAATTCGCCAAGCGGTTGTCTGGCTAGTTTCCTGCGGCTGGAATTCCTTGTTGCATAGCCTGTGCTATCATGTTCGCAAATTGCTGCATTGGATCAGCTTGTTGTTGTCCCTCAATATTGTTGACAGATTCCTCTGCCCTTTGATTGCGAGTTCGACGTCTTGGCGGCATTATCTGATTGAATAAAATCATAATTTTAATCTTACATTCTAAACCTTATCACATAAGTTTAATATTTTAAACTTGTTTCATCATTTCTCAAACATAGATTCATATTCATTTAACGAATATTTTACATAACATAGCACAAAATGCTTTGAACTTCAGCTATCCCTTTATGACCACAAAAGTCGGGATTTACAGTCTTGACTTAATACAAAAGTTGGAAACATTAAATTACACATACATACTTATCATATATATTATATTAAACACACCTACACAACAGAACCTATACTACCTATTTATTACACCTTTTCCTTGGACACTCTCTGGCCTGATGACCTTCTATACCACAGACATAACATGCTCCTTTTTTGTAGTCAGGACAGTACAGAGTAGTATGTCCTTCATAACCGCACAGATAACAAATTCTTTTCTATTTCTCCTTATTGGATTTTCCTAAGTCATGGTCTTCTATCTTTCTTTTCCTCTTCTTGTCCGGAGCTGCACACGATGTGTTACTTGTGGCTCCCATCTGACCAATTTAGATTTTAAGCTTATCTTGTCCTTCCATTGTTTCTATTAACGCTTGACGTAACTGACTATTCAACAGCTTTTCTATCTCCCACGGCCTTTCCAGAGAAGAAACCTTGTTCTTCAGGTTCTGCACCTCTGTTGATGCTTGATCAGCTTCAACTTTAATGTTTGAATCGCTATCTGTCAGCTCCACCATCTCCGAATCTGGTACTATGTTTTCTACAATAACCACATCTTCTAAGTTATTTTCATTGTGAGCCTCTATGTCAGCTATCAGCTTCGATATTGGCTCCTTATTTACGATCCGTGGGTATTCTAATCCTTTTTCACCTGACATCTACACATATAAACTATCTTGATCAGTATATAGTTTATACACACAGCAAACAATAGTTTTATATGAGTTATCTTTTATTTTATTTGACGATGAATTCATTCAATTCATCTCTTTTTAAACTCTATATGAGTTATTTATATTTTCAACGTTTCCCTCTGTTCTAAGGTTATAGCCTAAGGTCTAAATCACCTAAGGTTTTTAACCCTAAGCTTTGATACCAACTTGTGAGGACCCCAAACTCGGGTACTTGAAACCCAAACTCGGTTCTTCACGATACCATTTCTATGAGCGGAATAATCCTAAAAATAATAACAATAATATAAAAGTCAAACTTAATTTACATAATTATCAGAGTCTAGCTCCCAAGTACGTAACCTTTAAACATTCATTACAAACCATGATAGATAATATATATCATACTTATCTTAATAATACCAAACTATTACATAACATAGTAATTCGTTCATTCAGCAACCTTTCCTTTCCCTTTGTTCTTAGCAGAGCTCTCTGGTCGTTCGCACTTAGCTGAAAACATTTAAATTTAAGCAAGGATGAGCATTTGAGTGCCCAGCAAGCAATAGCAATTATATATATATATATAAGCTGAAAGGATTTAAATGTTTTCTTTGTACTATTCTTCTACAACAAGTCAATAGTTGTGAAGTATTCTGAACCGATAATAATAACATAACAATTCTCTTTTAATTTTTTTTGAAACTACGTAATGACTATAACTGGGGTTATGGTGACATGTCATGAACATTGTTTTTATTTTCGAAGAGGTTAAACAGAAATTCATCTGTGAACCGACATAACTTACGGGCACGGGGGGTGATCAGTCCGTTATGCCCTGCATTGATCAATACTACATTACAAGAACGATAGGATCGTTCACTCTGTTCCGCCTTGGGCGCATAAAAGTTTTCCCGTGTAGGGATGTTCATACTTGTCTGGGTTCCAAATCAAAGGTTTTATCTTGTTCAACAATAATTTATAATTCAACATATATGTATACGGGTAATTGACGAAGGTATATCAACATGTGATTAAATACAATGATTATCCAAGTGGGGACACTTGTTTAACCATTTCTAGAAATTAACGAACAGAATATATATATCTGAGTTACCATATACTAACATGTTGATAATCAATGAGCTTATATAATATAAGGTTAATAATCTGTACAGTAATAATATCATTCGTAAATATTCTTACTCATGTCCATTGCATAAAGAAAATGCAAAGGTAAGATACTTGCCTGAAGCTCTGCTTACAGTTTGTAATTTAGATTTATCGCTTATCTCACGACCTATCATTAATCAGATCATTCGTTTGATTAGAAAAATATACTATAACACATAACACTGCTTATTACAGTCAGCACATACCCTAATCACATTGACACATAGATTTAACAACCACTGAATCACAAATAATCACTTATCTAATCACATTATCTAAGTCCAAATCAATTTCTGAAACATGTCGGTGTATCGACAACTTTATCAGGTAATTATCGAGTCTAAGACTCTATTCTGTAACTTAATATTAGTCATATTATTTTTAAATGACTCAATATAATTTTAAAACATTTATTATAATTTATCATAAATTTTCAAACATCGGAATCATATTTAAATGATTTAAATACTAATCAATTCTATTATTATTAATATTTAATTAATATTAAACTATTAATGAAATCATTTCCAAAACATTAAAGTTATTTATAATAACTCAAAATACTTTTAAAGTACTAATATTACCCTTAAATGATTTTTAAAACATTTAAAATCATTTTTAAGTAATTATCATTAATATTAAAGTATTAATGTTTCATTATCAAAATATTATAAGTCATTAAGTATAACTTAAAATATTTTTAATTCATTTATATTCCTTTTAAATGATTTTTAACTTAATAAAACCATTTTTAAACTATTTATTTAATATAATTATTAAACAAATTTAATATCATTAGTAATAACTTAATAATTATTAATATTTAATTATTAATGAAATTATTCTTTAAATACTAAAAGTTATGTTTTATAACTTAAAATATCCTTAAACATTTTATTTTCATTTAAAATAATTATTATAATATTAAAATCATTTTTAAACTAAATTATTTAATATAATTATTAAATAACCTTAATATCATTAATAATAATTAATTAATGAAATTTATCTTTAAATATTAAAAGTTATATTTTATAACTTAAAATATCTTTAAATACCTTATTATTATTTAAAATAATTTTTAATATAATAAAATCATTTTTAATTAATTTATTTACTTCATTTAGTAAATAACTTAATTATCATTAATATTAATTTATTAATGAAATTCATCACAAAATATTAAAAGTCATTGAAAATAACTTAAAATATTTTATTATATCATAATATAATTTTAAATGATTTTTCAAGTATTAAAATTATTTTTAAATAATTTATTTAATATTATAATTAAATAAATTAAATACTTTTAATATTCCAAAAATATTAAATATTTATGAAATATTTTAAAAATAATTAAAAACTAATTTTCAGAATTTAAAATAATTTTTAATAATTTATTTTGTATTTTTAATAATTAAAAACTAAATTTTTTCTATTTTTTAATTAATTTCCAGAAAATCTGAAATTAATTTAATTAGAAACCGTCGCTAAATGCTTTTAGCGACAGACAAGCGTCGCTGTTGGTGTTCTTGAGCTCAAGAACACTGACAGCTTCGTTGTCTAGGGTGCTCGTTTGACCAGCTATAACTCATAATTTGTTAACGTTATGGACATGATCTTGGTCACATATTGTAGTACTCGTGTAACACTATAACTATAAACTGATTTCATGGTTAAAACATTAAACATCAAAGAGATCTGAGCCTCCAAAGATCATGTCAGACTCTGTTCTTCAAGTTCTGGAATTTCCAAAATCGGGGTACCTACTTTGGTGCTCTTTAATTAACATGTTCCCGGCTTGTTTTGTGTGGTATTAAAGTTCTAAAATGTAGTAGAGATGTCCGGGTACAACTACATACTATCATAACAACATAACATCATCCCATACTCAAGATCTTGGTCGGACAAAGTAGACTGGAAAGACTGTTCTTGAACATTTCTTGAAAACCCAGAAATTTTCTTGAGCAATTTGGTCAATGGTGGTTTTACCACTTATATCTTGAATTCTGTTATGGATCTTGTTGATCTAAAGTCTCTAGAATGTATTACTCATGTCAAGATACAAGGCAAAAACAACAACATGGTCATAACATTAAAACACTGCAAGATTCATGGCCTGCAAAACGTTGTCAGAGCTTCTGAAAATTCTAGGTTTTCCAGATTTTCAGTTTTCGTGAATGGTCAACCATGTTTGACTGCTTATAACTTGAGATCTAGACATGGTATGGACTTGATTTAAGTTGGAGATTAAAGACCTACTGACATACTACAAGTCTATAGCTTGAAACAATACAAAACATAAACACACAAAGATCTAGAGGGCCTGACATATGGCTGTCAGACACATAAAAAAAATTCCAGATTTTTGAAAACTCTTATTTCGTGAATCTAGACGTTATGGATCCAATAAATACCAACCCAGATCATCATTAGACACCTCATATAACATATATAACACAAAAAAAAAACAACATCAAATAATAGAATTCGGACAGAAATTAAAGCTAGGGTTTTTATACCTTCTTGATCGATTTCTGATTTTGTGTTGCTGATTTGTTTATGGAGGACGTGGGGCTGTGTTTTGGGACTTATATGCTACTGAAATTCGTTGGTTAGAGAGAGAGAGAGAGAGAGAGAGCTTAGGTTGAGAGTTTGTAAAAATATAAGTAACAAATGTAATTTTTCTCTCTCCAAATCTATTTATACATGACTTGGATGCAAGAATTGGCTGATTGCTGGCTTGTTTGCTGTCAAATGGAAGCATGTGGAGTTGTTGAAGTGGTTCACCCACTCAACCTATTGCCAAACCCTACTAATTTAGCCAAATAATGCAACTAGGGGCAATATGGTCAATTGGTAAATCATTTAATGACAAAATTGGTCTTTGGCCAAACCCTTAGGGTTTAGGGTTTGGTTAGGGTTTAGGGTTTGAGCCAATTTAGCACAAATCTAGAATTTTCAATTTAGGGTTTAATCCAAAAATTAAAAGTAAATAAAAATTAAATAGATTTTAGTTTCTAAAATTCTTAGATTAGGGTTTCCTAATTATGATTAATTTTCTAATTACGTTATACATGAACATTAGGAATTAATATCATATAATTATCATTAACCTTGCTAATTTAGCAATTAGGGTTTACAAATTTGGTAATTAGAGTTACTAAAATATAATTAGGTTTTCTAATTATCAAATTAGGATTTAAAATTTTAGGATTTCCAAAATTAGTAATTGAGATTATAATACTTGCTAATTAATCACATTAACACAATTACAACCAATCTCGAATTCTAATTTAAATTTTAAATTAGGGTTTCTTATTTCCAAAATTAGGGTTTTTAAATATATTAATTAGGTTTTTTCAAAAATTAATAATTAGAGTTTCTAGATTATAATTAGGGTTTACCTAATTAATCCAATCATTATATAATACTCCTCATAAAACATATAACACGGTCATATAACAATCTTAAGCTCAAAACTGATTTTCAAACTAGGGTTTCCCACAGTAATTTAGGGTTTCCCACAGAAATTTAGGATTTTGAAAATAAACACCATAATTGGCCAATCATCATCAACACGTACATACAGTACATATTCATAGCACTAAAAAATTAAAATATAATTAATATTATATTATTATTCTCATACCTTGACAATAATCCAAAATTAGGGTTTGGATTCCATATCTGATTTATTCTTCATATTTAACCTTAATAATTAAGGTAAAATATTTACCTTAATAATCCATACTAAAATTCATATAATAAAATAATAATTATTATTATTTTAAAAAATCACTTCATATATTATTTAAATAATATATGATTATATTTTTATAGAAAATAATTAATAAAAACATTTCTACCTTAAAATTAATTATTATAAGAATATACTTTATAAAAATGAATAATTCTAAAATAAATTCATTTGTAAATAATTATGTAATAAATATATTTTTACTTACCACAAAAATACTTATACGCATAATCTTGTACAAATCCTCATCTTTAATATACATAAAAAAAATTTATTCGTAAAATTTCTTATTTATTTATATAGAAAATATCGGATTGTTACAGGCGCACTATCAGCTTAGCCAGCAGATTTACTTGGTTCTGATCGTCTCTGATTTTTGCATTACTGGCATACCCTTCTCCGCGTTTTCCCACTCTAGGACATTTTTTTTTGTTCCTTTGAGAGTATTCCTCCATCCTTCGTACGTACTTATGAATTGGATACATTTCAGCGCTTCCTGACCCAATCATGTTTACTTCTTCCGTATCATGCTGTAATGGAAGGGTGGTGTTGACATTTTGTTGGTCAGGTTGTTGGACCACAATACTGCCACTTTCGATTAGATTTTGAATTTTATGCTTTAAGGACCAACAATCTTGTGTATCGTGTCTTGGAGATCCTGAGTGGTAAGCCCATCTTTGGCTTGGATTGTATCTTTTGCTCCCTGGTTCCAGAGGTGGGGCCAATTCGGTAATTTTCTTATGATCCATTAATATCGCCAATACATGCTCAAGGGAATCGCCCAATGGAGTGAATACCCGATTTTTCGTTCTTTCAAATTTTCTTTTCCTGTCTGGGTATTGGTTGAATGCAGCCTGTTGTTGATATGGCAGATTATCTTGCATTTTCCAAATGGGGGGACTGTAGTTTGGTCTCCTAGCTTGCCCCTGTACAACAAGGGATACATCTTCATTGCCTTTATCGGGTACCCCCTTAGGATCGCTCGCATACTTTCCAGTCTGTATATGTTTGGCGACTGCTTCCAAGGCAGTGAAGTCTTTAATCTTGCCTACCTTCAGACCCATCTCTGCCATTTTGCCGTGTTTGATCATTTTCGCAAATGGCTTTCCTATGCCTGCTAGGATCCTCTCATAGTAAGGAGCCTCTTGGATATCAATAAATGTCATTACCATCTCAATTTCTGTCATTGATGGAATGACTTGCGCTGCTAGATGTCTCCACCTTTGGGCATATCCTCGGAAAGATTCAGTACTTTGCTTTTTCACTTTAGTCACTTGATATCGATCCGGTGCCATTTGTGACTAAAAATTGTACTGATTTAAAAAGGCGTGGGCCAATTCTTCCCAGTTGTGCATTTTGGCATTGTCAAGTCCGGCATACCAGGCTTTAGCTTCTCCAGTGAGACTCTTTTGAAAAAGTTGCATTCTGAGGCTTTCATTTTCAGCATAAGACCCCAGTTTGCCAATGTACACTTTTAGGTGCGTATAAGGATCGCCTACCCCATTGTACTTTTCAAACTCTGGGACTTTGAATTTGGTAGGATACTGAGCCCCTGGGAATATACAGAGATCTGAATAGGTGACACTCCCATAATTTCCAGTCCCTTTAATTGACCGGATGGTATCCTCCATTTGTTGGACTTTCTTTCTTATATCCCCAGTTTCTCGATCATCCCTGAGATTTGTGATTTCTTTATTGGAATGAGGTTTAGGCATCTAGGTTTCCATCTTTTTACCAATGCCCTGACTGCCCCCTAGTGTGAAGGACTCTGGTTAAGTAGGCATTGTCTGGCCCTGCGTATTTTTACTTTGATCTTTTATAAATACAACCAATTCTGCTATCTGATTCCTTAATCCTTCAAACTCCTCTCGGGAAACCGGAGTAGGATCAGGCTGGCCCGGTGTAGCCATGCCTGACGGTGGGATCAATACCTTCTTGGACTTTAAATGGGTAACAGGACCGATTACTTCCCTGCGAAAGACTTGCATAGTTTAGTCTTTAGGGAATGTGTATAATAATATGCTATGTGGTGTGTCCATTTTAGGAATTTTATCCTGTAAAACGGATGTCAGTTGCTTGTAACATGTTTAAAATATGTATGTGTACACATTTCTTCATATTTCTCATACATGGAGATATATATGGAATGCAATTACAAGTAATTGTGTTTACAAGTAATTTGAAATGAGAGAGCATGAAGAGACTTTCCTCCGTTTTGGGTTTATCAGAGGCTGACCTATCTTAGGCTACTCTCGCGGCTTTTTGGCATGAAGGTTCCCAAATTATCGCAATCTACTTGATGGGAAGTTAATCCGGTCTTTCAACTGGAGCAAATTTGGGTGGTGCCTTTCCTGAACCTCGGAGAATTAGTCTTCTCACGAGTCCAGTAATCAAACACCGACGGGATAGCCTCCTGGCGGAGGGACCACACAACATACATTTACATACATCGCATCTTACCGTATGAAAATGATGACATGTGCGAAGCACTAATATCACAAGCAGATATGGTGCGAAACACTAATATCACAAGCAATTTATAGTGCGAAGCACTAAGTAAGGAAATGCATTCGTACACATTTATCATAAAATGTAAATGCAACATCCACACACAAGCAGATAACAATTTTGAAAAAATTGTAATAGTGGCTTAAGTCCTCTTACTAGAGTCCCCAGCAGAGTCGCCACCTGTCGACGTCGGGTTTTTAATTATCCCTTTCCGTTACTTGTTCTTTGGTGTTCTCATTTTAGGTGAGATTTGTTTGAAAAAACAAGTGAAAAAGGTTCGACATGTATAATGTCGACGATGGACTGTTAAGAGTCGCCAGTTCATTTTTTAGATGGTTGTACCAATACAACCGAGAAAAGGTTTGCACATTGACCCAGTGATTCGACACTGCTAAGCGGGTCGGTGAAACCGAGATTCATTAGGGTCCGGGGACTTGGTTATGCTGAGGGAAGGTGTTAGGCACCCCCCGACATCCGTGTTACCACGGTGACCGCCTCTTTTCAAGAAACTGTTATCTGAATGTGTGTATGTGTGGATCAATGTGCTATTATTTAGAAGTAGTGCGAGGCCTCGTTCGCACCTATATACACAGGGTTTGAATTTTATGTAAAAATTCAATTTTAAGCAAGCTATGACAGTGATGTTTTATAAAAGAGGTTTTTTCAAACCTTGATGCTCAATAGTAATTGAGACCTTTTACACTCCCATTTTATTAAGTGCTCGACTTGATTGATTTTATTTGACAGATGCGAGGCATCCATACGAAAATAAATGTACAAAAAGGTGCTGAATTCCTCGTGGGTATGAAAACCATCTGAGGAAATCCAAACATCACAGATAAATTTACAAGCTGCTTACAGCTGAAAAGGTCCATCACGGGAATCGAATCTAGATTCAGGGGACTGAATCTGTGATCACATGATTCCTAGGCTCACATGATGCTGCAATTGATATAAACGCAATAATCAGGTATATATATAAAAGCAGTAAATATATATATACATGCATGATCACCAACCACAAAGCACATCCATGGGGGATCAGAAATATAAATAAAGCTGTAAAAGCTATCAACCGCCACGGAGGAAACTCCAGGCGGGATGAAATGTACAGAAAGCTGTAAAAACGATCAACCACCACGAAGTAAACTCCAGGTGGGACGAAATGCAAATATATATATATATATATATATATATATATATATATATATATATATATATATATATATAAGCATATAAACGCACCGGATATAAAATTCAGGCTCATCGGACGGAGTCCAACAACAGTTAATATATATAAGTATATATATATATTAAAGCAGTAAACGCACCAGATGTGAAATTCAGGCTCATCGGACGGAGTCCAACAATAGTTAATATATATAAGTATATATATATATATATATATATATATATATATATATATATATATATATATATATATTAAAGCAGTAAACGCACCGGATGTGAAATCCAGGCTCACCGAACAGAGTTTGATAGCAGTTCACATATATAATTATATACAAGAAAGCCACTAAACGCACAAGACATAACTCTAGGCTCATCGAACAGAGTTCGACACGCAGTTCATATATATAAATGTATGTATATATAAAAGCTATTAAACGCTCCAGACCGAAGTCTAGGCTCAATCGATAATATTAGTCAATATATATATAAATATATATATATATATATATATATATATATATATATATATATATATATATATATATATATATATATATATATAGACTGGAAAGAAACCACAGATCAAAGCTCGGGCAAAAGCAAGCAACACAACTCTCAACGTGTAGAAGGGTGTGTGCTAAGATGAAGAGAAAGACTCTAAACTGTGTGAGAAGGCTTACAGCTGACTGCTAAAAAAGGCTTTTATATCTTTAGAGTGGGTAAACACTGGCTTTTGTGGGTACAAAATAGGCTATATATGAGCTCACATGTGTTTAAAAGGGGAAAGTACACTACGTGGGGTGAGTGCAGAACAAATTAGGCAGGGCTTCCTCGCCTTTTTCTCTTACAAAATGGCCACCCAAGCCCTCTATTTATAGAGGATGGAGCCGCAGGTGTACCTGCTACTGCCCGGGGTGCCCCGGGCAGTGTGGATCCCGCCGTGTCAAAGTACGTACACTCGGACAACGCGCTGTTTGCTCGGTCGCTCATAACTTTCAATCCGAGAGTCCGATGAAAGCGTGCCATATCATTCCAGAAAGCTCTTTTCGAGAGCTACACAATGACATATGATTTGCCCTTTTTTGATTCTAGGAAGATGGGTCCATGACCGAAATGGCATTTTTGAGTTTCCATCAGGTAGTCCGTTGAGTCATTTTACGTAGTTTGCATTCGAAAGTTAAGATATGGTTCTTGTGGGACTTATATTGAAGTAATTTGAGTTGACATGAGTGTATTTGATGTGAGTTGAAGTTGAGTTAGCAAAATGACCATTTTTCCCCTCCCGGGGTTATTTCCGATTTTTGCACAATTGTAGCAGTCATTTCTCAGGGTTATCTCTGAAGTTGTCATGTTGTTGACTCTGAATGTCCTCAGGTTCATCTCTTAGGTTGGCTTGACCTCCCGGGGTTATCTCCAAGGTTATCTCTGGAGTGTGAAAAAGACACTTTTGCCCTCCTGCATAGTTAGTAACAGGAAAAGAAAATTTCGAGTGTCTGCAGACTTATCTGTTAAAACTCCGTTGGGAGAAACCTTTATTATATCCACTGTTTATAAGTCTTGTTTGGTTCAAATCGGTACCCTCACATTACCTGTTAATCTTATTTCATTGAAAATACTTGCATTTGACGTAATTCTAGGAATTGATTGGTTAACTACTCATCATGCAAAAATTGATTATTTTCGTAAGGTTGTTAGCTTTCATATTCCTAACCAACCTATTATATGAATTTAAGCAACCAAACCATTAAAATCAATCACTGTCATCTAAAGCCATAAAGCTATTCGTTTATTAAAAAACGGATGTCAAGATTTCTTAGCTTATGTCACGGATTTAAATAAAAATACGTCAGTTTTGAATGATATTTCTATTGTTAATAAATTTCCTGACGTATTTCCTGAAGAACTTCCTGGCCTACCCCCAGAGCGTAAAATTAAATTTTGTATCGACCTTGAACCCGGTATAAAACCCATTTCCAAAGCCCCATATCGAATGGCTCATATTGAACTTCAGGAGTTAAAGACCCAACTGCAGGAATTGTTAGACATCGGTTTCATTCATCCTAGTACGTCTCCTTGGGGTGCTCCTATTCTATTCGTGAAGAAGAAAGATGGAAGTATGCGACTTTGTATTGACTATCAGGAGTTGAATCATGTCACCATCAAAAATATGTACCCATTGCCTCGTATTGATGACTTATTTGACCAGTTGCAGGGTGCCAAATTCTTTTCAAAGATTAATCTTCGTTCCGGATATCACCGATTGAAGATTAAAACAAATGACATTCCAAAGACAGCTTTCAGAACTCGGTGCGGGCATTATGAATTCCTAATTATGTCTTTTGGGTTTACTAATGCTCCTGCTACCTTCATGGACATGATGAACTGAGTATTCAATGAATATTTGGAACACTTTATAGTCGTCTTTATTGATGACATCCTCATTTACTCCAAAAGCCGTGAAGATCATGAGCAACACTTGAGGCAAATACTCCAAAAGCTTCGTAAAAACAAGCTTTATGCCAAGTTGATGAAATGATAGTTTTGGCTTGAGGAAGTTGCATTCCTTGGGCACGTGATATCAAATCACGGAATATCTGTTGAACCGACAAAGATTGAAGCGATTCAAAGCTGGGAGCAACCTAAATCAGTGACTGAAGTACGTAGCTTTCTTGGCTTAGTTGGTTATTATCGGAGATTTGTAGAAGGGTTTTCTCGAATCGCTACTCCATTAACTCAACTGACTCGGAAAGATACAAAATTCGATTGGAGCGAGGAATGTGAGAAGAGTTTTCAAGAACTCAAGATGAGACTCATTTCAGCACCTATTCTGACAATACTATTTGGCTCGGAGGGATTTGTCATCTACAGTGATGCTTCAGGCAAAGGGTTAGGATGTGTTCTCATGCAATATGGGAAACTCATAGCCTATGCCTTTCGACAACTCAAAGAATATGAAAGGAATTATCCTACTCATGATCTAGAGTTGGCAGTTGTTGTCTTCGCACTTAAAATTTGGAGGCATTACCTGTATGGGGAGAAGGTGGAGATCTATACGGATCATAAAAGCCTCAAATATTTCTTCACTCAAAAGGAACTCAACATGCACCAACGACGTTGGCTCGAACTATTGAAAGATTATGATCATACGGTAGACACTCAAAATTTTCTACACACCTGTTACTGACATTACAGGAGGGTAGATTCGTCTTTCAGAGATATCCTTGGAAGACAGCTCACATCCAATTCGGATACTATCGGAAGCTCAGTTTCAACCCCAAAACACACACCGGGAGTAACAGTTCTAACCTCAGCGATAACCCCGAGGCCTGCAGTTTCAATACAGGAAATTCTATCGGAGAAGATCGATTTATCCTGGAGATTACCCCGAGATATTCTGTCTCAGTCCCAATACTGGGAGTAGCAGATTCCAACCTTGGAGATAACCCCAAGGAATACAGTTCCGGAGATAACCCCGGAAATGCTTGTTTCAGATGCATGCAATCAGCTTTAGAACACTAGGTGCTTACACTGAGGCACTCAGTACAAGACCCATAAGATGACCCCGTGAAGACAGGCACACCTCAAAGATGACACTGAGGACCTTCAAACACTTGCAGCAGTCCAATCTCAGAGATAACCCTGAGCAACGTCTGCTTTATCAACCCAAACTGGAGATAACCCCAGTGAGGGGCAAAGTCATCATCTTGCCACCTTGACGCCACATCACGCTGTCTCAACATTTCAGACATACATTTCTACATAGCAATGCCCAACAAGAGCCAAGGAAAACCAATCCCGAGTGACTATTACGCAGGGTAAGGAATAGAATTTGAAGCTTGAAGATCGGAGGGCACCGTCCCATCTTCCTGACTTTGTACAACCTCTAATCCCATGTCATTGCGTAACTCTCGACAACGACTGTCCGAAATAGGTCTTACATACCTCAGTCGGATGCCCGGATTGCAATTCTAAAAGTTTGAGCGGACATCACGTTGCACGCGTGCACGTACTTTGAGACGACGGGACCCGCGAAGCTCGGGGCACCCCGGGCAGCCGCAGGTACACCTACGGCTATCCGCAGGTACATCTGTGGCTTCCCCCCTCTATAAATAGAGGGCTTGGGGTGGTCATTTTGTAAGAGAAAAAGGCAAGGAAGCCCTGTATAATTTGCTCTGTACACACCCCAAACTGAGTGCTTTCTCATTTTAAACACTTGTAAGCTCACGTATAACTACTTTTTACCGGCTGGAGCCGAGTGTTCATCCATTTCAGGTTATTAAACTCTTCTTTGGCAGCCCACTGTAAGCCTTCTTACACATTTTAAAGCCTTTCTCTTCATCTTTGCACACACTATTCTTCACATTGAGAGTCGTGTTGCGTGTGTATGCCTAAACTTCGGTCAGTGGTTTCATTTCAGTTTGTATATATATATATATATATATATATATATATATATATATATATATATATATATGAACTGTGTGTCGAACTTTGTTCGATGAGCCTGGATTTATATCCGGTGCGTTTACTGCTTTAATATATATATATATATATATATATATATATATATACTTATATATATTAACTGTTGTCGGACTTTGTCCGATGAGCCTGGATTTTATATCTGGTGCGTTTACGCGCTTATATATATATATATATATATATATATATATATATATATATATATATATATATATATATATATATATATATATATATTTACATTTCGTCCTTTCTGGAGTTCCCTCCGTGGCAGTTGATCGCTTTTACAGCTTTCCTTACATTTTCAATCCCCCGTGGAGGTGCTTCGTGGTGGTTGATCATGTATGTATATATATATTTATAGCTTTTATATATATATACCTGCTTACTGCGTTTATATCAATTGCGGCATCATGTTAGCCTAGGAATCAAGTGATCACAGATCCAGTCCACTGAATCTAGATTCGGTTCCCATGATAGACCATTTTCAGCTGTAAGCAGCTTGTAAATTCATTCCCGGTGTTCGAATTTCCTCTGATGGTTTCCATACCCATGAGGAATTTGGCACTGCTTTGTATATTATTTTCTTGAAGATGCTTCGCTTCTCGAAAATAAAAGCAATCAAGCCGAACATTCAATAATAAAATGGAAGTGTAAAAGGTCTCAATTACTATTGAGCATAAGGGTTTGAAAAACCTCTTTTACAAAACATCAGTACTATATCTTGTTTAAAACTGAATTTTTACATAAATTCAAACCCTGTGTATATAGGTGCGAACGAGGCCTCGCACTATTTCCAAATAACAACACATTGACCCACACACACACACACACACACACACACATTCATGTAACAGTTTCTTGAAAAGTGGCGGTCGCCGTGGCAACACGAATGTCGGGGGGTGCCTAACACCATCCCTCCACATAAGCAAGTCCCCGGACCTTAATGAATCTTGGTTTCACCGACCCGTTTAGCAGTGTCACATCATTGGGTCGATGTGCAAACCTTTTCTCGGTTGTGTTGGTACAACAGTTAAACAACCAACTGGCGACTCTTAACAGTCCATCGTCAACATTATACATGTCAGACCTTTTTCACTTGTTTTTTCAAACAAATCTCACCTGAAATGAGAACACAAAAGAACAGGTAACAAAAAGGGACAAATAAAAATCCCGACGTTGACAGGCGGCGACTCTGCTAGGGACACTACTAAGAGGACTTAAGTCGTTATTACAAGCTTTTCAAAACTGTTATATGCTTGTGTGTGGATGTTGCATTTACATTTATGATGAATGTGTACGAATGCATATCTTTACTGCAATTAATACTTTACATTATATCTGCCTGTGATATTAGTGCTTCGCACATGTCATCATTTTCATAAGCGGTGAGACACATTGTATGTGAATGTATGTTGTGTGGTCCCTCCACCAGGAGGCTATCCTATAGGTGTTTGATTACTGGACTCGTAGGAAGACTAATTCCAACGAGACTCAGGAAAGGCACCACCCAAATTCGCTCCAGTTGAAAGACCGAATTAATTTCCCGTTGAGTAAATTGCGATGATTTCGAAACCTTCATGCCAAAAAGCCGCGAGAGAAACCTAAGATAGGTCAGCCTCTGATAAACCAAACGCAGAGGAAAGTCTCTTCATGCTTTCTCATTTCAAATTACTCGTAAAGTCAAATTGCTTGTAATTTACATTCCATATTCATCTCCATGTAATGAGAAATATGAAGAAATATGTGCATATACGTATTTAAATTAACATGCTATCCTATATTACAAACAGCTAACATCCGTTTTGCAGGACAAAGTTCTTAAAACGGACACATCACATAGCATGTTAACATTTACACCCTCCCTAAAACTAAACTATGCCAGTTTTATCGCAGGGAAGCATTCGGACCTATTACCCGGTCAAAATCCAAAAAGGCCGCGAGCCTACAGTCAATCATGTCTTCATCTGACCAGTCTAATCTAGTTTCTCGCGAAGAATTTGATGGATTAAGTAAAAAAATTACAGATTTGGCTGTTCTACTTAAAGAACTACATCAATCTACTAAGGATCCAAAGATACCCATACATGCTGAATCCTCTACCCAAGGAGGAACTCAAGGTTCTGATAAAGCCATTATAGTACCTGAACTACAGTTGGATACGACCAACAAAAGTCATGATACTGCCCATCTCACAAGAGATCCAGACACCGGTGACATCAGAAATAAAGTTCTTCAAATGGAAGAGACCCTTCGCGCTATCAAAGGAATTGGAGCACACGGGAGTGTTTCATATGCCGACCTTTGTATATTCCCTGGTGTTCATTATCTAGAAAAGTTCAAAACTCCTGACTTTAAAAAGTATGATGGGTTAGGAGATCCTTATACACATTTGAAGGTGTTCATTAGAGAACTTGGATCTTATACAGAGGACGAGAAGCTCAGAATGCAGCTGTTCTAAAAGAGTCTGACTGGAGAAGCCCATTCGTGATATACCAGATTAGACAATTTAAAGATCCATAGCTAGGAAGAGCTGGCTCACGCCTTCCTCACACAATATAGTTTCCAGTCTCAAATGGCTCCTGACCGATACCAGATTACCAAGGTCAAGAAACAGTTCAATGAGTCTTTTAGAGAATATACTCAAAGGTGGAGGCGCCTTGCTGCTCAAATAACTCCATCTCTGACACAGTCAGAGATGGTCATGACCTTTATCGACATACAAGAAGCTCCTTTCTATGAAAGAGTCTTAGCTGGTATCGGTAAACCATTTTCAAAAATGATCAAACATGGAGAAATGACTGAGATGGGATTTAAGTCAGGAAAGATTCAAGATCTAGTTGCCCTTAAAGCTGTTGCTGAGCACAGCCAATCCGAAAATTATGGAAACAACTCCTGGAGGGTTCAATAAAAGAAAGAGGATGATGTTTCCCTGATACTACAGGGTCAGAAAGGCAATCAGAACATGCCTATCAAGAGGGGAAATTATACTCCCTTTCCAGCACAGTCTTCAAACCCTCCATTACCAAAAGGTGGAGAAGTCAAACGCCCTCGAGTGTTCACACCCTTAGGAGACTCACTCAAAAATATTCTCACTCTTCTGACCACTCAGAAGAAAATCACGCATCTTCTTCCACCAGCCAGCCCTAATGGGAGGGGTTTTAATGCTGCTCGAAAATGTGCTTATCATGCCGGGTCACCTGAACATGATACTCAAGATTGTTGGGCCTTGAAACACAAGATCCAAGATTTGATAGACAACGGTGAGATTGTGGTCACCAAACCAGACCAACCTCATATGCAAGACAACCCTCTTACTCCACACAAAGAGGAAGAGGTCAACATGATTAATTGGAGCACTGGACAAAGTTCCAATTTCAACTGCGAAGCATCCCAGATCATCAAAGATAGTGTTGACAAATGGGATTATGCAAAATTCCAGTTTACGATGGAACGAAAGATGAAAGCTCTATGCAAGCAAATTGAGCAATTGGCAGAACTGGTGATCTATCAGCATCAAGTTACACGCCAATTAGTTAGCCAGGAGCATGCTAGTATCCTCCCCTTGATTATGAATATTCCATCGTCACCTTCAAAAAATGAAATAGTGGATGACAAAGTGACCAAGAGAGCGACTGCCAAAGCCCGTCGGGATTTTGCCAATAGAAGGGAATTTACATACCCAGGCCAACCTATGGAGGAGATACTTCAGATGGTAATCAATGAAGGAAGAATCACTTCCCTCCTACCTCTAATCAATCCCCGTTCAGGATGGTTTAACCCTGATGGAGTATGTCACTATCACTCCCATTCTCGTGGTCACAACACGAAAGAATGCTGGGCACTCCGCCACCTTATTTAAAACTTAATCGATAGCGGTGTCCTGCAGCTGGCAGACAATGATACTGTGCAATTTGAGAGTGAAAATACTTGTCCCGCTAAATAGAAGGGACTGATAGCAGTTATATCCTCTAAGGCCGATGAGATTGTTAAACCACTCATAATTCAGCTTAAAGGAATTAAAAATCCTTTGAAAGTGGCTGCTCCAGAGCCCCTCATGTTGCCATTCAGACCACAATATCCTATTGTCAGCTTACAGAAAGTTCCCTAGAATTATGGAGAAGCTGAAGGATCCAAATGTCATACAACTGCTGCAGTGTTGAAGGAGAATCCACTGTATCTTCCCCAACGGGTGATGAGCCTGCTGTTAAATCAAAGGGGAAAATTACCATAGAGAATATCGAAAAATTCCTCCGTGCTATGGGTCATAATGAAGCCAAGGTGGTTTTAAGCTTAAGAAAAGTTCCACATCAAATTTTAATATTAGACTTGGCCTTAACTTCCGAAGATCACAGGAAGATTCTATTAAAGGTTTTGGAAGAAGCCTACTTGCCGAAATCAGTGGATGTGGAAAAATTTCAACATCTGATTGATCAAATTTTCAACAACAATGTGATCTCTTTCACTGATGATGACATACCGCCCGAAGGCATCGGTCATTGCAAGCCATTACACATTGCAGTTTTAACCTCGGGATACATGTTAGCTGGAGTCTTGATAGATGGAGGTTCATCTCTGAATATCTATCCTTATGCTACATTACTGAAAATGAATATCAATCTCTAGCGAATCCGAAGTAGCCATACGATCATCAAAGCTTTTGATGGATCCCGCCGGAATTCAGTCGGAGAGATTGAGCTGCCAATTGAGATTGGCCCTCATACATTTTGTGTGTCTTTTCACGTGCTCAAAATAGATACAGGATACAACCTACTGCTAGGGAGACTGCGGATTCATATGGCTGGGGCGGTCCCCCCCCCACTCTTCATCAGCAACTTAAATACATTATCAACAATAGCTTAGTTACAGTTAACGTTGGACCGGAATGCCCTCAATCGAGTGACATACCGTTTATCAGTTTTAATTCCGATGTTGAGCCAGTCAGTTTCCACACTTTGGAAGTAAGCAACCCTCAATATCATGCAATTGGGACACCATTTCCCATACCCAAGATTTCTGCCGAAGTGATGGCAGCTACTCAAGAAATGATGTCATTGGGACACCAACCGGGACAAGGGTTGGAAAAAAATCATCAGGGTATTAAGTACCCGATTCAAGTGTCCAGTAAAATTGGGACAGCCGGACTAAGCTATTCTGCTAGTACCAGTTACAGGAATCCACATAAGCATAGGCAGATTCCTTCCACTTCAGCCGCACGGCTATTATTTCCACCTGTACATCCAGAGTCCTCACAATCTCCGGTAAAGGTGCCAACCAACGTAATGGCTATGTTATTTCATAAGCCAATACCAGTAAAGTAGAAGGAAGTCTTTGTTCCAGATCCCAAGGTGGAAGAAGAGGAACAGAGAATTAAACAAGACATCGTCAGAATGATGTCAGGTGTACGCATCATTGTCCATGATGAACATACTAACAGATATACCCCAGACGAGGATTGCCCAGACATAATGGTCATCGTTCGGGAGAAGGAGGACGATGACAGCCCCTCCATTATTGCAGTCCCCCAGGACTTTGCCCTTACCAATTGGAGCAGTACTCCTTACATTGGTCGACAAGGGTAAAATGGGCAGGACTTCTTTTTGCCCTGTAGATATCATAACTGTTTACTTTTTTGTATAGTATTAGCAGTTGTTTTGTTCGTACATGCTAACATTGTATATGATTAAACAGTTTTATATATATTAAGTGAAAGCATATTTTGTTTCAGGACTCTGAACTTAGATTTTCCTGTACTTGCTGATAAGATGCCTCCTATCCACAAGGATTGCAACTTTGATGAAAAGTTGGACTCAAACTTGCTGGAAATACAAGAGGACATTGAGGTGCCTCCGGAGATCAAAGAATGGGTCGAAGACAAACCTAAACCCAACCTTGATCAAACCACCTCCTTCAATCTTGGAACATTAGAAAACCCTAAGTTAATCCAGATTGGTTCAGACCTTACCCCAAACTAGAGGAATGACATGGTTACGCTACTAACCTAATTCCAGGATGTGTTTGCATGGTCTCATAAAGATATGGTGGATTTGTCCACTGACATTGTCCTTCATCGCCTTCCCATCAAAGAGGGATTCAAGCCAGTCAAGCAAAAACTCAGGCGATTGAAACCTGAGTGGAGTTTAAAGGTGAAAGAAGAAATTGTGAAATAATTTCAAGCTGGTATTGTCATGGTGTCCACATATCCTGAATCGATATCCAACATCGTGCCCATGCCTAAGCCTGGAGGAAAGGTGTGGATTATCGGGATCTGAATAAAGCTTGCCTTAAGGATAGCTTTCCCGTGCCTTTTATCCACATTCTCATTGACAATACTGCTCAATACGGCATGTACTCCTTCGCCGATTACATTATGGGGTACCATCAGATCATGGTTGCTGAGGAGGATCGTGAAAAAACTGCTTTCATCACGCCTTGGGGAACCTTTTGCTACAGACGGTTGTCTTTCGGCCACATCAATGCCGGAGCTACCTATCAAAGAGCTATGATGGCTCTTTTCCACGACTTAATGCACAGAGAGATAGAGATCTACGTGGATGACATCATTGTCAAATCCCAGAAGGAAGAGGACCACTTAAACCATCTCAAAAAGCTTTTCAACAGGTTGCGTAAGTACAACTTGAAGTTAAATCCAGCCAAGTGCGCCTTTGGCGTTAAATCAGGCAAGTTGCTAGGATTTCTATTCAGCCGCAGAGGAATCGAGCTGGATCCCACCAAAATCTAGGCCATTATGGAAATGCCCATTCCTCAGACATAAAAGGAAGTACGAGGATTTTTAGGAAGAGTCAACTTCATTAGTAGGTTTATTTCTCAACTCACAGCAACCTGTGAGCCTATCTTCAAGCTGTTAAGGAAGAACTCCTGCATGAAATGGAATGATGAGTGCCAGAAGGCCTTCCTTACCATCAAAGAGCAGCTAGTCAAAGCTCCTATTTTGGTACCACTCAGGGATGATGTTCCCCTGTTCATGTACCTGTCCATAAGTGACAATGCCATGGGCTGCATGCTGGGTCAGAAAGACGATAGAGGCCAAGAACGAGCAATCTATTACCTCAGCAAAAGATTCAGCAGCAGTGAACACAAGTACACTCTGATCGAGAAGACTTGTTGTGCTTTAGCATGGGCTGCCATGAGGTTACAACATTACCTCCATGGGCACATAACCCATCTCATATCTGGCATGGATCCTCTCAAGTATGTGTTCAGTAAACCCATACTGAATTGTTGGCTGTCCAGATGACAGTTGATTCTGCAATAATTTGACATTGTTTACGTGACACAAAAATCCATTAAAGATCAAGGAATTACGGATCAACTGGCCTCCGCACCTTCAGGGGACTTCAAACCCTTGGAAATATACTTCCCCGATGAAGGGGCAATGATAATTTAGCAACACCATCAGTACGATGCATGTCAAATATGGAACATGTATTTTGATGGAGCTGTAAATATGGAAGGTTCTGGAGCTGGAGCAGTTCTAGTATCTGGTACGAAGGAGCAATATCCCGTCGCCGTCAAATTACAGTTTATCAGCACCAACAACACAGCTGAGTATAAAGGCTGTATCATGGGGCTAAAACTTGCCCGTTCAATGGGTATCAGACGGTTAACTGTCTTTGGGGATTCAAAGTTGGTAGTCAAACAATCCACAGGAATCTATCAAACCAAAGAGCTACGTTTGCTACCTTACCATCGACAAGTTTTATAGATAGTTTCGGAGTTCGAAGAGATCTCCTTTCTAGACATTCCTCGTAATAGGAATGACTTCGCAGACTCATTAGCAACTTTGGCCTCCTTGATTCACATACCTGATAAGGGACACATGCCAAGCGTCACATTTGGCCTGCAAAAGGCATCAGCCTATGGAAACTATGTTGGAAAAGTATTGGATGAGCTACCTCCCATCCAACAACCTTGGTATCAGCATATCAAGGAGTACTTGCGAGATGGATCTACACCCGCTGAGGCGAGCCTGACTGAGCAAAGGCGGATTCATCGACTTGCTATGAAATTTTACCTGAGCGGAGATGCACTCTACAAGAGAGATGCAGGACTAGGTCTCCTCAGATGCTTGGATAAGGATCAAGCTCAGAGACTCATGGATGAGGTCCATGGTGGAGTATGTGGCCTACACATGAGTGACCCCCTCCTTGTTAAGAATTTCCTTAGGATAGAACATTACTGGCTATCTCTCAAGGCTGACTGCAATGATCATGTCAAGAGATGTTATCAATGCCAAATTCATGGGAATGTTGTCCACGCCCCTCCACGGAGCTCCACAATATGAGCTATCCTTGGCCCTTCTCAATGTGGGGAATGGACGTGATCGGGCCCATCGAGCCCAAAGCCAGTAATGGACATCGCTTCATCTTCACATGATCGACTTGTTTACCAAGTGGGTAAAGGCAGCCTCCTTCCCCAGGATTACCAAAGAAGTCATCATCGCTTTCCTCAGAAACAATGTCATCTGTCGATATGGACAACCAGAGGTGATTGTATCAGACAATGCTAAGAACCTCAACAATTAAATGATGGAGGAACTATGCAGTAAATTCCACATTAAACACCTTAACTCTGTCATCTTCTGTCCAAAGATGAATGGTGTTGTTGAAGCGGCTAACAAAAACATCAAGAAGATCATGCAAAAGATGTCCACCAACCACAAAGGATGGCCTGACTTATTGCCTCTTACTCTGTTAGCCTATAGAACATCAATGCGCACTTCAACTGGGGCAACCCCCTACGCATTAACCTATGGGATAGAAGCAGTACTCCCCATAGAAGTAGAAATGGAATCCCTCATAGTGTTGATGGACGCTCAGCTGGATAAAGATCAATGGGTACAAGACAGGTATCACCAATTATCTCTAATAGATGAAAGGCGAATCGGGGCTATCTTCTACGGTCAGTTATATCAACAAAGGATCGCCCGATCCTACAACAGAAAAGTCCGACTACTGCAGTTTAAACAACATGACTTGGTTTTGAAGAAGATCCTCGACAACCAAGATCAGTCCAAGGGAAAATTCGCTCCTAACTGGGAAGGCCCGTTTATTGTCAAGGAGGTATTGACAGGAGGTGCTCTCAGATTACAAGAAATGGACGACGATGAATTTCCACAACTTATCAACTCGGACACCGTAAAACGGTACTATGTTTGAGTTGCTATTAAGCAAACATCCTGGTATTGGATCATCAGATCACCAGTCATTTCGGTTCTTCAACCCTTCATTACATACAACTTTTTTCCACACTTTGCCCCTCAGGGAAACACACTCTTTAAGCTAGCAATATGGCTTCACCGCGCTCTTACAACTTTGGTCATCCCACTAGGGATTGAACCTCTCGCGTTTACAGTTTGTCCCCCCAAATATGGGATCAAACTTTTCACACCTGCAGTTTATCCTCAACCTAGGATCAAACTTTTTCTTCCCCGCAGTCTATCTTGTACATGAGATTAAACTTTCTTTCCCATAGTTTGACCTATACATGGGATTAATCTTTCTTCCCCGCAGTTTACCCTGCACATGGGATCACGCTTTTCAATTTGTCCTTAGGGGCGAACTACGTCGACCTGATCTCCTTGATACACGAGAGTACGTAGGCAACCATATTATATATGGCCCGGTCGCAATAAACAATAAACAACAAAAACATTTCTACCCTTTTCTACAAAAACAAAAACCATAAAAACACTTCTACAACCTTCTTCATCAATAAAGCTTCTACACCCATCTGCCTTTCATAAACAGCATTGAACCTCTTACACCAGGTTCGAACTACGCAGACCTGATCTCCTCTTCAACAAGAGTACGTAGGCATCCATTCATGGTTCAGTCTAACCCCCTACCAAAACACAAATACTTGTCAATGGTACTAGAATCAAACTTCAATCCATCACATTTCATTTGGATTCAAACCAAAGGGATGGAATTACCTGAATTCCTCCCAAATAGGAGATTCGACGACCATCTAAGCTGCAGTTGTTCCTTGAAGAGCAACACTAATCCATAAGAGATGGAATTAACTAGGCTCCTCCTAAATAGGAGTATTGGCGACCATCTGTGGTGCGGTCAATCTCAGAGAGGAAAGCCACACTCTTCTCCACATTTCCATACAGAAACCAGTCCTAAGACACCAAAGATGGTAGGGATACACATAGATCCATGATCCATTCTGAACTATCCAAAGACAACTCAATGTCCATCCAGCAAGAACGAATTCAGAATACATCAAGAGCACAAGCCCTGAAGAAGCAGGAAAATATCAAGCAAGTATCAGAGCATATCTAAAAGGGAAGTGATCAAAAATATATTTCCCTACTATATATAATGTTGTTTGATATACACAATGTAAACTGCACATGAGAAAATGGCTAAGCTAGTCTGTGCAAGAAAGTACAAGTCCGTCTATAAATCGGTGTATATGCGAGCTAACAAGCCCAACATGGCATCCCTCTCCGAAGAAGGAGGCAAAGATGTGGTCTCCTGTACGAGGATATCCACACGACCCAACAGATCTGCAGCCATCTGCATGGTGACCATATGCTCATCAATGTAAGTGTTCATCTCTATAAGCATGTCAGTGGTAAGGGACCTCACTGCAGTACTATCTGTGATGGCTACATCCCAGGCAGATATGGCGCTATCCCACTCAACTATCACTGCATCTCTAGCTGATCTGGTCTCATCCCGCTCAACAACAGCGGTATCTCTACGAGCTAATGCCTCGTCCCTCTCTAATAAGGCTGCGTCTCTCCCATCAAAAGCTGTCAGCATCAGGGATCTAGCCTGATCTCTCTCAAAGGTCATCAGATGAAGACTCTGCTCAAAGTACTATACTGAATGCTGAATCACGACAGTGCTAGTACTGGGAGAGTCTAAAGAATATACTGGCAACCAAGTAGATGGATCCTCCTCGGTGTGAGAATCAATGTCCTCCATGGGCTCTCCACCATCTGAGTTAATACTCGACAATGTGGATACCACCTCAGCCGACGTAGTCTCTGCGTCCATCCGTGTGGAATACTCTGCAGAACAACCTGGATGACTAATGGAGAAATTAGCTATCTCACGTTGATCCCAACATGCATACACACGGGATCGGTCCTCTGCCAAAAGATAGTGAGAAGATAAACACTGGCCCAGCGCTCCCTCAAAAGGATGAAAATCCTGAAACTGGTCAAACTGTGACATCACGGCCAGTGGATGATAAGTAGTCATGTCCCTCAAACTAGCCAGAAGGATGTAATCCATGCCCGAAGCATGAGTAATAAAGCTGTAAGGTGAGCTAAGCCCTGAGCACGACAATATACTAAACGGGTCTACAATATCAGCTAAGAAAGAGGACCAAGACATAGCATCCGTACACTCCTCAGGCTAAAATGAATATGACATGGCTATATCATGGGTGAAACAATACCCATGCCGTCTAAAAGTGCCAATCGATATCAACTGTGACATGAACCACACATATAGCATAACCGAACTGCCCGTAAATACTCCTGTCGGATAAGCGCAGCAGTATGTAGCTGACCTCAATGTCTTGGCTATAATCATCGGTATGATGGTACGAACCTCCCTGAGAGCTCTCACCGCCATCCATATACTGTGGCATGTAGACATATGACAGTATACACAATAGCAGTACATCGACCCTGGCCAGACGCCAATGACCCTTCGGTGTGGTGAAATCCCCGGAATGCCATCCATAACTATCCTCAGAGCCAAATCTGTCAAACAGAAAATTATGGGATATAATGTAGCTAGATGTCAGCTCATCCTGCACCACCCTACGCCTCAATCTAGTGAGGGTCATGAACCGTCGACTCGTGTCCCCTAAAACCATATGCACACAAGGTCTGTCCAGTGGCAGCATCGTCAACCGTGCATACTCCTCTAGAGTGGGAGTCAACTCATGGATTCCAAATCGAAAAACCTGTCTCTCCGGTATCCAGTGCTCCAATATGCCCTCCACGAATCCTGTGGGAACCTGAAACATCAAAAGGGTCATGGTATGCTGTAACAGCTAATTTACGATCATCCTATCTGAGGGTGACATACTATCATACAAGTATCTCAGACGGGATGCCACCAATAACGGCGGGGAAGGATGGAAAAGAATGCTCCAAATCCCCAGTCATGCACAATCGCTCTATAGTCAGGATAAAGTGCCTGGTACATGGAGTGAATATTGAACCAGTTTTCTTGAGGCTGTGTAAAGCCGGGAACCTGCAAGATGTTGATCGACATCAAAATCTTTACTCCTCATCAATAGGATAGAAGGAAGATTAAGATCTAATGTTATACCTCGTTGGCGTGCAAATACATTGAGGGATGTCTGCTCAAATCACCCAGAAGCTCTAGGTTTGCCACTTGAATACTCGGGAGGTCCCTACGGGGAACATGCGTAGCAGGAGCGGGGTCCGCAATAGGAACATCCTCTTCCTCGTCCTCGACGTTCGGTACATCAAGCCGGACTGGACGTATCACCGCCTCCACCAACCGACGAGGCTGTCTAACGAAACGGGGTCGAGGCACTTCAGAAGCCCTCCTCCGTACACCAGAAGTGGTCCTACAGGAACTACTCAGCTGATCTAAATCCATAATATCTGGACAACAAGTCTCCAAATCACCTCAGAAAGGGTGTGGTATTTTCTAAATCTGGATCTTTTCAAAATGCATTTTATGACTACATGCATGCATGCATTATTTTAACATATATCTACAGTAGAGTTAAAAATACATGACTACTCAATGCCTATATTTTGAAATTTTTTGCCATAGGTTCCTCTGTAAATAGGACTATCCCCATGCACATAGGCATGACTAGGTGGCCATTCAGTAGCACACCTGCCCAGAGTCACATAAATCCTATTCGCATAAAAAAAATTAAAGTCATCAATCCATAAGGGTAGCCTAATTACCAGGATTACTTTGTTTTTTTTCACCTGTGCTCATTTGTCCTTAAATAGGATAAGAAATAGCAGAAAAGGGTGCCAAATTGACTATCTCAAAAGTCAAATTTTTTCACATCATTATGTTCAGCATGGTTTGATATTAACATTTACTATATTGAATATTTTTTATCAAATTATTTGAGCATACATAATCACTACTATGTGTTTAGATGCATTTCATATGATAAGTCATTTTTCAACAGATAAAAACTGTGACACCCCCAAATCCTGGTACTTAATTTCCTCAAGATTTGGTGCTCACGTAATCGAACATTCATTTACTAACTACCCATTCATAAAAGAATTGAATAATAAAAGAAAATCTGCCCATACAGGACTAAACTTAAATAAAATCTCCCTGGTTATCTAACCTTTACAAACAATCATTTATGCTGAAATTTAAATAACTTCATTACAATCATTAAACCAAAGTCTGAAAATAAACTATCAAACTATTATAAGTCTTCAGCATTTATTCATCTTTCCTTTTCCCTTACTGGTGCTTGGTACTTCACCAGTTTTAACTTTAGCTGTAAGAAATATTACAGGCAAGAGTGAGCAAACAAGGCCCACTTGAAATAACAATAAGTGAATCTTTAAACTTTTACATCAATTGACAATATTAGTATTACTAGAACTGAACAATATATTCTATTAACTTTCTGAGAGTTATAACATTCACTGAGGGTCTAATGACCACGAATCATGTCCATAGTTATAAGTAATCTTTCAACTTTAACTTTAACAGTCATAAGACTATAAGGACTCCACGTACTTAGGGGGATCAACCCTTCGTACAATGTATTGTGCACAACCATTTCAACGCTAAGCGTAAACCTCTATTAAAAGAGTTGTTCATCTCAGTATTTAGAATACAAGTCCACTCCAATGTAAGTTTGGTTTGGATAAGCTTTCAAGGTAATTTAGAATTCTACGAACATCAACTACGGAGTAGTTAAATAAAGTCCATGACATTATACTTATAGAATAATCATAATTGAGTTAATCATAGTAACTAAAATCATGCTTTAGGAATAATCTAATAGCATACAATTTGAATACTATAGCATACCTTGCTTGAACAATACTAAGCCAAGGTTAATTAGAACTGAATATTAAACATGCATAGAAATCTAGTTATGTATGCTAACCAAAAATTGAATTACAAGAATAAATTGTTCAACATCAAATAGTTCAATAAGACAAAGGATTAGAAAACTTGCTCAATTATAAAATAATAAAATAGAGTTAGAAAACTTGTCTTGCTCGTAGGCTAAACCGAATTAATACGAATCACAATATCCTATAAACACATGTCATCATGACATAGTTAGCCATTAACACTTTACAAACATAACTAAGTACGTTTATCATTTAGGTTTGATTATATAATCACATAATCAATTATAACACAAGTTAAAATGTAATAACATATTTACTCATAGCATAGAAACATTAAAATTAATATTTTACAGTCCTACTATTATCATATAGTGTTTCTTAAAGTTTCGTGTACAAAAAGTACACTGTCAGACCATTCTGCTAACTCGCGCTGCGGCGCCACAGTTAATACTGTGGTTCGCGCTGCGGTGCAGAGTCGGAGTTGCGGCGCAGTGAATGAACAACAAGGCAGCGCTGCGGCGTGGTGATGGCGCTGCGGCGCCACTAATGTACTGCTGAAGCCGCGCCGCGGCGCGAAACTGCAGTTTCGACTGACAGCTTCGGCAACAGTACAAGAAAAATCCAAATTGGCCTAAAAGCTCAAATCTAATAGACTGATTATCATGTAATTTACATATAAACTTCATATAAACATATTTTGAAGACTTCTAACATGTTTCTACTCATAAAATAACATAGACATCAAATATACCACACCCAATTTCAATATTTTTGACAAAAACTCCATTTTTGATATTTTCAATGAAAATCAACACTGTGATTTTGTTTTTCAACCAAAACACTAAATTCAAAACATCATGATTATGATTTTACATACTCTAGCAATTTCAAATATCAATTTATCAATTTAAGAAATAATTAAACCTTAATTTCTATTTTAAATTAAGCCATACTCATATATTTTTCATATGAACACTCTGTAATATATTTGCTTCTACAAAACACATACATACATGAATTACTATATCTATAATAATATATAACTCATGAAATAACCTTATAACCATTAATCATACAAAACTATATTCATAACAACAATTTATCTTTTATAAAAATTTCACAGAGAACTTTTTGGGAAGAAGAAAAACTAAGCTTTTAAAGAAGAGGTTAAGCTCCTACCTTTGATTAAGAAGATGATGGCTACTCTTTTCTCCAATTCTTTTCTCAAAAACCTGTTAAAATCACTCCCTTTCTCTCTAGAATTTTCTCAAACTTTTCTCTGTGATATTATTCTTCTTCTCTATTTTCTTTTGAGTTTTCTTTCTTCCTAACTCTAACATACGTAAACTAATATAACGTATATAGTAATAATAGATATATTAAATATATAATATAATACTAACTTAACTGACATCAGTTATTTTTATTTTGAAAATCAAAAGCCATAAGGCTTGTTTGGTTAATCTTAATAAAATAGCTCATTAACCCTTACACCTTGTTTGGTAAACTGAATTAAAACAAATGGATTAATACTTATACCTTGTTTGGTAAAATACTTAAAGACGCATGTTTTGCTGATACACACGTCAGTAAGGATCAAACAGGTCCCTGGCGGGGGTTACAACGCATGTTTTCCGTTGATACACATGTCAGCGAAGGTAAAGCAACCTTGACGTCAGTTCAGCTGTTGGCAAGTAAACCCAACGTCGCATCGGAAGCCATCCGATGATTGCATCAGTTGATACACACATCAACAAAGTCTAAGTAGCCTTGGCATTCATTCCCAACTGGGAGTTCATCCGTTGATATACACGTCAACAGAGGATCAAATGGATCCCCAGCGGGGGATTACATCGCATGGTCAACCGTTGGTTCACACGTCAACGAAGGTCGGGTAGCCCTGACAACACATAATGTTGGCAGTAAATCCAACAGAACTTTGATATGTCCTGGCGATACAAACCAGGGAGGATCAACATCATCTAGGAGGATTGATGATGGAATATGTTATACACATCCTCAAACAGATGAAGTGTTATCCCCATAGATCTCTTGCACACGAGAGGCACATCTTTGGAGTAAAGTCTGTATTCAAGATTAAGGACTTTGGTGATAGCCCCAACGTTAACATCCTGATAGGTTTGGATCATACATTCAAGCTTGCCGTCATTACCGTCACCGGTAGAAGCAATATGGAGCCGACAATCATCCCTATCATATTGGAAAGTAATTCATATGCATCATACACTTGCATCATATTGCTCCATATTGCATCATGTTTATCTTGTTGCATTTCAAGTGTATAGGATTCTTTATCCTATCCATGCCATTGCATTGCATGAATATGATAAAGAGGGGCATCTGTAGACACTCAAAATTTTCTACACACCTGTTACTGACATTACAGAAGGGCAAATTCATCTTTCAGAGATAACCTTGGAAGACAGCTCACATCCAGTCCAGATACTACCGAAAGCTCAGTTTCAACCCTGAAACACACATCAGGAGTAACAGTTCCAACCTCGGCGATAACCCTGAGGCCTGCAGTTTCAATACTGGAAATTCCACCGGAGAAGATCGATTTATCCTGGAGATAACCCCAAGATATTCCGTCTCAGTCCCAACATTGGGAGCAGCAGATTCTAACCTTGGAGATAACCCCGAGGAATGCAGTTCCAGAGATAACTCCAGAAATGCTTGATTCAAATACATACAATCAGCTTCAGAACACTCGGCACTTACACTGAGGTACTCAATACAAGACCTAGGAGATGACCGAGAAGATAGGCATAGCTCAGAGATGACACTAAGGACCTTCAAACACTTATAGCAGTCCAATCTCAGAGATAACCCTAAGCAACGTCTGTTTTATCAGCCCAAACTGGAGATAACCCCAGTGAGGGGTAAAGTTATCATCTTGCCACCTTTATATATATATACTCGCTTACTACGTTTATATCAATTGCGGCATCATGTGAGCCTAGGAATCATGTGATCACAGATTCAGTCCACTGAAACTAGATTTGATTCCCGTGATGGACCTTTTTCATCTGTAAGCAGCTTGTAAATTCATTCCCGGTGTTCGGATTTCCTCCGATGGTTTCCATACTCATGAGGAATTCGGCACTGCTTTGTATATTATTTTCTCAAAGATGCTTCGCATCTCGAAAATAAAAGCAATCAAGCCGAACATTTAATAATAAAATGAAAGTGTAAAAGGTCTCAATTACTATTGAGCATAAGGGTTTGAAAAATCTCTTTTACAAAACATCACTGCTATATCTTCTTTAAAACTGAATTTTTACATAAATTCAAATCCTGTGTATATAGGTGCGAACGAGGCCTCGTACTACTTCCAAATAACAGCACATTAACCCACACACACACACATTCATATAACAGTTTCTTGAAAAGTGACGATCACCGTGGTAACACGGATGTCGGGGTGTGCCTAACACATTCCCTCCGCATAAGCAAGTCCCCGAACCCTAATGAATCTAAGTTTTATCGACCCGTTTAGCAGTATCACATCACTGGGTCAATGTGCAAACCTTTTCTCGGTTGTGTTGGTACAACCAGTTAAAAAACCAGCTACCGACCCTTAACAGTCCATCGTCGACATTACACATGTCGGACCTTTTTCACTTATTTTTTCAAACAAATCTCACCTAAAATGAGAACACAAAAGAATATGTAATGAAAAGGGACAAATAAAAATCCCGACGTTGACAAATACTATTCAATACCATCCTAGAAAAGCGAACGTAGTAGCTGACACATTGAGTAGAAGATCATATATGGGTACGAGTGCGATATTGTCAACACAAATGCCCATTTTGTATAACTTGCAAATGATGAAGATAGAGTTAAAGACTCTAGGGACCCACGTGATGATGGCAAATATACGAGTTGAACTGACTTTAATCGATAAAGTTAAAGCTGCCCAAGCTACAGACCTGGATCTGATGCGTATGAGGAAGAAAGTGCAAGAAGGTGCAATTTCGGAAGCAAGAATCGATGAAGAAGGAATACTTCGAGTTAACTCCAAACTTTGTGTTCCTCACGATTCTAACTTGAAGTATAAAATCATAATGGAGGCACACAATACACCATTTGCAATCCATCCTGGGAGTACCAAATTGTATCGTGATCTTCAACATACATTTTCGTGGAGTAATATGAAGAGAGAGATCGCGGAGTTTATCTCAAGGTGTTTAACTTGTCAACGTGTCAAGGCGGAGCATCAAGTGCCAAAAGGTCCATTGTAACCACTTGAAATTCCAGAATGGAAGTGGGAGCACATTACCATGGATTTCATTACTGGTCTTCCTAAGGTTTCTCAAGGCATAGATGCAATTTGGGTTATTGTTGATAGATTGACCAAGTCAGCTTATTTCTTACCTATACGAGAAACTTATTCACTTGAACGTCTTGCTCGTATTTACATAAATGAGATTGTAAGACTGCATGGTATGCTAGTATCCATAGTTTCTGATCAAAAACCCAAGATTCACTTCACGATTTTGGGTTAGTTTGCAAAAAGCTATGGGTACAGATTTACGATTTAGTTCGGCATATCACCCTCAGACGGACGGATAGTCAGAGAGGACTATTCAAACTCTAGAAGATCTATTAAAACTCTGTGTCCTTAACTTCAAGGGAAGTTGGGACAAGTTCTTACCATTGGTGGAGATTTTCTACAACAACAGTTATCAAGCAAGTATTGGAATGGCTCCATTTGAGGCGTTGTATGGAAGAAAGTGTCGTTCTCTAGTATGCTGGGATGAGGTGGGTGAAAAAACATTATTGGGACCGAAATTGGTACATATGACTATGGAAAAGATTCAAATGATCCGGTAACATATAAAAACCTCACAAGATCATCAAAAGAGTTATGCTGATCTTCATCGGAAGGACGTGGAATTCAATGTTGGAGAAAATATGTTATTATGTGTTGCTCCATGGAAGAGAGTTACGAGATTTACGAAGAGAGGAAAGCTCAATCCTCGATTCGTTGGCCCATTTGAAATCCTTGACCGAGTAGGAACTGTGGCCTATAGACTCGCTTTACCGCAAAGTATGTCTCATGTTCATAACGTTTTTTATATATCCATGTGACGTAAATATGTGGAAGACCCGAACCACATTTATTGAGTTGGAATCGGAAGAAATAGCGAAAGATTTAACGTATGAAGAGGTTCTTGTTAAAATCTTGGATAAAAAGGAACATATTTTACGCTCCAAGGTTATACCTCAAGTCCAAGTTTTTTTGGAGAAACCACGATATTGAGGAAATGACCTGGGAGTGAGAATCCGAAATAAAATCAAGGTATCCTCACCTCTTCGATATACCAGGTACGTACTTTAATTTTGAGGGCAAAATTTCATAAGAAGGGGAGGTTGTAAGACCCCAACTTTTATTAATAAAGATGAATTTTCTATAAATATCATTTTTGAATATTAAATAGTGAATTTGATATAATGTTATAGTTGTGGATAATATTTATAAATTTTTCAAAGTACGAAAGTTGTTTTTTTTTATTCGATTGGTCGGGGAATATTCGTTTTAATAGGGAATATTCGTACGATGGCACAATCATTGGTGGAACCCACAACGTAATTATTGTCGGAATGAAAAAATGACAGAAATATCTTTTTATGAAAATAACGGCAGAAGTTTTACCATTAACTGTTGAAATACCCAGTGGTAAAAGTATAGTAATATGCGTGGTTGCATAGTAGCACACGGTATTGATTATTGATGCTTACGTGAGAAGTCACTCAGTTTTCCTCAATTATTTCTACAGTAATTACTGCATAGTATCTCACGTTATTTGATTCAATTATTGTCAATATTTCCTCAATTATTGAGATGATAAGTTGTTCTAATTATTATATGCATAATTAACAATGTCTAGAAAGTTCTGTCAAGGAGAGGTTTGGTCACCTAATTGCGCGCCAATAGGGAAAAATCCTTATTGGAAAGCCCCATCTTTCCTGGGAACGATCTGGTTGTTAATATTGTGAGTTATAATAATATGAATAAAGGTTGTTAAAAATATTAAGGGAATTTTTATGAAGTATTTGATGTAAATTTTACTTACCCCGTTTACCTATTTTTCAAAATAATCGGTAGAAAATTATTTAATATAATAAAAGTGGGGCCCACATGTGGGGCCCATATGTGTTGAAAAACTGAATTGGGGAGGGAATTTGCAAAGTCAAGGGTGGTAACTGGTAATGGTGATGTTATGTATATATATAGATTTTCTCTTATAAGGACTCAAAATAAGGACTCAAAGTAAAGACCACTTTTTTTTGCTTTTTTTTTTGCTTTTTTTTAAAACAACTAAAAAAAATATTTAATATTTTATGGAACTGAAATTTTTTCATAATACAATATTTTGGGCGTGTTTTGGATACCTATACCAAAAAATGGTGGTTCAGTCTGCACAGACTGTACATACATATTTTTGTTATACGTACCCAAATCACACCAAAAACACTTTTTTTAAAAAAACTTTCAGTTTCATAAAATATTAAATATTTTTTTTAGTTGTTTTAAAAAAAATAAAAAAATTACAGTCCTTACTTTGAGTCCTTATTTTGAGTCCTTATAAGAGAAAACTTATATATATATATATTTAAGTAAGAAAAAAGGGGGGAAGATGTTGTCGGGGAGGGAGGGCATTATTATTATTATTATTATATTTATATTATTATAAATTTTATTTTTTATGAAAAATAGAATATATTATATTTTATTAAAATTTTGAAAATTTGGACGATTGAGAAAGAAAATTTGCGCCCGTGATTCTGTAATTTGTTTCGTTCGAATTTACTGTGCGTCCATGATTTCTAAAATTCAAATAGTATCCTTTCCATTCTCCTATAAATAGGATGCTTAGTTAGAATTGAAAATCACACCAGAATCAGAAAATTCTTCTTCAATAATATTGAGCGTATTTCTTTAGAATTTTAAGAAGCTTTGAGCGTAGAAAACAGTGAAAGTTTTCTTCAAGATTATTCCCGCCCTACCAGTTGGAATACTCTTCTTTTTAAGGTAAGGAATATTATTTTTGTTCAGTATTCATATGAAATAATATTTTCTTCTATACTCTGTAGTATGTGAGTAATATTATTTCGTTTCAGATTTCAAATTCTACACTCATTTTGTTCAAGTTTTGGCTTCTATACTCCATGAAATTAGTAGAATATCCTTGATATTTGCGCTTCATCCAGTATCTTTTCATGAAAATATTATTCTGAGCATTCTTGATAAGTTTTAATTTTTTTTCATGCCAGAATACTATTCACGGGGTTACTATTCTCGAAGTTACTATTCACCCGAGGTACTATTCATGATAAAAATTGATTTTTTTTTGGTCCAAATCATTTTTGATACAATATTATTCTTGAATTTTACTCCACAAAGCAGTATCGTGTTGACAATTTGGACATTATTGAATTCTGGATAAATTAAATTATAAATCTTTAAAAATTTATCCCTTGGCTTTCTTTTAATTGAATTCTTATATCATTGTCATCATCCTCATGCTTATATTATGTTGAAAGTCATCTTTGGCCGTAGTGCATAGATGGACTTGGTATGATTATGACCAGGGATTATTCGGTATAATCATGACCGGAATGTTACAAATGATGTGGTAAAAGTCCTCATTGGCCCGTAGTGCATTGATGGACAGTTATTGGCATGATCATGACCATTGATGAAAACACGAATATCCTTGGCCTGTAGTGCATGGATAATTTGTGGTCGTAATACTAATGAATATCCTTGGCCGTAGTGCAAGGATGATGTGAATTATTTATAAAGCCGAGTCTCAGCGATAAAAGTAATGAAAAACCTTTTAAATCATAGAAAATAGTAGATTTTATACTCTACTTGACTCTTCTAATGGATTGCTCATTCCGCTGCAGTTAAACTTGATGTTTATTATTTTTTATCAGTTTAACACTGTTGAAGGCTAACGATAATATATTCTGCATTATCTTAGTCATAATATTTCTTACTGGGCTAGTTGAGCTCACCCTTTTCTTTCATTGTTCTCTTCAGGAAATGAGAATATAGCTGGGACTAGTCGGAGAACGGAGTGACGGTCCAGATGTTTGCATTAGTAGTCCTCACTATTCTGTGAAATAGTGTGATAATAAATGTATTGAGGACTTATTTTGAGTTTTAATATTATCTAGAAGATAATATTTGTATTAAAACTCACAGCTCATGTTGTATATTTAAGTTTGTATTTGTATTCTGTACCATGTATTTGGCGACTCAGAATGGATGATGTATACCTATTTTGGGGGCGTCACAACAATCATTGTCATACAAGACTTACTCTTCGGAATACTTGTTTTACTAGTCATTTGAATAGGCACATGAACACTTGTCTATTCGGCTAGCTTCAATTCTGACTCTAGAACACCAAAGCATCAAGTATTCTCTTATCTTACTTTAGAAATACAAGGTAAAACTGGAAACTTAAATTTCTTCAAATATGATAAAGAAAAAGTAAGGGAGGTTTTGGCTAAGATGATATGTGTGAATGAATATCCTTTTCGTATGATGCATGAATTTTTCAAACTATTTTTAAAAACTTTGAATCCAAGATTTGAACCCATTTTTAGGGCGACAATAAGGAATGACTGCATAAAGCTTTATGGTTTAGAGAAGAAAAAAATTAAGGCTCTGTTTAATGGTATTAGTAGAATAAGTTTAACATCTGATTTATGGACTTCTAATCAAACTATTGGTTATATGTGTCTCACTGCTCATTTTTTGGATTCTGATTGGAACTTGCATTAAAGGGTTATTAATTTTTGTACCATGGCACCTCCACACACTCGTCTTATGATTCTATTTTGCATTTTCTAACTGAGTGGGGAATTGAAAATAAAATATCGACTATTACTCTTGGTAATACATCTGCTAATGATTCTGTTGTAAGTCATCTTGGGGATAATTTTACATTGAAAGATGGCCTTTATGTTAATGGTAATATATTTCATGTTAGATGTTGTGCCCACATTCTTAATTTGATGGTGCAAGATGGTTTGGGGATTATCCAAAATGTTATTCAAAATATTCGTGAGACTGTTAAGTACTTGAAAATGTCTCCTTCTCGTCTTCATAAATTTGGTGAGATTGTGAAAAATTTGTAATTACCATCTTCAAAAAGGTTGATCTTAGACGTCCCCACTAGGTGAAATTCCACATATGCCAATCTGCTTTGCAATTCAAGGATGTGTTCCCATTGTACAAAGAGAGAGACCTTCATTATAACTCTTTGCCTGGTAGGGAAGATTGGGACAGGGCTGAGAGGGTTATTAAATTTTTAGAAGTGTTTAATGAAGCAACAAATGTGTTTTCTGGCTGTAAATATCCTACTTCCAATATGTTTTTACCTGAGATTTGGAAAATCAAGGAGCTTTTGAATAGAACTATTGTTGATGATTGTGAATATATGAAAGAAATGACTTACAAGATGAAAGAGAAGTTTGATAGATATTGGGTACAATGTAACTTACTGATGGCTATTGCATCTATCTTAGATCGCATAGATGGACTGTTGATTGGCATGATTATGACTATGAATTATGTATCGGTATAATCATGACCTGTAATGTTACAAATGATGTGGTAAAAGTTTTCATTGGCCCGTAGTGCATTGATGGATAGTTGTTGACATTATCATGACCATTGGTGATAATAACGAATATCATTAGCCCGTAGTGCATGGATAATTCGTGGATGTGATACTAACGAATATCTTTGGCCCGTAGTGCATGGATAATTCGATGATGTGGATTATTTATTGAACTGTGTTACAATGATAAAATATTGATGATGAACTTTTAAATCATAGAAGATAGTAGATATCATGCTCTACTTGACTCTTCTAATGGATTGTTGTTCCGCTGCAGTTAAACTTGTTGTTTACTGTATTCTATCAGTTTTATACTATTAAAGGCTAAGGATAAATTATTCTGCATTATCTGAGTCATAATATTTTTTACTAGGTTAGTTGAGCTCACCCTTTGTTTTCATTGTTCTATTCAGAAAATGAGAATATTGCTTGGACTAGTCGGAGAACGGAGTGATGGTCCGAGATGGTGGCTATAGTAGTCCTCACTATTATATGAAATAGTGTGATAATTAATGTAATGATGACTCTATTTGAGTTTGGATATTGTCTACGAGACAATATTCATGTTAAAACTCTCAGCTACATTTTGTCGTGTTGTATAAATGAAGTTTGTATTTAAATTTTGTACCATGTATTTTGCGACTCAGAATGAGTTTTGTATACCTATTTTGAGGGCGTTGCATATATGATTTTGATTTAAGGAATATATGGTTTTGATTTTTTTTAAAAAAATATTAAGTATGTAAGAGGTGTTGATAGTGGCTTTGGGTGGCGATGTATGGAGTTAGGGTTCTATTTTCATTGTTGAAATTGTTTACTAGATATGAGTTTGGGTTTTATTTTTGTTTAAATTTAGTTTAAGTTAAATAAAATGTTATATTACTCTTTACCTTTTCAACTCAATAAAATAATTTAAAGATTAGTCTTCTTTTAACACATAAGCATTGTATTGCCACGTGGCCATGCCATGTCATCAATTTATGACATGGTAGGTTCAATTAGACTGAAATAGAAAAAATTGATAGTTTAATGACTTAATTGAAAAAAATTGAAAGGTGAATCAACGAAGTGGAATACGACCCATAGTTTAGGGTAATAATTTACATTTAAGCCTTTCAAAAATGCATGAAACATTCCATCCTTTCAAATTTATAGATATATTTTATAAAATGAAGAATTTTATAAAAACATATATTCTTCTAAATATATCTTTAATAATTGTTAGATATGTAAAAATATATAAATAATTTTAAAAATAAGTAACGGTATATTAACAATTCCATGGCATGTTGTATTTTATAATTTAAAATATATATCTAATTTTAAAATTTATTAAATAAAATTTAATTTTTTAATGGTGAAAGTATTTTATTGTGTCGCTTTGACAACTTAACAAGCACCACCCAAAAAATAAAAAATAAAAATCTAACCGTCTTCAACGCATTAAATACTTGGCAAAACGACAACGCTCAAATTCGGTGGATAACATCCTCGAATCATTTAGGGGTGGCAAAAGTTGATGTTGAAACTTGAAAGGGAGAAATTCATTTTTCTTGGTTGAAGTTTTAAGTAACATCTTCAAGACAATACCAAGTTTGATTGTGTGAAAATAATTTGAAATATTTTTAAATTAAAATAATTTTACTTAATTTTAATCCATACAATTATAAATTTTGTAAATTATAACTAGCAAGATTTATTATTTTAAAGTTTAGATAAATTGCCTATCAGTTATTAACTTAAAAGTGTCTCATTTGACTTCAAAATATAAAACTTGAAGCAAAAGGAGTGAATTTATTTTGAGTCTTTTTATGTATTATGATAAAAATATGTCGACTCTTATTACGAGAGACACAACGACATAATTTATAAATTAATAAAAAATATATGGATAATTGATTTATATATTTATTTGCATAAAAAGTTGACATATTTTTGACACAATACTGGTATTTAGAGCATTTACAGCGGTAGCGTTTGGAGGTCCAGACGAACCCGTCCCGTCCCGCCCCTTTTAAGGGATTATAATTTCATATACTAGTAACATAGTTCTGAGACTCTCTTCGATGGCCATTTTTTAGCTCTTTGTGGAACTGCCTCTTTTTTGCGTAGAGCATTTCTTGTTTGATAAAAATTTGTCCAAACTTCTTTTTGACTCTTTAAAAAAAGAATGAGTAGTTACATTATTGCTGTTAGAAATGGGTTTGATAAAATATATATTTATGTGTTCAAATCCATTAAGAATTGAATGAGAAAATTGTCGGGTCGAGTTCGGGTCGGGTCTTGATATATATTTGTTTTTGAACAAAATTTATTATTAATACTACGTAGTTTTATTGCGTCCAACGGTAATAAACTACCTATTTGGTCTTATTAATACTACGTAGTTTTATTTTGTCCAACGGTAATAAACTATCTATTTGGTCTATAAATTAGACTATCTGGGCGCCTATTGCTAAGAACAAAAATTTCCTCGTTCTGCAGTAAGAAATTCTCGTCCCGTTCCTTCCCTTCTGCAATCCCGTTTCTGTAGATAATCCCGTTTTCTGTTATTATCAAGATATTCCGTTCTGCACATTCCTTCCCGTTGCAGTATACTCCGTCCCGTTCTGCACATTAGAAATTCCCCGTTTTCTGTAAACATTTTTGCAGTAAGTTTTCAAGCACCATTTTACTGTAAGTTTTCATGCATGCATCATTCATGTTCATATTAAGTTCAGTACATAAACATTGAATTTGGTTCGATGAATTCTTAATTTTGTAATGCTACTAAATAAGAATTGAAATCTATTTTATCTTGGAAAGCAATTATTCAATTAACCCTTAGCATCTGTGGGGGAATAAATTTACTTTAAGGTGACTTTGTGAATTCAAAGGACTCGGATTTATTCATTAATATTTTCTGTGTTATATATATATATATATATATATATATATATATATATATATATATATATATATATATATATATATATATATATATATATATATATATATGGAGAGGCTCTAAAGTGAACCTTAAAGAGCGAACCAAAGACGAACCGTCGTCTTTGGTGTCTATGGCGACGGTTCGACCCGTCGCCAAAGATTACATGGCTATGGCGACGGATCGAAACGTCGCCATAGACACTAAAGACGACGGTTCGTCTTTGGTTCGCTCTTTAAGGTTCGCTTTAGAGACGGACCGTATATATATATATATATATATATATATATATATATATATATATATATATATATATATATATATTCCAGATAACACTCCTACCTTAAATTTTCTTTTGGTATTATTATATGAATGAATTAAATATTTGGATAATTTTTTTTCTTGCATTTGTTTGTTTCATGTTCTGGATCCTCTGATCTCATGGATTTGTCTTGTGCAAAAGGATAAGGAGAAGACAATAGCAGCGCGTCGTAGTCAAGTGAAGACCCTAATATTTCCTGAAGCAAACATAAGAGATTTTGATGAGCTTGCTTCTAATGTAAAGGAAGGCCTTGAGGCACATTTCGTTGACGATTACAACCAATTTTTTGAGTTGGCTTTCGACAACAAGCAGACTGAAGAATGAGCCACTCCCAAGCATACCATCTTGCTGCAGCTCCAATTTTCTGGGCATTGAAGCTCTTATTAATAATCAAAATTCAAAACCATTAACCATTTTCCCCATAGTACCACTTCAACAGCACAGTGTCGAGGTTAGTCAAATGACATTCTGCTGTTGAAGAGGTACTATGGGGAAAATGGTTAATGGTCTTGAATTTTGATTATTAATAAGAGCTTCAATGCCTAAAAAACTGGAGCTGCAGTAGGATGGTATGCTTGGGAGTGGCTCATTCTTCAGTCTGCTTGTTGTCGAAAGCCAACCCAAATATTTGGTTGTAATCGTCAACGAAATGTGCCTCGAGGCCTTCTTTTACGTTAGAAGCAAGCTCATCAAAATCTCTTCTATTCACTTCAGGAAATATGAGGGTCTTCACTTGACTACGCTGCGCTGCTATTGTCTTCTCCTTGACCTTTTGAACAAGACAAATCCATGAGATCAGAGGATCCAGAACATGAAACAAACAAATACAGGAAAAAAATTATCCAAATATTTAATTCATTCATATAATAATACCAAAAGAAAATTTAAGGATGCTGTCTGTTTACCTCTTAAGAGGTCTTAATAGACCACCTCTTATTCGCTAAGAGGATAAATGTTGTTTGTTTGTTTTTTTGTTACCTCTGAATGTCTCTAAATGGTTGAGATAGAAAATCAAATCTAAATTATTCAGACATGCCTCTTAATGACTTTGTTATTTTTTAGACACAAATACCTTCTTCAATATTATCAATTTTCAATATTACCATACTACCACCACCAGATCAAATCTTCAATATCACTGTACCACCAGATCAGATCTGCAGGGGGGAGGGGAGGAGGAGGTGGGCAGGGCAGGGGGAGGAGGGAGGAGGTGGGCGGGGCAGAGGGAGGAGGGAGGAGGAGGTGCGTGGGGCGGGGGAGGAGGGAGGAAGGCGGAGGTGGGTGGGGCAGGGGGAGGAGGTCGGAGGTGGGCGGGGCAGGGAGGAGATAGGTGGGGTGGGTGAGGCAAGAGAGGAGAGAGGAGGGGAGGGGTGGGGTGGGGTGGGGTGGGGTGGGGCGGGGATGGGGGAGAAAGGAGGAGGGGGTGGGGCGGGGGAGGCAGGGGGCAGGGGGAGGGAGGAGGGAGGAGGGAGGATGGGTAGGGTGAGGCGGGGATGGCCCGGATGGAGAAGAAGAAGAAGAAGAGAAACTGAAAGAGAAGAATAAAGGTTAAAATAGTAAAAATATGAAATTTAGACATTTTGAAAAAATAATTATCAAACACTATTTTTTCATTCATATTCAATTCTATTCAGATACTCTATATTATTCAGATGTCTAAACTATTCAGCTCTTAACAACTAATTTTATCAAACATAACCTAAGTTTGTATAAATTGATCTAAGGATAAAACGGTAAAATGTTAGACTCGTACATATTATTTATCATATAACTTTTTTCTTTCTTTTTTCCTAGAGTAAAATGCAAAAATTACCGTTGTACTCTTAGGTCATGTTTGTTTGTAAGGAGGATTATACTCCCGGGATTATAAATCTATGGGATTATAATCACAAGACTATTAATCCTAGGATTAAATAGTCTTAGTCACATATTTATTTTTTATGGGATTATTCATATGATAACTTAAAATAATCACATGTTATGTTTGTTTTTTTCAGGATTAATTAAAGTATTGAATTAAAAAATATCGTTTGGACTATTATACTCTTACCAATAATAACATATTTTAAACTTATTTATACATTAAAAAAAATATTTACTAATTATATATACAACCCCTACCCTCACCCCTACCCCTAGCTCTCGCCCCATCCCACCACCCCCACCCCACTCCCCACCCCCCCCCACCCCACTCCCCACCCCCCCCCCCCCACCCCCACCCCCCTCCACCCCCATCCCACCCTCACCCCCAAATAATATTTTCTGATTATGTATACACTCTCACCCCGCCCACTCCCCACCCCCCACTCCCCACTCCCCACCCCAACCCCAACCCTAACCCTAACCTCTAAAAATAATATTTACTGATTATGTATACACTCACACCCCGTCCACCCCTAACCACACACACATGCCTACCCCACCCCAACCCCCACCCCCGCCCTCGCCCCCGTAAAAATAATATTTATTGATTATGTATACATTCTCACCACGCCCCAGCCCCAACCCACCAAAAAAAATTAATATTTATTAATTATGTATACACCCCCACCCCCCACCCCAACCCCCCATCCCACCCCCACCTTTACCCCCCATGCCACCCCATCTCTACCCCCTACCAGAGTCGGCCTTGGCCAAGGGCTGCCAGGGCTACAGCCCAGAGCACAAAGCTGAGGGGAGCCCAATTTTTTTTAAATTATGTATATAAGTGTATTAAAAAAAACCTAAAAAATTGCCGCATGTGCCTATTAATGAAAAAGGAAGCTAATCAATCAAATCAGTCTTTATATACTCAATCTCAATATGAAACGTACCGAGTAAGGAAGTCTCATATTAATTATAAAATATAATATAAAACAAATCAATAAATATTGGGAAATCAAAATAGACTTTTAGCCATAAAAAGAAGGAAAAACCCTTCAACCCTCTCATGTTAACATAATGCAAGCACTTTTTTTTTCCGGTGATTCTCCTCTTCTCCAACAAAGTTGAAAAATAAATAATCCAGCAGCTAGACCAATGCCTTTCTTTATAGGTAATTTTTTTAAAGATACATATAGAATCTAGATATATAAATTTTGTAAATTGTAATATATATCTTTGTTAACTTTTTCTTATTTATTATTTGATTCAACATAAAATTTGGCTGGGATTCTTGTTCTTCGTTTTTTAATGCAATATTTACAATTCGGGGTATTATTTTTCTTTCGTTTGGGGTTTTGTCCCATTGGATTTTTTTCAAATAAGTTTTTTAATGAGACCCCAAAGTATTCTTCCTTATCTTTTGTAAATTCTTATAATTTTAATAAAATTAATTAGTTGATAATTTATTTATTTATTTTGTTTAATTTGTATAAAGGGGCACACTTGAAAAAATTTGTCTTGGGCCTTAGAAAACCCAGGACCGGCTCTGCCCCCTATCCCCTACCCCCTACCCCCTACCCCTTACCCCCTACCCCTACTAAAGAAAAAAATGTATTCAATGATTATGTATACACATTCTCTCCACCCAAAAAAAATAATATTCATTGATTATATATACCCACTCCACCCCCCAAAAAGTTAATATTTACTGATTATATATACAACCCCACCCTGCCCACCGCCCAAAAATGATATTTACTTATTATGTATACACTCATCCCCAAGCCCCCACCCCATCCCGCCCCCCCCCAAAAGAAAATAATTAATGATTATGAATACACTCCCACTCGCCCATCCCCCACCCCCACCCCTACCCCCACCCTCCAATTTTTCCAAAAAAATAATATTCTTTGTTTGAATTCAATTCCTTCAAATTTTTGTATATTAAGTTGTAGTATTATAATGCAAATTTTAACTTATTTACTAGCTTAGTTTGCACTTTTTATTCATGAAGTCGGAGAATACTATTTAATGCACCTTTATTAAAACATCATAATTATTATAAAAATAAAGTGCTATTTTTGTCCAAATAAAGTTGAAAATGTTTACTTAAATCATGTAGCATAGTTGCATAGTTACTTAAAGTTATGAGGTTGAGATTGAGGTTTTGAGTTCAAATATTGACAGAAATGGATTTTTCAGTCTTAGTTTGACATCATTGCCGTTTATTATCCAAATTTTTTATATAGAAGGTTTACTTTATATTGACCAACAAAAAAGAGCACAATATCCAAATATATTAAAAGTACGTGGTCACTTTAACGTTTTACCCTCTTTTTCCCCTATTTATACTTTGCTTTAAAAGAGTCTCTGACTATACAAAACCTCAAACACCACCTAAACTTAGTTGTCATATGCAATAATTTTATCCTAAAAAAGTTGGTCATATGTTTAGCTAAAGGGTGCTTTTGTCCTAAACTTACAATCCTTGTAGGGACTATATACTTTTAAGGAGGAGGTGGTCTGAAGGGTTTCGACAGAAACACACAGCGAAAATAGAATAAATATAAAGCAATTTCGAAACCCTAAACAAGATCCATGCGAAAATCAATTAACTCAGTGGTTAGAAATTATACCGATTATGAAAATTAAATTGATGCGCTCAAATCTCCAACGCAATCCAAATGAATCGCGCCTCTACGGTATCCACACGAACGCTCCGCGAATCGTCCTACGATCTGCAGAAGAAGAAACTGCGGTACTAGCCACCAAGGATGAGAATTTTAGAACTGTTTCTCTCTAGTCTCTCTCTGAGAGTGGCTAGGGTTTTTTTTTGGTTTTTAATAATACCCTAAGTGGCTGCTATATATCATATATATAGTAGTTAAAAGATATTAATCAAAACCTAATTTCATAAAATCTGAATATATATATATATATATATATATATATATATATATCTTAATTAAGTCTTACTTAATTAATATACATATATACAAATTTTCCTTTTAATTTAAATTCGTAATTTAAATACTATTAATCATATTAATATATTTAAATCCTTAAAATTTAAATCAATTCCCTTTTAAATTATGTTATATGTGCGTGACCCTATAGGTTATTATTACGTTGACAATAACTTTAAGATCATATTATAAAGTTATAAATGGTAAGCGGCATCTAGTAATGCATCACTACTACCCAAGTAATAATAAGATCGATGATTCGATGCAACCTTTTCGTGACCAATGTTTCAATGTAATTTAATATTTTTAACCTTAATATCCAAGATTAAACTCGAGTCATGGAATGTGTCATACTCTTCATAATTTAATCTGAGTTTTTCTTGATCAATGAGTGGACTATATGAAACAAATCACTATTTCAGTATGGCCATGCATTTCATAGTCCAACTCAATCAAGAGGCCTATGGATATCACCCCTAATATATAGGATGGTTAAATTCCATCTAGATCACTCATATTCCTCACACGATTCATGATGTACCCAATAATCACCTTATTAAAGGTGACATTTGATGATATCAAAGTACATAAATTCTTGTGTAGTAATATAGTGATTTCAGGTCGGAGGACCATTACATCATTGTCACTATGAGAATTACTAATGACACTTTGCATAATGCTCCATATAGAATTCTCATGGTGAGTCTGTCCAGTACATTGTTATCTAACATGTACCAATGCATTGACTTAATAACTCATATATTTATGACCAATGAGATTTGGTCATCAGTCAATCAATATACTAGTCTTAATGCATCATTGTTGTCCCATCAATAATGATACTCGACTAGGGACATTTAAGAACAATGATACTAATTATAATTATATAATCTCATGTTCAAGTCACATACTTGAAACTATATAATTTGTATCATTATTCTAAGAATTTTTATTATGTTAAAATTTATATAACGCAGTAAATAAAACCATAACAAAATCATTCATTTATTCAATCAAACATAATATCAAAACGTTAAGCAATTATATCAAATAATTGGCCTCTAGGGCATAAACTCTAACAGTCTCCCACTTGCACTAGAGCCAATCACTCATGTATCTAATACCCATGGAACTAGTGTGACCGTCGTGCTTCTGCTGCGACAAAGCCTTGGTAAGTGGATCTGCAACATTATCATCTGTTGGCACTCTTCCTATATGTACATCTCCTCTATCAATGATTTCACGAATGAGATGGTACCGCCTAAGTATATGCTTGGATCGTTGGTGAGATCTGGGTTCCTTAGCTTGTGCAATGGCTCCATTATTATCATAGTATAGAGCAACCGGATCAACAATGGTTGGAACAACACCAAGTTTAGTGATGAACTTTTTAATCTATACAGCCTCCTTGGCCGCACTAGAAGCAGTAATATACTCGGCCTCTGTTGTAGAATCGGCTACTGTATCTTGCTTCGAACTCTTCCAGCTAACAGCACCACCATTAAGGCAAAATACAAAACCTGACTGAGACTTATAGTCATCATTATCAGTCTGGAAACTAGCATCTGTGTAACCCTTTACTGCCAGTTCGTCTTCACCTCCATATACCAAGAATGAATCCTTAGTCCTTTTTAGGTACTTGAGGATATTCTTGACTGCTGTCCAGTGACCTTCACCTGGATTCGACTGGTATCTGCTCGTCATGCTCAAAGCATACGAGACATCCGGACGAGTACATATCATTGTATACATGATAGATCCAATTGCCGAAGCATAAGTGATCTTTCTCATACGCTCCTCATCATCTTGTGATTTAGGACATTGGGCCTTAGAGATCTTTACACCATGAGTCATCGGTAAGTGTCCTCTTTTTGCCTTTTGCATGCTGAACCGTTTCAGCACTTTATCAATATATGTACTCTGACTTAGGCCGATCATTTTTCTTGATCTATCTCGATAAATCTTGATACCTAAAATATAGGCTGCATCGCCTAAATCTTTCATGGAGAAACATTTTCCTAACCATGTTTTTATAGCCTGTAATGAAGGAATGTCATTCCCAATAATTAATATGTCGTTAACATATAATATCAGGAATACAATGTGGCTCCCACTAACCTTCTTATATACACAAGTTTTATCTTCATTTTTAATAAAACCAAACTCTTTAACTGCTTCATCAAATCGAAGATTCCAACTCCGAGAGGCTTGCTTCAATCCATAAATAGATCGCTGCAACTTACATACCTTTCCATCATCCTTTGGAGTGATAAATCCCTCAGGTTGTGTCATGTACACATCCTCAAGGAGATTTCCGTTAAGGAAAGCAGTTTTGACATCCATCTGCCAGATTTCGTAATCGTAAAAAGCTGCAATAGCAAGTAAGATCCTGATGGATTTAACCATTGCCACTGGAGAGAAGGTTTCATCATAGTCAACACCTTGAACTTGTTCGTAACCTTTTGCTACCAGTCGACCTTTGGAGGTTTGTACATTACCATCCATGTCGGTTTTCTTCTTGAAAACCCACTTGCACCCGATTGGTTTTACCCCTTCGGGTGGATCAACCAAAGTCCATACTTGGTTAGTATACATGGAGTCCATTTCAGATCTCATGGTTTCAAGCCATCTCTTAGAATCTGGTCCATTCATAGCTTCTTGGTAGGAAGCAGGCTCATCCTGATCTATGAGCATCACATCACCGTTTTGAGTCACAAGATATCCATAATATCTCTCGGGCTCTTGGCGTGTCCTACTAGATCTACGAATTCCTTGGGTAATTTGAGCAGGTTCACTTTCCACAATTTCTTGTTGTTCCTGCTCACGTTTCAACTCAGGTTCAATGATATTTTGTGGTTCTCAAATTTCTTCGAGTTATACTTTCCTCCGACTGTTTCCTTTAGAGACAAATTCTCTTTCTAGAAAAATACCAGTTCGAGCAACAAACACTTTATTCTCAGAAGGTTTGTAGAAATAATACCCTTTTATTTCTTTTGGGTACCCCACAAAATTACATTTATCAGATTTGGGTCCGAGCTTATATGAATCCAGACGTTTTACAAATGCCTCGCATCCCCAAATCTTTATGAACAACATACTAGGACGTTTCCCAGTCCACATCTCATATGGTGTCTTCTGAACCGTCTTTGTAGGAACACAGTTAAGTGTGAATGCAGCTGTCTCTAGGGCATGACCCCAGAAGCTTATTGTAAGATCTGCATGACTCATCATGGATCGTACCATGTCCAACAAGGTTCGATTCCTCCTCTCAGACACACCATTCCATTGTGGTGTTCCAGGTGGAGTGAGCTGTGATATAATACCACACTCCTTTAGAAGGTCATCAAATTCTTGGCTTAAGTATTCACCTCCTCGATCGGATCGAAGGGCTTTTATGCTTTTGCCAAATTGGTTTTGAACTTCATTCTTGAATTCCTTGAACTTTTTAAAGGATTCGGATTTGTGTCTCATTAGATACACATATCCATATCTACTGAAGTCGTCAGTAAATGTAATGAAGTAATAAAACCTACCTCTTGCTAACGAACTCATGGGTCCACATACATCACTATGTATAAGTCCCAATATATCGCTAGCCCGTTCACCGTGTCCAGTGAAAGGGGCTTTAGTCATCTTGCCTAATAAACAAGATTAGCATTTTTCATATAATTCAAAATCAAATGAATCTAAAAATCCATCTTTATGGAGTTTTGATATGCGTTTCTCATTTATATGGCCCAAACGACAGTGCCAGAGATATGTCGGATTTGAATCATTTGATTTAAATCGTTTTGTGTTTATGTTATAGATAGGCATTTTTAAATCAAGAATATAAAGACCATTAAACAATTGTGCAACACAATAGTAAATATCATTTAAGTAAAACGAACAACGATTGTTCTTAATTATAAATGAAAAACCTTTCTTGTCCAAACAAGAAACAGAAATAATGTTTTTGCTTATAGCAGGCACAAAATAACAATCTTCTAATTCTAAAACTAGCCCAGAGGGCAAAGATAAGTGATAAGTTCCTACGGCCAGTGCAGCAACTTTTGCTCCATTCCCAACTCGTAGGTCAACCTCTCCTTTTGCCAAAGTCCTACTCCTTCGAAGTTCCTGCACATTAACACAAATGTGAGAACCACATCCAGTATCCAATACCCATGATGTAGAAGTAGACAAGTTGACTTATATAACATATATACCTGAATCAGAAGTCACACTTCCTTTCTTTTTCTTCACTTCTTCCAAATAAGCATGATAATTCCTCTTCCAGTGTCCAGGTTTTCCACAAAAGTGACAATCACCTTCTTTATCCACCCCACCTTTAGGTTTTCAAGCCTGTTTTGTTTTGGAATTAGGTTTGGCACCAGAATTAGATCCTATCTTTTTCTTGCCTTTCCATTTTCCCTTAGCATTCCCCTTTTGCACCATCATTATGGGAGCGGATCTTGCCTTCTTCATGTTATTCTCACCAGTTCTTAACATGCTCAACAACTCAGTAAGGGGTTTCTCAATTTCATTCATAAGATAATTCATAACAAATTGAGAGTAGCTATTGTTCAAGGATTGCAAAACAAGATCAGTTTGGGCTTCCGGAGTGATTGGAAAACCCAACCTATCAAGGTACTCAATATACCCAATCATTTTCAGCACATGTGGACCAACTGGATCACGTTCACCCATCTTGCAGTGATACAACGCCTTGCTTGTATCATACCTCTCCTGTCAAGCATACCCTTCGAACAATTTCTTGAGATGCTCGATCATCTCATAAGCATCCATTAACTCATGTTGTTTCTGAAGCTCAGCGTTCATGGTTGCTAGCATGAGACAACTCACGTCCAGAGCATCATCTTGATGCTTCTTGTAAGTATTATGCTCCGCACGTGGTGCAGTGACAGCCGGTGCTGCAGGAATGGGCCCATCAAGGACATATATCTTACGCTCTTGTTTGAGGAAAATCCTCAAGTTCCTGTGCTAGTTAAAGAAATTAATCCTACTCAGCTTGTCCTTCTCAAGGACTGATCGTAGTGAAAGACTACTTGTGTTGTTGTTGTTCGCCATTGATATCTACAATTTATAAGTGCCAAAATAATAAGTCAAATTGCAGAGTTGATATTATGTAATTGATAATAGTACATTCAAAATATACATCTCACTATTTTATTCAAATTAATAGCCTTCACCATTAATTCGGAAAGCATTTTCTATTAAATCTTTCTAGTGAGCCAAGATCCATATTTCATTATGACTTAAGTTAGCTTTGGCTAATCTCTTAAAACACAATTATTTAGGTAGACAACCCTTTTTGTCAATTATATCATATATAATCCTTGGATAGTTTGATAAACAACATTTGTTTCTAGTCCATCTAATGGTACCAACCAAACTCTATGCCTCTAAGTCCACAATCCTATTGAGATAACTTAGTTAAGTCGGGCCCAATGATTTTAACAGTTTGGATATCACAATTATCCTATCGCATCTTACCTAGATAAATAGGGTACTTTGCTTTGGCAAACCTGTGACACCCCCAAAATTAGGTATACATCACCCATCTTGGGTCGTCAGATACATGGTACAGAATACAAATACAACTTACTAATATAACTGTCGTGTACAATATGACAAAATATAACTGTGAGTTTGAATACAATTATTGTCTACTAGAGACTATACAAACTCAAAAGGAGTCCTCATTACAATTATTGTCACACTATTTAACAGAATAGTGAGGATTACTAATACTATCATCTGGTCCATCACTTCGTTCCCCGACTCGTCCCAGCTATGTTCTCATTTCCTGAAAAGAACAGTGAAAGAAAGGGTGAGCTCAACTAGCCCAGTAAGAAATATTATGACTAAGATAATGTAGAATAAATTATCATTAGTCTTCAACAGTGTTAAACTGATAAAATATAACGAACATCAAGTTTAACTACAGCGGAACAAGCAATCCATTAAAAGAGTCAAGTAGAAAATAAAATCTATTATCTTCTGTGATTTAAAAGGATTTTCAACACGGTTATCGTTGGGACTCAGTTTAATAAAATAATCCACATCATCGAATCACTCCTGCACTACGGCCAAGGATATTCGTGTATTCATTAATGGTCATGATCATGCCAACAACTGTCCATCAATGCACTACGGGCCAATGAGGACTTTTACCACATCATTTGTAACATTACGATCATGATTATACCAAATAATCTCTGGTCATAATCATACCAAGTCCATCTATGCACTACAGTCCACAGATGACTTTCAACATTTTATAAATATGAGGATGATGATAATGATATAAGAATTCAATAAAACAAGTTCAAGAATTAATTTATCCAAGAATTAACAACGTCCAAATTGTCAACATGATACTGCTTTGTGGATTAAAATTTAAGAATGCTTAGAATAATATTTTCATGAAAAGATACTGGATGAAACGCAATTATCAAGGATATTCCACTAATTTCATGGAGTATAGAAGTTAAAACTTAACCAACTGAGTATAATAAAGAATGGAATAACAAAAAAAATCACCTGACATGCGATAGACCGTACAGACAGGTTATTCTAACAGAATAATAAATAATGGAACCAGGTCCGGCGTAAACGCACAGACCGGATATTCCGTCAGAATAATAAATAATGGAACCAGGTCCGGCGTAAACGCACAGACAGGATATTCCGACAGAATAATAAATAATGGAACCAGGTCTGGTATAAAACACATAGACAGGATGTTCCAACAGAATAATAACAAAACGGAACCAGGTCCGGTGTAAAACACACAGACAGGATGTTCCAACAGAATAATAATAAAAACGGAACCAGGTCTGGTGTAAAACACACAGACAGGATGTTCCAACAGAATAATAGAAGAATGTCACCAAGTATAGGGTAGACCGCGTATACAGGTTATTCCCACAGAATAATAAGAAATGGAATAAAAAAAGTTCTCTTCATGAATAGGAAAGAATAACACCCCTTACCGTTTTAAAGAAGAACTGAAATAAGGAAGTAGTTAAGTAGCAGAATACTTTTCTTCTCTCTCTCTCTATAGTTTCTCTCTCTAGAGTTCAGTGAATTCGTAAGAAATAATGAAGGAATGAGCTGCTATTTATAGAAAAATAGAATGCATAGTAACTAATCCATGAACGGTCCAGATTGATTACTTTAATGTGACGGTCCATATTTAAAGAAAAATCTTTTAAATAAAATATAATATATTCTATTTATAGAATAACTTTAATAAAGTATTCTGTTTTATATAAAAAGATGTTTCTGTTTTATTACGTTAATAATACGAATAAAACAAAACTTCATTATCGTTAAATAATTCATATTATTAACTGACAATAATTGAATCAAACTGAGTGACTTCTCACATAAGCATTAATAATCAATACCGTGTGCTACTATGCAACCACACGTGTTATTGTACTTTTACTACTGAGTAGTTCAACAGTATCAATGGTAATACTTCCGCCGTTATTTTTAATAAAATATATTTGTCGTTTTCTCAATCCGACAATAATTTCGTTGTGGGGTCCACCAATGATTGTGCCGTTGTACGAATATTCTCTGTTAAAACGAATATTCCCCGACCAATCGAATATTATATAACAACTTGCGTACTTTACAAAATTTATAAATATTACCCACAACTATAACATTATATCAAATTAACTCAATAATATTCAAAAATGATATTTATAGAAAATTCATCTTTATTTATAAAAGTTGGGGTCTTACAACCTCCCCTTCTTATGAAATTTCGCCCTCGAAATTAGGGTACGTACCTGGTATGTCGAAGAGGTAAGGATACCTTGACTTCATTTTAGATTATAACTCCCAAGTCATTTCCTTAACATCGTGATTTCTCCACAAAACTTTGACTTGAGGTATAAACTTGGAGCGTAGAATATGTTCCTTCTTATCCAAGATTTGAACAGGAACTTCTTCATATGTCAAATCCTCTGCTATTTCGTCCGGTTCTAACTCAATAATGTGGTTCGGGTCTTCCAAATATTTACGTAACATGGATATGTGAAAAACGTTATGAACACGAGACATACTTGGCGGTAAAGCGAGTCTATAAGCCACAATTCCTACTCGATCGAGGATTAAAAATGGACCGATGAATCGAGGATTATGCTTTTCTCTCTTTCCAAATCTCGTAACTCCTTTCCATGGAGCAACATGTAAGAATACATGATCTCCTATATCAAATTCTACGTCCTTTCGATGAAGATCAGCATAACTCTTTTGTCGATCTTGTGAGGTTTTTATACATTATCGGATCGCTTGAATCTTTTCTGTAGTCATACGTACCAACTCTGGTCCCAATAACGTTGCTTCACCCACCTCATCCTAGCATACTGGAGAACGGCATTTTCTTCCATACAATGCTACGAATGGAGCCATGCCAATACTTGCTTGATAACTGTTGTTGTAGGAAAATTCCACCAATGGTAAGAACTTGTCCCAACTTCCCTTGAAGTCAAGGACACAGAGTCTTAATAAATCTTCTAGAATTTGAATAGTCATCTCTGATTATCCGTCCGTCTGAGGATGATATGCCGAACTAAATCATAAATCCGTGCCCATAGCTTTTTGTAAACTAACCCAAAATCGTGAAGTGAATCTTGGGTCTAGATCAGAAACTATGGATACTGGCATACCATGCAGTCTTACAATCTCGTTTATGTACATACGAGCAAGACGTTCAAGTGTATAAGTTTCTCGTATCGGTAAGAAATGAGCAGATTTGGTCAATCTATCAACAATTACCCAAATCGCATCTATACCTTGAGAAACCTTAGGAAGACCGGTAACGAAATCCATGGTAATGTGCTCCCACTTCCATTCTGGAATTTCAAGTGGTTGCAATGGACCTTTTGGTACTTGATGCTCCACTTTGACTCGTTCACAAGTTAGACACCTTGAGATAAACAACGCTATCTCTCGCTTCATATTGCTCCACTAAAATGTATGACGAAGATCATGATACATTTTGGTACTCCCAGGATAGATTGTAAACGGTCTGTTGTGCGCCTCCATCATGATTTCATACTTTAAATTGGGGTTGTTAGGAACACAAAGTCTGGAGTTGACTCGAAGTACTCCTTCTTCGTCGATTTTTGCTTCCGACATAGCACCTTCTTGCACTTTCTTCCTCATACGCATCAGCTCCAAGTCTGTAGCTTGAGCAACTTTAACTCTATCGATTAAAGTTGGTTCTACTCGTATATTCGCCATCATCACATGGGTCCCTGGAGTCTTTAAATCTATCTCTATCCTTTGTAAGTCACACAAGATGGGCCTTTGTGTTGATAATATCGCACTCGTACTTGCATATGATCTTCTACTCAATGCGTCAGCTACCACGTTCGCTTTTCCAGGATGGTATTGAATGGTATGATCATAATCTTTCAACAGTTCAAGCCAACGTCGTTGTCACATGTTGAGTTCCTTTTGAGTGAAGAAATATTTGAGGCTTTTATGATCCGTAAAGATCTCCACCTTCTCCCCATACAAGTAATGCCTCCAAATTTTAAGTGCAAAGACAACAACTGCCAACTCTAGATCATGAGTAGGATAATTCCTCTCATATTCCTTGAGTTGTCTTGATGCATAAGCTATGACTTTTCCATGTTGCTTGAGAACGCATCCCAACCCTTTGCTCGAAGCATCACTGTAGATGACAAATCCCTCCGAGCCAGATGGTATTGTTAGAACAGATGCTGAAATGAGTCTCCTCTTGAGTTCTTGAAAACTCTTCTCACATTCTTCGCTCCAACCGAACTTTGTATATTTTTGAGTCAGTTGAGTTAATAGAGTAGCGATTCGAGAAAATCCTTCCACGAATCTCCGATAATAACCAGCTAAACCAAGAAAGCTACGTACTTCGGTCACTGATTTAGGTTGCTCCCAGCTTTGAATAGCTTCAATCTTTGCCGGGTCAACAGATATTCCACGACTTGATACTACGTGCCCAAGGAATGCTACCTCCTCCAGCCAGAACTCGGATTTCTTCAACTTGGTATAAAGCTTGTATTCACGAAGCTTTTAGAGTACCAGCCTCAAGTGTTGCTCATGATCTTCATGGCTTTTGGAATAAATAAGGATGTCATCAATAAAGACGACCACAAAGTGATCCAAATAGTCCTTGAATACCCGGTTCATCATATCCATGAAGGCAGCAGGAGCATTAGTCAATCCAAAGGACATGACTAGAAATTCATAATGCCCGTACCGAGTTCTGAAAGCTGTCTTTGGAATATCCTCAGTTCTAACCTTCAACTGATGATATCCAGAACGAAGATCGATCTTTGAAAAGAATTGTGCTCCTTGCAATTGGTCAAATAGGTCATCAATACGTGGCAATGGGTACCTATTTTTGATGGTGACATGATTCAACTCCCGATAATCAATAAAAAGTTGCATACTTCCATCTTTCTTCTTCACGAATAGAACAGGAGCACCCCAAGGAGAAGTAGTAGGACGAATAAAGCCAATGTCTAACAATTCCTGCAGTTGGATCTTTAACTCCTGAAGTTCAATAGGAGCCATTCGATATGGGGCTTTGGAAATGGGTTTTGTACCGGGTTCAAGGTCGATACAAAATTCAATTTCACGCTCTGGGGTAGGCCAGGAAGTTCTTCAAGGAATACATCAGGAAATTTATTTACAATATAAATATCATTCAAAACTGACGTATTTTTGTTTAGATCCGTGACATGAGCTAAGAAAGCTTGACATCCGTTTTTCAATAAACGAATAGCTTTATGGTTTGAGATGACAGCGATTGATTTTAATAGTTTGGTTGCTTGAATTCGCATAATAGGTCGATTAGGAATATGAAAGCAAACAACCTTACAAAAATAATCAATTTTTGCATGATGAGTAGTTAACCAATCAATCCCTAGAATCACGTCAAATGCAAGTATTTTTAATGAAATAAGATCGACATGTAATGTGTGGGTACCAACTTGAACCAAAAAAGACTTATAAACCATGGATGTAATGAAGGTTTCTCTCAATGGAGTTTCAACAGATAAGTTAAAGTCTAATTTCTCCGGAGTCAAATTTAATCGATGAGCGCAAGTAGGAGAAATAAAAGAATGGGTAGAACCAGTATCAAATAAAGTATAGACTTCGTTAGAGTTTATGATAAGCTTACCCGTGATGACCTCATTCGGGTTCCTTACTTTCTGGGAGGTCACAACAAACGCTCTCCCTTACACTACCGGTTTTTGACTTTTCTGGGACGGCCTTTGGTGTCTCCATCCTGGCTGAACTTATTTTTGGTAAACGACAAAATCGAGCTAAATGACCTTCTCTTCCATAATTATAACATGCTTTAGAAGGCATCGCGCAGTTTGGACTGATGTGCCCCTCCCCTCCGTATTTGAAACATATGATAGGTGGTCGTTCTCCTTCCTTAACAATGGGTGATGGTGCTGACGTCTTTCCATCATTGTTGAATCTCCTCTTCTTGAAATGACCATTCTTATTGTTTTGGCCCTGATTACCACCGAAGTGGTTACCATTTTTGGCCTGTTGATTCCCTCCACGCTTGTTGTCACTGCTTCGTTGACTGCTCTCACTGGTATTATCATTTTGCCGATTGCTCTCTTTTGGTTGCGTTGACTCATTATCGCGCTCCACTAACTGAGCCCTATTCACAACATCTGAATACAAATACAGTTTCTGAGAAATAAGTTGTTGACATATCTCAGGCTTCAAACCTCGCAAAAACATTCGCATCATTCGCTCTTTATTATCCACCAAGTGGGACGCAAACCGGGACAACTCAGCAAATTTAGCCTCATACTGCGACACGGTCATATTATTATGCTCTAATTTGATGAACTCCACCTCCTTCATGTGACGAACACTTTCGAAAAAGTATTTGTCATTGAATAGCTCTTGGAACTTCTCCCAAGACATCTTCAGTGCGGCAGGTTGAGTACACTTAATCGATTTCCACCAGTAATCTGCCTCCCCTCGCAACATAAAGGCGTCAAAGGGAACCTTTTGCTCCTCAGAGCATCCCAAGACATCAAATATCTTAGTGATCTGCTTTATCCATGTTTCTGCTATAAGTGGTTTTGGCTCTCCCTTAAACTCTGGTGGTCCTAGCTCCTTGAACTGTTTAGCGGTGACCGTCCGAGAGTTTTCAGTGTTTTCACCTACATTTTGAACAGGAGCCGCTCTCGCCTACTGTTGCATGAACTGTATAAAGTTTCTGAACATTTCATCATTCATCATTTGGTCAATATTATTGTTTGTATGAGGATTGTCGCCATCCTGATGCACATTATCCAGATTATTGATATGTGGTGAATCAACAGTCGCCTGTGCTCCACTGCTATTCTCAACATTCTCGGATGCCATTTTCATATACTGCCACAGAACAAAAGTTAATTGATATGTCATCTATTATCCTTATATTCTGATCGACCAATTAAATACCATGCAAATAAACTTAGGTAGGTCATACTAGCGAAGGAATTTCCCGTCTCTCCCCTCCTAGTTCTATTCTCACATCTTAGCCAGGGATCATATCCCTAAGCTCTGATATCAACTGTGACGCCCCCAAAATTAGGTACACATCACCCAGCTTGGGTCGTCAGATACATGGTACAGAATACAAATACAACTTTCGTGTACAATATGACAAAACATAACTGTGAGTTTGAATACAATTATTGTCTACTAGAGACTATACAAACTCAAAAAGAGTTCTCATTACAATTATTGTCACACTATTTAACAGAATAGTGAGGACTACTAATACTATCATCTGGTCCATCACTCCGTTCCCCGACTCGTCCCAGCTGTGCTCTCATTTCCTGAAGAGAACAGTGAAAGAAAGGGCGAGCTCAACTAGCCCAGTAAGAAATATTATGACTAAGATAATGCAGAATAAATTATGATTAGCCTTCCACAGTGTTAAACTGATAAAATATAACGAACATCAAGTTTAACTGCAGCGGAACAAGCAATCCATTAAAAGAGTCAAGTAGAAAATAAAATCTACTATCTTCTATGATTTAAAAGGTTTTTCAACAATGTTATCGCTGGGACTCAGTTTAATAAAATAATCCACATCATCGAATCACCCCTGCACTACCGCCAAGGATATTCGTGTATTCATTAATGGTCATGATCATGCCAACAACTGTCCATCAATGCACTACGGGCCAATGAGGACTTTTACCACATCATTTGTAACATTACGGTCATGATTATACCGAATAATCCCTGGTCATAATCATACCAAGTCCATCTATGCACTACAGGCCACATATGACTTTCAACATTTTATAAACATGAGGATGATGACAATGATATAAGAATTCAATAAAATAAGTTCAAGAATTAATTTATCCAAGAATTAACAACGTCCAAATTGTCAATATGATACTGCTTTGTGGAGTAAAATTCAAGAATGCTTAGAATAATATTTTCATGAAAAGATACTGGATGAAACGTAATTATCAAGGATATTCCGCTAATTTAATGGAGTATAGAAGTTAAAACATAACCAACTGAGTATAATAAAGAATGGAATAACAAAAGAAATCACCCGGCATGCGATAGACCGCACAGACAGGTTATTCTAACAGAATAATAAATAATGGAACCAGGTCCGGCGTAAACGCACAGACAGAATATTCCGTCAGAATAATAAATAATGGAACCAGGTCCGGCGTAAACGCACAGACAGGATATTCCGACAGAATAATAAATAATGGAACCAGGTCCGGTGTAAAACACACAGACAGGATGTTCCAACAGAATAATAACAAGACGAAACTAGGTCCAGTGTAAAATACATAGACAAAATTTTCCAACAGAATAATAATAAAAACGGAACCAGGTCCGGTGTAAAACACACAGACAGGATGTTCCAACAGAATAATAGAAGAATGTCACCAAGTATAGGGTAGACCGCGTATATAGGTTATTCCCACAGAATAATAATAAATGGAATAACAAAAGTTCTCTTCATGAATAAGAAAGAATAACACCCCTTATCGTTTTAAAGAAGAACTGAAATAAGGAAGTAGTTAAGTAGCAAAATACTTTTCTTCTCTCTCTCTATAATTTCTCTCTATAGTTTCTCTCTCTAGAGTTCAGTGAATTCGTAAGAAATAATGAAGGAAATAGCTACTATTTATAGAAAAATGGAATGCATAGTAACTAATCCATGAACGGTCCAGATTGATTACTTTAATCTGACGGTCCATATTTAAAGAAAAATCTTTTAAATAAAATAAAATATATTCTATTTATAGAATAACTTTAATAAAGTGTTCTGTTTTATATAAAAAGATGTTTCTGTTTTATTACGTTAATAATACGAATAAAACAAAACTTCATTATCGCTAAATAATTCATATTATTAACTGACAATAATTGAATCAAACTGAGTGACTTCTCATATAAGCATTAATAATCAATACCGTGTGCTACTATGTAACCACACGTGTTACTGTACTTTTACTACTCAGTAGTTCAATAGTATCAATGGTAAAACTTCCGCCGTTATTTTTAATAAAATATTTTTTTCGTTTTCTCAATCCGACAATAATTCCGTTGTGGGTTCCACCAATGATTGTGTCGTTGTACGAATATTCTCTGTTAAAACGAATATTCCCCGACCAATCGAATATTATATAACAACTTGCGTACTTTGCAAAATTTATAAATATTACTCACAACTATAACATTATATCAAATTAACTCCATAATATTCAAAAATGATATTTATAGAAAATTCATCTTTATTTATAAAAGTTGGGGTCTTACAAAACCTACATCTATTGATCAGTGTGACGACCCCAAAATAGGTATACAACACCCATTCTGAGTCGCCAAAATACATGGTACAGAAACAACTATATCTTTATTATTACAACACAAGAACTGTGAGTTTAAATACAAATATTGTCATTTAGACAATATCCACACTCAAATAAGTCCTCATTACTATTATTGATACATTATTTCACAAAAATGGTGAGGACTACTAAAGTAACTTCTAGAACCATCATTCCATATCCCGACTAGTACTCGCTGCATTCTCGCCTCCTGAGAAAAATGGAACAAAAAGGAAAAGGGTGAGCTCAACTAGCCCAGTAAAGAACATTATGACTAAGATAATACAGAACAAATTATCGTTAGTCTTCAACAGGGAAAAATCTAATAGAATACAATAGACAACAAGTTTTAAATCAATAACTGCAGCGGAAACAGCAAACCATTAGAAGAGTCAAGTAGAGAATGAGTTCTACTATCTTCTAAGATTTAAAAGTCTATCATCAATATTTTATCCCTGTAACAACAATCAATAACCATCTTTAATCAAATATTCATCTTTGCACTACAGGCCAAAGATATTCATTTGTATCACCAGTCGGTCATGTTCATCTCAACACCTGTTCATCTTTGCACTACGGGCCAAAGATATTCATCAGTTAATCATTCATCTTTGCACTACGGGCCAAAGATATTCAGTAATATCATCATTTAGGACTGAGAATGATGAAAAATATCTTAAAGAAAACGAATCCAGTGAAACAAAATAACAAATATTAAGGATTCGTATTTCGATTTATCCATGTCCAAAAATACCTTATAATTATTCATAGTGAAGTAGAATTCAAGAATGATCAAAATATAGATACAATCAAAGCTAGTACCCAGAATAGATATTTTGGACGAAAAGAAGAAAATTTTATTTTTCGCTGAATAGTAACTCGTGAATAGTAACTCATGAATAGTAACCCCGACGTGAAAAGTTCCAAATTTGATAAAAATTTCCAACCAATATTTCGGCATAATGATATTGAAGAAATAATATCATTTTCGAATAAAATAACATCACTTACCTCAAAATAATCGTACTTCTGACTGAATTTCTGGTATAGTGCTGACAGAAACTCGCACCGTATAGCAACACTCAAAGTATACTCACAAGAATACGCTTGATAATATAGAGAGAGAAAGAAAGAAAACTTTGTTTCTGGTGTGATTTTCAATTCTAACTTAGCCCTCTATTTATAGGAAAATGTTAGAACGCCATAGGAGACTAAAATAATAAAATATATTATTTTATTTTATTTTCTTTACGTATGCTAAGACCATGACTATCAAGGCATGCAAAATCTGAATTTTCCAGCAGCCCACATGCATATTCACCACCAACCAAAAAGTGGGTCCCACCCATAATTTAATAAAAATCATTTTATTTTTCCGAAACTTCAGTAATTCATAGAAAATAGACCGTTTATCAGAAAAATACGAATTTTATGTCCATTCTGACTGAAATCGAATTCTCTACAACTTTGTAGCTTTGAGTTTTTCCAAATTCCAAACCAAAAATATCCGAAATCTACAAACGAATGATTTTTAATACCTCCACATCGATAAAATAATGATAAAACACCTCAGCTTTAATTCTTTCATTTTTATCCACATAAAAATAAATATATCCATCATTTATATCCACAAAAATAAATATTTCCTTATCATATGAATCAATAATTAATTATTCACAAATAATATTACAGAATCACATTTATGACAATCAGGCCGTTCCCAGGAAAGAGGGGGCTTTCCAATAAGGATTTCTCCTTACTGGCGCGCAATTAGGTGACCAAACCTCTCCTTAGACAGAACTTTCTAGACATTGCCAATAATATTATCTGATAATATTATTCAAATAATATGAATTATTGATCTGATAATGGGAAATATTGTGCAGTAACAATTATTGAAACAACAATAATATGAAATATCAATGCAGCAATTATTGAACCAATAAAATATTGAACAGTAATTACTGTAACAATTATTGAGTAGTGCCTTCTTACGTACGAATCAATAATTCAACTATACTGTGCAATCTGTGTGCTACTGTGCAACCACGCGTTATTACTGTATTTTTAACCACCGGGTATTTCAACAGTATTAACGGTAACAACTACGCCGTTATTAATAAACAACATATACTTGTCGTTTTCTTCATCCAATCGCTTTCCGTTATGGGGCCCACAAAAGACTGCGCCGTCGTACGAATATTCCCCGACAGGAAGAATATTCCACGACCAAACGAATATTCCCCGACAACAATGAATATTTTATAACCACCTGCTTATTTGAAATATTTGCGCATTTTACCCATAACTAACCTCATTAATCAATTTAACACTTACTATTTCAAAATAATAAATAGAGGGAATTTAAATTTCATTTATTAATAATTTGGGGTCTTACAGCCTCCCCTCCTTATGAAATTTCGTCCTCGAAATTGACGTACATACCTGGTGTTTCGAAAAGATGAGGATACCTCGCTTTCATTTCCGTTTCCAGCTCCCAGGTCATTTCCTCAATAGCATGGTTTCTCCACAAAACTTTAACTTGTGGTATAATCTTCGTGCGTAGGACATGCTCCTTTCTATCCAAGATCTTGACAGGTACCTCTTCGTACGTTAAGTCTTCAGCTATCTCGTCCGGTTCTAACTCAATAACGTGGTCTGGGTCTTTCACACATTTACGTAACATAGATATATGAAAAACATTATGAACACGAGACATACTTGGAGGTAACGCGAGTCTATAGGCCACATTTCCTACTCGGTCAAGAATCTGAAATGGACCAATAAATCGTGGATTGAGCTTTCCTCTCTTCCCAAATCTTGTAACTCCTTTCCATGGAGCCACCCGCAACAATACATGATCCCCAATGTCAAATTCCACGTCCTTTCGATGAAGATCCGCATAACTCTTTTGTCGATCCTGTGCCGTTTGTATACGTTGTCGAATCGTTTGGATCTTCTCTGTAGTCATGCGTACCAACTCTGGTCCCAACAATGTTGCTTCACCCACCTCGTCCCAGCATACTGGAGAGCGACACTTTCGTCCATATAATACTTCAAATGGGGCCACACCTATACTTGCCTGATAACTGTTATTGTAAGAGAATTCCACCAATGGTAGGTATTTATCCCAACTCCCTTTGAAATCTAGGACACAAAGTCTTAATAGATCTTCAAGAGTTTGAATAGTCCTCTCTGATTGTCCATCCGTTTGAGGATGGTATGCCGAACTAAATCGTAAATCTGTGCCCATAGCTTTTTGCAAGCTAACCCAAAATCTTGAAGTGAATCTTGGGTCACGATCCGAAACTATGGATACTGGCATGCCATGCAGTCTCACAATCTCATCTACGTATATACGAGTAAGACGTTCAAGGGAATAAGTCTCCCGTATCGGCAAGAAATGAGCAGACTTGGTTAATCTATCAACAATAACCCAAATAGCATTTATGCCTTGAGAAACCGTGGGAAGACCCGTAACGAAATCCATGGTAATGTGTTCCCACTTCCATTTCGGAATCTCAAGTGGTTGCAATGGACCCTTTGGCACTTGATGTTCCGCCTTTACACGTTGACAAGTTAAACACCTCGAGATAAACTTTGCAATCTCTCTCTTCATATTATTCCACCAAAATGTATGTCGAAGATCACGATACATTTTGGTACTTCCAGGATGGATTGCAAATGGTGTATTGTGTGCTTCCATCATGATCTTGTACTTCAAATCAGAATCGTTAGGAACACAAAGTCTGGAGTGGACTCGAAGTATTCCTTCTTCATCGATTCTTGCTTCTGGAATAGAACCTTCTTGCACTTTCTTCTTCATATGCATCAGCTCTATGTCTCTAGATAAATCTCCACTTTCTCCCCATACAGGTAGTGTCTCTAGATCTTCAACGCGAAAACTACTGCTGCCAACTCCAAATCATGAGTAGGATAATTGCTCTCATATTCTTTGAGTTGTCGCGAGGCATAGGCTATGACTTTCCCATGTTGCATGAGAACACATCCTAACCCTTTGCCTGAAGCATCACTGTAGATAACAAATCCATCCGAACCAGATGGTATTGTCAGAACAGGTGCCGAAATGAGTCTCCTCTTAAGCTCTTGAAAACTCTTCTCGCATTCCTCGCTCTATACGAATTTGATATCTTTCCGAGTCAGGTGAGTTAACGGGGTAGCGATTCGAGAAAATCCTTCCACGAATCTCCGATAATAACCAGCTAAGCCCAGAAAGCTACGTACTTCGGTCACCGTCTTTGGTTGCTCCCAACTTTGTATTGCTTCAATCTTCGCCGGGTCAACAGATACTCCATGTTTTGACACCACGTGCCCTAGGAAAGCCACTTCCTCAAGCCAGAACTCGCATTTCTTCAACTTAGCATATAACTTGTTTTCACGCAGCCTTTAAAGTACCAGCTTCAAATGATGCTCATGATCTTCACGGCTTTTGGAATATATGAGGATGTCATCAATAAAGACAACAACGAACTGATCCATATAATCCTTGAATACTCGGTTCATCATATCCATGAAAGCCGCAGGAGCATTAGTCAATCCAAAAGACATGACTAGGAATTCATAATGCCCGTACCGAGTTCTGAAGGCAGTCTTTGGAATATCCTCAGTTTTAACCTTCAGCTGATGATATCCAGAACGAAGATCGATCTTTGAAAAGAATTGTGCTCCTTGTAACTGGTCAAACAGGTCATCAATACGAGGTAGCGGATACCTATTCTTAATAGTGACATGGTTTAATTCCCGGTAATCAATACAAAGTCGCATACTCCCGTCTTTCTTCTTTACAAATAAAACAGGAGCACCCCAAGGAGATGTACTAGGACGAATGAAACCGATGTCCAACAACTCTTGTAGTTGGACCTTTAACTCCTGAAGTTCAATAGGAGCCATTCGATATGGGGTTTTAGAAATGGGCTTTGTACCAGGTTCAAGATCAATAAAGAATTCAATTTCTCGTTCCGGGGGTAGACCGGGAAGTTCTTCAGGAAATACTTCAGGAAAGTCGATAACAACAGGAATATTATTCAAATTTGACGTGTCTTTATTCAAATCCATAACATGGGCTAAGAAAGCTTGACATCCGTTTTTTAATAAACGAATGGCTTTATGGCTTGATATAACAGTGATTGATTTTAATGGCTTAGTTGTTTGAATTCGTACAACAGGTTGGTTAGGAATATGAAAACTAACAACCTTACGAAAACAATCAATTTTGGCATGATGAGTAGTTAACCAATCAATCCCTAAAATCACATCAAAAGCAAGTATCTTTAAAGAGATAAGGTCAACAGGTATGGTGATGGTGCCAACTTGGATCACACAAGATTTATAAACAGTGGATGTGATGAAAGTTTCTCCTAACGGAGTCTCCACAGATAAATCAAAGTCTAACTTCTCCGGAGTCAAGTTTAAACGTTGAGCACAAGCAGGAGAGATAAAAGAATGGGTAGAACCGGTATCTAATAAAGTATAAACTTCGCATGAATTTATGATTAGCTTACCCGTGATCACCTCGTTTGGGTTCCTCGCATGTTGACCAGTCACGACAAACGCTCTTCCAGGAACCGTTGACTTTATCTTTTTTCTGGGACAGCTTTTTGAGTCACCATCCCCGCTGGACTTGGTTTTGCTACAGTGCAATCTCGAGCGATATGTCCTTCCTTTCAACAATTATAACATACCTTAAACTGTTGTGGGCAGTTTGGGCTGATATGTCCTTCTTTTCCGCACTTATAGCATATAACCGGTGGTCGTTCTCCTCCCTTGGAACCAGTTGTTGCTGGTGCTGACGTCTTCGTATTGTCATTGTTGAATCTCCTCTTTTTAAAATCTCCTCCCGACTCGCTTCTTCTATTTTCATAGCCACGATTACCACCAGAGTGGTAGCCGTTCTTGTCTGTATTTTTCTTTCTCTGCTGGTTATCATTGTTCTGATGACTGCTGTCACCGATATGATCCTAGTTGTGGTCCCTCAGATGACCGTACTCATTATCTCGCTCTAATAATTGAGCCCTGTTGACAACATCTGAATACAGAGAAAATTTATGAGAAATGAGATATTGACGTATGCCGGGTTTCAAACCTCTCAAAAACATCCTCGTCATACGTTCCTCATTCTCCGCCAAATGAGGTGCAAACCTGGACAACTCTGTACTGAGACACCGTCATGTTATTCTGCTCCAGTCTAATAAACTCTACCTCCTTCATATGACGAATACTTTCAGGAAAGTACTTGTCATTGAGCAGTTTCTGAAATATCTCCCAAGACATGCTGAGTGCGGTTGGATGGGTACGCTTCACAGACTCCCACCAGTAATCTGCCTCGCCACGAAACATAAAGGTGGCGAATGGAACCTTCTATTCCTCCGTGCATCCCAAGATATCGAATATCTTGGTAATTTGCTTGACCCACGTTTCCGCCATGATCGGATACGGCTTTCCCTTAAATTCTGGTGGTCCCAATTTTTTGAACTGTTTGGCTGTGACAAACCGTGAATTACTATCATTTCCTCCTGTATTTTGAACACGAGTCTCCCTCGTCTGGTTTTGCATGAATTGCAAAAAAACTTCTAAACATTCCATCATTCATCATCTGCTCATTGGTGTTGTTCACAGGAGGAACATTGCCAGCCTGTTGCACGTTCTCCTCGTTGGTAAGCACCGGTGTCTCCACGGTTTCATATACTCCACTGTTAACATTCTCAGTCGACATTCTCAAATACTGCCATAAAACAAGGGTTAATTAAATAAATTAACGAATCACATAATACCCCTATATTATGACTGACCAATAAATAAGCTTAGTTAGGACACACTAACGAAGGATTTATTCGTTTCTCCCCTTCTAGTTCTATTCTCCGATCTCCGCCAGAGATCATATCCCTAAGCTCTGATACCAACTGTGATGACCCCAAAATAGGTATACAACACCCATTCTAAGTCGCCAAAATACATGGTACAGAAACAACTACATCTTTATTATTACAACACAAGAACTGTGAGTTTAAATACAAATATTGTCATTTAGACAATATCCACACTCAAATAAGTCCTCATTACAATTATTGATACATTATTTCACAAAAATGGTGAGGACTACTAAAGTAACTTCTAGAACCATCATTCCATACCCCGACTAGTACTCGCTACATTCTCGCCTCCTGAGAAAAATGGAACAAAAAGGAAAAGGGTGAGCTCAACTAGCCCAATAAAGAACATTATGACTAAGATAATACAAAACAAATTATCGTTAGTCTTCAACAGGGAAAAATCTAATAGAATACAATAGACAACAAGTTTTAAATCAATAACTGCAGCGGAAAACAGCAAACCATTAGAAGAGTCAAGTAGAGAATGAGTTCTACTATCTTCTAAGATTTAAAAGTCTATCATCAATACTTTATCCCTGTAACAACAATCAATAACCATCTTTAATCAAATATTCATCTTTGCACTACAGGCCAAAGATATTCATTTGTATCACCAGTCGGTCATGTTCATCTCAACACCTGTTCATCTTTGCACTACGGGCCAAAGATATTCATCAGTTAATCATTCATCTTTGCACTACGGGCCAAAGATATTCAGTAATATCATCATTTAGGACTGAGGATGATGAAAAATATCTTAAAGAAAACGAATCCAGTGAAACAAAATAACAAATATTAAGGATTCGTATTTCGATTTATCCATGTCCAAAAATACCTTATAATTATTCATAGTGAAGTAGAATTCAAGAATGATCAAAATATGGATACAATCAAAGCTAGTACCCAGAATAGATATTTTGGACGAAAAGAATAAAATTTTATTTTTCGGTGAATAGTAACTCGTGAATAGTAACTCGTGAATAGTAACTCATGAATAGTAACCCCGACGTGAAAAGTTCTAAATTTGATAAAAATTTCCAACCAATATTTCGGCATAATGATATTGAAGAAATAATATCATTTTCGAATAAAATAACATCCCTTACCTCAAAATAATCGTACTTCTGACTGAATTTCTGGTATAGTGCTGACAGAAACTCGCACCGTATAGCAACACTCAAAGTATACTCACAAGAATACGCTCGATAATATAGAGAGAGAAAGAAAGAAAACTTTGTTTCTAGTGTAATTTTCAATTCTAACTTAGCCCTCTATATTATAGGAAAATGTTAGAACGCCATAGGAGACTAAAATAATAAAATATATTATTTTATTTTATTTTCTTTACGTATGCTAAGACCATGACTATCAAGGCATGCAAAATCTGAATTTTCCAGCAGCCCACATGCATATTCACCACCAACCAAAAAGTGGGTCCCACCCATAATTTAATAAAAATCATTTTATTTTTCCGAAACTTCAGTAATTCATAGAAAATAGAACGTTTATCAGAAAAATACGAATTTTATGTCCATTCTGACTGAAATCGAATTCTCTACAACTTTGTAGCTTTGAGTTTTTCCAAATTCCAAACTAAAAATATCCGAAATCTACAAACGGATGATTTTTAATACCTCCACATCGATAAAATACTGATAAAACACCTCAGCTTTAATTCTTTCATTTTTATCCACATAAAAATAAATATATCCATCATTTATATCCACAAAAATAAATATTTCCTTATCATATGAATCAATAATTAATTATTCACAAATAATATTACAGAATCACATTTATGACAACCAGACCGTTCCCAGGAAAGAGGGGGCTTTCCAATAAGGATTTCTCCTTACTGGCGCGCAATTAGGTGACCAAACCTCTCCTTAGACAGAACTTTCTAGACATTGCCAATAATGTTATCTGATAATATTATTCAAATAATATGAATTATTGATCTGATAATGGGAAATACTGTGCAGTAACAATTATTGAAACAACAATAATATGAAATATCAATGCAGCAATTATTGAACCAATAAAATATTTAACAGTAATTACTGTAACAATTATTGAGTAGTGCCTTCTTACGTACGAATCAATAATTCAACTATACTGTGCAATCTGTGTGCTACTGTGCAACCACGCGTTATTACTGTATTTTTAACCACCGGGTATTTCAACAGTATTAACGGTAACAACTACGCCGTTATTAATAAATAACATATACTTGTCGTTTTCTTCATCCAATCGCTTTTCGTTATGGGGCCCACAAAAGACTGCGCCGTCGTACGAATATTCCCCGACAGGAAGAATATTCCACGACCAAACGAATATTCCCCGACAACAATGAATATTTTATAACCACCTGCTTATTTGAAATATTTGCGCATTTTACCCATAACTAACCTCATTAATCAATTTAACACTTACTATTTCAAAATAATAAATAGAGGGAATTTAAATTTCATTTATTAATAATTTGGGGTCTTACAATCAGGGTCTTGATGAGTGTTATTCATTGGAAGACATCTGATTTAGACTTAATAATTTAATGAGGGATTTTATTAAAAAAAATTAGATCTCACCAATTTTAATCTTATTAAGCATGCACATTATTTATCATATCATATCGCATATTAGCATAAATAAAGTGCAAAATTAAATGTGTCATAGTTATGGCCTAATCTACTGTCAATCTTTTCAAGCTAATGAAAGATTGAAGGTCAATCTAAGGTGGTAAAAGATCTTAAAATAAATAGCTTCCTTAGATCTTCCCCAAACATGTGCCTCCTCTCCATCATCATCTTTCCATTGTGTTCTCCATCTTGACATCTTCATCAATTACAGATTATTACATGACATAAAGAAACCTCGAGTTACATTCGAGGGGATTTAGATAAGAAGAGAATATTACATTAGAATTTATAGAAAGGCATGACATGCAAGCCGTATTTCAAAACCAAAACCACTAACCTATGGGTCAAAAAGGCCATAACTGTGCACCATGCATATCACAATAAGCATAAAACAGTTTATATAAAATTAAAAATATATATATATATATAACAAATTTGGGGTCACGACCATCGTGCGCAACGACGGGGGGGTCCAAGGGGGGGTCTCCCCCCCCTGGCGGTGGTCCGGCTGATCGGTATTGCAAAATTTTTCCATACGAATCTCTGAAACAGTTTCAGAATCATACATTTTAATCCACCAAAACACCCATAATAACAAATCATATATGTCCAATTTCGATTTAATCATATTAAAACGAATAACAGTACACCCAAAATTTATCATATATGTCCAGTTTCGATTAATCATATTAAAACGATTCTCCACGCTTCTAATCCGATTAGAACACTTATATTGTTATTCCACCGATTAAAGATACGATTAACAGTATCATCATATATATTACCAGAATACACATACAACGGAATATCATATATTCAATTTCATATCGGTAAACATGCATCATCATATATCATATATATCGAATACAATTAAAACACGTAATCTGAATTAATCTTTTTGTAAGTAGCTCTGATACCACTGAAGGGTTTCGACAGAAACACACAGCGAAAATAGAATAAATATAAAGCAATTTTGAAACCCTAAACAGGATCCATGCGAAAATCAATTAACTCAGTGGTTAGAAATTATACCGATTATGAAAATTAAATTGATGCGCTCGAATCTCCAACGCAATCCAAATGAATCGCGCCTCTACGGTATCCACACGAACGCTCCGCGAATCGTCCTATAATCTGCAGAAGAAGGAACTGCGGTACTAGCCACCAAGGATGAGGATTTTAGAACTGTTTCTCTCTACTCTCTTTCTGAGAGTGGCTAGGGTTTTTTTTTGGTTTTTAATAATACCCTAAGTGGTTGCTATATATCATATATATAGTAGTTAAAAGGTATTAATCAAAACCTAATTTCATAAAATTTGAATTTATATATATATATATATATATATATATATATATATATATATCTATATATATATATATATCTTAATTAAGTCTTACTTAATTAATATACATATATACAAATTATCCTTTTAATATAAATTCGTAGTTTAAATACTATTAATCATATTAATATATTTAAATCCTTAAAATTTAAATCAATTCCCTTTTAAATTACGTTCTATGTGTGTGACCCTATAGGTTATTATTACGTTGGCAATAACTTTAAGATCATATAAAGTTATAAACGGTGAGCGGCATCTAGTAATGCATCACTGCTACCCAAATAATAATAAAATCGATGATTCGATGCAACCTTTTCGTGACCAATGTTTCAATGTAATTTAATCCTTTTAACCTTAATATCCAAGATTAAACTCGAGTCATGGAATGTGTCATACTCTTCATAATTTAATCTGAGTTTTTCTTAATCAATGAGTGGACTATATGAAACAAATCACTATTTGAGCATGGCCATGCATTTCATAGTCCAACTCAATCAAGAGGCCTATGGATATCACCCCTAATATATAGGATGTTTAAATTCCATCTAGATCACTCATATTCCTCACACGATTCATGATGTATCCAATAATCACCTTTATAGTCCACCCTATTAAAGGTGATATTTGATGATATCAAAGTATATAAATTCTCGTGTAGTAATATAGTGATTTCAGGTCGGAGGACCATTACATCATTGTCACTATGAGAATTACTAATGACACTTTGCATAATGCTCCATATAGAATTCTCATTGCGGGTCTGTCCAGTACATCGTTCTCTAACATGTACCTATGCATTGAGTTAATATTTCATATATTTATGACCAATGAGATTTGTTCATCAGTCAATCAACATACTAGTCTTAATGCATCATTGTTGTCTCATCAATAATGATACTCGACTGGGGACATTTAAGAACAATGATACTAATTATATTATATAATCACATGTTCAAGTCACATACTTGAAACTATATAATTTGTATCATTATTCTAAGGATTTTTATTATGTTAACATTTATATAACGCAGTAAATAAAACCATAATAAAATCATTCATTTATTCAATCAAACATAATATCAAAACGTTAAGCAATTATATCAAATAATTGGCCTCTAGGGCATAAACTCTAACAGTAACTGACTTATTATACTATACTCTCTCCATTCATGAAAATAGTTTCATTTACAAAATTTTTGAAATATTAAGTACTTATTTTTATTTCATATATACCCCTAACAGTCCTATTTATTACGATAAATTTAAGCCAAATTATAATTATAAAACTTATCAATAATACAGAAGATCAGTACAAATTATATGAAAATTGTGACGACCCCAAATTCGGATCGCCACTTGGTCACTCGAATTCGGTTCATCACGTGCTCATGGTAATACAATAATATCTAGAATTACACATCCATAACGGAAAATTCAATTTAAAATAATAAACAATGATTTATTATAATTATTCCCCCAGATCTCATAACCTACAGTACTTAATAGATTACATAATAATATCGAATAAAGACTTGTTACATAATCCTACTTAAGCTTAAATATAGTCTGAAAATAGTTTGAATACAACATAACACTTTTAAACATAAAGGAACAAGCTAGTTAGTAGCCTTGCCCTTGCCCTTGTCTTTCCTAGAGACACTTCCCTGTTTCACCTTAACTGAAAGGTTTTAAATAAGCAAGAATGAGCACAAATTTCCTAGTAAGTAATATACAACAAGGGTAAAAAGTTTTATAACACGAGTTTGAAATATAGAAGTATCATCTCTAAGATAGTTCAGGGTTTCAGAATAATGTCATGAATAATGAATATCAACAATTCTTGAATCAAATCCTTGGAATAAGGAACGATAATTCAATATAGATCAACAGATATATATGAATTCAAAGGCTATCAATGTATCCAACTGGATAAATAATTTATACTGAGCACTCACTAAGGACTATTGAACATCTACTAGAATCATCAATATTAAATTGATAACCCAAAAGAAAATAAGTATGATAGATGATAAGTCTACAATACTCTATGTTATGCATAACACCACAGTAATATTCACGCGTGTGTTGGGGCTTCCAACAATAAACACTCCCCTTACCATAAGGGTTGTTCAACTCAGTTTTCAAGATTTCCACACCAGTCAATTGGTTTGGACAGTTTTATAAACATGCATATAGTATAGCCGAATCAAATGGCATAGACACATTCACAATAGTCAATAACAATACCAAGTTCAACATGAATAATAGTTTTCTCATAAGTTTAACATACTAGCTCAATTGAACGAGAAAGTAAGATAACTTGCATTCAAAGAGATAAGGTTTGTTTACGATATTTATTGAATAAAGTAATGTAAGGGTTTAGGATACTTGCCTTAAGCGTAGTTTACCAAAGTAAAGCTTAATACCCTCTTTCGGATCCTAACATAATATATTTACACGTATAGGATATTCATTAGTTATAAAAACTCACATAGGTAAGTTCAAATGTACACATAAACGTCTGACTTAGTTGTAACTTCATACAACATCACATATTCTATATTTTTATAGCACAAATCAGATTCTAAGACATCACAAATTCAAACAACGTATCATTGCTTTATATCTTGTAAACATTCTTTTGGACTTAACATTTGAAAGTCATAATTAACATTCATCTCTATCACATAGTATGCTTCTTAACATATTACGTAGCATATTGGTCATGTATTACAAGTTAAAGTAATCATATAAGCATACTTTAAACATTAGGTCAAAAATAGAAAATATTCATGACTGCAGGATGGCGCAGCTGCGCCCTTTCTAGGCCTAGGGACGGCGCAACTGCGTTGTCCCCTGGCCAGACCAAGGTTGAGCTTTGTACTTCCTATTTTTGTTCAATTCTTACACACCTATGCACGAATACTCTATCATATATATATGTTAGAGGTGCTCACATAAGCATATGACCATTCTTGAGTTTATTTGTACAAGTTTTAGCTTACAACTTACATGGTATTAAAGCATAACAAGATCAAGTGGTTACCATATCTTATAGCTTGGCTATATGTCCACATAGAGATATTACAAAATCTGTTAAATACTCATGCTTATAGTATTCATATTGTTTATTCACAATTATCACTGTATAACACTTTGAATCATGTTTTAAACTCATGTTTGGTTTAGTTATCATCATGTTCAATACATATGGATCATGTCTAGAGATATTATAGACATAACATGACATCTTAATCCTTTAGTATTTAGATATTCATGTGATGCAACTAAATTTTGAAAATATGTTCAAGTTTACTTTTGAAACCATTCTAAACTTGAACTATGCAATTTAACACATACAAGACAACTTTAAAGCTCTTATCATGTGTAGTCAAGCCATGTTATCATCTTTTCAAGATCAGAATGTATATCATGTAGCATTCATGTATATTAACTTCTAACATCTCAAACTTTTCTTGAAACTTCTCTAACATAAGGTATAACGAGTTTGATTATGAACAAAGGAACTATGTACACTATAGCATACTCATTTATGTTTGAAATCAGTCATGTATATAGACTACTAAGTTCAGAACTTGTAACACATAAATTCCATCAAAGTTTGTGTTCAACATTTTAAGTGTTGTCATAAACTTCTCACTAAATCATGTTGATATCTTCTTACCATATAAGAAGACTTTAAATTTCATGATATAGTTCTTTTCAGGTATATATTTAAGTCATAATACCAAGTTCACAACATGTAGCATAATAAAAATCAGAAATTAATTCTGAGGTACGGCGCAGTTGCGCTGCACCCTAGTATAAACAGGGCGCAACTGCGCCACGTCGAAATCAGAAGTAGTAAGCAAACTTTATTTTGCAGAGTATCACCCAACTTGATTTCCAACGATTTAAGCTAGTTCCAAACAATCATTAAAGTGTTCATACATGTAAGTAAACTTCTTAAACACATTATAACATTTTAATTCACATCAATTGACATAGAATTTCAAGAACTAAATAAGACCCATTTCAAGAACATAGCTAGAGTTTATACCTTCCCAAGTTTAAATTAGACTCCTTACACTCTTAGTATGCTTCTATAATATGCTCAATAACTTAGAACTACTCAAACTTAGAATTATAAGACAATTACAAGCAACCAAAAATAGAAATTGGACCTTGTATTTATAGAAGGAACTTGGATTGAATTTAGGGTTTACATGGAAGTTAGTATCCATGGTGAATTGGAAGGGAACAATGGTTAACCAAGAGTTAGCCAACCACTATTTGCCTAGCCATCATCACCTACACTTAGCCATTTGGAAGTTACGTATTTTAGCTTTAAGTTACTGTTCATGTACCTTTGAGACACTCAATTTGGGATAAGAGCAAATATCTCAGCATTTGATCATCTAAGGCTTGGTTTGGTTCTTTAAATTCCCATAATGTAATATTAAGGTACAATTGTTACCATATTAGGAATTTAAAGATAAATTTTATACTCACATCAAATAATCCATGTACATTAAATACACACAATAAAATAACGTAGTTAGGTATTATTGTCCGGGTATCCCCCATAATTATTTTTACTACTCATAACCACATTATAACATTATTTAATACCAATGTTTATTTAAAAATTTAATTCCCTTCCCAATTTCTAGAATACACATATATTTAATTATTTATGTATTACAACTACATATGATATCATTGTACTACTTGGTACCTCAAGTCATTAACATATACTCCTATCATATGGTTTCATTCATGTCACACCTTACATTAATGTCCCTTTTCATTGCTACAGTAAAAACTTAACTATCTCGGACTGAACACTGGCGCAGCTGCGCCATTTTGTATTACTGGGAGGGCGCAGCTGCGCCGGACCCTGGCAGTGCCAAATTGGTTTAGCTTCAAGCCAATTTCAACTTCTATTGCCATACTAGATTTACATGACATGAATTAACGTTCACATGAGTGATATTGCTAATCTAAGAGTGTATTTATCACTTATCCATACACGATTAATCTTCCTCTTAATGACTATTCCTCTTTTAATTTACTTAGTGAATTCCCTCATTCCATACTATGCCACAAAAGGCATTTCACAATTGCTCAACATATTCCTACACTTCTTAGTCTGTATTAATCCAATGCGAATCAATTTAATTACTCCACTTACAAAGTATTAACATTTATATTTTAATAAACATTTATTTCCATTACTATATTCATTTAATAAGATGTGAAAATTCTTCGGTATTACATCCTCCCCCCCTTATAAATATTTTGTCCCAGAATTGCTACAAGGTTACACAAATAGATGGGGATAATCCCTCATCATCCTATATTATAACTCCCACGTAGCCTTCTCGACATCGTGGTTACGCCAAAGAACTTTACAGTAGAAATGACTTTGTTCCTTAAAGTTTGCTCTTTCCTATCTAGAGTTTGGACAGGAATTTCTTCATATGCTAAGTTCTTCTCCACTTGAATGGGTTCATAAGAAATCGCGTGCTTGTAGTAGGCCTTGTATGGTAGTAACACAGAAATGTAGAACACGTTGTGAATTTGCTCCAACTCGGGTGGTAATACAACTTTGTATGCCACTTCGCCCACTCGCTTCAGTATCTCGAATGGTCCTATGAATCTTGGACTCAGTTTTCCTTTCTTATCGAAACGGATTTTTCCCTTCCATGGAGATACCTTCAATAATACAAAACTACCGACTTTAAAATCTCGGTCCTGACAATGCAAATCTGCATATTTCTTCTGGCGATCTTGAGCTACTACTAGTCTAGCTCTTATCACTGTCACCACGTCTGCAGTTTGTTATACTAATTCCGGTCCGAGTATTCGTCGCTCTTCGACTTCGTCCCAATATAATGGCGTTATGCACTTTCTCCCGTAAAGAACTTTGTATGGTGGCATACCGATATTCGCATGGTAACTATTCTTATACGCAAATTTGACTAAGGGTAGGTGGTCGTCCCAATTTCCCTTGAAGTCCATCATGCAAGTCCTAAGCATGTCTTCTAGCGTTTGTATAGTTCGCTCACTTTATCCGTCTGTCTGAGGGTGATAAGCGGTACTCAACCTTAACTGTGTTCCCATTTTCTCTTGCAAGATTTTCCAAAAATTTGACGTGAAGCGCGGGTCTCGATCAGAGGCAATTGACACCGGCACTCCATGTCTTGAAACAATCTCCTTTACGTACAGACTCGCTAACTGATTTAAATTATAGCGGATCTTGATCGGTAGAAAATGTGCGGTCTTTGTAAGTCAATCCACGATAACCCAAATGGCATCATAACCTTTCTGTGTAATTAGAAGTCCTACCACAAAATCCATTGTAATATGCTCCCATTTCCACTCCAGTATTTCCAACGGTTGTAGTAAGTCACTCGGCCGCTGATGCTCTACTTTTACGCGTTGGCAAGTTAAACATTTAGTAACGCACTCTGTGACTTCCCGTTTCAAAATGGGCCACCAAAAATGTTGCCTCAAGTCTCGGTACATCTTAGTGCCTCTCGGATGAACGAAATACGTCGTATTGTGTGCCTCATACAAATCTCTTCTTTTAACTTAGTTACCGCTGGTACCCACACTCTTCCTTCGAATGTTAAGATACCGTCTCTATCCATTCAAAATTTCTCTTCCTCATTTTCTATAATCCTTTTTCTGACCTTCTCACATTCTTTATCTTTCTCCTGTGCTTCTTTTACTCTATCCAACAATGTTGGACAAGCTTTCATTACAAATAACTTCTCTTCAGACCTCTTGGGTTCCTTTACCTCTTTTTCCAATTTCTCCATTTCTCTTATTAACTCTTCCCGAGTCGTCAATTGAAACAATTTCTCCCTTCCTATCCTGCTCAGAGCGTCGGCAACCACGTTTGCCTTCCCTGGGTTATAAAGAATATCAAAATCATAATCTTTGATCAATTCTAACCACCTTCTCTGACGCATATTCAACTCCTTCCGTGTGAAGATATATTTCAGACTTTTGTGGTTCGTGTATATCTCACATTTTTCTTCGTACAAATAATGCCTCCATATATTTAACGCAAAAACTTTTGCCGCTAACTCTAAGTCGTGAGTAGGGTATCGTTTTTCATAATCCTTTAGTTGTCGTGATGCATACGCAACGACTTTTCTGTGTTGCATAAGTACACAACCAAGTCCCTTGTGCGATGCGTCATTATACACCACAAAATTTCCCACATCATCTAGTAGTGATAAAAAAGGCACTTCACTCAATCTCTTCTTCAACTCCTGAAAGCTCTCTTCGCATTTGTCAGTCCATACAAATTTCACAGTCTTCCTCATCAGGTTAGTCAACGGGTTTGCTAACTTAGAAAAATCTTGGATGAATCTTTGATAGTACCCAGCTAACCCTAAGAAGCTCCTCACCTCTGTCGGTGTTCTCGGTTGTTCCCAATTACTTACTGCTTTGACCTTTGCGGGGTCTACTGAGATTCTATCCTTATCCACCATATGGCCTAAGAATTGAAACTTCTTCATCCAAAATTCACACTTTGAAAATTTCGCATACATCTTCTCCTTTCGTAGTGCCTCCAAAATAATCTTCAGATGTTCGTCGTGTTCTTCCTCTGTCTTCGAATAGATCAAGATATCGTCGATGAAAACTACTATGAATTTATCTAAGAATGTCTTCAAGACTTGGTTCATCAAGTTCATAAATGCTACCGGAGCATTAGTTAAACCAAATAACATTACCAAAAACTCATAATGTCCATAACGGGTTCGAAATGTAGTCTTTGGTATGTTCTCATCCCCCACTTTCAGTTGGTGATATCCTGTCCGTAGGTCGATCTTTGAGAAACATTTTTCTCCCTTCAGTTGATCAAATAAGTCGTCTATCCTCAGTAGTGGATATCTATTCTTGATCGTTACTCTGTTCAATTCTCGATAATCGATACAGAGCCTCATCGATCCGTCCTTTTTCTTAACAAATAACACTGGTGCTCCCCAAGGAGACACACTAGGTCGAATGTTCCCCTTATCTAATAACTCTTGAAGTTGTACCATCAACTCCTTCATTTCTACCAGCGCCGTATAATATGGAGCTTTCAAAATCAGTGTTGTTCCCGGTGCTAAGTCTATTACGAATTCGATTTCTCTGTCTGGCGTAAGACCAGGCAGATCTTCCGGAAACACATCTTGAAATTCATTTACTACGGATATATCTTTAATTTCTACCCCCTTCTTTCAAGTATCTATGATGTAAGCTAAATAACCTACACATCCTTTCCTTAACAATTTATTGGCCTGCATCATCGTAACGCAACACGATTGCTTAAGCGATGAGCTACCATAAAATACTACCTTAGACTTACTCGGACTTTGAAGGTTCACACACTTGTTCTAACAGTCAATTATCGTTGCATGGTTATATAACGATAAACGTATTCTACAGGGATTATTTCCTTGTTTGCAACTTCTACATTCAAGGAATCTTCTAAACGTTCTCGGGGTGTACTAAGTTTACTAGCAAATTCTTCATATATAAAAGAACAGGTCGCACCCGAATTAAATAATACATAATCATTTATATTATTGATTGAGATTATACCTGACACCACGTCCTTTGCAGCTACTGCATCCTGGACGGTCATGTTAAAGGTTCAGGCGGTCGATCGATTGGGTTGCGTGGGTCCACCAATCATTAACTTGCTTCCTCCTCCTTGGCCTCTGCCAGTTCCACTACTCCCTTTCTTTGGGCAATCCTTTATCTGGTGCTTTGTTGATCCATAACTAAAACATCCCCTGACCTTTTTTGGTTTTGGGCAATTTGGTAATATGTGCCCCTCTTGTCCACAATTATAACACGTGCTCTTTCCTTTCCAGCACTCCCCATGATGACTCCTCGCACACTTATTACAAGCTTCAGTCCTTTTCTTAAAGTTTCCCTGGTGACTCCCACCTTGATTATTATTTCTGTTGTTGTTGTTTTTCCATTTTCTCTTTTCAGAGTTACTCCCTCCACTACTGCTTCCTCCACAATACTCACTACCAGTGTTCTTATTTTTCTTCTCCTTATGATATATACTTAAGGCCTCACTGCCACCTTTCGCAATGATTGCCTCCTCAAACAACATCACAAAGGAATCAATTTAAAGAACTGATACCTTATTATACAGTCATGGCTTCAGCCCTTGCTCGAAGCGTCTCGCCTTCCTTTCCTCATCTCCCACCTGGTGCTCTGTAAACCGCGCTAGTTCATTGAACTTAGCCGCGTATTGCGCCACCGTCATCTCACCTTGTTTTAATTCCAGAAATTTTACCTCCATTCGATTCTTCATGCTCTTCAGGAAGTAATTCTCGAAGAACAGCATCTTAAATCTATCCCATGTTATGGTTCCTTCGCCAGCTCTCTGCTGATTAGCCTCCCACCAATAGTTCGCTTCTCCCCTCATCATATACATAGCAAACACCGTCTTCTGATCTTCGCCCACACGAGCTATAGTGAAAGCTTTTTCTATCTCCTTGATCCATGTTTGCGAACTATCGGGTTAGTCGTTCCTACAAATTCTGGTGGTCCTACACTCTTAAAATCTTTAAAGTTTGTGACGGGAGCTACTTGGGGAATGGGTGGTACTGGTTCATTCCTTCCCCTAAGAGCCTCTTCTAACAAATCTACAAGCCTCTGCATCAGATCTACTGGTCCTCTCTCATCATTAATCGATTCTTCTGATACAATTATTCTACGCCTTGGTGCCATGATCTACATCACACATTTTCATTTTATTATTATTCAGTTATATCATTTAAGTATTTCTCTTAACATCAAGAAGAATAACTTTATAACACGTTTCTGAATTAAGCTCATTCATATTCATATACCAAATCGTTACAATTACATGATTCTCTCTAGCATACTACTATAAATAATAACACATATCCCCTATTATCACAAAAGATGGGGATAACACTAGCTTACTAACCCTCTAAAATTTTTCAAAAGTTGGGGTCTACTGCTATCTCACATCTTACACAAAAGACTGAGATTTCAACAATAAATTTAAACAACACATAAATAAATATAATACAACTACTAAAATTCTTTCTCTACACTCAATCTAACATTCCACGCTCCACAGCGCTCTGGTATTCCTTTTGAGTAATGTGCATCACCATATCTCGGCTTATGGTATGCCGGGTCTGTCCTTGTTCAGCAGGGTAGTGGTTTACCCCATCAATCAATCTCTTTATGGTCGTGCGTAGAGCATAGCCTATCTTGTTCATCTTCCTTCTCTTACACCTCACTTCATCCTCTAGGTCATTAGCCCGATCATTAGCTCCTTCCCACTTCTCCTTGAAGTGGATCCTATCCATCACCTCCATCTCTAGCTGAGTGCGAAGTACTTCCTTCTCAACCTTCCCACTAAGCTCCCTCTGCTCAGACTCTTCTAGCTTCCCTGCCAGCTCCACATTCCTAGCCACTGATCGGTGAAACAAAGTTCCCATTTGGATCCCTGCCTCCTTACGGTGATCAATTTCCACCTCCATCTCCTGCATCACTAATTGCCTCTGATGGTCCTCGTCCCTCAATTTCTGGAACTCAGACTCCCATTCCCTAGCCTCAGTCTCTAATTCCTCCACTCTACATCCCAATTCCAAAATATGTTCCTTATATTCTCCCAACAACTGATCTTCAAAAGTAGCCTCGTCGGAGTCCTCCATGGGCTCAGGCTCCTCCTTCATAGGCTCCTCCTCCGGATCAGACTCCTCGGGTAATGGCTCCATCTCCTCCTCCTCATCATCCTCATCAATAGGGGCCACTACTGATATGGGCTCCGCTATTAATGGTGCCTCATATACCTAGTAGATATCACGCGGCTCCTCCTCTACTACTCGGCTAGGTCCTCCCATGTCAGTCATCCTACAATCACCAACATAAGACAAGGCAAACAACAACTCGATTAGAATGTTAAATAACATAAGTTCATTGTATAGAATAAAGTTATATTCTATAACACACTAAGTCTCTTTCAATGAAAACTCTATATGAGTCTCATCCCTCTTTATCTGTAACACCCCGAAATCCGGTTACTTCAATTCCCACGTGATTTAGTGTTCACTATACAAACATCATATGTCTATCTACCCATAATAAATCAAATCATAAAATAGATAGAAATAAATCCTCTCCTTAAGGAGTTAAAATATCTAAAAGTAAATACATCAATCCCAGGTCATACTAACCTTAAATCTCAAATGCGAAAACATAAATGAATAATAAGTCTTACACAACTTAAACATAAGTCTAAAATATAAATACATCAATAACAACAAGTCTTCATCACTTGTTAACTTTGCCCTTGCCTTTACTAATAGAAGGCTCGTCAGACCTTTCATTCTTAATTGTAATGTTATTATTACACAAGAGTGAGCACGATTGCCCACAAGTATAAAAATGTACAACAATATAATAACATGCGAGTGAATCAAAGAAGTCTAAAATACAAAACTTAACCTTTGAATCAAGAATGAATAACAAGAATCAAAAGACTTCTGAGGGTCATAAGACCTTGAACTATGTCCTAGGTTATCAAGTGTTATACATGAAACCTTTAACAGTCATAAGACTATGAACTCTTCTACTCGTACTTAGGGGGATCAACCCTTAGTACTATACTGTGCATAATATCTTAACGCCAACGCATAAGTAATCCCCTATAACAGGGTTGTTCGTCTCAGTTTGACATTAGAGTCCGTACCAAAGGAATTTTGATTTGGATAAAGTCAGCAAGGATTCTAAAATTTAGAACGTTCATCAACTATGGACTAGTCGAATCAAAAAGGGTTCGCTAGTCTTACAAGGTTCAACAATAAATGATATTCAATTTGAATAAAAATTCTAAAAAGGTATACAATCGAAATAAGTATTGTATGACTGAATTCATGCTTTAAAAGAATTATATCATCTAATATGAAGTCTTGAACTTGAACAATTAAGAACAAGAGCTTACTCGATATAGAATACAATTCTAAGACTTGATCAATGAGTAATTTAGAATTTAAGGAACTTGCTTATTAATAATAATTCAGAAATAGAATATTTTCTCAATATAAAAGTAAGGTTTAGAAACTTGTCTCTTGCACAAGCTACGATTAGTTCACGTTCCTTATTAAATCCTATATATCAATACATTCACAATACCCATTAATCAATAGTTCGATATGTGACACCCCCACAATAGGTATACAATACCCATTCTGAGTCGTCAAATACATGGTACAGAAAGCAAACTACAACTTCAATAATACAATTATCGTGCAAAATACGACAGCACATACTGTGAGTTTAAATACAAATATTATCTTCTAGACAATATCCACACTCAAATAAGTTCTCAATCCAATTATTCAAACACTATTTTACAAAAATAGTGAGGACTGCTAAAAACATCTTTCTAGAACCATCACTCCATACCCTGACTAGATCCTGCTATGTTCTCACCTCCTGAGAAGAAAAATAGAACAAATAAGAAAAGGGTGAGCTCAACTAGCCCAGTAAAGTATATTATGACTAAGATAATATACAACAAATTATCAATAGTATTCAACAGGAAAAAATCTGATAGAATATAATCGACAACAAGTTTTAGATCAACAACTGCAGTAAAAACAACAAACCATTAGAAGAGTCAAGTAGAGAATGAATTCTACTATCTTCTAAGATTTAAAAGTCCATCATCAATATTTTATATCTGTAGCATCAATTAATAATCATCTTTATCTAAATATTCATTTTTGCACTACAGGCCAAAGATATTCATTTGTATCACCTGTCAGTCATGTTCATTTCAACACCTGTTCATCTTTGCACTACAGGCCAAAGATATTCATCCAGTAATCATACATCTTTGCACTACAAGCCAAAGATATTCAGTAATATCATCATTTAGGACTGAGGATGATGAAAAATATCTTAAAGAGAACGAATCCAGTGAGACAGAAGGACAAATAGTAGGGATTCGTATAACAGTTTATCCAATATCAATAATACTTCATAATAATCAATTGTGAAGCAGAATTCAAAAATAAAGATCAAAACGTGGATACAATCAAAGATATTAACCATAATAGACATCTTGGACAAAAAGGGAAAATTTTATTTTTCGGTGAATAGTGTCGTATTCGTGAATAGTGCCGTATACGTGAATAGTAACATATACGTGAATAGTAACCCCGACACAAGAAGTTCCAAATTTGATTAAAAGTTCATATCAATATTTCGGCATAATGATATTGAAGAAAATATCATTTAAGAAGAAGATAATATTCCTTACCTCAAAATATCAGTACTTCTGGTTGGAATACCGGTATAAGGCTGAAAGAAACTTGCTCTGATGAATAGAAACTCTCAAAGTATCTAAATACTCACAAAGTACACTCAATAATCTAGAGAGAGAAAGAGAGAAAACTTATTTCTGGTGTGATTTTCAATTCTAACTTAGCCCTCTATTTATAGGAAAACGTTAGCACGCCGAAGCAGACTTAACCTGCAACCTGATGGCTTTACCTGCTACTATTCCCACGCACCACATTTGAATAAAAATATCAGCACATTTTTTCACCAACCAAGAGTGGGGCCCACCAATTCTAGAATTTTCCACGAAAATGATTAACTCCGAAAATTCAATAATTTCTGAACCAGTAATCTCGTAAAATTCATAATAAATCATACGTTCATTTTTAACGGTTCAAAATTTGTGGACATATACTCAACTTATATATGTATAACATTTCCAAAAATTACCACGATCCAACGGTCGGATTAAAAATTATAACCCCTGCAAAATATCTCAAAAATCCTGATTTTTAATACCTCCATTCCGACAAAAATAATGATAAAACCTCAACATTAACTCCTTCATTTTTAACCACAAAAATATATCCCTCATTTATATCCACATAAAATAAATATTTCCTTATCATATGAATCAATAATTAATTATTCATAAATAATATTACAGAATCACATTTATGACAACCAGGCCGTTCCTAGGAAAGAGGGGGCTTTCCAATAAGGATTTCTCCTTACTGGCGCGTAATTAGATGACCAAACCTCTCCTTAGACAGAACTTTCTAGACATTGCCAATAATGTTATCTAATAATATTATTCAAATAATATGAATTATTGATCTGATAAAGGAAAATACTGTGCAACAACAATTATTGAAACAACAATAATATAAAATATCAACACAACAATTATTGAATCAATAAAATAAAATATTGAACAATAACTACTGTAATAATTATTGAGTAGTGCCTTCTTACGTAAGAATCAATAATTGGTGTAATACCGTGTGCTACTGTACTTTAACCACCGGGTATTCCAACAGTATTAACGGTAACAACTACGCCGTTATTTGTAAATAACTTATACTTGTCGTTTTCTTCAACCAATCGCTTTCCGTTATGGGGCCCACACAAGGCTGCGCCGTCGTACGAATATTCCCCGACAGCAAGAATATTCCACGACCAAACGAATATTCCCCGACAAAATGAATATTTTATAACCAGTTGCTTATTTTACAAAATTTGCACATTTCACCCATAACCAAAGTATTATATCAAATTAACCCCTTATTATTCACAATAATATTTAGTGTAAGACCCCAACTTTTATAAATAAAGATGAATTTTTCTATGAATATCATTTTTGAATATTATGGAGTTAATTTGATATAATGTTATAGTTGTGGGTAATATTTATAAATTTTGCAAAGTACGCAAGTTGTTATATAATATTCGATTGGTCGGGGAATATTCGTTTTAACAGGGAATATTCGTACAACGACACAATCATTGGTGGACCCCACAACGGAATTATTGTCGGATTGAGAAAACGACAAAAATATTTTATTAAAAATAACGGCGGAAATTTTACCATTGTTACTGTTGAACTACTCGGTAGTAAAAGTACAGTAATACGTGTGGTTGCATAGTAGCACACGGTATTGATTATTAATGCTTATGTGAGAAGTCACTCAGTTTGATTCAATTATTGTCAATTAATAATATGAATTATTTAGCGATAATGACGTTTTGTTTTATTCGTATTATTAACGTAATAAAACAGAAACATCTTTTTATATAAAACAGAATACTTTATTAAAGTTATTCTACAAATAGAATATATTATATTTTATTTAAAAGATTTTTCTTTAAATATGGACCGTCAGATTAAAGTAATCAATCTGGACCGTTCATTGATTAGTTACTATGCATTCTATTTTTCTATAAATAGCAGCTCATTCCTTCATTATTTCTTACGAATTCACTGAACTCTAGAGAGAGAAACTATAGAGAGAAACTATAGAGAGAGAAGAAGAGTATTCTGCTACTTAACTACTTCCTTATTTTAGCTCGTCTTTAAAACGGTAAGGAGTGTTATTCTTTCTTATTCATGAAGAGAACTGTTGTTATTCCATTTCTTATTATTCTGTTGGAATAACCTGTATACGCGGATCTACCCTATACTTGGTGACATTCTTCTATTATTCTGTTGGAACATCCTGTCTGTGTGTTTTACACCGGACCTGGTTCCGTCTTTATTATTATTCTGTTGGAACATCCTGTCTGTGTGTTTTACACCGGACCTGGTTCCATTATTTATTATTCTGTCGGAATATCCTGTCTGTGCGTTTACGCCGGACCTGGTTCCATTATTTATTATTCTGTCGGAATATCCTGTCTGTGCGTTTACGCCGGACCTGGTTCCATTATTTATTATTCTATTGGAATAACCTGTCTGTGCGGTCTATCGCATGCATGGTGATTTCTTTTGTTATTCCATTCTTTATTGTACTCAGTTGGTTAAGTTTTGACTTCTATACTCCATGAAATTAGTGGAATATCCTTGATATTTACACTTCATCTAGTATCTATTCATGAAAATATTCTCCTGATCATTCTTGAATTTTACTCCACAAGGCAGTATCATGTTGACAATTTGGACGTTGTTAATTCCTGGATAAATTAATTCTTGAACTTGTTTTATTGAATTCTTATATCATTGTCATCATCCTCATGTTTATAAAATGTTGAAAGTCATCTGTGGCCTGTAGTGCATAGATGGACTTGGTATGATTATGACCAGGGATTATTTGGTATAATCATGACCGGAATGTTACAAATGATGTGGTAAAAGTCCTCATTGGCCCGTAGTGCATTGATGGACAGTTATTGGCATGATCATGACCATTAATGAATACATGAATATCCTTGACCGTAGTGCAGGGGTGATTTGATGATGTGGATTATTTTATTAAGCTGAGTCTCAGCGATCACAGTGTTGAAAAACTTTTTAAATCATAAAAGATAGTAGAGTTTATTTTCTACTTGACTCTTTTAATGGATTGCTTGTTCCGCTGCAGTTAAACTTGATGTCTATTATATTTTATCAGTTTAACATTGTTGAAGGCTAATGATAATTTATTCTGCATTATCTTAGTCATAATATTTCTTACTGGGCTAGTTGGGCAAGTCGGGGAACGGAGTGATGGTTCGAATGATAGTATTAGTTAGTAGTCCTCACTATTCTATGTAATAGTGTGTTAATAAATGTAATGAGGACTCCTTTTGAGTATGAATACTCTCTAGAAGATAATAATTGTATTCAAACTCGCAGTTTATGTTTTGTTGTATTGTATACGACAGTTGTATTAGTAAGTTGTATTTGTATTTTATATTATGTATCTGACGACCCAAGATGGGTGATGTATACCTAATTTTGGGGGCGTCACAGTTGGTATCAGAGCTTAGGGATATGATCCCTGGCTAAGATGTGAGAATAGAACTAGGAGGGGAGAGACGGGGAATTCCTTCGCTAGTATGACCTACCTAAGTTTATTTGCATGGTATTTAATTGGTCGGTCATAATATAAGGATAATATATGACATATCAATTAACTTTTATTTTGTGGCAGTATCTGAAAATGGCATCTGAGAATGTTGAGAATAGCAATGGAGCACAGGCGATTATTGATTCACCACATATCAATAATCAGGATAATGTTCATCAGGAAGGTGACAATCCTCATGCAAACAACAACACTGACCAGATGATGAATGATGGAATGTTCAGAGGTTTTATGCAATTCATGCAACAACAGGTGAAAGCGGCTCCTGTCCACAACGTAGGTGGAAATACTGGAAACTCTCAGGCGGTCACCGCTAAACAGTTTAAGGAGCTGGGACCACCGGAGTTTAAGGGAGAACCCAAACCACTTGTAGCTGAAACATGGATAAAGCAGATCACCAAGATATTTGATGTCTTGGGTTACTCCGAGGAGCAAAAGGTTCCCTTTGCCGCCTTTATGTTGCGAGGAGAGGCAGATTACTGGTGGGAATCGATAAAGCGTACTCAACCTGCCGCACTGAAGATGTCTTGGGAGAAGTTCCAAGAGCTGTTTAACGACAAATACTTTCCCGAGAGTATTCGTCACATGAAGGAGGTGGAGTTCATCAAATTGGAGCAGAATAATATGACCGTGTTGCAGTACGAGGCAAAATTTGCGGAGTTATCCCAGTTTGCGTCCCACCTGGTGGATAATGAAGAAAGAATGACGCGGATGTTTTTAAGAGGTTTGAAGCCGGAGATACGTCAACATCTTGTTTCTCATAAACTGTGTTTGTATTCAGATGTTGTAAATAGGGCTCAGTTGGTGGAGCGCGATAACGAGACAACGCAACCAAAAGAGAGCAGGCGGCAAAATGATAATACCAGTGAAAGCAGCCATCGAAGCGGTGACAACAAGCGTGGAGGGAATCAACAGGCCAGAAATGGTAACCACTTCGGTGGTAATCAGGGCCAAAACAATAAGAATGGGCATTTCAAGAAGAGGAGATTCAACAATGATGGAAAGACGTCAGCACCAGCACCTGTCGTTAAGGAAGGAGAACGACCACCTATCATATATTTCAAATGCGGAGGGGAGGGGCACATCAGTCCAAACTGCGCGATGCCGTCCAAAGCATGTTATAATTGTGGAAGAGAAGGTCATTTAGCCCGATTTTGTCGTTTACCGAAGACAAATTCAGCTAGGATGGAGGCACCAAAGGCCGTCCCAGAAAAGTCAAAACCAGTTGTGCAAGGGAGAGCGTTTGTTGTGAACTCCCAGAGAGCAAGGAACCCGAATGAGGTCATCACGGGTAAGCTTATAATAAACTCTAACGAAGTCTATACTTTATTTGATACCGGTTCTACACATTCTTTTATTTCTCCTACTTGCGCTCATCGATTAAAATTGATTCCGGAGAAATTAGACTTTGACTTAGCAGTTGAAACCCCATTGGGAGAAACCTTCATTACATCCACGGTTTATAAGTCTTGTTTGGTTCAAGTTGGTACCCACACATTACCTGTCGATCTTATTTCATTAAAAATACTTGCATTTGACGTGATTCTAGGGATTGATTGGTTAACTACTCATCATGCAAAAATTGATTATTTTCGTAAGGTTGTTAGCTTTCATATTCCTAATCGACCTATTATGCGAATTCAAGCAACCAAACCATTAAAATCAATCGCTGTCATCTCAAGCCATAAAGATATTCGTTTATTAAAAAACGGATGTCAAGCTTTCTTAGCTCATGTCACAGATCTAAACAAAAATACGTCAGCTTTGAATGATATTTTTGTTGTTAATAAATTTCCTGACGTATTTCCCGAAGAACTTCCTGGCCTACCCCCAGAGCGTGAAATTGAATTTTGTATCGACCTTGAACCCGGTACAAAACCCATTTCCAAAGCCCCATATCGAATGGCTCCTATTGAACTTCAGGAGTTAAAGACCCAACTGCAGGAATTGTTAGACATTGGTTTTATTCGTCCTAGTACTTCTCCTTGGGGTGCTCCTGTTCTGTTCGTGAAGAAGAAAGATGGGAGTATGCGACTTTGTATTGATTATCGGGAGTTGAATCATGTCACCATCAAAAATAGGTACCCATTGCCACGTATTGATGACCTGTTTGACCAGTTGCAAGGAGCACAATTCTTTTCAAAGATCGATCTTCGTTCTGGATATCATCAGCTGAAGGTTAGAACTGAGGATATTCCAAAGACTGCCTTCAGAACTCGGTATGGGCATTATGAATTCTTAGTTATGTCTTTTGGATTGACTAATGCTCCTGCTGCCTTCATGGATATGATGAACAGGGTATTCAAGGAATATTTGGATCACTTTGTGGTCGTCTTTATCGATGACATCCTTGTTTATTCCAAAAGCCGTGAAGATCATGAGCAACACTTGAGGTTGGTACTCCAAAAGCTTCGTGAATACAAACTTTATGCCAAGTTGAAGAAATGCGAGTTCTGGCTGGAAGAGGTAGCATTCCTTGGGCACGTAGTATCAAGTCGTGGAATATCGGTTGACCCGGCAAAGATTGAAGCTATTCAAAGCTGGGAGCAACCTAAATCAGTGACCGAAGTACGTAGCTTTCTTGGTTTGGCTGGTTATTATCGGAGATTCGTGGAAGGATTTTCTCGAATTGCTACTCCATTAACTCAGCTGACTCGGAAAGATACAAAGTTCGGTTGGAGCGAAGAATGTGAGCAGAGTTTTCAAGAACTCAAGAGGAGACTCATTTCAGCACCTGTTCTAACAATACCATCTGGCTCGGGGGGATTTGTCATCTACAGTGATGCTTCGAGCAAAGGGTTGGGATGCGTTCTCATGCAACATGGAAAAGTCATAGCCTATGCATCAAGACAACTCAAGGAATATGAGAGGAATTATCCTACTCATGATCTAGAGTTGGCAGCTGTTGTCTTTGCACTTAAAATTTGGAGGCATTACTTGTATGGGGAGAAGGTGGAGATCTTTACGGATCATAAAAGCCTCAAATATTTCTTCACTCAAAAGGAACTCAACATGCGACAACGACGTTGGCTTGAACTGTTGAAAGATTATGATCATACCATTCAATATCATCCTGGAAAAGCGAACGTGGTAGCTGACGCATTGAGTAGAAGATCATATGCAAGTACGAGTGCGATATTGTCAACACAAAGGCCCATTTTGTGTGATTTGCAAAGGATGGAGATAGAGTTAAAGACTCCAGGGACCCATGTGATGATGGCGAATATACGAGTAGAACCGACTTTAATCGATAAAGTTAAAGCTGCTCAAGCTACAGACCTAGAGCTGATGCGTATGAGGAAGAAAGTGCAAGAAGGTGCTATGCCGGAAGCAAGAATCGATGAAGAAGGAATACTTCGAGTCAACTCCAGACTTTGTGTTCCTAACAACCCTGATTTAAAGTATGAAATCATGATGGAGGCGCACAACACACCGTTTGCAATCCATCCTGGAAGTACCAAAATGTATCATGATCTTCGTCATACATTTTGGTGGAGCAATATGAAGAGAGAGATAGCGTTGTTTATCTCAAGGTGTCTAACTTGTCAACGAGTCAAAGCGGAGCATCAAGTACCAAAAGGCCCATTGCAACCACTTGAAATTCCAGAATGGAAGTGGGAGCACATTACTATGGATTTCGTTACCGGTCTTCCTAGGGTTTCTCAAGGTATTGATGCGATTTGGGTCATTGTTGATAGATTGACCAAGTCTGCTCATTTCTTACCGATACGAGAAACTTATACACTTGAACGTCTTGCTCGTATGTATATAAACGAAATTATAAGACTGCATGGTATGCCAGTATCCATAGTTTCTGACCGAGACCCAAGATTCACTTCACGATTTTGGGTTAGTTTACAAAAAGCTATGGGCACAGATTTACGATTTAGTTCAGCATATCATCCTCAGACGGACGGACAATCAGAGAGGACTATTCAAACTCTTGAAGATCTATTAAGACTCTGTGTTTTTGACTTCAAGGGAAGTTGGGACAATTTCTTACCATTGGTGGAGTTTTCCTACAACAACAGTTATCAAGCAAGTATTGGCATGGCTCCATTCAAAGCATTGTATGGAAGAAAATGTCGTTCTCCAGTATGCTGGGCTGAGGTGGGTGAAGCAACGTTGTTGGGACCGGAGTTGGTACGTATGACTATAGAAAAGATTCAATCGATCCGACAACGTATAAAAACCTCACAAGATCAACAAAAGAGTTATGCTGATCTTCATGGAAAGGAAGTGGAATTTGATGTAGGAGATCATGTGTTCTTACGTGTTGCTCCATGGAAAGGAGTTACGAGATTTGAAAAGAGAGGAAAGCTCAATCCTCGATTCATCGGTCCATTTTTAATCCTCGATCGAGTAGGAACTGTGGCTTATAGACTCGCTTTACCGCCAAGTATGTCTCGTGTTCATAACGTTTTCCACATATCCATATTACGCAAATATGTGGAAGACCCGAACCACATTATTGAGTTAGAACTGGACGAAATAGCGGAGGATTTGACGTATGAAGAAGTTCCTGTTCAAATCTTGGATAAGAAGGAACATATTCTACGCTCTAAGGTTATACCTCAAGTCAAAGTTTTGTGGAGAAACCACGATGTTGAGGAAATGACTTGGGAGTTAGAATCTGAAATGAAATCAAGGTATCCTTACCTCTTCGACATACCAGGTACGTACCCTAATTTCGAGGGCGAAATTTCATAAGAAGGGGAGGTTGTAAGACCCCAACTTTTATAAATAAAGATGAATTTTTCTATAAATATCATTTTTGAATATTATGGAGTTAATTTGATATAATGTTATAGTTGTGGGTAATATTTATAAATTTTGCAAAGTACGCAAGTTGTTATATAATATTCGATTGGTCGGGGAATATTCGTTTTAACAGGGAATATTCGTACAACGACACAATCATTGGTGGACCCCACAACGGAATTATTGTCGGATTGAGAAAACGACAAAAATATTTTATTAAAAATAACGACGGAAATTTTACCATTGTTACTGTTGAACTACTCGGTAGTAAAAGTACAGTAATACGTGTGGTTGCATAGTAGCACACGGTATTGATTATTAATGCTTATGTGAGAAGTCACTCAGTTTGATTCAATTATTGTCAGTTAATAATATGAATTATTTAGCGATAATGACGTTTTGTTTTATTCGTATTATTAACGTAATAAAACAGAAACATCTTTTTATATAAAACAGAATACTTTATTAAAGTTATTCTATAAATAGAATATATTATATTTTATTTAAAAGATTTTTCTTTAAATATGGACCGTCAAATTAAAGTAATCAATCTGGACCGTTCATTGATTAGTTACTATGCATTCTATTTTTTTATAAATAGCAGCTCATTCCTTCATTATTTCTTACGAATTCACTGAACTCTAGAGAGAGAAACTATAGAGAGAAACTATAGAGAGAGAGAGAAGAAGAGTATTCTGCTACTTAACTACTTCCTTATTTCAGCTCGTCTTTAAAATGGTAAGGAGTGTTATTCTTTCTTATTCATGAAGAGAACTGTTGTTATTCCATTTCTTATTATTCTGTTGGAATAACCTGTATACGCGGATCTACCCTATACTTGGTGACATTCTTCTATTATTCTGTTGGAACATCCTGTCTGTGTGTTTTACACCGGACCTGGTTCCGTCTTTATTATTATTCTGTTGGAACATCCTGTCTGTGTGTTTTACACCGGACCTGGTTCTATTATTTATTATTCTGTCGGAATATCCTGTCTGTGCGTTTACGCCGGACCTGGTTCCATTATTTATTATTCTGTCGGAATATCCTGTATGTGCGTTTACGCCGGACCTGGTTCTATTATTTATTATTCTGTCGGAATATCCTGTCTGTGCGTTTACGCCGGACCTGGTTCCATTATTTATTATTCTGTTGGAATAACCTGTCTGTGCGGTCTATCGCATGCATGGTGATTTCTTTTGTTATTCCATTCTTTATTGTACTCAGTTGGTTAAGTTTTGACTTCTATACTCCATGAAATTAGTGGAATATCCTTGATATTTGCGCTTCATCTAGTATCTATTTATGAAAATATTCTCCTGATCATTCTTGAATTTTACTCCACAGGGCAGTATCATGTTGACAATTTGGACGTTGTTAATTCCTGGATAAATTAATTCTTGAACTTGTTTTATTGAATTCTTATATCATTGTCATCATCCTCATGTTTATAAAATGTTGAAAGTCATCTGTGGCCTGTAGTGCATAGATGGACTTGGTATGATTATGACCATGGATTATTCGGTATAATCATGACCGGAATGTTACAAATGATGTGGTAAAAGTCCTCATTGGCCCGTAGTGCATTGATGGACAGTTATTGGCATGATCATGACCATTAATGAATACACGAATATCCTTGGCCGTAGTGCAGGGGTGATTCGATGATGTGGATTATTTTATTAAGCTGAGTCTCAGCGATCACAGTGTTGAAAAACTTTTTAAATCATAAAAGATAGTAGAGTTTATTTTCTACTTGACTCTTTTAATGGATTGCTTGTTCCGCTGCAGTTAAACTTGATGTCTATTATATTTTATCAGTTTAACATTGTTGAAGGCTAATGATAATTTATTCTGCATTATCTTAGTCATAATATTTCTTACTGGGCTAGTTGAGGTTCTCTTCAAAATGTAGCTGGGGAACGGAGTGATGGTTCGAATGATAGTATTAGTTAGTAGTCCTCACTATTCTATGTAATAGTGTGTTAATAAATGTAATGAGGACTCCTTTTGAGTATGAATACTCTCTAGAAGATAATAATTGTATTCAAACTCGCAGTTTATGTTTTGTTGTATTGTATACGACAGTTGTATTAGTAAGTTGTATTTGTATTTTGTACTATGTATCTGACGACCCAAGATGGGTGATGTATACCTAATTTTGGGGGCGTCACATTTAGAGAAAATTTGATTTTATTCATTAATAAGCTGGGGTCCTCGAAATTGACGTACGTACCTGATATTTCGAAAAGGTGAGGATACCTCACTTTAATTTCTGATTCCAACTCCCAGGTCATTTCTTCAATAGCATGGTTTCTCAAAAAAATCTTAACTTGTGGTATAACCTTTGTGTGTAGGACATGTTCTTTCCTATCCAAGATCTTAACAGGTACCTCCTCGTACGTTAAATCTTCAGCTATCTCGTCTGGTTCTAACTCAATAATGTGGTTCGGGTCTTTAACATATTTACGTAGCATAGATATGTGAAAAACATTATGAACACGAGACATGCTTGGAGGTAATGCGAGTCTATATGCCACATTTCCTATTCGCTCAAGAATTTCAAATGGACCAACAAATCTTGGATTGAGCTTTCCTCTCTTCCCAAATCTTGTAACTCCCTTCCATGGTGCAACACATAACAATACATGATCCCCAATATTAAATTCCACGTCCTTTCGATGAAGATCCGCATAACTATTTTGTCGATCTTGTGCCGTTTGTATATGTTGTCGAATCGTTTGGATCTTCTCTGTAGTCATGCGTACCAACTCTGGTCCCAACATACTGGAGAACGACATTTTCTTCCATAGAACACCTCGAATGGAGCCACACCTATGCTCGCCTGATAACTGTTGTTGTAGGAGAATTCCACCAATGGTAGGTACTTATCCCAACTCCCTTTGAGATCTAGGACATAGAGTCTTAATAGATCTTCAAGAGTTTGAATAGTCCTCTCTGATTGTCCGTCCGTTTGAGGATGGTATGCCGAACTGAATCGTAAATCCGTGCCCATAGCTTTCTGCAAGCTAACCCAAAATCATGAAGTGAATCTTGGGTCACGATCCGAAACTATGGATACTGGAATGCCATGCAATCTCACAATCTCGTTCACGTACATACTAGCAAGACGTTCAAGGGAATAAGTCTCACGTATCGGTAAGAAATGAGCAGACTTGGTTAATCTATCAACAATAACCCAAATCGCATCTATGCCTTGAGAAACCTTGGGAAGACCTGTAACGAAATCCATGGTAATGTGTTCCCACTTCCATTTCGGGATCTCAAGTGGTTGCAATGGACCCTTTGGCACTTGATGCTCCGCCTTTACACGTTGACAAGTTAAACACCTCGAGATAAACTCCGTTATCTCTCTTTTCATATTGCTCCACCAAAATATGTGTCGAAGATCGTGATACATTTTGGTACTCCCAGGATGGATTGCAAACGGTGTGTTGTGTGCCTCCATCATTATTCTATGCTTCAAGTCAAAATCATTAGGAACACAAAGTCTGGAGTTGACTCGAAGTATTCCTTCTTCAACGATTTTTGCTTCCGAAATAGCACCTTCTTGCACTTTCTTCTTCATACGCATAAGCTCTATGTTTGTAGCTTGAGCAGCTTTAACTTTATCGATTAAAGTCGGTTCTACTCGTATATTTGATATCATCATGTGGGTACTTGGAGCCTTCATCTCTATCTCCATCCTTTGCAAGTCATACAAAATGGGCCTTTGTGTTAACTACTTTGCACTCGTACCCGCATATGATCTTCTACTCAATGCGTCAGCTACTACGTTTGCTTTTCCTGGATGATATTGGATGGTATAATCGTAATCTTTCAACAGCTCGAGCCAACGTCGCTGCCGCATGTTGAGTTCCTTTTGGGTGAAGAAATATTTGAGGCTTTTATGATCTGTATAGATCTCCACTTTCTCCCCATACAGGTAGTGTCTCTAGATCTTCAACGCGAAAACGACTGCTGCCAACTCCAAATCATGAGTAAGATAATTCCTCTCATATTCTTTGAGTTGTCGCGAGGTATAGTCTATGACTTTCCCATGTTGCATGAGAACACATCCTAACCCTTTGCCTGAAGCATCGCTGTAGATAACAAATCCATCCGAACTAGATGGTATTGTCAGAACAGGTGCCAAAATGAGTATCCTCTTGAGTTCTTGGAAACTCTTCTCGCATTCCTCACTCCATACAAATTTTATATCTTTCCGAGTTAGCTAAGTTAACGGAGTAGCGATTCGAGAAAATCCTTCCACAAATCTCCGATAATAACTAGCTAAGCCCAGAAAGCTACGTACTTCGGTTACCGACTTCGGTTGCTCCCAACTTTGTATGGCTTCAATCTTCGTCGGGTCGACAGATACTCCATGTTTTGACACCACGTGCCCAAGGAATGCTACTTCCTCAAGCCAGAACTCGCATTTCTTCAGTTTGGCATATAACTTGTTTTCACGAAGCCTTTGCAATATCAGCTTCAAATGGCGCTCATGATCTTCACGGCTTTTGGAATAGATGAGGATGTCATCAATAAAGACAACAACGAACTGATCCAAATATTCTTTGAATACACGGTTCATCATATCCATGAAGGCAGCAGGAGCATTAGTCAATCCAAAAGACATTACTAAGAATTCATAATGCCCGTACCGAGTTCTGAAGGCAGTCTTTGGAATATCCTCAGTTTTAATCTTCAGCTGATGATATCCAGAACGAAGATCGATCTTTGAAAATAATTGTGCTCCTTACAACTGGTCAAACAGGTCATCAATGCGAGGTAGCGGATACAAATTCTTGATAGTGACATGATTCAATTCTCGATAGTCGATACAAAGTCGCATACTCCCGTCTTTCTTCTTTACGAATAACACAGGAGCACCCCAAGGAGATGTACTAGGATGAATAAAACCGATGTCCAACAACTCCTGTAGTTGGACTTTTAACTCCTGAAGTACAATAGGAGCCATTCGATATGGGGTTTTAGAAATGGGCTTTGTACCAGGTTCAAGGTCAATAAAGAATTCAACTTCACGTTCTGGGGGTAGACCAGGAAGTTCTTCAGGAAATACATCGGGAAATTCTCTAACAATAGAAATATTATTCAAATCTGACTTGTCTTTGTTCAAATCCATAACATGGGCTAAGAAAGCTTGACATCCATTTTTCAATAAACGAATAGCTTTGTAGCTTAATATGACAGTGACTGGTTTTAGTGGTTTAGTAGTTTGAATCCGTATGACAGGTTGGTTAGGAATATGAAAACTAACAACCTTACGAAAATAATCAATTTTAGCATGATGAGTGGTTAACCAATCAATTCCTAAAATCACATCAAAAGCAAGTATCTTTAAAGAGATAAGATCAACACGTAATGTGATAGTGCCAACTTGGATCACCCAATGGAGTTTCAACAGATAAGTCACGACAAACGCTCTTCCAGGAACCGCTGATTTTGACTTATCCGGGACAACTTTTGGAGTCACCATCCCCGCTGAACTTGGTTTTGCTACAAAACACTCTCAAGCTATATGACCCTCCTTTCTACAGTTATAACATACCTTGGATTGTTGTGGGCAGTTTGGGCTGATATGTCCCTCTTTTCCACATTTGTAACATACGACCGGTGGTTGTTCTCCTCCCCTAGAAACAGTTGATGTTTGTGCTGGCGTCTTCACGTTATCATTGTTATACCTTCTCTTCTTGAAATCTCCTCCCGACACGCTCCTTTTATTATCACGACCACGATTACCACCAGAGTGGTTACCGCTTTTGTCCGAATATTTTCCTCCCTGCTGGTTTTCATTGCTTCGATGACTGCCGCCACCGGTATGACCCTGGTTGTGGTCCCTCGGTTGCACATACTCATTATCTCGCTCTAATAATTGAGCCCTGTTTACAACATCTGAATATAAAGAAAATTTATGAGAGATAAGATATTGTCGAATCTCGGGTTTTAGACCTCTCAGAAACATCTTTGTCATTCATTCCTCATTTTCGACCAAATGAGGTGCAAACCTGAATAACTCTGCAAACTTCGCCTCGTACTGGGATACCGTCATGTTGTTTTGTTCCAGTCTGATAAACTCCACCTCCTTCATATGACGAATACTTTTAGGAAAGTACTTGTCATTGAACAGTTTTTGAAATGTTTCCCAGGACATGTTGAGTGCGTCAGGCTGGGTACGCTTCACAGACTCCCACCAGTAGTCTGCCTCACCGCAGAACATAAAGGTGGCGAATGGAACCTTCTGTTCCTCCGTGCATCCCAAGACATCGAATATCTTGGTAATTTGCTTGACCCACATTTCCGCCATGATCGGATCCGGCTTTCCCTTAAATTCTGGTGGTCTCAATTATTTGAAATGCTTGGCTGTGACAAACCGCGCGTTGTTATCATTTCCACCTGTATTCTGCACACGAGTCTCCCTCGTCTGATTTTGCATGAACTGCAAAAAGCTCCTAAACATTCCATCATTCATCGTTTACTCGGTAACGTTGTTTACAGGAGGAATATTGCCTTCCTGTTGCACGTTCCCCTGGGTGGTGATCAAAGGTGTCTCCACGGTCTGATTTACTCCATTATTAACGTTCTCAGCTGCCATTCTTAAATACTGCCATAAAACAAGGGTTAATAGTCATGTCATATATTATCCCTATACTCTAACCGACCAAATAAACACCAAATAAACTTAGTCAGGTCATACTAGCGAAAGAATTCCCCGTCTCTCCCCTCATAGTTCTTGTCTCACATCTCAGCCAGGGATCACATCCCTAAGCTCTGATACCAACTGTGACGCCCCCAAAATAGGTATACAACACCCATTCTGAGTCGTCAAATACATGGTACAGAAAGCAAACTACAACTTCAATAATACAATTGTCGTGCAAAATACGACAACACATACTGTGAGTTTAAATACAAATATTGTCTTCTAAACAATATCCACAGTCAAATAAGTCCTTAATACAATTATTCAAACACTATTTTACAGAAATAGTGAGGACTGCTAAAAATATCTTTCTAGAACCATCACTCCATACCCCGACTAGATCCTGCTATGTTCTCACTTCCTGAGAAGAAAAATGGAACAAAAAGGAAAAGGGTGAGCTCAACTAGCCCAGTAAAGAATATTATGACTAAGATAATATACAACAAATTACCATTAGTATTCAACAAGGAAAAATCTGATAGAATATAATCGACAACAAGTTTTAGATCAACAACTGCAGCGGAAACAACAAACCATTAGAAGAGTCAAGTAGAGAATGAATTCTACTATCTTCTAAGATTTAAAAGTCCATCATCAATATTTTATCCCTGTAACATCAATTAATAATCATCTTTATCCAAATATTCATATTTGCACTACAGGCCAAAGATATTCATGTGTATCACCTGTCAGTCATGTTCATTTCAACACATGTTCATCTTTGCACTATAGGCCAAAGATACTCATTCAGTAATCATACATCTCTGCACTACAGGCAAAAGATATTCAGTAATATCATCATTTAGGACTGAGGATGATGAAAAATATCTTATAGAGAACGAATCCAGTGAGATAGAAGGACAAATAGTAGGGATTCGTGTAACAGTTTATCCAAGATCAATAATACTTCATAATAATCAATTGTGAAATAGAATTCAAAAATAAAGATCAAAACATGGATACAATCAAAGATAGTAACCATAATTGATATCTTGGACAAAAAGAAAAAATTTTATTTTTCGGTGAATAGTGCCGTATTAGTGAATAGTGTCGTATACGTGAATAGTAACCCAGACACAAAAATTTCCAAATTTTATAAAAAGTTCATATCAATATTTCGGCATAATGATATTGAAGAAATGTCATTTAAGAAGAAGATAATATCCCTTACCTCAAAATATCAGTACTTCTGGTCGGAATACCGGTATAAGGCTGAAAGAAACTTGCTCTGATGAATAGAAACTCTCAAAGTATCTAAATACTCACAAAATACACTCAATAATCTAGAGAGAGAAAGAGAGAAAACTTATTTCTGGTGTGATTTTCAATTCTAACTTAGCCCTCTATTTATAGGAAAATGTTAGCACGCCGAAGTAGACTTAACCTGCAACCTGATGGCTTTACCTGCTACTATTCCCACCCACCATATTTGAATAAAAATTTTAGCACATTTCTTTACCAACCAAGAGTGGGGCCCACCAATTCTAGAATTTTCCACCAAAATGATTAACTCCGAAAATTCAACAATTTCTGAACTAGTCATCTCGTAAAATTCATAATAAATCATACGTTCATTTTTAATGGTTCAAAATTTATGGACATATACTCAACTTACATATGTATAACATATCCAAAAATTACTACGATCCAACGGTCGGATTAAAAATTATAACCCTTGCAAAATATCTCAAAAACTCTGATTTTTAATACCTCCATTCCGACAAAAATACTGATAAAACCTCAACATTAACTCCTTCATTTTTAACCACAAAAATATATCCCTCATTTATATCCACATAAAATAAATATTTCTTTATCATATGAATCAATAATTAATTATTCACAAAGAATATTACAGAATCACATTTATGACAACCAGGCCGTTCCTAGGAAAGAGGGGGCTTTCCAATAAGGATTTCTCCTTACTGTCGCGCAATTAGATGACCAAACCTCTCCTTAGACAGAACTTTCTAAACATTGCCAATAATGTTATCTAATAATATTATTCAAATAATATGAATTATTGATCTGATAAAGGAAAATACTGTGCAACGACAATTATTGAAACAACAATAATATAAAATATTAACGCAACAATTATTGAATCAATAAAATAAAATATTAAACAATAACTACTGTAACAAATATTGAGTAGTGCCTTCTTACGTAAGAATCAATAATTGGTGCAATACCGTGTGCTACTGTATTTTTACCACCGGGTATTCCAACAATATTAACGGTAACAACTACGCCGTTATTTATAAACAACTTATACTTGTCGTTTTCTTCATCCAATCGCTTTTCGTTATGTGGCCCACACAAGGCTGCGCCGTCGTACGAATATTCCCCGACAGCAAGAATATTTCACGACTAAACGAATATTCCCCGACAAAATGAATATTTTATAACCACTTGCTTATTTTGCAAAATTTGCACATTTCACCCATAACCAAAGTATTATATCAAATTAACCCCTTATTATTCACAATAATATTTAGAGAAATTTTATTTTATTCATTAATAAGCTGGGGTCTTACACAATATACCTATCGAATCCCAACGTTAGTCTTTGAATATGTTATTGAACCTTTAAGTCTTATTAATTAATCACATAACGTAAATTAATTAACATATTATATATACTTGACATGTCTTCATGTTCGTTACATTAGGTTTTAAAAACACATTTTCAAAGCTTGAACACTTAGAAAAATTTCTGAAGTTCTGCAAGTAGGGCGCGGACGCGCTACATTTGTTCTTTGAAGAGGTGTGGGCACGCTGCACGGCGCGGGCGCGCTCCATTTGTTCTTTGGAGCAACGCGGCTGTGCTGCGACGCAGACCCAGATTCTGCAGTTCGCGAAGAACACACAGAACATCCCAAAAATTCCAAATTAAACTAACACGGTGAATTCTAATGCTACCCATGAAATATAAACTTCACAAAAACATCACACAAAGCATCTAGCATGATTCTAACACTTTAATTCACGTAATTACATGAATTACAACATTTAATTTCACTGTTTTTCATATTTTGTAAAGTTTTGAAGAAAAATGAATTTTAACATTACAGATTTGTTAATTCACCAAATCCATCCGTTTAAATTCTGTTTTGTTTGTTTCAACATACATAAGCATATCCAAGTGTCAATTTTGATACAACATATGATTAAAGCATTTAAATTATGCGTAAGGGCCATATGACCATATATACAACTTCTATACTCTGTAACTTAAAAAAATCCAATTACTACATATTTATATGGATTTAATATTTTGAAAACATACATAGATGGTAGAAAATATGTTATGATTATATATTATCATGTATATACATATAAATCACCAATTCATGCATTGATCCCTCAATTTTTTTTGTTTTACAAAGAACTCAAAATACTTATTAATGGAAACTCTGATTTTAGCACGATTACATGAAATCAATTACTCCAATCACATATAAATCATATAGAATTGATTTATGAACGCTAATAAACATGTGTAATCAGTTTCCTAACACAATGGCCATAAATTTTAGTTTGTAGAGAACTTGGAGTTAGTTTTTTTTTCACAAACAAAAGAACGTAAATAAGATTTGATTAGAGAGATTACCTAGCAGTGTAGATTAGTAGGAGATGAAACTCCTTTCAGATACTTCTTAAATCACATACTTTCCTCCTCTGAATTCTCTCTGAGCTCTCAAGCTTTTTTTTAAAATACGTAAGAGAATAATAACCCTGATGCGCATAAGTAACTGTCGTGGTGGTCAGTTAATCCCATTCATAGGTTAATAGCCCAACTCCCAATAGGGCTCTGTTTGACTAACCACTTAAAAACTATTTCTATTTAATTTAATTAATCTTTTATAATATAGTTTAATAATGTCACACCCAATTAACCATAAATCAAATATCTTATTTAATTTAATTTAAATAAAATATAATAATTTATCATTAATTCACATAGTCACATAATTAAATCTCTCATTTATTAATTATGTCAAATCAATAAATCTCTAATTAATTATAAAATTAATTAAAAATAACGTTATGCTTATTAAATAATTCCTTTAATCAAATAAGCTTAATTAAATAATTACCTTGAATAACAAAATTTCCCACATTAATTTAATCAGTATAATACATATAATTAAATTAATCTACCACAATTTTATCAATTAATTATTTAATCCAATAATTAAATCATCGAAAAATATTTATTTAATTTAATAAATATTCAAATTAAATTATAAAATCTCGTTCGTCATATCTTTCCCCCCTTAAAAGAATTCTATCCCCAGAATCACGACTCAATCAATTTGTCCCGTTACATTCTCCGCCCTTACAAAGATTTTGTCCTCAGAATCGCTTACACATAAATTAAGTAAATAAATGAGGATAATTCTTCATCATATTCTCTTCAAGTTCCCACGTAGCTTCTTCCGCGTTGTGGTTCCTCCAGATTACCTTAACAGAAGGTATTACTTTATTTCTGAGAACTTGTTCTTTCCTTTCGACAATCTGAACATGAATTTATTCACAAGATAAATCTTTTTTCAAATTGTAGGGGTTCATATTCAATCACATGCTTGTAATCGGGTTTGTAGGGTCGTAAAACTGAAACATGGAAGACGTTGTGGACATTCTCGAGTGCTGGAGGTAAGGCTACCTCATACGCAACTTCTCCAATCCTTCGCAGTACTTCAAAGGGTCCAATGAACCTTGGGCTTAATTTTCCCTTCTTTCCGAACCTGATCTTTCCTTTCCAAGGAGAGATTTTCAAAAATACATAACTACCCGATTCAAACTCAATATTTTTACGGTGTGGATCGGTGTATTTCTTCAGCCTATCTTGAGTTGCTACCAGTTTTGTTCGGATCACTTTGACTATCTCTGATGTCTGCTGTACCAGTTTTGGACCTAGTAATTGTCTCTCGCCAACTTCATCCCAATATAGCGGAGTTTTATACTTTCTGCCGTATAACGCTTCATAAAGTGGCATGCAAATACTAGCGTGGTAACTGTTGTTGTAGCCGAACTCTACAAGCGGTAGATGATCATCCTAATTTCCTTTAAAGTCCATTATACAAGCTCTTAACATATCTTCTAATGTCTGAATCATTATTTCACTATTCCCGTCTGTCTGAGGGTGATATGTCATACTCATTCTCAATTACGTACCCACGCATTCCTGTAGTCGTTTCTAGAAGTTTAATGTAAAGCGCAGATCCCTATCAGAAATAATTGACTCCGAGACTCCGTGTCTTGAAACAATATCTTTTACATATAACTTTGCCAACTGGTCTAAGTTGAATTTTATTCTGATCGGAAGGAAGTATGTGGATTTCTTTAATCGGTCAATGATAACCCATATTGCGTTATAGCCTTTCTGAGTTATCGGAAGGCCAACCACGAAATCCATCGTAATATGTTCCCACTTCCATTCTGGGATCTCTAATGGTTGTAGCAACCCACTCGACCTCTAATGTTCAACTTTCACTTTCTAACATGTCAGACATTTGGCAACACACTCTGCAACATCTCATTTCAAATTTGGCCACCAGAAATATTGTCAAAGATCTTGGTACATCTTGGTACTACCCGGGTGAATCGAATATCGTGAGCTATGAACTTCGCTCAAAATGTATTCCTTAATCTCTGGCACTACCGGTACCCAAATTCTGCTTTCAAATCTCAATATTCCTTCATTGTCCATCTTGAATCTCAGTTCAATTCCTTCGGATATCTTCTTTTTCACCTTCTCACATTCTTCGTCCTGAAGTTGAGCCTCCTTAACTTTATCTAGTAAGGTTATACCAGATTGCAACTGGAACAACTTTTCGTCAATCTCCATAGGATACTTCACTTCCAATTCCAGTTTCTCCATCACTGAAATTAGCTCCTCCTAAGCGGTCAACATCATCAATTTCTCCCGACCCTTTCTACTTAAGGCGCCAGCAACCACATTTGCTTTACTTGGATGGTATAAAATTTCGCAATCATAATACTTAATTAACTCTAACCACCTTCTCTGGCGTATATTCAAGTCTTTCTATGTAAAAATATATTTCAGACTCTTGTGGTCTGTATATATTTCACACTTCTCCCTATAGAGATAGTGTCTCCAAATCTTCAAAACAAAAACCACTACAGCTAACTCCAAGTCGTGGGTCGGATACCCCTTCTTATAGGCCTTCAATTGTCGTGAGGCATACGCAATGACCTTGTCATTTTGCATATGCACACAGCCAAGTCCTTTATGCGACGCATCACTAAAACCACAAAATTTCCTGTGTCATCCGGAAGAGATAACATAGGTGTTGTACTCAACCTCTTCTTTAGTTCTTGAAAGCTTTTCTCACACTTCTCTGTCTAAACGAATTTCACAGCTTTCCTAGTCAAATTCGTCAGCGGAGTTACGATCTTGGAAAAGTCCTGAATGAATCTTCTGTAATATCATGCCAATCCAAGAAAACTTCTTACTTTCGATGGCGTTTTCGGCTTATCCCACTACTAGAAAATCAGCCTATAGCGACGGTCGCCGACCGTCGCTATAAGCCAAAAGACCGTCGCTAAAAGTTTTAGCGACGGTCGCCGACCGGCGCCATAGAACCCGTTGGTAAATCCTATAGCGACGGTCTTTTGACCTATAGCGACGGTCACCGACCCTAGCTATAGGTCATGTCAAAATCGTGTATTTTCTCTTTACCAACGGTCACTGAAAGTTATTACTACTGTCATGACCGTAGCTATAGATGTCTATAGCGACGCTCAACGACCGTCGCTATAGGCCTGTGTTTTATAGAATACTATAACTACGGTCGATGACCGTCGCTATAGCCTTTTTATATTTTAAAAAAATAATTAATAATGCACATTTATTCAACAAACACAAATACAATATAAAATAAAATATAAAAAATATTATAAACATCATTTAAAATCATTCACATTACAACATTACAATATAAGAAGAGATATTTTGCAACATTACAATCATTCACGACAATACAATCATTCACAACATTACAATCATTACAATACAATATTTTAGTTACATCTAAGAAAAGATGCTGAACTCGAGCAGCCTCAATAGTCCATATTCTTGGATAAGCTTATAGATGGAGCCACCAGGAACATATTCCAAATATATATAAAGTTTATCATCCACCTGTTCAAAAATCACAAGTTTGGAGTAAGACTATAAAATTGCAAGTGTCAAACGAAAATAATAGTATTAGATGTGCACATTACACTGCCTGAAAACTATTGGACAGATCTGAGCTCCTACACAACTACAAGAAGAAAAAGATAGAAGCTAGCTCCACGTACCTGAATTAAACTGAAAACCATGAGCACCAGTAGAGAAGTGAATAGAAATGGCCACAAAAACTGAAAATCATGTCCTCTCTTGGCAGCCCAGAATGTGTAGAGGGTAAGGCCAATTACCACAACACAAGTCAATATTCCAGCCTCCAGAATGACTTTCCCTGATGACAATGAATTAACCATATTACTATATTACCATAGTTTTTAAACTTTATCCAGGGAATAAAGTTGACTAGATTTTTAAGCTATTGCTCGGCCCAGTACACATGAATCTTCTCACTTTATTTTATAGGAAAGTTTGGCCACAAGTACATACAACTAGTCTATATCAACAGTTCCAACAGAAACAAGCCTCCAACAATTCTAAAAAGAGAAATATGCACTGCAATACTACTAGTAGTGACTTTAGGAAATCTCAGAAAAAATACCAAAATATAAATATGCCAGTGGCTTGGCAGTAGCAACATCACTTAAAAGCAGCAATGGGGACAACGCATCAACCCATTCTCATTGCAATCAGAGCACCTTCTCATTTTCCCTTCCTCTTCATCAAATAGTGAGGCACAGCTAATACAATTACAATTACATACATACATACAAACTTGAACCACTAATCCGATTATCATAGTCAATAAATAATCGTTCATTCATCAGAAAAATAGAAAATGATAACAAATGCGAAACCCAATTGAGACCAAAAATCATAGTTTAAACATATACATACAAAACACATCCATCAAAAAACAAGCCCATATAAAACACAAAAACGAAATTGTGTGTAAAAGAGAGAAAAAGACTGACTGGGATCACGAACGGAAGCTTTGACAATGTATCCACGTTGAAGCAAGAATTTTACGAGCCAAGAAGCTAGAAACAGTAAGATTTAACAATATTTTGAAAATATCAAACCAAAATTATAAATAAAGTGGAAGAATCAACGGAACAATTTTTTTTTTGAAATTCAAAGATCTAAAAATTAATGTAAATCTATCAAATTCCTATTATCTATCCCAAGGAAAGTGAATAGAACGAAGGGTAAGATGAATGCAAAAGCAACGTTCGTGAGTTCCATGTTTTGTTCAGGTAAATCGAACCTTCATCACAAACAACACATAATCAACAGAGAGTACCCCCAAATGATAGAGAATTCAAGTGTAACCCAGGAAAAATACCATCAACACTTCCACTATATATCTATCAATCAACAAAAATAAAAAGCCCTATATAATAAACCCCTAAAAGTTCATGAAACCCAGAACACAGTCAAAAATTATTCACATATCAAAAAATAAAGCTGAACTGAAAGCAGTCAAAAAATTTCAAATGTAGCTGAAGATCATGGAAGTGTTGGAGATAGTATTGCTTCAATCCTTCGCCTTGTTTCGCCATCAATTTTGTTGAACAACTCACTTCCCTCGCTAATTCGTTTCGCTTCTCGATCTCTATCGCCATTTTTCTATTTGTGCTTTGATTGGAGGAACCTTCAATTGAGATAAACCTTTGGTTCGATTGACCTTCGATTGAGAGTGACCGTACTTAGGGTGTGATTCGGCTAAGAAGATTTAGGTTTTGGCAATTTAGAGTAGCTGATGAGAGAGATTAGAGGATTTAGGTTTTGAGGTGGGGAATCAAAGGACTGAGCTAGAACACGATACAGAAATGAAATGATTTGGGGTGGGGGAATGGGAGGGTTTTGTGCGTGCCCAAACTAGTTTTTAAGCCTTTAACAACAACCATCTCATGACCCTCACTAAAAAGGCCCAAAAAATCCTCTATATCGACGGCCAAAATATGACCCTCGAAATAGGCTCTCTATTGAGACATATGACAACGGTCAGTCCGTGACCGTCACTATAGACGCCTATTGCTACGGTTCTGTGTCGACCGTCGCTAAATCTCATCGCAATAGGTCGAATTTCTAGTAGTGTTCCAGTTTATTATGGCTTCGACTTTGGATGGATCTACCGAAATTTCATCTTTATCAATTACATGACCAAGAAATTATACCCTCTCAATTCAAAATTCGCATTTTAAAAACTTGGCATACAACTTCTCCCTTCTCAACGCCTCTAACGTTACCTTCAAATGTTCTACATGTTCTTCCTTGGTCTTTGAGTATACCAAAATGTCATCGATAAATACCACCATAAATTTGTCCAAAAACGGCTTGAACACTCCATTCATTAAGCCTATAAATGCTGCAAGAGCATTCGTTAGACCAAATGACATCACTAAAAATTCGTAGTGACCATATCGCGTTCTGAACGCTGTCTTCGGTACATCCTCTGGCCTCACCTTCAGTTGATGATAACAACTCCTCAAGTCTATCTTGGAAAAGTATCTCGCTCCCTTCAATTGATCAAATAGGTCGTCGATCCTCGATAATGGATATCTATTCTTAATCGTGACCTTATTCAGTTCTCTATAGTCGATGCAGAGATGCATCGTCCTGTCCTTCTTCTTCACCTATAACACCGGTGCTCCCCACGGCAATACGCTTGGTTGAATATACTTCTTGTCCAGTAACTCTTGTAGTTGGACCATCAATTATTTCATCTCTACCGGTGCCATTCGGTACGGTGCCTTCGATATTGGAGTTGTTCCTAGCGCCAAATCGATCACGAACTCAACCTCTCTGTCTGGCGAAAGTCCTGACAAGTCGTCCAAAAATATGTTTACGAAGTCCCTCACTACTGGTATCTCCTCTATTTTCAGATTCTCTTTACGACTATCGACTATGTAAGCTAGATATCCTACACAACCTTGTCTTAATAACTTCCTGGCCTGCATCATCGTCAGACAACTCTATTGTCTAAGCGACTTGCTACCATAGAATACAACCTTTGACAGAGTCATAAGGTTAATGCATTTATTCTGGCAATCAATTACAGCCCCGCAATTGAATAACCAATCCATTCCCAGAATAACATCAAATTCCCCAAGTCTGATAGGGATAAGATCTACGTTCATAATATTACCCTTAATATCCACCCTACAGTTCTTATGTACGTACTTAATAGGGATTATTTCTCTATTCGCAATTTCTATGTTCATAGGGTATTCTAACTTAAGCTTAGGCAATTCTAAGTTCTTAGCAAAGTCATCGGATATAAATGAACAAGTAGCACCCGAATCAAATAATACATAAGCATTGACTTTATTGATCAGAATTATACCTGACACCACATCACGAGACTGCACGACATCCTGCACTATCATGTCGAATGTCCTGGCGGTTGGTCTGTTAGTTGCGATTGGTCCCGTGATAGTCAGAGGACTTCCACTGATATTTCCCCTATTCCCTCCTGATCCTGCCCCTCCACCTCCAGATCCGTTCTTAGGATAGTCCCTTTCTAGATGGTCCTTTGAGCCACAAGTGAAGCAGGCGCCCTTCTTTGGGTTAGGACAGTTAGGTGCTATGTGGCCTTCCTGACCACAATTATAGCACACCCATTTTTCTTTCATACAAACCCCCGGGTGAGCTTTCCCGCATGTCAGATATGCTTCGATTCTCTTCTTCTGATCTCCTTGCTGATTTCCAGTTGACGAGTTATCAGACCACCTTATCTTCTGGTTGTTACTTCCTCTTGTGTTACTTCCATTGGCCTTATTAATTCCCACATTTTCACTCTTCTTCTTCTTCTGATCCTGATTATACTTAGTCACCGCATCGCTTCCACCTTCAGCGAGGATGGCCTTCTCCAACACTCCAGCAAAATTTTTCAACTGAAACATTGACACTTTACTATATAACCAGGGCTTCAGTTCGTGTTCAAACCTTCTTGCCTTTCTCTCATCTGTGTGCACTTGATATGTGGCGAACCTAGCCAACTCATTGAATCTTGCCGCATAGTCTGGCACAAACATATTTCCTTGCTTCAATTCCAGAAATTATACCTCCATTTAGTTCTGCGAGCTTGTCGAAAAGTACATCTCGAAGAACATCTCCTTAAACCTCTCTCAAGTGATTACACCTTCTCCTCCACGAACCTTATTTACTTGCTACTAATAACTAGCTTTTGATTTCAGCATGAACGTTGCGTAAGCAGTTTTTTGGTCCTCTCTAACTCTGGCAACGTCAAAAACTTTCTCCATCTCCATTACCCAAGTTTGGGCTTTTATCGGGTTTATGGAGCCTTTAAACTCTGGCGGTCCTACTGCCTAGAAGTCCTTGAACGTTGTATTCGATGGACCTTGAGGTTGATTATTAATTGCTCCAGCTAATAAATTCACCAATTGCTGAATGGGGTTAGCATTGGCGTCACTGTTGTTGTTCGTCGATTCTTCTTGAGCTGGTTGACAATTTGGTCTTCTTCTCGGTGGCATATTTTTGTTAAAATATATGCTTATTAGATCTTTATTCAATGCTCTAAATATTTAAGGTTTAACTCAACATTTTAACATAATCACTTAACACATTTTCTCAACACATTTTCTCAAATAACCTGATATATATATATATATATATATATATATATATATATATATATATATATATATATTTAATCAAAAGTTTTAACAAACTACGATAGCATCACTACTATTTACATCAACTATCCCGAGATAAAGAATCTACAGGATTTAAAACATTAAAATATTCCTCTGTTTATAAACACATCGAAATTTATATTTTTAACTACTAGATAGGTTTTCACATAATTAAAGTGATTCTATCACTGCCTGCTAAGGCGTTGAATAGCTTTCCTACGCATTTCTTCCATAATACGGGACATCGTCTTGTAATATAGCATGTACGATGGTAGTCCTTTAAACTGAATTGGGTATCTCATAACTTGATCATGGGCCTCATCCATCGCATTTTGAAGCGTAGAGTGCATCTCCTCAAGCTTAGCCTTCTTTGCCCGACAGTTCTCTTCTGTAAGATCTACACGTCGTGATTCCCTTACCCAAGCCTCCTCTGCAATGGTCAGCCTTGCTGAGTTCTCTTTCAGTTCATTCTTTAACTCCTCTATTTCCTCTGACTTCTGCTCGGTTTGACAGTTCTCGTGAACCAAATCCCACTCTACATTTCCCAAACGTGTGTGAAGAGTCACAACCTACCTATCCCTCTGCTTGATGGTAAGCTGTTGAATAATCGTCCGCTCATTCAGCTCCTGAACAGTATCTCGTAACTCTATGTTACGATCATATAGCTCATCATACATCTCAACACTAATAGAGTTTGGTGGAAACTCATCTTCTTCCTCTGGATCCGACTCAGGCTCATGCTCCTGACAAACAATAGTGATCAACAGAGATGGCTCTCTCTGTACCAACTGCTCCTTGACAACATGAATGTCTCGGGGCTCCCCCTCTATAGGTACTCAGGGTTCCTCCTCCCCAGCTCGACTAAATCCTCTAACATCCGACATCCTGATAAAATAGTTTTAAGTTTTAGTTACTAATCGATACTCGCGAGCACATAAGTTTATCACATAAGTACATAAAGTCTTTTATTATCTTCGATGAATTAAGGAATTCATTTCTTAGAACTCAATAAGAGTTTATCACCACTATGTTCTTGATCTCCTATAAGGTTACTGCCTAAGGTTGTTTCCCCCACCTAAGGTTCATAACCTACAGCTCTGATACCAACCTGTGACATCCCCAAATTCGGGTACTTCAATTACCACGTGATTTAGTGTTCACTATACAAACATCATATGTCTATCTACCCATAATAAATCAACCCATAAAATAGATAGAAATAAATCCTCTCCTTAAGGAGTTACAATATCTGAAAGTAAATACATCAATCCCAGGTCATACTAACGTTAAATCTCAAATGCGAAAACATAAACAAATAATAAGTCTTACACAACTTAAAAATAAGTCTAAAATATAAATACATTAATAACAACAAGTCTTCATCACTTGATAACTTTGCCCTTGCCTTTTCTAGTAGAAGGCTCGTCAGACCTTTCGTTCTTAATTGCAATGTTATTATTACGTAAGAGTGAGCACGATTGCCCACAAGTATAAAAATGTACAACAATATAATAACATGCGAGTGAATCAAAAACTTCTGAAATAAGAAACTTGACTTCTGAATCAAGAATGAATAACAAGAATCAAAAGACTTCTGAGGGTCATAAGATCTTGAACTATGTCCTAGGTTATCAAGTGTTATACCTGAAACCTTTAACAGTCATAAGACTATGGACTCTTCTACTCGTACTTAGGGAGATCAGCCCTTAGTACCATAATGTGCATAATATCTTAACGCTAACGCATAAGTAATCCCCTATAACAGGGTTATTCGTCTCAGTTTGACATTAGAGTCCGCACCAGAGGAAGTTTGGTTTGGATAAACTCAACAAGGATTCTGAAATTTAGAAAGTTCATCAACTATGGACTAATCGAATCAATAAGGGTTTGCTAGTCTTATAAGGTTCAACAATAAATGATATTCAATTTGAATAAAAATTCTAAAAAGGTATACAATCGAAATAAGTATTGTATGACTGAATTCATGCTTTAAAAGAATTATAACATCTAATATGAAGTCTTGAACTTGAACAATTAAGAACAAGAGCTTACTCGATATAGAATACAATTCTAAGACTTGATCAATGAGTAATTTAGAATTTAAGGAACTTTCTTAACAATAATAATTTAGAAATAGAATATTTGCTCAATATAAAAGTAAGGTTTAGAAATTTGTCTCTTGCACAAGCTACGATTAGTTCACGTTCCTTATTAAATCCTACATATCAATACATTCACAATACCCATTAATCAATAGTTCGATATACCTATCGAATCCCAACGTTGGTCTTTGAATATGTTATTGGACCTTTAAGTCTTATTAATTAATCACAAAATGAAAGTTAATTAACATATTATATATGCTTGACATGTCTTCATGTTCGCTACATTAGATTTTAAAAACACATTTTCAAAGCCTGAACACTTAGAAGAATTTCTGAAGTTCTGCAAGTGAGGCGCGGGCGCGCTACATTTGTTCTTTGAAGAGGCGCGGACGTGCTGCACATCACGGGCGCGCTCCATTTGTTCTTTAGAGCAGCACAGTCGCGCTGCGACGCAGACCCAAATTCTGCAGTTCACGAAGAACACACAGAACATCCCAAAAATTCCAAATTAAACTAACACAATGAATTCTAATGCTACCCATGAAATATAGACTTTACAAAAACATCACATAAAGCCTCTAGCATGATTCTAACACTTTAATTCATGTAATTACATGAATTGCAACATTTAATTTCACTGTTTTTAGTATTTTGTAAAGTTTTGAAGAAAATATGAATTTTAACATTACAGATTTGTTAATTCACCAAATTCATCCGTTTAAATTCTGTTTTTTTTGTTTCAACATACATAAGCATATCCAAGTGTCAATTTTTGATACGACATATGATTAAAGCATTTAAATTGTGACAACCCGAGAATTTGGCTAATTATTAAAATCCTAAAATGATGGAATAAGGATTAAAGAATAAAACCTAGAAGAGAATTTAAAGATTTATTTAAAAATTTCAAGTAAAACCTATATGGTTTGCTATTCAAATGAGAATAAAGAAATATGGGTTACAAAATTTCAAAGCCCTAGAAATGAATTAATATGTACTTGAAGAAATATCGAAAATAAGGTATTACAATACCTGTAAATTCAATATGAACCGAATAGTCTAAGAAATATTATATAAGTACATATGGAAATTTTATTAAGGAAATAAGATTTCACATGAAGAGATGCTATGAGGTTACACGAAGATGAGTATATGCGTAGAAATATATATACCTAGTAAGGTGCTATATATATTTTAGCAAGAGAATTGATGAATTAAGTTAATGATATAAGGATCAAGATAAAGCTACGTTAGTAATTAACATAGCTTGAACGTTGGCCTTGACTGGCAAATAAGAATTTGAATAAGTAGAAAGTCGTTAGTTATTACGATTAGCAATAAGAATGGAGTAATTTAAAACTCAAAATTTGAGTTAGATATAGAATTTTGAAGCATGGACTGCTCGGTTGCATCCGGAACGTCAAGATTAGTCAGAATAGAGAGTAAACACAAAATGTGTAAAGACTGACTTTTGGTCAAAGTCAACAGTTGATTTTTATGGACAAAAGTCAAAATTAGTGTGAGAAGTGAAATATGTTATATGGATAATGATATAATATTTAATATTATACCAAAGTATGTAAATTAAAAATATGAGAGGAGATCCAATATAAACATATGTATATTGGTATCAAAGTAGTTACTAAATTAAATTCATATTTGAATAAATGATTGAATATGTTAAATTATATATTTATATATAAATAAATTATTTGAAAACAATTTATGAAGATGAGGAGAAAAATAAATTTAATTATACAATATATAACTTTAATAAGTTATTTAGTTATGGTATGAGAATTTAATGACCTAAATGGTTATTGTTATTTAGTGGTCCTAGTAATTAAATATATACCAGTGACCTAATCTAAGAGAATTGTGGAGCATGACATAATTTATTTAATGATTATGTGAGTAAGTGAATACGAATATTATGTGATGGTTTATATTTGTTAAACAATTAAAAGAAGCTAGTGTAATCATAATTATATATTAGGAATGAAGGATTAAATAACCTAAGAGGTTATAATATGGTAGAATGTTAGTATATAAAATATATACTAATTCTAAGAAATTTATTTTTTTACATATTGGTTAATTAATTTTATAACCTAATTATAGCAAGTCTAATTGGGTTAAGAAAATAAATGTGCATGAGTAAGGAATTATGTTATAATTGAGGAAATGAAAATCCTAATTAAATAATTAGGGAATGGTAATATTAGAAGTGTTGGAAGATGTTATTTGTTGTAGCCCAAACATTTTTAATTTGGAAGCCCAAATGAAATGTTGGATTGCCCAATTTTTAGCCCAAGTAGGAGATGACTTGTTAGACATTTAGCAAATCAAATAAAGTATAAAGGAAAGAAAAAATTGGGACAAACTAAGGCCATATGGCCGGATTTGGGAGAAGGAAGAAAAGGGGAGATGAATGTGATGATAATTGTTTGCTTTAGTTGGTAAACAACTCCTACCTACTATTCCATGTGTCATTTGGTTATTTAGCCAACACTTTGACATTTCTTCTAAGTAAAGCTTTAGTGGTTAGTGAGAGAGAGAATTGGTGGGAGCAATTGAGGGGCACATAGCCGGATGGTTTATGTAGGAGAAAAAAAATTGGAGCATGTGAAGCTTTTACTAAAATAAAGTTATCTTAATTTCTGTTTCATCTCCTTCATCTCCTTCATCTAGCTAACACCAAGAATAAACCAAATAGAGAGAGAGAGAAGAGAGGATTCAGCAGCTATAGAGGGGGAGGAGGGAGTGTTTTCTTAAAATTTTCTTAACTCCATAGCCATCCATGGAAGAAGAAGAAGAAGAAGAAAAAGAAGAGCATGAAAATCAAAGGTATAAATACCTTTTGTTATGTAATTTTTGATTATTCCAAATCAAATCTTGAATCATGTTTTCTAAACTCAAAAACTATGAATATACTTGTTATTGAGTGTTTCATGTTTGGATATACCTATATTGGGTGTTGTTTTAGTTGGAAATCAAAAATAAAGAAAAGTGATTTTTCTAGTTTATAAGCCCTAAAATTTCTATGTACTTTGGATTTCCACCGTTTTTGATCTACACCTTTTTTTTCGATTCGTCAAAGAGAGGTGCTAGATATGTAAGTTAACTACTAAACCCAAGTGGTAGCACTCAAAAATGTTGAGTACACAGTCCGTAGCAACTGATTTAGCAAAAATAGTTTTGTTATTAAAAATGAAAACTGGACTGTTTTGGACAGTCAAAGGGTAGGGACAGTTTAGTCATTTTTGGACATCTAAAAATTCTGGAAAAATTTGGGAGGGTACTATGATAAGTTATCTAACATTTTCAAGTGGAATCACTGAAAAAGGAGTTGTAGATTTCCGTATGGAATATTTTTAGCAAAGCACGAAAAAACTGCAAAACGCCATTTAGCTTCTGCCCAAAATTTTAAAATGGCAGTTTTGGCCACTTAATTTGTGATAAAAATTTTGGCCTTTTGGGACATGAAAACATATGGTATTAAGTACCTCTTGTCCAAAAAAGAGCTCATTCCGACTTAAAATGACCAAGTTATGACCATTTCAATATCTGTAATTTTTCGACGAAAACGGCTATAACCGGAGTTATATCACTCCGATGGCCACGAAATTTAAACTGTAGGCTCACGTTAAGACGTATAAGATTGTACCAAGAGATGGAAATTTTTGGAGTTAAGCACGAGGTAGCTAATTTCTTAAGGAATTAACTAAAAGTGATTTTTGAAAAATACCAAAGAAAGTTGAAAATTTTTGAAAAAATACTTTTTGTGTATGAAATATATGTATATATGTTTGGACAAAGGATAGAAAAATAATAAGTTAATTTGGTATTTTCGTAAAAAGGATAATGAATCCAGCTTGCTGGATTGAGAAATCTGATGAATCCAGCTTGCTGGATTGATGGATTGGTAAATCCAGGCTTGCTGGATTGCAATCTAGTTGTTAGATTTGGAATCCAGTTAGTTGGATTTCAGTTTGGACTGTTGGATTTAGAATCCAGGTGGCTTGATTAGTATTTAACTTATTAGATGTTAAAGAATAACTTATGAAATGAAAAAGCGAGTGTTAAATCATAATGGATATGATATAGTGATTAAAGAATTTTTAAAGAATGATAATAATACTGATGTGTTAAGATATTATCTAATATTTGATTAAGTGTTAGATAATCTACTAACAAAGTAATTGTATTATGATACAAAGTAGAATATGCTGATTGAAAGACCAATCTTATTATTAATGATAGGTCTTACCAAAAGAAGTTAACTTAAACTGCGTAGCAGTAGTCAACGAATCAGGCAAGTTTTCCTAACTCAAACTTGAGTTATATTTTAAAGCATATTAGTGAATAGTTGTTGTTGATTATTCACGTCTATATTGATTATTGATTCGCACGTTGTGCATGTTGTATATGTTCATTAGGTATGAAAGGCTGATCACCTTCATTACCATTTGGTTCAGTTAATCTGTTCATGTTTATGCTTGACCATTCATTTTTATTGACTTGGTCGTTCAGCTAAGAAAATTTGTTCATGCTCTTTCACAATGTTTATATTGTTGAAAGTTAGCCAGCTTTTATTCATATTCTTTCAATCATGATATATCCTCAAATAAATTTAACTTGCTGGGCAAATTTGATGCTCACCCTTGCTATATCATGATAAAAAAAATTTCAGATTAAGATGAAAGCTCGAGTAAAGACAAAGGCAAAGGCAAAGTCCAAGATTAAGCTATTATACAGTTAGAACTATTAAACTTGCTAATGCAAATATTATTATAAATCTCTTTAGATATTGAATGTATGTATTAAGTTAAGGTTGTAGACCTTGGGGTTTATGTTGTAAAACTTTAATGTATAAATAATTTATGTTTATATCTTCCGCAATAGTTATAGAAATAGTATATCAGATCCTAGGTGATTAGGACTGGGATTTGGGGATTCTACAGTTGGTATCAGAGCTGTAGGTTATAAACCTTAGGTTGGGGTACCTTAGGCTATAACCGCGGAGATGATAAGTAATAAACTCGAATAGAGTTTAAGCGATAAGAGATGAATTTAAGAAATTCATCGTTTAAGTAAAGAGAAAGATAAATAAGATTCAAAGAAGAATCTTAAAGAGCTATAAGGATAAGAATCCGGAGTTACCTGACTCCAGTAATAGAGATGAAAAGTGATAATAAATAGACTATGTCTATAAGATGAGAAAAGTGCAAATAAAATCATAATATAATATGATTAAAGAGAAGAATAAGAAGATCGTAAAATAAAACGATCGTAAGTATAAGGAGAAATGATTACGAAATAAGTTGACGACGTGATCAGATTAAATTGTTGAATAACATATGATATGTTAAGTGATTGGAATGATATAGCTTGACGCTATAAAGGGAAGGTACTATAAAATGGTACAATGTAAACTCAGTAAATAGTGGTAAGTGTTAAGATGCAGATTAAAGAAAATTCGTATTAAGAAAAGAGAAAGTAAGAATCATGAGGGATTTCAATTGAGGAATCAGGTCAGCAGCTGAGTTATATGATTCCTTGTACGGGCGGGGAATTTGTACTTGGTTTAGAATCATTTAGCTTTTTGGTCGATATAGTGGTTAGGTTGATCAATTCCTTGTATGGGCGGGGAATTGTTCGCTTAGCTTCCTATGTTGATTAGTGGTCGAGTTTGGTTTGACAGCCACTTAGTTTCTTACATTGATAATCATTGGAACCTAATGTTGCGCTATTTGCTATATGCATGTGGATAAGGTGATTCTTTTCTCATGTGTATAACGAATATGTAGAGAATATAAGGTTAGTTGCGCGTTCTTAAAACTCATACTTATGGTAAGTTCATGACTCATAATCATATGGTATGTTTTGAACCCCTCAGCGAAACGACTTCTATGGTCTGACCTCATAATGTGTGGTAAGTTTGATGAACTGGGTATAGGATAGTTGTGAATAGAGAATTGATGATGATAGAAATAGATAAAATTATTAAGAAATGGATCAGTAGAGAAAGTGAAGTTGATGATGGAAGCATAAGTATTCTAACTCTTCTAGCTATGTTAGACTTCGATGTTTTAGACATCAAGCTAAATTCGCACTGATGTGCTTTTAAAAATGAATTTTGTCATCCTCAACACATGGTGACAAGTGTGTAGGTGTGGACTTCGGGTCACTAACACATCGTTACCTGTTGTGGCATGATGACACCAAAGATGATTTTTAAAGGTTTTTGAACGGTTTAAATAAGAGTCTATACTAATTGATTTGGCTAGACAAAAATGATTTGATATGTCAAAATGTATTTTATATATCATCAATGCATCATGTAACCTGGTGCAGAGATGATAAAAATGATGTAGTTATCAATGCAGAATTACTTAGTGTCGGATGTGATCTAAAAATCGTCAGCCCACTATGTGACGCCCCCAAAATAGGTATACAACACCCATTCTGAGTTGTCAAATTCATGGTACAGAAAGCAAACTACAACTTCAATAATACAATTGTCGTGCAAAATACGACAACACATACTGTGAGTTTAAATACAAATATTGTCTTCTAGACAATATCTACACTCAAATAAGTCCTCAATACAATTATTCAAACACTATTTTACAGAATTAGTGAGGACTGTTAAAAACATCTTTCTAGAACCATCACTCCATACCCCGACTAGATCCTGCTATGTTCTCACCTCCTGAGAAGAAAAATAGAACAAAAAGGAAAAGGGTGAGCTCAACTAGCCCAGTAAAGAATATTATGACTAAGATAATATACAACAAATTATCATTAGTATTCAACAGGGAAAAATCTGATAGAATATAATTGACAACAAGTTTTAGGTCAACAACTGCAGCGGAAATAACAAACCATTAGAAGAGTCAAGTAGAGAATGAATTCTACTATCTTCTAAGATTTAAAAGTCCATAATCAATATTTTATCCATGTAACATCAATTAATAATCATCTTTATCCAAATATTCATCTTTGCACTACAGGCCAAAGATATTCATTTGTATCACATGTCAGTCATGTTCATCTCAACACCTGTTCATCTTTGCACTACAGCCCAACGATATTCATCAAGTAATCATACATCTTTGCACTACAGGCCAAAGATATTTAGTAATATCATCATTTAGGACTGAGGATGATGAAAAATATCTTAAAGAGAATGAATCTAGTGAGACAGAAGGACAAATAGTAGGGATTCGTATAACAGTTTTTCCAAGATCAATAATACTTGATAATAATCAATTGTGAAGCAGAATTCAAAAATAAAGATCAAAACATGGATACAATCAAAGATAGTAACCATAATAGATATATTGGACAAAAAGGAAAAATTTTATTTCTCGGTGAATAGTGTCGTATTCGTGAATAGTGTCGTATACATGAATAGTAACGTATACGTGAATAGTAACCCCGACACAAAAAGTTCCAAATTTGATAAAAAGTTCATATCAATATTTCGGCATAATGATAGTGAAGAAAATATCATTTAAGAAGAAGATAATATCCCTTACCTCAAAATATCAGTACTTCTGGTCAGAATACCGGTATAAGGCAGAAAGAAACTTGCTCTGATTAATAGAAACTCTCAAAGTATCTAAATACTTGCAAAATACACTCAATAATCTAGAGAGAGAAAGAGAGAAAACTTGTTTCTGGTGTGATTTTCAATTCTAACTTAGCCCTCTATTTATAGGAAAATGTTAGCACGCCGAAGCAGACTTAACCTGTAACCTAATGGCTTTACCTGCTACTATTCTCACCCACCACATTTGAATAAAAATGTCAGCATATTTCTTCACCAACCAAGAGTGGGGCCCACCAATTCTAGAATTTTTCACCAAAATGATTAACTCCGAAAATTCAACAATTTCTGAACCAGTCATCTCGTAAAATTCATAATAAATCATACGTTCATTTTTAACGGTTCAAAATTTGTGGACATATACTCAACTTATATATGTATAACATATCCAAAAATTACCACGATCCAACGGTCGGATTAAAAATTATAACCCCCGTAAAATATCTCAAAAACCCTGATTTTTAGTACTTCCATTCCGACAAAAATACTGATAAAACCTCAACATTAACTCCTTCATTTTTAACCACAAAAATATATCCATCATTTATATCCACGTAAAATAAATATTTTCTTATCATCTGAATCAATAATTAATTATTCACAAAGAATATTACAGAATCACATTTATGACAACCAGGCCGTTCTTAGGAAAGAGGGGGCTTTCCAATAAGGATTTCTCCTTACTGGCGCGCAATTAGATGACCAAACCTCTCCTTAGACAGAACTTTCTAGACATTGCCAATAATGTTATCTAATAATATTATTCAAATAATATGAATTATTGATCTGATAAAGGAAAATACTGTGCAACGACAATTATTGAAACAACAATAATATAAAATATTAACGCAACAATTATTGAATCAATAAAATAAAATATTAAACAATAACTACTGTAACAATTATTGAGTAGTGCCTTCTTACGTAAGAATCAATAATTGGTGCAATACCGTGTGCTACTGTATTTTAACCACTGGGTATTCCAACAGTATTAACGGTAACAACTACGTCGTTATTTTTAAACAACTTATACTTGTTATTTTCTTCATCCAATCGCTTTCCGTTATGGGACCCACATAAGGCTGCGCCGTCGTACGAATATTCCCCGACAGCAAGAATATTCCACGACCAAACGAATATTCCCCGACAAAATGAATATTTTATAACCACTTGCTTATTTTGCAAAATTTGCACATTTCACCCATAACCAAAGTATTATATCAAATTAACCCCTTATTATTCACAATAATATTTAGAGAAAATTTGATTTTATTCATTAATAAGCTGGGGTCTTACAACCTCCCCTCCTTATGAAATTTCGTCCTCGAAATTGACGTATGTACCTGATATTTCGAAAAGGTGAGAATACCTCGCTTTCATTTCTGATTCCAACTCCCAGATCATTTCTTCAATAGCATGGTTTCTCCACAAAACCTTAACTTGTGGTATAATCTTTGTGCGTAGGACATGCTCTTTCCTATCCAAGATCTTAACATGTACATTCTCGTACGTTAAATCTTCAGCTATCTCGTCTGGTTCTAACTCAATAATGTAGTTCGGGTCTTTAACATATTTACGAAGCATAGATATGTAAAAAATATTATGAACACGAGACATGCTTAGAGGCAATGCGAGTCTATATGCCACATTTTCTATTCGCTCAAGAATCTCAAATGGACTAACAAATTTTGGATTGAGCTTTCCTCTCTTCCTAAATCTTGTAACTCCCTTCCATGGTGCAACACGTAACAATTCATGATCCCCAATATTAAATTCCACGTCCTTCCGATGAAGATCCGCATAACTCTTTTGTCGATCCTGTGCCGTCTGTATACGTTGTCGAATCGTTTGGATCTTCTCTGTAGTCATGCGTACCAACTCTGGTCCCAACAATGTTGCTTCACCCACCTCGTCCCAGTATACTGGAGAACGACATTTTCTTCCATACAACACCTCGAATGGAGCCACACCTATGCTCTCCTGATAACTGTTGTTGTTGGAGAATTCCACCAATGGTAGGTACTTATCCCAACTCCCTTTGAGATCTAAGACACAGAGTCTTAATAGATCTTTAAGAGTTTGAATAGTCCTCTCTAATTGTCCGTCCGTTTGAGGATGGTATGCCGAACTGAATCATAAATCCGTGCCCATAGCTTTCTACAAGCTAACCCAAAATCGTGAAGTGAATCTTGGGTCACGATCCAAAACTATGGATACTGGCATGCCATGCAATCTCATAATCTCGTTCACATACATACTAGCAAGACGTTCAAGGGAATAAGTCTCACGTATCGGTAAGAAATGAGCAGACTTGGTTAATCTATCAACAATAACCCATATCACATCTATGCCTTGAGAAACCTTGGGAAGACCTGTAACGAAATCCATGGTAATGTGTTCCCACTTCCATTTCGGGATCTCAAGTGGTTGCAATGGACCCTTTGGCACTTGATGCTCCACCTTTACACGTTGACAAGTTAAACACCTCGAGATAAACTCCGCGATCTCTCTTTTCATATTGCTCCACCAAAATGTGTGTCGAAGATCGTGATACATTTTGGTACTCCTAGGATGGATTGCAAACGGTGTGTTGTGTGCCTCCATCATTATTCTATGCTTCAAGTTAAAATCGTTAGGAACACAAAGTCTGGAGTTGACTCGAAGTATTCCTTCTTCATCGGTTCTTGCTTCTGGAATAGCACCTTCTTGCACTTTCTTCTTCATACGCATCAGCTTTATGTCCATAGCTTGAGCAGCTTTAACTTTATCGATTAAAGTCGGTTTTACTCGTATATTTGATATCATCATGTGGGTACTTGGAGCCTTCATCTCTATCTCCATCCTTTGCAAGTCATACAAAATGGGCCTTTGTGTTAATAACTTTGCACTCGTACCCGCATATGATCTTCTACTCAATGCGTCAGCTACTACGTTTGCTTTTCCAAGATGATAAAGTCGCTGCCGCATGTTGAGTTCCCTTTGGGTGAAGAAATATTTGAGGCTTTTATGATCTGTATAGATCTCCACTTTCTCTCCATACAGGTAGTGTCTCCAGATCTTCAAAGCGAAAATGACTGCTGCCAACTCCAAATCATGAGTAGGATAATTCCTCTCATATTCTTTGAGTTGTCGCGAGGCATAGGTTATGACTTTCCCATGTTGCATGAGAACAGATCCTAACCCATTTCCTGAAGCATCGCTGTAGATAACAAATCCATCCGAACCAGATGGTATTGTCACAACAGGTGCCGAAATGAGTCTCCTCTTGAGTTCTTGGAAACTCTTCTCGCATTCCTCACTCCATACGAATTTTGTATCTTTCCGAGTCAGCTGATTTAACGGAGTAGCGATTCGAGAAAATCCTTCCACAAATCTCCGATAATAACCAGCTAAGCCTAGAAAGCTACGTACTTCGGTTATCGACTTCGGTTGCTCCCAACTTTGTATGGCTTCAATCTTCGCCGGGTCGACAGATACTCCATGTTTTGACACCACGTGCCCAAGGAATGCTACTTCCTCAAGCCAGAACTCGCATTTCTTCAGTTTGGCATATAGCTTGTTTTCACGAAGCCTTTACAATATCAGCTTCAAATGGCGCTCATGATCTTCACTGCTTTTGGAATAGATGAGGATGTCATCAATAACGACAACAACGAACTGATCCAAATATTCTTTGAATACACGATTCATCATATCCATGAAGGCAGCAGGAGCATTAGTCAATCCAAAAGACATGACTAAGAATTCATAATGCCCGTACCGAGTTCTGAAGGCAGTCTTTGGAATATCCTCAGTTTTAATCTTCAGCTGATGATATCCAGAATGAAGATTGATCTTTGAAAAGAATTGTGCTCCTTACAACTGGTCAAATAGGTCATCAGTGCGAGGTAGCAGATACCTATTCTTGATAGTGACATGATTCAATTCTCGATAGTCGATACAAAGTCGCATACTCCCGTCTTTCTTCTTTACGAATAACACATGAGCACCCCAAGGAGATGTACTAGGACGAATAAAACTGATGTCCAACAACTCCTGTAGTTGGACTTTTAACTCCTGAAGTTCAATAGGAGCCATTCGATATGGGGTTTTAGAAATGGGCTTTGTACCGGGTTTAAGGTCAATAAAGAATTCAACTTCACGTTCTGGGGGTAGACCAGGAAGTTCTTCAGGAAATACATCGGGAAATTCTCTAACAATAGAAATATTATTCAAATCTGACTTGTCTTTATTCAAATCCATATCATGGGCTAAGAAAGCTTGACATCCGTTTTTCAATAAACGAATAGCTTTGTGGCTTGATATGACAGTGACTGATTTTAGTGGTTTAGTAGTTTGAATTCGTATGACAGGTTGGTTAGGAATATGAAAACTAACAACCTTACGAAAACAATCAATTTTAGCATGATGAGTGGTTAACCAATCAATTCCTAAAATCACATCAAAAGCAAGTATCTTTAAAGAGATAAGATCAACAGGTAATGTGATAGTGCCAACTTGGATCATGCAAGATTTATAAACTATAGATGTAACGAAGGTTTCACCCAACGGAGTTTCAACAGATAAGTCAAAGTCCAATTTCTCTAGAGTCAAGTTTAAACGTTGAGCACAAGTAGGAGAGATAAAAGAATGGGTAGAACCGGTATCTAGTAAAGTATAAACTTCGCAAGAATTCAAGATTAGCTTACCCGTGGTCACCTCGTTCGGGTTTCTCGCATTTGGGCCAGTCACGACAAACGCTCTTCCAGGAACTGCTGATTTTGACTTATCCGGGACAACTTTTGGAGTCACCATCCCCGCTGAACTTAGTTTTCCTATAGAATACTCTCAAGCTATATAACCCTACTCTTCACAGTTATAACATACCTTGGATTGTTGTGGACAGTTTGGGCTGATATGTCCCTCTTTCCCACATTTGTAACATACGACCGGTGGTCGTTCTCCTCCCCTAGAAACAGTTGATGTTTGTGCTGACGTCTTCACGTTATCATTGTTGTACCTTCTCTTCTTGAAGTCTCCTCCCGACTCGCTCCTTTTATTATCACGACCACGATTACCACCAAAGTGGTTACCGCTTTTGTCCGAATGTTTTCCTCCCTGCTGGTTTTCATTGCTTCGATGATTGCCGCCACCGGTATGACCCTAGTTGTGGTCCCTCGGTTGCACATACTCATTATCTCGCTCTAATAATTGAGCCATATTTACAACATCTGAATATAAAGAAAATTTATGAGAGATAAGATATTGTCGAATCTCGGGTTTTAGACCTCTCAGAAATATCCTTGTCATTCGTTCCTCATTTTCGACCAAATGAGGTGCAAACCTGGATAACTCTGCAAACTTCACCTCGTACTGGGACACCGTCATGTTGTTTTGTTCCAGTCTGATAAACTCCACCTCCTTCACATGACGAATACTTTCAGGAAAGTACTTGTCATTGAACAGTTTTTGAAATATTTCCCAGGACATGTTGAGTGCGTCAGGCTGGGTACGCTTCACAGACTCCCACCAGTAGTCTGCCTCACCGTGGAACATAAAGGTGGCGAAATGGAACCTTCTGTTCCTTCGTGCATCCCAAGACATCGAATATCTTGGTAATTTACTTGACCCACGTTTCCGCCACGATCGGACCCGGCTTTCCCTTAAATTCTGGTGGTCCCAATTCTTTGAACTGCTTGGCTGTGACAAACCGCACGTTGTTATCAATTCCACATGTATTCTGCACACGAGTCTCCCTCGTCTGATTTTGCATGAACTGAAAAAAGCTCCTAAACATTCTATCATTCATCGTTTGCTCGGTAACGTTGTTTACAGGAGAAATATTGCCTTCCTGTTGCACGTTCCCCTGGGTGGTGATCAAAGGTGTCTCCACTGTCTGATTTACTCCATTATTAACGTTCTCAGCTGCCATTCTTAAATACTGCCATAAAACATGGGTTAATAGTCATGTCATATATTATCCTTATACTCTGACCGACCAAATAAATACCAAATAAACTTAGTCAGGTCATACTAGCGAAGGAATTCCCCGTCTCTCCCTTCCTAGTTCTTGTCTCACATCTCAGCCAGGGATCACATCCCTAAGCTCTGATACCAACTATAACGCCCGCAAAATAGGTATACAACACCCATTCTGAGTCGTCAAATACATGGTACAGAAAGCAAACCACAACTTCAATAATACCATTGTCGTGCAAAATACGACAACACATACTGTGAGTTTATATACAAATATTGCCTTCTAGACAATATCCACACTCAAATAAGTCCTCAATACAATTATTCAAACACTATTTTACAGAAATAGTGAGGACTGCTAAAAACATCTTTCTAGAACCATCACTCCATACCCCGACTAGATCCTGTTATATTCTCACCTCCTGAGAAGAAAAATGGAACAAAAAGGAAAAGGGTGAGCTCAACTAGCCCAGTAAAGAATATTATGACTAAGATAATATACAACAAATTATCATTAGTATTCAACAGGGAAAAATCTGATAGAATATAATCGACAACAAGTTTTAGATCAACAACTGCAACGAAAATAACAAACCATTAGAAGAGTCAAGTAGAGAATGAATTCTACTATCTTCTAAGATTTAATAGTCCATCATCAATATTTTATCCCTGTAACATCAATTAATAATCATCTTTATCCAAATATTCATCTTTGCACTACAGGCCAAAGATATTCATTTATATCACATGTCAGTCATGTTCATCTTAACACCTGTTCATCTTTGCACTACAGGCCAAAGATATTCATCAAGTAATCATACATCTTTGCACTACATCCCAAAGATATTTAGTAATATCATCATTTATGACTGAGGATGATGAAAAATATCTTAAAGAGAACGAATCCAGTGAGACAGAAGGACAAATAGTAGGGATTCGTATAACAGTTTATCCAAGATCAATAATACTTCATAATAATCAATTGTGAAGCATAATTCAAAAATAAAGATCAAAACATGGATACAATCAAAGATAGTAACCATAATAGATATCTTGGACAAAAAGGAAAAATTTTATTTTTCGGTGAATAGTGTCGTATTCGTGAATAGTGCCGCATACGTGAATAGTAACGTATACGTGAATAGTAACCCCGACACAAAAAGTTCTAAACTTGATAAAAAGTTCATATCAATATTCCGGCATAATGATATTGAAGAAAATATCATTTAAGAAGAAGATAATATCCCTTATCTCAAAATATCAGTACTTCTGGTCAGAATACTGGTATAAATGTAACAACCCGATATTTTCTATGTAAATAAATAAGAAATTTTGCGAAAAAAAATTTTTTTATATATTAAGGATGAGGATTTGTACAAGATTATGTGTATATGTATTTATGTGGTAAGTAAAAATATATTTATTACATAATTATTTACAAATGAATTTATTTTAGAATTATTGATTTTTATAAGGTATATTCTTATAATAATTAATTTTATGGTAGAAATATTTTAATAATTATTTTCCATGAAAAAAATATAATCATATATTATTTAAATAATATATGAACTGATTTTTAGAATAATTATAATAATTATTTTATTATATGAATTTTAGTACAAATTATTAAGTTAATTATTTTACCTTAATTATTAAGGTTAAATAGGAAGAATAAATCAGATATGGAATCCAAACCCTAATTTTGGATTATTGTCAAGGTATGAGAATAATAATATAATATTAATTATATTTTGATTTTTCAGTGCTATGAATATGTACTGCATGTACGTATTGATGATAATTGGTCAAGTATGGTGTTTAATTTCAAAACCCTAGTATTAATTGGTTAAACCCTAATTTTTACTTAGGGAAACTCTAAATTGAAAATCAATTGTGAGCTTAAGACTGTTTTATAACTATGTTATATGTTGTGTATTAAGTGATTAATTAGGTAAACCCTAATTAACATTTTAAAATATTAATTTTTAGAAACCCTAATTTCTATAATTAGTAACCCTAATTAGAAATTATAAAACTTAATTACCATTTGTAAACCCTGATTGCTATTTTAGCAATGTTACTGATAATTATATGATTTAAACCCTAATGTTCCTGTATAAGGTAATTATAAAATTAATCACAATTAGAAAATCCTAATTTCAAAATTTTAGGAAACTAAAATTTTATTTAATTTTTTATTTGATTTTATTTATTTTTGTGTAAACCCTAAAATGTAATTCTAGAAAAGTAAATGTTGGAAAACCTTAGGGTTAAACCCTAAGGGTTAAACCCTAAGGGTTTGCCAAGTTCCAAGTATGCCATTTAATGAATTACCAATTGACCATATCGCCCCTAGTTACATTATTTTGGCTAATATGTAGGTTTTGATATTAGGTTTAGTTGGTGAACCAAACCCAACAACTCCATGTGCTGAAAATGACAGCCACAAGCTACTTTCATCAGCCATTCATGCATCTAACAATTGTATAAATAGATTGGAGAGAGAGAAAATGTATTTGTTAACTTATATTTTGCACCACACTCAAACATTTTCTCTCAAGCCCCAAACCCACGAATTTATCTAGCATATCAGTTCCCAAGACCAGCCCCACGATCAACCATAACAAACAGAAGCCAGAGAATCAGAAATTTTTCTCAAGAAGGTATAAACGAACCCTAGAAAAATCTGTCCAAAATTCTGTGTTAGATGTTAGGATTTTATGTTAAAACTTGTTGTTTGTAGTATATTTAAGTGATCTGGGTCGGTATCTTGCAGATCCATAACATCTAGATACTTAAAATAAGAGTTTTCAAAAATCTGGAAAAGTTCATTTTGTGTTCTGACAACCAAATGTCAGGCATTGTAAATCTCTGTATGTGTTTGATTTTTGTGTTTTAAGTGTTGGATATTGTATTCTGATATGTGGTCTTTGATCTGGATAAAGAATCAGGCTCAGATACGGTTTAGATTGAACGTTATTCGTGGTCAAATAGCGTTGACCGGCATTGACCGGAAGAAATCTGGGCAGCCCAGAAACTGCCCAGAACGCTCTGACAGCAGGTTCATCCGCTTAGATCTTGCTTGTTGTTATTTTTTTTGTTCTTGTTGTTGTATTCATGTTTTAGTATGGTAGTTATACTATAGTTTAATGCTTTTGGATCGCTTATATTACAAAAATTATGGATCTAGAGGATGGTCAAACCAAGCCGGAAGTTCACGGGTTGAGTTTTCTGGGTAACCCAGAAAACTCAAGTCAGTGGCTTCTGACATGGTTTGACCGGGCAGTTTATGGCTTTTATGTTGTTGTTATAGTGACTTTATGTACTGGATCTCTTCATATACATGTTGTATATACACTTCAGGTTTTAGATCACGAAAATATTACAAGGATTGCAAGTTGTGGAAGCCCAAATATGGCTTGTCTAACTGTTCTTCATTTCTGGGTAACCCAGAAAATGAAGAACAGCTCTGACAGCTTCTTTGAGGGCTTTGATCTCCTTTGTTATGCAGTTTAGGATCATGATTATTGTTGTATCGTGTACTCCTGCACTAGTACTACACGATCGACTCAATATATAACCCAGAAACACTTTACACCGTGTACGACTAATGGTCAAAGCGGCTAGCCTGGGTTCTGACATGGAATTCTGGGTTTGTATGAAGAACATGAAGAACACCTATAGCGACGGTTCTGTCGCTATAGGCGGCCTTTAGCGACAGTTTTTGCGAAAATTAATTATTTTTATTTAATAATTAGTAAAAATTAGTTTTTAATTATTAAAAATACAAAATAAATTATTAAAAATTATTAAAAATTCCGAAAATTAGTTTTTAATTATTTTTAATATATTTCATAAATATTTAATATTTTTGAAATATTAAAAGTATTTAATTTATTTAATTATAATATTAAATAAATTATTTAAAAATGATTTTAATATTAGAAAAATCATTAAAAATTATATTATGATATAAGAAAATATTTTAAGTTATTTTTAATGACTTTTAATATTTTATGATAAATTTCATTAATAAATAAATATTAATGGTAATTAATTTATTTACTAAATGAATTAAATAAATTAATTAAAAATGATTTTATTATATTAAAAATCATATTAAATGAAAATAAAGTGTTTAAAAATATTTTAAGTTATAAAATATAACTTTTAATATTTAAAGGATAATTTCATTAATAATTAAATATTAATGATTATTAAGTTATTAGTTATGATATTAAATTTATTTAATAATTATATTAAATAAATAGTTTATAAATGGTTTTATTACTTTAAAAATCATTTAAAAAGGATATAAATGAATTAAAAATATTTTAAGTTATGAATAATGACTTTTAATATTTTGATAAATAGAACATTAATACTTTAATATTAATGATAATTATTTAAAAATGCTTTTAAATGTTTTAAAAATCATTTAAGGGTAATATTAATACTTTAAAAGTATTTTGAGTTATTATACATAACTTTAATATTTTGGAAATGATTTCATTAATAGTTTAATACTAATTAAATATTAATGATAATAGAGTTGATTAGTATTTAATCATTTAAATATGATTCCAATGTTGGAAAATTTATGATAAATTATAATAAATGTTTTAAAATTTTATTGAGTCATTTAAAAATAATATGACTGATACGTACTGATGTTAAGTTATAGAATAGAGTCTTAGACTCGATAATTACCCGATAAAGTTGTCGGTAGACCGACATGTTTCAGAAATTGATCTGGACTTAGATATTTTGATTGTATAAGTGATTATTTGTGATTCAATGGTTATTAAACATAGGTGCTAATGTGATTAAGTTATGTGTTGACTGCAATAAGCAGTGTTATGTGTTATAGTATGTTGTTCTAATCGAACGAACTATCTTATTAATGATAGGTCGTGAGATAAGCGATAGATCTTAATTACAAGTTGTAAGCAGCGCTTCAGGCAAGTATCTAACCTTTGCATTTTCTTTATGCAATGGATGTGAGTAAGAATATTTCTAAACTATATTATTATTGTACAGATTATGAACTTTATATTATATAAGCTCATTGAATATCAACATGTTAGTATATGATAATTCGGACATAAATATTCTGTTCGTTAATTTCTAGAAGTGATTAATCAAGTGCCCCCACTTGGATAATCATTGTATTTAATCACATGTTGATATACATTTGTCAATTACCCGTATACAGATATATTGAATTATAGATTATTGTTGAACAAGATAAAACCTTTGATTTAGAACCCAGACAGGTATGAACATCCCTACACGGGAAAATTTTTATGCGCTCCGGCGGACAAAGGATGAACGATAATATCGTTCTAGCAATGTAGTATTGATCAATTCAGGGCATAACGGGCTGATCACCCCCGTGCCCGTAAGTTATGACGGTTTACAGATGAATTTCTGTTTAACCTTTTCGAAAATAAAAACAATGTTCATGGCATGTCACCATAACCCCAGATATAGTCATTATGTAGTTTCAAAAATTTGAAAGAGAGTTGTTATGTTATTATTATCGGTTCAGAATACTTCACAACTATTGACTTGTTGTAGAAGAATAGTACAAAGAAAATATTTAAATCCTTTCAGCTTATATATATATATATATAATTGCTATTGCTTGCTGGGCACTCAAATGCTCATCCTTGCTTAAATTTAAATGTTTTCAGCTAAGTGCGAACGACCAGAGAACTCTGCTAAGAACAAAGGAAAAGGGAAGGTTGCTGAATGAACAAATTACTATGTTATGTAATAGTTTAATGTTATTAAGACAATTATGATATATATTATCTATCATGGGTTGTAATGAATGTTTAAAGGTTTCGTACTTGGGAGTTAGACTCTGATAATTATGTCAATTAATTTGATCTTTTATATTATTGTTATTATTATTAGTATTATTCCGCTCATAGAAACGGTATCGTGAAGAACGGAGTTCGGGTTTCAAGTATCCGAGTTTGGGGTCCTCACAGGTTGGTATCAGAGCTATAGGGTTAGAAACCTTAGGTGGGTTAGACCTTAGGCTATAACCTTAGAACAGAGGGAAATGTTGAAAATATAAATAACTCATATAGAGTTTAAAAAGAGATGAATTGACTAAATTCATCGTCAAACTAAATAAAAGATAACTTGTATAAAACTCTTATTTATTGTGTGTATATACTATATGCTAATTAGAATAATTTATGTAGATGTCAGGTGAAAAAGGATTCGATTACCCTCGGATAGTAAAGAAGGAGCCAATATCGAAGCCGATAACTGAAATAGAGGCTCACGATGAAAACAACTCAGACGATGTGGTTATCGTAGAAAACGTAGTGCAAGATCCGGAGACGGTGGAGTTGTCAGATAGCGATTCAGACACTAAAGTTGGAGCTGATCAAGCATCAACAGAGGTGCAGAATCTGAAGAACAAGGTTTCTTCTCTTGAAAGGCTGTGGGAGATAGAAAGGCTGTTGAATAGTCAGTTGCGTCAAGCGATAATAGAAACATTGGAAGGACAAGATAAGCTTAAAATCCAAATTAGTCAGATGGGAGCTACAAGCAACACATCGTGTGCAGCTCCGGATAAGAAGGGGAAAAGAAAGATAGAAGACCATGATTTAGGAAAATCCAATAAGAAGAAATGGAAAGGAATTTGTTATCTTTGTGGCTATGAAGGACATACCACTCCGTACTGTCCTGACTACAAAAAAGGAGCATGGTATGTCTGTGGTATAGAAGGTCATCAGGCGAGAGAATGTCCAAGGAAAAGGTGTAATAAATAGGTAGTATAGGTTCTGTTGTGTAAGAGTGTTTAATGTAATGCATATGATAAGTATGTTTGTGTAATGTAATGTTTCCAACTTTTGTATTAAGTCAAGACTGTAAATCCCGACTTTTGTGGTCATAAAGGGATAGCTGAAGTTCAAAGCATTTTGTGCTATGTAAAATATTCGTTAAATGAATATGAATCTGTGTTTGAGAAATGATGAAATAAGTTTAAAATATTAAACTTATGTGATAAGGTTTAGAATGTAAGTTAAATTATGATTTTTTTCAATCAGATAATGCCGCCAAGACGTCGAACTCGCAATCAAAGGGCAGAGAAATCTGTCAACAACGTTGAGGGACAACAACAACCAGATCCGATGCGGTAATTTGCGAACATGATAGCTCAGGCTATGCAACAGGGAATACCGGTCGCTGAAAACCAGCCGGGCAACCGCTTAGCGAACTTCAAAGACTTTAAGGCTGTAGGACCACCAGAATTCAAAGGTACAACTGACCCTGTAGAAGCTCAAACTTGGGTTAAGGAAATTGAAAAAGCGTTTATGGTAGCTAGGGTAGATGAGGGGCAGAAAACTGCTTTTGCCACCTATATGATGAAGGGGGAAGCAAATTTTTGGTGGGAATCGAATCAGGCTAGGGCAGGAGAAGGTGTAGTCACATGGGATAGATTTAAAATTTTGTTTTTCGAAAATTATTTTTTACCAAGTATGCAGGCGAGGATGGAGGTTAAATTTTTAGAGTTGAAGCAGGAGAATATGACGGTGTCTGAATACGCCGCCAAATTCAATGAGTTAGCTAGGTTTGCTCCGCATCAAGTTGATACGGAGGCTAGGAAAGCTAGAAGGTTTGAGCTGGGATTGAAACCCTGGCTCTATAACAAAGTGGCGGTGTTGCAAATTCCTACATTTGTAGCACTCATGGAGAAAGCGATCATAGCTGAGGATGGAAGTGAGGCCATGAGCCTTTACAATAAGGAGAGGAAGAATAAGGGTAAGATAGAAGGAGCTAGGAAGGTGGAAATTAATAGTGGGAGCAGGAGTGGAGATAGTAAGAGGAAGGTGAGCAGTTTTGCAAGTGTACAAGTGAAACATGAAGGTGTTAAGAAACAGATAGTGCCATGTAAGACATGTGGGAAGAATCACTCGGGGGAGTGTTTGCAAGGAAAATTTGTTTGCTATAAGTGCGGGCAGGAGGGCCATATTTCTCCCAACTGCCCCAATCCTAGGATGAATTGTGGATGTTTTATATGCGGATCGACAGAGCACAGGGTGAAAGATTGTCCAAAGAGGAGGGTGGAAACAGGAAGTGTGAACATGGGCACTGGCAGCGGAACGTTAGCAATCACGGGACCGACTTCGTCAAGCAAGCCAACAAAATCTACGGCAAGGGTCTACAACATGACAGTTCAGGATACGGCAGCAGCTGGCACTGGAACTCCAGGTATTATTCGTATGCTTTTTTTTATTTTCTTATGCATGATCTTCCTATATATAGTAAATTATTTTATAAAGAAATTTTGAGGAGGAATTTGAGTTCTGTTAGAAACCAATTTTTCTGTGTAATCAGAAAGACAAGCTTCATGTGAATAGTTAAAGACCAGTTCGATCAAAGTTGATCGAGATTTACTTACAATGATTGTGTACGCTATGTGACCGTGTATGTATAGGTTTTAAAACGGTGATTCCGGGGATGGAATCTTTATAAGGGAGGGTGAATGTAACAACCTGATATTTTCAATGTAAATAAATAAGAAATTTTGCGAATAAATTTTTTTTTTATATTAAGGATGAGGATTTGTACAAGATTATGTGTATATGTATTTATGTGGTAAGTAAAAATATATTTATTACATAATTATTTACAAATGAATTTATTTTAGAATTATTGATTTTTATAAGGTATATTCTTATAATAATTAATTTTATGGTAGAAATATTTTAATAATTATTTTCCATGAAAAAAATATAATCATATATTATTTAAATAATATATGAACTGATTTTTAGAATAATTATAATAATTATTTTATTATATGAATTTTAGTACAAATTATTAAGTTAATTATTTTACCTTAATTATTAAGGTTAAATAGGAAGAATAAATCAGATATGGAATCCAAACTCTAATTTTGGATTATTGCCAAGGTATGAGAATAATAATATAATATTAATTATATTTTGATTTTTCAGTGCTATGAATATGTACTGCATGTACGTATTGATGATAATTGGTCAAGTATGGTGTTTAATTTCAAAACCCTAGTATTAATTGGTTAAACCCTAATTTTTACTTAGGGAAACTCTAAATTGAAAATTAATTGTGAGCTTAAGACTGTTTTATAACTATGTTATATGTTGTGTATTAAGTGATTAATTAGGTAAACCCTAATTAACATTTTGAAATATTAATTTCTAGAAACCCTAATTTCTATAATTAGTAACCCTAATTAGAAATTATAAAACTTAATTACCATTTGTAAACCCTGATTGCTATTTTAGCAATGTTACTGATAATTATATGATTTAAACCCTAATGTTCCTGTATAAGGTAATTATAAAATTAATCACAATTAGAAAATCCTAATTTCAAAATTTTAGGAAACTAAAATTTTATTTAATTTTTTATTTGATTTTATTTATTTTTGTGTAAACCCTAAAATGTAATTCTAGAAAAGTAAATGTTGGAAAACCTTAGGGTTAAACCCTAAGGGTTAAACCCTAAGGGTTTGCCAAGTTCCAAGTATGCCATTTAATGAATTACCAATTGACCATATCGCCCCTAGTTACATTATTTTGGCTAATATGTAGGTTTTGACATTAGGTTTAGTTGGTGAACCAAACCCAACAACTCCATGTGCTGAAAATGACAGCCACAAGCTACTTTCATCAGCCATTCATGCATCTAACAATTGTATAAATAGATTGGAGAGAGAGAAAATGTATTTGTTAACTTATATTTTGCACCACACTCAAACATTTTCTCTCAAGCCCCAAACCCACGAATTTATCTAGCATATCAGTTCCCAAGACCAGCCCCACGATCAACCATAACAAACAGAAGCCAGAGAATCAGAAATTTTTCTCAAGAAGGTATAAACGAACCCTAGAAAAATCTGTCCAAAATTCTGTGTTAGATGTTAGGATTTTATGTTAAAACTTGTTGTTTGTAGTATATTTAAGTGATCTGGGTCGGTATCTTGCAGATCCATAACATCTAGATACTTAAAATAAGAGTTTTCAAAAATCTGGAAAAGTTCATTTTGTGTTCTGACAACCAAATGTCAGGCATTGTAAATCTCTGTATGTGTTTGATTTTTGTGTTTTAAGTGTTGGATATTGTATTCTGATATGTGGTCTTTGATCTGGATAAAGAATCAGGCTCAGATACGGTTTAGATTGAACGTTATTCGTGGTCAAATAGCGTTGACCGGCATTGACCGGAAGAAATCTGGGCAGCCCAGAAACTGCCCAGAACGCTCTGACAGCAGGTTCATCCGCTTAGATCTTGCTTGTTGTTATTTTTTTTGTTCTTGTTGTTGTATTCATGTTTTAGTATGGTAGTTATACTATAGTTTAATGCTTTTGGATCGCTTATATTACAAAAATTATGGATCTAGAGGATGGTCAAACCAAGCCGGAAGTTCACGGGTTGAGTTTTCTGGGTAACCCAGAAAACTCAAGTCAGTGGCTTCTGACATGGTTTGACCGGGCAGTTTATGGCTTTTATGTTGTTGTTATAGTGACTTTATGTACTGGATCTCTTCATATACATGTTGTATATACACTTCAGGTTTTAGATCACGAAAATATTACAAGGATTGCAAGTTGTGGAAGCCCAAATATGGCTTGTCTAACTGTTCTTCATTTCTGGGTAACCCAGAAAATGAAGAACAGCTCTGACAGCTTCTTTGAGGGCTTTGATCTCCTTTGTTATGCAGTTTAGGATCATGATTATTGTTGTATCGTGTACTCCTGCACTAGTACTACACGATCGACTCAATATATAACCCAGAAACACTTTACACCGTGTACGACTAATGGTCAAAGCGGCTAGCCTGGGTTCTGACATGGAATTCTGGGTTTGTATGAAGAACATGAAGAACACCTATAGCGACGGTTCTGTCGCTATAGGCGGCCTTTAGCGACAGTTTTTGCGAAAATTAATTATTTTTATTTAATAATTAGTAAAAATTAGTTTTTAATTATTAAAAATACAAAATAAATTATTAAAAATTATTAAAAATTCCGAAAATTAGTTTTTAATTATTTTTAATATATTTCATAAATATTTAATATTTTTGAAATATTAAAAGTATTTAATTTATTTAATTATAATATTAAATAAATTATTTAAAAATGATTTTAATATTAGAAAAATCATTAAAAATTATATTATGATATAAGAAAATATTTTAAGTTATTTTTAATGACTTTTAATATTTTATGATAAATTTCATTAATAAATAAATATTAATGGTAATTAATTTATTTACTAAATGAATTAAATAAATTAATTAAAAATGATTTTATTATATTAAAAATCATATTAAATGAAAATAAAGTGTTTAAAAATATTTTAAGTTATAAAATATAACTTTTAATATTTAAAGGATAATTTCATTAATAATTAAATATTAATGATTATTAAGTTATTAGTTATGATATTAAATTTATTTAATAATTATATTAAATAAATAGTTTATAAATGGTTTTATTACTTTAAAAATCATTTAAAAAGGATATAAATGAATTAAAAATATTTTAAGTTATGAATAATGACTTTTAATATTTTGATAAATAGAACATTAATACTTTAATATTAATGATAATTATTTAAAAATGCTTTTAAATGTTTTAAAAATCATTTAAGGGTAATATTAATACTTTAAAAGTATTTTGAGTTATTATACATAACTTTAATATTTTGGAAATGATTTCATTAATAGTTTAATACTAATTAAATATTAATGATAATAGAGTTGATTAGTATTTAATCATTTAAATATGATTCCAATGTTGGAAAATTTATGATAAATTATAATAAATGTTTTAAAATTTTATTGAGTCATTTAAAAATAATATGACTGATACGTACTGATGTTAAGTTATAGAATAGAGTCTTAGACTCGATAATTACCCGATAAAGTTGTCGGTAGACCGACATGTTTCAGAAATTGATCTGGACTTAGATATTTTGATTGTATAAGTGATTATTTGTGATTCAATGGTTATTAAACATAGGTGCTAATGTGATTAAGTTATGTGTTGACTGCAATAAGCAGTGTTATGTGTTATAGTATGTTGTTCTAATCGAACGAACTATCTTATTAATGATAGGTCGTGAGATAAGCGATAGATCTTAATTACAAGTTGTAAGCAGCGCTTCAGGCAAGTATCTAACCTTTGCATTTTCTTTATGCAATGGATGTGAGTAAGAATATTTCTAAACTATATTATTATTGTACAGATTATGAACTTTATATTATATAAGCTCATTGAATATCAACATGTTAGTATATGATAATTCGGACATAAATATTCTGTTCGTTAATTTCTAGAAGTGATTAATCAAGTGTCCCCACTTGGATAATCATTGTATTTAATCACATGTTGATATACATTTGTCAATTACCCGTATACAGATATATTGAATTATAGATTATTGTTGAACAAGATAAAACCTTTGATTTAGAACCCAGACAGGTATGAACATCCCTACACGGGAAAATTTTTATGCGCTCCGGCGGACAAAGGATGAACGATAATATCGTTCTAGCAATGTAGTATTGATCAATTCAGGGCATAACGGGCTGATCACCCCCGTGCCCGTAAGTTATGACGGTTTACAGATGAATTTCTGTTTAACCTTTTCGAAAATAAAAACAATGTTCATGGCATGTGACCATAACCCCAGATATAGTCATTATGTAGTTTCAAAAATTTGAAAGAGAGTTGTTATGTTATTATTATCGGTTCAGAATACTTCACAACTATTGACTTGTTGTAGAAGAATAGTACAAAGAAAATATTTAAATCCTTTCAGCTTATATATATATATATATAATTGCTATTGCTTGCTGGGCACTCAAATGCTCATCCTTGCTTAAATTTAAATGTTTTCAGCTAAGTGCGAACGACCAGAGAACTCTGCTAAGAACAAAGGAAAAGGGAAGGTTGCTGAATGAACAAATTACTATGTTATGTAATAGTTTAATGTTATTAAGACAATTATGATATATATTATCTATCATGGGTTGTAATGAATGTTTAAAGGTTTCGTACTTGGGAGTTAGACTCTGATAATTATGTCAATTAATTTGATCTTTTATATTATTGTTATTATTATTAGTATTATTCCGCTCATAGAAACGGTATCGTGAAGAACGGAGTTCGAGTTTCAAGTATCCGAGTTTGGGGTCCTCACAGGTTGGTATCAGAGCTATAGGGTTAGAAACCTTAGGTGGGTTAGACCTTAGGCTATAACCTTAGAACAGAGGGAAATGTTGAAAATATAAATAACTCATATAGAGTTTAAAAAGAGATGAATTGACTAAATTCATCGTCAAACTAAATAAAAGATAACTTGTATAAAACTCTTATTTATTGTGTGTGTATACTATATGCTAATTAGAATAATTTATGTAGATGTCAGGTGAAAAAGGATTCGATTACCCTCGGATAGTAAAGAAGGAGCCAATATCGAAGCCGATAACTGAAATAGAGGCTCACGATGAAAACAACTCAGACGATGTGGTTATCGTAGAAAACGTAGTGCAAGATCCGGAGACGGTGGAGTTGTCAGATAGCGATTCAGACACTAAAGTTGGAGCTGATCAAGCATCAACAGAGGTGCAGAATCTGAAGAACAAGGTTTCTTCTCTTGAAAGGCTGTGGGAGATAGAAAGGCTGTTGAATAGTCAGTTGCGTCAAGCGATAATAGAAACATTGGAAGGACAAGATAAGCTTAAAATCCAAATTAGTCAGATGGGAGCTACAAGCAACACATCGTGTGCAGCTCCGGATAAGAAGGGGAAAAGAAAGATAGAAGACCATGATTTAGGAAAATCCAATAAGAAGAAATGGAAAGGAATTTGTTATCTTTGTGGCTATGAAGGACATACCACTCCGTACTGTCCTGACTACAAAAAAGGAGCATGGTATGTCTGTGGTATAGAAGGTCATCAGGCGAGAGAATGTCCAAGGAAAAGGTGTAATAAATAGGTAGTATAGGTTCTGTTGTGTAAGAGTGTTTAATGTAATGCATATGATAAGTATGTTTGTGTAATGTAATGTTTCCAACTTTTGTATTAAGTCAAGACTGTAAATCCCGACTTTTGTGGTCATAAAGGGATAGCTGAAGTTCAAAGCATTTTGTGCTATGTAAAATATTCGTTAAATGAATATGAATCTGTGTTTGAGAAATGATGAAATAAGTTTAAAATATTAAACTTATGTGATAAGGTTTAGAATGTAAGTTAAATTATGATTTTTTTCAATCAGATAATGCCGCCAAGACGTCGAACTCGCAATCAAAGGGCAGAGAAATCTGTCAACAACGTTGAGGGACAACAACAACCAGATCCGATGCGGTAATTTGCGAACATGATAGCTCAGGCTATGCAACAGGGAATACCGGTCGCTGAAAACCAGCCGGGCAACCGCTTAGCGAACTTCAAAGACTTTAAGGCTGTAGGACCACCAGAATTCAAAGGTACAACTGACCCTGTAGAAGCTCAAACTTGGGTTAAGGAAATTGAAAAAGCGTTTATGGTAGCTAGGGTAGATGAGGGGCAGAAAACTGCTTTTGCCACCTATATGATGAAGGGGGAAGCAAATTTTTGGTGGGAATCGAATCAGGCTAGGGCAGGAGAAGGTGTAGTCACATGGGATAGATTTAAAATTTTGTTTTTCGAAAATTATTTTTTACCAAGTATGCAGGCGAGGATGGAGGTTAAATTTTTAGAGTTGAAGCAGGAGAATATGACGGTGTCTGAATACGCCGCCAAATTCAATGAGTTAGCTAGGTTTGCTCCGCATCAAGTTGATACGGAGGCTAGGAAAGCTAGAAGGTTTGAGCTGGGATTGAAACCCTGGCTCTATAACAAAGTGGCGGTGTTGCAAATTCCTACATTTGTAGCACTCATGGAGAAAGCGATCATAGCTGAGGATGGAAGTGAGGCCATGAGCCTTTACAATAAGGAGAGGAAGAATAAGGGTAAGATAGAAGGAGCTAGGAAGGTGGAAATTAATAGTGGGAGCAGGAGTGGAGATAGTAAGAGGAAGGTGAGCAGTTTTGCAAGTGTACAAGTGAAACAGGAAGGTGTTAAGAAACAGATAGTGCCATGTAAGACATGTGGGAAGAATCACTCGGGGGAGTGTTTGCAAGGAAAATTTGTTTGCTATAAGTGCGGGCAGGAGGGCCATATTTCTCCCAACTGCCCCAATCCTAGGATGAATTGTGGATGTTTTATATGCGGATCGACAGAGCACAGGGTGAAAGATTGTCCAAAGAGGAGGGTGGAAACAGGAAGTGTGAACATGGGCACTGGCAGCGGAACGTTAGCAATCACGGGACCGACTTCGTCAAGCAAGCCAACAAAATCTACGGCAAGGGTCTACAACATGACAGTTCAGGATACGGCAGCAGCTGGCACTGGAACTCCAGGTATTATTCGTATGCTTTTTTTTATTTTCTTATGCATGATCTTCCTATATATAGTAAATTATTTTATAAAGAAATTTTGAGGAGGAATTTGAGTTCTGTTAGAAACCAATTTTTCTGTGTAATCAGAAAGACAAGCTTCATGTGAATAGTTAAAGACCAGTTCGATCAAAGTTGATCGAGATTTACTTACAATGATTGTGTACGCTATGTGACCGTGTATGTATAGGTTTTAAAACGGTGATTCCGGGGATGGAATCTTTATAAGGGAGGGTGAATGTAACAACCTGATATTTTCAATGTAAATAAATAAGAAATTTTGCGAATAAATTTTTTTTTTATATTAAGGATGAGGATTTGTACAAGATTATGTGTATATGTATTTATGTGGTAAGTAAAAATATATTTATTACATAATTATTTACAAATGAATTTATTTTAGAATTATTGATTTTTATAAGGTATATTCTTATAATAATTAATTTTATGGTAGAAATATTTTAATAATTATTTTCCATGAAAAAAATATAATCATATATTATTTAAATAATATATGAACTGATTTTTAGAATAATTATAATAATTATTTTATTATATGAATTTTAGTACAAATTATTAAGTTAATTATTTTACCTTAATTATTAAGGTTAAATAGGAAGAATAAATCAGATATGGAATCCAAACTCTAATTTTGGATTATTGCCAAGGTATGAGAATAATAATATAATATTAATTATATTTTGATTTTTCAGTGCTATGAATATGTACTGCATGTACGTATTGATGATAATTGGTCAAGTATGGTGTTTAATTTCAAAACCCTAGTATTAATTGGTTAAACCCTAATTTTTACTTAGGGAAACTCTAAATTGAAAATTAATTGTGAGCTTAAGACTGTTTTATAACTATGTTATATGTTGTGTATTAAGTGATTAATTAGGTAAACCCTAATTAACATTTTGAAATATTAATTTCTAGAAACCCTAATTTCTATAATTAGTAACCCTAATTAGAAATTATAAAACTTAATTACCATTTGTAAACCCTGATTGCTATTTTAGCAATGTTACTGATAATTATATGATTTAAACCCTAATGTTCCTGTATAAGGTAATTATAAAATTAATCACAATTAGAAAATCCTAATTTCAAAATTTTAGGAAACTAAAATTTTATTTAATTTTTTATTTGATTTTATTTATTTTTGTGTAAACCCTAAAATGTAATTCTAGAAAAGTAAATGTTGGAAAACCTTAGGGTTAAACCCTAAGGGTTAAACCCTAAGGGTTTGCCAAGTTCCAAGTATGCCATTTAATGAATTACCAATTGACCATATCGCCCCTAGTTACATTATTTTGGCTAATATGTAGGTTTTGACATTAGGTTTAGTTGGTGAACCAAACCCAACAACTCCATGTGCTGAAAATGACAGCCACAAGCTACTTTCATCAGCCATTCATGCATCTAACAATTGTATAAATAGATTGGAGAGAGAGAAAATGTATTTGTTAACTTATATTTTGCACCACACTCAAACATTTTCTCTCAAGCCCCAAACCCACGAATTTATCTAGCATATCAGTTCCCAAGACCAGCCCCACGATCAACCATAACAAACAGAAGCCAGAGAATCAGAAATTTTTCTCAAGAAGGTATAAACGAACCCTAGAAAAATCTGTCCAAAATTCTGTGTTAGATGTTAGGATTTTATGTTAAAACTTGTTGTTTGTAGTATATTTAAGTGATCTGGGTCGGTATCTTGCAGATCCATAACATCTAGATACTTAAAATAAGAGTTTTCAAAAATCTGGAAAAGTTCATTTTGTGTTCTGACAACCAAATGTCAGGCATTGTAAATCTCTGTATGTGTTTGATTTTTGTGTTTTAAGTGTTGGATATTGTATTCTGATATGTGGTCTTTGATCTGGATAAAGAATCAGGCTCAGATACGGTTTAGATTGAACGTTATTCGTGGTCAAATAGCGTTGACCGGCATTGACCGGAAGAAATCTGGGCAGCCCAGAAACTGCCCAGAACGCTCTGACAGCAGGTTCATCCGCTTAGATCTTGCTTGTTGTTATTTTTTTTGTTCTTGTTGTTGTATTCATGTTTTAGTATGGTAGTTATACTATAGTTTAATGCTTTTGGATCGCTTATATTACAAAAATTATGGATCTAGAGGATGGTCAAACCAAGCCGGAAGTTCACGGGTTGAGTTTTCTGGGTAACCCAGAAAACTCAAGTCAGTGGCTTCTGACATGGTTTGACCGGGCAGTTTATGGCTTTTATGTTGTTGTTATAGTGACTTTATGTACTGGATCTCTTCATATACATGTTGTATATACACTTCAGGTTTTAGATCACGAAAATATTACAAGGATTGCAAGTTGTGGAAGCCCAAATATGGCTTGTCTAACTGTTCTTCATTTCTGGGTAACCCAGAAAATGAAGAACAGCTCTGACAGCTTCTTTGAGGGCTTTGATCTCCTTTGTTATGCAGTTTAGGATCATGATTATTGTTGTATCGTGTACTCCTGCACTAGTACTACACGATCGACTCAATATATAACCCAGAAACACTTTACACCGTGTACGACTAATGGTCAAAGTGGCTAGCCTGGGTTCTGACATGGAATTCTGGGTTTGTATGAAGAACATGAAGAACACCTATAGCGACGGTTCTGTCGCTATAAGCGGCCTTTAGCGACAGTTTTTGCGAAAATTAATTATTTTTATTTAATAATTAGTAAAAATTAGTTTTTAATTATTAAAAATACAAAATAAATTATTAAAAATTATTAAAAATTCCGAAAATTAGTTTTTAATTATTTTTAATATATTTCATAAATATTTAATATTTTTGAAATATTAAAAGTATTTAATTTATTTAATTATAATATTAAATAAATTATTTAAAAATGATTTTAATATTAGAAAAATCATTAAAAATTATATTATGATATAAGAAAATATTTTAAGTTATTTTTAATGACTTTTAATATTTTATGATAAATTTCATTAATAAATAAATATTAATGGTAATTAATTTATTTACTAAATGAATTAAATAAATTAATTAAAAATGATTTTATTATATTAAAAATCATATTAAATGAAAATAAAGTGTTTAAAAATATTTTAAGTTATAAAATATAACTTTTAATATTTAAAGGATAATTTCATTAATAATTAAATATTAATGATTATTAAGTTATTAGTTATGATATTAAATTTATTTAATAATTATATTAAATAAATAGTTTATAAATGGTTTTATTACTTTAAAAATCATTTAAAAAGGATATAAATGAATTAAAAATATTTTAAGTTATGAATAATGACTTTTAATATTTTGATAAATAGAACATTAATACTTTAATATTAATGATAATTATTTAAAAATGCTTTTAAATGTTTTAAAAATCATTTAAGGGTAATATTAATACTTTAAAAGTATTTTGAGTTATTATACATAACTTTAATATTTTGGAAATGATTTCATTAATAGTTTAATACTAATTAAATATTAATGATAATAGAGTTGATTAGTATTTAATCATTTAAATATGATTCCAATGTTGGAAAATTTATGATAAATTATAATAAATGTTTTAAAATTTTATTGAGTCATTTAAAAATAATATGACTGATACGTACTGATGTTAAGTTATAGAATAGAGTCTTAGACTCGATAATTACCCGATAAAGTTGTCGGTAGACCGACATGTTTCAGAAATTGATCTGGACTTAGATATTTTGATTGTATAAGTGATTATTTGTGATTCAATGGTTATTAAACATAGGTGCTAATGTGATTAAGTTATGTGTTGACTGCAATAAGCAGTGTTATGTGTTATAGTATGTTGTTCTAATCGAACGAACTATCTTATTAATGATAGGTCGTGAGATAAGCGATAGATCTTAATTACAAGTTGTAAGCAGCGCTTCAGGCAAGTATCTAACCTTTGCATTTTCTTTATGCAATGGATGTGAGTAAGAATATTTCTAAACTATATTATTATTGTACAGATTATGAACTTTATATTATATAAGCTCATTGAATATCAACATGTTAGTATATGATAATTCGGACATAAATATTCTGTTCGTTAATTTCTAGAAGTGATTAATCAAGTGTCCCCACTTGGATAATCATTGTATTTAATCACATGTTGATATACATTTGTCAATTACCCGTATACAGATATATTGAATTATAGATTATTGTTGAACAAGATAAAACCTTTGATTTAGAACCCAGACAGGTATGAACATCCCTACACGGGAAAATTTTTATGCGCTCCGGCGGACAAAGGATGAACGATAATATCGTTCTAGCAATGTAGTATTGATCAATTCAGGGCATAACGGGCTGATCACCCCCGTGCCCGTAAGTTATGACGGTTTACAGATGAATTTCTGTTTAACCTTTTCGAAAATAAAAACAATGTTCATGGCATGTGACCATAACCCCAGATATAGTCATTATGTAGTTTCAAAAATTTGAAAGAGAGTTGTTATGTTATTATTATCGGTTCAGAATACTTCACAACTATTGACTTGTTGTAGAAGAATAGTACAAAGAAAATATTTAAATCCTTTCAGCTTATATATATATATATATAATTGCTATTGCTTGCTGGGCACTCAAATGCTCATCCTTGCTTAAATTTAAATGTTTTCAGCTAAGTGCGAACGACCAGAGAACTCTGCTAAGAACAAAGGAAAAGGGAAGGTTGCTGAATGAACAAATTACTATGTTATGTAATAGTTTAATGTTATTAAGACAATTATGATATATATTATCTATCATGGGTTGTAATGAATGTTTAAAGGATTCGTACTTGGGAGTTAGACTCTGATAATTATGTCAATTAATTTGATCTTTTATATTATTGTTATTATTATTAGTATTATTCCGCTCATAGAAACGGTATCGTGAAGAACCGAGTTCGGGTTTCAAGTATCCGAGTTTGGGGTCCTCACAATAAAGCTGAAAGAAACTTGCTCTGATAAATAGAAACTCTCAAAATATCTAAATACTTACAAAATACACTCAATAATCTAGAGAGAGAAAGAGAGAAAACTTGTTGCTGGTGTGATTTTCAATTCTAACTTAGCCCTCTATTTATAGGAAAATGTTAGCACGCCAAAGCAGACTTAACCTGCAACCTGATGGTTTTACCTGTTACTATTCCCACCCACCACATTTGAATAAAAATCTCAACACATTTCTTCACCAACCAAGAGTGGGGCCCACTAATTCTAGAATTTTCCATCAAAATGATTAACTCCGAAAATTCAACAATTTCTTAACCAGTCATCTCGTAAAATTCATAATAAATCATACGTTCATTTTTAACGGTTCAAAATTTATGGACATATACTCAACTTATATATGTATAACATATCCAAAAATTACCACGATCCAACGGTCGGATTAAAAAATATAACCCCCATAAAATATCTCAAAAATCCTAATTTTTAATACCTCCATTCCGACAAAAATACTGATAAAACCTCAACATTAACTCCTTCATTTTTAACCACATAAAATAAATATTTCCTTATCATATGAATCAGTAATTAATTATTCACAAATAATATTACAGAATCACATTTATGACAACCAGGCCGTTCCCAGGAAAGAGGGGGCTTTCCAATAAGGATTTCTCCTTACTGGCGCGCAATTAGATGACCAAACCTCTCCTTAGACAGAACTTTCTAGACATTGTCAATAATGTTATCTAATAATATTATTCAAATAATATGAATTATTGATCTGATAAAGGAAAATACTATGCAGTAACAATTATTGAAACAACAATAATATAAAATATCAACGTAGCAATTATTAAATCAATAAAATAAAATATTGAACAATAACTATTGTAACAATTATTAAGTAGTGCCTTCTTACGTAAGAATCAATAATTGGTGCAATACCGTGTGCTACAGTATTTTAACCACCGGGTATTCCAACAGTATTAACGGTAACAACTACGCCGTTATTTATAAACAACTTATACTTATCGTTTTCTTCATCCAATCACTTTTCGTTATAGGGCCCACACAAGGTTGCGCCGTCGTACGAATATTCCCCGACAGCAAGAATATTCTACGACCAAACGAATATTCCCCGACAAAATGAATATTTTATAACCACTTGCTTATTTTGCAAAATTTGCACATTTCACCCATAACCAAAGTATTATATCAAATTAACCCCTTATTATTCACAATAATATTTAGAGAAAATTTGATTTTATTCATTAATAAGCTGGGGTCTTACACACTATAGTATGATGTAGTATGACAAAGTCACAAAATGATGGAATCCTCAAACGGACTGTAAATACAGTGCGGTATCATGACGTCATAAAATAATTTTAAGAATTTTAAAGGTAAATTATTGCCAACTGAATTTGGCCAGAAATGTTTCGATTGAAATTTGAATTATTGATATGCGTCTAAGCTATTTGATTCAGCTGGACAAATGTTTATGAAATTCAAAGTATTCTTTGAAAGCTTATGCCGAACCAAATTATTTTGGGGAATCTTATGATAAGTCTTAGGTGAACAACCCTGAAAATGGGGATATATTAATTGGATAAAATACTCAAATCTAAGAACGCATATAGTCGTTCCGATTACTAAGGTACAACACACTGATCCTCTAAAGTACCCGCATCGGTAGTTTACTTTCTTCGTGATTGTAAACATACCTATTAAAGAAATGTTTCAGAGGTAGAGTACCTTTCTTTCGTAATTGAAATAGGTAGCAGGTAGAAATACCCCTAAACCTCAAAGTTCATAGTTTTTATGATCCCTCAGACAGATATAAAAAGTTTTTTTTAAAACTCTTCAGAGTGGTAGTATGTGATGATGAATATAAAATAGTGTGAACTCGTTGTGTACGAGTAGAATCTGAGATGATGGAATAAAGGTTATTATGACAACCTAGTTTTGATAAATGTTTAGAAATGTAAACTCCTAGTGAGTAGTTATGGTGAAATGTGATAATAGATGAGAAAACCTCAAAGGAGGAAATTGTAAAGGTTAAGTTAAAAACCTTGTTTTGATCAAAAGAATAAGCAGAGATTAGTGTGCTTTAATTTCGGGGACGAAATTCTTAGAAGAAGGGGTGAATGTGACAACCCGAGAATTTGGATAATTATTAAAATCCTAAAATGATGGAATAAGGATTAAAGAATAAAACCTAGAAGAGAATTTGAAGGTTTATTTAAAATTTTCAAGTAAAACCTATATGGATCATGATTATTGTTGTATCGTGTACTCCTGCACTAGTACTACACGATCGACTCAATATATAACCCAGAAACACTTTACACCGTGTACGACTAATGGTCAAAGCGGCTAGCCTGGGTTCTGACATGGAATTCTGGGTTTGTATGAAGAACATGAAGAACACCTATAGCGACGGTTCTGTCGCTATAGGCGGCCTTTAGCGACAGTTTTTGCGAAAATTAATTATTTTTATTTAATAATTAGTAAAAATTAGTTTTTAATTATTAAAAATACAAAATAAATTATTAAAAATTATTAAAAATTCCGAAAATTAGTTTTTAATTATTTTTAATATATTTCATAAATATTTAATATTTTTGAAATATTAAAAGTATTTAATTTATTTAATTATAATATTAAATAAATTATTTAAAAATGATTTTAATATTAGAAAAATCATTAAAAATTATATTATGATATAAGAAAATATTTTAAGTTATTTTTAATGACTTTTAATATTTTATGATAAATTTCATTAATAAATAAATATTAATGGTAATTAATTTATTTACTAAATGAATTAAATAAATTAATTAAAAATGATTTTATTATATTAAAAATCATATTAAATGAAAATAAAGTGTTTAAAAATATTTTAAGTTATAAAATATAACTTTTAATATTTAAAGGATAATTTCATTAATAATTAAATATTAATGATTATTAAGTTATTAGTTATGATATTAAATTTATTTAATAATTATATTAAATAAATAGTTTATAAATGGTTTTATTACTTTAAAAATCATTTAAAAAGGATATAAATGAATTAAAAATATTTTAAGTTATGAATAATGACTTTTAATATTTTGATAAATAGAACATTAATACTTTAATATTAATGATAATTATTTAAAAATGCTTTTAAATGTTTTAAAAATCATTTAAGGGTAATATTAATACTTTAAAAGTATTTTGAGTTATTATACATAACTTTAATATTTTGGAAATGATTTCATTAATAGTTTAATACTAATTAAATATTAATGATAATAGAGTTGATTAGTATTTAATCATTTAAATATGATTCCAATGTTGGAAAATTTATGATAAATTATAATAAATGTTTTAAAATTTTATTGAGTCATTTAAAAATAATATGACTGATACGTACTGATGTTAAGTTATAGAATAGAGTCTTAGACTCGATAATTACCCGATAAAGTTGTCGGTAGACCGACATGTTTCAGAAATTGATCTGGACTTAGATATTTTGATTGTATAAGTGATTATTTGTGATTCAATGGTTATTAAACATAGGTGCTAATGTGATTAAGTTATGTGTTGACTGCAATAAGCAGTGTTATGTGTTATAGTATGTTGTTCTAATCGAACGAACTATCTTATTAATGATAGGTCGTGAGATAAGCGATAGATCTTAATTACAAGTTGTAAGCAGCGCTTCAGGCAAGTATCTAACCTTTGCATTTTCTTTATGCAATGGATGTGAGTAAGAATATTTCTAAACTATATTATTATTGTACAGATTATGAACTTTATATTATATAAGCTCATTGAATATCAACATGTTAGTATATGATAATTCGGACATAAATATTCTGTTCGTTAATTTCTAGAAGTGATTAATCAAGTGTCCCCACTTGGATAATCATTGTATTTAATCACATGTTGATATACATTTGTCAATTACCCGTATACAGATATATTGAATTATAGATTATTGTTGAACAAGATAAAACCTTTGATTTAGAACCCAGACAGGTATGAACATCCCTACACGGGAAAATTTTTATGCGCTCCGGCGGACAAAGGATGAATGATAATATCGTTCTAGCAATGTAGTATTGATCAATTCAGGGCATAACGGGCTGATCACCCCCGTGCCCGTAAGTTATGACGGTTTACAGATGAATTTCTGTTTAACCTTTTCGAAAATAAAAACAATGTTCATGGCATGTCACCATAACCCCAGATATAGTCATTATGTAGTTTCAAAAATTTGAAAGAGAGTTGTTATGTTATTATTATCGGTTCAGAATACTTCACAACTATTGACTTGTTGTAGAAGAATAGTACAAAGAAAATATTTAAATCCTTTCAGCTTATATATATATATATATATATAATTGCTATTGCTTGCTGGGCACTCAAATGCTCATCCTTGCTTAAATTTAAATGTTTTCAGCTAAGTGCGAATGACCAGAGAACTCTGCTAAGAACAAAGAAAAAGGGAATGTTGCTGAATGAACAAATTACTATGTTATGTAATAGTTTAATGTTATTAAGACAATTATGATATATATTATCTATCATGGGTTGTAATGAATGTTTAAAGGATTCGTACTTGGGAGTTAGACTCTGATAATTATGTCAATTAATTTGATCTTTTATATTATTGTTATTATTATTAGTATTATTCCGCTCATAGAAACGGTATCGTGAAGAACCGAGTTCGGGTTTCAAGTATCCGAGTTTGGGGTCCTCACAATAAAGCTGAAAGAAACTTGCTCTGATAAATAGAAACTCTCAAAATATCTAAATACTTACAAAATACACTCAATAATCTAGAGAGAGAAAGAGAGAAAACTTGTTGCTGGTGTGATTTTCAATTCTAACTTAGCCCTCTATTTATAGGAAAATGTTAGCACGCCAAAGCAGACTTAACCTGCAACCTGATGGCTTTACCTGCTACTATTCCCACCCACCACATTTGAATAAAAATCTCAACACATTTCTTCACCAACCAAGAGTGGGGCCCACTAATTCTAGAATTTTCCATCAAAATGATTAACTCCGAAAATTCAACAATTTCTTAACCAGTCATCTCGTAAAATTCATAATAAATCATACGTTCATTTTTAACGGTTCAAAATTTATGGACATATACTCAACTTATATATGTATAACATATCCAAAAATTACCACGATCCAACGGTCGGATTAAAAAATATAACCCCCATAAAATATCTCAAAAATCCTAATTTTTAATACCTCCATTCCGACAAAAATACTGATAAAACCTCAACATTAACTCCTTCATTTTTAACCACATAAAATAAATATTTCCTTATCATATGAATCAGTAATTAATTATTCACAAATAATATTACAGAATCACATTTATGACAACCAGGCCGTTCCCAGGAAAGAGGGGGCTTTCCAATAAGGATTTCTCCTTACTGGCGCGCAATTAGATGACCAAACCTCTCCTTAGACAGAACTTTCTAGACATTGTCAATAATGTTATCTAATAATATTATTCAAATAATATGAATTATTGATCTGATAAAGGAAAATACTATGCAGTAACAATTATTGAAACAACAATAATATAAAATATCAACGTAGCAATTATTAAATCAATAAAATAAAATATTGAACAATAACTATTGTAACAATTATTAAGTAGTGCCTTCTTACGTAAGAATCAATAATTGGTGCAATACCGTGTGCTACAGTATTTTAACCACCGGGTATTCCAACAGTATTAACGGTAACAACTATGCCGTTATTTATAAACAACTTATACTTATCGTTTTCTTCATCCAATCACTTTTCGTTATAGGGCCCACACAAGGTTGCGCCGTCGTACGAATATTCCCCGACAGCAAGAATATTCTACGACCAAACGAATATTCCCCGACAAAATGAATATTTTATAACCACTTGCTTATTTTGCAAAATTTGCACATTTCACCCATAACCAAAGTATTATATCAAATTAACCCCTTATTATTCACAATAATATTTAGAGAAAATTTGATTTTATTCATTAATAAGCTGGGGTCTTACACACTATAGTATGATGTAGTATGACAAAGTCACAAAATGATGGAATCCTCAAACGGACTGTAAATACAGTGCGGTATCATGACGTCATAAAATAATTTTAAGAATTTTAAAGGTAAATTATTGCCAACTGAATTTGGCCAGAAATGTTTCGATTGAAATTTGAATTATTGATATGCGTCTAAGCTATTTGATTCAGCTGGACAAATGTTTATGAAATTCAAAGTATTCTTTGAAAGCTTATGCCGAACCAAATTATTTTGGGGAATCTTATGATAAGTCTTGGGTGAACAACCCTGAAAATGGGGATATATTAATTGGATAAAATACTCAAATCTAAGAACGCATATAGTCGTTCCGATTACTAAGGTACAACACACTGATCCTCTAAAGTACCCGCATCGGTAGTTTACTTTCTTCGTGATTGTAAACATACCTATTAAAGAAATGTTTCAGAGGTAGAGTACCTTTCTTTCGTAATTGAAATAGGTAGCAGGTAGAAATACCCCTAAACCTCAAAGTTCATAGTTTTTATGATCCCTCAGACAGATATAAAAAGTTTTTTTTAAAACTCTTCAGAGTGGTAGTATGTGATGATGAATATAAAATAGTGTGAACTCGTTGTGTACGAGTAGAATCTGAGATGATGGAATAAAGGCTATTATGACAACCTAGTTTTGATAAATGTTTAGAAATGTAAACTCCTAGTGAGTAGTTATGGTGAAATGTGATAATAGATGAGAAAACCTCAAAGGAGGAAATTGTAAAGGTTAAGTTAAAAACCTTGTTTTGATCAAAAGAATAAGCAGAGATTAGTGTGCTTTAATTTCGGGGACGAAATTCTTAGAAGAAGGGGTGAATGTGACAACCCGAGAATTTGGATAATTATTAAAATCCTAAAATGATGGAATAAGGATTAAAGAATAAAACCTAGAAGAGAATTTGAAGGTTTATTTAAAATTTTCAAGTAAAACCTATATGGTTTGCTATTCGAATGAGAATAAAGAAATATGGGTTACAAAATTTCAAAACCCTAGAAATGAATTAATATGTACTTGAAGAAATATCGAAAATAAGGTATTACGATACCTGTAAATTCAATATGAACTGAATAGTCTAAAAAATGTTATATAAGTACATATGAAAATTTTATTAAGGAAATAAGATTTCACATGAAGAGATGCTATGAGGTTACACGAAGATGAGTATATGTGTAGAAATATATATACCTAGTAAGGTGCTATATATATTTTAGCAAGAGAAGTGATGAATTAAGTTAATGTTATAAGGATCAAGATAAAAGCTATATTAGTAATTAACATAGCTTGAACGTTGGCCTTGACTGGCAAATAAGAATTTGAATAAGTAGAAAGTCGTTAGTTATTACGATTAGCAACAAGAAGGGAGTAATTTAAAACTCAAAATTTGAGTTAGAGATAGAATTTTGAAGCATGGACTGCTCTGTTGCATCCGGAAAGTCAAGATTAGTCAGAATGGAGAGTAAACACAAAATGTGTAAAGGTTGACTTTTGGTCAAAGTCAACATTTGATTTTAATGGAAAAAAGTCAAAATTAGTGTGAGAAGTGAAATATGTTATATGGATAATGATATATTATTTAATATTATACCAAAGGATGTAAATTAAAAATATGAGAGGAGATCCAATATGCAAATATGTATATTGGTATCAAAGTAGTTAGTAAATTAAATTCAAATTTGAATAAATGATTGAATATGTTAAATTATATATTTATATATAAATAAATTATTTGAAAACAATTTATGGAGAGTAGAAGAAAATTAAATTTAATTATACAATATATAACTTGAATAAGTTATTTAGTTATGGTATGAGAATTTAATGACCTAAATAGTTATTGTTATTTAGTGGTCCTAGTAATTAAATATATACTAGTGACCTAACTTAAGAGAATTGTGGAGCATGACATAATTTATTTAATGATTATGTGAGTAAGTGAATACGAATATTATGTGATGGTTTATATTTGTTAAACAAATAAAAGAAGCTAGTTGTTGATTGATTTCGCAATCAATGAATACGTGCAAGTATACACGGTCAACAAGTAATAAAGTGAAAGTAGAGTATCGTTCCCACGAGAAATTATTTAATAAAAATCACCACGTACTAATTCTTAACCAAATCAATTTTATTTAAACAACCAATAATTGTGATTTCTAGATTTAAGAAAACTAAATTAAACAAAACAAAAAGATTATTCTAAAAGAAAGTAAATAAACAACTAAGAATTGATGGAATTCAGATAAATAAGAATTAAGACTCCAATATCCCCAATTATGAATTATATCTCAATTATTCAACTATCCTAATTATTATATCTACTGAATTGTTAACAAAAATTCTCAAATACCAAAAGCCCTCTCTCGAGTGATCAATTGCCTTCTATTTAACCCAGATTAATTTTGTTATATCTCTATGCAAAACAATTGAATTAAACTCGCTACAAACCTAATTCCTCTTATGTTACATGCGGCAAATAGATATTCTCATTCTATTCACAAACCTAATTATTCACTGTGCAAATAACTAAGTCACATGTCACCAAGCCCAGTTCTAACCCTAGAATTCCTTTCTCAATTCCTTCTAGAGTAACAAGATAATTATTGATCAGATAATTAATCAATAAGCTCAAAGTAAGATGAACAATTCACTTCAACACAAATAATTGGAATAAATCAAATAACTAATTTATAGCCATAAAAAGTTCAATTGAAATCTTAATAAAAGAGTTAGTTCATAATTAATGAATTAAAACCAAGAATTCACAATTGAATAGACATTAAAAGATAAAAGTATGATAAGAGAAGATAATAGAATCTGTTGTCAGCAAATCCGATGCTCCCCTCTTGCTCTTGCTCTTGATCTTCAATGATCTCCAAGTTGCTTCAATCTCCAAAACTAGTAAGAACTAGGGTTAATATCTAATCTAATGGAGTGTTTAATCTAGTCTACTATATGTAATCCCCCTTATTTTATGCCTCCCATCATGTATTTATAGGTTACAAGTCAAATGTTTAGGTTAGGAACAAACCCAATCCAATTTGGAGTCAAAAAGGTGTCAAAATTCGTCCAAAACGTGTCTAGGTCGCACCAAACCCTTCCCCCAGCGCCCCAGCACTGGGCTCGACGCTCAAACTCTGCCTTATAGCGCCCCGACACTATAAATTGCCTTGAAATTAGCGCCCCGGCGCTAGTGCTTTTTTTGGAAATTTTCTACTCCGACATCTTTTGGAAAAATGGCCATAACTTCTTCGTCCGAACTCCGATTTCAACGATTCAAGATGTTCCGGAAAGAGGAGAAGTAGATATACAACTTTTGTTCTTTAAGTTTTTCGAAATAAGGTCCATAGAAATACTCAAATTGGCTTTGAAGTGACTGCTGTGTAAATGGCAAGCCGAAAACGCTAATCTAGCCACCCCAAACGTCGATCCACGTAACTTTTATCCCAAATCCTACAAAACAATGTAAAACATGCATGAATGGACACAAATACTTAAAAACTATTCTAAAAGACTTGAGAATAACAATAAATTAAGCCCGAATGTATCTAATTCATGTGTATAAAACTCACTCATCAAATACCCCCAAACTTAAACCTTTGCTTGTCCTCAAGCAAAAACACAAAAGAACAAAAAATAAACAAACTAACTCAATTACATGAATGCGTATGCATGATCTACTTCCTAATATACATACGAACCTAGCAATAAATAAGTATGATATATTGCAACAGGCCTCAAAGTTACCATTGGTACTCAAACAATATATCCAATCAAGTCAAAATCCATAACTCTAACTAATTAGTCAATCCAAACCTGCCATCACCCATGTTGTGTGTGTGTGCTTGTTAACCATTCTAACCAACCACAATTCAAGATAATCACATAACAAACTTCTTAGAAGGAAAATTTCAGTTCCAATTCAATTACTTTTGTGAACATGACAACTCTGGTTAAAACAAAGCAATTACCAAGTCTAAGGGTAAATACAAGATTTATTTATACTTTTATTAAACCACGAGGGAATTTTTGCTCTTTCTCGTGTTTTATTCATTTTTTTTTCTCATGGCTGTGCAATGTCTTATTCCCTTAGGCTTTTCAGTGCTACCTTAACGAGCTTTCGACCAACGACTCCCAAGTCATTAAGACATTAGGGCGGTAGATGTAAAGACAATCCCCTCGGGCTTACTTACTCAAGTAACAAAGGCCACAAAACTAGACAAGCATGCCATAGTGTTTATTCTCTTTTTTTTTTCTTTTTCTGGATTTTCTATTTTTTTTCTTTTCATCATTTCTTTTTTTTTTTCTCTTTTTTTTTTCATTTTCGTTTTGTATATATATACCCCATAGATTCCCCCAAACTCAAGCTTTTACGTCATTCCAACCTTTACCGCCAGTTCACTAATTTCCTTAAATTTTAACCAAGATTGTCCCTCAGAAACAAATTATGAAACCCTTGAACCAAGTGGATTAAAACAGTTAAACTTTAAGTGCTAACCAGTTACATAAGTTTCAGACAGGCTCAGATTATCATCATGATTAAAATTAGAACTCATCATCAATTATCAACATTACTCAATTTAACAATTAATACCAATCTTATCATAGGCCGAGCTAAGACCACACCAACCAATTACACAGATTCATGCAAAAAAAATACAATTAAACTACATGAACACATAATAATGCAACACATATATGAATATGCAAATAACTACCATGTACTATATGCAACCTAAAAAAACACAATGCTAACACAAAAAAAATGAACTACTATGCAGATAACTAACTATATGCAATACGACACTAAGATGCCCCCAAACTTAAACTAGACATTATCCTCAATGGATGAAATATAAAAAAGTAAAGCAGAGGACTCCCCTGAAAATATAGCAATCTTCCTCCTTGTCCACTAAGTTTGGAGAATATGCTAGGCACATGGAACAAATTGGGCACCACTTGAATTTGACTTGAATAACCTGTAAATCATGATAGAAACACTTTTATTAAATCCTAAATAAATGCAAATTCAAAACTACTAATATAAAACTTAATAAAAACTAAAAATAAAAATTAAACTTGGGTTGCCTCCCAATAAGCGCTTGTTTTATAGTCTCAGCCTGACTTCTTCAATTCTCTATCCAATTCCCCTACGAAAATTGAGGAACCCTCCATCCATCGGAAATAATATAGCTTTTGGTAGGTTCCCATTTACGATAGCCATTGTATTAAAGTCACCTAGCATGCTTTGTTTAGATAAGATCACATTAAAGAACGTCCAGCATCTAGGTGTTTTTTCCATTGTGTCTGCGAATAGATTCTGGCATTGAGGCTTGTCAGACACAACAATCTCTTCTTCTATCTTCTCCAACTCATTGAACCATGGCTTCGAAGTTGTACTCGCTTTTACGTCACAAGGAGTATTGTCGACGACATGACTACCTAGCGGACATGGTTTTGTAAATCTAACCAGATTCTTGAATTTTGGTGGAGAAGGTACATGGGACACTATCAAAATTGGCTCATCTTCGTTGATACTCAAAGTTAGATCTTTGCCGATCTCTTTTTGTTGGTCTCCAAGTCTTTCCTCTCTTTCAACATCTATATCAATTGGCATATCCGATTGCAGATTTGGTTCAGGCTCATCATCAGTCTCGTCATCCATGTCATAGAGCCAAGTGTATTGAGGAAGGTTGTTCAACGCATGTGCTATCTGCCCCAATTAATTTTCCAGATTCTTTAACGATGCCCCTTGGCTTTACAAATGCAGCTCTATTTGATTCATTCTTTTATCTTGTTCCTCGTTCCTTTTGTCAGAAGCTCTAATGAATTTTTCTAAGGCTTCCTCCCAATTTAAATGTTCTTCATGTTGTAGTGGAGGCGGACACGAGAAATTATGTGGGTATGTTGGACTTGGAGCATAAAATTGATCTTGATTGTTACTCCATGAAAAATTCGGGTGATACTCCCAATCCTGATGATAGTTGTTGGGATAGACATAACTGTTGGGGTAATCACCACTATACTGTACCGGCTCGAAACTGATGGCACACTGATGACTCATATAATTTCGAGCACAATAATCACAAGTAACCGCCACACTTTAACGACGTTGAGCTTCAAAAGCTTCAAACGTCCTCGAAAGTGTCTCCATCTATGCTGACAAAGCAGAAAGTTTCTCGAGTCTGTCAATCTCCGCTCCCCTTGGTTGAGTCATGTTCGTGTATGGCCATTGATGCGCAAAGTCATCCATGGTACCTAAAAAGAGAGAAATATAAGAAGAGAATGAGAAATAAAAATAAAAATAAAAATGTTTAAATTAAGACTAATTTGATTGAAATTAATATTGTTAAATAATTATTAAATTAATTCCCCGGTAACGGCGCCAAAAACTTTTTGATTGATTTCGCAATCAATGAATACATGCAAGTATACACGGTCAACAAGTAATAAAGTGAAAGTAGAGTATCGTTCCCACGAGAAATTATTTAATAAAAATCACCAAGTACTAATTCTTAACCAAATCAATTTTATTTAAACAACCAATAACTGTGATTTTTAGATTTAAGAAAACTAAATTAAACAAAACAAAAAGATTATTCTAAAAGAAAGCAAATAAACAACTAAGAATTGATGGAATTCAGATAAATAAGAATTAAGACTCCAATATCCCCAATTATAAATTATATCTCAATTATTCAACTATCTCAATTATTATATCTACTGAATTGTTAACAGAAATTTTCAAATGCCAAAAGCCCTCTTTCGAGTGATCAATTGCCTTCTATTTAACCCAGATTAATTTTGCTATATCTCTATGCAAAATAATTGAATTAAACTCGCTACAAACCCAATTCCTCTTATGTTACATGCGACAAATAGATATTTTCATTCTATTCACAAACCTAATTATTCACTGTGCAAATAACTAAGTCACATGTCACCAAGCCCAGTTCTAACCCTAGAATTCCTTTCTCAATTCCTTCTAGAGTAACAATGTAATTATTGATCAGATAATTAATCAATAAGCTCAAAGCAAAATGAACAATTCATTTCAACACAAATAATTGGAATAAATCAAATAACAAATTTATAGCCATAAAAAGTTCAATTGAAATCTTAATAAAAGAGTTAGTTCATAATTAATGAATTAAAACCAAGAATCCACAATTGAATAGACATTAAAAGATAAAAGTATGATAAGAGAAGATAATAGAATCTGTTGTCAGCAAATCTGATGCTCCCCTCTTGCTCTTGCTCTTGATCTTCAATGATCTCCAAGTTACTTCAATCTCCAAAACTAATAAGAACTAGGGTTAATGTCTAATCTAATGGAGTGTTTAATCTAGTCTACTCTACGTAATCCCCCTTATTTTATGCCTCCCATCATGCATTTATAGGTTACAAGTCAAATTTTTAGGTTAGGAACAAACTCAATCCAATTTGGAGTCAAAAAGATGTCAAAATTCGCCCAAAACGCGTCTAGGCCACACCAAACCCTTCCCCCAGTGCCCCAGCGCTGGGCTCGACGCTCAAACTCTGCCTTATAGCACCCTGGCGCTGTAAATTGCCTTGAAATTAGCGCCCCAGTGCTAGTGCTTTTTTTGGAAATTTTCTGCTCCAACGTCCTTTTGGAAAATAACCATAACTTCTTCGTCCAAACTCTGATTTCGACGATTCAAGATGTTCCGGAAAGAGGAGAAGTAGATCTACAACTTTCATTCTTTAAATATTTCGAAATAAGGTCCGTAGAAATACTCAAATTGGCTCTGAAGTGACTACTATGTAAATGGTAAGCCGAAAACGCGAATCTAGCCACCCCAAACGTCGATTCACGTAACTTTTGTCCCAAATCCTACAAAACAATGTAAAACATTCATGAATGGACACAAATACTTAAAAACTATTCTAAAAGACTTGAGAATAACAATAAATTAAGCCCGAATGTATCCAATTCATGTGTATAAAACTCACTCATCACTAGTGTAATCCTAATTATATATTAAGAATGAAGGATTAAATAACCTAAGAGGTTATAATATGGTAGAATGTTAGTATATAAAATATATACTAATTCTAAGAGATTTATTTTTTTACATCTTGGTTAATTAATTTTATAACCTAATTCTAGCAAGTCTAATTGGGTTAAGAAAATAAATCTGCATAAGTAAGGAATTAAGTTATAATTGAGGAAATGAAAATTCTAATTAAATAATTAGGGAATGGTAATATTAGAAGTGTTGGAAGATGTTATTTGTTGTAGCCCTAACATTTTTAATTTGGAAGCCCAAATGAAATGTTGGATTGCCCAATTTTTAGCCCAAGTAGGAGATGACTTGTTGGACATTTAGCAAATCAAATAAAGTATAAAGGAAAGAAAAAAATTGGGACAAACTAAGGCCACATGGCCGAATTTGGGAGAAGGAAGAAAAGGGGAGATGAATGTGATGATAATTGTTTGCTTTAGTTGGTAAACAACTCCCACCTACTATTCCATGTGTCATTTGGTTATTTAGCCAACACTTTGACATTTTTTCTAAGTAAAGCTTTAGTGGTTAGTGAGAGAGAGAATTGGTGGGAGCAATTGAGGGGCACATGGCCGGATGGTTTATGGAGGAGAAAAAAAAGTGGAGCATGTGAAGCTTTTACTAAAATAAAGCTATCTTAATTTCTCTTTCATCTCCTTCATCTAGCTAACACCAAGAATAAACCAAATAGAGAGAGAGAGAGAAGTGAGGATTCAGCAGCTATAGAGTGGGAGGAGGGAGAGTTTTCTTAAAAAAAATTTAACTCCATAGCCATCCATGGAAGAAGAATAAGAAAAAGAAAAAGAAGAGCATGAAAATCAAAGGTATAAATACCTTTTGTTATGTAATTTTTGATTATTCCAAATCAAATCTTGAATCATGTTTTCTAAAATCAAAAATCATGAATATACTTGTTATTGAGTGTTTCATGTTTAGATATACCCATATTGGGTGTTGTTTTAGTTGGAAATCAAAAATAAAGAAAAGTGATTTTTTCTAGTTTATAAGCCCTAAAATTTCTATGTACTTTGGATTTCCATCGTTTTTGATCTACACCTTTTTTTTCAATTCATCAAAGAGAGGTGCTAGATATGTAAGTTAACTACTAAACCCAAGTGGTAGCACTCAAAAATGTTGAGTACACAGTCCGTAGCAACTGATTTAGCAAAAACAGTTTCGTTATTAAAAAGGAAAACTGGACTGTTTTGGACAGTCAAAAGGTAGGGGCAGTTTAGTCATTTTTTAGACATCTAAAAATTTTGGAAAACATTGGGAGGGTACTATGATAAGTTATCTAACATCTCCAAGTGGAATTACTGAAAAAGGAGTTGTAGATTTCCGTATGGAATATTTTTTGCAAAGCACGAACAAACTGCAAAACGCCATTTAGCTTCTGCCCATAAATTTAAAATGGCAGTTTCGGCCACTTAATTTATGAGAAAAATTCTGGCCTTTTGGGACATCAAAATATATGGTATTAAGTACCTCCTGTCCAAAAATGAGCTCATTCCGACTTAAAATGACCAAGTTATGACCATTTCAATTTCTGTGATTTTCCGACAAAAATGGCTATAACCGGAGTTCTATAACTCCGATGGCCACGAAATTTAAACTGTAGGCTCACGTTAAGACGTATAAGATTGTGCCAAGAGATGGAAATTTTTGGAGTTAAGCACGGAGTAGCTAATTTCTTAAGGAATTAACTAAAAGTGATTTTTGAAAAATACCAAAGGAAGTTGCAAAATTTTGAAAAAATACTTTTTGTGTATGAAATATATGTATATATGTTTGGAAAAAGGATAGAAAAATAATAAGTTAATTTGGTATTTTCGTAAAAAGGATAATGAATCCAGCTTGCTGGATTGAGAAATCTGATGAATCCAGCTTGCTGGATTGATGGATTGGTAAATCCAGGCTTGCTGGATTGCAATCTAGTTGTTAGATTTGAAATCCAGTTAGTTGGATTGTAGTTTGGGTTGTTGGATTTAGAATCCAGGTGGTTGGATTAGTATTTAACTTATTAGATGTTAAAGAATAACTTATGAAATGAAAAAGCGAGTGTTAAATCATAATGGATATGATATAGTGATTAAAGAATTTTTAAAGAATGATAATAATGCTGATGTATTAAGATATTATCTAATATTTGATTAAGTGGTAGATAATCTATTAACAAAATAATTGTATTATGATACAAAGTAGAATATGCTGATTGAAAGACCAATCTTATTATTAATGATAGGTCTTACCAAAAGAAGTTAACTTAAACTGCGTAGCAGTAGTCAACGAATCAGGAAAGTTTCCCTAACTCAAACTTGAGTTATATTTTAAAGCATGTTAGTGAATAGTTGTTGTTGATTATTCACGTCTATATTGATTATTGATTCGCACGTTGTGCATGTTGTATATGTTCATTAGGTATGAAAGGCTGATCACCTTCATTACCATGTTCAGTTAATATGTTCATGTTTATGCTTGATCATTCATTTTTATTGACTTGGTCGATCAGCTAAGAAAATTTGTTCATGCTCTTTCACAATGTTTATATTGTTGAAAGTTAGCCAACTTTTATTCATATTCTTTCAATCATGATATATTCTCAAATAAATTTAACTTGCTGGGCAAATTTGATGCTCACCCTTACTATATCATGATAAAAAAAATTCAGATTAAGACGAAAGCTCGAGTAAAGACAAAGGCAAAGGCAAAATCCAAGATTAAGCTATTATGCAGTTAGAACTATTAAATTTGCTAATGCAAATATTATTGTAAATCTTTTTAGATATTGAATGTATGTATTAAGTTAAGATTGTAGACCTTGGGGTTTATGTTGTAAAAGTTTAATGTGTAATAACGTTGAATTTTAAGTCACTATATATGTATGTACATTATTGATATTTAAAACTTTGTGTTATACAGTGATTTAATATGTGACAACATATGTGAAGTGGTGCATGGGTCAATTAACATGTATGTTATAGTTATGGATATATACATTTATAGATTTCATTAAAAAAATGAAAGCTTCGTAACCTAATTATACATTAGGTGAGACAATTAAACAACCTAAGGGTTATGGTGTTAATGATAGGTTAGTATTTAATATGTATACTAACTTAAGTGGATAATCTTATTTTTCAAGTGACTAATAATTTTAAACCTAATTCTTGTGAAACTAATTAGGGTATGAGTTAAAATCACATGTATAGGTAATTAAATTTCATAAGATTAGGAATGGAAACCATAAATAAATAATTTGGGTAACATATATTAAAATTGTTAGACTATGTTTATTGCATGACCCAAAACAATTAAAGGAGAAGCCAAAAAAAAAAAATGTAAGCCCAAACTTAGCCCACTTGATTAAGGGTATTTTAGACCTTTGATTTATCTAATTTATGCTTTAAAATAAAAGCTAAATGAAGGAATTAGTGGGCATATATATGGCTGGCCACATTAGCCTTTTAAGACGACTAATTAAGCTAAGCAATGTCCATTTGTAGTAACTCTTACACAAAAGGACATGGTTGTCAAGCTCCCATTGGTTGCCACTTTATTAAGCATCCTTAATCATGATTAGACTAATTAAAGTGATAAGGCAAAGCTTATATCCATGGGTTAAAGAAAGTATGGGGGATAATAGCTAGATACACTAAGTGTATCTATATTTTTTGTAAGTATCCTTTTACTTCATCTTTTCATTTCATTTCATTTCTTCTCTCATTCTTCCTCTAATAATTTTTCTCCCAAGTTAGCCACTTCTAGAGAGAGAAAGGAGAGAGAGTTTTGGCCATTTAGGGAGAGAAAGTGGAGTGCTAGTTTGTTCATGCATCCAAAGTTCATTACTTACTTTGGTAAATCAAGGAAGGTTGCCATTAAATCAAGGAATACCTAACCTTCATCTTCTTCTTCTACTTTGTTGTTATAGCTTGAGTTTTATTGGGGTTATGAACAAATACTCAAGATACCCTAGTCCTACATATCATCATGTATAAAACTAAGTATCTTGAGTGTTAGATCAAAGGCTTAGAGGAAGAATGAGCATATGATCTCCAAGGGTGAAAACTCTTGTTTTCTTCCACTAAATCTTGTGTAACTCAAGTTTTCCAACTTAGATTTGTGATCTGTCGAAGGGGGGTGCTAGATACATGAGTTATCTAGTAAACCCAAGTGATAGAACACAAATCTAGCAAGTTTTGAAATCTTTGGAACTAATTTTCCCAAAACAGCCCACTTGGAATGTTAAGGGTTCAAAAACCCTACAATAGTTTCTGTCCCATTTTTCTTGGGTATGTTTCAGGCAGTTTCATGCTCCTTAAAAATCTGGAAAAAATCCCAGAGAAGTTATCTACATGTAAGGAAAAGAACGGACACGTTTCGAGTTATAGATTGTGCGTAATGACTATTTCCGTAAAGGACTCCTAAAACTTTACCTTCGAATATCTCACTGTGTACACACTGGAAAATTCCGAAATTTTTACACTAGGTTCACATATGTTAGGAGAGCATACCCTGAAAATTTCAGATTTTTCTGATTAAAACTCAATTTATTAAAAATGAAGCAAGATCCGAGTGTTTTGGAAACTTTAAAAATACTAGATCATTTTCTAAAATTCCAAAAAAAATTGGGGATCCTTGTGGGTTCATATTCTGTCAAAATACAGAAGCTGCGAATTTTTGGAATCAGTTTACTATTTTTCCTAAAAAATAATTAAGTTATGAATAAAAGAAAATAAATAGTTAAATGATGTCTTTAATAAGAAAAATGTGATTTTTATGCTTGAATACTCATAATATATCATATCATGACTATCTTAGAGCACTTTGATAATTTATGATAATCAATATTATTTATGACCTTTTATGGATATTAAATAAGAGGTTTAATAAAGGGTGAACAAATAGAATAAATTGTTTATTAATCAAATAAATTATTAAAATATTATTATGATATTAATAATATTAGAATATGATATTGATAAGTAAATAAAAATATTAAGATTAAATTTTTTTAAAATATTATTACATGATTAATAATATTTGATTTAAGCATTGATAGATGATTAGAGTATTATTAAATGATTAATAATATTAGTAATGGAATAAGATATTATTAAATGATTAATAATATTAGTAAATGAATAAAATATTATTAAATAATTAATAATATTAGTGAATAAATAAAATATTATTAAATGATTAATAATATTAAATGATTAATGATACTAAAGCATAAGTAAGATATTATTAAAGTAATAATATTAATTAAAATATTATTAAGAGGATTAATAATACTAATAATGTATTAAAATATTATAAAGATGTTAATAATATTAGTAAGCAAATGAAAGTATTATTAGGGAACTAATAATACTAAGAGGTGAATTAAATATTATCAAGATTAATAATATTTTGTTGTTATTTAATAGTAACATTATCAAGACATAATAATGTTTATAAGAACTAAATATAATGTATAATATTTACGTGATTATATAATCTAATGTTATACTATGACTAATTGAAAGATTAACTATAGGTCTCTCAAAGGAAGATAATTTAACTGCATAGTGGATATAAATTAATTGCGTAACCGTAATCTACAGGCGAGGCAAGTTTCCTAACTCAAACTCGAGTTATTATTATCAAAGCATGTTAGTGAATAATTATTGATGATTATTCACATCTATAATGATTATTGAAATTCGCACTTTGAGCAATTGAATTCCCGTTCTACTATTACTGAACTGCAAATTAAATTAAAGTTCTTCCTTCATGAGCTGTTTATGAGATAGATCTATGCTAATTGTATCAGCTAGATCAAGCATGTTTAAATTTGTTAAATCAAATGTGTTTTAAAAAGTTGTTCTTATTAAATTGATATGATAAGAACTCTTAACTGAGAAAAGAACAAATTTGATTAAGGCATGATATCGATGCTGGATTATTAAGTGTTTATGCATAAATCACGGGGTATGAAAGGCTGATCCCCTTGAATACTAAAACTTATTAAGAGGTCCAGTTTAAATGACTGAAAACCTTGACAAATGTTCATGGTTATTTCAAAATCACTCAATACATGTTATTCAATTATTCGAATATTCAATTGTTTATTATTAATTCATGTTGCTTCACAACCTTATATTATTGTTGAATATTGAAAGAAAAACTTCTTTCTAATCATGATATATCTCCCTTGTATATAAACTTGCTAAGCAAATTAGTTGCTTACCCTTGCTATATCATGACATCTATTTCAGCTAAGCCCGAAGGATCCAACACGAAAGACAAGGGCAAGGGCAAGATCCAAGAGTAGCTTAGAATGAATGTTAATTTAATTATTATCTAATGGGATTTCTTATGTAAACCTTTTGTAATATGAATGGTGCGTTTATGTTAAGGTTAAGAAGACATTGGGACCATGTTATGAAACTTTATTATAATGAACAATATATGTTTATTATTTCCGTAATAGTTATAGAATGCTTATGATGATGATAGATCGTGAGCACCGAATTTGAGGTTAGAGAACCTGGATTTGGGGGCGTCACATAATGTATAAACAATTTATGTTTATATCTTCTGCAATAGTTATAGAAATAGTATACCAGATCTTAGGTGATTAGGACCGGGATTTGGGGATGCTACATAAATTGTACGTAAGGGCCATATGACCATATATACAACTTTTATACCCTATAACTAAAAAAAATCCAATTACTACATATTTATATAGATTTAATATTTTGAAAACATACATAGATGGTAGAAAACATGCTATGATTATATATTATCATGTATATACATATAAATCACCAATTCATGCATTGATCACTCAATTTTTTTGTTTTACAGAGAACTCAAAATACTTATTAATGGAAACTCTGATTTTAGCACGATTACATGAAATCAATTTCTACAATCACATATAAATCAAATAGAATTGATTTATGAATGCTAATAAACATATATAATCAGTTTCCTAACACATTGGCCATAAATTTTAGTTTACAGAGAACTTGGAGTTAGTTTTTTTTTCACAAAAAGAAAATAAGAACGTAAATAAGATTTGATTAGAGAGATTACCTAGCAGTGTAGGTTAGTAGGAGATGAAACCCCTTTCAGATACTTCTTAAATCACACACTTTCCTCCTCTGAATTCTCTCTGAGCTCTCAAGTTTTTTAAAATACGTAAGAGAATAATAAGCCTGATGCGCATAAGTAACTGGCGTGGTGGTCAATTAATCCCATTCATGGGTTAATTGCCCAACTCCCAATAGGGCTTTGTTTGGCTAACCACTAAAAGACTATTTTCATTTAATTTAATTAATCTTTTATAATATAGTTTAATAATGTCACACCCAATTAACCATAAATCAATTATCTTATTTAATTTAATTTAAATATAATATAATAATTTCTCATTAATTCACATATTCACATAATTAAATCTCTCATTTATTAATTATGTCAAATCAATAAATCGCTAATTATTTATAAAATTAATTAAAAATAACGTTATGCTTATTAAATAATTCATTTAATCAAATAAGCTTAATTAAATACTTAACTTGGATAACAAAATTTCCCACATTAATTTAATCAGTATAACACATATAATTAAATTTATCTACCACAATTTCATCAATTAATTATTTAATTCAATAATTAAATCATCAAAAAATATTTATTTAATTCAATAAATATTCAAATTAAATTACAAAATCTCGTTCGTCACATTATCTCCTAAGTTTTCCTAAGTTATAATCTAAGGACTCTCGTTCCTAAGGTTTATAACTATAGACCTGATACCAACCTGTGACGCCCCCAAATTCAGACCGCTAGTTGGTCACTCGAATTCGGTTCATCACGTGCTCATGGTAATACAATAATATCTTGAATTACACATCCACAGCGGAAAATCCAATTTAGAATAATATACAATGATTTATTATAATTATTCCCTCAGATCTTGCAACCCACAGTACTTAATAGATTACATAATAATATCGAATAAAGACTTATTACATAATCCTACTTAAGCTTAAACATAGTCTGAAAATAGTCTTAATATAACATAACACTTTTAAACATAAAGGAACAAGCTAGTCGGTAGCCTTGCCTTTGCCCATGTCTTTCCCAGAGACACTTACCTGTTCCGCCTTAACTAAAAGGTTTTAAATAAGCAAGAATGAGAACAAATTGTTCAGCAAGTAATATACAACAAGGGTAAAGCATTTTATAACACGAGTTTGAAATATAGAAGTATCATCTCTAAGATAGTTCAGAGTTTCAGAATAATGTCATGAATAATGAATATCAACAATTCTTGAATCAAATCCTTCGAATAAGGAACGATAATTCAATATAGATCAATAGATATATATGAATTCAAAGGATATCAACGTATCCAACTAAATAAACAATTTATATTGAGCAGTCACTAAGAACTATTGAACATTTACTAGAATCATGAATATTAAACTGATAACCTAAAAGAAAATAAGTATGATAGATGACCAGTCTACAATACTATATGTTATGCATAACACCACAATAATATTCACGCGTGTGTTGGGGCTTCCAACAATGAACACTCCCCTTATTATAAGGGTTGTTCAACTCAGTTTTCAAGATTTCTTCACCAGTCAATTAGTTTGAACAGTTTTATAAACATGCATATAGTCTAGCTGAATCAAATGGCATAGATACTTTTACAATATTCAAGAATAATACCAAGTTTAACATGAATAATAGTTTTCTTAAAAGTTTAACATACTAGCTCAATTCAACGAGAAAGTAAGATAACTTGCATTCAAAGAGATAAGGTTTGTTTACGACATTCGTCGAATAAAGTAATGCAAGGGTTTAGGATACTTGCCTTAAGCGTAATTTATCAAAGTAAAGCTTAATACCCTCTTTCAGATCCTAACATAATATATTTACACGTATAGGATATTCATTAGTTATAAAAACTCACATAGGTAAGTTCAAACATACACATAAACGTCTAACTTAGTTGTAACTTCATACAACATCACTTATTCTATATTTTCATAGCACAAATCAGATTGTAAGATATCACAAATTCAAACAGCGTGTCATTGTTTTATATCTTGTAAACATTCTTTTGGACTTAACATTTGAAAGTCATAATTAACATTCATCTCTATCACATAGCATGCTTCTTAACACATTACATAGCATATTGGTCATATATTTCAAGTTAAAGTAATCATATAAGCATGCTTCAAACATTAGGTCAAAACATAAATTATTCATGATTACAGGATGGCGCAGCTGCACCCTGTCTAGGCCTAGGGATGGCGCAGCTGCGCTGTCCCCTGGCCAGACCAAGGTTGAGCTTTGCACTTCCTGTTTTTGTCCAATTCTTACACACCTATGCACTAATACTCTATCATATATACATGTTAGAGGTGCTCACATAAGTATATAACCATTCTTGAGTTTATTTGTACAAGTTTTAGCTTACAACTTACATGGTATTAAAGCATAACAAGATCAAGGGGTTACCATATCTTATAACTTGGCTATATGTCCACATAGAGATATTACAAAATCTGTTAATACCAATGCTTATAGTATTCATATTGTTTATTCACAATTATCACAGTTTAACACTTTGAATCACGTTTTAAACTCATGTTTGGTTTAGTTATCATCATGGTCAATACATATGGATCATATCTAGGGATATTATAGACATAACATGACATCTTAACCCTTTAGAATCTAGATATTCATGTGATGCAACTAGATTTTGAAAATATGTTCAAGTTTGCTTTTAAAACCATTTTAAACTTGAACTATGCAATTTAACACATACAAGACAACTTTAAAGCTCTTATCATGTGTGGTCAAGTCATGTTATCATCTTTTCAAGATCAGAATGTATATCATGTAGCATTCATGTATATTAACTTCTAACATCTTAAGCTTTTCTTGAAACTTCTCTAACACAAGGTCTAACGAGTTTGATTATGAACAAAGAAACTATGTACGCTATAGCATACACATTTATGTTTGAAATCAGTCATGTATATAGACTACTAAGTTCAGAACTTGTAACATATAAATTCCATCAAAGTTTGTGTTCAACATTTTAAGTGTTGTCATAAACTTCTCACTAAATCATGTTGATCTCTTCTTACCATATAAGAAGACTTTAAATCTCATGCTATACTTATTTTCAGGTATATATTTAAGTCATAATACCAAGTTCACAACATGTAGCATAATCAAAATCAGAAACTGATTCTGAGGTAGGGCGCAGCTGCGCTGCACCCTAGTATAAACAGGGCGCAGCTGCGCCAGGTCGAAATCAGAAGTAGTAAGCAGACTCTATTTTGCAGAGTATCACCCAACTTGATTTCCAACGATTTAAGCTAGTTCCAAGCCATCATTAATGTAATACCCGGTAAAATAATAAATGAATAAATAAAATTTAAATGTATATTAAAAATATATTAATTGGACTTTGTATTTTATTTAGGTCAAAGTGGTCATTTAATTTATGTGGAATAATAAATGATACATAAAATTTATTTGATTAAATTAGACTTTAAAATTATTTGGGTTTAAATTATATTTGTAGGTAATAATGAATCTTATTAAAACTTGGAGAGTTAATAAATATATTAATTAATAAAATCTATTTTTAAGTAAATAAATAACTAAACCTAATTCTATTTTTCTTATACAACCGGAGGAAGAGAAAGAGGGGGAAGCCGCCTCTTAGTATATTTCAGAGAGAAGTGCGTACTGGAATAAAAAGGGAACTCAGGTTCATAGGTTTGTTTGTTTTTGTTTTTTTTTAAATTTTGGTTACATCTTTGTATATCAATTGTTGCCATGTTTTTTAAGTTCTTTTAGTTTACTATTAAATATTGAAAAGGGTATATGATCATCAGGTTTATTTTTATTTATTTTTTTTTTTTTTCAATCCAGGCTATCTCAAATCTATGCATGGTCTACTGTTTTTTATATTAGAGTTACTGTTTTGTCAAAAATAATAATAGGATAACGATTAAAAGATTAATTTTAATTTAATTTGGATTTGTATCATAAAACTAATGTAAATTAGAAAATAAATTCATGTTATTATAAATTATAGTTATTAATTAACTATATTGATTTTTTTTATTTTTTTTTTGTTTAATTAGTTCGAACGGAAGGATTTTAACGTAATATATTGGGATAATAATTTTGGGTATTACATTGCTTAATCCAGGTACGAATTCCGTACTCTTTCAGCGAGACTCTTTTGTTTTTAATTTGTTCGTTTCGTTATTCGTTTCGAAATTTAGTTTTGCCTCTCATAATTGTTCCTTCTTAAATTCGTGAGAATGTTTTATTTTGGCATTAGTATTTGAAACTAGTATTTGTACTCTTGGGCCTAGTGTGTCATGGTTAATATTTATTTCGATCTTTGTAGAAAGTATATGTTAATATATTTGGAGACTTTGTGTTGATATTTCGTTTCAGTTTAACATGTACATGTTAGAACCCCTTTGTTGTGTCGCATGTGTTGTGACATTATATTTTGTTAGAATACCGTAGGGTATACCTAAGCTATAACTGTTGCCTCTTTATAGTTCTTATAAAAGAGCTCTAACTCATGCAAGTATACACGGGTCAACAAGTGATACAGAGTAAGTAAAGTATCGATCCCACAGAGAAAGTTGTTAATATTAGACTATTATGCATTAATTGACTCACTATATTTATATGCTAAGACTATGGACTTAATGGATGATTTGAACTAATTATGATTACCAACTAAAAATAAGAATATAAATGGACTAAATATAATGTGGCAACAATGGGATCCTAACTTCATTCAATATTTCGTTTAATCGCCATATGTCATGCAAGAAGTGTTCACATATCACAAGATAATAGCCAAGGGCACAAAGCGAGTTATAACCATTTTCCAATGCACTATAACCAACTCACATATCATCTACAGATGTTAGAATCTATATAATCACCAATACCATCACAATTACCATATTCCTATGCGCAATTGCAATCCTATTGATTTTAAGCACAACCCTTATTCTAGCTCATACGGTGAAACAATATATTCCTATCTGATTCACAAAATATGCAAGACTTACTCTAGCCCCATATTCGCATGCTATCATGATTTCACTCCATATTCATATGTTCATTTCCAATCCCATACAAATACTAACATGAATAATTATTAGTCATTCATACATGCACACCAACCATGATATATAATCCATATGATATACAAAACAAATCGAACACTTAGATGTACAACCGAACTACATATTGAAATCCGTTAGAATCCCATAATGGAGTTTAGTTCATGATTGAACCAAAAACCATTATGGGATCAATGTTAAGCATGATCAATAAACAAGCAATCAAAGTAAGAAGGATAGAACGATCAAACCCAATCGTTGAATAGAAATCAAAGATTAACTATTAAATCCACAAAGAAATCTAATAAACAATAATCAACATCTACGATGGTGAAGAACTCCACGAAGAAGAAGAGAATAAGACGTTGTGGCTTCGTTCTCCATTGGAATCTCTCCAAGGTGTAAACCCTAATTGCTACTATGAAAATTAAGTAAATAAAAGTCTTGTCCCCCTATCTAACACACGTCAGAATCGTTTTATATCCAATTACACATCATTAAGTTGAGAAATAAAAATAAAACAAATTACAGCATCAGCATCGCGCGCGTCCCTAGTGTCCCTCGCTCGCGGCCGTGAGACTTATAGTAAGCTCAGACCAAACTAGGTGACCAATCGCGCGGTCGCGCGCTCATGCCTCGCGGGCGCATGCTGAGTCTCTCACGGGCGCGCGCTCATGCCTCACGGGCGCTTGACTTGCAGAAGGTTTCCCATGTAAAGCCCTGCATTCGTGCGGGCGAGCGAGTCTTCAATTGTTCTGCCGCGCGGCTGCGCAACCTGTGTTCTACAGTTCCTGAGTCTGGTTTTTGGTCTGCTGCTGCTGCTACTTGTTTATTCTTGCTTAAACCCTCTTTCTTGCTTGATTTCCATGCCTCATTGTACCTCCATGCCGTGCACATCCTTGCCTTGCGACTAGCCTTCATGCATCTGCTCACAGATACCTCAATTTCCACCAAAATGACGCCGATTCCTGCACTTATTCACCAAAAGGAGTTTTAAGTTTATGCAATGCAGAATAACATGAAATGCAACTAAAACACAATGAAATGTACTCGAGGTGGGCACAATTCGCCTGGATTAATATACAATAAGTGAGTAAAAATATCACTTATCAAATACCCCCAAACTTGAACTGTTGCTTGCCCTCAAGCAATGCATATGAATGAACATTGAAAATGTAACTACTAAACTATACACTACTCTATGATGCAAACTAGTCTCACATAATCTTAGCCATAATAGAATTTTAGCCCACATTGCCTCAGTGAATTATCCCGATTTCAGAACATAGTTTCAAACCAAACCATAGACATAGCATCATACATGCAGATAATTTATGAATGCTATAGAGATGATGTGTGTGTGTGTGTGGTGTTCACAAAAACTTGATCTAAGCAAAGATTATATATCATACACTGCTCCAAACAGAAAATTATAGTCTAAATCACGATTCATGTATACTCATGCAACATAGACTGTTTAAACATATCACCGCAAACTAAAGTTCAACAATGGGTTAATTGCTTTATTGCTACTCAGGAGGGCGATTTCGCACTTTCCCGTGGTGTTTATTGCTATTGTTTCTTTTCTCTTTTTTTTTTCTTTTTTTTTTCACATGACTGTGCAATGTCTCAATCCATTAGGCACACTGCTACCCCTTAACGAGCTTTCAACTAACGACTCCCAAACCATGAAAGACCTTAGGACGCTAGGTGTAGAGACAATTCCCTCGGGCGTACTTACTCAAGTAGTCAGGGCCCCGTATTAAGACTAGTCACGTTATTGCATATATATATATATATATATATATATATATATATATATATATATATATATATATTTATTTTAGAATAGCATACCCATGTTTCCCCAAAATTTGCACTTCAATGACTCATACAATCTATAACACCTTCCTCATGTTTCTCTTTTTAACACTACATGTTCTATTGAGCAATGCATAACATACATCTTAAACTTATAAGTGAATGTGAACACAATTGTGCAAACCGAAAGCATATAAACAGCAACATGAATCGCATTGTGTAAAACATTATATCCAAGTTGTGCTATGCAACGTATTCTGAAATCTTCCACAATTCACTATCCTCATTGGCTTAGGCAAAAATTTCTATTTATAAGCAAAAATTTATGTGAGACTTTAAACTAGAACATACTAAGAATGAATAAAAATAAAAAATTTATGCTAAAATTTAACTAACACATATTCATGCAAAATTAAACTAAATATGCTAAAATAAAATGCAATCTAAACTACTATGCAAGTACTCGATACCCCCAAACTTGAAATGTTCAATGTCCTCATTGAATGAAGGTAAAGGGTACGAGAAAAACTCCCCTAATGATCGGCATGACCACCCTCCTCAGGTGGTGAATCTGGTGGTGGATACGGCACGGCGGTCCCGAACTGGGGCCATTCAAGCATGGTTACTTGCTGCTCGAATGCTTCGGCCAAAGCCCTGGAGAGTCCCGTAGCAAATGTCCCAAGATTGTCATACAATGCGTCGACTTTGCGCTTCAACCTTCGGAGGTGTCGATCGCTAGAGACAGGCTGCGCACGGGTGGATGGACCTGCTTCATCGGGCTGTGGGGGCTACTGGGGTGGCTCAGAAAAGGTGGGTCGGAGAATGAATCCTCGTCCTCACGGATGTGGCTCACCACCCGTCCAAGCCTGGAGCCTAGCGATTGTGGCCGACGTAATGTCATGACTCGGTTTCTGCCGTGTCCTGTCAGTCCATAGGACTCCCTGCTGCATACAAAGTAATGTTGCTGCTGCTGTATGCGGGATGCTCCCAGTCATGTTTCCCCGCCAATATCGATGCATGTTGTGATGAATAATGTGGCCGACGTCTATGTATTTCCCTTCAACAATACCCCATAAAATAAGGGCTTGCTCTTTCGTGACAACATGCTTATGAGTGGACAGTATTAGTTTAGCGCAGATAAATAGATGCCATGCTTGGGCTTAGCGATTCAAGATGGAAGCTGGAAACGATAGAGGATCGACTGTTCTGACCTTGCAGGTCCACTTAGTGCCCGAGATGCACAATTCTGAAATCAATACATCCAAGTCTGTCGTTAAATGGGCACCCGTGACCCAGTCTGCCGACCCAGGTGGTGGTGTATCAGTTATTTCGTACACTGCTCAGATAGCTGAGGGGCGAAAGTCCACTTGCACATGCCGAACGAAGGTTAGTCCGTGCTGCTCCATCTCCTTTGCGTTGGCGTAGAACTCTCGAACAACCTCCATTGGGATAGGCATATGTGTTGCGGCTAGGCTAACCCAGTTTCTCTCTCAGAGCATATTCCATAGTTATCCATCTTTCTTGGTGGGTTTAAAGCCTCACTCCTTCATAAACGATTTACTTAAAAGATGATAATAGGAATGATGAGCCTCCCGGCTTAAGAAGTTTCTTTGTTCCGTGATAGCGTCATCGTGATCACTGGATGAGGTTTTAGAGATTGAAAAGATGGAGATTGTGCGTCTTCTTTTGGGACCCATGATTAACTGCTATGTAGAGATATCGAGGGTTTTGCAACTGATAATACCCCCAAACTTGCTTGCTCCCCAAACCAGCAAAATAAGCCCTAAATTGACTCCAATGAGGATGGTTGTGATATACGCATGTATTATAGTGAAGAAGCTTTTTATTATGGGAGAATAGAGAGATGCTCATACTAGACCACGTAAAAACCCAAGTAGAGCACGGATTGAAAAAATAATGTCTTTGCTGGACGTCGCGCGCGCCCGCGTGACAATGCATGCTTTGTCGCGCGCGGGCGCGCGAAGATGTTAAAATTGACTGCAATTCACGCGGGCGCGAGATAGTAAATGTTGGGACCTGCGCGGCCGCGCGCTGCACTCCCTGAGCTGCAGTTCTGAACTTCCAATTAGAGGTTGTGATGAGTGTAACCCAAAGCACCTACAACAAGATGAGTGTAACATAGATTAGGTACTTAGCAAAAGTAAAATGAATCTAACTACTATTTAACTAAAGCATTGAAATGAGTTTAAAAATGAAATTGATGGGTTGCCTCCCATCCAGCGCTAAGTTATAGTCAATTAGCTTGACTGTCTCGGATGCTCATAGTGATGAGAGAATCATGGTGACTGTTGCCTAATTTTTTAATAGCACTTTAGCACGCAAGTATACGCGTTCAATTGTAATATTCAGCAAGCAAGGATATCGTTCCCACGAGGAAATAGACTAATATTTATCAATTACTAATTTCAATGCAATTAATCCTATTTTAAACTACAAAATATTGTTTATGATTTGAAAATTAAACTTAACAAAACTAACAATTAAAATAAAAATTTCACAAGAATAACTGCAGATTTAACAGATTAAGATTACAACTTCCCTTAGTATTTCATTTAAACCAATTTACTTCCCATTTAAATCAATTAATTAATATGAATCATTATCCAAGAATGCTTTCTAGAACTAATTCACACACTTTTTCCAAAACACGTGAACAAATCCTCCTAACTCCAATCCTTAAGACACGGAATTACAAGGAACACCCCAGTTAATCAACTCACTATATTCCTATGTGAATCAAGTTAATTAGGGTTTAACGCACAAATTCTTTCAATGGATACAAAAGACACATAGGTATATTCCTATCCTACATGCTAATCATATTAACCCTATTCAGATTATATGAACAGATGTTATCATATCCAGATCTCAATCTATACTCCATCTTCCAATTTTATATAGATTATCACAGTAATTGCTGGCCAAACAATTAATCAATAAGCAAAAGATATAATAAATAATTCAATAAAAACCAACTTTCATTCAATGGGAAGATTTAATTTAAACTACATACCAAGTTTCGTTGCAATCTTAATAAAAATTTAGTTCATGATAATAATAAAGAAAAACATCATCCAGATGAATAATCCAAACATCCCAGATAATTACAAAAGATAAAACTAGAGAAGAGAAGAAGAAACTCTGAATTTGCTCCAATACTCTCTCTTTGATCTTCAACCCTTGCAATTCTCCTTCGTGTTTTCCTTCGTTGTTCTCTCTGCAAATCTCTTGAGAAATTAAGTTGTACATCTTTTCCCAAGTCTTCTCCTATTTGTATTGGTCTCCACCCTCTTTTAGATTCCTTTCTGGCTTCAAAAACCCATTTAGCAGTAGAAAAATCCTTCTTTAGCCGCACATGAGCGCCTAGGCGCTCAACCCAGGCCATTTCCAAGCGCCTAGGCGCTTGACCAGGACCACATAATTACAAAAATGCCACTCAGCTTTAATTTTAATGATTTTTGACCTTTTTCTTCTCTCAAATGACCAATTTGTCCCTCCAGCTCCCACCTAAAAGAAATAAACACAAAATACATAAAAAGATACTAAAAATAATTAAAGATAGCAATAATTAAGTTTAATAATATTGGATTCGTCGGTATAAAATCTACTCATCAAATACCCCCAAACTTAACCAATTGCTTGTCCCCAAGCAACAAAATACAATGCAATAACTAAACATGCAATGCAAATGCAAATGCAAATATCTACATGCCTAAAATTCCAGCAGTCAAACAGAACAAAATCTATTCATCAAGCCTCAGAGAAATCACAATAAACATGTTCATACATTATACCAAACAGATCAATAATTTCCTAGTCAATCATCAAATCTTACCCTGTCATTACTGATATAGTGCGTGTGTGCTCAACAACAATGCAAACTAATATAATGCTAAATACAACACATAATAGATCTCTTTAAAGGCATCATACAGTGTAAATTCACAAAATTCGCAAACAAGCTAGATCTAACTAAAGTCAAACATCCACCAAATTCAAGAGTCCAATCCGGGATACTTATGCTTTACTTATCATTACGGGGGCTTTTTTTTTTCTTTTCCCGTTTTCTCTTCTTTTTTTTTTCAATGATGGATAGTGAGTGCGTTTTACGCTCCATCTCACGCCTGTGTTTCTGGGGAGTGTATTTCACGCTTCTTCTCGACCCACCACAGGACTCAATTTATTCAACTCAATATCTTCTTTTTTTCATTTCATCATTTTTTTATTTTTTATTTTTTTTAGCTTATGTACCCCAAATATTCCCCCAAACTTAAGTTTTTGTCTAAATTCAGTCATCTCCGCCTATTCATGTCTTTCATTCATTCAAACTTGTATTATCCTCAAGAAGTCCATTACGTGTCAATTTAGACTCAATCAGTTAACATAGTTATTTTTACTGTGCTATCCTTATTATATCAGTTTCAAACAGGTAAATATTCAAATCATGACAAGAAATCACATCAAAGTCTTAACAGTCAATACTATACTTGTCTACTCAATTCCAATATCATCATTGGCCAAAATAGACTTAAACTATCTACCAGCTGGAAACATGCAAATACTTGAATTTTTCTTTTCTTTTTCTTTTTTTTTAAAGAAATTCGAATGAAAACTACATGAAAAACTACAAATTGAATACTAAATGAATGCAACTGGAACTGGAAGAATGCACCCCCAAACTTAACATATGCAATGTCCTCATTTTATATAAAAAAACATAAGAAATTAGGCACTGAGGACTTCCCTGAAAGATTGAAGCTTTACTCTTCATCAGCATCATCTACTTCTTCTATATTAGCATCATCCTTAGGAGCTAAGTCAGTCGGGAGGGTACACGGACAAGGGTGGAGGTGGTGGGAAATGTTATGGAGCGCCAATCACTTGCAGGCTTAGACCCCTATGTGAACCTCCCCCAAACTTGGTTTAGAGAAAATCTTGAAGCTTGAACTTTGCTTTAAATTGTTGCAGATGGAATCCAAGTAGGAGATAAAGAAGTTGACTTTAGCTTGCTTTTTTCTTGATTGTGGTTTGGAGAAGATGAATTAGATTTTGATTGAGAGAGTGTAAGAGTTGGTGTTATTGTGGTGCAAGGGCTTGGAAGGAGTTGCTTTTGAATTAGGAGTGAAAGGAATTGGGTTTGAATTAGAATTGCCTTACTTAGGGCTTTGTTTTTTTTCAAGTGCACAGGTAGAGCGCCTAGGCGCTTGAAATTGTGAAGGTTGGAGCACCTAGGCGCTTGGGACCAGAATATGATGGTGATGGTGAGCGCCTAGGCGCTTGAAAATAGCTTGGAATGGGCGCCTAGGCGCTTGGGCTTATCTGGGCATTCTGCAGTTAAGCGCCTAGGCTCTTGGAATAGGCTTGTTTTGGGCGCCTAGGCGCTTGGGCCAGCCTTAGCCAAAATTTGTGCTCTTTTATCCTTCTAACCTGCAAGCCATGAACCCAAATCTAAATTATCATTTGCAAGGAGATTACAACTGAACATACAATCCTAAACTAAGACAAAATATATAGCTAAATGAAATAAAATACTAAAATAAAATTAATTAACTAAAATTTAAGGAGATAAAATGTAAGTCTAGGTTACCTCCCAGTGAGCGCTTAGTTTAACGTCCTCAGCCCGACTCCTTCAACTTTCTCTATCCAATTCCCCTTCGAAAATTGAGAAACCCTCCATCCATTAGTAATAACGTAACTTCCAAGAGTTTCCCATCAGTAAGGGTTATTGATTCAAATTCACCTAGCTTGTTCTTTTTAGGTAGATTCTCTTTTACAACCTTTAAATAACTAGGCATTTTTCGAGTTGTATCTGTAAACGAATTTTTGCGTTGAAGCTTTTCCAGAACAACTAGTTCTTCATCTCTCTTCCCATTCTCTTCACACCATGGTACCAATTTTAAGCTAGCTTCCATGTCATATATAGCTTTATCAAAAAAATAGCTACCAATTGGGCACGAGATTGCAAATCTAGTCAGATCCTTAAACTTTGGTGGAGAAGATATATGGGGCACTATCAAAATCGGTTCATCTATGTCGGAACTCAAGGCTAGATCTTTGGCGACCTTCTTTTCCTGCTCCCCACTTGTCTCCTCCCTTTCCACGTCCTTTTCTTTTGGCACATCCGGTTCCAGATTTAGCAAGGGCAATCCATCAGTCTCGGGAACCATGTTGCTTGACACTTCACCTTGAGGGCGATTGATAATGGCATTGAAAAGTTGTCCCACCTGGTTCTCAAGATTTTGAATCGACATCTCCTGACTATTCGTCTGCTCCTCAATCAAAACCATGAACTTGGAAATAAGTCCCTCCAAGTTTAAAATCCTTTCTTCTTCATAATTAGGAGCTTGAACTGGTAATTTAGGAGTGTATGATTGGCTTGGAGAAAAGGGTTGGGCCAGATTGTCATCGCTCCATGAAAACTTTAGCGGATTCCCCCAGTCATGATGATAATTACTGGAATATTTATAATTATTAGGGTAATCGTCGAAGTTGCAACTATATTGCACCGACTCGAAACTGATGGCACATTGATGACTCGGATGGTTTCCACCACAATACTCACATATTACCGCTACACTTTGAATAAGTTGTGCTAATGAAGCGTTAATATTCCTCGAAAGTGTCCCAAATTGAGCTGACAATTCATCGAGTCCATAATTCTCTGCCTCCCTTGGCCGAGTCATTCTCGAATATGGCCAATGATAGTCATAGTTGTCCATGGTACCTGAAAAAGAATTAGACTAGAGAGAAAAATAAAATAAAATAAAATAAAATATTTAAATTAAGATTAATTTGATTGAAATTAATAATGACAAAATATTAAACTAATTTCCCCGGCAGCGGCGCCAAAAACTTTTTGGGTAAAATCAATACACATAAAACACGTAAGTGCACGTGGTCAACAAGTAATAAAGTGATGAGTAGAGTATCGTTCCCACAGAGAATTATTTAATAGAAAATCACCAAGTACTAACCCGTAACCAACTCAATCTTATTTAAACGAATTAATTTCAATTTATAAGTAAACTAATTCTAATTACCACTAGTTAAATTAAGATAACGGAGATTTAAGATCACAACTTCACTTATCGCTTCATTTAAGTTAACACACTTCGTATCAATTATTTTCTATACTGAATTGTTAATCAAGAACACTAAAGCAGATAAAACCACCTCTCGATGCATAATACCCATATTAACGTCAATCCACAATTAAGATAGAAATCCGTTAAACACCTTAATCAACTAACCCACTATATCTCTATGTGAATTACAATTGAAGAAGGTTGAAGAATAAGTTCTCTATCCGATTACATATGATGCCAAGCGTATCTCTACTTTAACAATAATCACAAATATGCTATCGACAAAATTCATGACACATGCTATTATGATAAGATCTAAATCAATACTTCATCTCTCGAGTTCATATAGATTATCACGGTAATTGATGGCCAATCAATTAAATAATTAAGTTCAAATCACAATAGACAATTCTCATAATAGAACATAATAATTGATAACAAAGCATATTAAAACAAACTACACAATAAGATCCATTGTAATCTCAAACAAAGAATTAGTTCATGATTATTGAATTAAAACTAAGAATCCACACTTGAATACACATTAAAAGATAAAAATAAGAGTAGAGTAAAGAATAAATCTGTTGTCAGTAGATCTCCATCTTCCTCAAGCTCCTGCTCTTGATCTTCAATGGTCTCCAAGTCGCTTCAATCTCCAAAACTATTTAGAACTATGAATTTGATCTAATTTACTCTAATATAATCTAATTGAATCCTCTCTCTAGTCTCTCCTCCAGTCTCTCCTCCATATATAAGTCTCTTCATATGTCTTTAAGTCCTCTTGGAAGTTCTCTTGGAAGTCCTTGTGTCAATCGGATCGAAACAATCCTTCCTGGACTCAAATTGGACAAAAATTCGCGTTTTCGCGCATTTTATGGTCTACCCCGGCCCCGGCGGGGGTTTTTAGCTGTGTTGGGCCCGCCCCGGCGGGCTAGGCTGCTGTTTTGGTCCATTGCATGCCCACCCCGGCGGCGGTTTCGTGACTGAAAATTTTCTGCTCTGACGTCCCTTGGGAAAACGGCCATAACTTTTGATCCAGGAAGAATTACGAGGCCTGCCATATATCAAGTCGAAGATATCGACGAGATCTACAACTTTCATTCTTTGAGAATTGAGAAATAACGAACGGATGAAGGTCGAAATTGGGCTGGAAGTGACTGCTGTGCAAATGATCATCCAAAATAGTGACGTTCGACGTCCGTTGGTACACATGTCATAACTCTTGCATCCGAACTCCGATTGGAATGATTCAAGATGTTCCGAAAAGCTAAGAAGAAGCTCTACAATGTAGTCCAAGTTCCAAACCAAGAACTTGAAATGAACATGAAAGCCCAAACATTGCTTTTCTTTGCGTTTTCCTTGCTTTTCTTTACCAATAATCGCTCAAACTGCTTCCAAACGTATAACCTACAAAATGAACATAAAATGCATGAAAAGTAACTAAGACACATGAATATAAGCAACTAATTCAAGTAAAAGATACCGAATAAGTAGGTATAAAACCTACTTATCAAATACCCCCAAACTTAAACCGTTGCTTGTCCTCAAGCAACAAAACATAATGCAATGCAATGCAACGAAATGCAATAACAATCTAAATGCCTAAAATAAAATCCAATAACATCGCATAAACTGATTTATCATATCGGCCTCAGAAAAAACAAGCAACTTTACAATACAAATTATCAAAACCAATCCACGCTTACATATTAATTCTCAATTCTTGAACGATTATCAATACACATAAAACACATAATACACATAAAACACATAATCCCCGGCAGCGGCGCCAAAAATTTGTTGCCTAATTTTTTAATAGCACTTTAACACGCAAGTATACGCGTTCAATTGTAATATTTATCAAGCAAGGATATCGTTCCCATGAGAAAATAGACTAATATTTATCAATTACTAATTTCAATGCAATTAATCCTATTTTAAACTACAAAATATTGTTTATGATTTGAAAATTAAACTTAACAAAACTAACAATTAAAATAAGAATTTCACAAGAATAACTGCAGATTTAACAGATTAAGATTACAACTTCCCTTAGTATTTCATTTAAACCAATTTACTTCCCATTTAAATCAATTAATTAATATGAATCATTATCTAAGAATGCTTTATAGAACTAATTCACACACTTTTTCCAAAACACGTGAACAAATCCTCCTAACTCCAATCCTTAAGACACAGAATTACAAGGAATGTAAGACCCCGAATTTTATAAAATAAAAGTATTCAATTTTTCTTATAATTACTATTCAGTAAATGGTTAAATTGATAAAATTTTAAAGTTATGGGTGAAATATGAATTTTTTTTTTCAAAATAAGCAAGTGGTTATAAAATAATCATTGTTGTCGGAGAATATTCGTTTGGTCGTGGAATATTCTTTCTGTCGGAGAATATTCGTACGACGGCGTAGCTATTTGTGGGCCCCGTAACGAATAACTGTCGGGTGAAGGAAAACGACAAATTTGAGTTTTTACAAATAACGGCGTAGTTGTTACCGTTAACACTGTTGGAATACCCGGTGGTTAAAATACAGTAATACGCGTTATTGCACAGTAGCACACGGTATTGCACAGTATTTTTGAAATTATTGATTCTTACGTAAGAAGGCACTACTCAATAATTGTTACAGTAATTACTGTTCAATATTTTATTTTATTGATTCAATAATTGCTGCGTTGATATTTTATATTATTGTTGTTTCAATAATTGTTGCTGCACAGTATTTTCTATTATCAGATCAATAATTCATATTATTTGAATAATATTATTAGATAACATTATTGTCAATGTCTAGAAAGTTCTGTCTAAGGAGAGGTTTGGTCATCTAATTGCGCGCCAGTAAGGAGAAATTCTTATTGGAAAGCCCCCTCTTTCCTGGGAACGACCTGGTTGTCATAAATGTGATTCTGTAATATTATTTGTGAATAATTAATTATTGATTCATATGATAAGGAAATATTTATTTTATGTGGATATAAATGAGAGATATATTTTTGTGGTTAAAAATGAAGGAGTTAATGTTGAGGTGTTTTATCTGTATTTTTGTCGGAACGGAGGTATTGAAAATCAAATTAGGGTTTTTGAGATATTTTGCGGGGGTTATAATTTTTAATCCGACCGTTGGATCGTGGTAATTTTTGGATATGTTATACATATATAAGTTGAGTATATGTCCATAAATTTTGAACCGTTAAAAATGAACGTATGATTTGTTATGAATTTTAAGAGGTGGCTGATTCGGAAATCAGGTTATAAATCATTTTTGGTGAAAAATTCTAGAATTGGTGGGCCCACTTGTGGTTGGTGAAGAAATGTGCTGAATTATATTTCAAATGTGGTGGGTGGGAATAGTAGCAGGTAAAGCCATCAGGTTGCAGGTCAAACCTACCAAAATTTTCCTATAAATAGAGGGCTAAGTTAGAATTGAAAATCACACCAGAAACATAAGCTTTCTCTCTTTCTCTCTCTATATTATGAAGCATATTTTGTGAGTTTTTAGATACTTGGTGAGTTGCTATTCATCAGTGCAAGTTTCCTTCAGCATCATATCCGATATCCAGTCAGAAGTACTGCTCTTTTGAGGTAAGGGATAGTAAGGAATTTTAAGGGTTGTTATATTTTCCAGTTTCGTAATTTTTCTAACCTTCAAAAATTCTGAAAAAATTTGAAATGATATTTTGATGAGTTTTCTTGATTGTGTCCAAAAATGGTGATTTTTGGATGTATAGATTGAGAGTTATGAATTTTATGAGAAAAGACTATTTTAAAAGTAACAGCTTATAATTCCTTGTGGTTAACTCCAAAATTGATGAAATTTTTATTGGGAGTACATGTATATGATAGAAGTATACTATGTAAATTTCAGAATTTTTGGACAAAAGTACAATTTTTGATAAATGTCTAAATATTCGGCTGTTTTGGCCATATGAAAAATAGTAAATGACTTTTAAAAATTCTAAGAAAAATATATGTTCACTATGTGACTATATTATGCTAAATCCCAGAAAAGAAATATTTTTGAAACTGATTTGGTATTTTTCATGAAAATGGTCTAGTTATGAGTAAATGAATTAAATATGTTTTTGTGAAGTAAGAAAATTGAAAAATAGGATTTTATGGCTTGAGAATCCTATATGAGGTATATGCAGATTTTTGATGAGGGTTTTGGTTATTGATGATAAAATTGTAAGAGTTGGCATTTTATGATGATTAAATGCATTAATTAGTAAAGTGTAAACAATTAAAATAAATTGTTTATAAATTTAAGTAATGTTATTCTTTCAATATCATTATACCGAAATATTGGTATGGATTTTATTGTGGAATTTCTATCTTTTGTGTCGGGGTTACTATTCATGAGTTACTATTCACGATTTACTATTCATGAGTTACGAATATTACTCTTGAGATTAAAACTATATGTTGATCATATTATTTTTATCATCATATATAACATTTTTATAACCCTGATGTTGAAATTCTCTTTCACTGGAGTGTAAAGATGGGTAGATTATTGGTATGATCATGACTAGGGTTCTCTTTGACCTGTAGTGCAAAGTTGAATTGTGACTGGTATGATCATGACCATTGAATTTATAATTGAATATCTTAAGCTTAAGTGCAAAGGTGAATTGATCAACATGGTTATAATTATTGTTTATATAAATTCTGAAATGATTATATATTTCTTTGAGATATGAATATATTTGGCCTGTAGTGCAAATATGAATTGTTGATGAATATCTTTGGCATGTAGTGCAAAGATGGCCTGTTGATGAATATCTTTGGCCTGTAGTGCAAAGATGAACTGTTGTTGAATATCTTTAGCCCGTAGTGCAAAGATGGTTTGTTGATGAATATCTTTGGCCCGTAGTGCAAAGATGAATTTGTTAGTATGATTATAAACAGGAATTGTGATTTGGTATAACCATGATCTTTGATGTTTCAGGTAAAGACATGTGATGAAAATATTCTTCGTCCTGGGTGCGAAGAAAAATTTATAGTCACAATTATGATTATGAGTTATTCAAATGATTGTGGAAAGGAACTGTTGAGTGATGTTACATGGATAAAATATTGTTGGTGGATTTTTAACATGGAGAAGATAATAGACTTTATAGTCTATTTGACTCTTCTAATGGATTGCTCGTTCCGCTGTAACTATGGTTGAAATTTTTATCATTTACCATATGTTCTAATCTCTGATTTGTTATTGATGAAGGCTATTGATAATTTAATTATCTTTAGTCATATATTCTTTACTGAGCTAGTTGTGCTCACCCTTTTGCTTCACAATTCCTTTCAGGTAATAAGAGTGTAGCTGGGTCGAGCGAGGGTAACGGGGAAATAGAACGGTGGTCTCTAGCTGTGGATGTTCTCCCGAAGCAGTATAGAAAAGTTCATTTAGTAGTTATATTTGGTGAATTCAATAGGGTAAGGTGTACCCAACGTTGGAAGGGTGGTTTGTCACTATCATACAAGATGTCTAACGACATACAACCTCGTGTCATCATAAGACAGGGATGTGCTCATCCACTTGCTGAGTATATATACGAGCACTACCTATATAATCTTGGTGTTTGTTTGAAGTATAATTCTCAATTAGAGACAGTAGAGATAATGATATGTCAAGAGAAGACTCACCATTGGGAAGAATATGATAGTAATCTTCTCGTTTTTCTTTGGGGTCTATTGGGTCAACCAAGGATAATTCTGTGGCCATATGATATCTATCATAACCTAGATGCATGGTCTCCCATGTACGAAGGTTTCCTTGAGCACTTCCTAAAGATTATCATTTCTAAAATAATTTTTGACTATACCTTTATGTAAGGTGCCACTGTGAGGTGCTGTCCACGGTTGGGACATGTGTCACATATGGTATATATTTGTATCCAAACTCACAACATATGTGTTGTTGTATTTTGCACGACAATTGTTGTAAAAAAGTTGTAGTTATTTTCTGTACCATGTATTTGACGACTCAGAATGGGTTGGGTGGAATGGACCTATTTTGGGGTTGTCACAGGTGGTATCAGAGCTTAGGGATATGATCTCTGGCGGAGATCGGGGAATATAACTAGGAGGGGAGAGATGAGTAAATCCTTCGCTAGTGTGTCCTACCTAAGCTTATTTGTTGGTCAGTCATAATATCGAGATATTATGTGATATGTTAATTTGTTAAATTAACCCTTGTTTTGAAGCTGTATTCTAGAAAGATATCTGAAATACAGGAGATGAGCAACGGAGAAATCATGATGACAGGGAATATGGAATCTGAAATGAAAGCACGGTATTCTCAACTCTTTGAATTACCAGGTACGTAAATTTCGGGGACGAAATTTCATAAGGAGGGGAGATTGTAAGACCCCAAATTTTATGAAATAAAAGTATTCAATTTTTCTTATAATTACTATTCAGTAAATGGTTAAATTGATAAAATTTTAAAGTTATGGGTGAAATATGAAATTTTTTTTTCAAAATAAGCAAGTGGTTATAAAATAATCATTGTTGTCGGGGAATATTCGTTTGGTCGTGGAATATTCTTTCTGTCGGAGAATATTCGTACGACGGCGTAGCTATTTGTGGGCCCCATAACGAATAACTGTCGGGTGAAGGAAAACGACAAATTTGAGTTTTTACAAATAACGGCGTAGTTGTTACCGTTAACACTGTTGGAATACCCGGTGGTTAAAATACAGTAATACGCGTTATTGCACAGTAGCACACGGTATTGCACAGTATTTTTGAAATTATTGATTCTTACGTAAGAAGGCACTACTCAATAATTGTTACAGTAATTACTGTTCAATATTTTATTTTATTGATTCAATAATTGCTGCGTTGATATTTTATATTATTGTTGTTTCAATAATTGTTGCTGCACAGTATTTTCTATTATCAGATCAATAATTCATATTATTTGAATAATATTATTAGATAACATTATTGTCAATGTCTAGAAAGTTCTGTCTAAGGAGAGGTTTGGTCATCTAATTGCGCGCCAGTAAGGAGAAATTCTTATTGGAAAGCCCCCTCTTTCCTGGGAACGACCTGGTTGTCATAAATGTGATTCTGTAATATTATTTGTGAATAATTAATTATTGATTCATATGATAAGGAAATATTTATTTTATGTGGATATAAATGAGAGATATATTTTTGTGGTTAAAAATGAAGGAGTTAATGTTGAGGTGTTTTATCTGTATTTTTGTCGGAACGGAGGTATTGAAAATCAAATTAGGGTTTTTGAGATATTTTGCGGGGGTTATAATTTTTAATCCGACCGTTGGATCGTGGTAATTTTTGGATATGTTATACATATATAAGTTGAGTATATGTCCATAAATTTTGAACCGTTAAAAATGAACGTATGATTTGTTATGAATTTTAAGAGGTGGCTGATTCGGAAATCAGGTTATAAATCATTTTTGGTGGAAAATTCTAGAATTGGTGGGCCCACTTATGGTTGGTGAAGAAATGTGCTGAATTATATTTCAAATGTGGTGGGTGGGAATAGTAGCAGGTAAAGCCATCAGGTTGCAGGTCAAACCTACCAAAATTTTCCTATAAATAGAGGGCTAAGTTAGAATTGAAAATCACACCAGAAACATAAGCTTTCTCTCTTTCTCTCTCTATATTATGAAGCATATTTTGTGAGTTTTTAGATACTTGGTGAGTTGCTATTCATCAGTGCAAGTTTCCTTCAGCATCATATCCGATATCCAGTCAGAAGTACTGCTCTTTTGAGGTAAGGGATAGTAAGGAATTTTAAGGGTTGTTATATTTTCCAGTTTCGTAATTTTTCTAACCTTCAAAAATTCTGAAAAAATTTGAAATGATATTTTGATGAGTTTTCTTGATTGTGTCCAAAAATGGTGATTTTTGGATGTATAGATTGAGAGTTATGAATTTTATGAGAAAAGACTATTTTAAAAGTAACAGCTTATAATTCCTTGTGGTTAACTCCAAAATTGATGAAATTTTTATTGGGAGTACATGTATATGATAGAAGTATACTATGTAAATTTTAGAATTTTTGGACAAAAGTACAATTTTTGATAAATGTCTAAATATTCGGCTGTTTTGGCCATATGAAAAATAGTAAATGACTTTTAAAAATTCTGAGAAAAATATATGTTCACTATGTGACTATATTATGCTAAATCCCAGAAAAGAAATATTTTTGGAACTGATTTGGTATTTTTCATGAAAATGGTCTAGTTATGAGTAAATGAATTAAATATGTTTTTGTGAAGTAAGAAAATTAAAAAATAGGATTTTATGGCTTGAGAATCCTATATGAGGTATATGCAGATTTTTGATGAGGGTTTTGGTTATTGATGATAAAATTGTAAGAGTTGGCATTTTATGATGATTAAATGCATTAATTAGTAAAGTGTAAACAATTAAAATAAATTGTTTATAAATTTAAGTAATGTTATTCTTTCAATATCATTATACCGAAATATTGGTATGGATTTTATTGTGGAATTTCTATCTTTTGTGTCGGGGTTACTATTCATGAGTTACTATTCACGATTTACTATTCATGAGTTACGAATATTACTCTTGAGATTAAAACTATATGTTGATCATATTATTTTTATCATCATATATAACATTTTTATAACCCTGATGTTGAAATTCTCTTTCACTGGAGTGTAAAGATGGGTAGATTATTGGTATGATCATGACTAGGGTTCTCTTTGGCCTGTAGTGCAAAGTTGAATTGTGACTGGTATGATCATGACCATTGAATTTATAATTGAATATCTTAAGCTTAAGTGCAAAGGTGAATTGATCAACATGGTTATAATTATTGTTTATATAAATTCTGAAATGATTATATATTTCTTTGAGATATGAATATATTTGGCCTGTAGTGCAAATATGAATTGTTGATGAATATCTTTGGCATGTAGTGCAAAGATGGCCTGTTGATGAATATCTTTGGCCTGTAGTGCAAAGATGAACTGTTGTTGAATATCTTTGGCCCGTAGTGCAAAGATGGTTTGTTGATGAATATCTTTGGCCCGTAGTGCAAAGATGAATTTGTTAGTATGATTATAAACAGGAATTGTGATTTGGTATAACCATGATCTTTGATGTTTCAGGTAAAGACAGGTGATGAAAATACTCTTCGTCCTGGGTGCGAAGAAAAATTTATAGTCACAATTATGATTATGAGTTATTCATATGATTGTGGAAAGGAACTGTTGAGTGATGTTACATGGATAAAATATTGTTGGTGGATTTTTAACATGGAGAAGATAATAGACTTTATAGTCTATTTGACTCTTCTAATGGATTGCTCGTTCCGCTGCAACTATGGTTGAAATTTTTATCATTTACCATATGTTCTAATCTCTGATTTGTTATTGATGAAGGCTATTGATAATTTAATTATCTTTAGTCATATATTCTTTACTGAGCTAGTTGTGCTCACCCTTTTGCTTCACAATTCCTTTCAGGTAATAAGAGTGTAACTGGGTCGAGCGAGGGTAACGGGGAAATAGAACGGTGGTCTCTAGCTGTGGATGTTCTCCCGAAGCAGTATAGAAAAGTTCATTTAGTAGTTATATTTGGTGAATTCAATAGGGTAAGGTGTACCCAACGTTGGAAGGGTGGTTTGTCACTATCATACAAGATGTCTAACGACATACAACCTCGTGTCATCATAAGACAGGGATGTGCTCATCCACTTGCTGAGTATATATACGAGCACTACCTATATAATCTTGGTGTTTGTTTGAAGTATAATTCTCAATTAGAGACAGTAGAGATAATGATATGTCAAGAGAAGACTCACCATTGGGAAGAATATGATAGTAATCTTCTCGTTTTTCTTTGGGGTCTATTGGGTCAACCAAGGATAATTCTGTGGCCATATGATATCTATCATAACCTAGATGCATGGTCTCCCATGTACGAAGGTTTCCTTGAGCACTTCCCAAAGATTATCATTTCTAAAACAATTTTTGACTATACCTTTATGTAAGGTGCCACTGTGAGGTGCTGTCCACGGTTGGGACATGTGTCACATATGGTATATATTTGTATCCAAACTCACAACATATGTGTTGTTGTATTTTGCACGACAATTGTTGTAAAAAAGTTGTAGTTATTTTCTGTACCATGTATTTGACGACTCAGAATTGGTTGGGTGGAATGGACCTATTTTGGGGTTGTCACAGGTGGTATCAGAGCTTAGGGATATGATCTCTGGTGGAGATCGGGGAATATAACTAGGAGGGGAGAGATGAGTAAATCCTTCGCTAGTGTGTCCTACCTAAGCTTATTTGTTGGTCAGTCATAATATCGAGATATTATGTGATATGTTAATTTGTTAAATTAACCCTTGTTTTGAAGCTGTATTCTAGAAAGATATCTGAAATACAAGAGATGAGCAATGGAGAAATCATGATGACAGGGAATATGGAATCTGAAATAAAAGCACGGTATTCTCAACTCTTTGAATTACCAGGTACGTAAATTTCGGGGACGAAATTTCATAAGGAGGGGAGATTGTAAGACCCCGAATTTTATGAAATAAAAGTATTCAATTTTTCTTATAATTACTATTCAGTAAATGGTTAAATTGATAAAATTTTAAAGTTATGGGTGAAATATGAATTTTTTTTTTCAAAATAAGCAAGTGGTTATAAAATAATCATTGTTGTCGGGGAATATTCGTTTGGTCGTGGAATATTCTTTCTGTCGGAGAATATTCGTACGACGGCGCAGCTATTTGTGGGCCCCATAACGAATAACTGTCGGGTGAAGGAAAACGACAAATTTGAGTTTTTACAAATAACAGCGTAGTTGTTACCGTTAACACTGTTGGAATACCCGGTGGTTAAAATACAGTAATACGCGTTATTGCACAGTAGCACACGGTATTGCACAGTATTTTTGAAATTATTGATTCTTACGTAAGAAGGCACTACTCAATAATTGTTACAGTAATTACTGTTCAATATTTTATTTTATTGATTCAATAATTGCTGCGTTGATATTTTATATTATTGTTGTTTCAATAATTGTTGCTGCACAGTATTTTCTATTATCAGATCAATAATTCATATTATTTGAATAATATTATTAGATAACATTATTGTCAATGTCTAGAAAGTTCTGTCTAAGGAGAGGTTTGGTCATCTAATTGCGCGCCAGTAAGGAGAAATTCTTATTGGAAAGCCCCCTCTTTCCTGGGAACGACCTGGTTGTCATAAATGTGATTCTGTAATATTATTTGTGAATAATTAATTATTGATTCATATGATAAGGAAATATTTATTTTATGTGGATATAAATGAGAGATATATTTTTGTGGTTAAAAATGAAGGAGTTAATGTTGAGGTGTTTTATCTGTATTTTTGTCGGAACGGAGGTATTGAAAATCAAATTAGGGTTTTTGAGATATTTTGCGGGGGTTATAATTTTTAATCTGACCGTTGGATCGTGGTAATTTTTGGATATGTTATACATATATAAGTTGAGTATATGTCCATAAATTTTGAACCGTTAAAAATGAACGTATGATTTGTTATGAATTTTAAGAGGTGGCTGATTCGGAAATCAGGTTATAAATCATTTTTGGTGGAAAATTCTAGAATTGGTGGGCCCACTTGTGGTTGGTGAAGAAATGTGCTGAATTATATTTCAAATGTGGTGGGTGGGAATAGTAGCAGGTAAAGCCATCAGGTTGCAGGTCAAACCTACCAAAATTTTCCTATAAATAGAGGGCTAAGTTAGAATTGAAAATCACACCAGAAACATAAGCTTTCTCTCTTTCTCTCTCTATATTATGAAGCATATTTTGTGAGTTTTTAGATACTTGGTGAGTTGCTATTCATCAGTGCAAGTTTCCTTCAGCATCATATCCGATATCCAGTCAGAAGTACTGCTCTTTTGAGGTAAGGGATAGTAAGGAATTTTAAGGGTTGTTATATTTTCCAGTTTCGTAATTTTTCTAACCTTCAAAAATTCTGAAAAAATTTGAAATGATATTTTGATGAGTTTTCTTGATTGTGTCCAAAAATGGTGATTTTTGGATGTATAGATTGAGAGTTATGAATTTTATGAGAAAAGACTATTTTAAAAGTAACAGCTTATAATTCCTTGTGGTTAACTCCAAAATTGATGAAATTTTTATTGGGAGTACATGTATATGATAGAAGTATACTATGTAAATTTTAGAATTTTTGGACAAAAGTACAATTTTTGATAAATGTCTAAATATTCGGCTGTTTTGGCCATATGAAAAATAGTAAATGACTTTTAAAAATTCTGAGAAAAATATATGTTCACTATGTGACTATATTATGCTAAATCCCAGAAAAGAAATATTTTTGGAACTGATTTGGTATTTTTCATGAAAATGGTCTAGTTATGAGTAAATGAATTAAATATGTTTTTGTGAAGTAAGAAAATTAAAAAATAGGATTTTATGGCTTGAGAATCCTATATGAGGTATATGCAGATTTTTGATGAGGGTTTTGGTTATTGATGATAAAATTGTAAGAGTTGGCATTTTATGATGATTAAATGCATTAATTAGTAAAGTGTAAACAATTAAAATAAATTGTTTATAAATTTAAGTAATGTTATTCTTTCAATATCATTATACCGAAATATTGGTATGGATTTTATTGTGGAATTTCTATCTTTTGTGTCGGGGTTACTATTCATGAGTTACTATTCACGATTTACTATTCATGAGTTACGAATATTACTCTTGAGATTAAAACTATATGTTGATCATATTATTTTTATCATCATATATAACATTTTTATAACCCTGATGTTGAAATTCTCTTTCACTGGAGTGTAAAGATGGGTAGATTATTGGTATGATCATGACTAGGGTTCTCTTTGGCCTGTAGTGCAAAGTTGAATTGTGACTGGTATGATCATGACCATTGAATTTATAATTGAATATCTTAAGCTTAAGTGCAAAGGTGAATTGATCAACATGGTTATAATTATTGTTTATATAAATTCTGAAATGATTATATATTTCTTTGAGATATGAATATATTTGGCCTGTAGTGCAAATATGAATTGTTGATGAATATCTTTGGCATGTAGTGCAAAGATGGCCTGTTGATGAATATCTTTGGCCTGTAGTGCAAAGATGAACTGTTGTTGAATATCTTTGGCCCGTAGTGCAAAGATGGTTTGTTGATGAATATCTTTGGCCCGTAGTGCAAAGATGAATTTGTTAGTATGATTATAAACAGGAATTGTGATTTGGTATAACCATGATCTTTGATGTTTCAGGTAAAGACAGGTGATGAAAATACTCTTCGTCCTGGGTGCGAAGAAAAATTTATAGTCACAATTATGATTATGAGTTATTCAAATGATTGTGGAAAGGAACTGTTGAGTGATGTTACATGGATAAAATATTGTTGGTGGATTTTTAACATGGAGAAGATAATAGACTTTATAGTCTATTTGACTCTTCTAATGGATTGCTCGTTCCGCTGCAACTATGGTTGAAATTTTTATCATTTACCATATGTTCTAATCTCTGATTTGTTATTGATGAAGGCTATTGATAATTTAATTATCTTTAGTCATGATATTCTTTACTGAGCTAGTTGTGCTCACCCTTTTACTTCACAATTCCTTTCAGGTAATAAGAGTGTAGCTGGGTCGAGCGAGGGTAACGGGGAAATAGAACGGTGGTCTCTAGCTGTGGATGTTCTCCCGAAGCAGTATAGAAAAGTTCATTTAGTAGTTATATTTGGTGAATTCAATAGGGTAAGGTGTACCCAACGTTGGAAGGGTGGTTTGTCACTATCATACAAGATGTCTAACGATATACAACCTCGTGTCATCATAAGACAGGGATGTGCTCATCCACTTGCTGAGTATATATACGAGCACTACCTATATAATCTTGGTGTTTGTTTGAAGTATAATTCTCAATTAGAGACAGTAGAGATAATGATATGTCAAGAGAAGACTCACCATTGGGAAGAATATGATAGTAATCTTCTCGTTTTTCTTTGGGGTCTATTGGGTCAACCAAGGATAATTCTGTGACCATATGATATCTATCATAACCTAGATGCATGGTCTCCCATGTACGAAGGTTTCCTTGAGCACTTCCCAAAGATTATCATTTCTAAAACAATTTTTGACTATACCTTTATGTAAGGTGCCACTGTGAGGTGCTGTCCACGGTTGGGACATGTGTCACATATGGTATATATTTGTATCCAAACTCACAACATATGTGTTGTTGTATTTTGCACGACAATTGTTGTAATAAAGTTGTAGTTATTTTCTGTACCATGTATTTGACGACTCAGAATGGGTTGGGTGGAATGGACCTATTTTGGGGTTGTCACAAGGAACACCCCAGTTAATCAACTCACTATATTCCTATGTGAATCAAGTTAATTAGGGTTTAAAGCACAAATTCTTTCAATGGATACAAAAGACACATAGGTATATTCCTATCCTACATGCTAATCATATTAACCCTATTCAGATTATATGAACAGATGTTATCATATCCAGATCTCAATCTATACTCCATCTTCCAATTTTATATAGATTATCACAGTAATTGCTGGCCAAACAATTAATCAATAAGCAAAAGATATAATAAATAATTCAATAAAAACCAACTTTCATTCAATGGGAAGATTTAATTTAAACTACATTCCAAGTTTCGTTGCAATCTTAATAAAAATTTAGTTCATGATAATAATAAAGAAAAACATCATCCAGATGAATAATCCAAACATCCCAGATAATTACAAAAGATAAAACTAGAGAAGAGAAGAAGAAACTCTGAATTTGCTCCAATACTCTCTCTTTGATCTTCAACCCTTGCAATTCTCCTTCGTGTTTTCCTTCGTTGTTCTCTCTGCAAATCTCTTGAGAAATTAAGTTGTACGTCTTTTCCCAAGTCTTCTCCTATTTGTATTGGTCTCCACCCTCTTTTAGATTCCTTTCTGGCTTCAAAAACCCATTTAGCAGTAGAAAAATTCTTCTTCAGCCGCACATGAGAGCCTAGGCGCTCAACCTAGGCCATTTCCAAGCGCCTAGGCGCTTGACCAGGACCACATAATTACAAAAATGCCACTCAACTTTAATTTTAATGATTTTTGACCTTTTTCTTCTCTCAAATGACCAATTTATCCCTCCAGCTCCCACCTAAAAGAAATAAACACAAAATACATAAAAAGATACTAAAAAATAATTAAAGATAGCAATAATTAAGTTTAATAATATCGGATTCGTCGGTATAAAATCTACTCATCAGTGACGTTGTGTCTGTCCACTTCGTCTCTAAAATAATGCTTCAACCGCTGTCCATTTACCTTGAAGGGCTTATCTGGAAATTGGTTATATATTTTAATTGCACCATGCGAAAATACCGTTTTCACTGTGAATGGACCCGACCAACGCGATTTCAGTTTTCCAGGGAAGAGTTTAAGTCTGGAATTATAGAGCAACACCCTGTGTCCTGGTTCGAACGTTCTGTCCATTATCCTACGGTCATGCCACCTCTTCACTTTTTCTTTATATAACTTTGCATTCTCATATACTTGTCATCTAAACTCATCTAGCTCATTGAGCTGAAGTAGCCTTTTCTCCCCTGCAGATGTTAAATCAAGGTTGAGCTTCCGTATTTCCCAATAAGCCTTATGCTCTAGCTCCATAGGGAGGTGACAGGCTTTTTCATAAACAATTTGAAAAGGAGACATCCCCAACGGGGTTTTGTATGCGGTGTGATAGGCCCATACAGCATCATCTAACTTTAACGACCAGTCCTTCCGTATTGGATTCACAACTTTTTCCAGGATTCGTTTGACTTCTCGGTTTGATACTTCGGCTTGTCCATTGGTTTGTGGGTTAAAAGCTGTGCCGATGCGATGATTCACCCCGTACTTAGCTAGCAAGGTGGTGAATTACCTGTTGCAGAAATGACTACCTTCATCACTAATGATAGCCCTTAGAGTTCCAAATCGCGTAAAAATGCTTTTGTGTAGAAATTTTAGGACCACCTTGGCATCGTTGGTTGGTAAAGCAGCAACCTCCACCTATTTTGAAACATAATCCACTGCGAGCAAGATATAGAGATTACTGCATGAAGAAACGAAAGGTCCCATGAAATCAATGCCCCATACATCGAAAATTTCTACCTCTAGGATGGTATTCAATGGCATCTCATTCCTTTTGGAGATATTACCCACTCGTTGACATCTGTCGCATCGCTGGATAAAATTGTAAGCGTCCTTGAAGATAGTTGGCCAGTAAAACCCTACTTGTAGGACTCTTGCTGCTGTCTGTTCCCCACCATAATGACATCCATACACCAAGGAGTGACATTTTTGCAGAATTCCCTCGGTCTCGCTATACGAAATGCACCTTCTTATCACTTGATCTGAACAATGTTTAAACAAATAAGGCTCGTCCCATATATACCATTTGACATCATGCATAAATTTCTTCTTCTGATATCCCACCAAGTCAGAAGGTACTGTAAAGACCCCAACGGATACTTGAAACCTGAACTTGGTTCTTCACGATACCATTTCTATGAGCGGGATAATACTAATAATAATAACAATAATATAAATATCAACTTAACTTACAATTATCAGAGTCTAATCCCAAGTACGTAACCTTTACTATATTCTTTACATGATATATAATACATATCATTATCTTAAATACATTCTAATTATTACAAAAGACACCATTTAAACATGTTCTGTTTGCTTTCCTTTTCACTTGTTCTTGTCTGAACCTTTGAGCTGTTCATGCCTAGCTGAAAACATTTAATTTAAAGCAAGGGTGAGCATTTGAGTGCCCAGCAAATAATAACAATTATAAATATAATTAGCTGAAAGAAATAAATGTTTCCTTGGTACATCACCTCTACAACGAATTTATAGTTGGGAAGTAAACTGAACCGATAATAATAACATAACAATTCTATCTCAAATTTTTGAAACTACGTATAGACTATACTATGAACATTATTTTTTGTTTTCGCTAAGGTTTAACAGAACTTCATCCGCAAACCGGCATAACTTACAGGCACGAGGGTGATCTTCCCAATGTGCCCTGTACTGATCAATACTACATTACAAGAACGATAAGATCGTTCACTCTGTCCGCCTTGGGCGCATAAAAGTTTTTTCTTGATCGGGATGTTCATACTTAGACTGGAATCCGAACCAAAATAATTTGATTGGATACAAAAAGGTTTTAACTTATTCAACGATATTTTTGAATTTGTGTCTAGCTGATCAAGTAGCTTAGACGGCTTATATATATATATATATATATATATATATATATATATATATATATATATATATATATATATATATATCAACATGTGATTAAATACAATGATTATCCAAGTGGGGCCACTTGTATAACCATATTTAGAAATTAACGAACATAATATATATCTGAATTACCATATACTAACATGTTGATAAACAATGATCGGGGATATAGAATATATCACAATAGATTTAATAATATAGCATAATAATAATAATATAATTCTGAAACTTCTTACTCATGTCCATTGCATAAAGGAAATGCAAAGGTAAGATACTTGTCTGAAGCGCTGCCTACAATTTGTAATTTAGATTTATCGCTTATCTCACGACCTATCATTAATAAGATCGTTTGTTCGATTAGAATAACATACTATAACACATAACACTCCTTATTGCAGTCAGTACATAACCTAATCACATTGTCACACATGTTTCACAACAATTGAATCACAAATAAACACATATCAAATCAACTTATCTAAGTCCAGATCAATTTCTGAAACATGTCGGTCTACCGACAGCATTATCGGATAATTATCGAGTCTAAGACTATGTACTGTAACTTTATATCAGTCATATTATTTTTAAATAACTTAATATAATTTTAAAACATTTATTATAATTTATCACGAAATTTCAAACATCGGAATCACATTAAAATGATTTAAACACTAATCAATTCTATTATCATTAATATTTAATTAATATTAAACTATTAATGAAATTATTTCCAAAATGTTACAGTTATTTATAATAACTCAAAATACTTTTAAAGTATTAATATTACCCTTAAATAATTTTTAAAACATTTAAAATCATTTTTAAATAATTACCATTAATATTAAGATATTAATGTTCTATTTATCAAAATATTAAAAGTCATTATTCATAACTTAAAATATTTTAAATTCATTTCTATCCTTTTAAATGATTTTTAAATTAATAAAACTATTTTTAAACTATTTATTTAATATAATTATTAAATAAATTTACTATTTTTAATAATAAGCTAATAATCATTAATATTAATTTATTAATGAAACTATCCTTTAAATATTAAAAGTTATATTTTATAACTTATAATATCTTTAAACACTTTATTTTCATTTAAAATGATTATTATAATATTAAAAATCATTTTTATACTAAATTATTTAATATAATTATTAAATAACTTTAATATCATTAATAATAATTAATTAATGAAATTTATCTTTAAATATTAAAAGCTATATTTTATAACTTAAAATATTTTTAAATACCTTATTATTATTTAAAATAATTTTTAATATAATAAAATCATTTTTAATTAATTTATTTAATTCATTTAATAAATAACTTAATTATCATTAATATTAATTTATTAATAAAATTTATCATAAAATATTAAAAGTCATTAAAAATAACTTAAAATATTTTCTTATATCATAATATAATTTTTAATGATTTTTCTAATATTAAAATCATTTTTGAATAATTTATTTAATATTATAATTAAATAAATTAAATACCTTTAATATTCTAAAAATATTAAATATTTATGAAATATATTTAAAATAATTAAAAACTAATAACACTGGTGCTCCCCAAGGAGACACACTAGGTCGAATGTTCCCCTTATCTAATAACTCTTGAAGTTGTACCATCAACTCCTTCATTTCTACCAGCGCCATATAATATAGAGCTTTCAAAATCAGTGTTGTTCCCGGTGATAAGTTTATTACGAATTCGATTTCTCTGTCTGGCGTAAGAGCAGGCAGATCGTCCGGAAACACATCTTAAAATTCATTTACTACGGATATATCTTTAATTTCTACCCCCTTCTTTCGAGTATCTATGATGTAAGCTAAATAACCTACACATCTTTTCCTTAACAATTTCTTGGCATGCATCATCGTAACGCAACACGATTGCTTAAGCGATGAGCTACTATAAAATACTACCTTAGACTTACTCAGAGTTTGAAGGTTCACACACTTCTTCTAACAGTCAATTATCGCTGCATGGTTATATAACGATAAACGTATTCTACAGGGATTATTTCCTTGTTTACAACTTCTACATTCAAGGAATCTTCTAAACGTTCTCGGGGTGTACTAAGTTTACTAGCAAATTCTTCATATATAAAAGAACAAGTCGCACCCGAATTAAATAATACATAATCATTTATATTATTGATTGAGATTATATCTGACACCACGTCCTTTGCAGCTACTGCATCCTGGACGGTCATGTTAAAGGTTCAGGCGGTAGATCGATTGGGTTGCGTGGGTCCACCAATCATTAACTTGCTTCCTCCTCCCTGGCCTCCGCCAGTTCCACTACTCCCTTTCTTTGGGCAATCCTTTATCTGGTGCTTTGTTGATCCATAACTAAAACATCCCCTGACCTTCTTTGGTTTTGGGCAATTTGGTGATATGTGCCCCTCTTGTCCGCAATTATAACACGTGCTCTTTCCTTTCCAGAACTCCCCATTATGACTCCTCCCACACTTATTACAAGCTTCAGTCCTTTTCTTAAAGTTTCCCTGGTGACTCCCACCTTGATTATTATTTCTGTTGTTGTTGTTTTCCCATTTTCTCTTTTAAGAGTTACTCCCTCCGCTACTACTTCCTCCACAATACTCACTACCAGTGTTCTTATTTTTCTTCTCCTTATGATATATACTTAAGGCCTCACTGCCACCTTTCGCAATGATTGCCTCCTCTAACAACATCACAAAGGAATCAATTCAGAGAACTGATACCTTATTATACAGTCATGGCTTCAGCCCTTGCTCGAAGCGTCTTGCCTTCCTTTCCTCATCTCCCACCTGGTGCTCTGTAAACCGCGCTAGTTCATTGAACTTAACCGCGTATTGCGCCACCGTCATCTCACCTTGTTTTAATTCCAGAAATTTTACCTCCATTCGATTCTTCATGCTCTTTGGGAAGTAATTCTCGAAGAACAGCATCTTAAATCTATCCCATGTTATGGTTCCTTCGCTAACTCTCTGCTGATTAGCCTCCCACCAATAGTTCACTTCTCCCCTCATCATATACGTAGCAAACACTGTCTTCTGATCTTCGCCCATGCGAGCTATAGTGAAAGCTTTTTCTATCTCCTTGATCCATGTTTGCGAACTATCGGGTTAGTCGTTCCTACAAATTTCGGTGGTCCTACACTCTTAAAATCTTTAAAGTTTGTGGCGGGAGCTACTTGGGGAATGGGTGGTATTGGTTCATTCCTTTCCCTAAGAGCCTCTTCTAACAAATCTACAAGCCTCTGCATCGGATCTACTGGTCCTCTCTCATCATTAATCGATTCTTCCGATACAATTATTCTACGCCTTGGTGCCATGATCTGCATCACACATTTTCATTTTATTATTATTCAGTTATATCATTTAAGTATTTCTCTTAACATCAAGAAGAATAACTTTATAACACGTTTCTGAATTAAGCTCATTTATATTTATATGCCAAATCGTTACAATTACATGATTCTCTCTAGCATACTACTATAAATAATAACATATATCCCCTATTATCACAAAAGATGGGGATAACACTAGCTTACTAACCCTCTAAATTTTTTCAAAAGTTGGGGTCTACTACTATCTCACATCTTACACAAAAGACTGAGATTTCAACAACAAATTTAAACAACACATAAATAAATATAATACAACTACTAAGATTCTTTCTCTAGACTCAATCTTACATTCCACGCTCCACGGCGCTCTGGTATTCCTTCTGAGTAATGTGCATCACCATATCTCGGCTTATGGTATGCCGGGTCTGTCCTTTTTCAGCAGGGTAGTGGTTTACCCCATCAATCAATCTCTCTATGGCCGTGCGTAGAGCATAGCCTATCTTGTTCATCTTCCTTCTCTTACACCTCACTTCATCCTCTAGATCATTAACCCGATCATTAGCTCCTTCCCACTTCTCCTTGAAGTGGATCCTATCCATCACCTCCATCTCTAGCTGAGTGCGAAGTACTTCCTTCTCAACCATCCCACTAAGCTCCCTCTGCTCAGACTCTTCCAGCTTCCCTGCCAGCTCCACATTCCTAGCCACTGATCGGTGAAACAAAGTTCTCATTTGGATCCCTGCCTCCTTACGGTGAGCAATTTCCACCTCCATCTCCTGCATCACTAATTGCCTCTGATGGTCCTCGTCCCTCAATTTCTGGAACTCGGACTCCCATTCCCTAGCCTCAGCCTCTAATTCCTCCACTCTACATCCCAATTCAAAATTATGTTCCTTATATTCTCCCAACAACCGATCTTCAAAAGTAGCCTCGTCAGAGTCCTCCATGGGCTCAGGCTCCTCCTTCATAGGCTCCTCCTCCGGATCAGACTCCTCGGGTAATGGCTCCATCTCCTCCTCCTCATCATCCTCATCAATAGGGGCCACTACTGATATGGGCTTCGCTATCAATGGTGCCTCATATACCAAGTAGATATCACGCGGCTCCTCCTCTACTACTCGGCTAGGTCCTCCCATGTCAGTCATCCTACAATCACCAACATAAGACAAGACAAACAACAACTCCATTAGAATGTTAAATAGCATAAGTTCATTGTATAGAATAAAGTTATATTTTATAACACACTAAGTCTCTTTCAATGAAAACTCTATATGAGTCCCATCCCTCTTTATCTGTAACACCCCGAAATTCGGGTACTTCAATTCCCACGTGATTTAGTATTCACTGTACAAACATCATATGTCTATCTACCCATAATAAATAAAACCATAAAATAGATAGAAATAAATCATCTCCTTAAGGAGTTAAAGTATCTGAAAGTAAATACATCAATCCCAGGTCATACTAACCTTAAATCTCAAATGCGAAAACATAAACGAATAATAATCCTTACACAACTTAAACATAAGTCTAAAATATAAATACATCAATAACAACAAGTCTTCATAACTTGTTAACTTTGCCCTTGCCTTTACTAATAGAAGGCTCATCAGACCTTTCGTTCTTAATTGTAATGTTATTATTACGCAAGAGTGAGCACGATTGCCCACAAGTATAAAAATGTACAACAATATAATAACATGCGAGTGAACCAAAGAAGTCTGAAATACGAAACTTGACTTTTGAATCAAGAATGAATAACAAGAATCAAAAGACTTCTGAGGGTCATAAGACCTTGAACTATGTCCTAGGTTATCAAGTGTTATACATGAAACCTTTAACAGTCATAAGACTATGAACTCTTCTACTCGTACTTAGGGGGATCAACCCTTAGTACTATACTGTGCATAATATCTTAACGCCAATGCATAAGTAATCCCCTATAACAGGGTTGTTCATCTCAGTTTGACATTAGAGTCCGCACCAAAGGAATTTTGGTTTGGATAAAGTCAACAAGGATTCTAAAATTTAGAACGTTTATCAACTATGAACTAGTCGAATCAAAAAGGGTTCGCTAGTCTTACAAGGTTCAACAACAAATGATATTCAATTTGAATAAAAATTCTAAAAAGGTATACAATCGAAATAAGTATTGTATGACTGAATTCATGCTTTAAAAGAATTATATCATCTAATATGAAGTCTTGAACTTGAACAATTAAGAACAAGAGCTTACTCGATATAGAATACAATTCTAAGACTTGATCAATGAGTAATTTAGAATTTAAGGAACTTGCTTAACAATAATAATTTAGAAATAGAATATTTGCTCAATATAAAAGTAAGGTTTAGAAACTTCCCTCTTGCACAAGTTACGATTAGTTCACGTTCCTTATTAAATCCTACATATCAATACATTCACAATACCCATTAATCAATAGTTCGATATACCTGTCGAATCCCAACGTTAGTCTTTGAATATGTTATTGGACCTTTAAGTCTTATTAATTAATCACATAACGTAAATTAATTAACATATTATATATGCTTGACATGTCTTCATGTTCGTTACATTAGGTTTTAAAAAAACATTTTCAAAGCTTGAACACTTAGAAAAATTTTTGAAGTTCTACAAGTAGGGCGCGGGCACGCTACATTTGTTCTTTGAAGAGGTGCGGGCACGCTGCACGGCGTGGGCGCGCTCCATTTGTTCTTTGGAGCAACACGGCTGCACTACGACGCAGACCCAGATTCTGCTGTTCGCGAAGAACACACAGAACATCCCAAAAATTCCAAATTAAACTAACACGGTGAATTCTAATGCTACCCATGAAATATAAACTTCACAAAAACATCACACAAAGCATCTAGCATGATTCTAACACTTTAATTCACGTAATTATATGAATTACAACATTTAATTTCACTGTTTTTCATATTTTGTAAAGTTTTGAAGAAAATATGAATTTTAACATTACAGATTTGTTAATTCACCAAATCCATCCGTTTAAATTCTGTTTTGTTTGTTTCAACATACATAAGCATATCCAAGTGTCAATTTTGATACAACATATGATTAAAGCATTTAAATTGTACGTAAAGGCTATATGACCATATATACAACTTTTATACTTTGTAACTTAAAAAAATCCAATTACTACATATTTATATGGATTTAATGTTTTGAAAACATACATATATGGTAGAAAACATGTTATGATTATATATTATCATGTATATACATATAAATCACCAATTCATGCATTGATCACTCAATTTTTTTTGTTTTACAAAGAACTCAAAATACTTATTAATGGAAACTCTGATTTTAGCACGATTACATGAAATCAATTACTCCAATCACATATAAATCATATAGAATTGATTTATGAATGCTAATAAACATGTATAATCAGTTTCCTAACACATTGGCCATAAATTTTAGTTTATAGAGAACTTGGAGTTAGTTTTTTTTTTTTCACAAAAAAAAAGAACGTAAATAAGATTTGATTAGAGAGATTACCTAGCAGTGTAGATTAGTAGGAGATGAAACTCCTTTCAGATACTTCTTAAATCACAGACTTTCCTCCTCTGAATTCTCTCTGAGCTCTCAAGTTTTTTTTAAAAAATACGTAAGAGAATAATAACCCTGATGCGCATAAGTAACTGTCGTGGTGGTCAGTTAATCTCATTCATGGGTTAATTGCCCAACTCCCAATAGGGCTTTGTTTGGCTAACCACTTAAAAAACTATTTCCATTTAATTTAATTAATCTTTTATAATATAGTTTAATAATGTCACACCCAATTAACCATAAATCAAATATCTTATTTAATTTAATTTAAATAAAATATAATAATTTTTTATTAATTCACATAGTCACATAATTAAATCTCTCATTTATTAATTATGTCAAATCAATAAATCTCTAATTAATTATAAAATTAATTAAAAATAACGTTATGCTTATTAAATAATTCATTTAATCAAATAAGCTTAATTAAATAATTACCTTGAATAACAAAATTTCCCACATTAATTTAATCAGTATAATACATATAATTAAATTAATCTACCAAAATTTCATCAATTAATTATTTAATCCAATAATTAAATCATCGAAAAATATTTATTTAATTTAATAAATATTCAAATTAAATTATAAAATCTCGTTCGTCACATCTTTCCCCCCTTAAAAGAATTATATCCCCAGAATCACGACTCAACCAATTTGTCCCGTTACATTCTCCCCTCTTACAAAGATTTTGTCCTCAGAATCGCTTACACATAAATTTAGTAAATAAATGAGGATAATTCTTCATCATATTCTCTTTAAGTTCCCACATAGCTTCTTCCGCGTTGTGGTTCCTCCAGATTACCTTAACAGAAGGTATTACTTTATTTATGAGAACTTGTTCTTTCCTTTCGACAATCTGAACATGAATTTCTTCATAAGATAAATCTTTTTTCAAATTGTAGGGGTTCATATTCAATCACATGCTTGTAATCGGGTTTGTAGGGTCGTAAAACTGAAACATGGAAGACGTTGTGGACATTCTCGAGTGCTGGAGGTAAGGCTACCTCATACGCAACTTCTCCAATCCTTCGCAGCACTTCAAAGGGTCCAATGAACCTTGGGCTTAATTTTTCCTTCTTTCCGAACCTGATCCTTCCTTTCCAAGGAGAGATTTTCAAAAATACATAACTAGCCGATTCAAACTCAATATTTTTACGGTGTGGATCGGTGTATTTCTTCAGCCTATCTTGAGCTGCTACCAGTCTTGTTCGGATCACTTTGACTATCTCTGATGTCTGCTGTACCAGTTTTGGACCTAGTAATTATCTCTCGCCAACTTCATCCCAATATAGCGGAGTTCTGTACTTTCTACCATATAACGCTTCATAAGGTGGCATGCCAATACTAGCGTGGTAACTGTTGTTGTAGCCGAACTCTACAAGCGGTAGATGATCATCCCAATTCCCTTTAAAGTCCATTATACAAGCTCTTAACATATCTTCTAATGTCTGAATCGTTCTTTCACTCTGCCCGTCTGTCTGAGGGTGATATGTCGTACTCATTCTCAATTGCGTACCCATGCATTCCTATAGTCATTTCTAGAAGTTTAATGTAAAGCGCGGATCCCTATCAGAAATAATTGACTCTGGGACTCCGTGTCTTGAAATAATATCTTTTACATATAACTTTGCCAACTGGTCTAAGTTGAATTTTATTCTGATCGGAAGGAAGTATGTGGATTTCGTTAATCGGTCAATGATAACCCATATTGTGTCATAGCCTTTCTGAGTTATCGGAAGGCCAACCACGAAATCCATCGTAATATGTTCCCACTTTCATTCTGGGATCTCTAATGGTTGTAGCAACCCACTCGACCTCTGATGTTCTACTTTCACTTTCTAACATGTCAGACATTTGGCAACACACTCTGCAACATCTCATTTCAAATTTGGCCACCAGAAATATTATCGAAGATCTTGGTACATCTTGGTACTACCCGGGTGAATCGAATATCGTGAGCTATGAACTTCGCTCAAAATGTCTTCCTTAATCTCTAGCACTATCGGTACCCAAATTCTGCTTTCAAATCTCAATATTCCTTCATTGTCCATCTTGAATCTCGGTTCAGTTCCTTCGGATATCTTCTTTTTCACCTTCTCACATTCTTCGTCCTGAAGTTGAGCCTCCTTAACTTTATCTAGTAAGGTTATACCAGATTGCAACTGGAACAACTTTTCGTCAATCTCCATAGGATACTTCACTTCCAATTCTAGTTTCTTCGTCACTGAAATTAGCTCCTCCTAAGCGGTCAACATCATCAATTTCTCCCGACCCTTTCTACTTAAGGCGTCAGCAACCACATTTGCTTTACTCGGATGGTATAAAATTTCGCAATCATAATCCTTAATTAACTCTAACCACCTTCTCTGGCATATATTCAAGTCTTTCTGTGTAAAAATATATTTCAGACTCTTGTGGTCTGTATATATTTCACACTTCTCTCTATAGAGATAGTGTCTCCAAATCTTTAAAGCAAAAACCACTACAGCTAACTCCAAGTCGTGGGTCGGATACCCCTTCTTATAGGCCTTCAATTGTCGTGACGCATACGCAATGACCTTGTCATTTTGCAAATGCACACAGCCAAGTCCTTTATGCGACGCATCACTAAAACCACAAAATTTCCTGTGTCATCCAGAAGAGATAACACAGGTGTTGTACTCAACCTCTTCTTTAGTTCTTGAAAGCTTTTCTCACACTTCTCTGTCTAAACGAATTTCACAGCTTTCCTAGTCAAATTCGTCAGCGGAGTTGCGATCTTGGAAAAGTCCTGAATGAATCTTCTGTAATATCATGCCAATCCAAGAAAACTTCTTACTTTCGATGGCGTTTTCGGCTGATCCCACTACTAGAAAATCAGCCTATAGCGACGGTCGCCGACCGTCGCTATAGGCCAAAAGACCGTCGCTAAAAGTTTTGCCATAGAACCCGTCGGTAAATCCTATAGCGACGGTCTTTTGGCCTATAGCGACGGTCACCGACCCTAGCTATAGGTCATGTCAAAATCGTGTATTTTCTCTTTACCAATGGTCGCTGAAAGTTATTACTACTGTCATGACCGTAGCTATAGATGTCTATAGCGACGCTCGACGACCGTCGCTATAGGCCTGTGTTTTATAGAATACTATAACTACTGTCGATGACCGTCGCTATAGCCTTTTTATATTTAAAAAAAAATTAATTAATAATGCACATTTATTCAACAAACACAAATACAATATAAAATAAAATATAAAAAATATTATATACATCATTTAAAATCATTCACATTACAACATTACAATATAAGAAGAGACATTTTGCAACATTACAATCATTCACAACATTACAATCATTACAATACAATATTTTAGTTACATCTAAGAAAAGATGCTGAACTCGAGCAGCCTCAATAGTCCATATTCTTGGATAAGCTTATAGATGGAGCCACCAGGAACATATTCCAAATATATATAAAGTTTATCATCCACCTGTTCAAAAATCACAAGTTTGGAGTAAGACTATAAAATTGCAAGTGTCAAACGAAAATAATAGTATTAGATGTGCACATTACACTGCCTGAAAACTATTGGACAGATCTGAGCTCCTACACAACTACAAGAAGAAAAAGATAGAAGCTAGCTCCACGTACCTGAATTAAACTGAAAACCATGAGCACCAGTAGAGAAGTGAATAGAAATGGCCACAAAAACTGAAAATCATGTCCTCTCTTGGCAGCCCAGAATGTGTAGAGGGTAAGGCCAATTACCACAACACAAGTCAATATTCCAGCCTCCAGAATGACTTTCCCTGATGACAATGAATTAACCATATTACTATATTACCATAGTTTTTAAACTATATTCTCGTTTCAGTTGTGATTCAAAAGCTAAAATTCTGACTTGTGCAAGAATACATGGCATAAACCAGCGCCCAGTAAAAAGAAAAAAGATGATGAAATTTTTATTTTAATTTGTAATATGCAGTTCCAATTTTACCAGCCATCAATATACGGTTGTGACTCTTACATATCATGATGTTCCATGTACGTAAAAGGACACTGATTATAAGACTTCTAATTAACAAGACGTGGATACCAATTCTAAAAACTGGTGATCAAAACACCATAATAATGCTAAATTATCCAAAATTCAGAACTCACAAAATATTTCATGGCATTGCAAAAAAGAAACCTAGTTAAAGAAAGATTTATTTCCATAAGCAATCACAACAAAATGGTAGAATACAATTAGCAACTGAAATTACTCTATTCGCAGTGAAACACTATAACATTCACCAAATTTCACAAAATGGCCTTAAAAATGCTCTATAATTGATATTGAACAAACAAACTTTCATTAATCCAACCACAATAATTGATTTTCTCTATCATGTTAATTTTTCAATTTTTTTATAATAATCATAATAAAACTTGTGGTTGCTAATGATTTGGTTTTTGCGGTAGCTACTAATATGAATTGTTAAAGATATTAGAGTCCATGTGGAATGTTGAAGATACAATAATTTTGTGCTATTAAAAACTAAAATAAAGCTGCGCTTTCAGTTATTTTCCCTAAAAAAAAACAAAGTACGGATCCCACATGTTATTCATTTATTCCAATATGGAAGGAATACAAGACTTATCCAGGGAATAAAGTTGACTAGATTTTTAAGCTATTGCTCGGCCCAGTACACATGAATCTTCTCACTTTATTTTATAGGAAAGTTTGGCCACAAGTACATACAACTAGTCTATATCAACAGTTCCAACAGAAACAAGCCTCCAACAAATCTAAAAAGAGAAATATGCACTGCAATACTACTAGTAGTGACTTTAGGAAATCTCAGAAAAAATACCAAAATATAAATATGCCAGTGGCTTGGCAGTAGCAGCATCACTTAAAAGCAACAATGGGGACAACGCATCAACCCATTCTCATTGCAATTAGAGCACCTTCTCATTTTCCCTTCCTCTTCATCAAATAGTGAGGCAAAGCTAATTCAATTACAATTACATACATACATACAAACTTGAACCACTAATCCGATTATCATAGTCAATAAACAATCGCTCATTCATCAAAAAAATAGAAAATGATAACAAATGAGAAACCCAATTGAGACCAAAACTCATAGTTTAAACATATACATACAAAAGACATCCATCAAAAAACAGGCCCATATAAAACACAAAAATGAAATTGTGTGTAAAAGAGAGAAAAAGACTGACTGGGATCACGAACAGAAGCTTTGACAATGTATCCACGTTGAAGAAAGAATTTTACGAGCCACGAAGCTAAAAACAGTAAGATTTAACAATATTTTGAAAATATCAAACCAAAATTATAAATAAAGTGGAAGAATCAACGGCACAAATTTTTTTTTGAAATTCAAAGATCTAAAAATTAATGTCAATCTATCAAATGCCTGCTATCTATCCCAAGGAAAGTGAATAGAACGAAGGGTAAGATGAATGCGAAAGCAACGTTCGTGAGTTCCATGTTTTGTTCAGGTAAATCGAACCTTCATCACAAACAACACATAATCAACAGAGAGTACCCCCAAATGATAGAGAATTCAAGTGTAACCCAGGAAAAATACCATCAACACTTCCACTATATATCTATCAATCAACAAAAATAAAAAGCCCTATATAATCAACCCCCAAAAGTTCACGAAGCCCAGAACACAGTCAAAAATTATTCACATATCAAAAAATAAAGCCGAACTGAAAGCAGTCAAAAAATTTCAAATGTAGCTGAAGATCATGGAAGTGTTGGAGATAGTATTGCTTCAATCCTTCGCCTTGTTTCGCCATCAATTTTGTTGAACAACTCACTTCCTTCGCTAATTCGTTTCGCTTCTCGATCTCTATCGCCATTTTTCTGTTTGTGCTTTGATTGGAGGAACCTTCGATTGAGATAAACCTTTGGTTCGATTGACCTTCGATTGAGAGTGACCGTACTTAGGGTGTGATTCGGCTAAAAAGATTTAGGTTTTGGCAATTTAGAGTAGCTGATGAGAGAGATTAGAGGATTTAGGTTTTGAGGTGGGGAGTCAGAGGACTAAGCTAGAACACGATGCAGAAATGAAATGATTTGGGGTGGGGGAATGGGAGGGTTTTGTGTGTGCCCAAACTAGTTTTTAAGCCTTTAACAACAACCATCTCATGACCCTCACTAAAAAGGCCCAAAAAATCCTCTATATCGACGGCCAAAATATGACCCTCGAAATAGGCTCTCTATTGAGACATATGACAACGGTCAGTCCGTGACCGTCGCTATAGACGCCTATTGCTATGGTTCCATGCCGACCGTCGCTAAATCTCATCGCAATAGGTCGAATTTCTAGTAGTGTCCTAGTTTATTACGGCTTCAACTTTGGATGGATCTACCGAAATTCCATCTTTATCAATTACATGACCAAGAAATTATACCCTCTCAATCTAAAATTTGCATTTCAAAAACTTGGCATACAACTTCTCCCATCTCAACGCCTCTAACGTTACCTTCAAATGTTCTACACGTTCTTCCTTGGTCTTTGAGTATACCAAAATGTCATCGATAAATACCACCATAAATTTGTCCAAAAATGGCTTGAAAACTCCATTCATTAAGCCTATAAATTCTACAAGAGCATTCGTTAGACCAAATAACATCACTAAAAATTCGTAGTGACCATATCGCGTTCTGAACGCTGTCTTCGGTACATCCTCTGGCCTCACCTTCAGTTGATGATAACAACTCCTCAAGTCTATCTTGGAAAAGTATCTCGCTCCCTTTATTTGATCAAACAGGTCATCGATCCTTGATAATGGATATCTATTCTTAATCGTGACCTTATTCAATTCTCTATAGTCGATGCAGAGACGCATCGTCCTATCCTTCTTCTTCACAAATAACACCGGCGCTCCCCACATCAATACGCTTGGTTGAATGTACTTCTTGTCCAGTAACTCTTGCAGTTGGATCATCAATTATTTCATCTCTACCGGTGTCATTCGGTACAGTGCCTTCGATATTGGAGTCATTCCTGGCGCCAAATCGATCACGAACTCAACCTCTCTGTCTGGCGGAAGTCCTGACAAATCGTCCGAAAATATGTCTGCGAAGTCCCTCACTACTGGTATCTCCTCTATTTTTAGATTCTCTTTACGACTATCGACTATGTAAGCTAGATATCCTACACAGCCTTGTCTTAATAACTTCCTGGCCTGCATCATCGTCAGACAACTCTATTGTCTAAGCGACTTGCTACCATAGAATACAACATTTGACAGAGTCATAAGGTTAATGCATTTCTTCTGGCAATCAATTACAGCCCCGCAATTAAATAACCAATCCATTCCCAGAATAACATCAAATTCCCTAAGTCTGATAGGGATAAGATCTACGTTCATAATATTACCCTTAATATCCACCCTACAGTTCGTATGTACGTACTTAATAGGGATTATTTCTCTATTCGCAATTTCTATGTTCATGGGGTATTCTAACTCATGCTTAGGCAATTCTAAGTTCTTAGCAAAGTCATCGGATATAAATGAACAAGTAGCACCCGAATCAAATAATACATAAGCATTGACTTTATTGATCAGAATGATACCTGACACCACATCACGAGACTGCACAACATCCTGCACTGTCATGTTGAATGTCCTGGCGGTTGGACTGTTGGTTGCGATTGGTCCCGTGATAGTCAGAGCACTTCCACTGCTGTTTCCCCTATTCCCTCCTGATCCTACCCCTCCAGATCCCTTCTTAGGATAGTCCCTTGTCAGATGGTCCTTTGAGCCACAAGTGAAGCAGGCGCCCTTCTTTGGGTTAGGACAATTAGGTGCTATGTGGCCTTCCTGACCACAATTGTAGCACACCCGTTTTCCTTTCATACAAACCCCCAGGTGAGCTTTCCCGCATGTCAGATATGCTTCGATTCTCTTCTTCTGATCTCCTTGCTGATTTCCAGTTGACGAGTTATCAGACCACCTTATCTTCTGGTTATTACTTCCTCCTGTGTTACTTCTACTGGCCTTATTAATTCCCACATTTTCACTCTTCTTCTTCTTCTGATCCTGATTATACTTAGTCACCGCATCGCTTCCACCTTCAGCGAGGATGGCCTTCTCCAACACTCCAGCAAAAGTTTTCAACTGAAACATTGACACTTTACTATATAACCAGGGCTTCAGTCCCTGTTTAAACCTTCTTGCCTTTCTCTCATCTGTGTGCACTTGATATGTGGTGAACCTAGCCAACTCATTAAATCTTGCCGCATAGTCTGGCACGAACATATTTCCTTGCTTCAATTCCAGAAATTGTACCTCCATTTGGTTCTGCGAGCTTGTCGAAAAGTACATCTCGAAGAACATCTCCTTAAACCTCTCTCAAGTGATTACACCTTCTCCTCCACGAACCTTATTTGCTTACTACTAATAACTAGCTTCTGATTTCAGCATGAACGTTGCGTAAGCAGTTTTCTGGTCCTCTCTGACTCTGGCAACGTCAAAAACTTTCTCCATCTCCATTACCCAAGTTTGGGCTTTTATCGGGTTCATGGAGCCTTTAAACTCTGGCGGTCCTATTGCCTAGAAGTCCTTGAGTGTTGTATTCGATGGAGCTTGAGGTTGATTATTAATTGCTCCAGCTAATAAATTCACTAATTGCTGAATGGGGTTAGCATTGGCGTCATTGTTGTTGTTCGTTGATTCTTCTTGAGCTGGTTGACAGTTTGGTCTTCTTCTCGGTGGCATATTTTTTTAAAAATATATGCTTATTAGATCTTTATTCAATGCTCTAAATATTTAAGGTTTAACTCAACATTTTAACATAATCACTTAACACATTTTCTCAACACATTTTCTCAAATAACCTGATATATATATTTAATCAAAAATTTTAACAAACTACGATAGCATCACTACTATTTACATCAACTATCCCGAGATAAAGAATCTACAGGATTTAAAACATCAAAATATTCCTCTGTTTATAAACACATCAAAATTTACATTTTTAACTACCAAATAGGTTTTCACATAATTAAAGTAATTCTATCACTGCCTGCTAAGGCGTTGAATAGCTTTGTTATGCTTTTCTTCCATAATACGGGACATCGTCTTGTAATATAGCATGTACGATGGTAGTCCTTTAAACTGAATTGGGTATCTCATAACTTGATCATGGGCCTCATCCATCGCATTTTGAAGCGTAGAGTGCATCTCCTCAAGCTTAGCCTTCTTTGCCCGACAGTTCTCTTCTGTAAGATCTACACGTCGTGATTCCCTTACCCAGGCCTCCTCTGCAATGGTCAGCCTTGCTGAGTTCTCTTTCAGCTCATTCTTCAACTCCTCTATTTCCTCTGACTTCTGCTCAGTTTGACCGTTCTCGTGTACCAAATCCCACTCTACATTTCTCAAACGTGTGTGAAGAGTCACAACCTACCTATCCCTCTACTTGATGGTAAGCTGTTGAATAATCGTCCGCTCATTCAGCTCCTGAACAGTATCTCGTAACTCTATGTTACGATCATATAGCTCATCATACATCACAGCACTGATAGAGTTTGGTGGAAACTCATCTTCTTCCTCTAGATCCGACTCAGGCTCACGCTCATGCTCCTGACCAACAATAGTGATCAACAGAGATGGCTCTCTCTGTACCAGCTGCTCCCTGACGACATGAATGTCTCGGGGCTCCCCCTCTATAGGTACTCGGGGTTCCTCCTCCCCAGCTCGACTAAATCCTCTAACATCCGACATCCTGATAAAATAGTTTTAAGTTTTAGTTACTAATCGATACTCGCGAGCACATAAGTTTATCACATAAGCACATAAAGTCATTTATTATCTTCGATGAATTAAGGAATTTATTTCTTAGAACTCGATAAGAGTTTATCACCACTATGTTCTTGATCTCCTATAAGGTTACTACCTAAGGTTGTTTCCCCCACCTAAGGTTCATAACCTATAGCTCTGATACCAACCTGTGACATCCCCAAATTTGGGTACTTCAATTACCACGTGATTTAGTGTTCACTGTACAAACATCATATGTCTATCTACCCATAATAAATCAAACCATAAAATAGATAGAAATAAATCCTCTCCTTAAGGAGTTACAATATCTGAAAGTAAATACATCAATCCCAGGTCATACTAACCATAAATCTCAAATGCGAAAACATAAACAAATAATAAGTCTTACACAACTTAAAAATAAGTCTAAAATATAAATACATTAATAACAACAAGTCTTCATCACTTGTTAACTTTGCCCTTGCCTTTGCTAGTAGAAGGCTCGTCAGACCTTTCGTTCTTAATTGCAATGTTATTATTACGCAAGAGTGAGCACGATTGCCCACAAGTATAAAAATATACAACAATATAATAACATGTGAGTGAATCAAAAACTTCTGAAATAAGAAACTTGACTTTTGAATCAAGAATGAATAACAAGAATCAAAAGACTTCTGAGGGTCATAAGATCTTGAACTATTTCCTAGGTTATCAAGTGTTATACCTGAAACCTTTAACAGTCATAAGACTATGGACTCTTCTACTCGTACTTAGGGGGATCAGCTCTTAGTACCATAATGTGCATAATATCTTAACGATAACGCATAAGTAATCCCCTATAACAGGGTTGTTCGTCTCAGTTTAACATTAGAGTCCGCACCAGAGGAAGTTTGGTTTGGATAAACTCAATAAGAATTCTAAAATTTAGAAAGTTTATCAACTATGGACTAGTCGAATCAATAAGGGTTTGCTAGTCTTATAAGGTTCAACAATAAATGATATTCAATTTGAATAAAAATTCTAAAAAGGTATACAATCGAAATAAGTATTGTATGACTGAATTCATGCTTTAAAAGAATTATAACATCTAATATGAAGTCTTGAACTTGAACAATTAAGAACAAGAGCTTACTCGATATAGAATACAATTCTAAGACTTGATCAATGAGTAATTTAGAATTTAAGGAACTTGCTTAACAATAATAATTTAGAAATAGAATATGTGCTCAATATAAAAGTAAGGTTTAGAAATTTGTCTCTTGCACAAGCAACGATTAGTTCACGTTCCTTATTAAATCCTACATATCAATACATTCACAATACCCATTAATCAATAGTTCGATATACCTATCGAATCCCAACGTTGGTCTTTGAATATGTTATTGGTCCTTTAAGTCTTATTAATTAATCAGAAAATGCAAGTTAATTAACATATTATATATGATTGACATGTCTTCATGTTCGCTACATTAGATTTTAAAAACACATTTTCAAAGCCTGAACACTTAGAAAAATTTCTGAAGTTCTGCAGGTGGGGCGCGGGCGCGCTACATTTGTTCTTTGAAGAGGCGCGGACGTGCTGCACAGCACGGGCGCGCTTCATTTGTTCTTTGGAGCAGCACGGTCGCGGTGCGACGCAGACCCAGATTCTGCAGTTCACGAAGAACACACAGAACATCCAAAAAATTCCAAATTAAACTAACACGATGAATTCTAATGCTACCCATGAAATATAGACTTTACAAAAACATCACATAAAGCCTCTAGCATGATTATAACACTTTAATTCACCTAATTACATGAATTACAACATTTAATTTCTCTGTTTTTCATATTTTGTAAAGTTTTGAAGAAAATATGAATTTTAACATTACAGATTTGTTAATTCACCAAATTCATCCGTTTAAATTCTGTTTTTTTTTTGTTTCAACATACATAAGTATATCCAAGTGTCAATTTTTGATACGACATATGATTAAAGCATTTAAATTGTGACAACCCGAGAATTTGGATAATTATTAAAATTCTAAAATGATGGAATAAGGATTAAAGAATAAAACCTAGAAGAGAATTTGAAGATGTATTTAAAATTTTCAAGTAAAACCTATGGTTTTCTATTCGAATGAGAATAAAGAAATATGGGTTACAAAATTTCAAAACCCTAGAAATGAATTAATATGTACTTGAAAAAATATCGAGAATAAGGTATTACGATACCTGTAAATTCAATATGAACTGAATAGTCTAAGAAATGTTATATAAGTACATATGGAAATTTTATTAAGGAAATAAGATTTCACATGAAGAGATGCTATGAGGTTACACGAAGATGAGTATATGCGTAGAAATATATATACCTAGTAAGGTGCTATATATATTTTAGGAAGAGAAGTGATGAATTAAGTTAATGATATAAGGATCAAGATAAAGCTACGTTAGTAATTAACATAGCTTGAACGTTGGCCTTAACTGGCAAATAAGAATTTGAATAAGTAGAAAGTCGTTAGTTATTACGATTAGCAATAAGAAGGGAGTAATTTAAAACTCAAAATTTGAGTTAGAGATAGAATTTTGAAGCATGGACTGCTCGGTTGCATCAGGAACGTCAAGATTAGTCAGAATAGAAAGTAAACACAAAATGTGTAAAGGTTGACTTTTGGTCAAAGTCAACAGTTAATTTTTATGGAGAAAAGTCAAAACTAGAGTGAGAAGTGAAATATGTTATATGGATAATGATATATTATTTAATATTATACCAAAGGATGTAAATTAAAAATATGAGAGGAGATCCAATATGCAAATATGTATATTGGTATCAAAGTAGTTAGTAAATTAAATTCATATTTGAATAAATGATTGAATATGTTAAATTATATATTTATATATAAATAAATTATTTGAAAACAATTTATGGAGAGGAGGAGAAAATTAAATTTAATTATACAATATATAACTTGAATAAGTTATTTAGTTATGGTATGAGAATTTAATGACCTAAATGGTTATTGTTATTTAGTGGTCCTAGTAATTAAATATATACTAGTGACCCAATCTAAGAGAATTGTGGAGCATGACATAATTTATTTAATGATTATGTGAGTAAGTGAATACGAATATTATGTGCTGGTTTATATTTGTTAAACAAATAAAAGAAGCTAGTGTAATCCTAATTATATATTAGGAATGAAGGATTATAATAACCTAAGAGGTTATAATATGGTAGAATGTTAGTATATAAAATATATACTAATTCTAAGAGATTTTTTTTTTACATCTTGGTTAATTAATTTTATAACCTAATTATAGCAAGTCTAATTGGGTTAAGAAAATAAATGTGCATGAGTAAGGAATTATGTTATAATTGAGGAAATGAAAATCCTAATTAAATAATTAGGGAATGGTAATATTAGAAGTGTTGGAAGATGTTATTTATTGTAGCCCAAACATTTTTAATTTGGATGCCCAAATAAAATGTTGGATTGCCCAATTTTTAGCCCAAGTAGGAGATGACTTGTTGGACATTTAGCAAATCAAATAAAGTATAAAGGAAAGAAAAAAATTGGGACAAACTAAGGCCACATGGCCGAATTTGGGAGAAGGAAGAAAAGGGGAGATGAAAGTGATGATAATTGTTTGCTTTAGTTGGTAAACAACTCCTACCTACTATTCCATGTGTCATTTGGTTATTTAGCCAACACTTTGACATTTCTTCTAAGTAAAGCTTTAGTGGTTAGTGAGAGAGAGAATTGGTGGGAGCAATTGAGGGGCACATGGCCGGATGGTTTATGGAGGAGAAAAAAAAGTGGAGCATGTGAAGCTTTTACTAAAATAAAGTTATCTTAATTTCTCTTTCATCTCCTTCATCTAGCTAACACCAAGAATAAACCAAATAGAGAGAGAGAGAGAGAGAGAGAGAGAGAGAGAGAGAGAGATTTAGCAGCTATAGAGTGGGAGGAGGGAGAGTTTTCTTAAAATTGTCTTAAATCCATAGCCATCCATGGAAGAAGAAGAAGAAGAAGAAGAAGAAAAAGAAGAGCATGAAAATCAAATGTATAAATACCTTTTGTTATGTAATTTTTGATTATTCCAAATCAAATCTTGAATCATGTTTTCTAAACTCAAAAATCATGAATATACTTGTTATTGAGTGTTTCATGTTTAGATATACCCATGTTGGGTGTTGTTTTAGTTGGAAATCAAAAATAAAGAAAAGTGATTTTTCTAGTTTATAAGCCTTAAAATTTCTATGTACTTTGGATTTTCACCGTTTTTGATCTACACCTTTTTTTCGATTCGTCAAAGAGAGGTGCTAGATATGTAAGTTAACTACCAAACCCAAGTAGTAGCACTCAAAAATATTGAGTACACAGTCCGTAGCAACTGATTTAGCAAAAATAGTTTCGTTAATAAAAATGAAAACTGGACTGTTTTGGACAGTCAAAGGGTAGGGGCAGTTTAGTCATTTTTTGAACATCTAAAAATTTTGGAAAATTTTGGGAGGGTACTATGATAAGTTATCTAACATCTCCAAGTGGAATCACTGAAAAAGGAGTTGTAGATTTTCGTATGGAATATTTTTAGCAAAGCACGAAAAAACTGCAAAACGTCATTTAGCTTCTGCCCAAAATTTTAAAATGGCAGTTTCGGCCAAATAATTTGTGATAAAAATTCTGGCCTTTTGGGACATGAAAATATATGGTATTAAGTACCTCCTGTCCAAAAATGAGTTCATTCCGACTTAAAATGACCAAGTTATGACCATTTCAATTTCTGTGATTTTTCGACGAAAACGGCTATAACCGGAGTTCTATAACTCCGATGGCCACAAAATTTAAACTGTAGGCTCACGTTAAGACGTATAAGATTGTGCCAAGAGATGGAAATTTCTGGAGTTAAGCACGAGGTAGCTAATTTCTTAAGGAATTAACTAAAAGTGATTTTTGAAAAATACCAAAGGAAGTTGGAAAATTTTGAAAAAATACTTTTTGTGTATGAAATATATGTATATATGTTTGGACAAAGGATAGAAAAATAATAAGTTAATTTGGTATTTTCGTAAAAAGGATAATGAATCCAGCTTGTTGGATTGAGAAATCTAATGAATCCAGCTTGCTGGATTGATGGATTGGTAAATTCTGGCTTGCTGGATTGCAATCTAGTTGTTAGATTTGGAATCCAGTTAGCTAGATTGCAGTTTGAGTTGTTGGATTTAGAATCCAGGTGGCTGGATTAGTATTTAACTTATTAGATGTTAAAGAATAACTTATGAAATGAAAAAGCGAGTGTTAAATCATAATGGATATGATATAGTGATTAAAGAATTTTTAAAGAATAATAATAATACTGATGTGTTAAGATATTATCTAATATTTGATTAAGTGTTAGATAATCTATTAACAAAATAATTGTATTATGATACAAAGTAAAATATGCTGATTGAAAGACCAATCTTATTATTAATGATAGGTCTTACCAAAAGAAGTTAACTTAAACTGCGTAGCAGTAGTCAACGAATCAGGCAAGTTTCCCTAACTCAAACTTGAGTTATATTTTAAAGCATGTTAGTGAATAGTTGTTGTTGATTATTCACGTCTATATTGATTATTGATTCGCACATTGTGCATGTTGTATATGTTCATTAGGTATGAAAGGCTGATCACCTTCATTATCATTTGGTTCAGTTAATCTGTTCATGTTTATGCTTGACCATTCATTTTTATTGACTTGGTCGATCAGCTAAGAAAATTTGTTCATGCTCTTTCATAATATTTATATTGTTGAAAGTTAACCAACTTTTATTCATATTCTTTCAATCATGATATATCCTCAAATAAATTTAACTTGATGGGCAAATTTGATGCTCACCCTTGCTATATCATGATAAAAAAAATTTCAGATTAAGATGAAAGATCGAGTAAAGACAAAGGCAAAGACAAAATCTAAGATTAAGCTATTATGCAGTTAGAACTATTAAATTTGCTAATGCAAATATTATTGTAAATCTTTTTAGATATTGAATGTATGTATTAAGTTAAGGTTGTAGACCTTGGGGTTTATGTTGTAAAAGTTTAATGTGTAATAACGTTGAATTTTAAGTCACAATATATGTCCATTTGTAGTAACTCTTACACAAAAGGGCGTGGTTGTCAAGCTCCCATTGGTTGTCACTTTATTAAGCATCCTTAATCATGATTAGACTAATTAAAGTGATAAGGCCAAGCTTCTATCCATGGGTTAAAGAAAGTATGAGGGATAATAGCTAGATACACTAAGTGTATCTATATTTTTTTGTAAGTATCCTTTTACTTCATCTTTTCATTTCATTTCATTTCTTCTCTCATTCTTCCTCTTATAATTTTTCTCCCAAGCTAGCCACTTCTAGAGAGAGAAAGGAGAGAGAGTTTTGGCCATTTAGAGAGAGAGAGAGGAGTGCTAGTTTGTTCATGCATCCAAAGTTCATCACTTACTTTGGTAAATCAAGGAAGGTTGCCATTAAATCAAGGTATACCTAACCTTTATCTTCTTCTTCTACTTTGTTGTTTTAGCTTAAGTTTTGTTGGGGTTATGAACAAATACTCAAGATACCCTAGTCCTACATATCATCATGTATGGAACTAAGTATCTTGAGTGTTAGATCAAAGGCTTAGAGGAAGAATGAGCATATGATCTCCAAGGGTGAAAACTCTTATTTTCTTCCACCAAATCTTGTGTAACTCAAGTTTTCCAACTTAGATTTGTGATCCGTCGAAGGGGGGGTGCTAGATACATGAGTTATCTAGTAAACCCAAGTGATAGAACACAAATCTAGTAATTTTTGAAACCTTTGGAACTAATTTTCCCAAAACAGCCCACTTGGAATGTTAAGGGTTCAAAAACCCTAAAATAGTTTGTCCTGTTTTTCTTGGGTCTGTTTCGGATAGTTTCATGTCCCTTAAAAATCTGGAAAATATCCCATAGGTACCTTTAGAAGTTATCTACATGTAGGAAAAAGAACGGACACATTTCGAGTTATAGATTGTGCGTAATGACTATTTCCGTAAAGGACTCCTAAAACTTTACATTAGAATATCTCACTGTGTATACACTAGAAAATTCCGAAATTTTTACAGTAGGTTCACATATGTCAGGAGAGCGTACCCTGAAAATTTCAGATTTTTCTGAGCAAAACTCAATTTATTAAAAATGAAGCAAGATCCGAGTGTTTTGGAAACTTTAAAAATACTAGATCATTTTCTAAAATTCCAAAAAAAATTGGGGATCCTTGTAGGTTCATATTCTGTCAAAATACAGAAGCTGCGAATTTTTGGAATCAGTTTACTATTTTTCCTAAAAATAATTAAGTTATGAATAAAAGAAAATAAATAGTTAAATGATGTCTTTAATAAGAAAAATGTGATTTTTATGCTTGAATACTCATAATATATCATATCATGACTATCTTAGAGCACTTTGGTAATTTATGATAATAAATATTATTTATGACCTTTTATGGATATTAAATAAGAGGTTTAATAAAGGGTGAACAAATAGAATAAATTGTTTATTAATCCAATAAATTATTAAAATATTATTATGATATTAATAATATTAAAATATGATATTGATAAGTAAATAAAAATATTAAGATTAAAATTTTTTAAAATATTATTACATGGTTAATAATATTTGATTTAAGCATTGATAAATGATTAGAGTATTATTAAATGATTAATAATATTAGTAATGGAATAAGATATTATTAAATGATTAATAATATTAGTAAATGAATAAAATATTATTAAATGATTAATAATTTTAGTAAATGAATAAAATATTATTAAATAATTAATAATATTAAATGATTAATGATACTAAAGCATAAGTAAGATATTATTAAAGTAATAATATTAATTAAAATATTATTAAGAGGATTAATAATATTAGTAATGTATTAAAATATTATTAAGATGTTAATAATATTAGTAAGCAAATGAAAGTATTATTAGGGAACTAATAATACTAAGAGGTGAATTAAATATTATCAAGAATAATAATATTATGTTGTTATTTAATAGTAACATTATCAAGACATGATAATGTTTATAAGAACTAAATATAATGTATAATATTTACGTGATTACATAATCTAATGTTATACTATGACTAATTGAAAGATTAACTATATGTCTCTCAAAGGAAGATAATTTAACTGTATAGTGGATATAAATTAATTGCGTAGCCGTAATTTACAGACGAGGCAAGTTTCCTAACTCAAACTCGAGTTATTATTATCAAAGCATGTTAGTGAATAATTATTGATGATTATTCACATCTATATTGATTATTGAAATTCGCACTTTGTGCAATTGAATTCCCGTTCTACTATTATTGAACTGCGAATTAAATTAAAGTTCTTCCTTCATGAACTGTTTATGAGATAGATTTATGCTAATTGTATCAGCTAGATCAAGCATGTTTAAATTTATTAAATCAAATGTGTTTTAAAAAATTGTTCTTATTAAATTGATATGATAAGAACTCTTGACTGAGAAAAGGACAAATTTGATTAAGGCATGATATCGATGCTGGATTATTAAGTGTTTATGCATAAATCACGGGGTATGAAAGGCTGATCCCCTTGAATACTAAAACTTATTAAGAGGTCCAGTTTAAATGACTGAGAACCTTGATAAATGTTCATGGTTATTTTAAAACCACTCAGTACATGTTATTCAATTATTCGAATATTCAATTGTTGATTATTAATTCATGTTCCTTCACAATCTTATATTATTGCTGAACATTGAAAGCAAAACTTCTTTCTAATCATGATATATCTCCCTTGTATATAAACTTGCTAAGCAAATTAGTTGTTTACCCTTGCTATATCATGACATCTATTTCAGCTAAGCCCAAAGGATCCAACACGAAAGACAAGGCCAAGGGCAAGATCCAAGAGTAGCTTAGAATGAATGTTAATTTAATTATTATCTAATGAGATTTCTTATGTAAACCTTTTGTAATATGAATTGTGTGTTTAAGTTAAGGTTAAGAAGACCATGGGACCATGTTGTGAAACTTTATTATAATGAACAATATATGTTTATTATTTTCGTAATAGTTATAGAATGCTTATGATGATGATAGATCGTGAGCATCGAATTTGAGGTTAGACAACCTAGATTTGGGGGCGTCACAGGTTGGTATCAAAGTCGTAGGTTATAAACATTAGGAATGCGAAACCTAGGTTATAACCTTAGTAGAAAACTCTTATAGAGTATGTTAGGAGATGGATTGTGGAAATTTATCGAGTTTGTGTTGTACTTAATAAAATATTATTTCATTTTATCAATGAATATATTTTATTGTGGTACTGATGTTGGTTTTATTTATGGCGATTGTAGGATGTCTAACGAGCGCCAGGACAGTCACTCAGTAGATCAGGATCCCATTGAGCATGAGGTCCCAGATGAAGCCCCTCATGGTTCTCTGATAGAGGATTTGTTTAGGAGAATTAGTCAATTAGAATGAAGGGTGGGAGAACTGGAGGTTGAAAACCACACACTCCAGTTCACAGAAGGCCAATACAAGGAGGCAGCTTATCAAGCCCATATGGAGGTAGTCGAGCAGAAGGGAAAGTTGGATGAGTCCCAGTTGCAAGTTGAGATGCTGAGGGTACAACTAAAGCATGAAAAGGCGAAGTTCGGAGAGCTGAGCATAGAGCATCTGGCGATGCGGGGCGAGTTTGACGTGGAGATTGTATACAAGATTAGCGTGGAGGAGGCATTTTATGATCAGCCCAGCGGGTGGACCAATTGGAGTTAGCACTGCAGGCCATGAAGGTCAGGGCCGAGACTTTAGGACTGGCGCTAGACGCAGCGTATGAGGGCCAGCGCAGTGGGACTAGGAGGGCACAGTTCGAGATAGGAGAGTCGAGTCGATCCGTTCGACGTAGAGCTATGGAGGGGTGGTTTCCCTCGGAGCCTGTTCAGGTGACCCAACAGGGCCACCAGTGATGATTATGCTATGGACTAGTTGTAGATAGATGCATTAGTACTCCTTTTGTGTGATAGGGTTTTATGTTGATGTAAACCTCAGCAGGTGTGAGGTAGTAGGTAGTTAGGTAGTATCCCTATTTGTGTTTGTAGGGAAGTATCATTCTGAGTTAATCCCATCTTTTGTGTTTAAAATGGGATAGTAGTATTTATAAGAATATACCTGTATTAATCATGTGAGACACTGAAGATTGGTATATGAATATAAATGCATTATTATTATGATATGTGCTAGAAAAATTTAAATAGTAAATTGTCTATTTAATGTTACGTGAATCCAGTACACTGATTTGGAAAATTTTCTTTAAAAACAAACTTAACCCACTAATCAGGGAGAAAGACTTCCAAAATCTTGGTAATTTAAAACTCTCCCATAATGATCATATGATTGTTGAATACAGTAGCGTGATACATGCTAAGTACTTATATGATAATAAAACTCGAGTAACGTGTTAGAATTTTGTTTGACTAGATAATGCCGCCCAGACGTGTACTAAGGAACCAAGAGATCGAAGAGTCAGTTAATAATGCATCGGGAGCTCAACCAAACCCAATGCAAGACTTTGTCAACATGATGGCTGAAGCCATGAGGAATCAAGCTCAACCTGGGGGAAATCAGGCGGGAAACCAATTAGCCAACTTTAAGGACTTCAAGGCAGTAGGACCGCCGGAATTTAGAGGAACAACAGACCCGATAGAGGCCCAGACGTGGATGAAGGAGATTAAGAAGGCCTCCATTATTGCTAGAGTAGCAGAAGAACATAAAACAATTTTTACTACCTACTTAATGAAGGGTGAAGCTAACTATTGGTGGGAGGCCAACCAGAACAAAGCCGGGACTAGAATCGTGACTTGGGAAGCGTTCAAGAAGTTGTTCTTTGAGAACTACATCCCTGAGAGTACACAAGCGAGGATGGAGATCAAGTTTTTAGAATTAAAACAGAAGAATATGTCAGTGTCAGAGTACGCTGCGAAGTTCAATGAATTGGCCAGATTCGCTCTACATCAGGTGGATACGGAGGTGAGGAAAGCAAGAAGATTCAAAAAATGGACTAAAGCTGTGGATTTACAGTAAGGTAGCGATTTACAAATCACGTCATTCTTAACTCTGTTGGAGAAAGCTCTCATAGCGGAAGGTGGAAGCGAAGCTGTCTCAAAGTACAATCTGGAGAAGAACAAGAAGAAAGTAGAAGGTGGGAATCAGAATGTTAGCAGTGGCGGTAGCAACAACAAGAAGCGAAAATGGAGCAGTGGGGGTAGTAATTTGGAGATTCAGCAAGGAAGTGTGCAACAAAAGAATTCAGTGTGTGGAAACTATGGAAAGGGTCACTCGGGAGAGTGCTTGAAAGGAAAAATGGTATGTTATACCTGTGGACAAGAAGGGCATACATCACCCAATTGTTCTAAGGTGAAGAAGGGAGGTTGTTTTAACTGTGGTGAATTGGGACATCGGATCAAGGATTGCCCAAAGAAGAAAAGCACAGATGGCGGAAACGGTAACAGGGGCAATAACACTAAGACAACTAGTGGAGGACCAGCCCAGCCAAACAAGCCGACAACGAGGACATTCAATATGACAGTGCAAGATGTTGTGGCATCTAGGGAGGTGGTGTCAGGTATAATTCTGATCAACGATATAAATGCCTATGTGTTATTCGATTCGAGAGCTTCATGTTCTTTTGTATCTGATGAATTTGCTCAAAGATTAAGTTTACCTCGTGAACTATTAGAACACCCAATGAATGTAGAAGTAGCAAACAAAGAAATTATCCATGTAGACTACATCCATAAGAACTGTTGTGCTGATGTAAGAGGGTTTAAGCTTAACGTGAATTTGATACCGATTCGTCTTGGAGAGTTTGATGTAATCCTCGGGATGGATTGATTATCAAGTCACGGGGCGATCATCGACTGTAAGAAAAAGTGTGTACACCTAAAGACTCCGAATAAGTCAAAGGTGGTATTTCATGGAAGTAAATCGCCGAGACAATCTTGTTGTCTGACGATGATGCAAGCAAAGAAGTTACTTAGGAAAGGTTGTATTGGTTATTTGGCTCACGTTGTGGATACCCGCAGAGTCGAGGGTGAACTGGGTCAGATACCTATTGTAAGGGAATTCGTTGACGTTTTCCCCGATGAGATTTTGGGATTGCCACCAGATAGAGAGATAGAGTTTGTTATCGATTTGGCACCAGTGACATCACCGGTATACAAAGCACCGTATCGTATGGCTCCGGTAGAAATGAAGGAACTGATTATTCAACTACAAGAATTGTTAGATAAGGGATACATTTGACCGAGCGTATCACCGTGGGGAGCACCAGTCTTATTCGTAAAGAAGAAGGATGGGTCATTAAGGCTTTGTATCGACTACCGGGAATTGAACAAGGTCACCATTAAGAACAAGTACCCGTTGTCCAGGATCGATGATTTATTTGATCAATTGAAGGGAGCGAAATATTTTTCAAAAATTGACTTGAGGACCGGTTATCACCAACTGAAGGTGAGGCAGGAGGATGTTCCAAAGACGGCATTCAGAACTCGGTATGGACACTTTGAGTTTCTGGTAATATCTTTTGGGTTGACGAATGCACCAGCAGCATTCATGGGCTTGATGAACAGAGTGTTTAAATAGTGTTTGGATAAGTTTGTCGTCGTGTTCATCAATGACATTCTGGTATATTTAGGGAAAGAGGAAGAGCACGCTGAACATCTAAGGATACTGTTGGAGACGTTAAGGAGGGAGAAGTTGTATGCAAAGTTCTCCAAGTGTGAGTTTTGGTTGCGGAGAGTGCAGTTTTTGGGTCACGTTATCGACAAGGATGGTGTTTCGGTAGATCCAGCAAAGGTAAAAGCGGTTATCAACTGGGAACAGCCAAAGACGCCGACAGAAATTAGGAGTTTCTTGGGATTAGCAGGATACTATTAGAGATTCATCCAAGATTTTTCAAAGATAGCATCACCATTGACCAACCTTACCAGAAAGGCAGTGAAGTTCGTTTTGACAGAGAAATGTGAAGAGAGTTTCATGGAATTAAAGAAGAGGCTCAGTCAGGCACCTGTGTTGACTTTACCAGACAACACATGAGGATTTGTAGTGTATAGTGATGCATCACACAAGGGTCTTGGCTGTGTACTGATGCAGCATGGCAAGGTCATTGCGTATGCTTCAAGTCAGCTGAAGGACTATGAGAAGGGTTATCCGATTAATGACCTGGAATTAGCAGCAGTAGTTTTTGCCTTGAAGATTTGGAAGCACTATTTGTATGGAGAGAAGTGTGAGATATATACGGATCACAAGAGTCTGAAGTATATCTTCACACAGAAAGAGCTAAATATGAGGCAGCGCCGATGGCTAGAATTGATCAAGGATTATGATTGTGAGATTATGTACCATCCAAGAAAAGCAAATGTAGTGGTAGATGCCCTGAGCAGAAAAGGCAGAGAGAAGTTACTGAAGTTGACCATTCAAGAGGAATTGGTGAAAGATTTCGAATGACTTGACTTAGAAGTTAAGTATCCGATGGAGACCAACGAGAAATTATTTACAGTAGCAGCGAGCCCGACTTTATTAGATAAGGTTAAAGAGGCTCAAGAGAAGGATGAAGATTGTGACAACATCAAGAGGCGGTTAGCTGAAGGGGATGAATTGAAATACAAGATTGATGGCACCGACTACTGAGATTCGAAGGGCGAATTTGGGTACCGCTAGTACCAGAACTAAGAGAAGAGATTTTGCAAGAAGCGCACAGTACGAGGTACTCGATACACCCAGGAAGCACAAAAATGTATCAAGACTTGCGTCAACACTTTTGGTGGCCAAACATGAAGAGAGAGGTTACAGAATGCGTCAGCAGATTTCTAACTTGTCAAAGAGTCAAGGCAGAGCATCAACGACCGAGTGGATTACTACAGCCTTTGGAGATTCCAGAGTGGAAGTGGGAGCACATCACGATGGATTTTGTGGTCGGACTTCCAGCAATGCAAAAAGGACACGACGCCATATGGGTGATTGTAGATCGTCTTACGAAGTCTGCTCACTTTTTGCCGATCAAGATCAGGTATAGATTGGACCAGCTAGCCAAATTATATATTAAAGAAATTATCTCGAGCCATGACGTGCCGGTATCTATTATGTTGGATAGAGATCTGCGATTCACGTCAAACTTCTGGAAGAGCCTTCAAGAAAGAATGGGGACGCAACTACAGATGAGCACTGCGTATCATCCGCAGACTGATGGGCAAAGCGAGAAAACGATTCAAACACTTGAAGACATGCTCAGAGCTTGTGTGATGGACTTCAAGGGTAGCTGGGAGGATCATCTTCCATTAGTAGAGTTCGCATACAACAATAGCTATCACGCCAGCATCGGAATGCCACCGTACGAAGCACTGTATGGAAGGAAATGTAAAACGCCCTTATGCTGGGATGAAGTGGGTGAACGTCCACTGTTGGGACCAGAACTGGTACAGCAGACTATAGAGATCATCAAGGTGATAAGAGCCCGACTGGTAGCAGCTCAAGATCGCCAGAAGAAGAATGCAGACTTACATCGCCAGAAGAGAGATTTTGAGGTGGGAAACCATGCATTTTTGAAAGTATCTCCCTGGAAAGGGAAGATAAGGTTTGGAAAGAAAGGTAAACTGAGTCCGAGATTTATTGGACCTTTCGAGATCTTGAGAAAGATAGGCGAAGTGGCGTACGAGGTAGCTCTACCTCCTGAGCTGGAACATATTCATAATGTGTTTCATGTGTCAGTGCTACGACCATACAAGCCAGATTACAAGCATGTGATATCGTACGAGCCAATTCAGGTCGAAAAAGATTTGTCGTACGAGGAAATTCCAGTTGAAATTTTAGATAGAAAAGAACAGAAATTGCGAAATAAGGTTATACATTCTGTAAAGGTTCTTTGGAGGAACCACAATGCTGAAGAAGATACGTGGGAACTCGAAGAAAGGATGAAGGAAAGTTATTCACATCTTTTTGAGTAACCCTATAGGAATTCCGGGGACGAAATTCTTATAAGGAGGGGAGGATGTAATAACCTTAAATTTTAAGTCACTATATATGTATGTACATTATTGATATTTAAAACTTTATGTTATACAATGATTTAATATGTGACAACATATGTGAAGTGGTGCATGGGTCAATTAACATGTATGCTATAGTTATGGATATATACATTTATAGATTTCATTAAAAAAATGAAAGCTTCGTAACCTAATTATACATTAGGTGAGACAATTAAATAACCTAAGGGTTATGGTGTTAATGAGAGGTTAGTATTTAATATGTATACTAACTTAAGTGGATGATCTTATTTTTCAAGTGACTAATAATTTTAAACCTAATTCTTGTGAAACTAATTAGGGTATGAGTTAAAGTCACATGTATAGGTAATTAAATTTCATAAGATTAGGAATGGAAACCATAAATAAATAATTTGGGTAACATATATTAAAATTGTTAGACTATGTTTATTGCATGGCCCAAAACAATTAAAGGAGAAGCCCAAAAGAAATAAAATGTAAGCCCAAACTTAGCCAACTTGATTAAGGGTATTTTAGACCTTTGATTTATCTAATTAATGCATTAAAATAAAAGCTAGATGAAGGAATTAGTGGGCATATATATGGATGGCCACATTAGCCTTTTAAGGCAACTAATTAAGCTAAGCAATGTCCATTTGTAGTAACTCTTACACAAAAGGGCGTGGTTGTCAAGCTCCCATTGGTTGTCACTTTATTAAGCATCCTTAATCATGATTAGACTAATTAAAGTGATAAGGCCAAGCTTCTATCCATGGGTTAAAGAAAGTATGAGGGATAATAGCTAGATACACTAAGTGTATCTATATTTTTTTGTAAGTATCCTTTTACTTCATCTTTTCATTTCATTTCATTTCTTCTCTCATTCTTCCTCTTATAATTTTTCTCCCAAGCTAGCCACTTCTAGAGAGAGAAAGGAGAGAGAGTTTTGGCCATTTAGAGAGAGAGAGAGAGGAGTGCTAGTTTGTTCATGCATCCAAAGTTCATCACTTACTTTGGTAAATCAAGGAAGGTTGCCATTAAATCAAGGTATACCTAACCTTCATCTTCTTCTTCTACTTTGTTGTTTTAGCTTAAGTTTTGTTGGAGTTATGAACAAATACTCAAGATACCCTAGTCCTACATATCATCATGTATGGAACTAAGTATCTTAAGTGTTAGATCAAAGGCTTAGAGGAAGAATGAGCATATGATCTCCAAGGGTGAAAACTCTTGTTTTCTTCCACCAAATCTTGTATAACTCAAGTTTTCCAACTTAGATTTGTGATCCGTTGAAGGGGGGTGCTAGATACATGAGTTATCTAGTAAACCCAAGTGATAGAACACAAATCTAGCAAGTTTTGAAACCTTTGGAACTGATTTTTCCAAAATAGCCCACTTGGAATGTTAAGGGTTCAAAAACCCTAAAATAGTTTCTGTCCCGTTTTTCTTAGGTCTGTTTCGGGCAGTTTCATACTCCTTAAAAATCTGGAAAAAATCCCAGAGGTACCTTGAGAAGTTATCTACATGTAATGAAAAGAACGGACACGTTTCGAGTTATAGATTGTGCGTAATGACTATTTCCGTAAAGGACTCCTAAAACTTTACCTTAGAATATCTCACTGTGTATACACTGAAAAATTCCGAAATTTTTACAGTAGGTTCACATATGTTAGGAGAGCATAACCTGAAAATTTCAGATTTTTCTGATTAAAACTCAATTTATTAAAAATAAAGCAAGATCCGAGTGTTTTGGGAAATTTAAAAATACTAGATCATTTTCTAAAATTCCAAAAAAATTTGGGGATCCTTGTGGGTTCATATTCTGTCAAAATACAGAAGCTGCGAATTTTTGGAATCAGTTTACTATATTTCCTAAAAATAATTAAGTTATGAATAAAAGGAAATAAATAGTTAAATGATGTCTTTAATAAGAAAAATGTGATTTTTATGCTTGAATACTCATAATATATCATATCATGACTATCTTAGAGCACTTTGATAATTTATGATAATAAATATTATTTATGACATTTTATGGATATTAAATAAGAGGTTTAATAAAGGGTGAACAGATAGAATAAATTGTTTATTAATCCAATAAAATATTAAAATATTATTATGATCTTAATAATATTAGAATATGATATTGATAAGTAAATAAAAATATTAAGATTAAAATTTTTTAAAATATTATTACATGGTTAATAATATTTGATTTAAGCATTGATAAATGATTAGAGTATTATTAAATGATTAATAATATTAGTAATGGAATAAGATATTATTAAATGATTAATAATATTAGTAAATGAATACGATATTATTAAATGATTAATAATATTAGTAAATGAATAAAATATTATTAAATGATTAATAATATTAAATGATTAATGATACTAAAGCATAAGTAAGATATTATTAAAGTAATAATATTAATTAAAATATTATTAAGAGGATTAATAATATTAGTAATGTATTAAAATGTTATTAAGATGTTAATAATATTAGTAAGGAAATGAAAGTATTATTAGGGAACTAATAATACTAAGAGGTGAATTAAATATTATCAAGATTAATAATATTATGTTGTTATTTAATAGTAACATTATCAAGACATGATAATGTTTATAAGGACTAAATGTAATGTATAATATTTACGTGATTACATAATCTAATGTTATACTATGACTAATTGAAAGATTAACTATAGGTCTCTCAAAGAAAGATAATTTAACTGCATAGTGGATATAAATTAATTGCGTAGCCGTAATCTACAGGCGAGGCAAGTTTCCTAACTCAAACTCGAGTTATTATTATCAAATCATGTTAGTGAATAATTATTTATGATTATTCACATCTATATTAATTATTGAAATTCGCACTTTGTGCAATTGAATTCCCGTTCTACTATTATTGAACTGCGAATTAAATTAAAGTTCTTCTTTTATGAACTGTTTATGAGATAGATCTATGCTAATTATATCAGCTAGATCAAGCATGTTTAATTTTGTTAAATCAAATGTGTTTTAAAAAGCTGTTCTTATTAAATTGATATGATAAGAACTCTTGACTAAGAAAAGGACAAATTTGATTAAGGCATGATATCGATGCTGGATTATTAAGTGTTTATGCATAAATCACGGGGTATGAAAGGCTGATCCCCTTGAATACTAAAACTTATTAAGAGGTCCAGTTTAAATGACTGAAAACCTTGACAAATGTTTATGGTTATTTCAAAACCACTCAATACATGTTATTCAATTATTCGAATATTCAATTGTTGATTATTAATTCATGTTCCTTCACAACCTTATATTATTGTTGAACATTGAAAGAAAAACTTCTTTCTAATCATGATATATCTCCCTTGTATATAAACTTGCTAAGCAAATTAGTTGCTTACCCTTGCTATATCATGACATCTATTTCAGCTAAGCCCGAAGGATCCAACACGAAAGACAAGGGCAAGGGCAAGATCCAAGAGTAGCTTAGAATGAATGTTAATTTAATTATTATCTAATGGGATTTCTTATGTAAACCTTTTATAATATGAATGGTGCATTTAAGTTAAGGTTAAGAAGACCTTGGGACCATGTTATGAAACTTTATTATAATGAACAATATATGTTTATTATTTCCGTAATAGTTATAGAATGCTTATGATGATGATAGATCGTGAGCACCGAATTTGAGGTTAGAGAACCTGGATTTGGGGGCGTCACATAATGTATAAACAATTTATGTTTATATCTTCCGCAATAGTTATAGAAATAGTATACCAGATCCTAGGTGATTAGGACCGGGATTTGGGGATGCTACATAAATTGTACGTAAGGGTCATATGACCATATATACAACTTTTATACCCTATAACTAAAAAAAATCCAATTACTACATATTTATATTGATTTAATGTTTTGAAAACATACATAGATGGTAGAAAACATGTTATGATTATATATTATCATGTATATACATATAAATCACCAATTCATGCATTGATCACTCAATTTTTTTGTTTTATAGAGAACTCAAAATACTTATTAATGGAAACTCTGATTTTAGCACGATTACATGAAATCAATTTCTACAATCACATATAAATCATATAGAATTGATTTATGAATGCTAATAAACATATATAATCAGTTTCCTAACACATTGGCCATAAATTTTAGTTTACAGAGAACTTGGAGTTAGTTTTTTTTTTCACAAAAAGAAAATAAGAACGTAAATAAGATTTGATTAGAGAGATTACCTAGCAGTGTAGATTAGTAGGAGATGAAACCCCTTTCAGATACTTCTTAAATCACACACTTTCCTCCTCCGAATTCTCTTTGAGCTCTCTAGTTTTTTTTAAAATACGTAAGAGAATAATAAGCCTGATGCGCATAAGTAACTGGCGTGGTGGTCAGTTAATCCCATTTATGGGTTAATTGCCCAACTCCCAAAAGGGCTTTGTTTGGCTAACCACTAAAAGACTGTTTTCATTTAATTTAATTAATCTTTTATAATATAGTTTAATAATATCACACCCAATTAACCATAAATCAAATATCTTATTTAATTTAATTTAAATAAAATATAATAATTTCTCATTAATTCACATATTCACATAATTAAATCTCTCATTTATTAATTATGTCAAATCAATAAATCGCTAATTATTTATAAAATTAATTAAAAATAACGTTATGCTTATTAAATAATTCATTTAATCAAATAAGATTAATTAAATACTTAACTTGGATAACAAAATTTTTCACATTAATTTAATCAGTATAACACATATAATTAAATGTATCTACCATAATTTCATCAATTAATTATTTAATTCAATAATTAAATCATCGAAAAAAATTTATTTAATTCAATAAATATTCAAATTAAATTACAAAATCTCGTTCGTCACATTATCTCCTAAGTTTTCCTAAGTTATAATCTAAGGACTCTCGTTCCTAAGGTTTATAATTATAGCTCTGATACCAACCTGTGACGCCCCAAAATTCGAACCGTTACTTGGTCACTCGAATTTGGTTCATCACGTGCTCATGGTAATACAATAATATCTTGAATTACACATCCACATCGAAAAATCCAATTTAGAATAATATACAATGATTTATTATAATTATTCTCTCAGATCTCGCAACCCACAGTACTTAATAGATTACATAGTAATATCGAATAAAGACTTATTACATAATCCTACTTAAGCTTAAACATAGTCTGAAAATAGTCTTAATATAACATAACACTTTTAAACATAAAGGAACAAGCTAGTAGGGGGCCTTGCCTTTGCCATTGTCTTTCCCAGAGACACTTCCATATTCCGCCTTAACTGAAAGGTTTTAGATAAGCAAGAATGAGAACAAATTGCTCAGCAAGTAATATACAATAAGGGTAAAGAGTTTTATAACACGGGTTTGAAATATAGAAGTAGCATCTATAAGATAGTTCAGAGTTTCAGAATAATGTTATGAATAATGAATATCAACAATTCTTGAATCAAATCCTTGGAATAAGGAACGATAATTCAGTATAGATCAACAGATATATATGAATTCAAAGGCTATCAACGTATCCAACTAAATAAACAATTTATACTGAGCAGTCACTAAGAACTATTGAATATCTACTAGAATCATGAATATTAAACTGATAACCCAAAAGAAAATAAGTATGATAGATGATCAGTCTACAATACTATATGTTATGCATAACACCACAGTAATATTCACGCGTGTGTTGGGGCTTCCAACAATGAACACTCCCCTTATTATAAGGGTTGTTCAACTCAATTTTCAAGATTTCTTCACCAGTCAATTGGTTTGAACAGTTTTATAAACATTCATAAAGTCTAGCTGAATCAAATGGCATAGACACTTTTACAATATTCAAGAATAATACCAAGTTCAACATGAATAATAGTTTTCTAAAAAGTTTAACATACTAGCTCAATTGAACGAGAAAGTAAGATAACTTGCATTCAAAGAGATAAGGTTTGTTTACGACATTCGTCGAATAAAGTAATGCAAGGGTTTAGGATACTTGCCTTAAGCGTAGTTTACCAAAGTAAAGCTTAATACCCTCTTTCAGATCCTAACATAATATATTTACACGTATAGGATATTCATTAGTTATAAAAACTCACATAGGTAAGTTCAAACATACACATAAACGTCTAACTTAGTTGTAACTTCATACAACATCACTTATTCTATAATTTCATAGCACAAATCAGATTGTAAGACATCACAAATTCAAATAGCGTATCATTGCTTTATATCTTGTAAACATTCTTTTGGACTTAACATTTGAAAGTCATAATTAACATTCATCTTTATCACATAGCATGCTTCTTAACACATTACATAGCATATTGGTCATATATTACAAGTTAAAGTAATCATATAAGCATGCTTCAAACATTAGGTCAAAAACATAAATTATTAATGATTGGAGGATGGCGCAGCTGCACCCTGTCTAGGCCTAGGGATGGCGCAGCTGCGCTGTCCCCTGGCCAGACCAAGGTTGAGCTTTGCACTTCCTGTTTCTGTCCAATTCTTACACACCTATGCACTAATACTCTATCATATACACATGTTAGAGGTGCTCACATAAGCATATGACCATTCTTGAGTTTATTTGTACAAGTTTTAGCTTACAACTTACATGGTATTAAAGCATAACAAGATTAAGGGGTTACCATATATTATAACTTGGCTATATGTCCACATAGAGATATTACAAAATCTGTTAATACCCATGCTTATAGTATTCATATTGTTTATTCACAATTATCACAGTTTAACACTTTGAATCATGTTTTAAACTCATGTTTGGTTTAGTTATCATCATGGTCAATACATATGGATCATATCTAGGGATATTATAGACATAACGTGACATCTTAACCCTTTAGAATCTAGATATTCATGTGATGCAACTAGATTTTGAAAATATGTTCAAGTTTGCTTTTAAAACCATTTTAAACTTGAACTATGCAATTTAACACATACAAGACAACTTTAAAGCTCTTATCATGTGTGGTCAAGTCATGTTATCATCTTTTCAAGATCAGAATGTATATCATGTAGCATTCATGTATATTAACTTCTAACATCTTAAGCTTTTCTTGAAACTTCTCTAACACAAGGTCTAACGAGTTTGAGTATGAACAAAGAAACTATGTACGCTATAGCATACTCATTTATGTTTGAAATCAGTCATGTATATAGACTACTAAGTTCAGAACTTGTAACATATAAATTCCATCAAAGTTTGTGTTCAACATTTTAAGTGTTGTCATAAACTTCTCACTAAATCATGTTGATCTCTTCTTACCATATAAGAAGACTTTAAATCTCATGCTATACTTCTTTTCAGGTATATATTTAAGTCATCATACTAAGTTCACAACATGTAGCATAATAAAAATCAGAAACTGATTCTGAGGTACGGCGCAGCTGCGCTGCACCCTAGTATAAACAGGGCGCAGCTGCGCCAGGTCGAAATCAGAAGTAGTAAGCAGACTCTATTTTGCAGAGTATCACCCAACTTGATTTCCAATGATTTAAGCTAGTTCCAAACCATCATTAATGTAATACCCGGTAAAATAATAAATAAATAAAATTTAAATGTATATTAAAAATATATTAATTGGACTTTGTATTTTATTTAGGTCAAAGTGGTCATTTAATTTATGTGGATTAATAAATGATAGATAAAATTTATTTGATTAAATTAGACTTTAAAATTATTTGGGTTTAAATTATATTTGTAGGTAATAATGAATCTTATTAAAACTTGGAGAGTTAATAAATATATTAATTAATAAAATCTATTTTTAAGTAAATAAATAACTAAACCTAATCCTATTTTTCTTATACAACCGGAGGAAGAGAAAGAGGGGGAAGCCGCCTCTTAGTATATTTCAGAGAGAAGTGCGTACTGGAATAAAAAGGGAACTCAGGTTCATAGGCTTGTTTGTTTTTATTTTTTTTTAATTTTGGTTACATCTTTGTATATCAATTGTTGCCATGTTTATTAAGTTCTTTTAGTTTTCTATTAAGCATTGAAAAGGGTATATGATCATCATGTTTATTTTTATTTATTTTTAATTTTTTTTTCAATCCAGGCTATCTCAAATCTATGCATGGTCTCTCTCTCTCTCTCTCTCTCTCTCTCTCTCTATATATATATATATATATATATATATATATATATATATATATATATATAGGATAACGATTAAAAGATTAATTTTAATTTAATTTGGATTTGTATCGTAAAACTAATGTAAATTAGAAAATAAATTCATGTTATTATAAATTATAGTTATTAAGTAACTATATTGATTTTTTTTTTTGTTTTGTTTAATTAGTTCGAACGGAATGAATTTAACGAACTATATTGGGATAATAATTTTGGGTATTACATTACTTAATCTAGGTACGGATTCCGTACTCTTTCAGCGAGACTCTTTTGTTTTTAATTTGTTCGTTTCGTTATTCGTTTCGAAATTTAGTTTTGCCTCTCATAATTGTTCCTTCTTAAATTCGTGAGAATCTTTTATTTTGGCAATAGTATTTGAAACTAGTATTTGTACTCTTGGGCCTAGTGTGTCATGGTTAATATTTATTTCGATCTTTGTGTTGATATTTCGTTTCAGTTTAACATGTACATGTTAGAACCCTTTTGTTATGTCGCATGTGTTGTGACATTATATTTTGTTAGAATACCATAGGGTATACCTAAGCTATAACTGTTGCCTCTTTTATAGTTCTTATAAAAGAGCTCTAACTCATGCAAGTATACACGGGTCAACAAGTAATACAGAGTAAGTAAAGTATAGATCCCACAGAGAAAGTTGTTAATATTAGACTACTATGCATTAATTGACTCACTATATTTATATGCTAAGACTATGGACTTAATGGATGATTTGAACTAATTATGATTACCAACTAAAAATAAGAATATAAATGGACTAAATATAATGTGGCAACAATGGGATCCTAAATTCATTCAATATTTCGTTTAATCGCCATATGTCATGCAAGAAGTGTTCACATATCACAAGATAATAGCCAAGGGCACAAAGCGAGTTATAACCATTTTCCAATGCACTATAACCAACTCACATATCATCTACAGATGTTAGAATCTATGTAATCACCAATACCATCACAATTACCATATTCCTATGCGCAATTGCAATCCTATTGATTTTAAGCACAACCCTTATTCTAGCTCATACGGTGAAACAGTATATTCCTATCTGATTCACAAAATATGCAAGACTTACTATAGCCCCATATTCGCATGCTATCATGATTTCACTCCATATTCATATGTTCATTTCCAATCCCATACAAATACTAACATGAATGATTATTAGTCATTCATACATGCACACCAACCATGATATATAATCCATATGATATACAAAACAAATCAAACACTTAGATGTACAACCGAACTACATATTGAAATCCGTTAGAATCCCATAATGGAGTTTAGTTCATGATTGAACCAAAAACCATTATGGGATCAATGTTAAGCATGATCAATAAACAAGCAATCAAAGTAAGAAGGATAGAACGATCAAACCCAATCGCTGAATAGAAATCAAAGATTAACTATTAAATCCACAAAGAAATCCAATAAACAATAATCAATATCTACGATGGTGAAGAACTCCACGAAGAAGAAGAGAATAAGACGTTGTGGCTTCGTTCTCCATTGGAATCTCTCCAAGGTGTAAACCATAATTGCTACTATGAAAATTAAGTAAATAAAAGTCTCGTCCCCCTGTCTAACACACGTCAGAATCGTTTTATATCCAATTACACATCATTAAGTTGAGAAATAAAAATAAAACAAATTACAGCATCGCGCGCGGTCGCGCGGTCGCGCGTGTCCCTTGTGTCTCTGGCTCGCGGCCGCGAGAGTTACAGTAAGCTCAGACCAAACCAGGCGACCTCTCGCGCAATCGCGCGCTCATGCCTCGCGGGCGAGTGCTGAGTCTCTCACGGGCGCGCGCTCATGCCTCGCAGGCGCTTGACTTGTAGAAGGTTTCCCATATAAAGCCTTGCATTCGTGCGGGCGGGCGAGTCTTCACTTGTTCAACCGCGCGACCTGTGTTCTGCAGTTCCTGAGTCTGGTTTTTGGTCTGCTGCTGCTGCTACTTGTTTATTCTTGCTTAAACCCTCTTTCTTGCTTGATTTTTATGCCTCATTGTACCGCCATGCCGTGAACATCCTTGCCTTGCGACTAGCCTTCATGCATCTGCTCACAGATACCTCAATTTCCACCAAAATGACGCTGATTCCAGCACTTATTCACCAAAAGGAGTTTTAAGTTTATGCAATGCAGAATAACATGAAATACAACTAAAACACAATGAAATGTACTCGAGGTGGGCATAATTCGCCTGGATTAAAATACAATAAGTGAGTAAAAATATCACTTATCAAATACCCCCAAACTTGAACTGTTGCTTGCCCTCAAGCAATGCATATGAATGAACATTGAAAATGTAACTACTAAACTATACACTACTCTATGATGCAAACTAGTCTCACATAATCTTAGCCATAACAGAATTTCAGCCCACATTGCCTCAGTGAATTATCCCGATTTCAGAACATAGTTTCAAACCAAACCATAGACATAGCATCATACATGCAGATAATTCATGAATGCTATAGAGATGATGTGTGTGTGTGTGGTGTTCACAAAAACTTGATCTAAGCAAAGATTATATAGCATACACTGCTCCAAACAGAAAATTATAGTCTAAATCACGATTAATGTATACTCATGCAACATAGATTGTTTAAACATATCACCACAAACTAAAGTTCAACAATGGGTTAATTGCTTTATTACTACTCACGAGGGCGATTTCGCACGTTCCCGTGGTATTTATTGCTATTGTTTCTTTTCTCTTTTTTTTTCTTTTTTTTTTCACATGACTGTGCAATGTCTCAATCCTTTAGGCACACTGCTACCCCTTAATGAGCTTTCAACTAACGACTCCCAGACCATGAAAGACCTTAGGACGCTAGGTGTAGAGACAATCCCCTCGGGCGTACTTACTCAAGTAGCCAGGGCCCCGAATTAAGACTAGTCACGTTATTGCATATATATATATATATATATATATATATATATATATATATATATATATTATTTTTTTTGAATAGTATACCCATGTTTCCCCAAAATTTGCACTTCAATGACTCATACAATCTATAACACCTTCCTCATGTTTCTCTTTTTAACACTACATGTTCTATTGAGCAATGCATAACATACATCTTAAACTTATAAGTGAATGTGAACACAATTGTGCAAATCGAAAGCATATAAACAGCAACATGAATCGCATTGTGTAAAACATTATATCTAAATTGTGCTATGCAACGTATTTTAAAATCTTCCACAATTCACTATCCTCGTTGGCTTAGGCAAAAATTTCTATTTATAAGCAAAAATTTATGTGAGACTTTAAACTAGAACATACTAAGAATGAATAAAAATAAAAATTTTATGCTAAAATTTAACTAACACATATTCATGCAAAATTAAACTAAACATGCTAAAATAAAATGCAATCTAAACTACTATGCAAGTACTCGATACCCCTAAACTTGAAATGTTCAATGTCCTCATTGAATGAAGGTAAAGAGTACGAGAAAAACTCCCCTAATGATCCGCATGACCACCCTCCTCGGGTGGTGAATCTGGTGGTGGATACGGCACGGCGGTCTAGGGCCATTCAAGCATGGTTCCTTGTTGCGCGAATGCTTCGGCCAAAGCCCTAGAGAGTCCCGTAGCAAATGTCCCAAGATTGTCATACAATGCATTGACTTTGTGCTCCAACCTTCGGAGGTGTCGATCGCTAGAGACAGGCTGCGCACGGGTGGATGGACCTACTTCATCGGGCTGTGGGGGCTACTGGGGTGGCTCAGAAAAGGTGGGTCAGAGAATGAATCCTCGTCCTCGCGGATGTGGCTCACCACCCATCCAAGCCTAGAACCTAGCGATTGTGGCCGACGTAATGTCATGACTCGGCTTCTGCCGTGTCCTGTCAGTCCATGGGACTCCCTGCTGCATACAAAGTAATGTTGCTACCGCTGCATGCGGGATGCTCCCAGTTATGTTTCCCCGCCAATATCGATGCATGTTGTGATGAATAATGTGGCCGACGTCTATGTATTTCCCTTCAACAATACCCTATAAAATGAGGGCTTGCTCTTTCGTGACAACATGCTTATGAGTGGGCAGTATTAGTTTAGCGCAGATAAACAGATGCCATGCTTGGGCTTAGCGATTCAAGATGGAAGCTGGAAATGATAGAGGCTCGGCTGTTCCGACCTTGCAGGTCCACTTAGTGCCCGAGATGCACAATTCCGAAATTAATACATCCAAGTCTGTCGTTAAATGGGCACCCATGACCCAGTTTGTCGACCCAGGTGGTGGTGTATCAGTTATTCTGTACACTGCTCGGATAGCTTAGGGGCGAAAGTCCACTTGCACATGCCGAACGAAGGTTAGTTCGTGCTGCTCCATCTCCTTTGCATTGGCGTAGAACTCTCGAACAACCTCCATTGGGATAGGCATAGGTGTTGCGGCTAGGCTAACACAGTTTCTCTCTCGGAGCATATTCCATAGTTGTCCATCTTTCTTGGTGGGTTTAAAGCCTCGCTCCTTCATAAACGATTTACTTAAAAGATGATAATAGGAATGATGAGCCTCCCGGCTTAAGAAGTTTCTTTGTTCCGTGACAGCGTCATCGTGATCACTGGATGAGGTCTCAGAGATTGAAGAGATGGAGATTGTGCGTCCTCTTTTGGGACCCATGATTAACTGCTATGTAGAGATATCGACGGTTTTGCAACTGATAATACCCCCAAACTTGCTTACTCCCCAAACCAGCAAAATAAGCCCTAAATTGACTCCAATGAGGATGGTTGTGATATACGCATGTATTATAGTGAAGAAGCTTTTTATTATGGGAGAATGGAGAGATGCTCATACTAAACCACGTAAAAACCCAAGTAGAGCACGGATTGAAAAAAATAATGTCTTTGCTGGACGTCGCGCGTGCCCGTGTGACAATGCATGTTTTGTCGCGCACGGGCGCGCGAAGATGTTAAAATTGACTGCAGTTCACGCGGGCGCGAGATAGTAACTGTTGGGACCTGCGCGGCCGCGCGCTGCACTCCCTGAGCTGCAGTTCTGAACTTTCAATTAGAGGTTGTGACGAGTGTAACCCAAAGCACCTACAACAAGATGAGTGCAACACAGATTAGGTACTTAGCAAAAGTAAAATGAATCTGACTACTATTTAACTAAAGCATTGAAATGAGTTTAAAAATGAAATTGATGGGTTGCCTCCCATCCAGCGCTAAGTTATAGTCAATTAGCTTGACTGTCTCGGATGCTCATGGTGACGAGAGAATCATGGTGACGCTATGTCTGTCCACTTCGTCTCCAAAATAATGCTTCAACCACTATCCATTTACCTTGAAGGGCTTATCTGGAAATTGGTTATATATTTTAATTGCACCATGCGAAAATACCGTTTTCACTGTGAATGGACCCGACCAACGCGATTTTAGTTTTCCAGGGAAGAGTTTAAGTCTGGAATTATAGAGCAACACCATGTGTCCTGGTTTGAACGTTCTATCCATTATCCTACGGTCATGCCACCTCTTCACTTTTTCCTTGTATAACTTTGCATTCTTATATACCTGTAATCTAAACTCATCTAGCTCATTGACCTGAAGTAGCCTTTTCTCCCCTACAGATGTTAAATCAAGGTTGAGCTTCCGTATTGCCCAATAAGCCTTATACTCTAGCTCCATAGGGAGGTGACAGGCTTTTCCATAAACAATTTAAAAAGGGAACATCCCCAACGGGGTTTTATATGCAGTGCGATAGGCCCATACAGCATCATCTAACTTTAACGACCAGTCCTTTCGTATTGGATTCATAACTTTTTCCAGGATTCGTTTGACTTCTCGGTTTGATACTTCGGCTTGTCCATTGGTTTGTGGGTGAAAAGATGTGGCGATGCGATGATTCACCCCGTACTTAGCTAGCAAGGTGGTGAATTACCTGTTGCAGAAATGACTACCTTCATCACTAATGATAGCCCTTAGAGTTCCAAATCGCGCAAAAAATGCTTTTGTGTAGAAATTTTAGGACCACCTTGGCATCGTTGGTTGGTAAAGCGGCAACCTCCACCCATTTTGAAACATAATCCACTGCGAGCAAGATATAGAGATTGCCGCGTGAAGAAACGAAAGGTCCCATGAAATCAATGCCCCATACATCGAAAATTTCTACCTCTAAGATGGTATTCAATGGCATCTCATTCCTTTTGGAGATATTACCCACTCGCTGACATCTGTCGCATCGCTGGACAAAACTGTAAGCGTCCTTGAAGATAGTTGGCCAGTAAAACCCTACTTGTAGGACTCTTGCTGCTGTCCGTTCCCCACCATAATGACCTCCATACACCGAGGAGTGACATTTTTTGCAGAATTCCCTCGGTCTCGCTATACGTAATGCACCTTCTTATCACTTGATCTGAACAATGTTTAAACAAATAAGGCTCGTCCCATATATACCATTTGACGTCATACATAAATTTCTTCTTCTGATATCCCACCAAGTCAGAAGGTATTATAAAGACCCCAAACTCGGATACTTAAAACCCGAACTCGGTTCTTCACGATACCATTTCTATGAGCGGAATAATACTAATAATAATAACAATAATATAAATATCAACTTAACTTACAATTATCAGAGTTTAATCCCAAGTACGTAACCTTTACTATATTCTTTACATGATATATAATACATATCGTTATCTTAAATACATTCTAATTATTACAAAAGACACCATTTAAACATGTTCTATTTGCTTTCCTTTTCACTTGTTCTTGTCTGAACCTTTGAGCTGTTCATGCCTAGCTGAAAACATTTAATTTAAAGCAAGGGTGAGCATTTGAGTGCCCAGCAAGTAATAATAATTATAAATATAATTAGCTGAAAGAAATAAATGTTTCCTTGGTACATCACTTCTACAACAAATTTATAGTTGGGAAGTAAACTGAACCAATAATAATAACATAACAATTCTATCTCAAATTTTTGAAACTACGTATAGACTATATATATAGGGTAGTCGACATACTATGAACATTATTTTTAGTTTTCGCTAAGGATTAATAGAACTTCATCCGCAAACCGGCATAACTTACAGGCACGAGGGTGATCTGCCCAATGTGCCCTGTATTGATCAATACTACATTACAAGAACGATAAGATCGTTCACTCTGTCCGCCTTGGGCGCATAAAAGTTTTTCCTTGATCGGGATGTTCATACTTAGACTGGAATCTGAACCAAAACAATTTGATTGGATACAAAAAGGTTTTAACTTATTCAACGATATTTTTGAATTTGTGTCTAGCTGATCAAGTAGCTTAGACGGCTTATATATATATATATATATATATATATATATATATATATATATATATATATATATATATATGTGTGATTAAATACAATGATTATCCTAGTGGGGTCACTCGTATAACCATATTTAGAAATTAACGAACAGAATATATATCTGAATTACCATATACTAACATGTTGATAAACAATGATCGGGGATATAGAATATATCACAATAGATTTAATAATATAGCATAATAATAATAATATAATTCTGAAACTTCTTACTCATGTCCATTGCATAAAGAAAATGCAAAGGTAAGATACTTGCCTGAAGCGCTGCTTACAATTTGTAATTTAGATTTATCGCTTATCTCACGACCTATCATTAATAAGATCGTTCGTTCGATTAGAATAACATATTATAACACATAACACTGCTTATTGCAGTCAGCACATAACCTAATCACATTGTCACACATGTTTCACAACCATTGAATCACAAATAAACACATATCAAATCAACTTATCTAAGTTCAGATCAATTTTTGAAACATGTCGGTCTACCGACAGCTTTATCGGATAATTGTCGAGTCTAAGACTCTGTACTGTAACTTAATATCAGTCATATTATTTTTAAATGACTTCATATAATTTTAAAACATTTATTATAATTTATTACGAAATTTCAAACATCGGAATCACATTAAAATGATTTAAATACTAATCAATTCTATTATCATTAATATTTAATTAATATTAAACTATTAATGAAATCATTTCCAAAATGTTACAATTATTTATAATAACTCAAAATACTTTTAAAGTATTAATATTACCCTTAAATGATTTTTAAAATATTTAAAATTGTTTTTAAATAATTACCATTAATTTTAAGATATTAATGTTCTATTTATCAAAATATTAAAAGTCATTATTCATAACTTAAAATATTTTTAATTCATTTCTATCCTTTAAAATGATTTTTAAATTAATAAAACCATTTTTAAACAATTTATTTAATATAATTATTAAATAAATTTACTATTTTTAATAATAAGTTAATAATCATTAATATTAATTTATTAATGAAATTATCCTTTAAATATTAAAAGTTATATTTTATAACTTAAAATATCTTTAAACACTTTATTTTCATTTAAAATGATTATTATAATATTAAAAATCATTCTTAAACTAAATTATTTAATATAATTATTAAATAACTTTAATATCATTAATAATAATTAATTAATAAAATTTATCTTTAAATATTAAAAGTTATATTTTATAACTTAAAATATTTTTAAATACCTTATTATTATTTAAAATGATTTTTAATATAATAAAATCATTTTTAATTAATTTATTTAATTAATTTAGTAAATAACTTAATTATCATTAATATTAATTTATTAATAAAATTTATCATAAAATATTAAAAGTTATTAAAAATAACTTAAAATATTTTCTTATATCATAATATAATTTTTAATGATTTTTCTAATATTAAAATCATTTTTGAATAATTTATTTAATATTATAATTAAATAAATTAAATACCTTTAATATTCCAAAAATATTAAATATTTATGAAATATATTTAAAATAATTAAAAACTAATTTTCGGAAGTTAAAATAATTTTTAATAATTTATTTTGTGTTTTTAATAATTAAAAACTATTTTTTTCTATTTATTAATTAATTTTCAAAAAATAATAATATCTGTCGCGAAAGACCACCTATAGCGACAGAACCGTCGCTATAGGTGTTCTTGGTGTTCTTCAAGCAAAACCCAGAAATCAAGTCAGAGACCGAGCTAGCTACTTTGACCGAAATTAAATTCGTGTGTGATGTGTTTCTGGGCAATTTGTTGATCAGATTGTGTAGTGTTACTGTAAGACTACAAGATCCAGCAACAAAAATATTCATAACACCTATAACCAAGGAGATCTGAGCCTCCAAAAGTGTTGTCAGAGGCTGTTCTTCATTTCTGGGTTACCTAGAAATGAAGAACAGTTCGACTACTCACTTTTGGGTTCCCATAACTTCTGATTCAGGTATTCCTTTTGTGATCTAAGCTTTGAAGTATGTAGAAAACATGTAATAGTAGAGATACAATGCATAAAAACAAGAAAACAACAACAAAATCGCAACTTATATGCTGGTCAAACGTTGTCAGAGATCGTGTTCTTGAGTTTTCTGGGTTACCCAGAAAACTCAGTTCATGATCTTCTGGCCTGGTTTGACCAGCCACTGAGTTCCATTCGTTTAATATTTAGGCGATCTAAAACCTTAAACTTGTAGTCTATACAACATACTACAATCTGAATACAACAAACGTAACAATACATATATAACTGAACAGATTAAGGCATTAGTAAACGTTGTCAGACGCTGCTAATCACGTTCTAGGTTACCCAGATTAACTTGGTCATGGTCGGTCAACGACCTTTGACCATGAATAACTTACAACTTATACCAGATCCGACCCTGATTCGAGTCACAGAGGAAAGACCTCATAACAGAGTTCAATATCAAACACCTAAACAACAAAAACACTAAACAGAAAAGGATCTACATGATCTGACATTTGACTGTCAGAGACATTATAAAAATTTTCCAGATTTTTGAAAAACACAAATCTGAGCTTCTAAATGTTATGGATCCAACATTTAGCAACCCAGATCGCCAAAATGGACTACAACCAACATATTTTAACAATAAAAACTAACATCTAACATCAATTTTTTGGTCAGATTATAGCTAGGGTTTTTATACCTTGATGATCAATCTCTTGATTTCTGGCCTCTGATATGTTATGGTTGATCGTGGGGCTTTGATTTAGGACTGATATAGCTAATAATTTCGGAGGTTAGAGAGAGAGAGAGAGCTTAGTCGAGTGTTTATGAAAAATGTAAGTAACAAATAAATTTTCTCTCTTCCAATCTATTTATACAAGTCTTGATGCAAGAATTGGCTGATGTATATTGCTTGTTGCTGGAGTTTTTAGCACATGGGGTGGTTCACCCACTCACCTAAATGTCAAAACATATTTGTTAGCCAAAAATAATGCACTAGGGGCATAATGGTCTTTTGATAAATCATTTAAATGGCAAAATGGAACTCGGCAAACCCTTAGGGTTTGACCCTTAGGGTTTAACCCTTAGGGTTAGCACAAAATAATAATAGGATTTCCAATTAGAGTTTGCACAAAAATAAATAAAAATCAAAATATAAAAATTAAATAACTTTTAGTTTCTAAAATTTTGAAATTAGGGTTTTCATAATTATGATTAATTTTTTAATTACTTTATACAGGAACATTAGGGTTTAGATCATAAAATTATCATTAACCTTGCTAATCCAGCAATTAGGGTTTAAGATTTTGATAATTAGGGTTACCAATTTATAATTAGGTTTTCCAATTATCAAATTAGAGTTTAAAATTTTAGGGTTTCCAAAATTAGCAATTGAAATTATAAAACTTGCTAATTAATCACATTAACACAATTACAACCAAACTCGAACTCTAATTTAAATTTTAAATTAGGGTTCCTCATTTCTAAAATTTATTTAGGGTTTCTAGATTATAATTAGGGTTTACCTAATTAATCAAATCATTATATAATACACCTCATAAAATATATAACACCATTATAACAGTCTTAAACTCACAGTTGATTTTCAAATTAGGGTTTCCCCTAGTAAAATTAGGGTTTAACCAAATAATATTAGGGTTTCGAAATTAAACACCATAATTGACCAATCATCATCAATACATACATACAGTACATATTTATAACACTGAAAAATCAAAATATAATTAATATTATATTATTATTCTTATACCTTGACCATAATCCAAAATTAGGGTTTGGATTCCATATCTGATTTATTCTTCCTATTTAACCTTAATAGTTAAGGTAAAATAATTAACTTAATAGCCTGTACTAAAATTCATATAATAAAATAATTATTATAATTATTCTAAAAATCACTTCATATATTATTTAAATAATATATGATTATATTTTTATGAAAAATAATTAATAAAAATATTTCTACTATAAAATTAATTATTATAAGAATGTACTTTATAATAATCAATAATTCTAAAATAAAATTATTTGTAAATATTTATGTAATAAATATATTTTTATTTACCACATAAATACACATACTCATTATCTTGTACAAATCCTCATCCTTAATATAAAAAAAAAATTATACGCAAAATTTCTTATTTATTTATGTAGAAAATATCGGGTTGTTACAGGTACCGTCTTACTTACCAGATAATTTGCGAAGTCTGCAAACCATGGCACTTCCCCTTTTACCACAAACAACTGCTCATCTAGGAAGGATTCATTAATCATAACAGTAACTTGTACCTCTCTTTCTGGATTCTCGAGTCTAGATAAGTGGTCCGCCACTTGGTTTTCGGTACCCTTTCTGTCCTTGATCTCTAAGTTAAATTCCTGCAATAATAAAATCCATCTAATCAGCCGCGGTTTAGCGTCTTTCTTGGCCATTAAATGTCGAATCGCTGCGTGATCCGTATACACTATCACTTTTGTTCCAATCAGATATGCTCGAAATTTATCAAAAGCGTATACCACTGCCAATAACTCTTTTTATGTGGTGGTATAGTTCAATTGCGCATCCGTTAGGGTCTTGCTGGCATAATAAATCACATGGAATATCTTTTCTTTCCACTGTCCCAACACAGCACCTACGGCGTAATCACTGGCGTCACACGTCAATTCAAACGGTAGAGTCCAATCGGGTGCAGTAATTACTGGTGCTGAAATCAGTTTCCTCTTCAAGTGTTCAAATGCTGACACGCAGGTGTCATCAAAACTGAATTTTGCATCTTTCTCCAATAGGCTGCATAATGGTTTAGTGATTTTGGAGAAATCCTTAATGAACCTGCGGTAGAACCCTGCATGTCCCAGAAAACTGCGAACTCCTTTTACTGATGTGGGTGGTGGGAGATGCTCAATAGTCTCCAATTTTGCTTTATCCACCTCAAGTCCCGTCTTTGAAACTTTGTGTCCCAAAATGATTCCTTCTTGAACCATGAAGTGGCATTTTTCCCAGTTTAGCACTAAGTTTATTTCAACACATCTCTTCAATACCATAACTAAATTCTCAAGGCATAAGTCAAATGAATCCCCGAAGACTGAGAAGTCATCCATAAATACCTCAACATTCTATTCCACCATGTCTGAGAATATAGCCATCATACATCTCTGAAATGTAGCAGGAGCATTGCACAACCCAAAAGACATTCTTCTAAAAGCAAAAGTACCATATGGACATGTGAAAGTAGTCTTTTCCTAATCTTCTGGAGCCATCATAATTTGATTGTAACCCGAATAACCATCCAGAAGGTAATAGTACTCTTGCCCTGCTAGTCTGTCCAACATCTGATCGATAAATGGGAGCGGTAATCCATGCAAACTCTCCACCCCGTTACTGTTCGTGTTGGGATTAGCTCATTATTCTCGTTAGTCACAACTATCATGCCACCTTTTTTTGGAACATATTGTACTGGGCTCACCCATGCGCTGTCTGAGATTAGGTAGATTATTCCTGCATCTAACCATTTTAGCACCTCTTTCTTGACAACTTCCTTCATTATGGGATTAAGCCTCCTTTGCTGCTCAACTGTCGGCTTGTTACCATCTTCCATTAGGATTTTGTGCATGCAATACGAAGGGCTGATTCCTTTGATATCTGCTATGGTCCATCCAATAGCTGATTTGAACTCTCTAAGCACTCAGAGCAATTTTTCTTCCTGACAAGATGTTAGTGCCGAAGAAATAATCACAGGTAATGTAGAATCTGAACTTAAAAATGCATACCTGAGATGTTCCGGAAGTGGCTTTAACTCCAATTCTGGAGGTGTCTCAAGAGATGGTTTTAGCTTTATTGTGGCATCTCCAGCTATTGTCAATGGCTCTGTAGATGGTCTAAATCTCCTGAATTGGGGGTTGGTATCCAGATATTGAATAAATTCGTCAAATTCTTCGTCCTCTGCATCTAAATTCTCATCAGTGATATTCCTCAAAGGTTCATAGTCTGCTAAACTCTGTATGTTATCATCTAGAATCCGATTCACCCAATCAACGAAGAAACAATCTTCCTCATCCGTTAGGAATTTTATGGTCTGGAAGGCATTAAAAATGACTTCTTGATCTTGAACTTACATCGTTAGTTCCCCTTTTTGCACATCTATCAAAGCTCTACCCGTGGCCAAGAATGGTCTTCCTAGTATGATCGGAATATTCTTATCCTCTTAAAAATCTAGAATGATGAAATCAGCCGAAAAGATGAACTTATCCACTTTAACCATTACATCTTCAACAATTCCCCGCGGATATGTGACAGACCGGTCTGCTAGCTGTAATGATATGTTCGTTGGTCGTGGGGCCGGTAATCCCAACTGGTTGAATACTGACAATGGCATCAAATTTATACTTGCTCCCAAATCACATAAACACTTGTTAAACTCCATCTTTCCAATGGTGCACGGAATTATGAAGCTACCCGGATCTTTCAGCTTTGGCGGTAACTTGCGTTGGAGTACTGCACTGCATTCCTCTGTCAAGGCAACCATTTCAAACTCATCTAATCTTCTCTTCCTTGACAAGATACCTTTCATGAACTTTGTGTAGCTTGGCATTTGTTCCAATGCTTCGGCAAAAGGTATATTGATTTGCAGCTTTTTGAAGACCTCTAAAAACTTGCTGAATTGTTTATCATCTTTCTGCTTTGCTAACCTCTGCGGATATGGTACTCGAGGGTGCAGTGGTTGTAGTGGACTCTTGACCTTCTCTTCTGAACCTGTTTTATTCTTTTCTTCTTGCTGAACTTCAGAATTTTCCAGATTTTTCTCCTCCTCAGTTTCTTTCTCTGCCTCGCGCGGCCGCGCTGTCTCCTTAGTGGTATAATGCGCGGGCGCGCGACTTGCAGACTCTGTCAATTCTTTCCCAGATCGTAATGTTATTGCTTGACACTGCTCCTTCCCATCTCTTCTAGGATTTGCCTCTATGTTACTTGGCAACGTTCCTTGGGGCCTATTAGTAAGCATGTTCGCCATTTGCCCCATTTGCGTCTCTAAATTCTTAATAGCCACTACTTTGGCTTTTGATCATGACCTCGGTGTTTGCCATGTATTTCAACATCATCTCCTCTATTTCTAATTTCTTCTCTGAATGTGATGCAGCCGGAGTGGGGTGTTATTGCTGTTGAGTAAATCCCGTTGGAAACGGTGGTTTTGGTGTAAACTGTGGATGTGTTGACTGTTGTTGAAACTGTTGATTCGGTTGGAACTAATTTTGTTGTTGTCCTTGATTGTTAGACCAACTGAAGTTTGGATGATTGCGGTTATTTGGATGGTATGTGTTCTGGAATTGTCCTTGGTCCTTTCTGTAATTGCTTACATACTGTACTGATTCTGAGCTGATAGCACATTGATCCGTGGAGTGTGACCCTACACAAATCTCACAAACAAAAGCAACCGTCTTCACTTTGCTCTCTGCCAAAGTATCTACTTTCTTAGCCATGGCTGCCATTTGTGCCGACAGCTGTGTAATCGCATCCACCTCCAACACACCTACAACTTTGGGTTGAGACATCCGAGCTGTAGGATTCTGATAGTCATTCGCGGCCATAGTCTCGATAAGCGAATAGGCTTCATCATAGCTCTTTGCCCATAATGCCCCTCCTGCGGCTGCATCTACAATCTGTCTGGATTGCCATCCCAAGCCATTGTAAAACGAATTAATTACCAGCCAGTTTGGTAAACCATGATTTGGACAATTCCTAAGCATCTCCTTATACCTTTCCCATGCTTCATATAGGGTTTCGCCCTATTGTTGCTCAAACTGAGATATCACTATCCTCATCTTTGTAGTTTTAGCCATTAGGAAGAACTTGGCTAAGAATTTCTGTGCTAAGTCCTCCCATGTAGTGATCGATCCAACCGACAAGGAATGTAGCCATCTCCTTGCTTTATCCCTCAAGGAAAATGGGAATAGCCGTAGTCTGATGGCATCCTCCGTCACACCATTATATCTGAATGTGTCACAAATTTTGATGAAACTTAATAGGTGTTCGTTCGGATCATCCGTAGCAGCACCCCCGAACTGTACTGAGTTCTACACCATCTGAATAGTGCCCTTTTTATTTCGAAGGTGTTTGCTGCTATCGCTGGCCTGACTATGCTAGACTGTAATTCATTTATGTTCGGCATGGAATATTCCCTTAGAGCCCGAGGCTCTTCTCTTTGCTCAATCCTTTGTTCTTCTGCCATATTGACTATAATTCTTTCTAACTGCTCTTGCAGATTCCTCCGCACACTCGCTTTCCAACCCTTTCCGTTAATATTAGCTTGAGCTGGTGTTAACTCCGAGTTGGATGATCACGTGTGCATAAAAGTTTACAACTACCTGTAATCAAAACAAAACAAAAATAGAAATGAGAAATGAACAGATTTGCCTAAGTCATACAATACAACTTTAAACTAATGATAATTATCTAAATTAACGCCTTTCCCCGGCAACGGCACCAAAAACTTGTTGCCTCTTTTATAGTTCTTATAAAAGAGCTCTAACTCATGTAAGTATACACGGGTCAACAAGTAATACAGAGTAAGTAAAGTATCGATCCCACAGAGAAAGTTGTTAATATTAGACCACTATGCATTAATTGACTCACTATATTTATATTCTAAGACTATGGACTTAATGGATGATTTGAACTAATTATGATTACCAACTAAAAATAAGAATATAAATGGACAAAATATAATGTGGCAACAACGGGATCATAACTTCATTCAATATTTCGTTTAATCGCCATATGTCATGCAAGAAGTGTTCACATATCACAAGATAATAGCCAATGGCACAAAGCGAGTTATAACCATTTTCTAATGCACTATAACCAACTCACATATCATCTATAGATGTTAGAATCTATGTAATCACCAATACCATCACAATTACCATATTCCTATGCGCAATTGCAATCCTATTGATTTTAAGCACAACCCTTATTCTAGCTCATACGGTGAAACAGTATATTCCTATCTGATTCACAAAATATGCAAGACTTACTCTAGCCCCATATTCACATGCTATCATGATTTCACTCCATATTCATATGTTCATTTCCAATCCCATACAAATACTAACACGAATGATTATCAGTCATTCATACATGCACACCAACCATGATAGATAATCCATATGATATACAAAACAAATCGAACACTTAGATGTACAACCGAACTACATATTGAAATCCGTTAGAATCCCATAATGGAGTCTAGTTCATGATTGCACCAAAAACCATTACGGTACCATTGTTAAGCATGATCAATAAACAAATAATCAAAGTAAGAAGGATAGAACAATCAAACCCAATCGCTGAATAGAAATCAAAGATTAACTATTAAATCCACAAAGAAATCCAATAAACAATAATCAATATCTACGATGGTGAAGAACTCCACGAAGAAGAAGAGAATAAGACGTTGTGGCTTCGTTCTCCGTTGGAATCTCTCCAAGGTGTAAACCCTAATTGCTACTATGAAAATTAAATAAATAAAAGTCTCGTCCCCTTGTCTGACACACGTCAGAATCGTTTTATATCCAATTACACATCATTAAGTTGAGAAATAAAAATAAAACAAATTACAGCATCAGCATCGCACGCGGTCGCGTGCGTCCCTAGTGTATCTGGCTCACGGCCGCGAGACTTACAATAAGCTCAGACTAAACCAGGCGACCTCTCGCGCGGTCGCATGCTCATGCCTCGCGGGCGCGTGCTGAGTCTCTCGCGGGCACGCGCTCATGCCTCGTGGGCGCTTGACATGCAGAAGGTTCCCCGCGTAAAGTCCTGCATTCGTGCGGGCGCGCGAGTCTTCACTTGTTCTGTCGCGCGGCCACACAACATGTGTTCTACAGTTCCTGAGTCTGGTTTTTGGTCTGCTGCTACTGCTACTTGTTTATTCTTGCTTAAACCCTCTTGCTTGCTTGATTTCCAAGCCTTATTATACCCGCATGCCGTGCACATCCTCGCCTTGCGACTAGCCTTCATGCATCTGCTCACCGATACCTCAGTTTCCACCAAAATGACGCCGATTCCTGCACTTATTCACCAAAAGGAGTTTTAAGTTTATGCAATGCAGAATAACATAAAATGCAATTAAAACACAATGAAATGTACTCGAGGTGGGCATAATTTTTCTGGATTAATATACAATATGTGAGTAAAAATATCACTTATCAATAACCACCTGTGGGGGTACCACATGCATGTCTTCTTGGCACCGAGACATGACACCTTTTGTGGCGGTGTGGTCAGTCCACGGCGTCTCCGTTTTGTGCTCCGGTGGGAGTTAGCCATTTGGTATTTTATTGTGAGAGGCGTATGGGTCGACCCTAGTTTTTGTTCAGTTCAGTTCTGCGGATTGGTGATGTTTGTGCCAAACACACCTTTCAATTTTGTATGCATTGGATTCGCGATCCAACGTGTGTGATTTACCTGTGTGGCATTATTTGACTTGCCTGTGTAGCAAGGTATAATTCTGCTTTGTTCTGAGCTCGGTATGAAATAACACCCAGCCATTTGGTTCAGCCTATTATTTCGTTGTGTTAGTTTTGTTCGTTTCATTTCAGTTTGTTTCATTTCATTTAATTGAGTTAGTTATTTCGGTTCATTAATTGTATTCTATATCTGTACTGGGCATTTGGCTCATGCTGTATTTTTGTTCCGACAGGTAATTAGGGGAATTACGGGCAAGTGTGATGAGAGATCCATTCATTCCAATGATTTAGAAATATTCTGTTTAGACTTGATGTGTCAGTTTACTTGGAAGTGTAATAATTATTTTAGATTGTGGTTTAAGATAATTTGGGATTTATTATGGTTGATTTGTGGTATTTATCAGTTATTAAGACTATTCTTTTGTGGCTTTGAGCCTTGCTATTAAATTCATCAGTTTTGTTATGTTTTGAGTAACCTCTCTTTCTATTTCGGAAAGGGGGTGTTACAGAGTTGGTATCAGAGCTAGGTTCTTTCTTGTAGAAAACCTATTTAGGTTTGACCTGTGAGTTATGGGTAGAATTCTGGGCTAGGTTTCTGTTCCGTTTGAAAAAAAATTTTGTTCAGCTATTATATCAGTTATATTTGAATTTGTCCTTAATATGCTTTGTTTATATTCCTGATCTCATTCTTAGATGGCTCGTAGATCTGCCAGAGTTATTGGGAGGCGAGGTAACAATAAAGGAAGAGGTGAAGGTCAGCCCAATAAGCAACCTAATGATCAGATAAATGCTCAATTGGCTACCTTGGTGAATCAGGCTGTGAACCAGGCTTTACCTCAGTTGGTGGCACAGGTTGTACAGGCAATGCAGCAGTCGCCACCAGAAATTCCTGAGCAAGGGAATCCGGGAAATAATGGTCAGCAAGAAAATGTTGAAGAAGGAAATATAGATGGTCTTGATCAGCAGATGGTTCCGATGTATGTTTGGTTGGAAAGGTTTCCGAAGCAGAAACCGCATGCATTCAATTCAGCTCCGACTTCAATTGAGGCAAAGAATTGGATTGCTCACCTAGAGAAGATTTTTGATCTGCTGGGGTGCTCGGATAATCAGAAAGTGTTGCTTGCTGCTTACAAGCTGGAAGGGGATGCACAGAGGTGGTGGAAAGCGATAAAAATAACAAAGGGTGATGGTTATGTTGAAACACTTAGTTGGGCCGAGTTTTGTGAGGTCTTTTATCAGCGGTACTTCCTAGCTGCAGATAAAGAGGCCTATGCTATAGACTATCTATCCATTCGACAGAAAGATGATGAGTCCATCACGGACTTCATGACGAGGTTCACTAGGTTGGCAGGATTTGCGAGAACCTCTGCAGGGACCGCAGCAGAACAGGTAGAGAAATTTAAGTGGAGGATTCATTACAAGTATCGGCAACATCTCATTAACACCAAGTTTATAGATGTGTCAGCAGTGGCTAATGCGGCCAAGAATATTGAGATGGAGCGACATGACTTTCGGTCTTCTAAACCAGAAGGGAGTCGAAAGAGGGACAAAGATGACCAGCAGGGTCAAACTTCAATTCAGCACGGGAAGAAGCAGGGTGGTAAGTGGAACCAGAACCGTGGTGGCCAATAGGGACAGTGGTGTGGCCAGAATCAGAACAGGGGTTATCAGCAGATGCCTCAACTAGGGCAAAATCGTCAGCTTCAGCTACCTTGGTATGGACAGAACCGTCAGCAGGGGGCATAATCGTCAGCAGGGGCAAAATCAGGGTTGTTATCCAGGACCAGCTGGTGGGGGTAACCCAAATCTCATTCCGATAGCTCCTTGTGCTACTTGAGGGGCAAACAATCCAGGGAGACAGTGCCACAGACTCACCGGTGCATGCTTCTTGTATGGACAGATGGGTCATATGGCTAGAGATTATACCGGGCCACGTGGAAATGGTGGAGGTGGCGATAATGGTGGTAATAGAGGGCAGCGTCAGGGTGGTCGGGTGTTTGCCTTGACGTATAACCAGGCAGCAGGTGCACCAGGTACTGTTTCTGGTACTCTTTTAGTTGGCAATCGTGAGCGTCTATTTTATTTGATACGGGTTCTACTCATTCAGTTGTTGCTCAGTCTTTTGTTCGGCACCTGGGTGTTCCATCTCAGTCTTTATATTATATTATGTCTATTGCTACCCCGATGGGGACTTCTATTGTTATTTCTGATTTGTATCAAGGGTGTTCGATCAGTTTTAGGGATAAGATCCGTAGCGTTAATCTTCTTCCGATGGGTATGCACTATTTCGATGTCATTCTTGGGATGGACTGGTTGGATAAACACCTAGCCACTATCGATTGTCAGGTGAAGAAGGTTATATTTGGAGATGTGAAGTCTCCAGAATTCGTGCTTCAGGGTTCACAACCAAGTAGGGTGGTGAAGTTGATTTCATCTTTGAAGGCTGGGAAGTTGGTGGCAAAAGGTTGTGAGGGGTATTTAGCGTTTGTGAAAGATACCTCTAAGGGTGAGTCTCGTATTGAGGATGTTCCAATTGTTTGCGACTTTTCTGATGTGTTTCCTGAGGAGTTGTCAGGGTTGCCACCACAGCGGGAAGTAGAGTTTTCTATTGAGCTTGTTCCTGGTGCGGAGCCTATCTCTAAGGCGCTGTATCGGATGGCACCATTGGAGTTGCAGGAGTTAAAAGAGCAGTTGTAAGAATTGTTAGATCGTGGTGTTATTCGGCCGAGTGTTTCGCCGTGGGGTGCTCTGGTCTTGTTTGCGAAGAAAAAGGACGGGTCTATGAGGCTGTGTATAGACTACAGGGAGTTAAACAAGATTACCATCAGGAATCGATATCCATTGCCAAGGATTGATGACTTGTTTGACCAACTCCAGGGGGCAAACTATTTTTTGAAGATAGACTTGAGGTCGGACTATCATCAGTTGAGGGTGAGGGATGAGGACATCCCTAAGATGACTTTTCGTACTCGATATGGGCATTACGAGTTTCTGGTGATGCCATTCGGGTTGACTAACACTCCGGCGGTATTTATGGATTTGATGAATCGGGTGTTCAGGGAGTACTTAGACCAATTTGTTATTGTCTTTATTGATGACATTTTGGTTTACTCCAAGTCTAAGGAAGAGCATGAGGAGCATCTTCGCACGGTGTTGGGGATTTTGCAGAAAGAGAAGTTATATGCTAAATTCTCTAAATGTGACTTCTGGTTGGAGAAGGTTGCATTTTTGGGTAACGTTGTTTCGGCTGAAGGCATTAAGGTGGATCCTGCGAAGGTTGAAGCTATCACTAAATGGCCGAGACCTACTACAATGACAGAGATTAGGAGTTTCTTGGGTTTGGCAGGGTATTATAGGAGGTTTGTGGAAGGGTTTTCCCTGCTTGCCTTGCCATTGACTCAGTTGATGAGAAAGGGCGTGAAGTTTGTGTGGAATGAGGAGCGTGAGAAGAGTTTCGAGGAATTGAAGAAACGACTTGTGACAGCTCCTATACTTGCATTGCCGTCGGGGACAGGAGGTTACCAGATTTATAGTGATGCTTCTAAGAAGGGCTTGGGGTGTGTTTTAATACAACATAGTAAGGTGATTGCTTATTCTTCTAGGCAGCTTAAACCTTACGAGGTGAACTACCCCACACATGATTTGGAGTTGGCAGCGATGATCTTTTCCTTAAAGATTTGGAGGCATTATTTTGTATGGAGCTTGTTATTACCGGAGATTCGTGGAAGAATTTTCTAGAATCGCTACTCCGTTAACTCAACTGACTCGGAAGGATACAAAATTCGGTTGGAGCGAGGATTGTGAGAAGAGTTTTCAAGAACACAAGAGAAGACTCATTTCGGCACCTGTTCTGATAATACCATCTGGTTCGGATGGATTTGTTATCTACAGCGATGCTTCAGGCAAAGGGTTAGGATGTGTTCTCATACAACATGGGAAAGTCATAGCCTATGCCTCGCGACAACTCAAAGAATATGAGAAGAATTATCCTACTCATGATTTGGAGTTGGCAGCAGTCATTTTCGCGTTGAAGATTTGGAGACACTACCTGTATGGGGAGAAAGTGGAGATCTATACGGATCATAAAAGCCTCAAATATTTCTTCACCCAAAAGGAACTCAACATGCGGCAACGACGTTGGCTTGAGCTGTTGAAAGATTATGATCATATCATCCAATATCATCCTGAAAAAGTGAACATAGTAGCTGACGCATTGAGTAGAAGATCATATGCAGGTATGAGTGCAATGTTGTTAACACAAAGGCCCATTTTGTATGATTTGCAAAGGATGGAGATAGAGGTAAACGCTCCAAGTACCCACGTGATGATATCAAATATACGAGTAGAACCGACTTTAATCGATAAAGTTAAAGCTGCTCAAGCTACGGGCATGGAGCTGATGCGTATGAAGAAGAAAGTGCAAGAAAGTGCTATTCTAGAAGCAAGAATCGATGAAGAAGGAATACTTCGAGTCAACTCCAGACTTTGTCTTCCTAACGATTCTGACTTGAAGCATATAATCATGATGGAGGCATACAACACGCCGTTTGTAATCCATCCTAGGAGTACCAAAATGTATCATGATCTTCGACATACATTTTGGTGGAGCAACATGAAAAGAGAGATCGCGGAGTTTATCTCGAGGTGTTTAACTTGTCAACGTGTAAAAGCGGAGCATCAAGTACCAAAGGGTCCATTGCAACCACTTGAGATTTCGAAATGGAAGTGGGAACACATTAATATAGATTTTGTTATGGGTCTTCCCAAGGTTTCTCAAGGCATAGATGCGATTTGGGTCATTGTTGATAGATTAACCAAGTCTGCTCATTTCGTGCCTATACGTGAGACTTATTCCCTTGAACGTCTTGCTCGTATATACGTGAATGAGATTGTGAGATTGCATGGCATGCCAGTATCCATAGTTTCGGATCGTGACCCAAGATTCACTTCACGATTTTGGGTTAGCTTGGAGAAAGCTATGGGCACGGATTTACGATTCAGTTCGGCATACCATCCTCAAATGGACTGACAATCAGAAAGGACTATTCAAACCCTTGAAGATCTACTAAGACTCTGTGTTCTAGATTTCAAAGGAAGTTGGGATAAGTACTTGCCACTGGTAGAATTCTCCTACAACAACAGTTATCAGGCAAGTATAGGTATGACCCCATTTAAAGCCTTGTATGGATGAAAGTATCGTTCTCCAGTATGCTGGGACGAGGTGGGTGAAGCAACTTTGCTGGGACCAGAATTGGTACGCATAACTACAGAGAAGATCCAAACGATTCGATAACGTATACAAACGGCAGAGGATCGACAAAAGAGTTATACGGATCTTCATCGAAAGGATGTAGAATTTAGTATTGGGGATCATGTATTGTTACGTGTTGCACCATGGAAAGGAGTTACAAGATTTTGAAAGAGAGGAAAGCTCAATCCACGATTTGTTGGTCCATTTGAAATTCTTGACCAGATAGGAAATGCGGCATATCGACTCGCATTACCTCCAAGCATGTCTCGTGTTCATAATATTTTTCACGTATCTGTGCTTCATAAATATGTTAAAGACCCGAACCACATAATTGAGTTAGAACCAGACAAGATAGCCGAAGATTTAACGTACGAGGAGGTACCTGTTAAGATCTTGGATAGGAAAGAGCATGTCCTACGCACCAAGATTATACCACAAGTTAAGGTTTTGTGGAGAAACCATGCTATTGAAGAAATGACCTGGGAGTTGGAATCAGAAATGAAAGCGAGGTATCCTCACCTTTTCGAAACACCAGGCACGTACGTCAATTTTGAGGACGAAATTTTATAAGGAGGGGAGGTTGTAAGACCCCAACTTATTAATGAGTAAAATCAAATTTTCTCTAAATATTATTGTGAATAATAAGGTGTTAATTTGATATAATACTTTAGTTATGGGTGAAATGTGCAAATTTTGCAAAATAAGCAAGTGGTTATAAAATATTCATTTTTGTCGGTGAATATTCGTTTGGTCGTGGAATATTCTTTCTGTCGGGGAATATGCGTACGACGGCGCAGCCTTGTGTGGGCCCCATAAAGGAAAGCAATTGGATGAAGAAAACGACAAGTATAAGTTGTTTATAATTAACGGCGTAGTTGTTACCGTTAATACTGTTGGAATACCCGGTGGTTAAAACACAGTAGCACACGGTATTGCACTAATTATTGATTCTTACGTAAGAAGGCACAACTCAATAATTGTTACAGTAATTACTGTTTAATATTTTATTTTATTGATTCAATAATTGCTACGTTGATATTTTATATTATTGTTGTTTCAATAATTGTCGCTGCACAGTATTTTCCATTATCAGAACAATAATTCATATTATTTGAATAATGTTATTACATAACATTATTGGCAATGTCTAGAAAGTTCTGTCTAAGGAGAGGTTTGGTCATCTAATTGTGCACCAGTAAGGAAAAATCCTTATTGGAAAGCCCCCTCTTTCCTGGGAACGGTCTGGTTGTCATAATTGTGATTCTGTAATATTATTTGTGAATAATTAATTATTGATTTATATGTCAAGGAAATATTTATTTTATGTGGATATAATTGATGGATATATTTATTTTATGTGAAGGAATTAATGTTGAGGTGTTTTTGTCGGAATGGAGGTATTAAAAATTAAATCACTGTTATTGAGATATATTGCGTGAGTTATAATTTTTAATCTGACCGTTGGATCGTTGTGATTTTTGGATATGTTATACATATATAAGTTGAGTATATGTTCAAAAATTTTGAACCGTTAAAAATGAACGTATAATTTGTTATGAATTTTAAGAGGCGAATGATTCAGAAATTAGGTTTATAAATGATTTTGGTGGAAAATTCTAGAATTGAGTGGGACCCACTTTTGGTTGGTGAGAAATGTGCTAAACTTTTTATTCAAATGTGGTGGGTGGAAATAGTAGCAGGTAAAGCCATCGGGTTGCAGGTCAAGTCTTCTTTAGCGTGCTAACATTTTCTTATAAATAGAGGGCTAAGTTAGAATTGAAAATCACACCAAAATTCATAAGTTTTCTCTCTTTCTCTCTCTCTATATTATCGAGCGTATTTTGTGAGTATTTAGATACTTTGTGAGTTTTTATTTATTAGTGCAAGTTTTTTTCAGCCTTATACTGATATTCCGAACAGAAGTACTGTTATCTTGAGGTAAGGGATGTTATTTTCTTCGTAAATGATATTATTTCTTTCGATATCATTATGCCGAAATATTGGTTTAAACTTTTTATCAAATTTGGAACTTTTTGTGTCGGGATTACTATTCACGTATACGGCACTATTCACGTATACGGCACTATTCACGAATACGTCACTATTCACCAAAAAATAAAAATTTCCTTTTTGTCCAAGATGTCTATTATGGTCACTATCTTTGACTGTATCTATGTTTTGATCTTTATTTTTGAATTCTACTTCATAATTGGTTGTTATGGAGTATTATTGCACTTGGATAAACTGTATTACGAATCCCTAATATTTGTCCTTCTGTCTCACTGGATTCGTTTTCTTTAAAATATTTTTCATCATCCTCAGTCCTAAATGATGACATTACTGAATATCTTTGGCCTGTAGTGCAAAAATGAATGATTAACTGATGAATATCTTTGGCCCGTAGTGCAAAGATGAACAAGTGTTGGGATGAACATGACCGACTGGTGATACAAATGAATATCTTTGGCCTGTAGTGCAAAGATGAATATTTGATTCAAGGTGTATATTGATTGATGTTACAGGGATAAAATATCGTTGATGGACTTTTAAATCTTAGAAGATAGTAGAATTTATTCTCTACTTGACTCTTCTAATGGTTTGATGTTTCCGCTGCAGTTGTTGATCTAAAACTTGTTGTCTATTATATTTTATCAGATTTTTCCCTGTTGAAGACTAATGATAAGTTGTTGTATATTATCTTAGTCATAATATTCTTTACTGGGCTAGTTGAGGTCACCCTTTTCCTTTTTGTTCCATTTTTCTTAGGAGGCGAGAATATAGCGGGAACTAGTCGGGGTGCGGAGTGATGTTTCTAGTCAGTGGTGTTAGCAGTCCTCACTATTTTATTAAATAGTGTTTCAATAACTGTAATGATGACTTATTTGAGTGTGGATATTATCTAGAAGACAATATTTGTATTTAAACTCACAGTATTGTGTTGTCGTATTTTGCACGACAAGTGTTTTAATAAAGTTGTATTTGTAAGACCCCAAATTATTAATAAATAAAATTTAAATTCCCTCTATTTATTATTTTGAAATAGTAAGTGTTAAATTGATTAATGAGGTTAGTTATGGGAAAAATGCGCAAATATTTTAAATAAGCAGGTGGTTATAAAATATTCATTGTTGTCGGGGAATATTCGTTTGGTCGTGGAATATTCTTCCTGTCGGGGAATATTCGTACGACGGCGCAGTCTTTTGTGGGCCCCATAACGGAAAGCGATTGGATGAAGAAAACGACAAGTATATGTTGTTTATTAATAACGGCGTAGTTGTTACCGTTAATACTGTTGGAATACCCGGTGGTTAAAACACAGTAATACGCGTTGTTACACAGTAGCACACTGATTGCACCAATTATTGATTCTTACGTAAGAAGGCACTACTCAATAATGGTTACAGTAATTACTGTTTAGTATTTTATTTTATTGATTCAATAATTGCTGCGTTGATATTTTATATTACTGTTGTTTCAATAATTGTCACTACACAGTATTTCCCATTATCAGATCAATAATTCATATTATTTGAATAATATTATTAGATAACATTATTGGCAATGTCTAGAAAGTTCTGTCTAAGGAGAGGTTTGGTCATCTAATTGCGCGCCAGTAAGGAGAAATCCTTATTGGAAAGCCCCCTCTTTCCTGGGAACAGCCTGGTTGTCATAAATGTGATTCTGTAATATTATTTGTGAATAATTAATTATTGATTCATATGATAAGGAAATATTTATTTTATGTGGATATAAATGATGGATATATATATTTTTTATGTGGATAAAAATAAAAGAATTAAAGCTGAGGTGTTTTATCAGTATGTGGAGGTATTAAAAATCATCCGTTTGTGGATTTCGGATATTTTTAGTTTAGAATTTGAAAAAACTTAAAGCTACAAAGTTGTAGAGAATTCGATTTCAGTCAGAATGGACATAAAATTCGTATTTTTCTGATAAACGGTCTATTTTCTATGAATTATTAAAGTTTTGAAAAATAAAATGATTTTTATTAAATTTATGGGGGGACCCACTTTTGGTTGGTACAACACATGGGCTGCTGAAATTTTCAGCATTGAGGGGCTGGTCTTGGTCATTGATAGCATACGTAGAATTGTTGTTTGAAATATTAATATTTTATTATTTTAGTCTCCTTTGGCGTTCTAGCATTTTCCTATAAATAGAGGGCTAAGTTAGAATTGAAAATCATACCAGAAACAAGTTTTCTCTCTTTCTCTCTCTATATTATCGAGCGTATTCTTGTTAGTATACTTTGAGTGTTGCTATACGGTGCAAGTTTCTGTCAGCACTATACCCGAAATTCAGTCAGAAGTACGATTATTTTGAGGTAAGGGATGTTATTTTATTCGAAAATGATATTATTTCTTCAATATCATTATGCCGAAATATTGGTTAGAAATTTTTATCAAATTTAGAACTTTTCACGTCGGGGTTACTATTCATGAGTTACTATTCACGAGTTACTATTCACGAGTTACTATTCACCGAAAAATAAAATTTTCTTCTTTTCGTCCAAAATATCTATTTTGGTACTAGTTTTGATTGTATCCATGTTTTGATCATTCTTGAATTCTACTTCACTGTGAATAATTATAAGGTATTTTTGGACATGAATAAATCGAAATACGAATCCTTAATATTGTTATTTTGTTTCACTGGATTCGTTTTCTTTAAGATATTTTTCATCATCCTCAGTCCTAAATGATGATATTACTGAATATCTTTGGCCCGTAGTACAAAGATGAATGATTCACTGATGAATATCTTTGGCCCGTAGTGCAAAGATGAACAGGTGTTGAGATGAACATGACCGACTGGTGATACAAGTGAATATCTTTGGCCTGTAGTGCAAAGATGAATATTTGATTAAAGATGGTTATTGATTGTTGTTACAGGGATAAAATATTGATGATGGACTTTTAAATCTTAGAAGATAGTAGAACTCATTCTCTACTTGACTCTTCTAATGGTTTGCTGTTTCCGCTGCAGTTATTGATTTAAAACTTGTTGTCTATTGTATTCTATTAGATTTTTCCCTGTTGAAGACTAACGATAATTTGTTCTGTATTATCTTAGTCATAATGTTCTTTACTGGGCTAGTTGAGCTCACCCTTTTCCTTTTTGTTCCATTTTTCTCAGGAGGCGAGAATGTAGCGAGTACTAGTCGGGGTATGGAATGATGGTTCTAGAAGTTACTTTAGTAGTCCTCACCATTTTTGTGAAATAATGTATCAATAATTGTAATGAGGACTTATTTGAGTGTGGATATTGTCTAAATGACAATATTTGTATTTAAACTCACAGTTCTTGTGTTGTAATAATAAAGATGTAGTTGTTTCTGTCCCATATATTTTGGCGACTCAGAATGGGTGTTGTATACCTTTTTTGGGGGCGTCACAGTTGGTATCAGAGCTTAGGGATATGATCTCTGGCGGAGATCGGAGAATAGAACTAGGAGGGGAGAGACGAATAAATCCTTCGCTAGTGTGTCCTACCTAAGCTTATTTATTGGTCAGTCATAATATAGGGGTATTCTGTGATTTGTTAATTTATTTAATTAACCCTTGTTTTATGGCAGTATTTGAGAATGTCGACTGAGAATGTTAACAGTGGAGTAAATGAGACCGTGGAGACACCGGTGCTTACCAACGAGGAGAACATGCAACAGGCTGGCAATGTTCCTCCTGTGAACAACACCAATGAGCAGATGATGAATGATGGAATGTTTAGAAGATTTTTGCAATTTATGCAAAACCAGACGAGGGAGACTCGTGTTCAAAATACAGGAGGAAATGATAGCAATTCACGTTTTGTCACAGCCAAACAGTTCAAAGAATTGGGACCACCAGAATTTAAGGGAAAGCCGGATCCGATCATGGCGGAAACGTGGGTCAAGCAAATTACCAAGATATTCGATGTCTTGGGATGCACAGAGGAACAGAAGGTTCCATTCGCCACCTTTATGTTCCGTGGCGAGGCAAACTACTGGTGGGAGTCTGTGAAGCGTACCCATCCAACCGCACTCAGCATGTCTTGGGAGACATTTCAGAAACTGTTCAATGACAAGTACTTTCCTGAAAGTATTCGTCATATGAAGGAGGTAGAGTTTATTAGACTGGAGCAGAATAACATGACGGTGTCTCAGTACGAGGCGAGGTTTGCAGAGTTGTCCAGGTTTGCACCTCATTTGGTGGAGAATGAAGAGCGTATGACGAGGATGTTTTTGAGAGGTTTGAAACCCGGCATACGTCAATATCTCATTTCTCATAAATTTTCTCTCTATTCAGATGTTGTCAACAGGGCTCAATTATTAGAGCGAGATAATGAGTACGGTCAACTGAGGGACCACAACCAGGATCATATCGGTGACAGCAGTCATCAGAACAATGATAACCAGCGGAGAAAGAAAAATACAGACAAGAACGGCAACCACTCTGGTGGTAATCGTGGCTATGAAAATAGAAGAAGCGAGTCGGGAGGAGATTTTAAAAAGAGGAGATTCAACAATGACAATACGAAGACGTCAGTACCAGCAGCAACTGGTTCCAAGGGAGGAGAACGACCATCGGTTATATGCTATAAGTGCGGAAAAGAAGGACATATCAGCCCAAATTGCCCACAACAGTTTAAGGTATGTTATAACTGTGGAAAGGAAGGACATATCGCTCGAGATTGCACTGTAGCAAAACCAAGTCCAGCGGGGATGGTGACTCAAAAAGCTGTCCCAGAAAAGATAAAGTCAACGGTTCCTGGAAGAGCGTTTGTCGTGACTGGTCAACATGCGAGGAACCCAAACGAGGTGATCACGGGTAAGCTAATCATAAATTCATGCGAAGTTTATACCTTATTAGATACCAGTTCTACCCATTCTTTTATCTCTCCTGCTTGTGCTCAACGTTTAAACTTGACTCCGGAGAAGTTAGACTTTGATTTATCTGTGGAGACTCCGTTAGGAGAAACTTTCATCACATCCACTGTTTATAAATCTTGTGTGATCCAAGTTGGCACCATCACCTTACCTGTTGACCTTATCTCTTTAAAGATACTTGCTTTTGATGTGATTTTAGGGATTGATTGGTTAACTACTCATCATGCCAAAATTGATTGTTTTCGTAAGGTTGTTAGTTTTCATATTCCTAACCAACCTGTTGTACGAATTCAAACAACTAAGCCATTAAAATCAATCACTGTTATATCAAGCCATAAAGTCATTCGTTTATTAAAAAACGGATGTCAAGCTTTCTTAGCCCATGTTATGGATTTGAATAAAGACACGTCAAATTTGAATAATATTCCTGTTGTTATTGACTTTCCTGACGTATTTCCTGAAGAACTTCCCGGTCTACCCCCGGAACGAGAAATTGAATTCTTTATTGATCTTAAACCTGGTACAAAGCCCATTTCTAAAACCCCATATCGAATGGCTCCTATTAAACTTCAGGAGTTAAAGGTCCAACTACAAGAGTTGTTGGACATCGGTTTCATTCGTCCTAGTACATCTCCTTGGGGTGCTCCTGTTTTATTTGTAAAGAAGAAAGACAGGAGTATGCGACTTTGTATTGATTACCGGGAATTAAACCATGTCACTATTAAGAATAGGTATCCGCTACCTCGTATTGATGACCTGTTTGACCAGTTACAAGGAGCACAATTCTTTTCAAAGATCGATCTTCGTTCTGGATATCATCAGCTGAAGGTTAAAACTGAGGATATTCCAAAGACTGCCTTCAGAACTCGGTACGGGCATTATGAATTCCTAGTCATGTCTTTTGGATTGACTAATGCTCCTGCGGCTTTCATGGATATGATGAACCGAGTATTCAAGGATTATTTGGATCAGTTCGTTGTTGTCTTTATTGATGACATCCTCATATATTCCAAAAGCCGTGAAGATCATGAGCATCATTTGAAGCTGGTACTCCAAAGGCTGCGTGAAAACAAGTTATATGCTAAGTTGAAGAAATGCGAGTTCTGGCTTGAGGAAGTAGCTTTCCTAGGGCACGTGGTGTCAAAACATGGAGTATCTGTTGACCCGGCGAAGATTGAAGCAATACAAAGTTGGGAGCAACCAAAGACGGTGACCGAAGTACGTAGCTTTCTAGGCTTAGCTGGTTATTATCGAAGATTCGTGGAAGGGTTTTCTCGAATCGCTACCCCGTTAACTCAGCTGACTCGAAAAGATATCAAATTCGTATGGAGCGAGGAATGCGAGAAGAGTTTTCAAGAGCTTAAGAGGAGACTCATTTCGGCACCTGTTCTGACAATACCATCTGGTTCGGATGGATTTGTTATCTACAGTGATGCTTCAGGCAAAGGGTTAGGATGTGTTCTCATGCAACATGGGAAAGTCATATCCTATGCCTCGCGACAACTCAAAGAATATGAGAGGAATTATCCTACTCATGATTTGGAGTTGGCAGCAGTAGTTTTCGCGTTGAAGATCTGGAGACACTACCTGTATGGGGAGAAAGTGGAGATCTATACAGATCATAAAAGCCTCAAATATTTCTTCACCCAAAAGGAACTCAACATGCGGCAGCGACGTTGGCTCGAGCTGTTGAAAGATTACGATCATACCATCCAATATCATCCTGAAAAAGCAAACGTAGTAGCTGACGCATTGAGTAGAAGATCATATGCGGGTACGAGTGCAATGTTGTTAACACAAAGGCCCATTTTGTATGACTTGCAAAGGATGGAGATAGAGATGAAGGCTCCAAGTACCCACATGATGATATCAAATATACGAGTAGAACCGACTTTAATCGATAAAGTTAAAGCTGCTCAAGCTACGGACATAGAGCTGATGCATATGAAGAAGAAAGTGCAAGAAGGTTCTATTCCAGAAGCAAGAATCGATGAAGAAGGAATACTTCGAGTCCACTCCAGACTTTGTGTTCCTAACGATTCTGATTTGAAGTACAAGATCATGATGGAAGCACACAATACACCATTTGCAATCCATCCTGGAAGTACCAAAATGTATCGTGATCTTCGACATACATTTTGGTGGAATAATATGAAGAGAGAGATTGCAAAGTTTATCTCGAGGTGTTTAACTTGTCAACGTGTAAAGGCGGAACATCAAGTGCCAAAGGGTCCATTGCAACCACTTGAGATTCCAAAATGGAAGTGGGAACACATTACCATAGATTTCGTTACGGGTCTTCCCACGGTTTCTCAAGGCATAAATGCTATTTGGGTTATTGTTGATAGATTAACCAAGTCTGCTCATTTCTTGCCGATACGGGAGACTTATTCCCTTGAACGTCTTGCTCGTATATACATAGATGAGATTGTGAGACTGCATGGCATGCCAGTATCCATAGTCTCGGATCGTGACCCAAGATTCACTTCAAGATTTTGGGTTAGCTTGCAAAAAGCTATGGGCACAGATTTACGATTTAGTTCGGCATACCATCCTCAAACGGACGGACAATCAGAGAGGACTATTCAAACTCTTGAAGATCTATTAAGACTTTGTGTTCTAGATTTCAAAGGGAGTTGGGATAAGTATCTACCATTGGTGGAATTCTCTTACAATAACAGTTATCAGGCAAGTATAGGTGTGGCCCCATTTGAAGCATTATATGGACGAAAGTGTCGCTCTCCAGTATGCTGGGACGAGGTGGGTGAAGCAACATTGTTGGGACCAGAGTTGGTACGCATGACTACAGAGAAGATCCAAACGATTCGACAACGTATACAAACGGCACAAGATCGACAAAAGAGTTATGCGGATCTTCATCGAAAGGACGTGGAATTTGACATTGGGGATCATGTATTGTTGCGTGTGGCTCCATGGAAAGGAGTTACAAGATTTGGGAAGAGAGGAAAGCTCAATCCACGATTTATTGGTCCATTTCAGATTCTTGACCGAGTAGGAAATGTGGCCTATAGACTCGCGTTACCTCCAAGTATGTCTCGTGTTCATAATGTTTTTCATATATCTGTGTTACGTAAATATGTGAAAGATCCAGACCACGTTATTGAGTTAGAACCGGACGAGATAGCTGAAGACTTAACGTACGAAGAGGTACCTGTCAAGATCTTGGATAGAAAGGAGCATGTCCTACGCACGAAGGTCATACCACAAGTTAAAGTTTTGTGGAGAAACCATGCTATTGAGGAAATGACCTGGGAGTTAGAAACGGAAATGAAAGCGAGGTATCCTTATCTTTTCGAAACACCAGATACGTACGTCAATTTCGAGGACGAAATTTCATAAGGAGGGGAGGTTGTAAGACCCCAAATTATTAATAAATGAAATTTAAATTCCCTCTATTTATTATTTTGAAATAGTAAGTGTTAAATTGATTAATGAGGTTAGTTATGGGAAAAATGCGCAAATATTTCAAATAAGCAGGTGGTTATAAATTATTCATTGTTGTCGGGGAATATTCGTTTGGTCGTGGAATATTCTTCCTGTCGGGGAATATTCGTACGACGGCGCAGTCTTTTGTGGGCCCCATAACGGAAAGCGATTGGATGAAGAAAACGACAAGTATATGTTGTTTATTAATAACGGCGTAGTTGTTACCGTTAATACTGTTGGAATACCCGGTGGTTAAAACACAGTAATACGCGTTGTTACACAGTAGCACACTGATTGCACCAATTATTGATTCTTACGTAAGAAGGCACTACTCAATAATGGTTACAGTAATTACTGTTCAGTATTTTATTTTATTGATTCAATAATTGTTGCGTTGATATTTTATATTACTGTTGTTTCAATAATTGTCACTACACAGTATTTCCCATTATCAGATCAATAATTCATATTATTTGAATAATATTATTAGATAACATTATTGGCAATGTCTAGAAAGTTCTGTCTAAGGAGAGGTTTGGTCATCTAATTGCGCGCCAGTAAGGAGAAATCCTTATTGAAAAGCCCCCTCTTTCCTGGGAACGGCCTGGTTGTCATAAATGTGATTCTGTAATATTATTTGTGAATAATTAATTATTGATTCATATGATAAGGAAATATTTATTTTATGTGGATATAAATGATGGATATATTTATTTTTTATGTGGATAAAAATGAAAGAATTAAAGCTGAGGTGTTTTATCAGTATTTTGTCGATGTGGAGGTATTAAAAATCATCCGTTTGTGGATTTCGGATATTTTTAGTTTGGAATTTGAAAAAACTTAAAGCTACAAAGTTGTAGAGAATTCGATTTCAGTCAGAATGGACATAAAATTCGTATTTTTCTGATAAACAGTCTATTTTCTATGAATTATTAAAGTTTTGAAAAATGAAATAATTTTTATTAAATTTATGGGGGGACCCACTTTTGGTTGGTACAATACATGGGCTGCTGAAATTTTCAGCATTGAGGGGCTGGTCTTGGTCATTGATAGCATACGTAGAATTGTTGTTTGAAATATTAATATTTTATTATTTTAGTCTCCTTTGGCGTTCTAGCATTTTCCTATAAATAGAGGGCTAAGTTAGAATTGAAAATCATACCAGAAACAAGTTTTCTCTCTTTCTCTCTCTATATTATCGAGCGTATTCTTGTTAGTTTACTTTGAGTGTTGCTATACGGTGCAAGTTTCTGTCAGCACTATACCCGAAATTCAGTCAGAAGTACGATTATTTTGAGGTAAGGGATGTTATTTTATTCGAAAATGATATTATTTCTTCAATATCATTATGCCGAAATATTGGTTGGAAATTTTTATCAAATTTAGAACTTTTCACGTCGGGGTTACTATTCATGAGTTACTATTCACGAGTTACTATTCATGAGTTACTATTCACCGAAAAATAAAATTTTCTTCTTTTCGTCCAAAATATCTATTCTGGGTACTAGCTTTGATTGTATCCATGTTTTGATTATTCTTGAATTCTACTTCACTATGAATAATTATAAGGTATTTTTGGACATGAATAAATCGAAATACGAATCCTTAATATTGTTATTTTGTTTCACTGGATTCATTTTCTTTAAGATATTTTTCATCATCCTCAGTCCTAAATGATGATATTACTGAATATCTTTGGCCCATAGTGCAAAGATGAATGATTCACTGATGAATATCTTTGGCCCGTAGTGCAAAGATGAACAGGTGTTGAGATGAACATGACCGACTGGTGATACAAGTGAATATCTTTGGCCTGTAGTGCAAAGATGAATATTTGATTAAAGATGGTTATTGATTGTTGTTACAGGGATAAAATATTGATGATGGACTTTTAAATCTTAGAAGATAGTAGAACTCATTCTCTACTTGACTCTTCTAATGGTTTGTTGTTTCCGCTGCAGTTATTGATTTAAAACTTGTTGTCTATTGTATTCTATTAGATTTTTCCCTGTTGAAGACTAACGATAATTTGTTCTGTATTATCTTAGTCATAATGTTCTTTACTGGGCTAGTTGAGCTCACCCTTTTCCTTTTTGTTCCATTTTTCTCAGGAGGCGAGAATGTAGCGAGTACTAGTCGGGGTATGGAATGATGGTTCTAGAAGTTACTTTAGTAGTCCTCACCATTTTTGTGAAATAATGTATCAATAATTGTAATGAGGACTTATTTGAGTGTGGATATTGTCTAAATGACAATATTTGTATTTAAACTCACAGTTCTTGTGTTGTAATAATAAAGATGTAGTTGTTTCTGTACCATGTATTTTGGCGACTCAGAATGGGTGTTGTATACCTTTTTTGGGGGCGTCACAGTATTTGTTTCTGTACCATGTATTTGGCGACTCAGAATGGGTGATGTATACCTATTTTGGGGGCGTCACAGTTGGTATCAGAGCTTAGGGATATGGTCTCTAGCGGAGATCGGGGAATAGAACTAGGAGGGGAGAAACGAGGAAATCCTTCGCTAGTGTGTCCTACCTAAGCTTATTTGTTGGTTGGTCATAATATAGGGATATTATGTGATATATTAATTTGTTTAATTAACCCTTGTTTTATGGCAGTATTTGAGAATGGCAGTCGAGAACGTTAACAATGGGGTATATGAGACTGTGCAACAACCTTTTGTCACAAACTAGGAGAACGTGCAACAGGAAGGCAATATTCCTCCTGTAAACAACGTTACCGAGCAAACGATGAATGATGGAATGTTTAGGAGCTTTTTGCAGTTCATGCAAAACCAGACGAGGGAGACTCGTGTGCAGAATACGGGTGGAAATGATAACAACGCGCGATTTGTCACGGCTAAGCAGTTCAAAGAGTTGGGACCACTAGACTTTCAGGGATAGCCGGATCCGATCAAGGCAGAAACGTGGGTCAAGTAAATTACCAAGATATTCGATGTCTTGGGATGCACGGAGGAATAGAAGGTTCCATTCGCCACCTTTATGTTCCGCGGTGAGGTAGACTACTGGTGGGAGTCTGTGAAGCGTACCCAGCCTGACGCACTCAACATGTCCTGGGAAATATTTCAGAAACTGTTTAATGACAAGTACTTTCCTGAAAGTATTCGTCATATGAAGGAGGTAGAGTTTATTAGGCTGGAACAAAATAACATGACGGTGTCCCAGTACGAGGCGAAGTGTGCAGAGTTATCCAGGTTTGCACCTCATTTGGTCGAGAATGAGGAACGAATGACAAGGATGTTTCTAATAGGTTTAAAACCCGAGATTCGGCAATATCTTATCTCTCATAAATTTTCTTTATATTCAGATGTTGTAAACAGGGCTCAATTATTAGAGCGACATAATGAGTATATTCAACCGAGGGAACACAACCAAGGTAATACCGGTGGCAGCGGTCGAATAATATTTCTATTGTTAGTGAATTTCCTGACGTATTTCCTAAAGAACATTCCTGGTCTACCCCCAGAACGTGAAGTTGAATTCTTTATTGACCTTGAACCCGGTACAAAGCCCATTTCTAAAACCCCATATCGAATGGCTCCTATTGAACTTCAGGAGTTAAAAGTCCAATTACAGGAATTGTTAGACATCAGTTTCATTCGTCCTAGTACGTCTCCTTGGGGTGCTCCTATTTTATTCGTAAAGAAAAAAGACGGGAGTATGCGACTTTGTATTGACTCTCGAGAATTGAACCATGTCACCATCAAGAATAGGTATCCGCTACCTCGATTGATGACCTGTTCGACCAGTTGCAAGGAGCATAATTCTTTTCAAAGATCGATCTTCGTTCTGGATATCATCAGCTGAAGATTAAAACTGAGGATATTCCAAAGACTGCCTTCAGAACTCGGTACGGGCATTATAAATTCTTAGTCATGTCTTTTGTATTGACTAATGCTCCTGCTGCCTTCATAGATATGATGAACCGTGTATTCAAAGAATATTTAGATCAGTTTGTTGTTGTCTTTATTGATGACATCCTCATCTATTCTAAAAGCCGTGAAGATCATGAGCACCATTTGAAGCTGGTACTGCAAAGGCTTCGTGAAAACAAGTTATATGCCAAACTAAAGAAATGCGAGTTCTGGCTTGAGAAAGTAGCATTCCTTGGGCACATGGTGTCAAAACATGGAGTATCTGTCGACCCGACGAAGATTGAAGCCATACAAAGTTGGGAGCAACCGAAGTCGGTGAATGAAGTACGTAGCTTTCTGGGCTTAGCTGGTTATTATCGGAGATTCGTGGAAGGATTTTCTAGAATTGCTACTCCGTTAACTCAGCTGACTCGGAAGGATACAAAATTCGGTTCGAGCGAGGATCGTGAGAAGAGTTTTCAAGAACTCAAGAGGAGACTCATTTCGGCACCTGTTCTGACAATACCATCTGGTTCGGATGGATTTGTTATCTACAGCGATGCTTCAGGCAAAGGCTTAGAATGTGTTCTCATGCAACATGGGAAAGTCATAGCCTATGCCTCGCGACAACTCAAAGAATATAAGAGGAATTTTCCTACTCATGATTTGGAGTTGGCAACAGTCGTTTTCGCATTGAAGATTTGGAGACACTACCTGTATGGGGAGAAAGTGGAGATCTATACGGATCATAAAAGCCTCAAATATTTCTCCACCCAAAAGGAACTCAACATGCGGCAACGACGTTGGCTTGAGCTGTTGAAAGATTACGATCATACCATCCAATATCATCCTGAAAAAGTAAACATAGTAGCTGACGCATTGAGTAGAAGATCATGTGCGGGTACGAGTGCAATGTTGTTAACACAAAGGCCCATTTTGTATGATTTGCAAAGGATGGAGATAGAGGTAAACACTCCAAGTACCCACGTGATGATATCAAATATACGAGTAGAACCGACTTTAATCGATAAAGTTAAAGATGCTCAAGCTACGGACATGGAGCTGATGCGTATGAAGAAGAAAGTGCAAGAAGTTGCTATTCCAGAAGTAAGAATCGATGAAGAAGGAATACTTCAAGTCAACTCCAGACATTGTGTTCCTAACGATTCTGACTTGAAGCATAGAATCATGATGGAGGCACACAACACACCGTTTGCAATCCATCCTGGGAGTACCAAAATGTATCACGATCTTCGACATATATTTTGGTGGAGCAATATGAAAAGAGAGATCGCGGAGTTTATCTCGAGGTGTTTAACTTGTCAACGTGTAAAAGCGGAGCATCAAGTACCAAAGGGTCCATTGCAACCACTTGAGATTCCAAAATAGAAGTGGGAACACATTACTATGGATTTTGTTACGGGTCTTCCCAAGGTTTCTCAAGGCATAGATGCGATTTGGGTCATTGTTGATAGATTAACCAAGTCTGCTCATTTCTTGCCTATATGTGAGACTTATTCCCTTGAACGTCTTGCTCGTATATACGTGAATGAGATTGTGAGATTGCATGGCATGCCAGTATCCATAGTTTCGGATCGTGACCCAAGATTCACTTCATGATTTTGGGTTAGCTTGCAGAAAGCTATGGGCACGAATTTACGATTCAGTTCGACATACCATTCTCAAACGGACGGACAATCGGAAAGGACTATTCAAACCCTTGAAGATCTACTAAGACTCTGTGTTCTAGATTTCAAAGAAAGTTGGGATAAGTACTTGCCACTGGTGGAATTCTCCTACAACAACAGTTATCAGGCAAGTATAGTTATGGCCCCATTTGAAGCCTTGTATGGACGAAAGTGTCGTTCTCCAGTATGCTGGGATGAGGTGGGTGAAGCAATGTTGTTGGGACCAAAATTGGTACGCATAACTACAGAGAAGATCCAAACGATTCGACAACGTATACAAACGGCACAGGATCGACAAAAGAGTTATACGAATCTTCATCGAAAGGATGTAGAATTTAGTATTGGGGATCATGTATTGTTACGTGTTGCACCATGGAAAGGAGTTACAAGATTTGGGAAGAGAGGAAAGCTCAATCCACGATTTGTTGGCCCATTTAAAATTCTTGACCGAGTAGGAAATGTGGTATATCGACTCGCATTACCTCCAAGCATGTCTCGTGTTCATAATGTTTTTCACGTATCTGTGCTTCGTAAATATGTAAAAGACCCGAACCACATAATTTAGTTAGAACTAGACGAGATAGCCGAAGATTTAACGTACGAGGAGGTACCTGTTAAGATCTTGGATAGGAAAGAGCATGTCCTACGCACGAAGGTTATACCACAAGTTAAGGTTTTATGGAGAAACCATGCTATTGAAGAAATGACCTGGGAGTTGGAATCAGAAATGAAAGCGATGTATCTTCACCTTTTCGAAACACCAGGTACGTACGTCAATTTCGAGGACAAAATTTCATAAGGAGGGGAGGTTGTAAGACCCCAACTTATTAATAAATAAAATCAAATTTTCTCTAAATATTATTGTGAATAATAAGGTGTTAATTTGATATAATGCTTTGGTTATGGGTGAAATGTGTAAATTTTGCAAAATAAGCAAGTGGTTATAAAATATTCATTTTTGTCGGTAAATATTCGTTTGGTCATGGAATATTCTTTCTATCGGGGAATATTCGTACGACGGCGCAGCCTTGTGTGGGTCCCATAACGAAAAGTAATTGGATGAAGAAAACGACAAGTATAAGTTGTTTATAAATAACGGCGTAGTTGTTACCGTTAATACTGTTGGAATACCCGGTGGTTAAAACACAGTTGCACACGACATTGCACCAATTATTGATTCTTACATAAGAAGGCACTACTCAATAATTGTTACAGTAATTACTGTTTAATATTTTATTTTATTGTTTCAATAATTGCTACGTTGATATTTTATATTATTGTTGTTTCAATAATTGTCGCTGCACAGTATTTTCCATTATCAGATCAATAAAACCATCGGGTTGCAGGTCAAGTCTTCTTTAGCGTGCTAATATTTTCCTATAAATAGAGGGCTAAGTTAGAATTGAAAATCACACCAGAATTCATAAGTTTTCTCTCTTTCTCTCTCTATATTCTCGAGCGTATTTTGTGAGTATTTAGATACTTTGTGAGTTTTTATTTATCAGTGCAAGTTTTCTTCAGCCTTATACCGATATTCCGAATAGAAGTACTGTTATCTTGAGGCAAGGGATGTTATTTTCTTCGTAAATGATATTATTTCTTTCGATATCATTATGCCGAAATATTGGTTTAAACTTTTTATCAAATTTAGAACTTTTTGTGTCGGGGTTACTATTCACGTATACGACACTATTCACGAATACGACACTATTCACCGAAAAATAATTTTTTCTCTTTTTATCCAAGATGTCTATTATGGTTACTATCTTTGATTGTATCCATGTTTTGATCTTTATTTTTGAATTCTACTTCACAATTGGTTGTTATGGAGTATTATTGCACTTGGATAAACTGTAATAAGAATCCCTAATATTTGTTCTTCTATCTCACTGGATTCGTTTTCTTTAAAATATTTTTCATCATCCTCAGTCCTAAATGATGACATTACTGAATATCTTTGGCCTGTAGTGCAAAGATGAATGATTAACTGATGAATATCTTTAGCCTGTAGTGCAAAGATGAACAGGTGTTGAGATGAACATGACCGACTGGTGATACAAATGAATATCTTTGGCCTGTAGTGCAAAGATAAATATTTGATTCAAGATGTATATTGATTGATGTTACAGGGATAAAATATCATTGATGGGCTTTTAAATCTTAGAAGATAGTAGAATTTATTCTCTACTTGACTCTTCTAATGGTTTGCTATTTTCACTGGAGTTGTTGATCTAAAACTTGTTGTCTATTATATTTTTATCAGATTTTTCCCTGTTGAAGACTAATGATAAGTTGTTGTATATTATCTTAGTCATAAGATTCTTTACTGAGCTAGTTGGGGTCACCCTTTTCCTTTTTGTTCCATTTTTCTCAGGAGGCGAGAATATAACGGGAACTAGTCGGGGTGTGGAGTGATGTTTCTAGTCAGTGGTGTTAGCAGTCCTCACTATTTTATTAAATAATGTTTCAATAATTGTAATGAGGACTTATTTGAGTGTGGATATTGTCTAGAAGACAATATTTGTATTTAAACTTACAGTATTGTGTTGTCGTATTTTGCGCGACAAGTGTTTTAATAAAGATGTATTTGTTTCTGTACCATATATTTGGCGACTCAGAATGGGTGATGTATACCTATTTTGGGGGCGTCACAACTTGAGCCTAGTTGAGTTTTCTTATAACAACAGTTGGCATGCAAGTATTGGAATGGCTCCTTTTGAGGCACTGTATGGTAGAAAGTGTCAGGCACCAACTTGTTGGGATGAGGTTGGTGAAAGGGCCATAGCTGGGCCTGAGTTAGTTCAAATCACTACGGAGAAGGTAGCGGTCGCTAAGGAGAAACTGAAGTCGGCTCGATCACGGCAGAAGTGTTATGCTGATAAGCATAGGAGGACTTTAGAGTTTGAACCTGGTGAACATGAATTTCTAAAAGTTTCTCCTTGGAAGGGCATTCAGCGATTTGGGTTGAAAGGAAAACTTAGTCCGCGTTATATCGGTCCATTTGAGATTTTGGAAAGGGTTGGTGAAGTTGCGTATCGGTTAGCTTTGCCTCCGCAGCTAGCTCACGTGCACAATGTGTTCCACGTGTCGGTGTTGAGAAGTTATCATTATCATCCGTTGCATGTGGTGCAATATCCGTTCGATAAGATTCGGGAGGATTTTACTTATGAGGAACAAGCCGAGGCGATTTTGGATCGTCAAGAGCGGATTATGAGGAGAAAGACAATTCCGTTTGTTAAGGTTTTGTGGAGAAATTATTCGGAGCGGGAAGCTACATGGGAGATTGAGGAGTCTATTCGAGCAAAATATCTGCATCTCTTTGAAAATTAGGTACGTTCATTCTTTTGATTCCGGGGACGGAATCCTTTTTAAGGGGTATGTGATGTAATACCCGGTAAAATAATAAATAAATAAATAAAATTTAAATGTATATTAAAAATATATTAATTGGACTTTGTATTTTATTTAGGTCAAAGTGGTCATTTAATTTATGTGGATTAATAAATCATAGATAAAATTTATTTGATTAAATTAGACTTTAAAATTATTTGGGTTTAAATTATATTTGTGGGTAATAATGAATCTTATTAAAACTTGGAGAGTTAATAAATATATTAATTAATAAAATCTATTTTTAAGTAAATAAATAACTAAACCTAATTCTAATTTTCTTATACAACCGGAGGAAGAGAAAGAGGGGGAAGTCGCCTCTTAGTATATTTCAGAGAGAAGTGCGTACTGGAATAAAAAGGGAACTCAAGTTCACAGGTTTGTTTGTTTTTGTTTTTTTTAATTTTGGTTACATCTTTGTATATCAATTGTTGCCATGTTTTTCAAGTTCTTTTAGTTTACTATTAAGTATTGAAAAGGGTATATGATCATCAGGTTTTTTTTTTTTTTTTTTTTTTTTTTTTTTTTATTTTTTTTTCAATCAAGGCTATCTCAAATCTATGCATGGTCTACTGTTATATATATATATATATATATATATATATATATATATATATTAGAGTTACTGTTTTGTCAAAAATAATAATAGGATAACGATTAAAAGATTAATTTTAATTTAATTTGGATTTGTATCATAAAACTAATGTAAATTAGAAAATAAATTCATGTTATTATAAATTATAGTTATTAAGTAACTATATTGATTTTTATTTTTATTTTTATTTTGTTTAAGTTGTTCGAACGGAAGGAATTTAACGAACTATATTGGGATAATAATTTTGGGTATTACATTGCTTAATCCAGGTACGGATTCCGTACTCTTTCAGCGAGACTCTTTTGTTTTTAATTTGTTCGTTTCGTTATTCGTTTCGAAATTTAGTTTTGCCTCTCATAATTGTTCCTTCTTAAATTCGTGAGAATGTCAAATATGGGCCAGTAGCTCGCGCCAAAATGGGCCAGTAGCTCGCGTCCCAGCGCTGAAGCTCGCGCCCCAGTGCCGTAGCTCGCGCCCCAGCGCCACTGTTCCGCGCCCCGGCGCAGGAAAAGTGTCCTAGTTGGGCAGTTTTGACCTCCCATAGTAAAATGGCCATAACTTTTTCATACGAACTCCGATTGAGATAATTCAAGATGATTCGAAAAGAGGACGAGTAGACCTACAACTTTCATTCTTTAAGTGTTTTAATTTGAGGTCTGTAACAGTAGTCAAAATGGCCATCTTTAGGTCTGTTGTGTATTTAGAGCCAATTGGAGGGCGTCGGGATGCACGAATGCAAGTGCAACCCTTTGGGTATTAGTATAACTTAATGATAACATGTTGGACATGTATTAGGATGTTGTATCAAGTTGTTAATGTACACGTGGTGCAATGGCATGATCATTTAAGTAGTTGTAATAAAGCTAAAAAGTAATGTTCATGAAAGATGTGATGTTGTTTAAACTTAAACTTAGTTAGTAGCTATACTAAGAGTAATAAAGGAACTCATAAAGGTAATGTTAGTGTAACTAATGTGTATTGTCAATGCATATAGTATGTGTAGGACTTGGGGTGAACGTGAATAGTAATTGTTTAACCTACACACGAGGCAAGTTCCCTAACCTTTGCTACTTTATTATTCAGCAAGGTTACTTTTCACTGTTATATTACACTTATGCAAGTTCTCTAACTCTACTTTTATAATTGTGCAAGTTTTCTTAACTCTAAACTTGTTATATTAGCATGCAAGTACCTTTAGTTTATCGTTCAAGTTATTATTTGTTGTGCATGCTTGATATTAAATTCTAAGATGTAAACTTAGCTTAACGTTGTTCAAAGCAAGGTATGATAAGTTATTCAATTGTTATGTTATTAGATTATTCCTAAAGCATGAACTTAGAACGCAATGTTTTTTCAGTATGATCATTCAATAACATAGTGTTATTATCTTGTATTCAACTAATCCTTAGTTGATGTCCGTTGAACTCCAAATTACCTTGAAAACTTATCCAAACCAAACTTACTTTGGTGCAGACTTGTATTCTAAATACTGAGATGAACAACTCTTTTAACAGAGGTTTACGCTTAGCGTTAAAATGGTTGTGCATAATACATTGTACGAAGGGTTGATCCCCCTAAGTACGTGGAGTCCTTATAGTCTTATGACTGTTAAAGTTAAAGTTGAAAGATTACTTATAACTGTGGACATGATTCGTGGTCATTAGACCCTCAGTGAATGTTATAATTTTTAGAAAGTTAATAGAATATATTGTTCAGTTCTATTGAGCCTAATATTGGCAATTGATGTGACAGTTTAAAGATTTATTTATTGTTATTTCAAGTGGGCCTTGTTTGCTCACTCTTGCCTGTAAAATTTCTTACAGCTAAAGTTGAAACGGGTGACGTACCTAGCACCAGTAAGGGAAAAGGAAAGATGAATAAATACTGAAGACTTGTAATAGTTTTGATAGTTTACTTTCAGAATTTGATTTAAAGATTGAAATGAAGTTATTTAATTTTCCGCATTTGAATGATTGTTGTTAAAGGTTGGATAACCTGAGAGATTTCTTTTATTTAAGTTTAATCCTGTATGGGCAGGTTTTCTTTTATTATTCAATTCTATTATGATTGGGTAGTTAGAAATGAATGATTTGATTACGTGAACACCAAATCTTGAGGTAATGAAGTACCGGGATTTGGGGGTGTCACAGCTGACGCTATTAACGAGTATTAACACCTGCGAGTTCCTGTGGAATGCCAGTATGCCTATTTGCGTGACCACGATCCCGACTACGAGGGGATTTTAACAGAAATAATAAAGTCGGGCACCACATGGGTCAAGGGACGAAAAGGGCGCACAATCTTCCACAGCAAGGACCTAAGCCATTATGGAAAGATATGGTATGCATTCATGTTCGCCAAGCTATTCCCATCCACACATACTACAGAGGTGACAAAGGAGAAGATACTTCTTTTGTATGCAATCGTACAAGACTTTCTCATCGACGTTGTGACGCCCCCAAAATAGGTATACAACACCCATTCTGAGTCGCCAAAACATGGTACAAAAACTACTACAACTTTATTAATACAATTGTCGTGCAAAATACGACAACACTTAAACTGTGAGTTTAAATAGAAATATTATCTTCTAGACAATATCCACACTCAAATAAGTCCTCATTATAATTATTGATATATTATTTTTCAAAAATGGTGAGGACTACTAAACAACTTTCTAGAACTATCATTCCATACCCCGACTAGTACTTGCTACATTCTCGCCTCCTGAGAAGAAAAATGGAACAAAAAGAAAAAGGGTGAGCTCAACTAGCCCAGTAAAGAATATTATGACTGAGATAATATAGAACAAATTATCATTAGTCCTCAATAGAAAATAATATAATAGAATACAATAGACAACAAGTTTTAAATCAATATTCGCAGCAGAAATAATAATTCATTAGAAGAGTTAAGTAGAGAATAAAATCTACTATCTTCTATTTATGAATTTAAAAGTTTATCGTCAATATTTTATCCCTGTAACATCAATCAATATATATATCTGGAATCAAATGTTCATCTTTACACTACAGGCCAAAGATATTCATCAGTTGGTCATGTTCATCTCAACACTTGTTCATCTTTGATATATGGGCCAAAGATATTCATCAGAAAATCATTCATCTTTGCACTACAGGCCAAAGATATTTAATAGCATCATCATTTAGATTGAGGATGATGAAAAATATTTTAAAGAAAACAAATCTAGTGAAACAAAAGAACAAATATTAAGGATTATTACTTTAAACAATCCGAGTTCAAAAATACTTCATAAATAATCATAGTGAAGTAAAATTTAAGAATGATCAAAACATGGATACAATCAAAGCTAGTATCCATAATAGATATCTTGGACAAAAAATGAAAATTTAATTTTTCGGTAAATAGTGTCATATTCGTGAATAGTGTCGTGTACGTGAAAAATGTCATATACGTGAATAGTAACCCCGACACAAAAAGTTCCAAATTTGATAAAAAAATTCAGACCAATATTTCGGCATAATGATATTGAAAGAAATAATATCATTTATAAAAAAATAACATCCCTTACCTCGAAAAGACAGTACTTCTGACTGAAATACCAGATATAGTGCTGAAGGAACTTGCACCGTATAGCAACACTCAAATTATCAAAATACTCACAAGAATACGCTTGATAATATAGAGAGAGAAAACTTTAGTTTATGGTGTGATTTTTAATTCTAACCTAAACACCCTATTTATAGGAAAATGCTTAGAACACCAAAACAGAAAATTTAATAAAATAATAATATTTATAAATTAAACTCCTATGCACACCTTACCAGCTGATTTCAACCATTTAACACATGCCCACAAATGAAAAAAATGTTTTTCTTTTAAAAATTATTTAAAACTTCAAAAATCAATTATTCCGGAACTTCAATAATTCATAATAAATAGCCCTTTAATCAGAAAAATTCCGATCTTATGTCCTTCTATAGAAAATTCAATTTTATACAACTTTGTAAGTTAAAGTTTTTTCAAATTCCAAACAGAAATTGACCAAAATCCACATACGGACGATTTTATAGGCTATAATCAAATTTTAGTCAAGAAATGAGGTCCACAAACATAAAAAACATGTTTTAAATATTTTTAGTAACAAAAATACTCTTCCTCCTCATTTATTCATATATCCCACATTCATTGTAAAAATATCAGCATTATTATATTATTATAATATAATAATATATTTAAATGAAATATTTTATCAGAAAAGATAAAATATCAATTTTTAACAATTGTCACATTAAAAATTTTCTCCATCTATATCCACATAAAATGAATATTTTTCTTATCATATAAATTAATAATTAATTATTCACAAATAATATTACAGAATCACAATACTGACAACCAGTCCGTTCCCAGGAAAGAGGGGGCTTTCTAATAAAGATTTCTCCTTACTGGCGTGCAATTAGGTGACTAAACCTTTCCTTAGACAGAACTTTCTAGACATTGCCAATAATGCTATCTAATAATATTATTCCAATATGAATTATTAATCTAGTAATGAAAACTACTATGTAGTGACAATTATTGAAACAACAACAATATAAAATATCAACATAGCAATTATTGAATCAATAAAATAAAATATTAAACAATAATTATTGTAACCATTATTGAGTAGTGCCTTCTTACGTAAGAATCAATAATTGGTGCAATACCGTGTGCTACTGTGCAACAACGCGTATTACTGTATTTTAACCACCGGGTATTCTAACAATATTAACAGTAAAAACTACACAGTTATTTATAAACAACTTATACTTGTCGTTTTCTTCATCCAATCGCTTTTCGTTATGGGGCTCACACAAGGCTGCGCCGTCGTACGAATATTTCACGACCAGACGAATATTTTCCGACAATAATGAATATTTTATAACCACTTGCTTATTTAAAATATTTGCGTATTTTACCCATAACTAACCATATTAATCAAATCAATCCTTACTATTTCAAAATAATAAATAGAGAAATTCAATTTCATTTATAATAAGTTAGGGTCTTACAACCTCCCCTCCTTATGAAATTTCGTCCTCGAAATTGACGTACGTACCTGGTATTTTGAAAAGGTGAGGATACCTCGCTTTTATTTCCATTTCCAACTCCCAGGTCATTTCCTCAATAGCATGGTTCCTCCACAAAACTTTGACTTGTGGTATGACCTTTGTGTGTAGGACATGCTCCTTTCTATCCAAGATCTTGACAGGTGCCTCCTCATACGTTAAGTCTTCGGCTATTTCGTCCGGTTCTAACTCAATAACGTGGTTCAGGTCTTTCACATATTTACGAAGCACAGATATGTGAAAAACATTATGAACACGAGACATGCTTGGAGGTAACGCGAGTCTATAGGCCACATTTTTTATTCGGTTAAGAATCTGAAATGGACCAATAAATCATGGATTGAGCTTTCTTCTCTTCCCAAATCTTGTAACTCCCTTCCATGGAGCAACTCGCAACAATACATGATCCCCAATACTAAATTCCACGTACTTTCGATGAAGATCCTCATAACTCTTTTGTCGATCTTGTGCCATTTGTATACGTTGTCGAATCATTTGGATCTTTTTCGTAGTCATACGTACCAACTCTGGTCCCAATAATATTGCTTCACCCACCTCATCCCAACATATTAGAGAGCGACACTTTCGTCCATATAATACTTCGAATGGAGCCACACCTATACTTGCCTAACAACTGTTGTTGTAGTAGAATTCCACCAATGGTAAATACTTATCCTAACTCCCTTTGAAGTCTAGAACACAGAGTCTTAATATATCTTCATGAATTTGAATAGTCGTCTCTGATTGTCCGTCTATTTGAGGATGGTATGCCGAACTAAATCGTAAATCTGTGCCCATAACTTTTTACAAGCTAACCCAAAATCGTGAAGTGAATCTTGGGTCACGATCCGAAACTATGGATACTGGCATGCCATGCAATCTCACAATTTCATTTACGTACATACTAGCAAGACGTTCAAGGGAATAAGTCTCCCGTATAGGCAAGAAATGTGCAGACTTGGTTAATCTATCGAAAATAACCCAAATGACATCTATGCCTTGAGAAACCTTGGGAAGACCCATAACGAAATCTATAGTAATGTGTTCCCATTTCCATTTCAGAATCTCATGTGGTTACAATGGAGCCTTTGGCATTTGATGCTCTGCCTGTACACGTTGACAAGTTAAACACCTCGAGATAAACTTCGCGATCTCTCTTTTCATATTGTTCCACCAAAATGTATGTTGAAGATCACGATACATTTTGGTACTTCCAGGATGGATTTCAAACGATGTATTATGTGCCTCCATCATGATCTTGTATTTTAAATCAGAGTCATTAGGAACACAAAGTCTGGAGTGGACTCGAAGTATTCCTTCTTCATCGATTCTTGCTTCTGGAATAGCACCTTTTTTTACTTTCTTCTTCATACGCATCAGCTCCGGGTATGTGGCTTGAGCAATTTTAACTTTATCGATTAAAGTTGGTTCTATGCGTATACTTGATATCATCGCATGGGTCCCCGGAGTCTTGAATTCTATCTTCATCTTTTGTAAATCACACAAAATAGGCATTTGTGTTGATAACATGGCACTCGTTCCCGCATATGATCTTTTACTTAATGCGTCAGCTACCACGTTTGCTTTTCCAAGATGGTATTGAATGGTATGGTCGTAGTCTTTCAATAGCTCGAGCCATCGTCGTTGCCGCATGTTGAGTTCCTTTTAGGTGAAAAAATATTTGAGGCTTTTATGATCCGAATATATCTCCACTTTCTCTCCATATAGATAGTGCCTCCAAATTTTTAAAGCGAAAATGACTACTGCCAACTCTAGATCATGAGTAGGGTAATTCCTCTCATATTATTTGAGTTATCGCGAGGCATAAGCTATGACCTTCCCATGTTACATGAGAACACATCCTAACCCTTTGCCTGAAGCATCGCTGTAGATAACAAATCCATCCGAACCAGATGGTATTGTCAGGACAGGTGCCGAAATGAGTCTCCTCTTAAGCTCTTGAAAACACTTCTCGCATTCCTCGCTCCATAAGAATTTTGTATCTTTTCGAGTCAGTTGAGTTAACGGAGTAGCGATTCGAGAAAATTCTTTCACGAATCTCCGATAATAACCAGCTAAGCCTAAAAAGCTATGTACTTCGGTCACCGACTTCGGTTGCTCCCAAGTTTGTATTGCTTCAATCTTCGCTGGATCAACAGCTACTCCATGTTTTGACACCACGTGCCCAAGGAATGCTACTTCCTCAAGCCAGAACTCGTATTTCTTCAACTTGGCATATAGCTTGTTTTCACGAAGTCTTTGGAGTACCAGCTTCAAATGGTGCTCATGATCTTCACGGCTTTTGGAATATATGAGGATGTCATTAATAAAGACAACAACAAACTGATCTAAATATTCCTTGAATACTCGGTTCATCATATCCATGAAAGCCGCAGGAGTATTAGTAAATCCAAAAGACATGACTAGGAATTCATAATGCCCGTACCGAGTTCTGAAGGCAGTCTTTGGAATATCCTCAGTTCTAATCTTCAGCTAATGATATCCAGAACGAAGATCAATCTTTGAAAAGAATTATGCTCCTTGCAACTGGTCAAACTGGTCATCAATACGAGTTAGCAAATACCTAGTCTTGATGATGACATAGTTCAATTCTCGATAGTCAATACAAAGTCGCATACTCCCGTCTTTCTTCTTTACAAATAAAATAGGAGCACCCCAAGGAGATGTACTAGGACGAATGAAACCAATGTCCAATAACTCCTGTAGTTGAACCTTTAACTCCTGAAGTTCAATAGGAGCCATTCGATATGGGGTCTTAGAAATGGGCTTTGTACCAGATTCAAGATCAATAAAGAATTTAACTTCACATTCTGGGGGTAGACTGAGAAGTTCTTTAGGGAATACATCAGGAAAGTCACTAACAACAAGAATATTATTCAAATCTGGCGTGTCTTTATTCAAATCCATAACATGGGCTAAGAAAGCTTAACATTCGTTTTTAATAAACGAATAGCTTTATGGCTTGATATGACAGTGATTGATTTCAGTGGTTTAGTTGCTTGAATTCGAATAACAGGTTGGTTAAGAATATGAAAACTAACAACCTTACGAAAACAATTAATTTTGGCATGATGAGTAGTTAACTAATCAATCCCTAAAATCACGTCAAATGCAAGTTTCTTTAAAGAGATAAGGTCAAAAGGTAGTGTGATGGTGCCAACTTGGATCAAACAAGATTTATAAACAGTGGATGTAATAAAAGTTTCTCCTAATAGAGTCTCCACAGATAGGTCAAAGTCTAATTTCTCCAGAGTCAAGTTTAAACGTTGAGCACAAGCAGGAGAGATAAATGAATGGGTAGAACCGGTATCTAGTAATGTATAAACTTCGTAAGAATTTATGATAAGCTTACCCGTGATCACCTCGTTTGGGTTCCTTACATTTTGACTAGTCACAACAAACGCTCTTCCAGGAACCGTTGACTTTGACTTTTCTGGGACAGCCTTTTGAGTCACCATCCCCGTTGGACTTGGTTTCACTACCGTACAATCTCGAGTGATATGTCCTTCCTTTCCACAATTATAGCATACCTTGAACTGTTGTGGTCAGTTTGGGCTGATGTGCCCCTCTTTTCCATATTTATAGCATACAACCGGTGGTCGTTCTCCTCCCTTAGAAACAGTTGATGCTGGTGCTGACGTCTTCACATTATCATTGTTGAATCTCCTCCCGACTCGCTTCTTCTATTATCATGGCCATGATTACCACCAGAGTGGTTACCGCTTTTGTCCGTATTCTTTCCTCCCCGCTGGTTATCATTGCTCTGATGACTGCCGCCACCGGTCTGACCCTGGTTGTTGTCCCTCGGTTGAACATACTCATTATCTCGCTCTAATAATTGTGCCCTATTGACAACATCTAAATATAGAGAAAATTTATGAGAAATGAGATACTGACGTATGTCGGGTTTCAAACCTCTCAGAAACAACCGCGGCATACGTTCCTCATTCTCCACCAAATGAGGTGCAAACCTGGATAACTCAACGAACTTCACCTCGTACTGGGACACCGTCATGTTGTTTTGTTCCAGTCTAATAAACTCCACTTCCTTCATATGACGAATGTGACAACCCGAGAATTTAGAAATTTTTTTTTTAATTTTAATTAATTGATTTAAGGTTAAATATTAGATCCTAGACAGAAAATAAGTGTATGCGTTTGTTATTTTTAAGAAGGAATTTTAAGGATTTCAAAATTCTGTGAAGGATTTAAGTGAATTATTCAGGATTAAGGGAATAAGCGTTTATGTTCTGTGTATATGTGTACAGTATGTGGTTAAGGGTCAAGGGTTGACCAGATAAACGATATCTGTATCAAACCCTAAGTATACATTAAGAACGTCAACGTTCGGTTAAAAACCCTAGCGATTACCAAGAAACCCTAGAAACTAGTTTTGAAACCCTAATTTTGGTTTCGGGTATTCGAAACCCTAATTCGGAAGTTGAAAACCCTAAATTGGGAACTTAATGGCATAAGTGTAAATAATTATAATATTAATTAGGGTAACGCTTAATTAATTAGCAAACCCTAATTTCATATTTTAAAAACCCTAATTTTGGGTTATAAACCCTCATGCACGATTATGAAACCTAATTGCTAAATTAGCAATTTTAATTAGGAAATAATAATCCTAATTAGCAAGCTTGAGTAACGATTAGTAAATTTTAATATAATTAGAAAATTCTAATTATAATTTAAAAATATTAATTTTCTATTTTGAAAACCGAAATTTAGAAATATTAAAAATTAAATTACAAAAATGTAAGGGTTAAACCCTAAACCCTAAAGGGTTCAAACCCTAAATCCTAACCCAAATCCTAAACTCTAAGGGTTTGGTCATTTACTAGAATGCCATTAAAAATTGTATGCAAAAAAAGACTAAAGTACCCCTTTTCTTACACATTAAGTAAAGGATATGTCCAAATCTTGGTGACTCATCTATATATGTAGATATACAACATGTGCTCAAATATATCTCAAATCTGATTTTTGTGCCACCTATACCCACTAGATACATGAATCAAGCAAAATTAAAAACTTAAGTAAGTAACAACCTTACTTTATTTTTTTTCATTCTTGCCAACCTTTTCTCTCTCATCCATTTCGAAATTTTAGAGTGAGAGGGAGTGAGAAGTTAGACTATGATCATCTTGTAGCAAGCTAAGGATCAGATTCAAGGGTCAGAATCCAAGATCAAAGTGGTAAAAACCCTAAATCTTAAAATTTTATGATTTGATGTTATATATTGTAATTGATTGTTTAAAGTTGTGTTTTAGGGTGTCATTTGATGATCTAGGTTGTCAAAACTCAGATCCATATCATCTTGATGCTCGAATTTATAGATTTCTCGAATCTGGAAATCTGGAAAATTAGTGTCTGACAGTCAAATGTCAGACCTCATAGATCGGTGTGTGTTTGTTGTTTTGTGTATTTTATGTTTTGGATCTGTTCTTCGTAGTAAGGTCTTTGATCTGGGACTGGAAACAGAGCCAGATCACGTATATATGGCATTATATGATCGGTCAAAGTGCGTTGACCGAGCATGGAACTTAGAATCTGGGCAACCCAGATTTTTCCAGGAAGTCTGACAAGCATTTTGTTATCTTCTGATCTTGCTTCTGGTAATGATTTAGGACATGTTGTTAGTTTAATCGTGTAGCCTGACATGAAGACTTCATGCAAAAGGCTTTAGTTCACTAAGATCTTTAACAGAATCGTAGTTAATGATGGTCAAACGACCGTTGACCAAATGACCTGATGAAGATTCTGGGAAAACCCAGATCTTCAAGGACCGCGTCCTGACCCCTAGTTTGACCAGCCTTGATCTTGCACATATGTTGTTTGTAGACTGATATAAGGTTGTATATTTGCACTATGATATCAGGACTACATGTTGGAACCTTAATATCACACTAAGCCAGCTGGGAAGATATAAATTTAAAGGATAAAAGTAAGAACCTCGGACTGTTCTTCATTTCTGGAAAACCCAGAAATGAAGAACATGTTTGACAGTGAATTGATGAGCTTAGATCTCACTTATTTGTTGTTAGATGGCCATGAACTCAGTCTCTAGTCGTAGTGTTACACTTATACTACAACATCAAAGCTTTAGCTTCCAAGAAAACACAAACATCACGATTTTAGAACTGGTCAAACTACCCCCCCCCCTCGTGTCTGACACGCATTTCTGGGAATAAGCTGAAGAACACGAAGAACACTTTCAGCGACGGATTCGTCGCCAGAAACCCCTATAGCGACACTTAATTACGAAAATTAATAAATAATTAGAGAAAAATAGTTTTTAATTATTAAAAATACAAAATAAATTCCAAAAAATTATTTTAAAGTCCGAAAAATAGTTTTTAATTATTTTGAGTATATTTCATAAATATTTAATATTTTTGGAATATAAATGGTATTTAATTTATTTGATTATAATATTAAATAAATGATTTAAAAATAATTTTAATACATGAAAAATTATGAAAAATAATATTACGGTATAATAAAATATTTTCAGTTATTTTCAGTGACTTTTAATATTTTGTGATGAATTTTATTAATTAATTAATATTAATGATAGTTAATTTATTTAATAAATATATTAAATAAATTATGGAAAAATAGAATTAATAATTTAAAAATCATATAAAAATGGTTTAAGTGTTGTAAAAATATTTTAAGTTATAAAATATAACTTTTTATATTTTGCCATGAAAATATTAATGTTTTAATATTAATAGCAATTAACGAATAATGAATGTATGTATTTAAAAATCATATAAAGGTGATTTTAAAGTATTAAAAATACTTTCCGATATTATAAATATATTATAATATTATGTTATGATTTTCATTAATATTTAGTAATAAATAAATATTAATGATAAAAAAAATTATGTGACGCCCCCAAAATAGGTATATGTCACCCATTCTGAGTCGCCAAATACATGGTACAGAAATAAATACAACTTCAGTAATACAATTGTCGTGCAGAATACGACAACACATATACTGTGAGTTTGAATACAAATATTATCTACTAGAGAGTATACAAACTCAAAAGGAGTCTTCATTACAATTATCACACTATTTCACAGAATAGTGAGGACTACTAATGCAACCATCTGGACCGTCAATCCATTACCCGACTAGTCCCAGCTATATTCTCATTTCCTGAAGAGAACAATGAAAGAAAGGGTGAGCTCAACTAGCCCAGTAAGAAATATTATGACTAAGATAATGTACAACAAATTATCATTAGTCTTCAACAGGGAAAAATCTGATAAAATATAATAGACAACAAGTTTTAGATCAACAACTGCAGCGGAAAAAGCAATCCATTAGAAGAGTCAAGTAGAGCATAAAACCTACTATCTTCTATGATTTAAAAGATTTATCATCAATTTTATTGCTGAGATTCAGCTTAATAAATAATCCACATCATCGAATCATCCCTGCACTACGGGCTAAAGATAATCGTGTTTTCATTAACGGTCATGATCATGCCATAAAATAATTCATCTTTACACCCTTGGCCGAAGAGAATCCATGGCCATAATCATACCAAAAATTATCCATCAATGCACTACGGGCCAATGAGGACTTTTACCACATTATTTGTAACATTACGGTCATGATTATACCAAATAATCCCTGGTCATAATCATACCAAGTCCATCTATGCACTATAGGCCACAGATGACTTTCAACAGAATATAAACATGAGGATGATGACAATGATATAATAATTCAATTAAACAAGTTCAAGGATAAATTTTAAAGATTTATAATTTAATTTATCCAGAAATCAATAACGTCCAAATTGTCAACATGATACTACTTTGTGGAGTAAAATTTAAGAATAATACTCAGTTAGTCATGTTCATCTCAACACCTGTTCATCTTTGCACTACGGGCCAAAGATATTCATCAGGTAATCATTCATCTTTGCACTACAGGCCAAAGATATTCAGTAATATCATCATTTAGGACTGAGGATGATGAAAAATATCTTAAAGGAAACGAATCCAGTGAGATAAAAGAACAAATATTAGGGATTCTTATTACAGTTTATCCAAGTTCAATAATACTTCGAAATAACCAATTTTGAAGAAGAATTCAAAAATAATGATCAAAACATGGATACAATCAAAGATAGTAACCATAATAGCCATCTTGGATAAAAAGAAGAAAATTTTATTTTTCGGTGAATAGTGCCATATTCATGAATAGTGTCGTATACGTGAATAGTACCGTATACGTGAATAGTAACCCCGACACAAAAAGTTTCAAATTTGATAAAAAGTTTAAACTAATATTTCGGCATAATTATATTGAAAGAAGTAATATCATTTACGAAAAAAATAACATTCATTACCTCAGAATAACCGTACTTCTGACTGAATTTCGGATATAGTACGGACAGAAACTTGCACTGAATAGCAACTCTAAAAGTATCAAAATACTCACAAAATACGCTCGAGAATATAAAGAGAGAAAGAGAGAAAACTTATGAATTCTGGTGTGATTTTCAATTCTAACTTAGCCCTCTATTTATAGGAAAATATTAGTACGCCGAAGCTGACTTGACCTGCTACCTGATGGCTTTACCTGCTACTATTGCCACCCACCACATTTGAAATAAAATTTAGCACATTTCTTCACCAACCACAAGTGGCACCAAAATCATTTATAAACCTAATTTCCGAATCAGTCACCTCTTAAAATTCATAACAAATCATACGTTCATTTTTAACGGTTCAAAATTTGTGGACATATACTCAACTTATATATGTATAACATATCCAAAAATCACAACGATCCAACGATTGGATTAAAAATTATAACTCACGCAATATATCTGAAAAATACTGATTTAATTTTTAATACCTCTATTCCGACAGAAATACTGATAAAACACATCAACATTAATTCCTTCAATAATAACCACATAAATAAATCCATCATTTATATCCACATCAAATAAATATTTTCTTATCAGATAAATTAATAATTAATTATTCACAAATAATATTACAGAATCATAATTATGACAACCAGGCCGTTCCCAAGAAAGAGGGGGCTTTCCAATAAAGATTTCTCCTTATTGACACGCAATTAGATGACCAAATCTCTCCTTTGATAGAACTTTCTAGACATTGCCAATAATGTTATCTAATAATATTATTCAAATAATACGAATTATTGATCTGATAATAGAAAATATTGTGCAACGACAATTATTGAAACAACAATAATATAAAATATCAACGTAGCAATAATTGAATCAATAAAATAAAATATTAAACAGTATTTACTGTAACAATTATTGAGTAGTGCCTTCTTACGTAAGGATCAATAATTCAATAATACTGTGCAAAACTGTGTGCTACTGTGCAACCACGCGTATTACTATATTTTAACCACCGGGTATTCCAACAGTGTTAACGGTAACAACTACGCCGTTATTTATAAAAACTCAATTTTGTCATTTTCTTCATCCGGCAGTTATTCTGTTATGGGGCCCACAAATGGCTGCGCCGTCGTACAAATATTCCCCGACAGAAAGAATATTCCACGACCAAACGAATATTCCCCGGTAACAATGAATATTTTATTACCACTTGTTTATTTTACAAAATTTGCACATTTCACCCATAACCAAAATATTATATCAAATTAACACCTTATTATTCACAATAATAATTAGAGGAAATTTGATTTTATTCATTAATAAGTTGGGGTCTTACAACCTCCCCTCCTTATGAAATTTCGTCCCCGAAATTTACGTACGTACCTGATATGTCGAACAGATGGAGATACCTCGTCAGATTCTAACTCTTGAGGTATAACCTTTGAGCGTAGAATATATTCCTTCTTATCCAAGATTTTAACATGTATCTCCTTATACGTTAAATCTTCCGCTATCTCGTCCGGTTCTTAATCAATAACGTGGTTCGGATCATCCATATATTTACGTAACATCGATACGAAATAAACGTTATGAACACGCGACATACTTGGTGTTTAAAACGAGTCTATAGGTCACAGTTCCTACTCGATCGAGGATTTCAAATAGACCAATAAAATTGAGGGTTGAGATTTCCTCTCTTCATCGACTCTTGCTCCTAGAATAACGCCCTCTTGAACCTTCTTCTTCACATTCATCAGCTCTGAGTTTGTAGCTTGAGCGACTTTAACTTTATCAATTTAAAGTCGGTTCTAATCGTATATTTGTTATCTTCACGTAGGTTCGTATATTCGCACTCGTAAATGCATACGATCTTCTGCTCAACGCGTCAGCTACCACGTTTGCTTTTCCCACGATGGTATTAAATGGTATAATCATAATCTTCAACAGCTCGAGCCAACGTCTTCAGCGCATAATACGTTCGTTTTAGGTGAAGAAATATTTTAAGGGTTTTAGAAATGGGTTTTATACTGGGGTCAAATTTAAACGTTGAGCGCAAGTAGGAGAAATAAAAGAATATGTAGAACCGGTATTGAATAAGGTATAAACTTCGTAAGAGTTTATGATTAACTTACCCATGATAACTTCGTTCGGGTTCCTCGACAAACGCTCTTACTTAAACTACCGACTTTGACTTGTCTAGGACATCCTTTGGCATCACTATCCCCGCTGGACTTGACTTCACTACAGGACAAAATCGAGCTAGGTGACCTTCTCTTCCGCAATTGAAACACACTTTGGGTTGCTACGTACAGTTTGGACGGATGTGTCCCTCTTGTCCGCATTTGAAACATACGACCGGTGGTCGTTCTTCTTCTTTTGAAACGGGTGCTGGTATTGCTGTCTTTCCATCATTATTGAACCTCCTCTTCTTGAAATTTCCACTTCTATTATCTTGGCCATGATTACCACCGAAGTGGTTACCATTCTTGGCATGATAATTTCCTCCACGATTGTTGTCACCGCTTCGATGACTGCTACCATTAGTATTATCATTTTGCCGGCTGCTTTCTCTTGGTTGGGTTGACTCGTTATCGCGCTCCAATAACTGAGCCCTATTTACAACATCTAAATACAAATACAGTTTGTGAGAAATTAGGTATTGACGTATCTCGAGTTTCAAACCTCTTAGAAATATCCTATGGATATGATTATATCCGTAATATATATTTATTATATATTAAATATGGTACGGTTATATTATATTATATATATAATATTCTTAATAATTTTATAATTAAAATAAAGAGTTTATTTTAATCTTGAAATTAGATTTCATGCAACATAAAATTGCCCATTAAATGATACTCATATATACATGGAATGATTTTATTTATTGATACATATGATGATATGTATGATACTAAATGGGATTGATTATGGACTATTGACCAATGTGATTGAATTTATTTTAGTTGGATGTTTGAATGAATGAGTTTTATTAAATGTGGTCTGCGTACCTCGTCTTTTCTGATTTTCTTCTGATGTAAATTCTATCTCTCTCCTATGTACTTCCCCTTGACTGCTGATCAAGGTTTTTATTTAAATAAAATAGTTTATGTAATAGGATTAGTTAGAATTTTTTTTAAGAACCGGAGATCAAGGAGAAAGGAGCGCTCGAAGACCCGTTTGTAATGGAGCTCGAGTTTAAATGTAATAATTATATTTAAATATTTATTCTTGCACCCTAGGGTTTGACCTTTTGGTTCACTTGGTGGCTCTAGTGAACCAAACTAGAATAAAAGTCCATAATCAATCCGGGTAGAATATAGTAGTCTATATGTGCACGCTAGTATTATATATATTATATATTATGCAAACATGCTTCGCATGTTTAATAATATGACGCGTATTTTATATATATATTTGCATGCGCGCTAAACAAGATGAGACAAATAATAACAAATCCCTCAAAGTTTTTATATATTAAGTCTTAAGCGTTCAAAGATATTTAGAATATTGAACGTCGCCTTCTAGCATGATAAAATTAATAGAGTATTAAATATTTAATATGAGTTTGTTGTGTCACCACAAGGCAAGTATTAAGTATTTAAGATGTTAATTTATTACATTTGATGATTATAAAGAAAATTGAACAATATTATTTTGTTGTATCACCATAAGGACACTATTTTTCTTTTTTGAATATATGGAAGTGTTAGGTTGGACTTAACTTAAATAATTTTGATTCGGATGTGTCACCACTTGATCAAAATAATCTAAGAGGCAAAACATAAGGAGTTACATGATGATGTAATTGACAAGGAGTTGTCTACCTATTTATTTATATATAGTTTGTTGTGTCACCACAAGGCTATATATATTTGAAATGGGATCCTTATTCTCACTAGCAAAAACTTTAATTAGATTTTGCCGAACTATATAAACGAGGGTAATATAGTTTGAAGAAAATAGTGGGAGATACCAATATAAAATAAGACCTAATTTATTTTGGTAATTAATTAAATGAATGTTTGCTAAAATATTGTCTTTTTACATGCAGAATTTTGAAAATGTCACATTCACTAATTTCACTGCGTAGCATACTTGATGCTAACAAACTGACCGGACCGAACTACACGGACTGGTTAAGGAATCTAAGAATTGTTCTCACTGCTGAAAAAATTTCTTATGTCCTAAATTCGCCCGTACCTGCAAAAGTTGCAGAGACAGCCTCTGAGGAAGAGATTGCTACTTTTAAAAAGTGGCAAGATGATGCATCTGTGGCTCAATGCATCATGCTCGCATCCATGAGTAACGAGCTTCAGCGTCAGCATGAAAACATGGATGCTCCTACTATACTGCTGCACCTGCAAGAGCTGTATGGTGAGCAAAGTAGGACTGCTAGATATGAAATATCTAAGGAGCTCTTCCGATCTCGGATGACCGAGGGCACTACCATTGAGACTCATGTCTTAAAGATGATCAATTTGATTGAACGTCTTGGACAGCTTGGGTTCGTCATAGATGGGGAGTTGAGTCAAGATTTGATCTTGCAGTCACTCCCTGACACCTTCTCACAATTTGTTGTGAATTTTCACATGAATAAGTTGGACGTCAGCTTGCCTGAGTTACTTAACATGTTGAAAACTGCTGAAGGTCACTTCCCATCCAAGAAGAACCATGTCTTACTGGTGGATGATTCTTCCAAGAAAAGGAAGAGGCCCAAGGTATCTTCTGAAAAGAAGAAATCCAAGAAGGCTAAGGGAAAGGCGAAAGTGAAGGATCAAAAGAAACCTGATCCAGCTAGCAAAGGAATTTGCTTCCATTGCAATAAGCCAGGTCACTAGAAGAGGAACTGTAAGGATTATCTTCCGGAACAAAAGCAGAAGAAGCTTGGAGAAGCTTCAAATCCTAATCAAGGTTTGTTTATGATTGAAATTAATTTTTCTGAAAGTCAATCTTCTACTTGGGTATTGGATACCGGCTGTGGTTCTCATATATGTAATAATATGCAGGGACTGGTCAGAAGTAGAAAGCTGAGCAAGGATGAGGTCGTCCTACGAGTGGGAAATGGAGCAAAAGTTGTTGCATTAGCTGTAGGGACTTATTATTTAGCACTGCCTACGGGCAAGTTCATTAATTTAAATAATTGTTATTTTGTTCCAAATATCATTAGAAACATTATTTCTATCTCTGTATTGGATATGGATGGTTTTAATATTATAATAAAGAACAACAGTTGTTCTATTTATAATGATAATGTTTTATATGGTGTTGGTAATTTGCGAAATGGACTTTATATACTTGACTTGCATGAAAATATACTTCAAATTGAACAAACTAAGAAAAGAAAAAGAGATGATGTTAATTATACCTTCATGTGGCACTGTAGACTCGGTCATATTAATGAAACAAGATTATCCAAGTTGCATAAAGATGGGCTCCTAGAGCTATCAGATTATGAATCATATCCAACTTGTGAATCTTGTCTCATGGGCAAAATGACTAAATCTCCTTTTAGTGGAAAAGGAGAAAGAGTTACAGAGTTGTTAGCGTTCGTACACACAGATGTATGTGGACCTATGACAACGAATGCACGAGGAGGGTATTCTTATTTTATTACATTCACTGACGATCACTCAAGATTTGGATATGTGTATTTAATGAAATACAAATCTGAATCATTTGAAAAGTTCAAAGAGTTCAGAAGTGAAGTAGAGAAGCAAACTGGTAAGAGTATTAAGATTCTTCGATCTGATCGAGGAGGAGAATACATAAGTAGTGAGTTTCTCAATTGTCTCAAAGAAAATGGTATAATCTCACAATGGACTCCACCAGGGACGCCACAGATGAATGGTGTATCTGAAAGGAGAAATCGAACGTTGTTGGACATGGTTCGATCCATGATGAGCTTTACCGACCTTCTAGTTTCCTTCTGGGGATATGTCCTAGAATCGGCTGCATACCTACTTAACAAGGTACCTACAAAATCCGTCCCTAAGACCCCATATGAGTTATGGACAGGGAGGAAACCAAATCTTAAGCATGTTAAGACTTGGGGTTGTCCGGCTTATGTTAAAAAGTTTGAAAACGATAAGCTACAGACTAGATCTGACAAATGTAGATTTGTGGGATACCCTAAAGAAACATCGGGGTATTATTTCTATCATCCAACTGATCAAAAGGTGTTTGTTGCGAAACATGCTGCCTTCTTGGAAAAGGAGTTTATCCTTGAAGGGGTCAGTGGGAGTAAGATATATCTTGAAGAGGTTCAAGAACCACAAAATACTACAGATCATAGTGAGGTACCTAACCAAGTAGAGATTCCTTCTGTACCACACCCTATTCGTAAATCTGGAAGAGTACCAAAGATACCTGAAAGGTATGGACTTGTCATAGAGGATGACGATGAGGTAAGCATTATAGATGATGATGATCCGTTGAATTACGAACAGGCTATGAGTAGTAAAGACTCAGAGAAGTGGCAAGAAGCCATGAAATCCGAGATGGACTCCATGTATGAGAACCAAGTATGGACTTTGGTTTCACCACCTGAAGGCATTAAGCCTATTGGGTGTAAATGGGTCTTTAAAAGAAAGACTGGAGCAGATGGCAAGGTAGAGACCTATAAGGCCCGACTGGTCGCAAAAGGTTTCAAACAAAGACAAGGAGTTGACTATGACGAAACCTTCTCACCAGTAGCAATGCTCAAGTCCATTCGAATTTTGCTTGCAATTGCAGCTTACCATGACTACGAAATCTGGCAAATGGACGTGAAAACGGCCTTCCTCAATGGAAAACTTGAGGAGGATGTGTATATGACACAGCCAGAGGGATTTATTTCAAAGGTTGGAACAAATCAAGTCTGTAAGCTGCAACGATACATTTATGGATTGAAGCAAGCTTCTCGTAGGTGGAATATCCGTTTTGATGAGACAATCAAAGAGTTTGATTTTATCAAAAATGAGGATGAACCATGTGTGTACAAGAAGGTTAGTGGGAGTGCTGTTTCATTCCTCGTATTATATGTTGATGATATATTACTGATAGGGAATGATATTCCTATGCTACAATCAATTAAAATCTGGTTATCTAAACACTTCTCCATGAAGGACTTGGGAGAAGCATCCTATATTTTGGGGATAAAGATCTATAGAGATAGATCTAAAAGGATGCTTGGCTTGTCCCAAGGAACGTACATTGACTCGATGCTAAAGAGGTTTAGCATGGAGGATTCCAAAAGAGGTCTCATGCCGATGAGCCATGGAATACATCTCTCCAAGAAACAGGCCCCAAAGACACCTGAGGAGAGAGGCCGTATGAGTAAGATCCCTTATGCTTCAGCAATGGGATCTATCATGTACGGTATGATATGTACTAGACCGGATGTCGCTCATGCACTTAGTATAACAAGCAGATATCAGTCGAATCCAGGAGAAGAACACTGGAAGGCAGTGAAAAATATCCTAAAGTACTTAAGAAGAACTAAGGATGTATTTCTTGTCTACGGTGGGTCTGAATTGAAACTAGAGGGCTTCACAGACTCAAGTTTTCAAACAGACCAAGATGACAGTAAATCCGTTTCGGGATATGTATTTACCTTAAACGGTGGCGCAGTGAGTTGGAAGAGTTCCAAACAACAAACAGTTACTGATTCAGTGACAGAGGCAGAGTACATAGCTGCAAGTGAAGCTGCAAAGGAAGCTGTTTGGATGAAGAAGTTCATTACCGAACTTGGTGTGGTTCCTAGCATTACAGGACCAGTACCTTTATTCTGTGACAACACTGGAGCTGTTGCGCAGGCTAAGGAACCCAGGTCTCATCAGAAATCCAAACACGTGTTGCGGCGGTTTCATTTGATCAGAGAGATCATTGAAAGAGGAGACGTCACCCTGGAGCGTGTGAACTCTCAAGACAACATTGCAGATCCATTTACTAAAGCGTTAACACAGCAGCAGTTTGATCGTCACTTAGAGAAGATGGGTATGAGATACCACGGCGATTGGCTTTAGTGCAAGTGGGAGATTGAAAGTATTATGCATACAAGCCAATCATGTATGATGATAAAGCATATACTTTGTAATCAATCTTATTTATTTATTAATAAAAAATTTATTTATTAAAGGCATTTATTATCTACATGATGTTATTTTAATAATATGTGATAAACCCATAGTTTTAAGCAATGCTTTTAGAATCATGATGAGATCATGCTAATGAGATCTAAATTCTTAGATAGCTTAAAACTAAAATGTTCCCAATCAATGGATTACTAAAAATGGGATTAGTGAATCCGGATAGATTGGTATATACGTTGCTTGCTCATTGGATGAGGATGATTGATCTCATGATCATTTGTGTGGAGACACTAAAGCAAGTATGTAGGTGCTTATTAGAGAATAAGTTCACTGAACGTGACTCGCTAAGGAATACCTAATGGAGTTTTACTTGTCTGTCAATAGGAATTCCTGTAGTGATAGTAGTACAAATGATCCTTAGACTTGAGATCATCATAGTATCTTATATATAATGAATTACACTTTGACTTATTCCTTAAGACTCTTAGAGTATAACAAAGGGTATGCTTGGGTGTAATAAGTTATATATGAAGATAATGAATGATCAATAAAGAATCTACCACTTCTAGTAAAAGAAGAGAAATGTCCTATGTGATTCGATAAATGACAACCCAGGAATCCTTGGCCAAGGTGGAATGAAATTAGAAAGTAGTTTCTAATTTGCATTCATTAGGAGTTGTGCATTTGGGAATCGAAATACATATAATTAAATAAAATAAGACTTGACAGTAATTCCATGTCTTATATTTAATTGGGACATTGTATGGTAGAAGGATTGAATTGTACGGTAACTATTAACTCAAAGGTTCTTTTATGATTAATGTTGAAATCTATATTATCTGGAAAGTCGTTGATCGCTAGGGGGGCTTATCCCTATTGTAGAATAAATATTATTTATTTAAATAAATTAATCGTTTAATTTATTTATTTAAATAAAATTAGAATTGTTCTAATTGATTTATTCACAACCGGTTTAATATGGAGAACCTAAAGGGTCACACCATAAAAGGAAGAATAATTATTTAAGAAGTTAATGGCATAATCGTAATAATATGTTAAGTATATTTAATTTAATCTATGGTGATAGAATAAATTAAATAGCTTAATATTTATTATTTAATATTTTAGAAATATTAAATATAAATTAATAAGAGGAGTCTTATTAATATTATTATTATTATTATTATTATTATTATTATTATTATTTTAATTTCTAAAAGAGTTTAGGAATTAATTTAATATAAGTACTCTCATTGATTCCTAATAAGATTAGGGAGCCTATTTAATTAAAAGAGTTTAATTAAATAAATAATACCTTATTTTAATTAAATAGGGTTACCTAATATCTTTATAAGTGGAGTCTTATATTAGATATCAGATATACGTAATTCCTAGAGTTGGAGAGTACGCCCTCTTTTCTATAGAGATAGGAAAAACTAGGGCTTGAGCCAATACACCCTTCTTCTTGAAAATTCTTCTTCCTTGGTGGATCACCTCTAGAGGCCATACACTTGGGTGGCTTACATTGATCAAAGGAAGGAATCTACCCGGAGATTCAAGGAGATCGCGGAGAAGTAGGAGGTGAACTCGTACCTGAGGAAGCTCGTTTCTACAAGGGTGTGATTTCATAATTTCTTGTTCTTCGTTTTAATTAATAATATGCATAAAGGATGATCCGGGTAATTGGTTTGTGAAAAATTTTAAAATCTAATTTTATTACGCTTCCGCTAATTTTGCAATTTGATTGCTACTTTGATTTTCACAACACCTTACATATCCACGTCATTCTCTCCTCGTTATCAACTAAGTGGGATGCAAACCGGGACAACTCGACAAACTTAGCTTCGTACAGCGACACGGTCATATTGTTTTGCTCCAGCTTGATGAATTCCACTTCCTTCATGTGACGAATACTTTCGGGAAAGTACTTGTCGTTGAAAAATTCTTAGAACTTCTCCCAAGACATCTTGAGTGCGTCAGGCTGAGTACGTTTTATAGATTCCCACCAATGATCTGCTTCTTCACGCAACATAAAGGTGGCGAATGGAACCTTTTTCTCCTCTGAGCATTTCAAGACATCAAATATCTTGGTGATCTACTTTATCCATGTCTCTGCCTTCAGTGGTTCTGGCTTTCCCAAAAATTCTGGTGGTCCTAGCTCCTTGAACTGCTTAGCGGTGACCAACCGTGGGTTGCCAGTGTTTCCACCTGCATTATGAACAGGAGTCTCTCTCGTTTGGTGTTGCATTAAATTCTAAAAAGCTCCTAAACATATCATCATTCGTCATTTGGTCGGTGTCATTGTTCACCTGAGGATTGTTGCCTTCCTGATGCACATTATCCTGAGTATTGATCTGTGATGACTCAACGGTCTCCTGTGCTCCATTGCTATTCTCAACATTCTCGGATGTCATTTTCAAATACTGTCACGAAACAAGGGTTAATTGACATGCAACATATTATCCCTATATTCTAACCGACCAAACAAATACCAAATAAACTTAGTCAGGTCATACTAGCGAAGGAATTCCCCATCTCTCCCCTCCTAGTTCTTATCTCACATCTCAGCCAGGGATCATATCCGTAAGCTTTGATACCAACTATGACGCCCCCAAAATAGGTATACATCACCCATTCTGAGTCGCCAAATACATGCTACAGAAATAAATACAACTTCAGTAATAAAATTGTCGTGCAGAATACGACAACACATATACTGTGAGTTTGAATACAAATATTGTCTGCTAAAGAGTATACAAACTCAAAAGGAGTCCTCATTACAATTATCACACTATTTCACAGAATAGTGAAGACTACTAATGCAACTATTTGGACCATCAATCCATTCCCCGACTAGTCCCAGCTATATTCTCATTTCTGAAGAGAACAGTGAAAGAAAAGGTGAGCTCAACTAGCCCAGTAAGAAATATTATGACTAAGATAATGTACAACAAATTATCATTAGTCTTCAACAGAGAAAAATCTGATAAAATATAATAGACAAAAAGTTTTAGATCAACAACTGCATCGAAAAAAGCAATCCATTAGAAGAGTCAAGTAGAGCATAAAACCTACTATCTTCTACGATTTAAAAGATTTATCATCAATTTTATTGCTGAGATTCAGCTTAATAAATAATACACATCATCGAATCATCCCTGCACTACGGGCTAAAGATAATCGTGTTTTCATTAACGGTCATGATCATGCAATAAAATAATTCATCTTTACACCCTTGGCCGAAGAGAATCCATGGCCATAATCATACCAAAAATTATTCATCAATGCACTACGGGCCAATAAGGACCTTTACCACATCATTTGTAACATTACGGTCATGATTATACCGAATAATTCCTGGTTATAATCATACCAAGTCCATCTATGCACTGCAGGCCACATATGACTTTCAACAGAATATAAACATGAGGATGATGACAATGATATAATAATCCAATTAAACAAGTTCAAGGATAAATTTTAAAGATTTATAATTTAATTTATCCAGAAATCAATAACGTCCAAATTATCAACATGATACTACTTTGTGGAGTAAAATTCAAGAATAATACTTAGTTGGTCATGTTCATCTTTGCACTACAGGCCAAAGATATTCATCAGGTAATCAATCATTCATCTTTGCACTACAGGCCAAAGATATTCAGTAATATCATCATTTAGGACTGAGGATGATGAAAAATATCTTAAAGAAAATGAATCCAGTGAGATAAAAGAACAAATATTAAGAATTCATATTACAGTTTATCCAAGTTCAATAATACTCCGAAATAACTAATTTTGAAGAAGAATTCAAAAATAATGATCAAAACATGGATACAATCAAAGATAGTAACCATAATAGCCATCTTGGATAAAAAGAAGAAAATTTCATTTTTCGGTGAATAGTGTCGTATTCGTGAATAGTGTCGTATACGTGAATAGTGTCGTATATGTGAATAGTAATCCCGACACAAAAAGTTCCAAATTTGATAAAAAGTTCAAACCAATATTTTGGCATAATGATATTGAAAGAAGTAATATCATTTACGAAAAAAATAACATCCCTTACCTCAGAATAACCATACTTCTGACTGAATTTCGGATATAGTACTGAGAAAAACTTACACTGAATAGCAACTCTCAAAGTATCAAAATACTCACAAAATACGCTCGAGAATATAAAGAGAGAAAGAGAGAAAACTTATGAATTCTGGTGTAATTTTCAATTCAAACTTAGCCCTCTATTTGTAGGAAAATATTAGCACGCCGAAGTAGACTTGACCTGCTACCTGATAGCTTTACCTGCTACTATTGCCACCCACCACATTTGAAATAAAATTCAGCACATTTCTTCACCAACCACAAGTGGGGCCCACTCAATTCTAGAATTTTCCACCAAAATTATTTATAAACCTAATTTCCGAATCAGTCACCTCTTAAAATTCATAACAAATCATACGTTCATTTTTAACTGTTCAAAATTTGTGGACATATACTCAACTTATATATGTATAACATATCCAAAAATCACAACGATCCAACGGTCGAATTAAAAATTATAACTCACGTAATATATCTAAAAAATACTGATTTTATTTTTAATACCTCCATTCCGACAGAAATACTGATAAAACACCTCAACATTAATTCCTTCAATAATAACCACATAAATAAATCTATCATTTATATCCACATCAAATAAATATTTTCTTATCATATAAATCAATAATTAATTATTCACAAATAATATTACAGAATCACAATTATGACAACCAGGTCGTTCCCAAGAAAGAGGGGGCTTTCTAATAAGGATTTCTCCTTACTGGCGCGCAATTAGATGACCAAACCTCTCATTTGACAGAATTTTCTAGACATTACCAATAATATTATCTAATAATATTATTCAAATAATATGAATTATTGATCTGATAATGGAAAATACTGTGCAGCGATAATTATTGAAACAACAATAATATAAAATATCAACGTAGCAATTATTGAATCAATAAAATAAAATATTAAACAGTAATTACTGTAATAATTATTGAGTAGTGCCTTCTTACGTAAGGATTAATAATTCAAAAATATTATGCAAAACCGTGTGCTACTGTGTAACCACGCGTATTATTGTATTTTAACCACCGGATATTCCAACAGTGTTAACGGTAACAACTACGCCGTTATTTATAAAAATTCAATTTTGTCGTTTTCTTTATCCGACAGTTATTCTGTTATGGGGCCCACAAATTGCTACGCCGCCGTACGAATATTTCCCGACAGAAAGAATATTCCACGACCAAACGAATATTCCCCGGCAACAATGAATATTTTATAACCACTTATTTATTTTATAAAATTTGCACATTTCACCCATAACCAAAATATTATATCAAATTAACACCTTATTATTCACAATAATAATTAGAGGAAATTTAATTTATTCATTAATAAGTTGGGGTCTTACAAATTATGTGGTATTTAATTCATTTAAATACGATATTAATGATTGGAAAATCATTTTAAATGGTAATAATTATTTAAAAATTATTACGAGCTTATGAAAAATATTTTGACTGATATTAAAATTATCTGAGATAATTGTTAAGTGTTAGGAAGAGTTTAATTGAACTTAGACTCGATAAAATTCCGACTAGACCGTCTGGACGTTAGATTTGTGTCGAGTTCAACTCAGACTGCAATAATTTGACTTGACACCGAGTCTTATGTGTGTTATAGACTGATAGGGTTATATGTTATGTGTTTAGGTTATTCTGTGTGTATATATATATATATAATAGTATTATATTGTGATGATATTATTCTAATATTGGAGATCTATATTACTAATATTAGGTCTTCGGATAAAGCGATATAAATTGCGTAGCGGTAATCAATGGTTCAGGCAAGTTTTACTTAACTCTACTAAGAGTTGTTTCATTCAGATATGCTTATGGTTAATCATTGCTGATTGTCATTGTAGAATTGTACTCTGTACATATTACATGTATAAGTCAAGTATGAAAGGCTGATCACCTTCATTACCAATAGGTCTAGATATATTTGTTCATGTTTAATACTTGTTCAGTCAAAATTTTGTTCGTGCTAATTCACAACTTTATTGATGAATTATAGCCAGCTTATTATTCAGACTCTTTCAATCATGATACGTCTTAATAAATTTAAACTTGATGGGAAACTTTATGCTCACCCTTGCTATATCATGATTTAACATTGTAGATTAAGGCGAAAACGTCGGATACAGGAAAAAGGGTTAAAGCCAAGTTCAGCTTGGGATAAAATGTGCAGCTAATTTGTAATACAATAGTTTGATAAATAGGTTATATGTCTGATAGTTTATGAATTGTGTATAAGTTAAGGTTACTCGATTTTGGGGAAATAATGTGTACGTTTATTGTATAAACAATTTATGTTTATATCTTCCGCAAATAGTGATAGAATGATTGTACTGTTTCTGCGGTGATTTGGAACCCGAATTTGGGGCTCTCACAACGAATACTTTCAGGAAAGTACTTGTTATTGAACAGTTTCTAAAATGTCTCCCAAGACATGTTGAGTGCGGCTGGATGGGTACGCTTCACAGATTCTCACCAGTAATCTACCTCATTACGGAACATAAAAGTGGCGAATGGAACCTTCTGTTTCTCCGTGCATCCCAAGACATCGAATATCTTAGTAATTTGTTTGACCCACGTCTCTGCCTTAATCGGATCCGGCTTTCCCCAGAATTCTGGTGGTCCCAACTCTTTAAACTGCTTGGCTGTGATAAACCGTGCGTTGCTATCATTTCCACTTGTATTTTGTACACGAGTCTCCCTCGTCTGATTTCGCATGAACTGCAAAAAGCTTTTAAATATTTCATCGTTCATCATCTGCTCAGTGGTGTTGTTTATAGGAGGAACATTGCCAGCCTGCTGCACGTCCTCCTCGTTGGTGATTAATGGTGCCTCCACGGTCTCATTTACTCCACTGTTAACATTCTCGGTTGCCATTCTCAAATATAGCCATAAAATAAGGGTTAATTAAAGAAATATCACATAATATCCCTATATTTTGACCAACCAACAAATAATCTTAGGTAGGACACATTAGCGAAGGATTTACTCGTCTCTCCCCTCCTAGTTCTATTCCACGATCTCCGCTAGAGACCATATCCCTAAGCTCTGATACCAACTGTGACGCCCCCAAAACAGGTATACATCACCCATTCTGAGTCGGCAAAACATGGTACAGAAACAACTATAACTTTATTAATACAATTGTCGTGCAAAATACGACAACACTTAAACTGTGGGTTTAAATACAAATATTTTCTTCTAGACAATATCCACACTCAAATAAGTCCTCATTACAATTATTGATACATTATTTTACAAAAATGGTGAGGACTACTAAACAACTTTCTAGAACCATCATTCCATACCCCGACTAGTACTTGCTACATTCTCGCCTCTTGAGACGAAAAATGGAACAAAAAGAAAAAGGGTGAGCTCAACTAGCCCAGTAAAGAACATTATGACTAAGATAATATAGAATAAATTATCGTTAGTCCTCAACAGGGAAAAATATAATAGAATACAATAGACAACAAGTTTTAAATCAATATTCGCAGCGGAAATAATAATTCATTAGAAGAGTTAAGTAAAGAATAAAATTTACTATCTTCTATTTATGAATTTAAATGTTCATCGTCAATATTTTATCCCTATAACATCAATCAATATATATATCAGGAATCAAATGTTCATCTTTGCACTACCGGCCAAAGATATTTATCAGTTGGTCATGTTCATCTCAACACATGTTCTTCTTTGCAATATGGGCCAAAGATATTCATCAGAAAATCATTCATCTTTGCACTACAGGCCAAATATATTTAACAATATCATCATTTAGGACTGAGGATGATGAAAAATATTTTAAAGAAAACGAATCCAGCGAAACAAAAGAACAAAAATTAAGAATTCGTACTTTAAACAATTCGAGTTCAAAAATACTTCATAAATAATCATAGTGAAGTAAAATTCAAGAATGATCAAAACATGGATACAATCAAAGCTAGTATCCATAATAGATATCTTGGTCAAAAAATGAAAATTTAATTTTTTGGTGAATAGTGCCGTATTCGTGAATAGTGTCGTATACGTGAATAGTAACCCCGACATAAAAATTTCTAAATTTGATTAAAAGTTCAGACCAATATTTCGGCATAATGATATTGAAAGAAATAATATCATTTATAAAAAAAAATAACATCCCTTACCTCGAAAAGACAGTACTTATGACTGGAATACCGGATATAGTGCTGAAGGAACTTGCACCGTATAGCAACATTCAAAGTATCAAAATACTCACAAGAATACACTCGATAATATAGAGAGAGAAAAATTTAGTTTCTGGTGTGATTTTTAATTCTAACATAAGCACCCTATTTATAGAAAAATGCTTAGAACACCAAAATAGAAAATTTAATAAAATAATAATATTTATAAATTAAATTCCTACGCACACCTTACCAGCTGATTTCAACCATTTAACATATGCCCACAAATGAAAAAAAACATTTTTCTTTTAAAAATTATTTAAAACTTCAAAAATCAATTATTCAGGAACTTCAATAATTCATAATAAATAGTCCTTTTATCAGAAAAATTTGAGTCTTATGTTCTTCTATAGGAAATTTAATTTTTTACAACTTTGTAAGTTTAAGTATTTCCAAATTCTAAACAAAAATTGACCGAAATCCACATACGGACGATTTTATAGGCTATAATCAAATTTTAGTCAAGAAATGGAGTCCACAAACATGAAAAACATGTTTTAAATATTTTTAGTAACAAAAATACTATTCCTTCTCATTTATTCATATATCTCACATTCATTATAAAAATATCACCATTATTATATTATTATAATATAATAATATATTTAAATGAAATATTTTATCAGAAAAGATAAAATATCAATTTTCAACAATTGTCACATTAAAATTTTCTCCATCTATATCCACATAAAATGAATATTTTCCTTATCATATAAATCAATAATTAATTATTCACAAATAATATTACAGAATCACAATACTGACAATCAGGTCGTTCCCAGGAAAGAGTTGACTTTTCAATAATGATTTCTCCTTACTGGAGCGCAATTAGGTGACCAAACCTCTCCTTAGACATAACTTTCTAGACATTGCCAATAATGCAATCTAATAATATTATTCTAATATGAATTATTAATCTGATAATGGAAAATACTGTGTAGTGATAATTATTGAAATAACAACAATATAAAATATCAACGTAGCAATTATTGAATTAATAAAATAAAATATTGAACAGTAATTACTGTAACCATTATTGAGTAGTGCCTTCTTACATAAGAATCAATAATTGGTGCAATACCGTGTGCTACTGTGCAACAACGCGTATTACTGTATTTTAACCATCGGGTATTCTAACAGTGTTAACAGTAACAACTACGTCGTTATTTATAAACAACTTATACTTGTCGTTTTCTTCATTTAATCGCTTTCTGTTATGGGGCCCACACAAGGCTGTGCCGTCGTACGAATATTTCCCGATAGTAAGAATATTCCACGACCAGACGAATATTCTCCGACAACAATGAATATTTTATAACCTCTTGCTTATTTAAAATATTTGTGTATTTTACCCATAACTAACCATATTAATCAAATCAATCCTTACTATTTCAAAATAATAAATAAAGAAATTCAATTTTATTTATAATAAGTTGGGGTCTTACAGACGTGGGGGCCATCATCAATTTCTCTATACGAAGATGCATACGAGGGCCTTTTTCTTGCGGCCTACCACACCCATCCCTCATATGTGGGTTGTGCAGGCAGGTTGGAGTTAGGTGGTTCGGTGATGAAACTACATAGATGTCGCTTCAGACTTTGGACACGAGGATGATTGCACGCTATACAGTGTGGCCCGGGGCCGAGTCGCACACAAGAGGAGTCGGGTTCATATTTCCACCCACCTCTGAGGATGAGGTTGATGCTGAGGACACCTCTGATGACGACGAGTTCCAGGCGGACGAGATGATGGGAGAGCGGGCAACTGAGGAGATGCAGCAGACCGGCAGACATATGTTTAGCCCTCAATTTTAGAGCCTCTAGAGATAAGTGGATGGGTACAACAAAGATGCCAATAGACAGATGAGGAGACTTGCGGCCAGACAGGACCATATGTTCGAGGCCATGAACATGTCCTTCGCCTCCTTGAACACGACTCTCAAAAGTTTCAATCCGAATGCTCAATTTCCATAGCAGCGGCCTGCACCAATGCCAAAGTTTCCACCTTCCGATTCAAATAATGAAGAGCAACAACAACCACCACCTCAAGCTTAGACGATTACAGGGACGTCCTCTTACACTTATTGCTTTATTTTTACAATGAAGACATTGTAATTGTTTAGTTTGGGGGAGTTAGTTTTATTTTGTTATGTTTGCATGTTTAATTTAGTTGTTATAGTGTTGCATAAGTTGTTGTCATGTTTAGATTTATTATATGTTTTCATTCATGTAGTGTAATAGTTGCATAGTAATGTAGGTTTGTCAATAGTTTTAATTCTGTTATGTTAATTCCATATTGTAAAAAAATAAAAAATAAATAAAATATTTTTTTTAAGTACGGTGTTATCTTGCATGAGTCCAGCTATTTGATATACTACAGTCAATTTTGGCCAATGATGAAACTGACATCGAGTAGACAAGTATAGTACCGATTATGAAAACTTTGATGTGATTTTCTGTTATGAATTGGATCTTTTCCTATTGAAAACTGGTATAATAAGGTTAACACGATAATAACAACTATGTTGATTGATTTAATTCAAATTAATACATTAAGGACCTCTAAAGGATAATGCTAGTTGAATAAATGAATGACAAGGATAGCTAGTGAAGGCGAAAGTTAGGCAAGAACCTAAGTTTGGGAGAAAATTTTGGTATATAAGCTTCATAAAATAAAAAATAAATAAATAAATAAATATCGTAGCATGCTTGTCTAGTTTTGTGGCCTTTGTTACTTAAGTAAGTAAGTCCGAGGGGATTGTCTTTACACCTAGCACCCTAAGGTCTTAATGGTCTGGAAGCCATTGGTCAAAAGCTCGTTAAGGTAGCACTGAAAAGCCTAAGGGAATAAGACATTACATAGCCATGTGTATAAAAAAATGAATAAAATGGGAAGTAAGAGCAAAAAGCCCCCGTAAAGGAAAAATAAAGCATTAGTACCTTATTTGGACCCTTGATATTGGTAATTATTCGATTTTAGTTGGATCTCGTCTGTTTTTGACATTCTTAAGTTTACACTGTATGATGCCTTCCAAGAGACTTGTATGTACTACATTTGAATTTGTATCAGTTAGCATGGGTGTTAAGCACACACACACTATACCAGTAATAACAGTTTAAGATTTGATGATTGATAGAAATTGTTGATTGGTTTTGATATGAAGTATTGTCATGTTTGCTTAATTTCTCTGAGGCCAGTTGAACAGACTTGTTTCTATCACTACTGTTGGATTCGTAGGCATATAGACTAGTTGCATTACATTTCATTACATCGCATAGTACTTTTGTTTTGTTTTGTGCTCGAGGACTAGCACGAGTTTAAGTTTGGGGGAGTTTGATGAGTGGGTTTTATACCTACGAATCGGCCTCTAATTTGAGCTTAAATTGTGTTAATTCGTTATTTGTGTGATTCGTTTTACTTGTTTAGTGTTATTTTATGTTTAGGTATGGTGGAATAGCATTTGGGCTTAAAAGGTGGTTTCGTGGCTAAAGTGGGCAAGAAAATGAGCAAAAGCAAGACTGTAGCAAAATGCACCCCCGCCAGGGCGGATATTATGAAGGCAAAACCCCCGTCGGGGCGGGGGTACTTGATCAAAAATAGTAGCACCCCCCGTCAAGGCGGGCACTTAAAGAAGGAAAACCCCCGCCGGGGCGGGGGTACGGGAAAGGCTAAGACTCCTATTTCAGTTATAATGTTGCAGAGGCGTAAAGAAGAGAGGTTGGCATGGTTTGGAACTGTATTGGGCGTCGAGTTATGGTTAGAATATGTGTCCTAGGCTGGATATTAACAAGATACAACAAGGGACATAATGAGAAACAATCAATTAGTAATTGGAAGCCCTAATTTGAGCAACAGCGTTGGAGGAAGGATTGAAGGTCTAAGTCATGATAATTGCAAGTTGGAGCTAAGGAGAAGGGTGTTGTTATATTCATTCTACTTCTTTAATTCAATAATTGTAATTGGGATGATGTTTACTTTGATGATTTCAGTTTTTAATTTAATTGTGATGAACTAATTTGCTTATTAGGCTTATGATGGATCTTATGGTTGAACGATGATTATGTAGCCTTGAATTTCAGTTTAATAATCTATCATTTAGTTTATCTATTATGATTTGTGCTTTAATTTATGAATTGTTTGATCACCAATTCTATGCGGATTTGTATGGAATCGAGAGAGGATATATGAATCTAGACTTAGTCATTATAGCATGTGTTCTTGAATTCTGTGTTTGAATTGAATCTTGATGAATGTTAGGGTAGATGTGACGCCCCCATATTCGGACCACAACTTGGTCACTCAAATTTGGTTCGTCACGTGCTTATGGTAATACAATAATAACTAGAATTACATATTCACAGTGAAAAATCTAATATAGAATAATATACAATGATTTATTATAATTATTCACCCAAGTCTCGCAACCTACAGTACTTAATAGATTACATAATAATATTAAATAAAGACTTATTACATAATTCTACTTAAGCTTAAACACAGTCTGCAAATAGTCTTAATACAATATAATAGTCTTAAACATAAAGGAACTAGCTAGTCGGTAGCCTTGCCCTTGCCCTTATCTTTCCCAGAGACACTTCCCTGTTCCGTCTTAACTGAAAGGTTTTAAATAAGCAAGAATGAGCACAAATTGCCTAGCAAGTAATATACAACAAGGGTAAAGAGTTTTATAACACGAGTTTGAATATCGAAGTATCATCTCTAAGATAGTTCAAGGTTTCATAATAATATTATGAATAACGAATATCAACAATTCTTGAATCAAATCCTTGGAATATGAAACGATAATTTAATATAGATCAATAGATATATATGAATTCAAAGGATATCAACGTATCCAATTGGATAAACAATTTATACTGAGCAGTCACTAAGGACTATTGAACATCTACTAGAATCATCAATATTAAACTGATAACCCAAAAGAAATAAGTACGATAGATGATCAGTCTACAATACTCTATGTTATGCATAACACCGCAGTAATATTCACACGTGTGTTGGGGCTTCCAACAATATACACTCCCCTTACCATAAGGGTTGTTCAACTCAGTTTTCAAGATTTTCGCACCAGTCAATTGGTTTGGACAGTTTTATAAACATGCATATAGTTTAGTCGAATCAAATGGCATAGACACTTTCACAATATCCAAGAACAATAACAAGTTCAACATGAATAATAGTTTTCACAAGAGTTTAAACATGGCTCAATTGAACGAGTAAGTAAGATAACTTGCATTCAAAGAGATAAGGTTTAGATACTTGTTTACGATATTCGTTGAATAAAGTAATGCAAAGGTTTAGGATACTTATTATTAGCATAGTCTATCCATGTAATTTAACCAACACTTTTGAATCCTATTATAGTGTATTATATGTTTAGGATGTTCATTAGTTAAACATATTCGATAAACAAACTTGATATATAGTTCAAGTGCACACATATGACTCAATCATGAAATCTTATACGTATGTTATTACGCAGCTCAGAACTATCGTTAGACTTCATCATTTAAAAACACCTTGTCAATTCAAGCTAAGATAGGTGTTAACATGCAAGGCTACCTCTGCTAGTGTGTCATGGACAGAAATAAGCATAATGAAGTTATAATAGCATGCTACACATTTTAGAAATCACAAAAGTCACTTTTTAAGTCTGCAAAAGGGCGCGGCCGCGCCTGATTTATACTAGGGAGCTGCGCGGCTCCCAGTTCAAACCAGGGCTGAGCAATCACTTGCTTGGCCTAGCTTGCCCATCCTTACACACATAACATATATTAATATGTCAATGGTCCTTTCGTATCTCTTAAGTTCAATCTAGGTCCCTTCTTTCATAATATGGTTCTAAGTTGAACATCTCAACAAGTTAAGGCCATTCAAGGTTATGAAACCACAAAGTCTAACATGCTTGATTCTTAAACATATAAAGTAGTCATATAACTCATATTAGACATGCTTGTGAGTATTCATATCACATTTGTGTAATTAGCATGGTTTTGGTTTGAAAATATGCTTCGTTTATGCTTCACTTGAATTACGATACCTAAGCATGATATATATACATTTATGATACATGAGTGAGTCTAAGAGTATCATCAAACATGTTCACAAATATTAGATTCTAACTCTCAAAGTAGCATGTTAATATTCACGTTCAAAGTTCATATTTTCATTAGTAAAGCTTACTAATAAGTCCAACATGATCATGCTTCATTACAAAATCCATATACGTAAGTTAGTATGTCCGACATGCATTTCAAAACCATACTAACATACTTGTAAGATCAAAATATACATTACCCCAAGTTCACAGTTTCTAGTTTTCCAAATCTTAAAGTTTTCTTTGAACGTTTATACTAAAATCAACTAACATGGCTTACTATATACATAGCATCCTCATTCCATGTGTTAAGGTGGTTTATATGCATATACTAGCTAACATAGCATGCTCAGATAAAGGCAAGCTCACAAAATCAGCACACAAGACTGGCAGCCGGCGCGGCCGTGTGGTTATGTATTATAGAAGTGGCGCGGCCGCGCCACTTCGAACAGAATGAAAAATAAAGGCTCTATTTCTACAGAGTTCCAACACAACCAACATCAAACCTGAATCCAAACCAACTATACAACTCCTAGACATGCAAGAAAACCCAAACAACACAATAGCATGCTATTCTTAATCAATTAACAGAGAATTTCTGAAATTATAAGAATTTAGACAAAACTCAAACTAAGAACAAAAACAAAAATTATACCTCCTTGAAGTCTTAATGGATTCCTCAAATGCACTAAGTATACTCCCTTAATTCCCAGCAACTCACACTTTTATATTCAACATATCAAATAATTTCAAGCAACAAAGAATGAGAAGGGAGTGTTCAATTTATAGGAAACCCATTGACCATGCCAAGCCATTACCTAAGAATTCAAACCAAAGGATGGAATAAGAATTCATTGGATTGAGAGAGTTTGGTGGAATGATTTCACCAGCTCCACCCTCCCCACTTCTCAGTTCATCATCACAGCTAAATCCTAGCAGCTTGAAATCACGCAACTGAGGTTAGGCCACTGTTTGGTTATTGTTTTGGTCACTGAATATGGGACAAGGAGTTTTCTCTGAGGTGTAGTAATGGAATGTTTACTAATATACTTAGGTTTATTTCTTTTTTGGCTTATAATTCCACATTTGACAACGAAATGTTATTATAAACTGAAAAGTTATGGATTATATATGTATCCACATCATATAATTCATGTACATTTTATCACACTGATATACTTTATTCGGATGTTATCACATTACATTACCTTCTTTAATAAAATAATAGTTTACAATATGTTCATGGTATATTATTTTAATGTATACCCACACCCATATTGTCACATAAGCATTTCATGATGTATTCATAACATATGGTCTCAATAAATATAAATATTCTTATATGGTTTCTGTGACGCCCCCAAAATAGGTATACACCACCCATTCTGAGTCGTCAAATACATGGTACAGAATACAAATACAAACTTAAATATACAACATAAGCTGTGAGTTTTAATACAAATATTGTCATTTAGACAGTATTAAAACTCAAAATAAGCCCTCAATACATTTATTATCACACTATTTTATAGAATAGTGAGGACTACTAATGCTATCATCTGGACCGTCACTCCGTTCCCCGACTAGTCCCTGCTACGTTCTCATTTTCTGAAGAGAACAATGAAAGCAAAAGGGTGAGCTCAACTAGCCCAGTAAGAAATATTATGACTAAGATAATGCAGAATAATTTATCGTTAGCCTTCAACAGTGTTAAACTAATAAAATATAACAAACATCAAGTTTAACTGCAGCGGAACAAGCAATCCATTAGAAGAGTCAAGTAGAGAATAAAATCTACTATCTTCTATGATTTAAAAGGTTTTTCATCACTTTTATCGCTGAGACTCGACTTAATAAATAATACACACCATCCCTGCACTACGGCCAAGGATATTCATTAGTATCACGACCACAAATTATCCATGCACTATGGGCCAAGGATATTCGTGTATTCATCAATGGTCATGATCATGCCAACAACTATCCATCAATGCACTACGGGCCAATAAGGACTTTTATCACATCATTTGTAACATTACGATCATGATTATACTGAATAATCCCTTGTCATAATCATACCAAGTCCATCTATGCACTACAGGCCACAGATGACTTTCAACATAATATAAACATGACGATGATGACAATGATATAAGAATTCAATAAATTAAGTTGAAGGATAAATTTTTAAAGATTTATAATTTAATTTATCCAGAAATCAATAACGTCCAAATTGTCAACATGATACTGCTTTGTGGAGTAAAAGTCAAGAATAATATTGTACCAAAAATAATTTGGACCGAAAACGAATCAATTTTTATCATGAATAGTATCCCGGATGAATAGTACTCGAGTGAATAGTACCCCATAAATAGTACTTCAGGAATAGTAATCTCGTGAATAGTACTTCGGCATGAAAAAGTTAAAACTTATCAAGAATGCTCAGAATAATATTTTCATGAAAAGATACTGGATGAAGCGCAAATATCAAGGATATTATACTAATTTCATGGAGTATAGAAGCCAAAATTTTAACAAACGAGTATAGAATTTGAAATCTGAAACGAAATAATATTACTTATATACTACAGAGTATGGAAGAAAATATTATTTCATATGAATACTGAATAAAAATAATGTCCCTTATCTTGAAAAGAAGAGTATTCCAACTGGTATAGCGGGGATATTCTTGAAGAAAACTTTCATTATTTTCTACGCTCAAAGCTTTCTAAAACTCTAATGAAATACGCTCAATATTATAGAAGAAGAATTCTCTGATTTTGGTGTGATTTTCAATTCTAACTAAGCATCCTATTTATAGGAGAATGGAAGGGGCACTGTATAAGGAATTTCACGGACGCAACAGTGTTTGAAATTCATTGGCTAAAATCATACGCTAGATTTTCAACATTATCAAATAAAACCAAATTTTATATTATATATATATAATATAACACATGCTATATTAGAAAAATCCTACCACCCGAGAATCATTTTTCAAGGTGCTGGCTAATGAGGAAAACTAACACATGCCCACTTGGAGGTTTAACCAATTTGGAAGCATCCTAATTCACAAGTTATCAATATAATGCAAGTTTTGAAAAGTTTGGCAAATAAGTCAAAGCTTTGGAAAGAAAAAGATTGCATCCTGCCAAATTAACTTTATTTTCCAGAACCACCACCACCCACCCACTCACACGTTACACAAATATATATATATATATATATATATATATATATATATATATATATATATATATATATATATATACCTTATAACTTCCTTCCGATTATTTTGAAAAATGGGTAAATGGGGGGTCCATAAATACTTTGTAAAAATTTTCTCAATATTTTTAATAACATTCATCATCATTATTATAATTCATAATATTTAACAACCAGGTCGTTCTCAGGAAAGAGGGGGATTTCCAATAAGGATTTCTCCCGATTGGCGCGTAATTAGATGACCAAACCTCTCCTTGACAGAACTTTTAGACATTGTCAATATTACAAATAATAATATTAATAACTCAGTCATCTCAATTATTGATTTAATAATATATAAAAATATCGACAATAATTGAATCAAATAACGTGAGATACTATGCAACAATTACTGTAGCAATAATTAAACAAAACTGAGTGACTTCTCTCGTAAGCATCAATAATCAATACCGTGTGCTACTGTGCAATAACGCGTATTACTGTATTTTAACCACCAGGTATTCCAACAGTTAACGGTAAAACTTTCGCCGTTATTTTATAAAAAGATATTTTTGTCGTTTTCTCAATCCGACAATAATTATGTTGTGGGTTCCATCAATGATTGTGCCGTCGTACGAATATTTCCTGTTAAAACGAATATTCCCCGACCAATCGAATATTATATAACAACTTGCGTACCTTGCAAAATTTATAAATATTACCCACAACTATAACATTAGATCAAATTCACTCCATAATATTCAAAAATGATATTTATAGAAAATTCATCTTTATTCATAAAAGTTGAGGTCTTACAACCTCCCCTTCTTATGAAATTTCGCCTTTGAAATTAGGGTACGTACTTGGTATGTCGAAGAGGTAAGGATACCTTGATTTCATTTCAGATTCTAACTCCCAGGTCATTTCCTCAACATCGTGGTTTCTCTACAAAACTTTGACTTGAGGTATAACCTTGGAGCGTAAAATATGCTCCCTCTTATCCAAGATTTTAACAGGAACCTCTTCATACTTTAAATCTTCTGCTATTTCGTCCAGTTCTAACTCAATAATGTGGTTCGGGTCTTTCACATATTTATGTAACATAGATATGTGAAAAACGTTATGAACATGAGACATACTTGGCGGTAAGGCGTGTCTATATGCCACAGTTCCTACTCGTTCGAGAATTAAAAATGGGTCAATGAATCAAGGATTGAGCTTTCCTCTCTTTTCAAATCTCGTAACTCCTTTCCATGGAGCAACACGTAACAACACATGTTCTCCAATATTTAATTCTACGTCCTTTCGATGAAGATCAACATAACTCTTTTGTCGATCTTGTGAGATTTTTATACGTTGTCGGATCGTTTGAATCTTTTCCGTAGTCATACATACCAACTCCGGTCCCAACAATGTTGCTTCACCCACCTCATCCCATGATACTGGAGAACGACACTTTCTTCCATACAACACCGCGAATGGAGCCATGCCAATATTTTACTTAATAACTGTTATTGTAGGAAAACTCCATCAATGGTAAGAACTTGTTCCAACTTTTCTTGAAGTCAAGGATACAACGTCTTAATAGATCTTCAAAAGTTTGAATAGTCCTCTCTGACCACCCGTCCGTTTGAGGATGATAAGCCGAACTAAATCGTAAATTCGTGCACATAGCTTTTTACAAACTAACCCAAAATCTTGAAGTGAATCTTGGGTCTCGATCAGAAACTATGGATACTAGCATACCATGAAATCTTACAATCTCGTTTATGTATATACGAGCAAGACGTTCAAGTGTATAAGTTTCTCGTATAGGTAAGAAATGAGCCGACTTGGTCAATCTATCAATAATGACCCAAATCGTATCTAAGCCTTGAGAAATCTTGGGAAGACCGGTAACGAAATCCATGATAATGTGCTCCCACTTCCATTCTGGAATTTTAAGTGGTTGCAATTGACCTTTTGGTACTTGATGCTCTGCCTTAACTCGTTGACAAGTTAGACACCTTGAGATAAACTTTGCGATCTCTTTCTTCATATTGCTCCACCAAAATGTATGTCGAAGATCATGATACATTTTGGTACTCCCAAGTTAGACACCTCGTTTATGTATATACGAGCAAGACGTTCAAGTGTATAAGTTTCTCGTATAGGTAAGAAATGAGCCGACTTGGTCAATCTATCAATAATGACCCAAATCGTATCTAAGCCTTGAGAAACCTTGGGAAGACCGGTAACGAAATCCATGATAATGTGCTCCCACTTCCATTCTGGAATTTTAAGTGGTTGCAATTGACCTTTTGGTACTTGATGCTCTGCCTTAACTCGTTGACAAGTTAGACACATTGAGATAAACTCTGCAATCTCTTTCTTCATATTGCTTCACCAAAATGTATGTCGAAGATCATGATACATTTTGGTACTCCCAGGATGGATTGTAAACGGTGTGTTGTGCGCCTTCATCATGATTTTATACTTTAAATCAGGGTCGTTAGGAACACAAAATCTGGAGTTGACTCAAAGTATTCCTTCTTCATCGATTCTTGCTTCCGGCATAGCACCTTCTTGCACTTTCTTCCTCATACGCATCAGCTCCAGGTTTGTAGCTTGAGCAGCTTTAACTTTATCGATTAAAGTCGGTTCTACTCGTATATTTGCTATCATCACATGGGTCCCTAGAGTCTTTAACTCTATCTCCATCCTTTTCAAGTCATATATAATTAGCCTTTGCGTTAACATTATCGCACTCGTACCTGCATATGATCTTCTACACAATGCGTCAGCTACTACGTTCGCTTTACCAGGATGGTATTGAATGGTATGATCATAATCTTTCAACAGTTCAAGCCAACGTCGTTGCCACATGTTGAGTTCCTTTTGGGTAAAGAAATATTTGAGGCTTTTATGATCCGTAAAGATCTCCACTTTCTCCCCATACAAATAATGCCTCCAAATTTTAAGTGCGAAGACAACAGCTGCCAACTCTAGATCATGAGTAGGATAATTCCTCTCATATTCTTTGAGTTGCTGAGAGGCATAGGCTATGACTTTCCCATGTTGCATGAGAACATATCCTAACCCTTTGCCCGAAGCATCACTGTAGATGATAAATCCCTCCGAGCCAGATGGTATTGTCAGAACAGGTGTTAAAATGAGTCTCCTCTTGAGTTCTTGAAAACTCTTTCCACATTCCACGCTCCAACCGAATTTTATATCTTTCCGAGTCAGCTGAGTTAATAGAGTAGCGATTCGAGAAAACCCTTCTACGAATCTCCGATAATAACCAGCTAAGCCGAGAAAGCTACGTACTTCGGTCACTGATTTAGGTTGCTCCCAGCTTTGAATAGCTTCAATCTTTGGCGGGTCAACAGATATTCCATGACTTGATACTACGTGCCCAAGAAATACTACCTCTTCAAGCCAGAACTAACATTTCTTCAACTTGGCATAAAGCTTGTTTTCACGAAGCTTTTGGAGTATCAGCCTCAAGTGTTGCTCATGATCTTCACGGCTTTTGGAATATATGAGGATGTCATCAATAAAGATGACCACAAAGTGATCCAAATATTCCTTGAATACTCGATTCATCATATCCATGAAAGCAGCAGTAGCATTAGTCAATCAAAAAGACATGGCTAGGAATTCATAATACCCGTACCGAGTTCTGAAAGCCGTCTTTGGAATGTCATCGGTTCTAACCTTTAACTGATGATATCCGGAACGAAGATCGATCTTTGAAAAGAATTTGGCGCCTTGCAACTGGTCAAACAAATCATCAATACGTGACAACGGATATCTATTTTTGACAGTGATATAATTCAACTCCCTTTAATCAATACAAAGTCGCTTACTCCCATCTTTCTTCTTCACGAATACAACAGGAGCACCCCAAGGAGACGTACTAGAACGAATGAAACTGATGTCCAACAATTCCTGTAATTGGGTCTTTAACTCCTGAAGTTCAATAGGAGCCATTCGATATGGGGCTTTGGAAATGGGTTTTATACCAGGTTCAAGGTCGATACAAAATTCAATTTCACACTCTGGGGGTAGGCCAGGAAGTTCTTCAGGGAATACGTCAGAAAATTTATTAACAATAGAAATATCATTCAAAACTGACGTATTTTTGTTTAAATCCGTGATATGAGCTAAGAAAGCTTGACATTCGTTTTTCAATAAACGAATAGCTTTATGGCTTGAGATGATAGTGATTGATTTTAATGGTTTGGTTGCTTGAATTCGCATAATAGGTTGGTTAGGAATATGAAAGCTAACAACCTTACGAAAATAATCAATTTTTGCATGATGAGTAGTTAACCAATCAATCCCTAGAATTACGTCAAATGCAAGTATTTTCAATAAAATAAGATCGACAGGTATTGTGAGGGTACCGATTTGAACCAAACAAGACTTATAAACAGTGGATGTAATGAAAGTTTCTCCCAACGGAGTTTCAACAGATAAGTCAAAGTCTAATTTCTCCGGAGTCAAATTTAAACGTTGAGCGCAAGTAGGAGAAATAAAAGAATGGATAGAACCGGTATCAAATAAGGTATAGACTTCGCTAGAGTTTATGATAAGCTTACTCGTGATGACCTCGTTCGGGTTCCTTACTTTCTGGGAGGTCACGGCAAACGCTTTCCCTTGAACTATCGATTTTGACTTTTCTAGGACGGCCTTTGGTGCCTCCATCCCAGCTAGACTTGTCTTCGGTGCACGACAAAATTGGGCTAGATGACCTTCTCTTCCATAATTATAACACACTTTGGACTGCATCGCGCAGTTTTGATTGATGTGTCCCTCCCCTCCGCATTTGAAGCATATGATAGGTGGTCGTTCTCCTTCCTTAACAACGGGTGCTGGTGCTGATGTCTTTCCATCATTGTTGAATCTTCTCTTCTTGAAATGTTTACTCTTATTGTCTTGGCCATGATTACCACTGAAGTGGTTACCATTTCTGGCATGTTGATTCCCTCCACGTTTGTTGTCACCGTTTCGATGACTGCTACTACTGGTATTATCATTTTGTCGGCTGCTCTCCCTTAGTTGGGATGTCTCATTATCGCGCTCCAATAACTGAGCCATATTTACAACATCTGAATACAAACACAGTTTGTGAGAAATTAAGTATTGGCGTATCTCAGGTTTCAAACCTCATAGAAACATCCGTGTCATTCTCTCCTCGTTATCAACTAAGTGGGACGTAAACCGGGACAACTCGGCAAACTTAGCTTCGTACTGCGACACGGTCATATTGTTCTGCTCCAACTTGATGAACTCTACCTCTTTCATGTGACGAATACTTTCGGGAAAGTACTTGTCGTTGAATAGTTCTTGGAACTTCTCCCAAGACATCATCAGTGCGGCAGGTTGAGTACGCTTTATAGATTCCCACCAGTAATATGCTTCTGCCCACAACATGAAGTTGGCAAAGGAGACCTTTTACTCCTCGGAGCATCCCAAGACATCAAATATCTTATTGATTTGCTTTATCTACGTCTCCGCTTTGAGTGGTTTTGGCTCTCCAAAAAAACTCTAGTGGTCCTAGCTCCTTAAACTGTTTAGCGGCGATCGTCCGAGAGTTTCCAGTGTTTCCACCTATATTTTGGATAGGAGCCGCTCTCGCCTGATGTTCAATGAATTGCATAAAGCCTCTGAACATTCCATCGTTCATCATTTTATCGTTGTTGTTTATCTGAGGATTATTGTCTTCTTGTTGCACATTATCATGGGTATTGATCTGTGGTGACTCAATGGTCTCCTGTGCTCCATTGCTATTCTCAATATTCTGGGATGTCATTTTTAAATACTGCCACAAAATAAGAGTTAATTGACATGCAACATATTATCCCTATACTCTGACCGACCAATTAAATACCAAATAAACTTAGGTAGGTCATACTAGCGAAGAAATTTCCCGTCTCTCCCCTCCTAGTTCTAGTCTCACATCTTAGCCAGGGATCATATCCCTAAGCTCTAATACCAACTGTGATGCCCCCAAAATATGTATACATCACCCATTCTGAGTCGCCAAATACATGGTACAGAATACAAATACAAACTTAAATATACAACATGAGCTGTGAGTTTCAATACAAATATTATCGTTAAGACAGTATTAAAATTCAAAATAAGTCCTCAATACATTTATTATCACACTATTTTATAGAATAGTGAGGACTACTAATGCTATCATCTGGACCATCACTCTGTTCCCCGACTAGTCCCTGCTACGTTCTCATTTCCTGAAGAGAATAATGAAAGCAAAAGGGTGAGCTCAACTAGACCAGTAAGAAATATTATGTCTAAGATAGTGCAGAATAATTTATCGGTAGCCTTCAACAGTGTTAAACTGATAAAATATAATAAACATCAAGTTTAACTGCAGCAGAACAAGCAATCCATTAGAAGAGTCAAGTAGAGAATAAAATCTACTATCTTTTATAATTTAAAAGGTTTTTCATCACTTTTATCGCCGAGACTCAACTTAATAAAAAATACACACCATCCCTGCACTATGGCCAAGGATATTCATTAGTATCACGACCACAAATTATCCATGCACTACGGGCCAAGGATATTCGTGTATTCATCAATGATCATGATCATGCCAACAACTGTCTATCAATACACTACGGGCCAATGAGGACTTTTATCACATCATTTGTAACATTACGGTCACGATTATACCGAATAATCCCTGGTCATAATCATACCGAGTCCATCTATGCACTACAGGCCACGGATGACTTTCAACATAATATAAACATGAGGATGATGACAATGATATAAGAATTCAATAAAACAAGTTGAAGGATAAATTTTTAAAGATTTGTAATTTAATTTATTCAGAAATCAATAACGTCCAAATTGTCAACATGATACTACTTTGTGGAGTAAAATTTAAGAATAATATTGTACCAAAAATAATTTAGACCGAAAACAAATCAATTTTTATCATGAATAGTACCCCGGGTGAATAGTACTCGAGTGAATAGTACCCCGTAAATAGTACTTTGAGAATAGTAACCCCGTGAATAGTACTCCGGCATGAAAAAGTTAAAACTTATCAAGAATGCTCAGAATAATATTTTCATGAAAAGATACTGGATGAAGCGCAAATATCAAAGATATTCTACTAATTTCATGGAGTATAGAAGCCAAAATTTTAACAAACGAGTATAGAATTCGAAATCTGAAACGAAATAATGTTACTTACATACTACAGAGTATGGAAGAAAATATTATTTCATATGAATATTGAATAAAAATAATATCTCTTACCTTGAAAAGAAGAGTATTCTAATTGGTATAGCGGGGATATTCTTGAGGAAAACTTTCACTGTTTTCTACGCTCAAAGCTTTCTAAAACTCTAAAGAAATACGCTCAATATTATAGAAGAAGAATTCTCTGATTCTGGTGTGATTTTTAATTCTAACTAAGCATCCTATTTATAGGAGAATGGAAGAGGCACTGTATAAGGAATTTCACGGACGCAACAGTGTTTGAAATTCACGGGCTGAAATCATACGCTAGATTTTCAACATTGTCAAATAAAACAAAATTTTATATTTTATATATATATATATATATATATATATATATATATATATATATATATATATATATATATATATATATATATATAACACATGCTATATTAGAAAAATCTTACCACCCGTGAATCATTTTTCAAGGTGCTGGCCAATGAGGAAAACTAACACATGCCCACTTGGAGGTTTAACCAATTAGGAAGCATCCTAATTCACAAGTTATCAATATAATGCATGTTTTGAAAAGTTTGGCAAATAAGTCCAAGCTTTGAAAAGAAAAAGATTGCATCCTGCCAAATTAATTTCATTTTCCAGGACTACCACCACCCACCCACTCACATGTTACACAAATATATATATATATATATATATATATATATATATATATATATATATATATATATATATATATATATACCTTATAACTTCCTTCCGATTATTTTAAAAAATGGGTAAATAGGGGGTCCATAAATACTTCATAAAAATCTCCTCAATATTTTTAATAACATTCATCATCATTATTATAATTCGTAATATTTAACAACCAGGTCGTTCCCAGGAAAGAGGGGGCTTTCCAATAAGGATTTCTCCCAATTGGCGCACAATTAGGTGACCAAACCTCTCCTTGACAGAACTTCTAGACATTGTCAATATTGCAAATACTAATATTAATAACTCTGTTGTAAGACCCCAACTTATTAATGAATAAAATCAAATTTTCTCTAAATATTATTGTGAATAATAAGGGGCTAATTTGATATAATACTTTGGTTATGGGTGAAATGTGCAAATTTTGCAAAATAAGCAAGTGGTTATAAAATATTCATTTTGTCGGGGAATATTCGTTTGGTCGTGGAATATTCTTGCTGTCGGGGAATATTCGTACGACGGCGCAGCCTTGTGTGGGCCCCATAACGGAAAGCGATTGGATGAAGAAAATGACAAGTATAAGTTATTTATAAATAACGGCGTAGTTGTTACCGTTAATACTGTTGGAATACCCGGTGATTAAAATACAGTAGCACACGGTATTGCACCAATTATTGATTCTTACGTAAGAAGGCACTACTCAATAATTGTTACAGTAGTTATTGTTCAATATTTTATTTTATTGATTCAATAATTGTTGTATTGATATTTTATATTATTGTTGTTTCAATAATTATTGTTGCACAGTATTTTCTATTATCAGATCAATAATTCATATTATTTGAATAATATTATTAGATAACATTATTGGCAATGTCTAGAAAGTTCTGTCTAAGGAGAGGTTTGGTCATCTAATTGCGCGCCAGTAAGGAGAAATCCTTATTGGAAAGCCCCCTCTTTCCTGGGAACGGCCTGGTTGTCATAAATGTGATTCTGTAATATTATTTGTGAATAATTAATTATTGATTCATATGATAAGGAAATATTTATTTTATGTGGATATAAATGAAGGATATATTTTTGTGGTTAAAAATGAAGGAGTTAATGTTGAGGTGTTTTATCAGTATTTTTATCGGAATGGAGGTATTAAAAATCAAATCAGGGTTTTTGAGAAATATTGCGAGTGTTATAATTTTTAATCCGACCGTTGGATCGTGGTAATTTTTGGATATGTTATACATATATAAGTTGAGTATATGTCCACAAATTTTGAACCGTTAAAAATGAACGTATGATTTATTATGAATTTTACGAGATGACTGGTTCAGAAATTGTTGAATTTTCGGAGTTTATCATTTTGATGAAAAATTCTAGAATTGGTGGGCCCCACTTGTGGTTGGTGAAGAAATGTGCTGAATTATATTTCAAATGTGGTGGGTGGGAATAGTAGCAGGTAAAGCCATCAGGTTGCAGGTCAAACCTACTAAAATTTTCCTATAAATAGAGGGTTAAGTTAGAATTAAAAATCACACCAGAAATAAGTTTTCTCTATTTCTCTCTCTAGATTATTGAGTGTATTTTGTGAGTATTTAGATACTTTGAGAGTTTCTATTCATCAGAGCAAGTTTCTTTCAGCCTTATACCGGTATTCCGACTATAAGTACTGATATCTTGAGGTAAGGGGTATTATTTATTTCACATTCTGAAGAGATATTATTTTTCATATTCGTATGAATATTATTTCTGTTCAATATTCATAAGAAATTTTATTTCTTTCAATATTCGTGAGAAATATTATATTCGTTTAATATTCGTAATGAATATTATTTTCGTTTGATATTTGTAAGGGATATTATTTTCTTCTTAAATGATATTATTTTCTTCAATATCATTATGCTGAAATATTGATATGAGTTTTTATCAAATTTGGAACTTTTTGTGTCGGGGTTACTATTCACGTATACGGCACTATTCACGTATACGGTACTATTCACGAATACGGCACTATTCACCGAAAAATAAAATTTTTCCTTTTTGTCCAAGATGTCTATTATGGTTACTATCTTTGATTGTATCCATGTTTTGATCTTTATTTTTAAATTCTGCTTCACAATTGATTATTATGAAGTATTATTGATCTTGGATAAACTGTTATACGAATCCCTACTATTTGTCCTTCTGTCTCATTGGATTCGTTCTCTTTAAGATATTTTTCATCATCCTCAGTCCTAAATGATGATATTAATGAATATCTTTGGTCTGTAGTGCAAAGATGTATGATTACTTGATGAATATCTTTGGCCTGTAGTGCAAAGATGAACAGGTGTTGAGATGAACATGACTGACAGGTGATACAAATGAATATCTTTGGCCTGTAGTGCAAAGATGAATATTTGGATAAAGATGATTATTAATTGATGTTACAGGAATAAAATATTGATGATGGACTTTTAAATTTTAGAAGATAGTAGAATTCTTTCTCTACTTGACTCTTCTAATGGTTTGCTGTTTCCGCTGCAGTTGTTGATCTAAAACTTGTTGTCGATTATATTTTATCATATTTTTCCCTGTTGAGGACTAACGATAATTTGTTGTATATTATCTTAGTCATAATATTCTTTACTGGACTAGTTGAGCTCACCCTTTTCCTTTTTGTTCCATTTTTCTTCTCAGGAGGTGAGAACATAGCAGGATCTAGTCGGGGTATGGAGCGATGGTTCTAGAAAGATGTTTTAGTAGTCCTCACTATTTCTGTAAAATAGTGTTTAAATAATTGTAATGAGGATTTATTTGAGTGTGGATATTGTCCAGTAGACAATATTTGTATTTAAACTCACAGTATATGTTGTCGTATTTTGCACGACAATTGTATTATTGAAGTTGTAGTTTGCTTTCTGTACCATGTATTTGGCGACTCAAAATGGGTGTTGTATACCTATTTTGGGGGCGTCACAGTTGGTATCAGAGCTTAGGGATATGATCCCTGGCTGAGATGTGAGACAAGAACTAGGAGGGGAGAGACGGGAATTCCTTCACTAGTATGACTTGACTAAGTTTATTTGGTGTTTATTTGGTCGGTCAGAGTATAGGGATAATATATGACATGACTATTAACCCTTATTTTATGGCAGTATTTAAGAATGGCAGCTGAGAACGTTAATAATGGAGTAAATCAGACCGTGGAGACACCTTTGATCACCACCCAAGGGAACGTGCAACAGGAAGGCAATATTCCTCCTGTAAACAACGTTACTGAGCAAACGATGAATGATGGAATGTTTAGGAGCTTTTTGCAGTTCATGCAAAATCAGACGAGGGAGACTCGTGTGCAGAATATGGGTGGAAATGATAACGCGCAGTTTGTCACAGCTAAGCAGTTCAAAGAATTGGGACCACCAGAATTTAAGGGAAAGCCGGATCCGATCATGGCGGAAACGTGGGTCAAGCAAATTACCAAGATATTCGATGTCTTGGGATGCACGGAGGAACAGAAGGTTCCATTCGCCACCTTTATGTTCCGCGGTGAGGCAGACTACTGGTGGGAGTCTGTGAAGCGTACCCAGCCTGACGCACTCAACATGTCCTGGGAAACATTTCAAAAACTGTTCAATGACAAGTACTTTCCAGAAAGTATTCGTCATATGAAAGAGGTAGAGTTTATCAGACTGGAACAAAACAACATGACGGTGTCCCAGTACGAGGCGAAGTTTGCAGAGTTATCCAGGTTTGCACCTCATTTGGTCGAAAATGAGGAACGAATGACAAGGATGTTTCTGAGAGGTCTAAAACCCTAGATTCGACAATATCTTATCTCTCATAAATTTTCTTTATATTCAGATGTTGTAAATAGGGCTCAATTATTAGAGCGAGATAATTAGTATGTGCAACCGAGGGACCACAACCAGGGTCATACCGGTGGCGGCAGTCATCGAAGCAATGAAAACCAGCAGGGAGGAAAACATTCGGACAAAAGCGGTAACCACTCTGGTGGTAATCGTGGTCGTGATAATAGAAGGAGCGAGTCGGGAGGAGATTTCAAGAAGAGAAGGTACAACAATGATAACGTGAAGACGTCAGCACAAACATCAACTGTTTCTAGGAGAGGAGAACGACCACCGGTCGTATGTTACAAATGTGGGAAAGAGGGACATATCAGCCCAAACTGCCCACAACAATCCAAGGTATGTTATAACTGTGAAAAGGAGGGTCATATAGCTCGAGAGTGTTCTGTAGAAAAACCAAGTTCAGCGGGGATGGTGACTCCAAAAGCTGTCCCGGATAAGTCGAGATCAGCGGTTCCTGGAAGGGCGTTTGTCGTTACTGGCCAAAACGCGAGAAACCCGAACGAGGTGATCACGGGTAAGCTAATCTTGAATTCTTGCGAAGTTTATACTTTACTAGATACCGGTTCTACCCATTCTTTTATCTCTCCTGCTTGTGCTCAACGTTTAAACTTGACTCCGGAGAAATTGGACTTTAACTTATCTGTTGAAACTCCGTTGGGTGAAACCTTCATTACATCTACAGTTTATAAATCTTGCATGATCCAAGTTGGCACTATCACATTACATGTTGATCTTATCTCTTTAAAGATACTTGCTTTTGATGTGATTTTTGGAATTGATTGGTTAACCACTCATCATGCTAAAATTGATTATTTTCGTAAGGTTGTTAGTTTTCATATTCCTAACCAACCTGTCATACGAATTCAAACTACTAAACCACTAAAATCAGTCACTGTCATATCAAGCCACAAAGTTATTCGTTTATTGAAAAACGGATGTCAAGCTTTCTTAGCCCATGTAATGGATTTGAACAAAGACAAGTCAGATTTGAATAATATTTCTATTTTTAGAGAATTTCCCGATGTATTTCCTAAAGAACTTCCTGGTCTACCCCCAGAACGTGAAGTTGAATTCTTTATTGACCTTGAACCCGGTACAAAGCCCATTTCTAAAACTCCATATCGAATGGCTCCTATTGAACTTCAGGAGTTAAAAGTCCAACTACAGGAGTTGTTGGACATCGGTTTTATTCGTCCTAGTACGTCTCCTTGGGGTGCTCCTGTTTTATTCGTAAAGAAGAAAGACGGGAGTATGCGACTTTGTATCGACTATCGAGAATTGAATCATGTCACTATCAAGAATAGGTATCCGCTACCTCGCATTGATGACCTGTTCGACCAGTTGCAAGGAACACAATTCTTTTCAAAGATCGACCTTCGTTCTGGATATCATCAGCTGAAGATTAAAACTGAGGATATTCCAAAGACTGCCTTCAGAACTCGGTACGGGCATTATGAATTCTTTGTAATGTCTTTTGGATTGACTAATGTTCCTGCTACCTTCATGGATATGATGAACCATGTATTCAAAGAATATTTGGATCAGTTCGTTGTTGTCTTTATTGATGACATCCTCATCTATTCCAAAAGCCGTGAAGATCATAAGCGCCATTTGAAGCTGGTACTGCAAAGGCTTCGTGAAAATAAGCTATATGCCAAATTGAAGAAATGCGAGTTCTTGCTTGAGGAAGTAGCATTCCTTGGGCACGTGGTGTCAAAACATGGAGTATCTGTCGACCCGACGAAGATTGAAGCCATACAAAGTTGGGAGCAACCGAAGTCGGTAACCAAAGTACGTAGCTTTCTGGGCTTAGCTGGTTATTATCGGAGATTTGTGGAAGGATTTTCTCGAATCGCTACTCCTTTAACTCAGCTGACTCGGAAAGATACAAAATTCGTATGGAGTGAGGAATGCGAGAAGAGTTTCCAAGAACTCAAGAGGAGACTCATTTCGGCACCTGTTCTGACAATACCATCTGGTTCGGATGGATTTGTTATCTATAGCGATGCTTCAGGCAAAGGGTTAGGATTTGTTCTCATGCAACATGGGAAAGTCATAGCCTATGCCTCACGACAACTCAAAGAATATGAGAGGAATTATCCTACTCATGATTTGGAGTTGGCAGCAGTCGTTTTTGCGTTGAAGATCTGGAGACACTACCTGTATGGGGAGAAAGTGGAGATCTATACAGATCATAAAAGCCTCAAATATTTCTTCACCCAAAAGGAACTCAACATGCGGCAACGACGTTGGCTCGAGCTGTTGAAAGATTACGATCATACCATCCAATATCATCCCGGAAAAGCAAACGTAGTAGCTGTCGCATTGAGTAGAAGATCATATGCGGGTACGAGTGCAATATTGTTAACACAAAGGCCCATTTTGTATGACTTACAAAGGATGGAGATAGAGATGAAGGCTCCAAGTACCCACATGATGATATCAAATATACGAGTAGAACCGACTTTAATCGATAAAGTTAAAACTGCTCAAGCTACGGACATGGAGCTGATGCGTATGAAGAAGAAAGTGCAAGAAGGTGCTATTCCAGAAGCAAGAATCGATGAAGAAGGAATACTTCGAGTCAACTCCAGACTTTGTGTTCCTAACGATTTTGACTTGAAGCATAGAATAATGATGGAGGCACACAACACACCGTTTGCAATCCATCCTAGGAGTACCAAAATGTATCACGATCTTCGACATACATTTTGGTGGAGCAATATGAAAAGAGAGATTGCGGAGTTTATCTCGAGGTGTTTAACTTGTCAACGTGTAAAGGCGGAGCATCAAGTGCCGAAGGGTCCATTGCAACCACTTGAGATCCCGAAATGGAAGTGGGAACACATTACTATGGATTTTGTTACGGGTCTTCCCAAGGTTTCTCAAGGCATAGATGCGATTTGGGTTATTGTTGATAGATTAACCAAGTCCGCTCATTTCTTGCCGATACGTGAGACTTATTCTCTTGAACGTCTTGCTAGTATGTACGTGAACGAGATTGTGAGATTGCATGGCATGCCAGTATCCATAGTTTCGAATCGTGACCCAAGATTCACTTCACGATTTTGGGTTAGCTTGCAGAAAGCTATGGGCATGGATTTACGATTCAGTTCGGCATACCATCCTCAAACGGACGGACAATCAGAGATGACTATTCAAACTCTTGAAGATCTATTAAGGCTTTGTGTCCTAGATCTCAAAGGGAGTTGGGATAAGTACCTACCATTGGTGAAATTCTCCTACAACAACAGTTATCAGGCGAGCATAGGTGTGGCTCCATTCGAGGCGTTGTATGGAAAAAAATGTCGTTCTCCAGTATGCTGGGACGAGGTGGGTGAAGCAACATTGTTGGGACCAGAGTTGGTACGCATTACTACAGAGAAGATCCAAACGATTCGACAACGTATACAAACGGCACAGGATCGACAAAAGAGTTATGCGGATCTTCATCGGAAGGACGTGGAATTTAATATTGGGGATCATGTATTATTACGTGTTGCACCATGGAAGGGAGTTACAAGATTTGGGAAGAGAGGAAAGCTCAATCCAAGATTTGTTGGTCCATTTGAGATTCTTGAGCGAATAGGAAATGTGGCATATAGACTCGCATTACCTCCAAGCATGTCTCGTGTTCATAATGTTTTTCACATATCTATGCTTCGTAAATATGTTAAAGACCCGAACCACATTATTGAGTTAGAACCAGACGAGATAGCTGAAGATTTAACGTACGAGGAGGTACCTGTTAAGATCTTGGATAGGAAAGAGCATGTCCTACGCACGAAGGTTATACCAAAAGTTAAGGTTTTGTGGAGAAACCATGCTATTGAAGAAATGACCTGGGAGTTAGAATCAGAAATGAAAGCGAGGTATCCTCACCTTTTTGAAACATCAGGTACGTACGTCAATTTCGAGGAAGAAATTTCATAAGGAGGGGAGGTTGTAAGACCCCAACTTATTAATGAATAAAATCAAATTTTCTCTAAATATTATTGTGAATAATAAGGGGCTAATTTGATATAATACTTTGGTTATGGGTGAAATGTGCAAATTTTGCAAAATAAGCAAGTGGTTATAAAATATTTATTTTGTCGGGGAATATTCGTTTGGTCGTGGAATATTCTTACTGTCGGGGAATATTCGTACGACGGCGCAGCCTTGTGTGGGCCCCATAACGGAAAGCGATTGGATGAAGAAAATGACAAGTATAAGTTATTTATAAATAACGGCGTAGTTGTTACCGTTAATACTGTTGGAATACCCGGTGATTAAAATACAGTAGCACACGGTATTGCACCAATTATTGATTCTTACGTAAGAAGGCACTACTCAATAATTGTTACAGTAGTTATTGTTCAATATTTTATTTTATTGATTCAATAATTGTTGCATTGATATTTTATATTATTGTTGTTTCAATCATTGTTGTTGCACAGTATTTTCCATTATCAGATCAATAATTCATATTATTTGAATAATATTATTAGATAACATTATTGGCAATGTCTAGAAAGTTCTGTCTAAGGAGAGGTTTGGTCATCTAATTGCGCGCCAGTAAGGAGAAATCCTTATTGGAAAGCCCCCTCTTTCCTGGGAACGGCCTGGTTGTCATAAATGTGATTCTGTAATATTATTTGTGAATAATTAATTATTGATTCATATGATAAGGAAATATTTATTTTATGTGGATATAAATGAATGATATATTTTTGTGGTTAAAAATGAAGGAGTTAATGTTGAGGTGTTTTATCAGTATTTTTATCGGAATGGAGGTATTAAAAATCAAATCAGGGTTTTTGAGAAATATTGTGGGTGTTATAATTTTTAATCCGACCGTTGGATCGTGGTAATTTTTGGATATGTTATACATATATAAGTTGAGTATATGTCCACAAATTTTGAACCGTTAAAAATGAACGTATGATTTATTATGAATTTTACGAGATGACTGGTTCAGAAATTGTTGAATTTTCGGAGTTTATCATTTTGATAGAAAATTCTAGAATTGGTGGGCCCCACTTGTGATTGGTGAAGAAATGTGCTGAATTATATTTCAAATGTGGTGGGTAGGAATAGTAGCAGGTAAAGCCATCAGGTTGCAGGTCAAACCTACTAAAATTTTCCTATAAATAGAGGGCTAAGTTAGAATTAAAAATCACACCAGAAACAAGTTTTCTCTCTTTCTCTCTCTAGATTATTGAGTGTATTTTGTGAGTATTTAGATACTTTGAGAGTTTCTATTCATCAGAGCAAGTTTTTTTCAGCCTTATACCGGTATTCCGACCAGAAGTACTGATATCTTGATGTAAGGGGTATTATTTATTTCACATTCTGAAGAGATATTATTTTTCGTATTCGTATGAATATTATTTCTGTTTAATATTCATAAGAAATTTTATTTCTTTCAATATTCGTGAGAAATATTATATTCGTTTAATATTCGTAATGAATATTATTTTCGTTTGATATTTGTAAGGGATATTATTTTCTTCTTAAATGATATTATTTTCTTCAATATCATTATGCTGAAATATTGATATGAGTTTTTATCAAATTTGGAACTTTTTTGTGTCGGGGTTACTATTCACGTATACGGCACTATTCACGTATACGGCACTATTCACGAATACGGCACTATTCACCGAAAAATAAAATTTTTCTTTTTTGTCCAAGATGTCTATTATGGTTACTATCTTTGATTGTATCCATGTTTTGATCTTTATTTTTGAATTCTGCTTCACAATTGATTATTATGAAGTATTATTGATCTTGGATAAACTGTTATACGAATCCCTACTATTTGTCCTTCTGTCTCATTGGATTCGTTCTCTTTAAGATATTTTTCATCATCCTCAGTCCTAAATGATGATATTAATGAATATCTTTGGCCTGTAGTGCAAAGATGTATGATTACTTGATGAATATCTTTGGCCTGTAGTGCAAAGATGAACAGGTGTTGAGATGAACATGACTGACAGGTGATACAAATGAATATCTTTGGCCTGTAGTGCAAAGATGAATATTTGGATAAAGATGATTATTAATTGATGTTACAGGGATAAAATATTGATGATGGACTTTTAAATCTTAGAAGATAGTAGAATTCTTTCTCTACTTGACTCTTCTAATGGTTTGCTGTTTCCGCTGCAGTTGTTGATCTAAAACTTGTTGTCGATTATATTCTATCAGATTTTTTCCTGTTGAGGACTAACGATAATTTGTTGTATATTATCTTAGTCATAATATTCTTTACTGGGCTAGTTGAGCTCACACTTTTCCTTTTTGTTCCATTTTTCTTCTCAGGAGGTGAGAACATAGCAGGATCTAGTCGGGGTATGGAGTGATGGTTCTAGAAAGATGTTTTAGCAGTCCTCACTATTTCTGTAAAATAGTATTTGAATAATTGTAATGAGGATTTATTTGAGTGTGGATATTGTCCAGTAGACAATATTTGTATTTAAACTCACAGTATATGTTGTCGTATTTTACACGATAATTATATTATTGAAGTTGTAGTTTGCTTTCTGTACCATGTATTTGGCGACTCAAAATGGGTGTTGTATACCTATTTTGGGGGCGTCACATCTGTCATCTCAATTATTGATTTAATAATATATAAAAATATCGACAATAATTGAATCAAATAACGTGAGATACTATACAACAATTACTGGAGCAATAATTAAACAAAATTGAGTGTCTTCTCACATAAGCATCAATAATCAATACCGTGTGCTACTGTGCAACAACGCATATTACTGTATTTTAATCACTAGGTATTCCAACAGTTAACGGTAAAACTTTCGCCGTTATTTTATAAAAAGATATTTTTGTCATTTTCTCAATCTGACAATAAATCTGTTGTGGGGTCCACCAATGATTGTGCCGTCGTACAAATATTTCATGTTAAAACGAATATTCCCCGACCAATCGAATATTATATAACAACTTGCGTACCTTGTAAAATTTATAAATATTACCCACAACTATAACATTATATCAAATTCACTCCATAATATTCAAAAATGATATTTATAGAAAATTCATCTTTATTGATAAAAGTTGGGGTCTTACAGTTTCTATATATAATATAGTCACATTGCACTTTACACTTTATATTATACATATAGGTAGCTACTATACATATATATTTAATTATCACATGCTTGCACATAGCAATTAATAAAATATTTATCTTACCAATTAATTAATAATATTAATTAATCCATTTCCCATTAATCAATGACATTTTTAATCTTTATAACAATTGATTAAATAAATATGAATCTTGTTATATTTATAAACACGCTGCTCATTGTTATTATATCTCTTACACTAATAATAATCACACATTATTAATCACCATTAATATTTTATAGCAATTAATTAATATTCTTTAATAACAATTAATATAGATTAATTGTTCGCTTAACAATTCTTTCGTTAATTAATATAATCACTATTACTTCTCATCATGGTGCCACATAAGGCATTTCAACGAGTTTATTATAACTCCACATTTCCTCACTTATTACAATTATTCACTTTAATATAATTGAGTTAACTCGTCTCATAACACGAAATCATTTCTATTCAAACAAATACTCATTTCCATTAATATATATCTATTTATTAATATATGAAAATTCTCGGGTATTATAGTAGAGATATGCTTAACATCGCATGTAATCGGATAGAGAACTTGAACTTAAACCTTGTTTGATTGTAATTCACGTAGAGATATTGTGAATTAGTTGATTAAGGTGTTTAGCTTAATTCTATCTAATTTGTAGATTTAAGTTAATAGGGTATTAGTGCATCGAGAGATGGCTAGTTCTACTTGTGTGTTCTTTATTAATAAACTGTGATAGTGAATTAAACTGAAATAATGTGTAATAATCGGAGTGATACTTAAAGTGAAGTTGCAAGTCTAATTCTCTATTATTTGCTTGAAATTACAGATTTTAAGTTTGTTGATTGCTTAGTATTTCTTTTTATATCTTTAGTTTTTAATAGTTTAAATCATTGAATTGGATAGTTTAATAGAATTTGGATTAATATAAAGCTGGTAATTGTTAGGATTAATGTCATACTAGTCTCTGTGGAAACGATACTTGACTTATCATTATATTACTTGTTGACCACGTGCACTTGCGTGTGAGCGTAATTAGATTTCGACCAACAATATCAAATGATGAATTCCCCAAGTTTGAGGACATGGTTGCTAATGTCTTCCACAACAACAGTCTTCTCCCTTGGAGGGAAAACATCCTTAGATTTCGTGATAACTTTAAATTATTTCTCACTCGATAATTCATTCATAAAGCACATAATTCTACATGATTGATTATATCTGTAAACGAATTGAACTATTACAAACTAGTCAAGCTCAAAGAAGTTTTTTTATTTATGAACATAAACAAATTGAGCTAGCTCGTCTTGCTTAAACTCAACTCATTTAATAATATTTATTAAAATTTAATATTATAGTTATATTTTAATATTTTAATTACAATAATCAAATACATTAATAATTTTTTTTTATTATAAATAAAAAAACTCCAGCTCAACTCAACTTGATCATTAAGGAAGCTCGCAAACTGCTCATTTATTATACAAGTCAAGCTCTAACACCACGTACAAGGTTCATTTAAGAACTCGACTCAATCGTTTAACTTTTTCGCGAGCTCAAGTTGGTCAAGCCAAAACTCGAGCTCAAGTAGGTCAAGCCAAAACTCAACTTGACTCGACTCAACATGTTAACAACTCTAGTTATGATCTATTTTTAGACTTTGCCAAACCAAGTGGAATAGTTTATTTAGGGAGGTTTTCCTGCGATATATTTTGATAATTTCCCCAGAAAGTTCAGCATAAATGGCAGAAGAGTGGCTCAAAATAGGATTATATTGAATATGCAACTCTATTTCCCTACTGTCCCTCGAGTAGACCAACTTAAAACAAGAAACAAAACTACACAAAACAAAACCAAACCAAACCAAACCAGGGAAATTATTTTAAACACACACACACACACATTAAGGCTCTTCAGAACCTTTAACCGACTAATCTCAACACCCAAAGAAGCCAAGGATAACAAAAACTATCACTGAATGGCATAAATCCAATTCTACCCCTAGTCTCATTTGTTTACAAACCCTGCCTTAGGTGTACTGAAAATCTGAAATTTACGGATACAAACTCAGTCTAGCTTAGAAGCCGCAGTTTATAAACTCCAATAATCTACATATTCCTAAAAGTGCGCAAATTTTTTTACTAACTGGTCCATCTAGATCAAACAAATCAGACTTCAGTTCACCAAGCCACTAGGTCAAGTGTCCCATGTTGAACAAGGAAAGCATTTAACATAAATAAAAGTAATTTATTCTTCAAAGATCATTCAAACATATAAATAAAAACATACTAAACTTCCGTAAATATTTTGTAAACCTCTCGACCACAAAGAAAATCAATTAATCATCATCTGATAGTTCCCATCAAATTGATTCGTCAGCATATCCATACCCCAAAAAGGGGAAAATGTAAAATAGTTGAACAGGATAATTCATATGTAAACTTGTATGACTTATTAAGCAAAGTCTCACCAAATACAGCACAATGATATTTTAACTACATGTATTATTTCCTTGGCTATCATCCCACAGATGATAAAAAAGGATACTCTTGTTGAACCATACCACATAGTTCTAGCAACAACAAAAGCTGCAAAAATGATAGCAGCGATACTACTGAAAAGGACGGTTTTAATATTGACCCTACACAATCCTTTGTCGACGTTGGGGGCGGGCGGATACTAAGAGTTTCAGATATTACAGTAGTTGGCAGTTAGCCCCCACACAGGTCAAAAAAAATCCTAATCGATCAAGAACAACAATTTTTATATGCTTTCTATGCTCATCTTTTAATCAGGTCCAACATTACAAAAGGTTTCCCAAGACAATAGTTGACTTATTCAGTTCTACGCATCTTCACATTAAGGGGAACTTCCTTGTAAGTATTCACCTTTTTGGCTGCTTGGCGTGACGGCCTTCCAATAGATGGTCTTTCAATATCTTCAGCTTGATTGCTTAGGGAAGACTTGCATTCTTTATCATCTTTTTCAACTGACAAACATACGGAGGTTGAAACTTCTTCTTGCATTTGATCATCATGGAGAGGACCTGAGGTAAGCCTAGTAGAGTCTACCTCAAACAAGTCTTCAACAGGTTTTTGTTCTTCAGATTTAAATCTAGCAGATTGCCTTTTAACAGGGAGCCTGTTAATTATGTAAAGAGGGAGCAAAAGTTAAATCATTTTCTTTTTAATATTATTATTTATAAGAAATCAAACACTAGAAACCATGAAGACACATTTTGCTGAGAGAATATGCATATACAAACCTTTTGTTATTAGAAATATTATCTTCTTTTTCAACTAATAAACACTTGGAAGTTGAAATGTTCCCTTGCTTTTGATCACTGTGGAGAGGACCTGAGGCAAGGCTAGTAGAGTCTGCCTCAAACAAGTCTTCAGCAGTTTTTGGTTCTTCAGATTTAAATCTAGCAGATTGCCTTCTAACACAGAGCCTGATAAGAAAGACATATTATATATATATACTTTCTCCTTTTATTGTTTATGAGAAATCAAACTCTATAAAATGTGAATACATGTTGTGAGAAATCAAACTCTATAAAATGTGAATACGTGTTATGATTTATGGTACGAAAATATGCTTTTATGAACCTTTTGTTATCAGCCTTCTTATCTTCAAGTTGTTTTACAATTGAAGGGCCCAAACCTACAATAATCATGGGGTAACTGATTTAATACAACCAACCAGTTTCAGAATCTAACTTGATAAAGAGTGAAACTATTAAACTTACTTTTGGATTGTTTCCTCGTGTTCATATTACAAGGTTTGTTTATTTTACTAAATGCTTCTGAAGACTCCAAAGTCTCTTCACAATTGAGCATTTCCACCTTAAGAAAGTATGACGTAAATGTCAGATAACAGGATGCTAAAAGAAAACCTTTTTGGGGAAATAAAAACGTAATAGAAAATAATTCATAAGGTCCACTTAATTACCTCTTTGTCAACTTTCTGAGAAGGTAAGGTTTCATTTTTTTCCTGGATAATAATACAACAGCTGATTACTTTCCTACATTACAGGAGAACAAGACATCATTTAACGCTAATGGAAGGAGTAGCTAAACTGACCTCTAATTCCAACCCTTTTGCTACTAGTAGACCCTTTTTACACCCCAGCTCATGCTGTAGTAGTTTTAGCTGAATCAACCAACATTAATATAAGAAACTCCACATGTTCAGCGCCAGAAAAAAGAAAATATACATAACTATTCACATTTATCAGTAAAAGCTTACCCTGTCTTTACCTAAATTTAATTCCTGCAAGATAGACAGAATAAGAAACTGATGTCATCAAGTACTCACATTTTGATCAAGAAAATAAAAATTAGTCTAGGCATCATATAAAATATTGAGGTTCTGGACTATGTGGGGAGGAAAAACAGACCGCAAGCATCTGGCTGTTTGATTGAGCAAGCTGAAAATTTTGTTGCTGCATTTTCTGAAGATTAACCCTCAGTTTATGTAACTCAATTCCACTCAACTCAATGATTTTACTGAAAATAAAATTAAGAAAAAACAGCAGAAAAGTAGAGAAAGAGGTAAATTTCACTACTTCAACAACCAATATGAATCCAAGAAAAATTCCACATAACGAAAACATAGCAAATTGAGAATGAAAGTTACTTTCTATCCGCCAAAAGCTTCATCAGCGTCATATTTTCCTGATTAAATATATCACACAACCCAGTTAAGCTAGAACATATGCAACACAAATTCTGAAGGAAAAAAGTATCAGACCCACAAGATATATACCTTCTTCAGCTCGTTAACGTACTCTTTAGTAGAAGCCGGGATGAACAACATCTCATCTAGCGTTGAGGGCTTAGGTTGGTGTTGCATGTTGGTTATATTAGCAAGACGTATCCTTTCAACACTTCCAGAAACTTCTGTTGATTTCCCCACTTTAGGTTTATGTTTATCTGATCAAAATACCAAATAATTAACTCATTCAGCAAACACCAACCTCAGAAGAATTGTTACTTGCTAATAGATTAAGTGATATGACTCAAAATATAAATAATGAATGATTTTACAAATCCTGAATATATACATGCGCAATTGTAGACATTAGTATTTCAATAGAACTAAAAACACAAATGGTTATACTTTGACAGATCCCAACTATCCATTTGTAGATAAATTAGGAAATGGTACGGCTCAGTTACCTTAAATGCATAAATTCTGTCTAAAAAATGGCAAAAGAAAAACCCTTAAATCCTGGTGGGTACTTGAGAAATGAACTAATTATAGCAAAAAAAGCTATTCAATCAGGAAATTATACAAGTACGATAAAAACCCTAAAAACCATCATAAGTAACTAGTGTAATTATACAATGATGATGAAGAATGCGAACCCCAATTAACATGAAAATAGGGTAAACTTCAAGAAATTGAATAAATTAAAAACAACATTTTAACGATTACCTCTAGCTATGATGTTGTTCTCTGAATTAAGTACAAAGAAACCCTCTTTGGTTGACATCGAAGAAACCCTAATATTTTCTCTATACAATTTTATTTTAGCATGCGTTTCCACTCTCTCTCTATAATATTTTCCACTTTCGATCTCTCTCTGTATATCGTTCTCCGTGATTCACACACTTTCTCTCTCTAGAATTCTCGATATCTGGAGTCTCTCTGTACTGAAACTAGCATGTTTACGTTGAAATGAAGGAAGCAAATGCAAGAAGAATGGAGGTTCGGGAAACAAACGGCTTCCCGAAGCAAATTTCGAGCCTATTTTGAATTCACACCCAAAATAACCCGAGCTTAGATCTCATGTTCGACTCACTTACTTAGAAGCCCACGGCCCAGTGTAAAAGTTACCAATGGAGCCAATGAATCAAAATTCATTAAGGAGAGAGCCGAACACTATTATTTAAGATAGAATTTCGCATATCTTGTTCTTTCATTAAAGAGTCCTAAAAAATTATTCACACAAAAAACAAAATGAATTTCACAAGAAATTGCTTACAAAGGAATTTTTCTATTTTCACAAGACAACGTGATTTACGTTTACTATTTATGCAAGGAATATATTACAAAAATATCACTCCATTCATCTTTATAAACTATATAAATAATTAGGGATTTTCATTTAAGGATTTTAAATAATTAATTTATCAAAAGAATGATTATGTTTGAATGATTCATTGGAGGAAATTGTTACCTTAATACTTTAATTCAGTGGAATTTATCTTTAATTATTTGAGTCATTTTAGTAATTAGTTATATAATTGAATTTATATTTGTTTAAATAAAATCGAATTGGTGCATGATTAGTAGTTAGATTAATAGGATTATTACATACTTCGTGGGAATGATATTCTATTTGCTGCTATATTACATAATCGATCGTGTATACTTGCGTGAACTTATTATATAGAAATAGGCAAACAAGTTTTTGGCCCTGTATTTTAATAATTAAAATTTTTAAATATTAATTTCCATCAATTTGGTCTTAGTTTCAATATTATCTTCATTTTATTTTAATTGTGTTCTTTTTGTAGGCAATCTTGTATGTAAACGAGATTGAAAGATTAGGAGTTACTACTGTTGTACGAAGACAAAATTGATAGAATGTTTTGAAAAGTGCGACAGTTTTGTGCAAAAAAAGTTCGTCAAGAAGCAATGGTTGCAGAAGAGGCACATAAATCACTCAAAGACTATGCACGACCGCATGTTACAGAAATTCACTTTAGCATACGGAGACCAACAATAAATACAAACACGTTTGAAATCAAACCAGGAACGATCCAAATGATTCAAAATTCAACCCAACTTGGCGTTTTGCCCAATGATGATACGAATGACCACCTTGTCAGTTTTCTGGAAATATTGTCGACGTCGTAATTTTTATTTGTCTCTTTCTGTTCTTGTCTTTTGGTATTCTCATGTTAGGTGAGATTTGTTTGAAAAAATAAGTTTGAAAAGGTCTGACATGTATACATCAACGATTTGACTGTAAGAGTCGCCAGTTGGTTATTTTTAAATGGTTGCACCAACTCAATCGAGAAAAGGTTTACGCAAAGACCTAGTGGTGTGACACTATTTAACTGGTCTGCAAAGCCGAAATTCGTTAGGGTCTGGGGGCTTGATTAAACGGAGGGAAAGTGTTAGGCACCCCCCGACTTCCGTGATAACACGGTTACCGCCACTTTTCATAAACTTTTATCTGCGTATGTGTGTGTGTAGGTCGATGTGCAGTTTGTTTGGAAGTAGTGATATGCCTCATTCGCACATATATACAAAGGGTTTGACTTTTGTATAAAAGTTTAATTTTAACAAGATATAGCAGTGATGTTTTGCAAAACAGATTTTTCAAACCCTTGTGCTCAATAGTAATTAAGGCCTTTGATACTTCTATTTTATTATGTGTTCGACTTGATTACTTTTATTTTCGAGATGCGAGGCATCTTCGAGAAAATAAGATACATAGTAGTGTCGAACTCCTTGTGGGCATGAGAGCCATCTAAGGGAGTTCAGACACCGTGGATAATTTACAAGCTGGCTGCAACTGAAAATGTCCAACACAGGACCCGTGATAAAATAATATGTACAAAAGCTATAAAACGGAATAGATTTGAATAAATATAAGCATTCCAGCTTCAACGGTTCCAGTTTAGTCACCATGACCAGGTCAAAGTGAAAAATAGCCAGATCTAGGCAAATCTAACCCACAGACTAATAAAGATAGAAAAAGAACTAGATTTGAGTAAATCTATACTATTCCAGCTTCAACGGTTCCAGTTTAGTCACCATGAACCGGTTAAAGTGAGAAATAGTCCGATTTAGGCAAATCTAGCCCACAAGATGATAAAACAGTTATATATATATATATATATATATATATATATATATATATATATATATATATATATAAGTATATATATAAAAGCGATAAACGCACCGGATGTATTGATAAGTAGGTTTTATACCTACTTATCCGGTATTTGTTACGTGAATTAGTTGCTAAAACTCATGTTTCTTAGTTACTTTTAATGCATTTTGTGTTCATTTTATAGATTATATGCTTGGGTACGAAAATGCAAGAAAAAGACGACTATTGGCATGAAGAAGCAAGGGAAAGCAATTCGGACATCTTTTGGACTAAAATACGCAATCAAATGTAAGAAGGGAAGATTGAAGGACTTTTAACACCAAGTTGGATGCATGTTCTTGGCTTGGAACTTGGATTTTATTGTAGATCTACTTCTTAGCTTTCTGTAACATCTTGAACCGTCCCAATTAGAGTTTGGATGCGAGAGTTATTTCCTTTTTATCAATAAAGATCAAAGCTAAGAGTTGTCATGCTTGCCATTTACAAAGCATCTACTTCAAGCCCGATTTCCACCTTGATCCAATCCGAATCTGTCAATTCTCAAAGAATGAAAGTTTTAGAGCTCGTCGATATCTTCTATTTGATAGGTGGTGGGCCTCGCAACTCTTCCCGAATCAAATGTTATGGCCGTTTTACCATATGACATAGCAGCAGAAAAACTTCCAGGAAGGACCCCCGCCGGAGCGGGCTATTTAGGCCTATTACCCCCCGCCGGGGCGAGGGTACGGGCTGCAAATCAGTGACAAAGCCAGCCGGGGCGGGCTTTTTGTGAAGGAAACCCCCGCCGGGGCGGGGGTACGGGCCAGAACACGTTTTTGATGCATTTTAGGTCGAATTTTGATACCTTTTTGACTCCAAATTAGATTAGGTTTGTTCCTAAGCTAAAAATTAGACTTGTAACCTTTAAATACATGATGAGCGGCATAAATCCAAGATAGATTAGATTAGAGAGAATTCCATTAGATTAGATTAGAGTAGATTAAATTAAAACCCTAGTTCTTATGAGATTTGGAGATTGAAGCAACTTGGAGACCATTGAAGATTCAAAGTAGGAGCAATGAGAGAGCATCAAATCCACGGACAATAGATTCTATCTTCTCATCTTCTATCTTTGTCTTTTAATGTGTATTCAATTGTGGATTCTTAGTTTTAATTCAATAATCATGAACTAATTCTTTGTTTGAGATTATAATGGATCTTATTGTGTAGTTTATTTTAATATTTTTCGCTATCAATTATTATGTTCTATTGTGAGGATTGTATATTGTGATTTGGACTTAATTGCTTAATTTCCTAGCTAACAATTACAGTGATAATCTATATGAACTCGAGAGATGAAGTTTAGATTTAGATTTGACCATGATAGTGTGTGTTTGTGATTTTTGCATAGATGGAATTCATGATTCGTGTTTAGGATAGAGATATGCCTTTACGCCATATGTAATCTTATCGAGAACTTGTGCTTTAAATCTTTTTTAATTGTAATTCACATAGAGATATAGTGGATTAGTTAATTAGGGTGTCTTGCTTAATTCTATCATCTGTGGATTTAAGTGAGTATGGGTATTATGCATCGTGAGGTGGTTTTATCTGCTTTAGTGTTCTTGATTAACAATTCAAGATAGAAAATAATTGATGAGAAGTGTGTTAACTTAAATGAAGCAAGAAGTGAAGTTGTGATCTTAAATCTCCGTAATATAATTTTTAATTAGTGGTAATTAAAATTAGTGTAATTAAATAATTTGAAATTCATTCGTTTAAATAAGATTGAGTTGGTTACGGGTTAGTACTTGGTGATTTTTATTAAATAATTCCTCGTGGGAACGATACTCTACTTTTACTTTATTACTTGCTGAGCACATATACTTGCGTGTTGTGCGTAATTAGATTTTACCCAACAAGTTTTTGGCGTCGTTGCTGGGGAATTAGTTTAATATTTTTTTTGCCAATATTAGCTTCAATCAAATTAGTCTTAATTTAAACATTTTCTTTTCTTTTTATTTAATTCTCTCCCTATTTTTCTTTCTTTTCAGGTACCATGGATGGATGCAATTATCAATGGCCATACACAAATATGACTCCACCAAGGGACACAGGAATTTATGGACTCAATGCATTTTTTGCATTGTGAGCACAAATTGAGACACTTTCGAGGAAGTTGGACGCTTTTGCAGCACAACGTCGTCAAAGTGTGGCGGTTACATGTGACTATTATGCTGGCAACCATCAAAGTCATCAATGCACCGTCAGTTTTGAGCCGGTACCATATAGTGGTGATTACCTCAACAACTATGATGAGCCTAACTATCACCGAGATTGGGGGTATCACCCGGATTTTTCAAGGAGCTACATTTATGATGACCAATATTACGTTCCAAATCCATTATACACACCAGACTTTTCATGTCCACCTCCATTGCCACAAGAAGAAAAGCTAAATTCGAGGGATGTAATATTGAAGGGCATAGCAAACCTAGAGGAGATGAGGATTAGCCAAGAGCTGGCAACCCAAAATTTTAATAATCGAATGGAACAACTCGTCACTACCTCAACCAATGGTCCTCAATACATCGCTTTTGAGACTGAAACAGAAAATTCAAGGCTGGGGTAATTATTGTCCAAGTTCATTGCAAATGAGGAGAAAATGAGTAATCAAGCGAGGTCAATTCAAAATCTTACGGATCAGATAGAGCAAATGACCAAATCCGTAAGTAACCTTTCTCCAAACACTTGGCTTGATGACATGGATGACAAAACTGACGGAGAACTCGAACCAAATTTACTACTGGATGAGCCGCAAGATATCGAAAGTGTGGAGACAATTGGGGATAATTAAATAGAGGTCGACGAAGATCTAAATGGGTCTCCACCACAGATCAAAGAGTCAGTTAGATTTGCAAAATCATGCCCACTTTGTAGTCATGTCATCGGCAAAGCTCTTGATGACATAAGAGCGAGTACAATTTTGAATCTATGGTGGGATGAGAAAGAGAAGATAGACGAAGAGCCCATTGTGTGTGACAAGCTTCCATGCCCCAAAGTGATCACATATACAATGGAGAAAATACCTAGCTGTGGGACGTTCTTGATTGAGATCATACCAAATCAGAGCATGCTAGGTGACTTTGATGCATTGGCCATCGCCTGTGGGAACCTCCAAAAGGACAATTTGTTACTGATGGATGGAGGGTTCCTCAACTTCTGAAGAGAAATTGGATAGCGTTAACCAGACAAAGTCTGGCTGAAGGACTATAAATCAAGCGCTTATTAGGAGGCAACCCAAGTTTAATTATTATTTTTAGTTTTTTTAGGTTTCATATTAGTTGATAGATTTTTTTTCATTCTTTTAGGATTTAATAAGCTTGCTTCTTTTGTGTTCACAGGTTAGTTAAGTCAAATTCAAGTGTGGTGCCCAATTTGTTCCATGTGCCTAACCTATTCTCCAAACTTAGCGGACAAGGAGGAGGATTGCTATATTTTTAAGGAAGTCCTCTGCTTTACTTTTTTCTATTTCAGCAATTGAGGACAATGTCTAGTTTAAGTTTGGGGGGCATTTTAGTGTCGTATTGCATATAGTTAGTTATTTACATTGTAGTTCGTATAGTTACATTTAGTTTTTGCATTCAGTTTCTTGAAAAAAAAATTGAAAATTTGAAATATTAGTAGTTAGTTTATTATGTTTATATAGCATTTAGTACATCTTGCATGAGTCCAGCTGTTTGATATTTACAGTTTATTTTAGCCAATGATGAGATTGGAATTGGGTAGACAAGTATAGTACTGATTATTAAAGCTTTGATGTGATTTCTTGTTCTGAATTGAGTATTTTTCTATTTGAAACTGGTATAATAAGGACAGCACAGTAAAAACAACGTGTTGATTGATTGAGTTTAAATTGATACATAATGGGACTCTAAAGGATAATGCTAGTTTGAATGAAAGAATGACAAGAATAAGTAATTATGGCTAAGGTTAGACAAGAACCTAAGTTTGGGGGAATATTTGGGGTATATAAGCTATAAAAAAAAGTATGAATAAACACCTTGGCGTGTTTGTCTAGTTTTGTGGCCTTTGTTACTTGAGTAAGTAAGCCCAAGGGGATTGTCTTTACACCTAGCGCCCTAAGGTCTTAATGGTCTGGAAGTTGTTGGTCGAAAGCTCGTTAAGGTAGCATTGAAAAGCCTAAGGGAATAAGACATTGCATAGCTATGTGTATATAAAAAAAAGAAAAGAAAAAAAATGAATGAAATGGGAAATAAGAGCAAAAAGCCCCCATCGATGAAAAATGAAGCATAAGTATCCCATGTTGACTCTCGATATTGGTAATTGTTTGATTTTAGTTGGATCTAGCTTGTTTTTGGATTTCTTGAGTTTACACTGTATGATGCCTTCGAAGAGACTTGTTATGTGTTAAATTTGATTTTATATCAATAAACATTGTTGTGGAGCACACACGAACTATATTAGTGATAACAGTCTAAGATGTGATGATTGATTGGGAAATTAATGATTTGTTTTGATATGATGTATTATCATGTTTACTTGATTTCTCTAAGGTCGGTTGAATAGACTTGTTTCTGTCATTACTGCTGGATTCGTAAGCATGTAGATTAGTTGCATTGCATAGCATTGTTGTTTTGTGTTTTTGCTTGAGGACAAGCAAATGTTTAAGTTTGGGGGTATTTGATAAGTAGGTTTTATACCTACTTATCAGGTATCTGTTACTTGAATTAGTTGCTCAAACTCATGTTTCTTAGTTACTTTTCATGCATTTTGTGTTCATTTTATAGATTATATGCTTGGGTATGAAAATGCAAGAAAAAGATGACTATTGGCATATAGAAGCAAGGGAAAGCAATTCGGACATCTTTTGGACCAAAATACGCAAGCAAATATAAGAAGGGAAGATTGAAGGACTTTTAACACCAAGTTGGATGTATGTTCTTGTCTTGGAACTCAGATATTATTGTAGATCTACTTCTTAACTTTTTGAAACATCTTGAACCGTCCCAAATGGAGTTCAGATGCGAGAGTTATGGCCTTTTTATCAACAAAGATCAAAGCTAAGAGTTGTCATGCTTGCCATTTACATAGCGTGTACTTCAAGCCCGATTTTCACCTTGATCCAATCCGAATCTGTCAATTCTCAAAGAATGAAAGTTGTAGAGCTCGTCGATATCTTCGATTTGATATGTGACGGACCTCGTAACTATTTCTGGATCAAAAGTTATGGTTGTTTTACTAGAGGACATTACAGCAAAAAAACTTCCAGGAAGGATCCCCGCCAGGGCGGGCTATTTAGGCCTATTACCCCCCGCCGGGGTGGGGGTACGGGCTGCAAATCAGTGGCAAAGCCAGTCGGGGCAGGTTTTTTATGAAGGAAACCCCCGTCGGGGCGGGGGTACGGGCCAGAACACATTTTTGATGTATTTTGGGTCGAATTTTGATATTTTTTGACTCCAAATTGGATTGGGTTTGTTCCTAAGCTAAAAATTAGACTTGTAACCTTTAAATACATGATGAGAGGCATAAATCCAAAATAGATTAGATTAGAGAGAATTCCATTAGTTTAGATTAGAGTAGATTAAATCAAAACCCTAGTTCTTATAAGATTTAGAGATTGAAGCAACTTGGAGACCATTGAAGATTCAAAGTAGGAGCAAGGAGAGAGCATCAAATCTACGGACTATAGATTCTATCTTCTCATCTTCTTCTATCGTTGTCTTTTAATGTGTATTCAATTATGAATTCTTAGTTTTAATTCAATAATTATGAACTAATTCTTTGTTTGAGATTATAATGGATCTTATTGTATAGTTTCTTTTTATATGCTTCGCTATCAATTATTATGTTCTATTGTGAGGATTGTCTATTGTGATTTGGATTGAATTGCTTAATTACCTAGCTAACAATTACCGTGATAATCTATATGAACTCAAGAGATGAAGTTTAGATTTAGATCTGATCATGATAACATGCGTTTGTGATTTTCTGAATAGATGGAATTCATAATTCGTGTTTAGGATAGAGATATGCCTTTACGCCATATGTAATCTTATAGAGATCTTGTGTTTTAAATCCTTTTTAATTGTAATTCATATAGAGATATAGTGGATTAGTTAATTAGGGTGTCTTGCTTAATTTTATCATCTGTAGATTTAAGTGAGTATGAGTATTATGCATGGAGAGGTGGTTTTATCTGCTTTAGTGTTCTTGATTAACAATTCAAGATAGAAAATAATTGATGAGAAGTGTGTTAACTTAAATGAAGCAAGAAGTGAAGTTGTGATCTTAAATCTCCGTAATATGATTTTTAATTAGTGGTAATTAGAATTAGTGTAATTAAATAATGTAATTTATATAATTTGAAATTCATTCGTTTAAATAAGATTGAGTTGGTTACGGGTTAATACTTGGTGATTTTTATTAAATAATTCCTCATGAGAACGATACTCTACTTTCACTTTATTACTTGTTGACCACGTATACTTGCGTGTAGTGCGTAATTAGATTTTATTCAACAAGTTTTTGGCGCCGTTTCCAGGAAATTAGTTTAATATTTTTTTTTGCCAATATTAGCTTCAATCAAATTAGTCTTAATTTAAACATTTTGTTTTCTTTTTATTTAATTCTCTCCCTATTTTTCTTTCTTTTCTGGTACCATGGATGGATGCAATTATCAATGGCCATACACAAATATGACTCCACCAAGGGACACAGGAATTGATGGACTCAATGCATTTTTTGCATTGTCAGCATAGATTGAGACACTTTCGAGGAAGTTGGATGCTTTTGTAGCACAATGTCGTCAAAGTGTGGCGGTTACGTGTGACTATTGTGCTGGCAACCATCAAAGTCATCAATGAACCGTCAGTTTTGAGCCGGTACCATATAGTGGTGATTACCTCAATAACTATGATGAGCCTAACTATCACCGAGATTGGGGGTATCACCCGAAATTTTTAGGGAGCTACATTTATAATGACCAATATTACGCTCCAAATCCATCATACACACCGTACTTTTCATGTCCACCTCCATTGCCACAAGAAGAAAAGTCAAATCCGAGGGATGTAATATTGAAGGGCATAACAAACCTAGAGGAGATGAGGATTAGCCAAGAGTTGTCAACCCAAAATTTTAATAATCGAATAGAACAACTCGTCACTACCTCAACCAATGGTCCTCAATACATGGCTTCCGAGACTGAAACAGAAAATTTAAGGCTAGGGGAATTATTGTCCAAGTTCATAGCAAATAAGGAGAAGATGAGTAATCAAGCGAGGTCAATTCAAAATCTTGCGGATCAGATAGAGCAAATGACGAAAGCCATAAGCAACCTTCCTCGAAACACTTGGCTTTATAACATGGATGACAAAATTGACGGAGAACCCGAACCAAATTTGCGACTGGATGAGCCACAAGATATTAAAAGTGTGGAGACAATTGGGGATAATTAAATAGAGGTCGACGAAGATCTAAATGGGTCTCTACCATAGATCAAAGAGTCAGTCAAATTTATAAAATTATGCCCACTTTATAGTTATGTTTCTTGATGACATAAGAGCGAGTACAATTTTGAATCCATGGTGGGATGAGAAAGAGAAGATAGACAAAGAGCCCATTATGTGTGACAAGCTTCCATGCCCCAAAGTGATCACATACACAATGGAGAAAACACCTAGCTGTTGGACGTTCTTGATTGAGATCATACCAAATCAGTGCATGCTAGGTGACTTTGATGCATTGGCCATCGCCTGTGGGAACCTCTAAAAGGACAATTTGTTACTGATGGATGGAGGGTTCCTCAACTTTCAAAGAGGAATTGGATAGCGTTGACCAGACAAAGTCCGGCTGAAGGACTATAAATACAGCGCTTATTGGGAGGCAACCCAAGTTTAATTATTATTTTTAGTTTTTTTTAGGTTTTGATATTAGTTGATAGTTTTTTTTCATTCTTTTAGGATTTAATAAGTTTGCTTCCTTTGTGTTAACAGGTTAGTTAAGTCAAATTTAAGTGTGGTGCCCAATTTGTTCCATGTGCCTAACCTATTCTGTAAACTTAGCGAATAAGGAGGAGGATTGCTATATTTTCAGGGAAGTCCTTTGCTTTATTTTTTTCTATTTCAGCCAATGAGGACAATGTCTAGTTTAAGTTTGGGGGGCATTTTAGTGTCGTATTGCATATAGTTAGTTATTTACATTGTAGTTCGTATAGTTACATTTAGTTTTTGCATTCAGTTTCTTGAATTTTTTTTTTTGAAAATTTGAAAAATTAGTAGTTAGTTTACTATGTTTATATAGCATTTAGTACATCTTGCATGAGTCCAGCTGTTTGATATATATACAGTTTATTTTGGCCAATGATGAGATTGGAATTGGGTAGACAAGTATAGTACTGACTATTAAAGCTTTGCTGTGATTTCTTGTTCTGAATTGAGTCTTTTTCTGTTTGAAACTGGTATAATAAGGATAGCACAGTAAAAATAACTTGTTGATTGATTGAGTTTAAATTGATATATAATGGGACTCTAAAGGATAATGCTAGTTTGAATGAAAGAATGACAAGAATAAGTAATTACGGCTAAGGTTAGACAAGAATCTAAGTTTGGGGGAATATTTGGGGTATATAAGCAATTAAAAAAAAGTATGAATAAACATCGTGACGTGCTTATCTAGTTTTGTGGCCTTTGTTACTTGAGTAAGTAAGCCCAAGGGGATTGTCTTTACACCTAGCGCCCTAAGGTCTTAATGGTCTGCGAGTCGTTGGTCGAAAGCTCGTTAAGGTAGCATTGAAAAACCTAAGGGAATAAGATATTGCATAGCTATGTGTATATAAAAAAAAAGAAAAGAAAAAAAATTGAATAAAATGGGAAATAAGAGCAAAAAGCCCCTGTAGATGAAAAATGAAGCATAAGTATCCCATGTTGACTCTCGATATTGGTAATTATTTAATTTTAGTTGGATCAAGCTTAATTTTGGATTTCTTGAGTTTACACTGTATGATGCCTTTGAAGAGACTTGTTATGTGTTAAATTTGATTTTATATCAATAAACATTGTTGTGGAGCACACACACACTATATTAGTGATAACAGTCTAAGATGTGATGATTGATTGGGAAATTAATGATTTGTTTTGATATGATGTATTATCATGTTTACTTGATTTCTCTAAGATCGGTTGAATAAACTTGTTTCTGTCATTACTGCTGGATTCGTAGGCATATAGATTAGTTACATTGCATAGCATTGTTGTTTTGTGTTTTTGCTTGAGGACAAGCAAATGTTTAAGTTTGGGGGTATTTGATAAGTAGGTTTTATACCTACTTATCCGGTATCTGTTACTTGAATTAATTGCTCAAACTCATGTTTATTAGTTACTTTTTATGTATTTTGTGTTCATTTTGTAGATTATATGCTTGAGTATGAAAATGCATGAAAAAGATGACTATTGGCATATAGAAGCAAGGGAAAGTAATTCGGACATCTTTTGGACCAAAATACGCAAGCAAATGCAAGAAGGGAAGATTGAAGGACTTTTAACACCAAGTTGGATGCATGTTCTTGGCTTGGAACTTGGATATTATTTTAGATCTACTTCTTAGCTTTCTGAAACATCTTGAACCGTCCCAATTGGAGTTCGGATGCGAGAGTTATGACCTTTTTATCAACAAAGATCAAAGCTAAGAGTTGTCATGCTTGCCATTTACATAGCATCTACTTCAAGCCTGATTTCCACCTTGATTAAATTCGAATCTGTCAATACTCAAAGAATGATAGTTGTAGAGCTCATCGATATCTTCGATTTGATAGGTGGCAGGCCTCATAACTCTTCCCGGATCAAAAGTTATGGTTATTTTACTAGAGGACATTACAGCAGAAAAACTTCCAGGAAGGACCCCCGCCAAGGCGGACTATTTAGGCCTATTACCCCCCGCCGGGGCGGGGGTACGGGCTGCAAATCTGTGGTAAAGCTAGCCAGGGCAGGCTTTTTGTGAAGAAAACCCTCGTCGGGGCGGGGGTACGGGCCAGAACACGTTTTTGATGCATTTTGGGTCGAATTTTGATACCTTTTTGACTCCAAATTGGATTGGGTTTGTTCCTAAGCTAAAAATTAGACTTGTAACCTATAAATACATGATGAGAGGCATAAATCCAGGATAGATTAGATTAGAGAGAACCACTAGATTAGATTAGACTAGATTAGATCAAAACCCTAGTTCTTATGCGATTTGGAGATTGAAGCAACTTGGAGACCATTGAAGATTGAAAGTAGGAGCAAGGAGATAGCATCAAATCTACGGACAATAGATTCTATCTTCTCATCTTCTTCTATCGTTGTCTTTTAATGTGTATTCAATTGTGGATTCTTAGTTTTAAATCAATAATCAAGAACTAATTCTTTGTTTGAGATTATAATGGATCTTATTATGTAGTTTATTTTAATATGCTTCGCTATCAATTATTATGTTCTATTGTGAGGATTGTCTATTGTGATTTGGGCTTAATTGCTTAATTACCTAGCTAACAATTAACGTAATAATCTATATGAACTCGAGAGATGAAGTTTAGATTTAGATCTGATCATAATAGCATGTATTTGTGATTTCTGCATAGATGGAATTCATAATTCGTGTTTAGGATAGAGATATGTCTTTACGCCATATGTAATCTTATAGAGAACATGTGCTTTAAATCCTTTTTAATTGTAATTCACATAGAGATATAGTGGATTAGTTAATTAAGATGTCTTGCTTAATTCTATCATCTGTAGATTTAAGTGAGTATGGGTATTATGCATCGAGAGGTGGTTTTATCTACTTTAGTGTTCTTATTTAACAATTCAAGATAGAAAATAATTGATGAGAAGTGTGTTAACTTAAATGAAGCAAGAAGTGAAGTTGTGATCTTAAATCTCCGTAATATGATTTTTTATTAGTGGTAATTAGAATTAGTGTAATTAAATAATTTAATTTATATAATTTGAAATTCATTCGTTTAAATAATATTGAGTTGGTTACGGGTTAGTACTTGGTGATTTTTATTAAACAATTTCTCGTGGGAACGATACTTTACTTTCACTTTATTACTTATGGACCACGTATACTTGCGTGTTGTGCGTAATTAGATTTTACCCAACATGTATATCAAGGCTCAATTAAACAGAGTTTGAAAACAAGAAGTATATGCATAAGTATTGTAGACACTCAAAATTTTATGCATACCTGTTATTAACATTACAGGAGGGCAGAATCGTCTTTCAGAGATAACCCTGGAAGACAGCTCAGCTCAATCCCAGAGACAACCCTGGGATATTCAGTATTACCATCTCGGAGATAACCCCGAGACATCCATCTCAGTCCTGGAAATTCCACCTGAAGTTTTGACCTCAACAGCGAAAACAACACCGGGAGTTTCAACGTCAACCTCTGAGATAACCCCGAGGAATGCAGTTCAAATACCAAAAATCACACCGGAGAAGACCGTGTTATCTCAGAGATAACCCCGAGATACTCAGTCTTAGTCCCGAAAACAACACCGGGAAAGACATCGTCAACCTCGAAGATAACTCCGAGGTATGCAATTGCAGTTGCAGTTCTGGAGACAACCCCGGAAATGCTTGTTTCAAACCTATGCAATCAGCTTCAAACACTCGGCAATGGTCCCGAGGCACTCATTTCCAAAGTTCGGAGATAACCCCAGGAAGTCAGGCAAATCTTAGAAACAACACTGAGGACGGTCAACACCTGCAGCAGTCAAATCTCAGAGATAACCCTGAGCGATGACTGCTAAATCTGCTCAAGCCGGAGATAGCCCCGGTGAAGGGCAGAACCGTCATCTTGCCATCACAATCCCACTTTTCGCTGTCTCAACATTCATACATACATACACAGCAATGCCTTACAAGAACCAAAGAGCGCCAATCCCAAGTGACTACTGCAAAAGACAGCACACCGAATAGAATTTGAAGCTTGAAGACCAAGGGCATGGTCCCATCTTCCTAACTTCGTACAACCTCTAATCCCATGTCATTGTGTAGCTCTTGACAACAACATGCCAAAAAAGGTCTTATACACCTCAATCGGATGCCCAGATTGAAGTTCTGAAAGTTTGAGCGGACATCACGTTGTACGCATGCATGTATTTCGAGACGGCGGGACCCGCAGAACCCGGGGCACCCCGGGCAGCCGAAGGTAAGGAAGCCCTGTCCAATTTACTCTGTACACACTATAAACTGAGTGCTTTCTCATTTTAAATACTTGTGAGCTTATATATTATTATATTTTTACCGATGGGTGTAATAACCCAATATTTTCAACATAATTAAATAAGAAATTTTGTATTAATTTTTTTATAAAGGTGGGATTATGTGCAAAGTAAAGTATATGTATTTATGTGATGAATAAAACTTATTTATTACATGAATAATTATAAATAAATTCTTTTATGAATTATTGATCATTATAGATTATATTCTTATATAATGAATTAATTTTGTAATAAAAATAGTTAGTATTTATTTTCCGTAAAAATATGATTATTGTATATAGGATGTAATTGTTAGGATTGTTATGATAAGTAATGAATACACTCTTAGATTACAATATCACACTTGTGGACGTTAATTCGTGTCATATAAGTGAATTAGCGATGAAGATTAGCACGGCCTCGAAGCTAAACCAGTCTTGGCACTGCCAGGGTACGGCGTAGCTGCGCCGTCCCAGCAGTACAAACTGGCGCAGCTGCGCCAGTGGTCAGTTGGAGAAAAAAAATTAATTTTTCTTTTTTAGAAATAAAATGGAACATTTTGTTATATGTGTAACATTGGTAAACCATGAAATAAAGTGTGTTACGTTTGACGAAGGAAATATTAAGTAACCCATTAATTAATATTAATTAATTGTGGTAGAATATTGATTACTTGGTAATTAATTAATAATAAGTGATTACTATTATTTGAAATATATCTATAAATATAATAAGAATTATTTAGATAATTAATGATTATGGAGATCCATAAATACATTAACCGATGATGGTTAGAGTAATTACTTTTGGTGTTAATTAATCAAGGAAGTAAATAATTTTTTTAATTAACATAAATAAATAAGTTATTAATATAATAATATTAGATTATCGGTTATGTGCATGTGAGCAATATTATGACTATACTATAGAGCGTAGTGTGATTTTTATGTGACTATATAGTAAGTTTTATGAAACTATATTGTACGAGGCTATGTGGTTAAGCATATTGGAACTATATGTTATAAATACATTATCTATGTGACAAATGTATGTGGGTATATATTAAAATAATATACCATGAGCATATTACAAACAATTATTTTTAATAAAGTATACCGGTGTGATACAAAATTATATATGTACTATATGTATGTTACATTGCCATATTACATCTACTACCTTGAAATATTAATCATATTGTGACACTAAGTTATAATGTATGGTTGATATGTGTATACAATATAGCATAAGAATAAGAGTTGGGTGCATAAGTATATGGTCTAATGTTGTAAGAGTGCTGAGATAAATTGCTTGTCCCAAAATAAGTGTCTCATTTGCTCAAATCTCAGTCACGTGTAGAACAAAAAGGCTAGGCCTATGTTCTTCATTTTCTTCCAAGCTTGCTAGGCAATGATTATGAGGGGAGTGGTGCTCATGATGTAAATTACCAACTCCTTCTTATACTTCATGTAATCTCTCAATCCTTGAGTTTGATTTCTTGGACAATGGCTTGGCATGGTCAAGAAATTCTCTATAAATTGAACATTCCCCTTCATTATCTATGTTGCTTGAATTGTCTGATAATTTGTTAAGTGTGAGATTGAGGGCATACTAGTATTCTAAGTAACTGGAAGTTCATTGGAGCAAGTTCACTTCAGAATTTCAGAGGTATAAGCCCCATTCCTTGCTTTCCATTTTCATTTTCTGCTAAAATGAATTCTTGAGTTCTTGAGTTTTAAATTCTTAATTATGTGGAATTAGATGATGATGAGGTTAAGTATTGGTTAGTTAGTTGTTATATAATCATACAAGCATGTTTAAACTGATATATGAATGTTTAGAATCAAGTTTGTGTATAATTGTTATGGTTGGGCTAAAGTTCTGTCGAAGCAGACTGTTCTTGGCTCGAACCAGGCATGGCGCAGCTGCGCCGGATTTACACTGAGGCGCATCACAGTTGCGCCAGTCTCTGTTTCCAGTTTTTGCTTTCTATTAAAAATCTGACCAATGTTAGTAAATTATTATGACTTAAGCCAGCCTGTAAGCATGTGTAACATGTATATATTAGTATATTAACCTAATGTGAGCATGGTTGGATTAGCATACGTGATTTATAAAGGTGTAGAATTTAAAATGAATTTAGGACTTTAGAACGGAACTTGATATGTATGTATGCTATGTTTATATTCTAACTTTGCAAGCATGTTAGTAGAGCCTTAAAGTTTGCTTGTACGTGTTAAATTGCATTGTTCAAAGTTTAAAATAGTTTTAAAAGCAAACTTGAACATATTTTCTAAATATAGTTGCATCACATGAATGTTTAGATTCTAAAGGATTAAGAGATCATGTTACGTCAATAATATCCCTATACATGACCCATATGTATTGAACATGTAGAAACTACTAGTAAGTTTACGAATGAAAATACGAACTTTGGACGAGAATGTTAACATACTATTTTGGAAGTTAGAATCTGGCTTTTATGAGCATGTTTAATGATACTTTTAGTGTTGTTAAAGTATCCTACCTATATACCTATTATGTTAAGAGTTGTGAAATCAAGTTAGAACTAAATAAAGCATGTTTTCAAAATAATAACTAGAATAGCTTCATGTATGCAATATGAATACACACAAGCACGTCTAACAATGAGTTTTATGACTACCTTATATGTTTAAAAGGCAAGCATGATATATTTTGTGAATTCATAACCTCGAATGACCTTAAATGGTTTAAGTGTTTAAATTAGAAATATATTAGAAAATGAAACCTAGATTGACTTGAGGAGCATGAAAAGACCCTAAGCATGACAAATATATTATGTGTGATTACTTTGGGCAAGCCGGATAGAAATCACAAGGCAGTAGCTGCATCTTGGCTTGGCCAGAGGGCTGCGCAGCTGCGCCGGCCCTAGGCCTAGCCATGGTGCAGCTGCGCCAGTCTGGAATTCCATATATTAAGTTCTGATATTTTGGACAGTAACTACGTAATGCTTATGATGCTAAATGTGATCTAAAACTTACTGATATATGTGTGATGCTTAGTTGTTAAGTTGGTGTTGTATTGAAATGGAAGTCCATGAGTAGAGAAAGTCTTAACCTTGAACATTATAAATTAACTTATGAAATAACTAGATAATTGATTTCGTGCTAAGCCTAAAAGCTGATTTTGTACCATATATGCATACTTGAATCATGTCGGACTTGATTAACGAATGTGTTAGCTAATGAGCATCTTATGCTTGTAATACATTATAAATAGATTCGAAAGTGTTGATTTAATTACGTGGATAAACTACGCTTAAGGCAAGTATCCTAAACCCTTGCATTACTTTATTCGACGCATATCGTAAGCAAGTTTCTAAACCTATCTTTTTACATTGAGCAAGTTCCTTGAACCCTACTTTCATTGAGCAAGTTCCCTATACTTACTCCAATTATTATTGAGCAAGTTTCTTAATTCTTACTCTTTTATTTGAGTAAGTATCTAAACTATCCTTTCCGTTGTGCAAGTATCCTACCTTTGCATTTCCTTTATACAATGGACATGAGTAAGAAAGTTTCAGATTTATATTATTATTGTACTAGATTATTAACCCTATTGTCGTATATATTATATCCGATCATTGTTTATCAACATGATATTATATCATATAACTCATATATATATATTCTGCTCGAAATATGATTATACAAGTGTCCTCACTTAGATAATCATCGTAGTTAAACACATATTGATATATATATATATATATATATATATATATATTTATATTCGTCTAAGCTATTTGATCATCTAGACACAGATTTAGAAATATTGTAGAATATGATAAAACCTTTTGTATCAAATCAAATTATTTTGGTTTGGATTCCCGACTAAGTATGAACATCCCGAACATGGGAAAACTTTTGTGCGCCTGAGGCCGATATGATGAACGAGAACATCATTCTGGTATGTAGTATTGATCAATACAGGGCATAACGGGCTGATCACCCCCCGTGCCCGTAAGTTATGACGGTTTGCGGATGAAGTTCTGCTAAACCTATTTGAAAATTAAAAACAATGTTCATAGTATGTCACCTTAACCCTATTTATAGTCAGTGCATAGTTTCTAAAATTTGATAGAGAGTTGCTATGTTACTATTATCGGTTCAGATTACTTCACAACTATTGATTCGTTGTAGAAGGGTAGTAAAAAAAAATATTTAATCCTTTCAGCTAATATTTATAATTGTTGTTACTTGCTAGCACTCAAATGCTCATCATTGCTTAATTTAAATATTTTCAGTTAAGTATGATCAACCAGAGGGCTCTGCCAGGAGCAAAGGGAAAGGAAAGCTATCAGAATAAGTTGTGTTATCATATGTAATAGCTAGACTTAAATAAGATGATAATATTTATTACGTATCATGTAATGAATGTTTTAAGGCCGCGTACCTGGGATTTAGAAAACTCTGATATGTAAATAAGTTTGATATTTATGACATTATTATTATTATTCCGCTCAAAGAAATGGTATCGTAAAGCACTGAATTCGGGTTTCAAGTACCTGAATTTGGGGCGTCACAGTGGGAGCCGAGTGTTCATGCATTTAAAGTCATTGAAGTCTTCTTTGGCAGTCCACTGTAAGCCTTCTTACACACTTTAAAGCCTTTCTCTTCATCGTTGCACACACCGTTCTTCACATTGAGAGTCGTGTAGCGTGTGTATGTCCAGACTTCGGTCCGTAACTTTTATTTCTTTTGTATATATTTATATATATATATATATATATATATATATACATATATACTTATATATATGAACTGTTGTTGAACTCTTTTAGATGAGTCTGGATTTAACATCCGAAGCGTTTACTGCTTTTATATATATATAGCGACACATCACCGAAATGATAAACCGAGCCGGGATTGATATTGTGACAACCCGAGAATTTTGAATATTTTAAAATTTTAATTAATTGATGTAAGGTTCAAAATTAGAACCTAGATAGAAAATAAAGGTATGCGTATGATATTTTTAAGAAGGAATTTTGAGGAATTCAAAATTCTGTGAAGGATTTCGTGAATTATTCAGGATTAAGGAAATACGTGAATATGTTCGTTGTATATATGTACAGTATGTGGTTAAGGGTCAAGGGTTGACCAGATAAATGATATCTATAACAAACCCTAGGTATATATTAAGGACGTCAACGTTCGGTTAGAAAATTCTTACGAGTTATATGAAACCCTAATTTGGAACCCCTAATGCTATGTGTGATGCCCCCAAAATTAGGTATACATCACCCATCTTGGGTCGTCAGATACATAGTACAGAATACAAATACAACTTACTAATATAACTGTCGTGTACAATACGACAAAACAATAAACTGTGAGTTTGAATACAAATATTATCTTCTACAGAGTATTCATACGCAAAAGGAGTCCTCATTACATTTATTAACACACCATTACATAGAATAGTGAGGACTAATAACTAATACTATCATTTGGACCATCACTCCGTTCCCTGACTTGCCCCAGCTACGTTCTCATTTCCCGAAGAGAACAGTGAAAGAAAGGGTGAGCTCAACTAACCCAGTAAGAAATATTATGACTAAGATAATGCAGAATAAATTATCATTAGCCTTCAACAATGTTAAACTGATAAAATATAATAGACATCAAGTTTAACTGCAGCGAAATAAGCAATCCATTAAAAGAGTCAAGTAGAAAATAAATTCTACTATTTTTTTATGATTTAAAAGGTTTTTCAACATTGTGATCGCTGGGACTCAGCTTAATAAAATAATCCACATCATCGAATCACCTCTGCACTACGGCCAAGGATATTCGTGTATTCATTAATGGTCATGATCATGCCAACAACTGTCCATCAATGCACTACGGGCCAATGAGGACTTTTACCACATCATTTATAACATTACGGTCATGATTATACCGAATAATCCCTGGTCATAATCATACCAAGTCCATCTATGCACTACAGGCCACATATGACTTTCAACATTTTATAAACATGAGGATGATGACAATGATATAAGAATTTAATAAAACAAGTTCAAGAATTAATTTATCCAAGAATTAACAACGTCCAAATTGTCAACATGATACTGCTTTGTGGAGTAAAATTCAAGAATACTTAGAAGAATATTTTCATGAAAAGATACTAGATGAAACGCAATTATCAAGGATATTCCACAAATTTTCATGGAGTATAGAAGTCAAAACTTAACCAACTAAGTATAATAAAGAATGGAATAACAAAAGAAATCACCATGCATGCGATAGACCGCACAGACAGGTTATTCCAACAGAATAATAAATAATGGAACCAGGTCCGGCGTAAACCGTACAGACAGGATGTTCCAACAGAATAATAATAAAGACGAAACCAGGTCCGTGTAAAACACACAGACTGGATGTTCCAACAGAATAATAATAAAAACGGAACCAGGTCCGGTGTAAAACACACAGACAGGATGTTCTAACAAATAATAGAAGAATGTCACCAAGTATAGGGTAGACCGCGTATACAGGTTATTCCAATAGAATAATAAGAATTGGAATAACAACAGTTCTCTTCATGAATAAGAAAGAATAACACCCCTTACCGTTAAAGAAGAGCTGAAATAAGGAAGTAGTTAAGTAGTAGAATACTCTTCTTCTCTCTCTCATCTATAGTTTCTCTCTATAGTTTCTCTCTCTAGAGTTCAGTGAATTCGTAAGAAATAATGAAGGAATGAGCTCCATTTATAGAAAAAAGAGAATGCATAGTAACTAATTCCATGAACTGTCGCAGATTATTACTTTATTCTGACCGTCCATATTTAAAGAAAAATCTTTTAAATAAAATAGTAATATATTCTATTTATAGAATAATTTTAATAAAGTATTTTGTTTTAACTTAAAAGATGTATTGTTTTATTACGTTAATATTACGAATAAAACAAAACGCATTATGCTAAAATAATTCATATTATTAACT